>WHUZ01000014.1:0-1258248 GCA_015179045.1 Kalaharituber pfeilii | reverse complement strand
CTAAAACCCCGGCATTATCTCTCTATCCACCTCATCCGCTCCGCCACTAGGTCTCTCGTGCTGCTGAAAGAAGTACTAGCCGGACAGACGGAGGAAATAGGCTGCATTGACTACTGCTTACTTTTCTTTTCTTTCCCCTACACACAGGAGGATCCGGGGATCTCTACATAAATTATTTATTTCTTTCCTTTATTTCATATGTAACTAAACCTCGCCATAGCCCGTAGGGCGGCATGCGAGTAATGATATTAAAAAAAAAAAAAAAAAAAAATCCCTCTCTTGCCTCCGGAGCCTATATATCGCCTCCAGCGCGCCTGGCAACCTGCTCCTCCATGCCACTCAGTGGCGCGCCGCGCAACTCACTCAACCATGCGCTCTGCATGTGATACGCTTCCGTGACCCTATCTGTCAATTGTATTGCCCTGCTGTAGCTATCGGTTGATCAGGCCGAATGGTTACTAGCAGCGTTACGGGTCAACTCAGGTGGATATCCCCAGCCTCTCTGGATAGGCCCGTGACGCTGTCTACCTTATGAAAGCGAAAGGTATGCGAGGTCTGCTTTATCACGGTGAAGGCTAAATCACGAAAGGAAGATATAGAGGTACCGTTGAGTCTATTGATCTAGGAGTTGCAAGAACAGCAGGTCTACATACATGAGAAAGCAGAGCATAACGTGATACCATAGCTGAATAGGGAAGTATATCATATTAGGAAGGTGAGAGTCACGGAATGCGTGACTTGCAAGTAAACGCCGTGGCGCAAACTTGGGGCAATGGCTTGATTCATATACTGTCTAGCAACGAGACTATATCCCCATGAGTGGAACGAAAAGATAAAATGAAATGATAGCAACGGGAGGCAACGGATGCAACGCTCCGACATACCTTGCCCACTTTATACCTCCCAGGCTCTCAGTCCTTTCTCTCTCAATAAGCCTGCCATAGTGAGTACCCCGTCGCCCAGCCTCAGTAGCGGCCTATAACTGAGTCCCAGGCTGCTTCTTTCCCTTGGTCGCTGTGTTTTGGCCACCATGCGTATTCCTGCCTCCGTGACCATCTCATCCTGATATAGTAGGAAAGTCTCTATCTTCACCGCTCTGTCTGCCTTCTCGTTGCCTCTCAGTCCCTTATGCCCTTTAACCCACCAGAGCTGCTATATTTCTTCAAGGTAGGCAACAGAGGATACATCAGGATGCATAAGACCTCAAGTAAGCTCGTTTCACACATGGCGACTCAAAGTATATGTGGTATAGGATTAAATCTATACCAGAATAGATCACCACTGACGCAGATAAACCTGTCATGTTGGATAAGGCTCGGGCCGCCAAGTGTTATGCATTACCAATAATAGATATGTATATGAATAAGAAATTATACAGGAGTAAAATAAGAGGTAATAGAGGCGGCCTGTTACAGTGAGTGCTCTGAAATAAACAAATTCATGTACTTTTCAAGCTGCTAAAATGCAGGTACTGCTTGTTCACCCTCATCCTGCCGCACTGCAGTTCCTGCCGCTGGATTCTGCTGAACAAATCACTGGAATGCTGACAATACATTCCTGCTTCCAAAATTGAGGGTGGCTCCGATTCCTCGAATTCATCTTCATCAAGCTGACCATGATCCAGCCATAAAGAGAAAAAATTGGGTTCAAATATTGCTAACTAATTCCTTATTGCATCCCCCTCTTCATAGCCTGTCAGTTCTGGGCATTAGGTATTAGTCAAGTGATCGACCTAATGTCGCTTCTCCAGTGTCTTTTATGACCTCCTCTGCTAGATCAACGAATTCTGTCAATTTAATAGAAGTCTTCATAATTAATTCTTATTCATAATGCATACAAGATACTGTAGATTGGACAAATCTCTTTCTTATATGTCTCTTGAATCCAGATCCGTAGCTCTCGTTTTATCACTATGCATCGTGACCCTTGCTAGTATTTGCGCGCCAATTTCGATAATTGTGGGAGCTCGTTGTTCATCCTCTCCCAGATTGTGTCTATCCAATATGACAGGGCCAATTACTAGTAAATCAGTGAAACGGGGGCAATATTGCTATCCATCCAATAAAGGAAAATACTATCCAATAATGCCATCGGCCCAAGCTTGGGCCGACGAAGTCATGCAAAATATGACAGGTTATCCAGTATGACAGGTATCTAATATGACAGGTATCTAATATGACATGTTGTCCGTATGCTACCATTAGCCGAAAGATGTATCGCCATAGCCCCTAGGGCGGCACGCGATTAATGATACTAAAAAAAAAAAAAAAAAAAAAAAAGGCCGAAAGATGTGCGAAAAATAATATCTATATTTTTCCATGCTCTCACTTCGATTTGAGACTTCCGAATCCAAAACCGCGGAAAGGGGGTCCAGTGCCAACCCCCAAGCAGAACACACAACCGGCAAAGGAACAAAAGTCTCCAACACCATCTCTGAAAACAAGACCATCCCAGAAAGTAAAACTCTCACAATCTGGCTGGGAAGTTGTGGTGCATGCATAGCAGTGACGTAGAAACTCAGCAAAGTAAGAGATTGGATGGAAAAGGTGAACCTAGGAATGGGAAAGATTGTTGTGGCAAGATAGTTAGTGAGGGAAAAAAGGACGGAGGGAAAGAACACTAGCTCGATTGTTATCTACCTAGAGGGGGAACCCTGCCATGGCCACGTGCTACAAGCGGGGTTATGTGATTTAAAAAAAAAAAAAAAAAAAAAAAAAAAAATACCTGGAGGGGGAGGTAGAATCAGATAGTCAAACACTGGCGAAGGTATGGTTATCAGGCAAGTGGCACCACTCGTGCCTGTATGACTGGGATAGAGCTACAAAGGTGGACAGTAAGGGTAAGGGGAGGGATGTGGAGGAAATGGACATGAATGCTTGATTTTTCTCTTGGGGGATTGGCCTTTCGCGTTGTGTTTCCTCCACATCACCGAATGTCATGGGTTTCCTTTTTTTCCCTTTTTAGGGGACGATTTTGTAGGTAGTTGCACAGGTGCCTGTCTCCGGGCAATAAGGACTTCGGTCCAGGGACCCTGCCATAGCGAGTAGCGTCGCCATAGCCCACAGGTATGCGAGTAATGATATTAGGGTACCACTTCCATTAATCAGCCACCTTCGTCTTTGCTATCTCTGATACAAGGTCTTCTGCCCTCTCCCAATTCACTTCTACTCTTCTCACCAGCACCTCCTCAACGTCTGCCAACTCCCACTGATTGCTGCATGGTCCCCACAGATCCATTCTGGTGCCTCGCTGTGCCAGCCTTGCCTGTAGCTCCAGGTCAGATCCAGGATGCTTTCCTTGGCCTCCCCTTCAACCACCCTCGCCCATGTAGTAGCACTGTTCTAGCCCACTGACGAACATGCCCCTTTCTCTGATGCTAGTTGCCAGCCCATTCCTTTCATACCTTCCATGAGTGTCCTCCCTCGCAGGCCTGTTGCCCTGTTAGGCCTTGCCCCCTCACAGTGGTGGGCATTGAACTCACCCATCACAACTGCCTCAGTCTGTCCTTGTTACGATATCTGCGATGGCAGCGAAATGTAGGTGTAACTTAGGACAATGCTTGGAACTTGACCGTTGTATAGGGCCGTTCTTAGGCCTCTATATATAGGCCTTTCCTGCAGCGCGTCGTTCATTGCATTATTCTATATGACATCAAGTGCTAATAACAAGTGCATCATAATCTCTCATCATCATGTTGTCATTCATGGCACCATTACCATGTGTTCACAGATGTCTGGCACCCTGACAGTCCTCCTCCGCCCGTCAGGCTTGCCCATATCTCCACCCGGCCCACCAGGATTTCCAGATTTGTGTCTGGATGGATATATACTCCTCCAGCTAGTAGTCTGTTGCTTGACTCTCGCTCACAACACACCCAGCCTTTCGTCTCCTCTGTCGCCTTCCATGCAGGTCCTCCTTTCTTGGCATGAGCCGCCACCCTCATGCCCTTTTCAACCGGGCTTAGAACCTCATAGGCAAGGTGTCTCGTCGTTACCCACCTCCCATCCTTTTCTGTCACCCATGCCTCACCTAAAGTCAGCAATTCTACTCCCTCCTTCGCCCATTCCAGAACCTGCATGTCACTATTCTGAAGTGACCCTCCCACATTCTGGAACGGTACCCGCACCTCTCGCCTATTTGGCATACTGTTCGCCTTCTGGCCCCATCCCTGCTGGCGCTGAGACCCCCATTGCCCCCGTCTCTTAGCGGCCTCGAGCCTCGTCTGGGACCCTTCTGTGCCTCTCTTGATGCCCTTTGGTGCGGGGCAGTTTCTCTGAATGTGGTCAATGCCTTGGCAGTGGAAGCATCTCGTCTCCGCAACTGACTGCTTCCTCTTCTGATTCTGAAAGTGGGCCTAGTCCCTGGCGCACCATTTCTCATCGCCGCTTCCATCCTGCCTGATCATTTTCAATTGAGTGACTACTGCTGTAGCTGCGACCTCTTCGTTTCGATCTCCATACTTTGTGATCAATCGCTGGACTAACTTAGTGTAGGTATCGATCTCGTTATCGAGCTGTTCTGCCAACCATAGATATGCTCCAACGAATTTTCTACCATCTAGACCATTGACAGGAGGACTGCTTGGGTCTCTCGATGTGGCAATCAGCAATTCTCTTTTCATCTCTTCATCCATGAGCTGCTGATTCGTTTGTCCTCCCACTGTATCATGTAGCCTCACAAAGGTCTCGAGGTTTGGAGGAATCCATGAAACTTGCTAGTCCTAGTAAATTCCTTAGAGATTCTCGACCTGATGTATTGATTACGGAGTGGCTCTGCAGCGGCTGCCATTTCGTCTTCTTGATTGTCGTCGACTGGGTCATTGTCTTGAGAGTTCTCGTTTGGGTTCATTTGGTTATTGAGATGTTCTCAATTGAGTTTGGGGCTGCTCTGCTCGCCCTTTTTCTTTCCTTCTCCTACCTGCACCTCCAGAGATGGTGATAGTTCGCGGTCTTCCTTGTCCCCGCCTTCGGAATCATTGTGGAGTGAGTCCAGATAATCATAGAAACCTGTTATTGACGATGGTAAGGTAGCAGATAGGTTTGTTTGATCCTAAGCTTCTTTGGATGATTGACGCGTTGATCATACCACTGATGGAAAATCTCAGCTGCTGGACACTTTTCGAAGCACTCATGATAGTGCTTGTGCCGGGCCATTCGTAACAGTGATTCAGTTACCACTGGCGCGGGCCAGTCACCACTGGTCCGGGATACTCAGTAGCACTAAAGTTCGTAATATTTTTTTCTTACAAAGCACTACGCACTACAATACCTACATGACCACTACACGCGTACTCTACAGTTAACTTCCTAAACCCAACCACCGCTCTTGAGAATGCGGACAACTACTAGAAAAACAAATATCTTATTAGAAATATGAATTAACACTTCCTTTGTGAGCAAAAAATATGTCTCGAGTGAAAATTCCTCTACTGCAGTAAAAAAAAAACCCTATAGCAAAATACTTTCTCTTCAGCAAAGATCTCATTCAGTGAAATACTCCTCTATAGAAAATTGTGGAGAGTCATACTAAATACATGTGTACGAACGAAGATTCAAAAAGTAATAAAAGCATGTAACTTCCAGAGGATACAGAAATATACGAGGAAACAAACATGCAATTAAACAATTACTCCAAGGAGTTGAATGTGGCAACTGCGATAATTTAGCAACAAACCCGTTCTATGATATTAGCTTTTATCGTGAAAAAAGGTCAATACAGTGTTGTACAAGTATCCTTGTTGTGAATGGCCAGTGCAGTCATGAATCGTAGTGCTACTGAGTAGCCCGGACCAGTGGTGACTGGCGCAGGCCAGTGGCGACTGGAACGTTGTGATGAAGGCTCAACAGCATCCACTGTCTTGCACAGGGTGCCGGTATCTAGAGCTGGCGGAACGAGGTCTCAAAAGCGGTCTCAATGGTGAAATGTCAAAAAAGGATCGTAAAAGAAGAGTAGTCAATTGACTTGTCTGTGCATGTCTGGTCTGTCTGATCTATCTATATCTGCGTATTCATGTCTGTCTCTGCTATCTTGTGTGCTCATACAGTCCTATCTACATACAATTTTTAGACCACCCTCACCTTCCAACCAAACCTATACATCCACATCTCGCTTCTTGAATATGAGCTCGCTCCCTTAGCATATATACGCATCACCATATACACCTACCTATGAGTGGCGTTCCGGCCCGCGTTTAGCCTTATTCTTTCCATCGGTATTGTGGTTACCACCACAATGTTTGTCATGAATGGCCCGGCATAGTGATCATAAGTGTCTTGAAACTGGGTCCAGTCCAACAAATAAGTAGGTAGCTTTTTTCCCACTGAGTTCCATCCTTCAAACTCACCAAACAGAGTCGGATATCTCTTTGCATTCTCTTATTGCAAAATCTCTATGAAGTAGGACAAAGTTTCTTAAGTAACTGCCTGAGAAACGATTTTATGACACACTGATTTGTTCTCAAGAAATAGCCTTCCAAAGAGGTCCTCAGGGTCCTTCCTTTTCCAAAACCAGTATAGCTTGGCTGCTACTTTCATCAATAGGTGGTCTGCCCTCAGAATTGGCAGAATGTCACTGGCTGGAGGATTTTTTTTTTTAAAAAATAAAATGGCTAGAGGGCTATGGTTTTTTTTTTTTCAAAATCATTACTCGCATGCCGCCAATTGGGCTATGGCGAGAGGGCTATGGCTTGGTACGTCGTTGAAGGTAATTTGAGCAGAAGGATTGCCTCGTAAGAATCCACTCAACTCTCACATAACTAGCAGATTGAAAAGGAGGCACTTTGCATAGGAGAGCTGAAAAATGCAACGTGCCAAGAATGCTAGATTAGTACTAGTACAGGAAATCCTTACTCTATTTGGAAATGATTCACATATTCCTTTATCACTACCATAGCGATATGCATGCATAATAGGTAAACATTTATCTGCCATATCGGAAACAGACTCAAGGCTGCATGGAATTGTCAATCATAATGCTTTAAAGTTATACTCACAATGATCATTAGTATAGCATTTTGCAGCTGCCCAAAAAAAATTCATTAGAGCTTAGCTCACAATAAAACACTGATAGAATAATACCAAATGCCCGTGAGCTCCAGGTTGTCTAATCTCTCGATTGCAAAGATGAGATGCCAAATGTGAGTGTATTGTGGCCGAGGCCTGACGGTGCCAGAAAGCGGACTGAGGCCAACTGGGAGCCTGTGTGTGGGGTACACCCCCCCCCAACCCCAACCCCCCCACCTAACAAAAAAGGAAAAAAAAAAAGGTGTATTAGTCAGCACGCGACGGAATGTAACAAGTGGTGCACTCCACCATATAATACCATGTACATGTCATACGGGTCTCAATGTCGCGGGATAGGTTAACCACGAGAGAACCACAATTATTTCAACGTAGTCCTAACGAAAGTGCACAATTCTAGTCTTATTTCTGTCACTTCAGAATAACAGTATCGTACATATATACATGGAATCCGCACTTATCTAGAAGGGGCCATCACATCTTTGGAGAAGCAGCCATGCCCATTTATCAGAAAACGTTTCCTTAACAGGACCAATCAAACTGACAGTGAATTCGGTCAGCTGAATGTTACTGCAACGCGAAGTGTATTATCTGCGATTGCAAGTTCGAATCTTGCCAGTATCTTGATGATCATGTCATAGTTACTGTCATTAAGAATGCAAAAATTGTTAGTGCTTTATTGAATAGTGTCTTTGTGCTGACGGGGCTTGCAGATAAAGAGGAGCAGCAATTTTTGGAAAGGTTGAGCTGATAACTTTCTTCGCTCATAGACGAAATATAACGTTGCGTCTTCCTCCCCATTCCGGCAGATAACCTCGAGTGCATTGAAGCACCTGTACGTGGCAACTATCGGGACGCAGTGTAAGTTAGTTTTCAATCTGGAGCGCGAAATGGGCTTGGGATTTAGGTTTCAGGACTTCCACTTTCTGGCAACCCTCATTTACCGAAACCGCAAGAAGGTGAATCTAGAGTTTTTGATGTGTTGGTCCATGAGATAACATCCCTGGTCACTATCAGTTGGCAGGCAGTGTTTGAACACGAAGCAGCTCCCCGATCGGTGGGCATTCTGTTCGATCTGCGGTCGCTTCGTCACAGCAGCGCAGAGCCGCAACTGTGCCTTTTCGCAGAAAACGTCTGCATTGCATCTGCACTGCTAAAGCTACAATATATTCAAGCACTGACATGAGAATAGAAGTTGCAACTGTTCTCAGTGAACAGTTTCGTACTACTAGTTACGGCGAACAGCTGTAAACGGGGTTACGTGAGAAAAAAAGCTTGAAGATTAACGCCTTGCGAGGCAGACATCGCGTTGTGATACCTGAATATCAAACAATTTCGTATTCTGCTATGGAACTTATTCAACCCGTCCTGCTCTTCAAAGATATCCATATCAAGCATCCAGTTGTAGTTTCAACCCAATTCATTGATATGTGCAGTGAATGTTTAGCAAAATGAATCTCATTCGAGGTTTTGAAGCTACTCCTTGTTTCGCCATAGTGCAAGCCATATGACTGGAGCACTGGCAAAATGAAATGGGAAAAAGCAATCTGCTCCTCGGTGGCTGTAGGTGTCATAAAATACGTAAAGTTGGAGTTAGTCAACTTCTGGTTACAAGACTTGAGTTGGAGGAGGTATCATTGGTGACGTACTTACATGAAGTAGGAACGCAACCTACAAGAACTCCCTGTGCACCGTTGTGATTCGATTTCGTTACCAGTGTTTTCATTCGGCTTCCGTAATTCCGTATATCGCAGGTCAAGCTGACTAAAATAGTTGCTTAAAGACATTCGGCGTAAGTATTCGACATGAACCGCCACCTCTAAGTAACCAGCAATCAAGGCATGGTAAAGGTTTTATGGTGTTAAGTTACCTTTAATACAACGCTTTTGATACTTTGTTCTCAACAGACCTAATGAATAGCCTCAAATGAATTTGGAAAGATTAAGCAGGTATGTATAGTAGGTATACAGTTCAAAATGAAGTTCATCTTGTTAGCCTACAGTCTCGTTAATTAGCATGCCATTGATGACGTTGCTATATATTATCTATACATAGATATTTAAGCCTCTAAATAATTCTATCAAGTACGTGGGCAGAAGATTGTGCTAGTGGTTAGGTCCGAGTGGGGAAAGACAGCACGCTAGAGAAGGATATATGCAGCCAACTCACACCGGTTTGACGAACTCTGCAGAGATTGATGTACAGAGTTTCCTTTGTCAGAAACGGTGTAAGATGATCAGTTAAACTTGGAGAGACTTACAGCATGCCAAGATCTTGAAGTACAAGGATTAATCTTTTGCAGCGTCTGACTTGCTGGTACCAACTCAAACTCTTAGGCAGCAACTACCTATGATACCCTACCCCTTAAACGCAAACGGTCAGGCTTCTAATAGCAGGCCTGAGACATTGGCAAACCCTTGCATACTTCCTCTTTGTGTCTGTTCAGGGTAACCTTTTTGCAAGAAACCCCAACTATACACATTTCTGGCATTACTCAGCTGGGCAGCAGAATTCACAAACTTCTGTTAATATAGTATTCTGCACTTGCGATTATCGCCCTTCATTGGGGGTAGGCGTGTACTAGTGCACCTACCATTACATGTATGATAATACATTCTAGACCGGAAGCTGAGGAAAATAACTTCCAGCTCTGATACGATGGTGCACATAAAAATATAATGTAATTTCAATTCCTTTTGAGCTCTCAGAGTTAAGTCTTCTAAGTTGCTGATAGTCTCGTAGTTGCTTTAAAGTCACCATTACCAAATTTTGCGGCAACCACAATATCCGATGGCCCACTCAACCAATGGGCACGGGTTTCAGGAAAGAGGGGTGGAGCGCGCGACTTGTAGGTCAGGAGCTGGTCACAGTCAACGTCAGCAGAAATATGAGCTTGCTTAGATCCCAAACACAATGTGCTTAAATTGTTGTGATACTGTAATAGAGGGTTCGCTAAGAGAGGAGTTATGACGGGTGCCATCCTGGGCAGGACGTTGCCTGCGCGGAATTTTGCTTTTTTCTGTGGACCTGAGGTCTAAGCGGGTTAGTTCGTTGCGCGGCGACTGCGCGTAAACTTAGTTTGCTGATCGATACCCTTGAACAATGGTTGAAGAACCTGGTCCGCATCCACATGCGTCTACAGTGCACTAAGGTGCTCAGCCCCTTGGTATTATACCACTCTTGAAAGCTATCACCACACTTAACTGTGCGATACTCTTAGCTAGAAGTACTCGACCTTCACTAAATCTTCAGTCCTATTCCCTAGCGCCGTTGCATGGGAACATGCCTTGAGGCTCTTGCTAGTGCAGTATTGTGCAACCGGTGACTGGAAATTATTGATTGTAACTCTTTCTCGATAATACAAAAAGATACTGAAAGTTGAAAAATTAAATAAGGTCGGCTCATTGTATAACATCTTGAAAGATCCCACATTCTTTATTCTAAACCGCAACCTTTCTCGAAGTGCCTTCTCAAAGTTCTACGAGGTCAAGCCATCTATTCTCTTACGAGGTAATTTCAATCGCCTTCTCTCTTTTCATATGTTGTACATTTTTTACCTAGTGCTATTCGTTTAGAGGTTGGCTCTTCCAGCTCGTCATTCGATTTTCTTGTACACTTAAACATATTCATTGAGCTTAGCTGATCACTGTTTGCAAATTCACCCTTTGTTAGCTTTCCACCATATCATCTCCATGAAGCCTCCAGCCTCCTCTGAAGTTACGCATATAGCAAATACGAATTTAGCAAACGAGCCGTGGACCGAACTTTCATGGGAAAGTAGAAAAGACGCTGATGCTAAAGGGGACTTCAATCGCTTATTCGACAGTATCGACCATGTCTTCAATCCGGGGATTGCAGACAGTACTCAGGATGTAGCCAGTCAATTTACAAGGCTCTACTCTCCCTACAATCCTCAAATCCCAGAAAAATTCTGGCTTTTAGATCCATGGATTCTACCTCCTTCCATGCAGAATCCGTACCAGAATTCAAGATATCCTCGGACTTTCTTATGGGAATCCTATGGATCGGGCATGGATTACCAAGAATCTTCCAATGACACCTCGACTCACACGTACACAGAAGCGGATGATGACTTCTCCACGACGGATATAGCCTCTTCAGATCGAGAATGGGACAGTCAATCTCAATGGTCGCAAGAGAGTCTCAGAGGCATTGCCCCACAAACACAGAACTATTCTAATAGTATTTCCCAAAATAATCCACTCATTGGCAACATTGGCAGCAGTTTCGACCAATATAATCACTCCTTCAAGACCATTGACCCTAGCAGACTTCAACTGCCAATTGTGCCTTGTGCAAATAGCACAAAACCAGAAACATATACTGACTCTCCGTCACTGAAAGAGAAGAAAAGCCTAGAGGATGCAGAGTTTGATTTTGGTGCTCACAAATCAATCACGGCTGACTCAAATGACGACGGCGAATGCACTTCAGAAGACTCATCAATGACTCGTGACTATGTGCACGATGAAGGGCCAATGTGGGGTGAACAAAAAGGTCACATGGAGCATACACAGAGCTTGAGGAATATCGATAGAAAGGCTGTAAAAGCTCCTAGGAAAATTCTACTAAGTACTCGCATAGTCAAAAGGAGATCTGAGAAGGTTGTGGGGAGTGAGGGCAAGGGTCAGACCATCCGGCAAAAGAAGAAAACTTCAAAAGAACGCTACCTCTGTAACCGGGACCACTGTCAAATCCACTTCTCAAACGTCGCTGACCTTCGGTATGTTACATAACAATTATTTCTCTCTCCTTTGAATTCTGCATCCCCTCAAATACTGCACCTTCTCGCACATATAGAGCAAAAACTTACCTAACTTTCGCTTAGAAAACACATTCAAAATAAGCATGACCGCCCTTTCGAATGTACCTTCAAATTTGCAGGTTGCACTCAAGCATTTGGCTCCAAGAATGAGTGGAAAAGGCATGTATCAAGTCAACATATGCATCTCCAGGAATGGAAATGTGATTACCCAATCTGCAAGGACCGCAATGCTATTTTCAACCGCAAGGACCTCTTTGGGCAGCATCTTAGGCGAATGCATAGCCCTTCAGACCCTCATTGCCAAGAAAAGTGGACCTGTAGCGAGATACCAGAAATTCAGGATCGATGCATGATTGTGTGCCGTGAACCGCCAACTGAGAGCAACTGCGAATTTTGTGAACTCACATTTTCAGGTCCGAAGAGTTGGGAAACCAAGATGGAGCATGTTGGAAAAGTGCATTATGAAGCAGGAGAGAGGCCGCATGGGGACAACTTTAGAAAAGATGCTGGACTCATTAAATGGGCGTTAAAAAACGAAATCATTGAGCTTGATGCCACTTCGGGATTCGGAAATATTCACAACTTCCACAAACCCTGCAACTTGCAGTATGCCACATACAGGCTTGCGAAAAGTCCATGGACAGAGCGCTATAGTGGCAAAGAGAAGCTCAAAAATTAACATTTGCCCATGCACGCTCGATCTAGAGTGCCATCAGATAATACCTAAAGGACATGACTCCCGCTTGATGCTTGATTAAGGGTGCAACGGACCTGAAACTGGTGACTATGAGGCAGACGATATCCTTACAATTGGCCCGTGGATCTGCATTGTGTTTCAAGGATTGAAGAATCTGGCTCAAGTCACAGCAGGCCTTTCTACTGGCGTTTCCATAATCCATGGTTGAGAAATGAAGTTCACGAATGTTATGATACCATGATTGCTTCTCTTTCTATTCTTGAGTTGTTTATTTTGTGTTTAGTGATAAACTCATCTACTTGTTTTCCTATTTCTGCATATTCTCCATCTGTTTCTAATTACAATTTTCCTTTATACTCTTCCTGAGGAAATTGGATCCAACCCAATGGGATATATTGCTGGGCTTAGGTGAATGTTTCTGGATATTTCCAGCTAGCGTGTTTGGGTGATGGCAGGTTCATGGGAGCATAGCTCATACACTCCATTCTATGGGCAATATGCGAGGCAATGAATCCAGAGTTATATATATCCGATAACCTATCGACTCTTGATGACAAATCGACAGCCACGGAGAAATTGAACCCCGCACGAGAGCCAACCTGAGTCTATCTTGTGCTGCAATCGCTGCTTCAACTTCAACGTACGACTGCTATCTGGCTCTTCTTTTTTCATTTCTATATTTGCTTTTCTATAGCTATATTATTTCATTATTTTCACTCGGAAGGATATCTGCGACAGACCGGTCTGACTTGTGGGTATGGAAGACGGGAATAGTCAGGAATCTAGGAAGTAAATCTCTGGAGGAAGGAAATCTTGGAGGAGGGATTTTTGGTGAAAAGATCGGGGTTTAAAGCTGCGTAGGGAAATAGTGGAGCTAATATTCTGGTGTTCGAAGCATATAATGGAGAAATACCAGCTGGATGGAGGTATATGGTACAGTAACAATACTGAATGGACGGATGGAACGGCACTAGGATGATTCTGAAACATTGGAAGCGATTATGTTATTGCGATTCTCTATTTCGATCTCCTTTTCAATTTCACTTATTTACATTTTGCTGCCTTTCGGCTACATGATTCATGTTATGCGCAAAACTGACTTGAATGTTCAGGAATTTCTGATTTGAGACTTGTTTAGATGTACATGGCTATGGTGGAAGTGCTACCGAAAAATTTGGCTGCCGGAATTGCCTATATATTTATGAGTTTGGGCTGCTACCATCGGAATACAAACTTCAGATCCCTAAAATGCTGAAATAATAATAATTCATCTCAATTAGGATTTATTCATTTTCCATTTTTCGATGCCTCAGTGCTTACGCTGAGCCTATACAAAGATTTGCCCCTATCCAGGTATCTCGTTGCACCTTCCGAACAGCAGCAAGACCCACAACATTCCAGCTCGCTGAATGCCAGCCTTTACGTGGAATGGATGTGCCTGTCAACCACTCGAAACAACGCTAGTGTTGCGAATCGGTCATGTACAGTGTTGTTCAGGGCAGCACAAGCTTCTGGGTGCAGTCTGATATCGGCCGTCCAGGAATCACAGCTAACAATACCCCTTGTTCAAATAGTGCAGGATTTAAATCCCCCCTGAAGTCTTTTTTTTTCTCTTTTAATCTTGAACTGCCTTGGGACTGAGTTCCGGCTCTAATGCGTCCACGATAGGAATTTTCACTACATATATTCTGTGTATCTGGTACGTACTAATACAAGCACAAACGAGCCACTCTCGCAACATACCCATGCAAAACGGGCGTACCGCAGGGCACGCAAATACATATGACAGCGTTCCGATCAATATCATACCACCATACTGATGGTCATGGTCCTCTAGACTAGGTTTGCATTTACACCTTGTACAATGTGTTCAAATTCTGATCTAGGGGTCAGAATAAAACGTTACACCATTTAATTTTTCGTGTCGACCACAGGTGTCTATGATCAATTCAAGTTCTTCGTTAGTACATACTTGGATAGCTCTGGTGTATGACTATTGAGCAGCTGCAAGGCGCTGTTTTATGAGACGATTTCAGGACGGGCCATAGAAAAATGCCAATCTTGCCGACGAGTTACCATCGATTTACTTCAGACTAGATTCAAGTAGGAAGCATGCGCAGCCTCTACAGTAACCTTTTTGAGGCTCAGCTCTTCCGTCCTAGCCCTCAAAACTTTCCCGTTAAAACTTGCATACAGGAGCCAAGAAAACTGGATATTGTGACAGTTCAAATGTTAATTGGCCAATGAGATTTTCTTCATGGTATCAATAGAGCTTCGCCGAGGTTTTAGGTGGGATATAGCTGCAGTCAGAAATGTTTTCCTATATTCAACCACTTGTTGATTGAAAGAAGACCCCCGTGAGCTAAAGTTCACAGCCTCATTTTGCTGTTCTGGAATATCTGTCGTCAAACAGAATCCAAATCCTGGTAATTGACTGGGTGCACAAATCAGGAAGAATATATTCCCCGGGTCGGTAATCGACAATTGCCCAATGTAGTTAAATTGGAAGGCTGAGGCATATTCGACTAAAGCTCTGTTCCTGCGCGCACGGCAACTCTGCTGTGACATTTTCACAATCGGGGTTGCTATTAGGACACATACGACGTACAGACCGTGGTTGCATGCGTCTATATTTTCCGGGTGATATCCAGGTGCTGCAGCTATGAGCACAGGTGATGCTTGTAATTTTGTACAGCAGCATGGTGTGGTTTGCAACTTGAGGAGATTCGGGATATTGGTACGTAGCCTGTAACAGGACTGAGTGATACACATGACTACCATGACCAGTTCCCTCTGAAAGAAGTTTGATACGTGGGACACGGGTAATTATTGAGCACAAGGCTGACAGTTCTAGTGGGGGCAAATGTCAACCACAATTGGAATGGCTGACTAGCTATGCGCGCGAGTATACACTAGCAAGTATTCGGACGCTTGACTAATCCATATTATGTAAAATTAGTCAGGGATCAGAATACTTTTGAAGCTGGCTAGTATGAAGAAGGTGCCCAGAATCTGCATTAGATGATCGGTAGATTTGAGGTTATACCAAGATTGCATAAGGAGTTTACCTTGAATGTCTTGCACAAACGCCACTCAATATGCTATATATCTCACATGGTCATAGTGTGAGCCCATTCTCTAGATCTGCACAGCAGTCAACCTGTTTCATGGAGCACTTCTACTATACGCTTCATCTATAAGAAGGGGTAAAACTTATTTGAGTATATGCGCAGATAATATGCGAAATATGCTATTGATCCTTTAAACCATTGGCAGACTAGTGCATGCGGTTACTGTACTGTACCCGGCACTAGCCACGACCTAGCAGTGAGCTAACATACTGCAAATATAGGCAACATTTTTGTACTAAATAATGGCTACTGACCGGCGCTGCTGGTATGTCTAATTACTTCCAAGCTGTGGTAGATACATACATCTATGTTCTAACAATTCTATGTTCCTGACAACAGTCTTGGCGGTAACGATGGGCTCCTGGAATAGAGCCAAGGTTAAGTAAGTTTAAGCTGCGTTGTCATGCCGATGATTTCAATAGGTGACTCCTGATCAACTCCATAGTCATCACCCATGGCTACGTCTAATAACAAATGCTTGTTCATTCCAGGATCGCCCGATGGTTCAGGCGAAATTTAGCAGGACTGTAGGACTGAACAAGGTTGGGCCGGCAGGGCCTGACATTTCTCGATCCATATGATATGTAAGGTATAGTCCATGCAAAGCGGATGGAGGTTTTCAAGACTGGCATTCAGGTTTCCAAGTGCCCCCTAGTAATCTAGCGTTTACCTATAATTCTTGCCAAGTTTCCGATGTCTAATATAAGTCTGGGTAACTCTCTAGTTTATCACCTATCTGAAAGGTATTGACTTTCTCTGATGGAAATAGGTTTATGCAGATGTGCATACAATAACAGTAACCAATTGCAGTTTCAGTAGCCTGACTGAATTTTCGAACAACAGACCGAACATTATCCGAATATGGCGCGCGAGATGCTTAACCCAAAATCGGAAGGTTTAACTTCCCAGCTCAGCTGGAAGGGTGCCGGAGAGCCTCTGGGGACTATGCTAGCCGGAGATATACTTCCACCAAGCTGACTCCTCATTGGTCATGAGGGGTCCATTACTCTGTGGGGTTACAGGGTGTGTGGAAGGGAGTGGAAATGATTCAAACTTCAGGCACCAGCAGTTGGAGATTTTCCCTAGCTTTATGAACGTCCGGATACCCAGTCATTTGAATCAGCCTCATCACAGTTGACAAATGGACAAAATACATGTCACCCTACAATGATTTCGCCCTATTGACGAGAGCATCACCTAGAGACACATGATAGGCATGCACCGGCATGTTCATACCCGGGTTAAGCATCCGAATTAAACGAAGAACTCCTTACAGCAAAATACCTGACCGCGATTATAATACTTCATCTATTTTTTAGTGCCCAAATCTGGGCAGGCTTCATCCATCAAGATCGGCGGTTAAAAAGAAGATTTACTGTCACCCCTGGTGCAGTCTCTTTCCCCAGCATTGGCCTTCATGTGCGTACATGCATCATTATGCTGCGAGAAGCAAACTTATCGGCGTTCATGGGATGGAGTTGCCAGGCCATCGGCTATCCAAGGCTGAACATGCTGTGGACAGCGACAGTGCTGTTCCTGTGCCGCATATGCTGGATCCCTCAAGAACCGATGAGAATACTAGGGTAAAAAGGAGTCTAGGGAGAGTTAAGAATCTATTGGGTCAGCACAAACAGGACGAGGCGACACCTAGGACAGTGTGAGTCTAGTTGGTGGTAAAAGTGAGTCAAGCCCCCTACCTACTTAGATGATACTTACTGATCAGTTAACTAACCTGAGACGAATCTATCAAATGGGAAGGTTAGCACTCTAATTTTCTGGCTTCAAGCGACGATTTTGTCATTCTAAGTCATGCAAGCTGTGGCAGCCGCATATGTAGTTCTGCATCGTTATCGTACTGCATCCTACGGATTCTGCAATTTCATCTAGCCGGCAAGAGATACCCGGAACGGCGTTTGCTTACTCTTCTTGTCACCGGTAGTGAGTAGGCTGAGATTGGATATATAGCGACAACTGTAGGCTGTGGTTACTGCACCCCCGACTTTTAGCTAGTGTGTACGCGGTAGTCCGTCATTGATGCTGTGAGATTTAAGTAAGGCGGGATACCACGGTCGACGTAACAGCGCTGGATCGATCAGACCATATATACGACTATACGCTCGGTGGGGCCCAAAGCTACGACATGCACTTATTAAGATGGGGGGTATTACTATGCATGAAGATAACCTTTAGGAAATACGGTATACGCGAAAACTTTTCAGGATTGGAAACGGTTAAAAAAAGATGATGATAGAGGGTGGTGTGGAAGTGATCATTAAAGAGAATGGAGCTCATGTGCCTAACTTCGAAGAGGATTGAAACTGCTATCAACATCGGCTTGCTTGGAAGCTTACCTGCCGCCCTTATGCGGCCTATCATTTGAGATATGCTCACCGTTATTGCTTTTTGGTTGAGCAGGTGCCTTTAATACGTTGTTTGCCTTACTAGCTAAAACTCATCTTCAGCTGGAAGCTTAGTAGCCAGACTACGGATCATCCATCCAATACAGATACCCGCAACCCAAGCTATCTTGGCTCCTATTCCTCCAGACGGGCAATATGCATTCTAACTAATCTTTTGATGCCACAGTTGTCCCTTTCGTTTCTAAGTATCCCTGGTTTGAAATATTGTTCTGAGCGTCAGGGTAACTTATCAGAAACTCATTCACCAGTCGTCACGTCCTGCAACTACTACATTCCTTTGCAACTGTAATATTTGTTTAAACATGAGCATAAAAGCCTCAAAATACGTCCTTTCGTAGCCAGCTTCTGACTAAGGAGTTTTGATACCAGTCAGTGAAGTTTTGTATGTAGTGCACTGAAACAAAAATCTCAGATTACAGGTATACAAGCAGAATGCGCTATTTCAGCACTGGAATTGACAAAGCCTCTGGGGCAGCTATAAACACCTGACATAGTCTCCACATACTAGTGAACTTGCGTACAAATACAAATCTCGTTTAACATCATTCTCGTCTATATGTCACGTTCCTGCTAAACTCTTAGCAGCCTATAGTCTAAGTTCTTTTTAGAACTCTAGTACTTTGAGACCGTTTGTTTCTCTTCACAATTTGCTATATACGATCATTGGACAAAAGTATTTGCAAAACCGTTTCTGGCAACTCCGGATATCTACTACCATGCCACGCAATTCTTTACTTTCCACAAACATACCGACACCATGGAGGAAGGCTCAGTAATGTCCAAACCTAGATTACTGGAATGCGCCAAGACCGCCTGCTTTTGCGTGATATCAGCAATGAAGAAGAAGTATTAATGTCCACTCGCATATACCATCAAGCGGTGGAAGCGAACCGGAGAATTAAGTAGTACTCGTTACCAGCATTTAGTGATGCAGGTGGGGGCCAAGTTATAGGCCGTGCGAGCGATCTGTGAGCAAGTGGGGCTGAGGTCTGTACCTGACTTGGGAGCAAAATTGTATGGAAAGTACCCGTCAGCAGCTATATCCATCTCTGATCCAGTAGACTTTTCTCGCACGGCCATAACAGCCCCACCTGCATCACTAAATTCCAGTAACGAGTATCTCTACTAAAAGTATCCGGACAACCTGACTAATGCAAAATATGTATTATGCAGTATTCCGGATGCACTAGTATACTTCTGGACTAGCTCCTAGTAGTTGAACGTAGCAGTAGAGGTTGACTACCAGAGAGCCCCAATCCAGATACTTTGCGACAATCACGTTATCATGGCTGCTGTTTTAGATTCTATTCTGGGAACCATTTTGATAGCTTTTATACCTGCGCAAACAGCTATTTTGGCAATGATCTCGACAACCATTTTGACAGCCATGCAGCAGCTGCTTTTCAGCAATTTCGGTAGCAGTTCAACGGTCATTTCAGAAGATATTTTGACGAAAATTTCAGCAGCGGCTTTGCAGCAGCCATTGCAGCAGCCATTTTGACAGCCATTTCGGCTGCCATCAACAACCTTTTGATGGTTATTTCGGAAGCTGTTTTGACAACTGTTTTTGTACCTGTTCCAGAAAGCTATTCATACAATTATTATCTAGTTACATTATAGTATAATAGTATTATGCTGCATAGTATTTCCCCAGCCTGCATTGGTACAATTTACCATTATATCATAGATGGACATAGCGCATAATATGCATTAGTCAGGTGTCCGGATACTTTTGAAACGACCTAGTACCTAAATCAGGCCTAGGAAGACTACTGTGCAGATTGATCGAAGACTGCATAGGGTTGGTCAACAGGACCGCTCTTTCACTTCTGCAACTTTGTCGTGAAACTGCACTGGGGGTAAGTACGCGTACAATTTACTGGAGTTAAAAAGCAGCAAACATCCAAAAATATCGCAAGAAGAACTTGACCCTATATTACTGCAGATACTGCCAAATTATGTTATACGTAGATGAAGAGGTATGGGCAATGGACTACTATGGATTGGCTCACCAAAGTCATTTGGAGTGATGAAGTTTTAGTGCAGCTTCGTGCAGACCCAGTTATAGAATGGATCTTCAAAAACTCCAGAGGAAAGGTGGCTACCAGAATGTGTGGAGCTAACTAAAATAAATACAGATATGAAGGAAATGGTCTGGGTATGCTTTATTGGCATGAGAAAAAGTGGGTTATACTCGCTGGTTCGGAAAGTATTGGAACGCTACATAAAAAATATGCACTATTCCAAAAGGCGAATAGTGCGTACAATTTATGCAGCGTTCCAATACTTTCCGAACCAGCGAGTATTCCATGGAGCACTTTGCTTACATACGGACACTGGGAAATGGAACTCCGCTTTTTTTCTGGCCTACCTTAATGAAAATATTTCTCTCAGTCGAGAATGTTTTTTTTTTTTTTTTTTTTTTCATGCAGGATAATATAAAGTTTAGGCATTCAACCCCATCCTGGCTCACCATTATACTTCCGGGGTCTCAATCCCATTGAATATGCTTGGATAAAGTTGAAGGCCAACCTTCACACTCATTATCCTTATCTAGAGACCATGGCTGGCTGCCCTGAGACCATTAGAGAGGCACTACAGGATGCTCTCATTGTAACGGAGATGGTAAACGCAAGAGTTACCGCGAAAAGACACTTGACTAGCGACACTCGTTAGTCCTCTGCGTAGCTCATATAGCACTCATTTATGCGACTGTGACGCCCTTGCTGTCGCATATCGCCTGCGTCGCATATGCGCATTCACCGACCGCCCCACCTACGGTTGCGGTGAGCCTGTAACACTCATTCATCATTGGGAGTTAATCCTCAGCATCTCCGGAACCTTACCACTATCATGCCTAGAAGTGTTCGTGCTGTCATCAAGGCTATTGGGTGGTCTACTAAGTATTGAGGTTTTTGTATTTAGCAGTATATCCATTTTTTTTTTTTTTTCATTCTTATATACTCTTGTATTTCTCACATTTTTGTTAGGTGCACAATTCCTCATAAAATTTGTGCGGGTGTTGTGTTGCCATGGTTGCCATGCTTCATGTTGCAAATACGTTTGTCCCATCACTGTATCAGCTTTGTTCAAAAGCAGAAAGACAGGACATGAGAAGTTGGGCACATCTCCGGTCCTAAAGTCGGAAACAGAGAGCCACTTGAGGGTAATGCATGCTTATGATGTATCCCAGGAAAAGAAAGGCTAAGGTGGCTCCGCATGGATACAGGTCCCATTCGAAGTAATACTCAGAAAATATTGCAATATAGTACTGATAAGCAATTAAGTACTATGATGTCTTGATCATGGAAATGCCTCATATTGATCCAAACTGGACAATAAAAAATCTAGAAGTTTGACTACAAATATAGCAATACTCATGAGGTCAGAAATAGTATTTAAAGTCTGTTTTTTAATTACTTCTTGTATTATAGTTTAGAAGTTTAGGATATTACAGTTCAAGAGTTCAGAGGTATTATAGATTTAGGCCAGGTAGATCATTGATTAATAAGACAACAGATAAGAAAGAAAAGAACTATCTACAAGATAACCATATTAGGCTCTTATATACATGGTAGGCCCTTTGACTAAGAAGTAAAGACAGGGCAGTGAAACATAAAATTTTTATAATAAGGACATACAACAAGAATGTGTGATAAAAGTAGACTTTTCATATCTAGCAGACAATCAGTAACTGGCCTTTTCTAGTAGTTTGGCAGCTAGCTTATCAAGTTCAATAATCGAGTAGTAGCCTAGGACAGGTAGTAGCTGGCAGCTATTGCATTACCCTGAGTGCAGCAATGCAGGCATCAGGTCATGATATAACTACTACAATTATACAACTATTAAGAAACTCTTATACTCAAAATTCTATAAAATTATACTTTGAAAGGAAAAAAAAACTAACTACTAGAGTTTATTAAAAAGACTCTTACAATTATAAGATATAATATATACTATATAATATATATGAAACCAGACATAGAAAACTAATAAGGTATTGCCTCAAGCTGGAATAGTGGAAGTGGTCTATCTAGTAGCAAGCTATCTAGCTTGTAAAGAGGCTATTAAACTAGTAAGAAACTATAGCTATCAAACTAGAAATATAATTAAAGGGCTATTGAGTTGATGAAGAGTAGTTATCTCATTGTATGGTCCATTGTTTATTTATTTATTTTTTTATTTTATTGTAGCACCCCTACTTAACTGGCGACTACTCGATGCGTACTAATTTTGAGCCTACCACAAGTGCAGTTCTCAGTATGAATCGAGGTATCTTTGCAGTTGCACGTGAGTACCTTGGCGCTGGATAATTCGCCAGACTTTCCGTCACCCCCAAGTACATAGGCTGCGAGCCTATCAGCTGCTGGTGCGCATATGTTTATTCAGGCTCAATACATTTTATGTTCCTTTTGTAGCGCAGATTGGAAAAATGTTACACCCTAACGCAGCCGTAACACCGCACCGCGCGGTGAAGTACGCATATAATCACCGACACCCTAGCCTACATACATGGTATACATTTTATGTAGCCCGCGTTTGCAGATACCACTACGAAACTCCAATTACATGAAACTACTATAGATGCAGTTGATGTAACTGAACTAAATGATCAAAGTATAAAGAGGCTATGTTTGGCCGTCTCAAGTTGATCTCAACAAGCGTAAATTGGGTAGACATCGTAAAATCACGTACTGCAACACTGTCCCCCTTGCATCCTTGTAAACCTATATTAGAATTCATGCAATTGCAATGCTGCAACCTTGGTAACAGGAATTGACAATGTGCAGTATCCACGGCTAGATATAATGTTTTCTAGTCGACCGATAGGGTGTCTGATGCCACAGACAGCATTTGACAGTATGCCCCAAGCGCGGATACTGTCATACTGTCAGTAGGCTCCATATATTCCTGCAAAGCAGATGGCCAGAGTGCAACATGAGTGTTGGCAGTTATAAGGACTTGAGATAACTGGTATACGCCCACACTGAGATAAAATCTGGCGCAGGCTTTTAGGAGCACTGAGGTAAGCACGTGCTGCACAGAGGACGTTCAGATAGTCCTTTGGTGCAGACTAGTGTAAGCAGGATCTTTGCGTAATGCGTCGGGCAGGGTAGTCTTAGAGTCAGGGTTTCCACAAGCACTGAGGCCGCAGCTTGTGCCAACTAACCAAATTGAGAATGATCGTAAATTGTGGCGGCTTTCATAATTTGGTAGTCACAATGTCCTGTGTTCATGTCCCACTGTGGTTATCTATCTACAAAACAATAGTCTCCTGCCCATAAAGCGATTGTCACTGAAGGAAATTCCCTATAGTTCTCAGGTACAATGTGAAGGGAAAGACATTGACATTGCCCAGCATTCGGTAGAGCCGCTTTCACGTGACCATACATTCCAGAAACGATCAGGCTAACTTTTTATCCATCTCCGATCGTGAAAGAGAATGATTTTATCTTTTTTTCTCTCCATCACGTTGCAGAGTCAGTCGCGCTCAGCGAGAGCTGAATTTACAAACTGTCGCCATGAGGAATCGATATCAATATGGCAGTCATTACTCCGAGATGCATTCTAGGTCTACAGGTAATATAGTGCATCTCAATGACCCTATGATCTAATCTCCTCCTGACCAACCCAAAGCCCAACTTTTGGTGCCAGATAAATATCCTGTACAACCAGTATTAGAATTATCCGTTCCTGATTCTCTCCCCCACCAACCCCTCTGCGGGCGCATCGGGTAAGAACGTCCGCTCCCCTTTTCCATTCTTTATTTGGGCTTCTCTGACCTCGAAGCAAGGTCCTACGTTTCTCCTGCGCCGGTTCCTCTCCATGTGTTGTAGTGCCACCGGATGCCATTTCTCATGCAGTTAACCACTATTAAATCTTGCTATCATACCGACATCAATGGCATTATCCCAATCTTCAATTACATGCACCCCAAGAATTTCCTCGAATACCAAGATAGTATACTAGTTTGCTAACGTGACAAGGAGCTAGCTATCGAGGCTTTTCGAGGACTTGCTAATTACAATGGTGACCTTAGTAGGAACCGGCCGGCTGGATATACGTTCCCCGTTACGTACGCTGTTTGCGAGCATTATTAATCCATACTTCATCCTCCAATCAACCAGAGAAATGAGTTGCCAATTCAATGCACTCGGTTCACACCCGGTTTAGGCTTGGGCGGTAGGTATCAGTACCACTTACTATTTTATATCGGGAAACGATCGCCTACCTAGAAACGACGCGCATCTTGGCATGCCTCATGAGAAACCATTTTCACAATATCTTCGGCAACTTATATGCCAGTAACATCAAATAAAGTGATGTAGATACAATGATGTCGGGACAACATTATCTACATATTCTATTGCCTATATTCAATGGCAAGCTCTTGCTATATCAATAAATATGTCAACAGGTCAATCTAACCCCTCTCCCTCTTACACTCCTACATATTGTCAGTTAAATAGTACTGACATCTATGCTCTTATAGCTGCTGTCACTCACTAATGGCTATAGTATATGGTGGCATATGCTATAGGGGGGTAGGATACTTCAAGCTCTATTCGTAAGTCTAAAAGTGAGCAATTGCAGCCACTGTAGCTGTACCAATTTATACTTAGTTATAATAAATAGAAGGTACAGAGGCTGAATATACTTTTATATACTCTACAGCTACTTACAAAATTAATATAGGGCTATCTTGGCCTGGCAGACGGTAACTCTCTACGTTTACCACCTCCGTTACAAGCCCTGCCATGGCGAACAGCTGCAAGTAGGGTTATGTGAGATAAAAAAAAAAAAACCTCCATTACAAACTTGAGGTTGGAAAAAAACTATCATCTGGATGAGTCCTGGATCGAAATTATCTTAATGCTTCGACTATGACAGTTGGAGGGTCAGAAAAATGTGAATGATTATCATATTGACCTTGATTCAGACTCTAATAACTCCCCTGGGTCTTCTGTAGATGGTCCAAACCAAAGTACTCGGCTTACTACTAATATACTAGAAGTAAGAGGGGGGGTCAACTACTAGTGGGAAAGGAGGAAAATGGCAGGCTAGAGGGCAAGGGAGTGGTAAAAGGGGACGAACTAGGGCTGCAAAAGATACAGATAATAAGATAGTAGTAAAGTCAATAGCATTATCTGGAGCTACTGATCCCTGGCCGCCACTACCCCCTCCTTCTACACTTGAGAAAGCAATTCAGCAAATCCAGCAGCTGCAGCAGCTAGTTTCAGGCCTTGCGAATAGAGCTGTAAGTTATTCTAGCCTATATTACATATGCTATCATATACTATAGCCATTAATGACTAACTCTTACTATAGGAAAGATAGATATAGACCTATTGATACTTAATATGCAGAAGGTTGGGGAGGGGTGGTAATTTAACATTATTAATGCATATATTGATATAGCAAGTGAACCATTGTTGACAGAATTGATACAATATGCTAGAATTGTAGTATCAGCTATGCTGTACATATAACTGTTTACTGTAAGCTGCTAGCATATCTGTTGCACGAGATATAGCCAAATGTAGTATCTCCAGCAGGCGTGCCAAGAGACATCGTATCCCGATATAAAACAGTAGATGTTGAGTAAATGTCCTCACGCTCCAGTTGACTACCACCACCACGCGTGGGAAAAACCAGGTATTTTCATGCCACTCTCAGAATCAATCATTTCATGTCTCGCTCGGGAATTTTATATTCTGGCATTTTAATATAAATTTATATGAAATATGCATATGAAGGTACATTAACCAAACACTAAGATTATACTACTTGAGGTACGAGGCAAGTAAGTTGGTGGTAGTACCACTTCGCTCCATGAAGAAAAATCCAGGCACCAAAGCAGTGCAACTACTTCCAGGTGCAGTAGAAAACGCCACCTCTCAGATTGCTATGCAATACTTTATACAAGCAGATTCAATACTCTGGGCCTATACTATATTGATGCTAAGATGACGGTTGCACCATCTAATTCCACTCAAGCTCTACGATGGGATGTCAATTCAACAATATCCAGACACTCAGTTGTATATGTACTTCGACCTGTACGAACAGTTTATGGAATGATATATGCTGGCCTCAACTCAACCAACGTACTTCGAAATTGCTATTCTATGAAAGCGCCCAATTGATACTCACAATTGCCCAATACCCATATCCTCTTCTTACCCTTTCATTTATTCATTTATGACTTCCTATCCTTTATAAGGCAAGACATGTAAAGGAACACCAAAAAAAGAACACCAAAATACAGAAAATATAGAGAAAAATTGTAGACCATGTAAATAACATCATAGATTTCTCATATGTTTTATTCTCTTTCTCTCTCTTTTTTTTTAGGGGGCGGTTGGGGAGGGGGTTGAGTTGTTGTGCCGCACGGCTGCATGTTCCGTCTGCCCTCACTGGGTATGTAGATATGGATTCTTTCAAAAAAAAATACGACACAGTGGCAAACGCTGCCATGATCACCAGTACCGAATTTGACCAACCAGTGAGCTAGCGCTTGGCTCTACTTAATCCATCCTTTGATTACCAGCCAATCCCAGACCTTGCTTTCGAAACGTCCGCAACTCTATGTCGATCATGATGCCTTCAGGGTGTCATTATTGTCAGTTTATTGATAACCCACGGCCCCAGGTTTTCATACCATCATTGGATGGTTTCGCAATTTGATCTGAAATGAAAAGGTTTTCCTTATCGATAAGGAACGAGGTTAACTGCAGAGGAATTGCTCCGATGTGGGGAAATGGCAGAGGGGTACTACTAGTAGTAGGAGGCTAACGACTTACATACGGTCTACCCTTGCAATACCGGATCGCTAAAATCTGGTAATTTTCGTCCGGTACATATAGCAAGGTTCCGGTATAGAATAAAATGCTTGATAGACAGGGTGGTGAAAAACTTTTGCAAATTTAAATAATTACTGAAATAGAAAATGAACAAAAGTAAACATCAACTTGCTTACATATCCAGCCAAATAAATCATTATGCATTGTTCACAAAATCTAGAAAATATCAGGCCTTAAGTGTGTTTAAGAAGCATCAATATGTAAATGTCAACTAGAACCATGGGATGCTAAAGAAAAGTTAAGTGAATTTGGTAGATACATTGGTAAGAATACTGTACTTTAGCTCCACTGTAATATCTTAAGTATCTAACCTATTATTTAGGGCTGATCAGTAGCTGTATCTAACTTTCTTGAAACAAAGTGATAAGTGCTTAACAATTAATCTCAGAAATGATAGTACATGGAGAAGAAGCAACGAAGTGCCCAGTTTCTATTACTTGAACAACATTGTAGCAAGTGATGGTAGCACGGTAGCAGTGGCAGTAGCAGAAGCAGTGGTAGCAGCAGTGATGACAGCCAAGTGTGAAGTGGGGTAGTCTAAAATGTATTAGTATTAATGTATCCAGTATAGCAAATATTATTTGTATGGAGACAGGGGTACTTGTCTGGAAGTTTCTGTCTGGTGCGGAATTGTTAGGGTGTCCGGTATAGCAAGGGTAGACTGTATGTAAGAAGTAAGCTTAAAAGGGTTCTAAATCGATCAAAACGAGGGGAAAGTTTCTTCGTTCTCAAGTTGATAGTATCTAGGGGATAATATGACGGATCTTGACCCAAATTATGTTTGTATCCTTTAATTTGTCCTGTACACCAAGTGATACAAGATACTAAGGAAATTTTCCAGTCTCGATTTACGCACCGATACTTACGTTACTCCACAGAGCGTTTGAGGGTCCCAACTCAACTAATTTTGAAGGTATGTTTACATGTGCTGTACTGTACGATAGCAGCTTGTTTAGTTTTGCACTCTCGAAGCCCATTGTTTGTATAAGACCTTAGTTATATGCTAAGTCTGGCTGAGTGTCCTTCATAGCAGCTTACCTAAAAGTAGCAACAACTCATCTGCGTACCCTCCGAAGCCACAGCATATCAGGGGGTAAACAAAAAGATTGCAAACTAAGTAGTAGCACCCAACTATGCTCTATCGTAGGAGTGCTTAGAAAATGCCGTTGCGGCAGTCTGATAGTGGGATGTTAATGATAAGTCAGCGATAGAATTAACCGCAGTCACTAACGAGTATTCTGAGCAACCAATAAAAAAGTGTGGCATCTAGAGGCTGTGTCCTTCAAGTACTTTTTACTTTGCACAAATTCCCGCTTCAGTGGGAGATGTCCGGACGTGCACTACATGGATCTGGAGCGCAATATGAATATGGGTCTACAGAAACGTTCTAGTAGTACAGTCTACCCTTACTATACCAGACCGCGCTATACCGGAAACCTTGCGATACTATAGCCTCTAGCTGCAACATCCGTTCCTCATACAAATCGCTCTTGCTATACTGGATGCCCTAACAATTTCGGACCGGACAGAAACCTCCAGACAAGTACCACCTTGTCTCCATACAAATGATATTTGCTATAACAGACACACTAATACTAATACATCTTAGACTACCCCATTTCACACTTTGCTGCCATCGCTGCTGCCACTATTGCTGTACTGCTTGTGCTATCGCCGCTGCTACCGCTACTACCATCACTTGCTACAATGTTGTTCAAGTAATGAAAACTGAGCACTTCATTGCTTCTTTTTGTATGTACTATCATTTTCGAGATCAATTGCTAGCCATTTATCACTTTGTCTCAAAATATCTGACAAAGTAGATACAACTACTTGTCAGCCGTAAATAATAAGTTAGATACTTAGGATATCCAAGTTAAGTTAAAGTACAGTAATCTTATCAAAAATGTTTACCAAATTCACTTAACTTTGGTTCTAGTTGATATTTACATAGTTGATGCTTCTTAAGCATATTTTCCTAGATTTTGTGAACGATGCATATTGATGTATTTCGTTGGGTATGGGAATGAGTTAATGTTTTCATTTGTTTCCTACTTCAGTAATTATTTAAATCTGAAAACAATTTTCAACCCTTGTCTGCTAAGCATTTTATTCTATACTGGAACCTTACTATACCGGACGAAAAGTACCAGATTTTAGCGATCCAGTATAGCAAGGGTAGACTGTAGTAGCAGTATCAGAAAAACGTTGCTGACCCCTTTAAACTTTCAGATTCCATATCAGAGCTGCTGGAATGTGCATTTTTTGAGTCTTTGCTATTACTAGCGCTGTGACTCAGTGCGAACCGTACAATCATGACACTCGAACGTCAACTTAATGTGAATGTTCACTGGTTCAACCCACTCGATATTCTCGCCTGTTAGTTTCCTGTGTTGATTGTAGATATTTACAGTCTCGACCACACTTGAATCCACCACAAGCAAATAGCCCCTAAGACGGCACACGATCACTGATAAAAAAAAAAAAGAACCAGGACGATCATGTCGTCAAAAAGGAGTGGATTGGCTATCCCACCCAACACTTTTATTACGCAAAGCAACCTTACAGTCTGAAATCCAAATCCCCCACATCCCAAATTCCCCACTTTCCGCTTCCCTACATGCATGATACGGGAACCAAACACATGCAGAGGACTTATCTCTACCATACCTGGAAATAGCTTTGAAGCATCCCATATATGTATATACATGATGTACAATACATTCCTCATCATGTATGGAACAAACATGAAGAATGTTCCTTTACATGTATATCTATACTAGGTCATTTCAAAAGTATCCGGACACCTGACTAATGAATATTATGCACTATGCAGAGTGCAGTATGTACTATCCTACTTTTGGCTACCCAGTACTTGGCAGCCCTTATCGTTCTCTAGCACTACCTAACCATACACCTGCATGTAGGATATAATGACAAGATGTACCAATGCAGCTTGGGGAAATAACTAAGCAGCATAATACTATAATGTAACTAGATTATAAGTGTATGGATAGCTGTCTGGAACAGGTACAAAAACAGTTGCCAAACAGACGTGAAATGACTGTCAAAACAGCTTCCGAAATGACCATCAAAAGGTTGCTGAAATGATTCTCCAAATGGCTGTCAAGATGACTGTCAAAACAGCTACCGAAATGACTGCAAAAAATGGCTGCTGCAATGGCTGCTGCAAAGCCGCTACTGAAATTTTCGTCAAAATATCTTCTGAAATGATCGTTGAGACTGCTACCGAAATTGCTGAAAAAAACTGCTGCAGCATGGCTGTCAAGATAATTGTCAAGATGATTGCCAAAATAGCTATTCGCACGGGTATAAACGCTATCAAAATGGTTCCCAGAATAGAATCCAAAACAGCAGCCATGACAGCAGCCGTAGTTGTATCTGGATTTGGGGCTCTCCAGTAGCTACTACGAGCTAGTCCAAAGTATACTAGTGCAGACCAGATACTGCATAATCCATATTATGCATTAGTCAGGTGTCCAGATACCTTTGAAACGACCTAGTACACATGTAAGTTGTTTCCAGAATGGGAAGTACTGTCTGCACATATGTCTATAGTATTGGGTATCCAAGCGGACGCAGAGCAAAGTGCACGTGTCCCCCAAAGCATGTATGTGCATGTGAGTTTAATTCCATTCGTAGACAGATGAAGTGGAGGTGGGGGGATCTAGACAGCCACTCCCTATGTAGCCATACTCGGGAATTAGAGCACGTTGGATTGCATGTGCAGACCACCGCTAATCCAGAGCATGGAATTTCTTAGACTGCAGGCAGATCTTCTCTTAGCCTACAGCCTGCAACAATTCACAGGGCACCTTGTGTATGCCATTGTCGGTCGCCTACCCCAGTGGGGCTGTATCAGCCATTGGCTGGAGTTCTCCGGTGCACTCAAGGGATTTTCTATGGAATTCTGCGATAGTGTAACTGTAGATTTTGGGTTCATGAACTGGCACATCGAATTAAGGCGAGGCTTCACCCGCGCAAAGGGATATTCTACTTTGAAGTAGCTTATTGCAGGCTGTCCGCGTGGTTGTCGTGGAGATGCATGCGCGTAGATGGATTGGGAATTTGTCCCTCCGCGCCCGAGGCTGAAGGAATGGGGGATAAGTCACTGAGGTTGCATGATACAGACGTAGGTAAGATCAATGTATGACACAATGGCTCTATACGAGCTTGAAAAGTGATTCTCAGGAATCAATCAAGCCTGACTCAAGTGATAATGGCTAATGCACTTCAGAAGTCATTCTAGATTTAGTTTATACCGCAGGTATTGTCCTAATTCTTCGCCTTACAGCAGAGCAATTGACAACGTGACGCAAAAGATGAAAAAGCAAAACCCAGTGTTCCAGTTCCCTTTGTATTACCCAATTGATGTTTTCAAAAAAAAAAAGAAAAAAAAAAAAAGCAATTCAAGCAATTCCTGAATCCAACTCCAACTCATCTTAAACAATCCAGTTGTCTCCGCGCACAAGGCTCTGTTAACAAGGCGAGCCCTCTAAGCTTGCACTCTCCATTATCGAAACCTCTTCGTCTCACTGTCAACGTGGGAGGGCCAGTATGTTCCAAATCTTGTGCTATTGGTAATTCATACCTGATGGCACTTTAGATCGAGCGTCATGTGCGCGTGTTAATAGTTGAGACACACAGTCCATGACCTTTTCGCAAGCTCCCAGCGTTACAGAAGTTGATATTTCCGAATCTTGAAGAGTTATCAACTTCAATGGTTTTGCTTTTCATCGCCCATTCAATGAGTCCGGCAACTTCTCCAAACTGCTTTATAGTGCACTTTTCTGACATGCTCCATCTTGGTTTCCCGACTATTTGGACCTGAAAATTTGAGTTCACAAAAGTTGGCGGCTCACGACACGCAATCCGGTATCTTGCTATAGGTCCACTGTTCTTGGCAATAAGAGTCTGAAGGGCTATGCATTGACCTAAGATGCTGCTCAAAGAGGTCCTTGCAGATTGGGTAATCACATTTCCATTCCCGGAGATACATATATATGTTGACTTGATACATGCTTTTTCCACTTATACTTGGTGCCAAATGCTTGATAGCAACCTGCAAATTTTGAAGGCACATTCGAAACTGTAGTCATGCTTCTTTTAAATGTGTTTTCCAGGTGGAAATTAAGTTCGGTCTATATGTGTGATAAGTATTCAAAGGGATGCAGAATGCAAAGGAGAGGGAAACAACTGTTAGGTAGCGTACCGGAGGTCTTTCAGTAACGCAGTGTCAGTATATGATTCTGGTTTTGTGCTATTTGCACAAGGCACAATTGGCACTTGAACTCTGCTAGGGTCAATCATCTTGCAGGAGTGATTATATTGGTCGAAACTGCCGCCAATGTCGCCAATGAGTGGATTATTTTGGGAAGTACTATTAGAGTAGTGCTATGTTTGTGAGGTAACACTCTGAGACTCTCTCTTGCGACCATTGAGATTGACTGCCCCACTCTCAATCTGACAAGGCTATATCCATCATGGAGAGGTCATCATCTGTGCACGTATGAGTTGAGGTACCGTTGGAAGATTTTTGGTAATCTAGGCCCCAAACCATAGGTTTCCTATGGATAAGTTCTAGGATATTCTGAATTCTGGTAGGGGCTTTGCATTGAGGGAAGTAGAATCAATGGATCTAAAAGACCAGAATTTTTCTAGGATTTGATTTTTCATGTAGGATTGTAAAGAGAGTAGAGCGTTGTGAATTGACTGGCCACATTCCTGAGTACTGTCTGCAGTCACCCGTTTGAAATACTATCGAATTAAACGATAAAAGTTTCCTTCACTATCAGCATCTTTTCTCCTTGCCTATGAAAGTTCGGTCCACCGCTCGGAGATCCGGAGGCTTCATGGAGATAATATGGTGGAAAAGCTAACACAGGTGAAATTGCATACAGTGGTCAGTTCATGCTCAATGAATATGTTTCAAGTGTACAAAGAAATTGAATGACGATATGGAAGAGCCCAGCACTATTCTAAACAAAATAGCATTAGGCACAAAGACGTAAAAAACATATGAAAGGGGTTATCATAGAGAAAAGGCGGTTGAAAATTACCTCGAAAGTGAATAGATGGTCTTGTGGAGGACTGCACTTCGAGCGCGGTTGCGGTTTAGAATGAGAACGAACGTGGGATCTTTCCTGAGCTGTCAAACAAGTGCACGGGGCGTATTCTGTCACCTCAAGTACGTAGAGCACCTCAGCAGCATTGCCCTTGACGCTATGGAATGTGTTATAAAGAACCATCCGCAGCGAATTTCACCGTAGAAGACGGATCGGAGGCATGGAACATTTTCAGGTTCAGGTCTTGAAGCTACCACTTGTCTGTTTTTGCAAATACAATCTCCGAGCTGTATTCTGCTGAACTTGCGTTGTTGCATGTTGGGTGTTGGTGTGTAGAATGCTGTTTTAGGGTGTGGCCAATGGTACAGTACCTGGAGTAGAGTCACCGCGGTGCCAGAACGGAAAGCAGATATGTACGTACGTATGAAACTGGTTTGAGGTACTGAGGATATGTGTTCCAATGCCAAAGCGCCAACGTTCGGTGAAAGCTCTGTAGATGTATATTTCTACATATTCGAAACACGAGGTTATGGTAGACTAGTCTGTTCAGAGAGGAGGTACATAAGTAAGGAATTGTACCTGTAGCTCATATGTGTGACAAGAATATACAACGCCTAATGTGACGTGGTAGTGTCCTCACGGCGTGTATTTGCTCCACTAGACTACTACTGTAATAGACGACAGGTTTGTTTTTTTATCCAAACAAACCATTCAACGCAGGTAATGGGGCACACGACCACTTGCCATGGCTATAAAAGGTATTCTATTCGCCCCAATTCCCCACATTATCGTCAAACGCCACAAGCTTCTCCCGTAGGTTTTCCTCACTTTTTCGAAGTGCGGACAATTAATCACAAGGCGGGATATTGGTTTGCATGCCTTGCCCATTGCCCAATGCGAATAATGGGGGTCGGATAATGCTCCCAGAGTTGAAAAAGTTTTTTGACATATATGCTGTCAGCATGCATGCGCGCGAGAGAGGGAGTTTGCCAGGGACCTCTATTGGCTGGGGTATTTATTTTGTAAGGCAGAGTCTAGTTTCTTTGACGACGGACGGAACGCGCAAACCCCCTCTTGTGGAAGGATGCGGAAAATTCCTATTCGCCGTTGAATTTTTGATTCACAACGCACACTAATGTAACAGCGTACGTACAGTAGATCTGCGATTGGCGTATTTGCGTAACCATACCTACCCTTAATTATTGTTACCAATAGTAGATTGTCCATATATCATTCAAGGCGATAGGAACCAAAAGGAACCGAAAAAAAAAAAAAAAAAGGTTAATATATATTGTCTGCATGAGAAGATTGCGGGCTCTATTCCTATTCGTGCAGGTGCGGCTGAGGGGTTAGGCGGATTGATGTTGAATATATTGTAATTTTGATATCGATATTGATGGCTATAGGGTAGGATATTGGGGTATATAGGGGATGCAGGTTGGGCGTCTGCATGTCGGGTGCGTCGTGCAGATAGACATGCATGCATGAGGTGGGGGAAATATGCATACCCAGCTGCAAACGCAAGAGTTAGTTGGTCGGCTAGTTTACAAGTGGATATTCTATCACCAATGAATAGAATAGGGGGGATGAAGGATGGATTGGAGAAAAGGAAGAGTTGAAGTGAGCCAGCTAGGCGTGCGCTTGTATGCGGGGTAAGAAAGAGGCCGTCAAGGGCTTGTGATTATCATGCAACAGGCCACCCGGGGTGTTGGTTTAGTTACAACGCTGTTTGTATGAGTTGGGCGATTTCAGTTTTTGAAGAGGGATCCGTGCGACGGCGAGCTGAAATTCACAGTTGAATGGATGGGTGGATGGATGGGGTGACACATCTAGCGGATTTGTGCAGAAAAAGGCTTTCTTACGTTATGGATAATGGTAGCGCATGTATGGCTTTCACTTTCCGCTGTCGGGGAGGTGGCACTCAGCTTGTGCAGTTTGTGGTAGTAGGTATGATATTACTTGTACGTCCTTTTGACTCATGTTCAACAAGCGAATAATGGAGTAACATCTTATCGCAACAGTCAATCGTTTGGGCTTTCCATTTCTGGGATAAGAAGCGAGGAAAAAAAACAAAAATAACAGGTCTGGATTCTGTTGTGGCAAACCACTATTAATAGCTATCATAGATAGCTAGATACACAACAAAAAGAGTGCGGATCATTATCAGGCGACGAATGCGCGGGAAAGGTCCGATCAGTGGCGATAAGAATGTGGCTTGCATGTGGGAGTGGGGAGTTATGATAGTCTCGTAAACCAGAAGTGAAGTGGATACTACTAGTCTATCATACACGCATACTTAATCCAGTTTTGTTTGTGCCGCGGTTGAGGTGTTTGTTTATGTTGGTGCCAATGCCAAGCAACGACGGACGGAGAGCTATCACAAGACGGTCGTGGTCAATTGATCAGCCATCATCGCACTTGCGATGCGATGAACCCAAAGTGGATCTGAATCTGGGGCTAATCTGGGCGTGGGGGCAGGGGAGGATCGTGGGGGCAATCCTGGCGGGGCAGGCGGCGGTGGACGGCGGATGCATCTCGCTGCGCCGGTGCCTGGACGAAGGGGAGAGCGCCTGCCTATTCCCTGCCCACTGTGAGGAGATGTCGGAAGCGGAGTGCGTGCCTGACTGCGTGGACCCCCCCCCCTCCCCCGGCGTTGGGCAGCAGCTGCGCGGGAGGCGGCGCCTGCCACAGCGGCGGTGCCGGAGCGTGGCTGGCCCGCCCCGCCCTCCTCCTCCCCGCCCCCGCCGCCGCCTTCTCTCCCCTCCCTCCTGCGCATCTCCTGCGCGCTGTGCGAGCAGGCTGCTCCCCAAGCGTGTCGCCTGCCGAAGTGGTGCAGTTCCGCGTTATCGTTAGCACCAGCACCACGGCTGGATAGCTGCGTGTAGCTAAGTATCTCGCGAGCTGCTGCCCTGCACCGAGGCGTCCTCGCCGCCCGCTCCGGCCCCCCAGCGTCTCCAGCCAGCGCGGCAGGCCCTTCCCTTCCCTAACCCGCCAGCTTCCGTCGCCAGTGCCGGAGGAAGAGAGCAGTCAGCACACAGGTGAGGGAAAAGTACAGCTCGAAAAAGCCGCTGAGCGAAAAAAAAAAAAAGAGGTATCTAGAAACAGGGGCAGTGGACGCAAGGGAGTGGGGGGCTTTCCTTTCCAGCTTTCCTCTTCCCTCTGCTCATTGTCTTTTTCTCATTGTCTTTTGTTATTTGCGGGGAGAAGCGGAAACGTAGACCAAAAAAAACGTCAAAAGAACGGGAAAAAAAAGCCGAAAGCGTGCATATAAATTTTCAAAGCGACCACAGTTTTGTTTGTTCGGACGCCGAAGCCCGCAGCGCGCTATCGAAGAGGTGGAGGTAAAACATTTATTGACAGGCACACACACCGCAGCAGCCACAACCACGCAACACACGCACGTATCGCATAGTATTGAGTACAGTATATCCAAAACGCCCGAGAGCTGCAACTCCCCAGAGCCGCTAACTCTCAACTGGGAGACCATAACCACGCACCCCTACAACTGAGGAAGCCTCTGCTGGAGTTCGGTGCATCTCTCTGATAGATTCTAATAAGAAGAGGGGGGAAAAAAAATAATGAGAATTACCGCCATCTATATACCACCCAAGGAATAGAAAAGTAAGTGCTGTACCGTACCGTTCTCGCAAGTTCCTCCTGCTTCCCACCGAAGAAGCTTCCCAACAAACGGGACAAATTTTTCCCAAGCAAGCTCTCCTCCCCCCTCACCATCAAATCCCCGCCAAAGCTTGCGACTTACTCTTCGCATTCCACCTACCTATTGTTAGCCCCCCTGGAAAGCGTTAACGTTTGCTCTGCCCATTTTCAACCCTTGATCACACGACAATCTTGTGGTTGTGAGTTGGAGATTCCCCCAACCAATGGCAACGCGGTGATGATGCTAACTGTGTTTTTTCTAGTTTGCTAACAGAACGCCGAAGAGTTCCATAGCTTCGCTGGACCCCCTCAAACGAAATCGGCAATTCCCCTAATAATAACTTCGCCGTTAACCTTCCCCCTCGCAGTAAGAAGCTTCCCCCTGAATTACAATTCGCAAGCACGAAACTATTTGTTTTGCGACGAGGAAAAGTTCCTTTTTCCCCCTTCCTTGTACAAACATACAAGTGGTGTGACTGTGACGGCAAACGTCCCACCCTCCAAACAGCAAATTGACGGGGAACGAAAGAAAGAGTCACACATCAGCTTTTGTGAAGCCATCCTTCTGCTGGGAGGGTGGTTTCCTGCGTTCACTGGTTCTCGGGCTCCTCTGCCAACTTGGTAACTCCACTTGGTGAGTCTTTGCCCTAACTCACATTTTTCTTTCTCCCTTCCGCACTTTTCAGAAAGGATCTCCTTTTCACTTCGCAAGGCGTTTTCATTGCTTTTGTTGTGTATGGTGGGCATAAACAATTGCTTGAACAAACGATTCAAGTTTAACTAGAAAAGCAGCGGGATTGACGTTATATCATTTGCATAGGGTTACAATCGACAAACCGGTCCTTCCATTCAGATTCCCTGCAGTTCGACGTCAACATCTTGGGTGTGGGGGGGTTTGTCCCACAAGAAACCTTGATTCGCCGAAATATTTCAGTCGTCATCTCCCCCAGATTCAAATCGGAAGCTACATAAGGGCCCGCACAATTACAATCCAGACAATTTTTGGTTCAGTGATCTATTCTAGCACACAGAAGAGCTTTCATATCGGGTCACACACATACATACGATGTCTCTCAATCCCTTACAGACAGCGAGGCCTTCGGCCCCTGGACTGTTCAACCCACAGCCGTACGAAACAACACGGAGAAACAACAGAAAGCCGGCGGCAGATCAAGGCGGGTTATTTCAACCACAAATTATAGAGACAACAAGACGCAGCAATCGAACGACGTTGGTGAGGAAAGTGGAGGAAGTAGTAAGCGAAGCACCATCAGCACCGCCAACCCGTGCCCCGTCGCCAACTCAAGAGTATGCAACCCCAACAGCAACAGAGAGAAAGAGTCTTGCATCTTCAATATTCTTCCCGAAAGAGTCTCCGAAAATCTTGACAACGGGGACCCAGACACCGGATTATTTCAATTCGAAGCAGACGTTGACGCCAGCTCCACCAGTACCGACCGCGGTCCCTGCGGAACCAAAGAAGCAGATTTTACCACAGCCAGTGGAGACGACGAGAAGGTCGAATAAGAGGCCACCGCCGGTGCAGACAAACGAGTCGAAGAATGTCAATAACAGCACGTTTCCGCCGACACCTCCGCATTCGGAGGCATCTCCTACACTACCGCAACCCTTCGAAGTCACACGGCGCTCCAACCGTCCGCTTGCGCGTCCCTTAGTACCACAACCCGCCGAGGAGGCACCCAAGTCCAATCTCACCCGGCGACCAGAGATGAACATTGACTTGTCTGACTTACCGCAACCAATTTCTACCTCCCGCTGGACTAACAAAGTCTTCAAACCAGGTGCCCGCCATCTGAGGCGATCAAGTACTGTCCAACCGCCGGGAACCCCTGGTCTCTACTACTTTGTTCCTGAAACGGGCCAAGCGTCTGCGTCCCCTGCTCATGCTGCTACTAATGTCCGGGGCCCTGGTAAATGGGTCCGACCCCATGACCACGTCGAGCACTTGGGCGAGCCCGTGGACTCGGCGCCGCCGAGCCCACATCAGAGCCCGAAGAGTAGCAGGAACTCGAGTCTGAATGAAAATGCCGAGCAGTCCCTGACGAAGCAGCCAAAGAAGGTGGGCATTCATGGGAGGAGGGACAGTATGGAAGATGGATATGCGGGTTACATACTGGATGTGCAGAGAAGGAAGCTGAGTGGTGGACCAAAATCCCCCAAGTCCCCCAGGTCCCCCAAGTCCCCCAAGGCAAGCGGACTACGGCAGGAAATCAAGGTACCAAAACCGATGGTGATTCCGGTATCAACGAAGCATCGGCGGGATAGTGAGGCGGAGGAGAACTCGGTACTGGAGAGGGAAAAGGAGTTCCTGAGGGCAAAGGCAAGGGGGGAGACTCTGAAGCCGGTGAAAATCAACATTCCGAGGGGGCCTGTTAACAAGGTTTATGATGAGTACCCGATCTTTGCGTCGCCCACGCGAGACCACTTCCTTCCTACTCCTGAAAGGGTGCCGACGAAGGATTTGACGGTCGCGAAGCCGATACCTGCTGCGGAGACGAAAGTGCTGGCAACGACACCAAACTTACCGACACCGCCGGACTCGAACCCGAATTCGTCCCAGACGACATTGTTGACGTTTGGAAGGATCAAGGTACCCGTTGTTGGCCTCTTCTACCCGTCGTCGTTCCACAACTACCACCACCCGAGTCAGCTGCATGATCCGAAGCCCAGTCCCGGTATCACGGTGGCGTCTCTGCCTCCGCGACCGGCGACCCAGAATAGTCGCGATAAAGTGCCGATTAAGCCTGAAGACGTGACAGACGAGTTTGTAGGTCAGGTGTGGAGGTATCTGAGTTTGGGGCACGAGTGTATTGCGAAGAAATACGACGAGGAGTTGGCGGAGTACACAGGGATGAGGGTCGAGTTGGTGGTGAGAGACAGGTTTGCGGCGTTGAGGCAGTATGTGAAGTTGTGGGTAGGGAGTAATCCGGAGGTGGGCGGAGGGGAGAGATTGAAGGGGGGGTTGTGGTAGAACTAACGAACGGGGTATCTATGCGGTTTTTTGTTGCTTTTCTGGGATTTTTTCCCCCTCCCAATGTTGGTGACTTGCATGTATGCAGATACGTACCATGTGCCTTATCATGTGTTGTGTGTTTTCGGGCTGGGGGTTCAAGTGAAAATTGTTTCTTGTTCGATATGGGGAGTTTTGCATGCGATGCATATTATGTTGTTGTTTAACCCCTTGATGAAATTTAGTGTTGCGTTTTTTTCGCGTTTTGTGCTTTATTTGACTTGACGGATATCTAATTTGATTTTTTATATATCGTGTGTGGGTGTGTTGATTGGGTTCTTTTCGTATCTTATTTATTGGGGCCTTTTTTTGTTTGGGTTTTTTTGGGGGGGTTGTGTTTGGTTGGAAATTTTTGGGGTTTTATGAAACAATGTGTGTGTATGGTTATAATTCTGATACAGATTTTTGCATTGAACTTTTGCTAGCATTTATGCCATAACCTCCTTTCTTTGTATACTGTATTTTTAATTAGTGTTCGTTGCTGTAGTAGAAACTATGACTGTTTGAGGTTCAGTGATGTTGAATCATCGTATACTCGGCTCATGTTCCTGTTATTCATCGGAAGTAACTATCAACGAAGGCTATGACCAAGCCTAAGCATCGCAATCATATACCTAAGCCACTGTTATATTATATTCGAGGGGAGCTATCAGGATTGAGAAAAAAACTTTATATTTTATTTTACTTTTTTGGTGTTAATAAGCAGTACGAACGTTGTACTGGTAGGGCTGATGACTAAGGCTCGATTAAAAGACGGCTGATTACATCATCGATGGGATTTGGCTGCATGCGAGCTTCGAAAATTCTAAAGGTCTACAGCTACCAACCTTTCTACCTCTATACCTCAGCTACTTCTGCGAGTTAAGAAGGAACCAAAACAAACCACAATGCCATTCGCACAGGTAAAAATCCGCCATTTTCCTCCTTAATATCTTCTTTCCTTTTCTCACAACTCCCTTGGAACCCCTCAAGACTAACCTCTCCCTTGTCTCTTTTTTTTCCCCACAACGAAGCTCAGCTCATCATCGGCCCCCCCGGCTCCGGCAAATCCACCTACTGCGCCGGCATGCACCAGTTCATGGGCGCCATCGGGCGGAAATGCTCCGTCGTCAACCTCGACCCCGCCAACGACCGCACCGCGTACCCGTGCGCGCTCGACGTGCGCTCGCTCGTCACCCTGGACGAGGTCATGGACGACCAGGGGCTCGGGCCGAACGGAGCCACGATGTACGCGCTCGAGGAGCTCGAGGGGAATATGGAGTGGTTTGAGGGCGCGCTGGCGAGATTAGGCGGTTTGTATGGCTTAGTTGGTTTTTTGTAGTACGAGGGGTTTTGGGAGGTGATGGTCGTTCGGGCTGACTGGTTGATGCTGGTGGTTGGGGGTGGGGTGCGGTGAGGGGGTAGAGGACTACGTTCTGTTTGATTGTCCTGGCCAAGTGGAGCTCTTTACGCACCATATCTCTCTACGAAACATCTTTTTTAGACTCCAGAAAATCGGATACCGAGTACGTCCCATCCTCCCCCCCCTCACCCTTCCCTCCACTCCCACCACGCTCACAACAATTAACCCCCCCATCCACCCTGCACCAGCTCGTCGTCATCCACCTCATCGACTCCCACTACATCACCACGCCATCCCACTACATCTCCATCCTCCTCCTCTCTCTCCGCTCCATGCTAAACCTAGACCTCCCACACATCAACGTGCTTTCCAAAATCGACCTTCTGCACTCGTATGCACCCCTACCGTTCAACCTCGACTTTTACACCGAGGTCCACGACCTCTCGCACATGCTCCCGCTGCTCATGAACTCGTCTTCCTCGCAGAAATTCGCAGAGAGGTTTGCAAAGCTAAACGAGGCCATCGCGGAGCTCGTCGAGTCCTTTGGTCTCGTCGCCTTTGAGACCCTGGCGGTGGAGGACAAGAAAAGCATGATGAAGCTCTTGCAGTGCATTGACCGCGCTGGTGGGTATGCGTTTGGTAGCGCGGAGGGCGCGGGGGACGCCGTGTGGCAGGTGGCGATGAGGGAGGGGTGGGGCGGCACGGAGGGAATGACGGTCATGGACGTGCAGGAGCGGTGGGTAGATTATAAGGAAGAGTATGACGAATGGGAGAGAAAGAAGGCGGAGGAGGAGATTGAGAAGCAGAGAAGGGAAATGGAAGCGATGGAGGAGATGGGGTATTGAGAGTGGGCTGAATCAGCGGCAATTTATGCGGTTGTATGGGGTTTACGAGCTACGGTGTGGTGAAACTAAGATTGTATGTTCTTATTTAAAGTCAGGGTAATCGCTATTATTGAAGCCCAGTCTCGTAGAGTACTCCAAAATTTAATATAATGCTTATCACATAGCAACATCAACCATACATCTCCAAATTGCCAAACTACAATCCAATCCCAGAAACAAAAAACCAGCCAACCAAACGCCAATACGTCCTCACCTTCACCTCTATTCCCCCTTCCACATACGTCTCTAACACCATCTACACTGCTGCCTCCTCTTGCACCTTTGTCTGTGCCTGTCCCTGACTTTCCCAAATCCCCTCCTTCAAACACCCGTCTCCAAAATCCGCCTCCGAACCCTGCACCACCACCTTGACTACTCCCCTACCCATATCGTCGATCCCTTTTTCCAATGTCTCCATCGCCCGAGGCACCTCTGACAGCCCCTCAAACACGTGCGTAACTAGCTTCTCTATGCCGCGGATCTTGCCCTCCCTTACCACATCAATGGCCCGCTGGTAGTCGCCTCTACCATACCGGAACACCCCGAGAATGTCCACCTCCCTTAATGTAGCCATACCCAGCGGGACCGTGGACTCTGCGGGTGGGATAGTCAGGATAAGCACTTTGCCGCCCGCCGACGGCAGGTGGAACGAGAGTGACAGCGACGAAGGGGCCCCGGTGCACTCAAACACAGCCTCAATGCGCGTGCTTGGGCCAATTGTGGTCGCGAGCCGCTTGTGTATGTACGCTGTCAGGTCCGGCGGGGCGAGGGACAACAGAGCTGTGGAGAGCAGGATGCTGGAGTCCGCCCAGCCGAGCTCGTGAACAGCTGCCTCGAGCCGCGAGTGAACTACATCACAGATCACGATCTTTGGTCTCGGCGGTGAGGGCGGTAAGAGCCGTCTCAGACAGGCGGCAATCAGTAGACCGACTGGGCCTGCGCCCAGGACCAGCACCGCGGATGGCGAGGGCAGTGCCGGGAGTGGTAATGCCCTAGATATCGCGTGGAGCGCGACAGACAATGGTTCCAGAAGAGAGGCAAGGTGGGGATTGAACCCAGGGGGTAGTTTCCGGCACCATGCTGCGGGATGGTTCAGGCCGCCTTGGAGAGTCCCCTCCAAGAGCCCGCCTGCGCTGGGGGCAGGCTCCTTTCCAGAAGACCGGAACCGGAGGTTCGGACAGATGTTATAGCGGCCGAGGCCGCCTTTGTCCGGCGGAAGACACAGGGCGCAGACGCCGCATGGCACTCCAACCTCCAGGGCTACCAGGTCGCCCACTGCAAAGTCGGATATCGAGTGTCCGTTCGAGGTACTAGTCAGCGCCGCGGTAGTGGGGGTGTCGTCAGGTGGCCCGATCGCCGTCACCACGGCACATGACTCATGCCCGAGTATAAGCGGCTGCTTCGGCACGATGCTGCCATTGCGGAAGTGTCGCCAGTAATGCAAGTCACTGCCGCAGAGGGTTGTGCTGAGGATGCGGACTTGGAGGAAGCCTGGTGGGGGAGGGGGTAGCAGGCGGGGCTCGAGAGAGAGGGTTTTCGGGGCGGTAAGGACTGAAGAGAGGATGGGGATTGTGGAGGGTGACAGCGATGGCGGGGGGTGGGCAGAGGGATGGTGTTGCCTGGGGTCGGGGCCTGTGGGATTTGATTCTGGGTGGGGGAGCTGGCGCTTGCCATTGTGGGCTCACTTGCGACGGACGTGTGGGTGCGCTGGGGCAAACGTTAGCTGTTGTTACTTGTATTCTGTGCTGCGGTGACGCTTGGGGGATGTATGTAGGGGTGAGTGGGGCGGGGCTGTCCGCCTATTGACAAAGGATCTGTGGAGCTGTCAGTGGAAGCGGCAGTTGAAAGGAATGCGAGGGGGAGAGGGGAAGGGGGAGAGGGAGGGGAGGGAGGGGAGAGGGAGGGGAGAGCGGGGAGAGGGAGAGGGGAGAGGGGAGGGGGAGAGGGGAGAGGGGAGAGGGACGGGAGACAGGGGGCTAGACCTCAGCACGTGCAGTTGGCAGCTGAGGTGAGACAGCAGGCCGCTACTCCGCGCGGCGAAGCAGTTGAAACGGAGGGAGCCAAGTGTCTGCTGTAGATGTATTCGGCGTGCACTGCTGGTATTGCAGTTGCGATGCTAGTAAATACAATGCACTATCATACTACCGGTGACCCACAAGCAAGAAGAGCCTCACATCATGCGCATCGCCCAATTCTACCTATGCTATGTTGCTGTCCGCTGCCGGCAACAGCCTAAACGACGATCGCTAGTAAAGCCAACTGTCAAAGCCACCCCGTGAGCGCTATCGATATGCATCCATGTTTGCATGGAAATACCCCACTTTCCCCACTACCGTGTGTGATTTTGCAATGTGCTTTTTTTTGGTTGCTGCGTCTATGTTTTTTGGGGGTTTCTTATATGATGGGGAACTTAGCATAGTGTTCTGGTTGAAGGGGAAGATTAGGATAGGATTGACATGATATCGTATAATGGGGGAGCATCAACAAAGTTGGCTATGAAGATGTATGTACATGAGAAACAAAGATAAAAACAGCACGGTCCCGAGTCTGGGTTGTGAGGTGGGATGAGGCGAAGGCCTTGAGGATGTAATGTTAGTTGACTTTTGTTCCGATCTTACATCAAGATATGCCATTGGCAATTGTCAATGTTTGTCGTTGTGGGTTTTGCTGCGGCTGCTGTGGTTTGGGTGGAATGAGGGAAGGGGAAGGGAGATGTGTATATGTTGGTTGTATGATTAGGATTACTTGATACTTGAATATTTGTGTTGCGGGTGCTTGGAGATGTGTGTATGTGCGTACGGGGGTATGTGAGTATATACTGTATGTGGGTATGTGGGTATGTATGTGGGTATGTGGATAAGTGGGTATGTGGGTATGGATATAGGTAGGTAGGTAGGTATAGACAGATAGAGGGAGATATAGAAGAGTGGAAAGAGAGATATAGAGATACATGGAGAACGATAGGGAGGGGAACATAAGAGAGTAAGAGAGGGAGCTGTGTATATTATACTTGAGTGGTTACGGGATTTGGGAAATTGTGCAAGTGACGGTTGGAGAGAATGAATGGGGTGACGACATATGGGCGGGTGGAGTGTAGAGGAGGAGGTGGAGAGGGTGGGGGAGAGGGGAAAGTGGGTGGGTTTTGAGAGCGGAAGAAGAGAGGGAGAAAAGCGTAGAATTGTAGAAAAGAGTTTCATCTTTCTTGTACTGACTGTATATTTATCTATTTGGTTTTTATACTAAAAGTCTCTTCGAATTGTGGTTTTTTTTTTTTTTTCTTTTTCTTTTTTCCTTTTTCTTTTGCTCTGTCTTTTTCTGAGGTCGGGGTGGGGGGGTTTCGCGGCGACCGCGGGGGGGATTGTCGATGTTTGGAGGTGTGTTGAGTGGGGTGAGTTGAGATAGAGCGAAGGAAGGACATGTCATGGAGTGGTGAGGTGGTGAGGTGGTCGTATAGTTGGTGTAGAAGTGGTAGTAGTAATGGAGGGGCAGGGGGGAGAAGTTTGGAGTGTCTGTCAGGTGCTGGGCTTTGGTCGCTCACGTATACGTACTACCCTGAACTCTCCCGAATCGAAGAGAGGAGGGAGGGGATTGGGAAGTTTCTTGCGGGGCGGACGGGGAAGGGGGAGGATTGGTATGAGACTAGGGGAGGATGAAGTCGACGCTTGAGTAGTTGATTTAGTCGTGGTTTATTCATCAGGGTAAGCGTAGTAACTACATGATGGTTTGGGCAGAGCATTTGTTTAGTAGTGAGTCATAAACACACACACACACATACCCAAAACCAACAACAAAAAAAAGAAGTTTACTGTACATGTAAGAAAAAGCGGCCAACAAGGTACAGACCAAAACAAAAAAAAGACTGTGTTTGAATTCAAAAAAACGGCGGAATGAAAATAGGGATTCAAAGAGTCCTTTGCCCTGGACATCCCGCTCTACATATATTAGATATATCCTGCGTTCGCTTCAATATCCACTAGGCTGTAAGCTTTTACTATTCTCCCGCTCCAGAAGTCGAGTAAGCGCGTGCGTTCCCCGCGGTCAGTCTAACTACATCAGAGCCATCATCCCACCGAAACCTGTCAGTTTCAAATCCGCAAGGTGTCCATAAAAAAAAAAAAAAAAAAAACAACCAGAGACACATACCGCTCCACATAGACCCCGTTTTCCGAAATGAAACCCTTCAAACGAAACGCAGAGAGAGAAAGAAAAGTTCACTCAATCCATAAATGCGGTCTCCAGCTTTGCGCAGGGGGGTACGTAAAGCAGAAATGTTGATGTACGTTTAGTGGGGAGTTCTTAAAGAATCAACGGTAAATTATTGAATAAGAAAACGGACAGGAGAGGATCTTACGGTAACTACGAGTGGATCTGGAGATAATTTACCCTGAACTCTTGGTCCAAAAGTATACCGTTCTAGTTGGTGTATTGTATTTATTATTATATATAGATTTAAAACCCAACACGATGGATAAAGTTTGTGGCATACGTACGTCTACCATCCGGTGGGTGGGAGGGCTTTTTTATATCTTGAGGCGCCTGTAGATAAACCCAGTTGAGACTATACATGTAAACACATCGGCACTTGATTTGTATATATATGCTAACCCGCTCCCCCACCAGGCGAGGAACGGAAACTCCAAAGCCCTTTTTTTTTTTTTTTTCCCTTTCTTAGTATCGTATTACCCATTTCCAGAAAAAAACCAAAAAACCAAAAAAAAAGCCGCTCAGTTGACATTACCAACAAAAAAAAACACTTTTTCGTTTAAACAATTTTCTTTCACCAACTAACTTTGTACAAACTCAAGAGTGAGAAGAGAAGGGAAGGTCAGGAAACGTCGTGAACTTGCCATACTTTTTCTTTCTTCCTTTCTTCCCTTTTAAAAGGGGGAATAATTGCAGGTTTCCCGGGAGGGAAGGATAATACAAGTCAGTATATACCTGTTATATATATACATAACTACTGTATGTCGAAAAATTGAGAAATACGAACAAAAACAAAAACAAAACAGATCAAACCAAGCCGTCTCACTTTGTCGTTCCATTTTTTTTTTTTTTTTTTTCCCTTTCCCCTTTTTTCATGGGGCTTTTCATATCGTAACATTGAATATTCTACCCCCGCCAACACTAATCCCCAACCTCTGCCCAACAACCTAATTCAACTTCCACCCAATCCTCACCAGCAACACCCCCCCAGTTCTCCTGCCCTTATTATCATACATCCTCACGACCCTCCATCCCCTCCTCAACCTATCCAACCTAAAGCACGCCCACGCCGCAAGGTCGTCCTTCCCAAACTCCTCATCGTTCACCTTGATCCTCACAAAACTCAGCATGCCATCGTCGGTCGTCACGCCCTTCAGCCCTCTAAACTTGACCACCTCACCTATGCGCTTGCTCTTCTTCTGCGTCGGCTCCTGGCCCGCAACCACGTCGGGGTCCTCTTCTCCCGCAGTGGCACGAAACAGCGACTTGCGCAGAGACTTGGGCTTCGGATCCCACGTGGCGTCGATGCCCTTGTTCTTGGCCTTCTTGGTGCGCCCCTTGATTTCCTCCCCGGGCTCGAGCGTGTCCAGGTAGACCTCGACCTTGACGTAGGGCTCAAATCCGGCGGGCCTGTCGTCGTCGTCGGGCAGCGGCAGGCCCTGCGCGGCGAGGACCTCGATGTCCAGGTCGAGCGTCTTTTCGGGGGGTGGAGGAGGCGGGGGGCACCGTTGGGGCCAGGGCGCATGTGCGGGGGCTTGAGTACGTACCCTCCCTCCCCGGCAAACATGGCCTCGTTGAGCATCATTCCCTCGTCGCACTTTTGCCAGTTGAGTGCGACAAGCTGTACGCCCTTCCGCCAGAATACCGTCGGGTCCGCGTTCGACGAGGAGAAGCGCAAGCCGAAGGGGTACACGCGCATGAAGTGCCTGAGGTTGTGCTCCACGACCTGCTGCGGGTAGCTTGCGAGGTGCTTCTGGAAGACCCGCTCGGAGAAGGAGAAGACGTGCGTCGGGCGCGTCTCGAGGGGGGTGGGCGCCAGGAAGGAGGTGAAATGCGACGCGGACAGGTAGATTGCAAGGTCAGCCAGCGCGCGGGTGACCTTGGGCTTCTTGGGCTTGGTGTGCGAGGCCAGGCGGGAGAGCTCCTCGAGCTCGCTGTCGGTGTCGGAGTCGGTGCTGGACTCGGCGGGCGCGCTGGCGGTGCTGGTGCGGGAGGGGGGGGCGTGCTGCTGGAGCGGGCCGTCGGGAGGGAGGTACTTTGTCTTCACGAGGATCTTGCGCGTGAGCTCCGCCAGCGTCGGCACCCGGTCGACATCGTGCACGCTGCCGGCGCCGCACACGGGGCGCTCGACCAGCACGCCCTCCCAGACCTTCTTCATGGTCCGCACCATCTCCTCCTGCTGCGGGTGGCCCGCGTGGCACTCCAGGCTGATGACCACGGGCCCGTCGCACCGCTCCCCGCCCTGCGCCTGGTCGTCCCAGAACGCATGCTCGCGGATCGCCTTGCAGACGGACTTGAAGCTGATCTCCTTGGTGAGCGTGTATCCGTGGAAGACCTGGGGGCGCCCGTCGGGGCCGTCCCAGACGTCGATCTCGATGCAGCGGCACCCGCGGCGCAGGACGTTGACGTAGCCCTGGGTCGTGGAGTCGCCGTAGAGCTGGTGCCCGACGAGGTAGGTGTTGTGCGAGGACGAGATGAAGTAGGACGTCAGCGGGTGGCCGGTGTCCTTTGCGGACCGGTCGGGGACGGCGAGGGCGTCGGCGTGGGGCGAGCACAGGTACGCGGCGAAGACGTCAAAGTCGACGCTGCGGGGGCTGCCGAGCGCCGCGAGGATCCGTGGGATGTGCTCGGGAGACTCGTGCTGGGTGTTTTGGAGAAAGTGGACAAAGTCCGGGTCTGTGGCGACGGGCTTGTCGGACGGCGAGAGCGTCGCCCAGACGGCCCTGAAGGCGCCGAGGAGGTGCGCGGAGGTGGGCCTGAGGGGGACGGGGTGCAGGGCGGAGGGGCGCCCGCCTCCGACAGCGAGCGCGGTGGGGGCGGCGGTGGACATTGGTGATGGAGGATGCCAGCAATTGCGACGAACGCTTGTGCTTGTTTGCTGTGTCTGCCGCGGACACAACTATACGACTATGACGACGTTGTCGCTGCGTGCGGGGGCGGCGTGGGCGGGGTCTGGGATCGTTGCAGCTGCGTCCCTATAGAATGCGTCCCTATAGAAGGCCACTGCAAGCCCTCCATATTTATCCCTTGGGTATATATAGCGCAGTTTGAACAGCATACAAAAAAAATCCTGGCTATTTCCTTGCGGGGGGCGGTGCGGCGTGGGGGAGGGGGGACTCGTCCTTGTTTCCGGATCAACGGACCAGATCTGAGTTTTTCGAGAAAAAAAACTGGCTGAGATCGAAACATGTCTCTGATCGCTGGGGGGGGGGCTTATCATACCGGAAATAATTCGCGCGGCGAGCCTGCTGCGGGCGGTGCTTTTGATTTGAAAATTCTTTTGACTCTATTATATTTTGTTTTTGATCCACAGGATGCGGCGGAGGACAGTTGCAGTTATAAGGCACAGCAACACCGTCCTTTGCGGCTCCAACAGATAACTATAGCTAACTCGTGTCTCACACTCTTCACAGCACCAAGACCCTGCGAACAAAAGACATTACCCTCTGCATCCATCCTACGCAGCCACCCGGACACTTGAGTGACAATTTATCAACAAGTTTCTATATCGCGAATTACACTGCGTTTCTGCCACCTCGCATCCAGGCAGCCCCGCCGTACGTGGGCAAACAGGGTGACATAAGCGGCAGATGCTGTCGAGCTTGGCATCCCAGAACAAGGCCCAGTCACGTGACTAAATAGTTGATAGTGCATCGCCAGAGCATAGGCATGATAGCAAAAAACCTATTACGTCGAGGTAGACCACGTCGACCACCTCTCCTACCCAAATTCTCTATTTCCCCTTCTCGTTTTCGAGAGCTGTCTCTTCTCATTCCGAGCTGTTCGTCACGAAATTCTGACCCATATTGTCCGTACACAAACCAAGTCATAAACAAACGATTGCCGCGCCAAAAATTCAAAAACATTGAGCAAACCAAAACAACGAATATATAACCCATGAGTGGAAAACTCACACTTTTGCACCGAAACCTCGCGTGCCCATAACCCCCCCCGCGTTTCAACCTGGCGCATCTGCTAGTTACAGCTTCGACAACAAAGAAACCCCAATGTCCTACTGGTAGAACTCATGTCCCAGCCCTGCTCGCGCCCGGAATATATTGGATATATACGTTACAGTTCGAATCCCTATGGACCATCACGATTGAAGCCTCCACCTTGGAAAAACCAACAGCACCGGTGCAACTTGCGAATTCCGTATTGACAGCCTCCGATTAATCAGGTTTCCCATTATTCTTTCAAGTGATCTCTCGCCAACATACTCAAAAATAACCCAAAAATCTCTTGGATCTACGAACGCATACCGAATTCCCCAAATATACATCAACACCTGCATTGACAGCTTCTACCCCATCACCAATCGAGCTCAGGGCGCTCAAACCGCCATTGACGTAGCATCCTACATGAAACAACCCAAACACACTCGGCGAATTGGAATCCCTTCCATCGACGCCGGGCCCTCGAAATATACACGCTTGGTACTCCCTGACTCCCCCCCCCTCCCCCTGCAAGGCCCTCTTTCCACCACATTCGCTCAGGAAAAACTCACCAGTGACCACTACGAAAACTACATCGACCAAGCTCAAGACGCTCCCCCTTTATGACACAAAAGAAGCTCTTGCTATAACGGACCCGGTCTTGACGACGAGGAGTCTAGGTTAGGAAGGTGACAAGGAATATTGGCAAGAGGATTTCTGGACCCCCCCTCTGCGATTAAACTGGAGCATTAGAGAGACCCACCAGAATAGAAGCTGACTTTCAACCCTCTCAGATCAACCTCTCTCCGTCCAGGTCCGCCACACACCCTCTCCGAATTCTCAGCCCCCGACTTCCCTCACCACCATCCCCCTAGCTTCCACCGAACATGGGAACTCATACCACCCTTACAGACAAACAATTCAAGCAACTCCTTGCGGCAGTCAGGGCAGGATGCTCTACACCCAAAACCAAAGAACCCTATGGCGAAAGGGACAACCTCCGATGCCGGTTTAACCAACTCACAACTCGGTCTAACTAACCGCGAAGCCAAATCCCCCTCCGACGCTATCAAAATAAACTACGCAGTCTCCTTCCTCAGAGATGCCCGCCTCTAAATAGTTCGAACCTTACCTTGAGAACGCCATTACCAGAAAGAGAGTTTGACATATGGGGATAAATTTCAAGACTCTCGGCAGCATTTGGTAATTACCGATGAAAAAGGACATGCCCAGCAACAGTCGGAAATTACTTAGACAAGGAGACGCTCGCTTCACAGCCTACTGGACTAACATACATAATAATTGTCTCTTGATGGTGGAGTGGATGCAACAGGCCAGATCATGGCTATCAAACTCTTAGAGGCCTGGCGCCTCGACTCCGAGAATGGTTACTTTCACAGCTTGAAGCAAACGATTTGGGACTGTGACACCCAAGTCAAGAAACTGAAATTGATAATACTACCACAATCGGAATAGGGCAGCCCAACCTTTCACCCCCACCCACAAACAAATCAAGACCTCGCCCCGCTGCCCTCTCAAGGACCCTCACGCCAAAGCGCTACTCCCCACGAACCTTTACAGAAGGTTAAGAGGAGACAGCGCCTCTCACATTGGGATTTACCATCCAACCCCCTCCACTACACACAAGTATATGATAGGCCTGATCCCTCTGTAGTTCCATCTACTAGCAAGTTTAAGTCCCCATGTACCCACATCACCCCATATGCCCACAGAAACGCTGTTAACAAGTGCGCCCCCCCCGGGTACCTTTTTTTTTTTTTTTGCGAAGTAACATAACCCCTCGCTTTGGAATTACTTGCCAGCTCAGCCATGCATCCCTCCACCGACCATTATATAGCCGTGGCCCTGTATAAACTCCCCGTGTACCCACCAATTGATCACAATAAAGATGCTATTGTGGTATAAATTCCAATGGGTATAAAAAATTGATAACCGAGAAGCCGTTGAGGGAGGTCGGAGGGGCAGTTAGAGGGGCCGCTGAAGGACCAATGAAAGGGAGTGTGATTGAGAGGCGGTGGGGGGTCGGGAATGTGAGATGCTGCTGCTGTTGCGGCGGTCGCTGGAGGGGGATTGTGAGATGCTGTTGTAGGGGGGATGCGAGGGGGAGGGGCACACTGCTGTGGGCTTAAGAGGTGGGTTTTGCCAACTGACATATGCCAGGGTCGAAGCGGAATACTGTTGTCTCTAGTGATGGAGGTAACAACAAGCACCATGGAGAGGTATAGAGTTGAGGGCTCCAGTTCGATCCTGCTGCCGAGCTGTGGGGGAAGAGGGTTGTTCCAGCATCTCTTAGACTGTGATGCTCTGGTTTCCTAGTCTCATCTGGTTTACATACAATCAAATTCTAGTGGAAAATCATGGCAACCTTGTTTTTCGATTTTTGATAAATTTATTTTAAAAACAAAATTGAACATATAATATGATATCCACATTGTCCGTGATCTATTTGAGAAACAAAATCGTATATACAGAACGATATCCACCTTATCCGTGATATGAGAACATCAGACGACGCCGCATGGGGGTGGGGGGGTGCATGGCGTCGGGAGAGTGAGAACGTCAAATATAAAATCTGAAGTGTACGTGACGAAGCCTAGCGCTGGTATTGTTTTTGCTGATATACTTCTGACAAAACGGACAGCCTGCCTCCTTACGACTACAATCTTGGATCACGTTATTGCACCGCCGGGATTCATAAGCTAACAAGGTGAACTGAGTGTTGGTAACCGTAGCGGCAATGGAAATCCCGGATGAGAAGACTTGAGTGACGATAGAAGTGAAGAGTTAATGTACGCGCGAGCAGAGGGTGAGATTAACTCTTCACTTCTTCTATCGTCACTCAAGTCTTTTAACCGGGAATTTCACTTCTGCTACGCTTACCGACACTCGGTTCGCGCTGTTAATTTCTAGTGAGCTTCGACCAACTTTAGTGATCGTCCACCCACTTTTCGCACCTGTATTATCACCTCGTTGCACTTGGGTTATATGCCAGCATTGGCGGGCATCCCTCTAGATGCTCGCTCCCGCAACTCTCGCGCTTTGTCGGACTGTCCCGTACATTCGAATAAAGCAGCCATGCTTCTGACGGTGATGAGGGTATCTGGGTTGTCTGCACCAAGCGCCTTTTCTTTCCCAGCCAATGCTCGCTCATACAGTTCCAGTGCCTTGCTATATTGCCCGTGCTCTTTCCCAGCCAATGCTCGCTCATACAGTTCCAGTGCCTTGCTATATTGCCCGTGCTCTTTCCCAGCCAATGCTCGCTCATACAGTTCCAGTGCCTTGCTATATTGCCCGTGCTCTTGAAATATTTGTGCCATGTTGTTGATTATCACAAGGGTGTCGGGGTGATCTGCACTAAATGCCTTTTCTTGCCCAGCCAATGCTCTCTGATACAGTTCCAGTGCCTTGCTATATTGCCCTTGGCGATAAAACACCTTTGCCATATTGTTGACTGTTGCAACAGTATTTGGGTGGTCTGCACCCAGTGCCTCTTCTTTCCCAGCAAGTACTCGCTCATACAATCCCAAAGCCTTCTCATATTGCTCTTGCTGATAAAATACCCGTGCCATGTCGTTAACCTTAACAAGGGTGTCTGGATAGTTTGTACCCAGTGCCTTTCCTGTCCCAGCCAAAGCTCGCTGATACAGCTCCAGTGCCTTGTTATATTGTCCTCGCCGATAAAATATATGCGATGTTGTTGCCCACCGTGGTAAGGGTATCTGGATGGTCTGCACCTAGTAATTTTTTCTCTCCAGTTCATGCTGGCTTATATAACTCCAATGCCTTGTTATATTGCCCTTGCTCATCAAATACCCATGCCATGTTGTGGACAGTGTCAAGAGCCTCTGGGTGGTCTGCATCCGGTGCCTTTTCTTTCCCAGCCAAGGATCGTATGAAGGGTTTCTGGGTGGTCTGCATCAAGCGCCTTTTCTGTTCCAGCCAATAAATCCTTACACCTCTCTCCGGCTTTCCCATAATAACCGTGTAGTATACCAACTTTGCACAGACAGTCTATTGCCGCCAGTATCTCTTCGTTTTTTCCACTGCCAGGGTCTTTATCAGCTTTTCCACGGCAATAATATGTGGTAGAATCCGCCGCTCAAAAACCCAGTTCTCCACCTCACGTGTCCTACTGCTCGTAGGATCATTAGTAATTGCAGATACAACCATAAGAAACGCCTCGGTGGCCTTCTTATATCTTTCAGGTTCTATCTCCAATTTCCATTGAGTCCACATGTGAATTAATGGGTGGATGCTGAAGCTATCATCCCTATCCTGCCGCTTTGCGATCGAGTATGAGAACAGTATTTGAATTGAATGTCCTAAGGCTGTGTCTATAGTAAGGTGAGAGCATGACCATTTTAAATTTATATCATTAGCCATATTGCTTTTTTTTTTTTTTGGGGGGGGGGGAATTAGTTCTACATACCATCTGTTGATAATTTCATTCCTCGCCTTAACAACTCCTCGTTAATGTCATTGTTATCACGAAGCCCACATAATAACGATGACTCCGCAGCCCTAGGATTTTGGATTTTGATTGCATTGAATGACAGATCCCATGCAGCAAAGACAGCTCTGTCATATTTTCCAACTTGACCACATACTCTGGGAGATAGCGACTAAACAAGATTTGGCAAATATGGATATATGCTCCAGCTTGAACTATGGCAAGTGGAAGGTATCCAAGTTTTCGTACACTACTGGCAGCAGCTTCTTTCTCGCTCTCGCAATCGCACTCTATACACTTTGTATCAGTAGTAGTCTATGGTATAATTTAGACTGAGCTTCACTTACCGCCGGGGGTAGGTTTCAAAAATTTTTGCTTTGCACTATTAAAGAGCAACTCTACTTCCTCCCTATTGTCCTTTTGCTGTACCTCTAACCCCATTCGTCCCTGCATACTCTCACATCTTCTGCTGGTGATAATCACGGCCCCATGAGCTGATGATGGAATATAGTCATTAATGTTGAAAGATTCCACGTTGTAAAGGTTGTCAAATACAAGTAGCCATTCAGTGTTGTTTTTTACAGTTAACAAATCCTTCACAGCATCAACATGTTGTTCCTCGTTTAGTTGTTGTACGCTAAAAACTCCAGTTGAATCGAGCTTGCCAGCCATGCCCAGTAACTGGCCAATTTGTGTGAAGTCTGGCTCATCTGAAAGGTTGGTATGATGTTTGTCACGTTTTCTATGCTTGTTATCTTTCTCTGGTTCGCCTTGATATCTTGCTTGCATTTCAGCAACTTTTGTAAACATCGCAACTATCCTTGCTACACTAGCTATTGCAAATTTGTGCCCCTCATCGTTCGGACCAAGGTGCTGGCTTCGCTGGCTGGAAGTGCTTTCCAGCTAGTCCGACAAATCCCGATGGCAAGAATGCTGCTTCTATGAAGGTGATATCAAATTTATTTGTCAGTCTCACATAGTAGACGATGAAAGGATAATTTGAGCATCAAATATTCGGGGGGGGGAGGGGGGTATTATTACTCAATGAAATAGATATAAGAAAATGCTATTTCAACTTCAAGACGAGTGTAAGAGCACCGAAGAAGTGTCTGAAGCCCGAAGCGTGGGTTTTTCACTGTATAAGTTTCGTTTGAGGGGTAAGTACAGTGAAGAAAATTTTTCGGGTGCAGCGACGATTTCTGGGTGGCCTGACTGTGGTGTACGTTACTCTACAGCCACTCAGCCACTTCGTGACTAAGCAAAGAGAGATCCAGGAGTGCATGATGCAATCCAGCGCCGAACAGGCTCATGCCAAGTGGTCACGATAGCGTATCTGTTGGGAACGAGAGCAATCACGTGCACCGAGGTCTCAGTAGAGAATTTCTTGTGCTGATTACCACCGCCGAAATATATACGATCGATAGCTATTATGCTTACTAGCAAATGATGGCTTACTCGGAGTATACAGAATCAATTACGATGTACAAAAAGGACGCTGACATGTAGAAAAGGTAAATCATATAGGCAAATGAAATAGCAGGATGGGATGTATCCATGACGTTGAGATTCGAAAGGCTAAACGCGCAAAACATGACCAGACGAATTTAGCCAAACAAAATTACCACCGGTATCATGAACACCAACTCTCTACAGGGGACGAGGAACCGTTTGCTCGGAGTTTCGCCCGCAGTTCATGCAAGGAGAGTGTTAGCGAAATCTTTGCCACTTTTCGTTTTCGGCACTCATGGCGGGTCGATCTGATGTTGTTCCTCGCCTGGAGAGTCGATGATGATAGTGGCCACGTTAGTGGAGAGGTGTCCAAAGAGGACGGGCTGACTCCAAGGAGCACTTGGTCGCGGGTGTTGAAGTGCAAGTCCCAGAAGAATTTTCGCGCTGGAGCTGCCGAGCAATTTGTGAGTTCAATGTCCACTCTTCACAACTGGCGGATGTGACGCCGGGGAAGCTGTCTTGCTCTCTGAAACATAGCGTCCCGCGGTGTACTTTTTCCAATCCTCGAGGAGCCAAGGAGAATCCACAAGGCGTGGGTGTTAGTAGTGTCATGCCTGGTGATGGGCAATCAGGCAGAAGCTGTGTTAGAACTTTGTCGGTTACCCCGCGAAGATCCTTGGCATCCACTGTGAACTCAAAGGTTGCCCCAATCCGCAGGTGGGCGCTGGCCAAAGACGCGGGGAAAATGTGTATTTCGGAGTAATGCTAGGGCAACTGGGGGTTTGATCGTTAGCACACAATATACTCCTCATTGAGGATAAAGTGGATAACGGACAGGGGAGGTTCATGGACATACCCCCCTTTGATCCATTTTTTACCATCCCCTTGAACACATCCCTCCAGATAGCATGTCTCTTGGGAATCCTCCGTCAACGGCCCTGGAGTCTATAACATCAATGATGATCAGATATCAGAGGCTATTACCTCCCACATTTTTTGAGGATACGACTATTCTACTTCCGCTCCAGCTTTTGCAAAATGGAGCATAAGTATGCTTCTGCACAGCGCAACAAAACTTCTCTACTTGCCTGCTGAGGGCAGTCCCTGCATCTTCCTCCTTCTAGAAGAAAGAACTATACAGTAAATCTCCAGCACTGCTGAGCGCGTCCAAGAAGACCATTTTGATAACTGTCTGCCAGTAGTTGCGCGGAACAGCGCTCCCGTGCCGATTACAACGTGGTGCAGTGAGGTATGCAAAGAATTGCCACTCCGCATGGCAGATGTCTAGGTTGAGGAAGTAGTTTTGTTGAGACGCTCGCAAGAGATGGGAAAGCCGGATCCTTCGTCAAGAGAAGGTCACCCAGAAAGCGATGACCAAGGTTTCGAGATGAAGGCGCGGGTTGGGGGAACTTGTACATGAGATCATTGGATAGTAAGCTTTTCGAAACTCTGCGAACCACTAGTTAGCACTGTACTAAGCAAACTGGTAGAGTAAGAAAAGCTTACCGGGTGCCCTTGTGGACAGTTTGATTTAATCAAAGAGGCTATTGGGAGAGTTGATGTTATGTCCTCCGAGAGTTGGGCTGATTTTCCCACGTCTAACGTAGTAGCAACAAAAAGATATCGGTCCCGGAAAGCAAATTGATAATAAAGGGTGCCTGAATTAATAGTACAGAAGTCCACAGCATCGTGAGCGAGTCCAAGATGCCATATAGGCGTTCAAGCTGGAATTCTTGCATCAACACTCTTGAGACCAACCAAGCCCCTCGTGATACCCTTGATTGGAGCCTTCATATAAGGATAAACCTCCCACCTAACACAGCTTGAGCTTGCTTTCGATAAGAGACCAATCCCTCATATCCATAAGCCACACAAGTCGCTTCTTTTTTTGAGCAGTATCTCTTTCTTCGGGACTCATGCCAAACTCAGTCAAACCTTCTTCACCTATAACATTACTTGGACGATCTGGAATCCCAATATTCCAACGATTCAAACCGCCGTTTGCTTATTGATTGAGAAGGACAGTACCTCTTGTTTCGGGAATTCATCGTCTAATTGAGTCAGGTTCTCACTGATTCGTACTCCAGGTTATTCCGTATCCAGGCTGTCTTTGAATTCTTAACTAGCGAGCATCTTCAAATCCGCCCTCACTAACACCATAGTCCATAGTCGAGGTCGCTTGGCATAGACCTGGTCCGTTTGGGAGGGAGCTGTTTGCATTTTGAAGAGGGGGCAGCACCTCCAAGCTCCAGCGCGCTTGAACAAGCGTCCGACCGAATAGTCAGAAATTAGCGTAGCGCAGCATGAAGGCATGCCACCTGGGGTATATAAGGAAGAATATAAATATATATCGCCTATAGGCTACTGCTGCTGGGCGGTAAGCTACTCCGAGGATGCTTTGGGCGTCGCGCAATCGTTTGTGTTTACTGAACCGAAAGGTAACTCAAAAACTGTATATGTGAGTATTATGCGGAGGGAAGACGGAGCGCAATTGGAGCATCATCGCTAGAGGAAACGGAGTATAGAAGGTGAAGCGGGATTTGGTGTGCCACGGAAAGATTGTTGGAGCCCATTCAACGGCGTGCTCGGAGTACTATCTGCAGGTTGAGTCTGACTATAGCCATTTAGGTCGGGCATATCCGCAAGCTGATGAAGCGCTCAGATGCGCAAGGAGGATTCCACGTTGAAGGGCCCTTTATTGAGTTGAGATGCGGCAATATCTGACAGTTACGGGGTGCAATTACCGGCCAAAACCCGAGGAAACGCTGCACAGCAATAGAGGCTGTCCTGTACAATTTCTAATGTGTCCTCATCGAGGTCGGCGTCTGGTAAGTCAATGTGCTTTGGATACGTGCGGTTCGGAACTTCTGCTGTTGAATGACCAGCCTGCAAATTTCGGGATCCCTACCCCTCCTCCAAGGACCCATAGTTGCAATTCTGGTACTGCTAACATCACTGCTGCTGACGCTGCTACTAGTGCTGATGCTGGTGAAGCTGGGGGTATGAGGTGGTAGGCTGCGTGGTGAGGAGATGAAGCAGGCGCAGGTAGCAGAAAGCCAAATAGACCGTCCCTTGAACTCACGTGCCTCCATTAGATGCTGACTAAATAATGGTCACGTGATCATGGTGGTTCAGAACCACCTGCCCCAGCGCTCCTCACTCCTTGCAGAAAAAACTGAGTACGTAATATAATTAAACCTGGAGTAGCGCTAGCTGACGGAATAAAGGATGGGGTGGGGGAGTTTTATCATTACCCTGAGCGGTTTATTTGGGTGTGGTGGACTGCACTGAGGCTTGTTTTCTGCGTATAGCCCAGTAGAACATGGCGGCAGCTGCGCCTATGACCGGTATTGAATGATAAGTGAAGCTACTTTATGCTATGGTGCTGGATAGGCTGATCTACATGCTATTCACGGGCTGTTCGATGAACTATTTGGTAGGCTAGCTGCTTGATATACAGGAAATCATAGGAGATTAAGTAAAAAGTATTTTTAAATGATATGGAAAATGAGCGGAAACAACAAGTACTGATCCATCATCAGTTTTCCATTGCACTCTCTGCTTTTCATCACTTGCGCTTAGGGCTCACGAAAATTGCAGTTTCATTGTGGTGGTTATATATAGAAACTAGTGTGAAGATGAAAGTAAAAATTATGTAACGGGAGGGAGAACAGAGCGAGAGAGAGATACATGATAGTAACATAATACAAAGGCCAAGTCGAAAATAACCAGCAAGATGCATATTAGAACAACAGCTCCTCCAGGATACTTTCAGAGAATAATCAACCTCATGCCGCAGGCGAAGGAGTTATCCTTTACACGCTTTCATAACATAACCATTATATCTATCTCTATTCGCATCTGCTCTTCCGGTGAAAGTAGCGAGTAAAGATATAACCTCACCTCGTTAGTACCATATCGCACTGCCTCATCGTTCGGTCTCTTCGTTTCTTATTCCGGATGTCTGTAGATGCGCCATGCTCAATCAATATCTCTGCAAGCGTGAGAGCGGAGACTGTGCCGCATGTGGAGTGGGGTGAAGCTTCCTATGAATGATCTCTCGTTAATGAGCTTCGACGCTCCTCTCTCCAGGATTTCTGTCAAGATCTCTGGATCGCCTCCTTTGTACTACCGTCCACTGCGAGCTATAACGTGCGAAAAGATCTACAACCTTCTCAATCAAGAGCCTTGCAATTGCTGCTTTTCCTCGGCATAGAGCATGGAGCAATGGTGTTCTGCTCCATCGGCCATATCGTTCCTCGATGCCTACACCTCCTCGATGTCTACACCCATCGCGATCAGCAATCGTACCACAGTCTTGCTGTCATTATCCAGTGCAACATGGATGCGGCCAGTAAGCTCCATCGGAGGAGTAATGGAAGCGATCGCTGCCTCGCTTGCTCCTCTTTCCAAGAGCAATTTGCAGATATCTTCATTGTATCTGTATGCAGCGGCGCAAGCGGTGTTACTCCTCTTGGATCCCTCTCTTGTATATCTGCTCCCAAAGTGAGTAAACCTCGAACGATATTCTCATTCCCATTTGAAATGCTATAGTGGATTATCCTTATCATGCTTGCTCCCCTCTCCAATAGTAATTTGCAGATGCTTCCACGACCCATATATGCAGCGTGAGCGAGTGGTGTTCAGCCTTCTGAATTCCTCTCCTCTATGTCAGTATAACAGTTCCTAAAGCGAGTAGATCCAGAATGGCATTCTCATTCCCATTGCGAATGGCATAGCGGATGCCCATGGAAGAAGTCATTTCAATTTCAATTTCAATTTTCGGTGTGATCTGTGGCTTCCAGTAGCTAAATCAAGTGGAACTTGAACTTGGTATGACTGTGAGTCCCAGAGATCAATTAAGCAAATAGGCAGCTCAATCACCGAGATCTCTGAAACTGAGAGATCACCCAAGCTCAGGTTCGAAAGCATCGACCAGCTACAACCTCTTGCGGAGCTGCTTCTAGTGAATGTGGAGTAAGCATTATTTCTCATGCCCCAACTCTGAATTCATTTGTAAGGTCTTGAGTTCTTCGATTCATCCACGAATGGGGGTACCACCAATCGCATAGATCGCAAGGATAATGTGCTACGAGATGATGATGCTGTTCTGATCCATACAGCGTCATTATTCTCGCTGGGGACCTGGTCATCCTTGATTGTGGTTGATGTTATCTGTAACCTTACGCCGATTATTGACTCTTGAAGACTCGAATTCATCGCTTACTGGAGGATCGGGACGGCCGGTGAATTCTCGCAACTGGATTGAAATCGCACAAACTGCCTCTCCCAATTTCTCAAGCCTTTCAGAAGCTTCTACGGTGGTATGGCTATGGAAGAGGTCAGTTTAGAATTTTTTTTCACCGCCTCAACCCCCTCCAAAGATAATAGATTTAATGCTATACTGTAGTTCTCTTAACTTACTATTGAATAATCTCTAGCATCAAGTTCAAACTCAACTTGTGCCGCTGCAGGTCCTCAATGAAGGCTACAATTTCTGATTCCTTCCACAATCCCCATTTAATCCTCTCGAACAAAAGACTTGCTTTATTTGCTGCAATTTTCATGGAGGTTGGATCACTAACGCCTATTACCTGACTCAGATACTTGTCCAGCTTGGAAGCAATTAAAACACATCGACTCAAAGTTGAAGCAAGGTGATGAATAATCAACATTTTTAATCTGCATCGGTTCAGAATCTTTGATGTCCCAACAATAAACAGCTGAACCTGAGAAAAGATGACAGTCATATCTTGCATTTCTTCCATGAGGTGGCTGAGGGATTCTGGTTCCTGCTTCGCTCGCACTCCGCAATCGCAGAGACCCTTCAGCACGCTTACAAGCTTTGCTGAACATGAAAGAAGGCCAGCAATTGATGCAGCTATAGATAGGGATCGGACATCGTTTGATATATCAGTTGGACTTATAGGGAATTCAAGCAGATTCTGGTTTATGAGAATGTGACTTTAGCTATAGCCCTATAGGGAATTAAACCTAGTGATGCAGGAGGTGTTGGAGAAACGTTAATCTAGCCCCTCGCCCATGCATGAGGCTTATGCGGTTGCTCCTAAGCGGAGCAACACCCATGCATGAAACTCCGCTTAGTCAGCGTCTGGTTACGAGACTAACCGCGCATATCGGAAAAACTAAGGGACGAAAATGACTACCCAGCCTGGGTAGTGGAAGCTCAAAGGCAACTTCGCCGCCAGAAACTATTGGAGATAGTAGACGGGACTACACCCAGGCCATCGTCTGGAGCAACAGATTGGGACGATAAGTCAGATAAAGCCCTCGACTACTTAATGGATAGCTGCGAGAAAGAAGCACAGCTGAAAATCAGGGCAGCTCCAAATGCGGCCGAGGCATGGAAAATTTTGAAGGACAATTATGAAGGACAAACCAGAATTCACCTGTCCTCACTTCTCATGAATGTAACCCACTTAAAGTTCGATGATAGAAAAGACTCCCTTTCCGACCATATCACGGAATTCGAACGCCGATGGCTCAAACTTGCGCAATCCGCCAGCACAGGATCCACAGTCACATCATCACTTGCGGCAGGAATTCATCCTTTTTGTCAAAGTGATGGTTGGAAAGCGACAATGCTGCTAGCCTCGTTACCACGCATGCAACCTTATCAGAATATCATTGATAATATCACCTCAAAAGAAGACAAGCCCACCTACGCCAGTGTGGTAATGAGGTTGAAGGAAGTAACACCCCGGAAAAGATCATCCAAAGACGAAATAACAATAGACCCTCAGGCGGCCCTCACTATCACTCAGGAATCCAAAAAGAAAGTACGATGCTGGCACTGTAAACGAGCCGGGTATCCAGGAACAAACCATGACGAAAAGGACTGCAGATATAAGAACAAGCAAACTAAAGAGGCTCTTGTAATGAAAGAGGAGGAAAGAAAAGAAGAGAAGTTCTTATTCATGTTATCTCAATCCACCAGCAGATCCTCTGCGTGGAACGTGGATTGTGCGGCGACCACCCATGTTACATATGATGTAAACGACCTCATTGATCCTCAGGAATGGCATGAGGAAATAAAAGGAGCATCCGGCATGGCCATATCCACCCACAAGGGTACAGTAAAAGTCGGAGAGCTCATCCTGCCTGACGTTCTCGTGATCCCAACCTGTCCCAGGAAGCTGATTAGCTGGGGAGCACTGGAAGACGCCGGTGGAGATATAAGAATGCAAAATGGAGAAGGAACCATCACACAAGATGGAAGGATAACTCACATCATCAAGCAAGGAAAATTCAGAACTATCAAAGAAAACGAAGTGATGTCGCTAGAACAAGAATGGCATGAAAGGTATGGACATTTTCCCCTTTCCTCCTTCAAACTCATCCCAGAAGCACCCCCTTCTCTGTTACGTCGACCGCGCGAGGAGTGTGATGCCTGCATGAGAGGAAGCATGAGCAAACCAGTAGCTGCGTCTCAACTCAATAAGATTCGGACAAAAGAAGTAGGAGAACTCGTGCATTCCGACATCTGTGGGCCCTACCCAACAGAGGGCGTTGGACGAAAAATATACTTTATCACCCTGATAGATGATCACTCCAGGATTACCCTAGCGCGAGCTACAGGTACGAAATCCGAGGCTGGGAAGGCGTTCAGAGAGATGGTCGAGCAGTTTGAGCGAGCATTTGGACGCCCCGTCAAAGAAATAAGGACAGACTTCGGAAGGGGAGTACTATTCGAATGAGACCAAAGAATGGGCGTTGAAGAGAGGAACTACAATACGGCCAACTGTAGCACACCACAGTCAGACCAATGCCGTACCAGAGCGAACCAACCGTACCATCGCTTCTATGATCCGCAACAATCTGTTCGGGAGTGGTCTTCCGAAAAAATTCTGGCCCTATGCAATGGAATACGTTGTATTCGTGAAGAATAGGCTCCCTCACATTACGTTGGAAGGAAAATCTCCACTAGAGGTGGCTCGCCCTGGAACCAATATTCAAGAGGAGCGTTCAGCCTTTCGAGCATTTGGAGAACCTGTATATGCACACACATACAACGACGGAAAACTATCCGAGCGAGCCATACCCGCCAGAATATTGACTCCATCCCTCACTCATGGTATCTACCGAGTGCTTCTAGCAAACAACAGGATTACCACTGCAAAGAACCCTCGGAGAAGGGATCCCAAAAAGAGTGCAATAGAAATCACTATCGATAGGGTCAGTAATGAAGAATCAATACACCAAGAAGAACGGCAGGAAGAGCAATCCATACCAGGTGCTTTTCCAAGCCTTGAAGTCCCCCAACGTTCACAGGTGGAATCCAGAACAACTACACCCAAGTCACAAGCAGAACCAAAGGTCAAAAGTACCAATCCGAGTCCACCACCATTCCTGGAAGGAGGATGGACAAGCTACGGAAGCACATTCCCGGAAGCTATAGCGGCACGAGCCGCTGAAAGGCAGTTGTTTCAGGAGGCGGCGGAGCCGAGCCAAGACCAACCACAGCTGCGGCGATCTGCAAGATTAAACAAAGGAACTGATTCCAGGGTGAGACTGGACGAAGACCCAGGGTATGTGCATGAGGCACATATTACTGTAACCGAAGCACTGGAGAGTCCGGAGGCGTCGAAATGGGAACTGGCGATAAACAGGGAGCTCGAACAGCTGAAGAAGCTTGAAGTATTTGATTGGGTAGATGATGTGCCAGCTGGAAAGAAGGCAGTAGATACGAAATGGGTACTGAAGGAGAAGGAAGAGAAAGCGCCAGACGACCCCAATGTTGTGCCGTCGGATGGTTTGTGAGTGCGACGGAGCGATGGTTGGACCGATAGGGAGAACTGTAGGGAGGACTGTGGGGAGGGGCCTTCAGCCAGTGTGCGGGTATATGTATGGGTTGACTTCTCATTCTGTTTTTTATCATCATTATGTCGAACACGGATAGTTGCTATTGAATGCAGTATTATTCCTGTCATAGCAGCGTGAACTTTACAGGAGGAAGGTCCATAAGGCTGGTCGGTGAACTATCGTGAAGAGTATGGACTGCCGGCGCAGCTAACAATCCTACCATAGATTTTACCAAGAAGACGATACCAATCAATTGTCTCTCCCATCCCCGCTTTGCTTCACGGAACAGCCAGTCAGCAATCCGTCTCGGTTTTGGTCAGTGCTAGAACGCAGTAGCTTATGATAGGGCTGAAAGGTTGCATACCGTTAAGTTAGTCTCGAGCCTAAGCGCAGTTGCAATAAGTCAAAAGATGATGACATGAGTAGTTTGAATGGTCCCATGATCACACTTTATATGTTCAGAAGATTCGATCGACCACATTAAGACATCATAATCCTGCCAGTTTCTCATTTCCTCAACTGCTTCCAGGCTCTGTAATTCGCTTTGAGCTGCTTCTGCAAACCTCACATGTTATACTGCAGCTGTCCAGGTGGGTGAATGTGGAATGACCGGCGAAAAGTGGAGCATATGTGCCATTTCGCCATATGCATCCCTGATGCTAGTGACTGTGTAACAGTAACAGTACAGTACACAAGCAGTGACCGGCCTCTCGACCGTGAGGCCTTTAATACTACCACTGTGCTACTCCAAGATTCGAACTCCCGCTGCCTCCCCGCCCTCTCTCTTCTCCTTTCCCCCCTCTCCCCTCTCTCTCCCCTCCCCCTCCACCCTCCCTACCCCCTCTCTCCTCACCCTCCCCCCCTTCACCTCCAATCTTCTCACTACTGCATACTACCGTGCTACTATACCACCGCGATTCTATAAGCAAGCGGACATTCATGACATGTAAGGTGAATGCATGCTGCCAATACTACTATACAACATGCAAAAGAATGCATACTTATCATGCTGCTACCACACTTGCTATACTTCATGACATAAGTGAATGCATATTCATCATACTGCACCATACTATGATACTACTATGCTGCTACCACGCTTGCTATACTTCCTGCTGCTACACTATCATGCTTGCTATAAATTGAGCAAGAGATTAGTAATAGTGATTTTGCAGTATGCAAACGGTACCATTACCATGCTGCTATATGATTAAAATACTTCGTTCGGGTCTGGCGTATAGTTAGTGTGAATGGGGGCACGTGAGTGACAGGTCTTTTGCAGGGATGGGCTTTTTTGTGGCTTTTCTGAACCTGAATGATTTTGTTCTCTCAATCTGGGCTAGGCTAGGTTTTTGTTTGAAACACTACAAACTACGCCTGCTTAGTCGAGCTGGCAAAACCTTTTTCCCTTGTGTGATGTCAAACGGGCAGACCTATTTCACAGTACGACTTGAACTGAAGATGCAAGATTTAGTATTACCCAGCTAGGGAAATCTAAGGTCACATTTGACATTTGAAAGGGGTCAGAGATCAACGGAGTACTCAGCAAGCACTCGGTTGAAGAAAATCGAAAGAATTTGAGTGAGGGCCTTGCAGCCTCGGAGGCCGCCTACACAAGGCAGAGAAAGAAATGGAGAAATGGGGATGGATAAGTGGGGAGTGAACTCGAGAGTGAACTCGGAAAGGCATCTCAAACTGACTAAACTGGTGGAGCAGCAGCATTCTAAGTCAAGAGGATGAATGTGGTCGTGTTCAATTTTCCTCCAGTCCCGTTGTTTTTGCCCAGCCGTCACTCGCCGGATAGAGAGTCAACCCACTGGAGATCAAAGATCTTTGAGGTACTGAGAGGTTCCTTAAATTGATAGGTATTGAAACTGGACAAATCGGTTCCTCTAGCGCCATGACGTTAGGCAGTGAGGAAAATATTCTGGGGTGTTGGGAACAGAAATACTGCAGGCTATTGATTACTCTTGAAATCCTCTTTCGGGAACAAAATGTTATACTACGTTCCTGCATTATAACGCTGCCCACTCGAGATATGGATTCAACGCAGTGGTGGATCGGACGTGGGATCCGGAGAGCATTGGATAGCCCGCTGTACTCAGAAAGCGACAGATTATATCAAAGATGCGAAGAGAATTGATGCACGATATAGGGAAACTGGTCGGATAGCTATTTAGGAGAATGGGAGGCAAATACCATTTCTGGATAAGGAACAATGGCCGGAATACCCGGAGAGGGTGAAGAAGTTGAAGGGATTGGGAAAGTGGCATGCGACCTGGCAGGGGAGGAAGCTGAACATTAATAGGAAGGGGGGTCCAGAAGCCGGGATGAAGTCAACAGTGGAGGGCATATCGAAATGATGCAATAAAGCTCAGTGGCACCCTGTGGAAAACTAAAATTGTTGTGTTGGGATGTATCTGTGCGGTGGAAAGTTAAAAGTGGATATAAGGAAGTGAGGAAGATTCTGCGAGGATTTGACCTTATTGCTATAGCTGAATTTTGGGTGCGACCTGAGGAGTTGCGGTTGGTACAGTTGGGAATTATATCCTGTATGCTTCCTTCCGTCCTGTATTAGAAGTGGCAGGAAAATTTGTTCTGGTGATAATGAGAGTAGTGCAAATGGTGAGGTCTACAGAGAGAAGGGTGATGGTTTTTGGGATATATGCCGCTTTTATGTATTTCTTCGGAGGTCTGAAAGCTTATTCTGTTTGTTGCTTTCTCAGCTTGTTTCCAGGATTGGAGGGCTTTTTCTTTATCAGGTCTTGAGATTATTTTGTACTTACAGGTGAAGGCAAAGCCAATAGGTTCAATTCCCCCTCCCCTCTCTCTCTCTTCAAAACAAAAAAGAAAAAAGGAGAAATACTGAGGTATCGAATTAAGTTACCTGTACACTTCGTCACCACTTTGGAAATAGCAAAATTAGCATGTGGCCTTTCTAGTGAGGTTGAGTGTAGATAAACCCGGCGGAGCTGGATCAGGTCCTCCGGCCCCAGCGTATTTTGCTGCTGGGCATATATTGCACGAAAACTGAATATTTGTTTTATATATTCTGTGCATTAGTCGCCATGCCTGTGATGAGCATTGAGTGATGAATGAAGCTACTTTTTCATTGCAATGTAGTTTAGATAATCATGCAAACGACAGCACTTTTGCCGTTAAGTGATCATACTAGACTTCTTTTTCCGCTAGATGAGTCATGCCTGTCATACCCATAGAGATAATTTTAGTATCTGAACGTCCTCCAGGAATCATGATCAATTAGGCCAGACATTTGTTGTAGATCTCGAGTGGAAAATCAATGGTGGAGTTATTCAAAATTAGCTTCGTTGAACCCAATTTTCCCTGCTCATCTTTACGAAAAAGCGTTAAATTCAACTTGAATGCTCATATCGGTCTAGAATTCCCCACTGATGTTGTAGTCGATGTTGCTCAAGCTGTGGTTTTGCAATAATTTTGTAATATAAACGTCTATTGTCAGCATGTTGTCGCGAATGGACTAATGGCACTATATAGCCATATTTCGCAAGGGCCTCCATGATACCTGAGACAAAGAAAGTATTATTAGAATAATGGGTAGGAGCTTGCAGACATGAAATTGGACGTACTTCTTCAGCTCCTAGACAAGAATACCTGAACATTGTGAGGCACCAGCATTCCTTGGAAAAAATTACCGGAACAGGAAAGCACAAGAATTAATAAATATCATCAGAGAAAACGAGCAGAAACCAAGAAGCTTCGATCCATGTTTTTTTCAATAGCTTTTTTAACACTCCATACGATTCATCGTTTGCATTTGAGGTTCGGAATAGTCTCTAGTTGTAGTAGTAATAGAAATAATACAAGTGCGAAAATGAGGTTGAACAGATGTGACAAGTTCTCGTACCTACACTTTATTTATCCGCTCTGAGCTGCGTAGCAACCAGAAATTAGGGTGTACGATCACTCAAAGAAAAATCATTCAGTGCTTATAGTGGTTAAGTTCTGGGACGATATTTTCTGAAGCGTTATTGTCGTGGTATGAACAAAGAAAGAATGAAAGCTGCATGTGCGATCACTCAACCTACACTGCACTAAAAAAAGTAGCTTCACCCATCACTCAATGTCCATCGCAGGAGTAGTAGCCAATAGCCACGGCGCCCATGGGGGACCCACGAGTGGCCCAGCACATATATACATATATATATGATATTACTAGAAGCTGTTTTCTTGGGAAGGGAAGTTCGAAGTGTCAATATAAGGGAAGACAATAATCCGCGGAGGAGAGCACTGCATGCAAATGGGATGTATACGGCCTGAAGACACCAATAAGTGCTTTTTGTTTCCCTCTAAACTGGTACGCAATGGCAGCATGGTAAGTATACATTTGCATTCATCTACATGTGTATATATATACATCTTTTACCCATATTCATGGCTCCTAGGAGCCATGTACATATTAATTGCGATAGAAGACATGGTTAGTTGATATTGATTTTGCATGGGAAAGTTAAGGTCCGCTATGTATGTTTGTATTTTTCAAAACTATCATACGTAATTTACAAGACTATCGCGGATCATTATGGGGGCAGGATGTGGAATGGCAACGAGGGGTGTGGCTATAACATCACATATACAATAGTGCGGTCCTACTACTTTATGTACTTGAATTGTACCAGTGGGGTTGAGATCTCAGGGTAAATCAGAGGTGTAGCATCGGACCAAGAGTGACAGGCGAAAACAGTATTGTGATAGGGCGCTTACCGTGCCATGATTTGTCCGCTGAGGAATTATGTTGGGTCCGTAACGGAATAAAGGTTAAGGCAGCTTTGGCTCGCCAGGGTCAGCTTCAGCACTCTCTGGCTTTCCAGGTTTCATTGGGGGCAGTCTCGACTAGGCTGGTACTGTCTCCTGCGCAAGGAAACGAGGAGTATGTTCTGTTAGGATGATGATCAACTTTCAAGTTGGAGCTTGTTTGCCGATCTGCACTAAATTCGAGGCATGGACACGGGGCATTGTGCCAATTGTTTCTAGAGGGCTTAGGTAAGGCACAGGTAGCGTTTTTTTAGTGTTTTGCGGTCACGGTTGGTGTATTTAGGTTTTGTGGTGACGCATGTTTCTACTGTAATCTTTATGCGTAGACCGGCACAAAGGATGACGCGATGGGTGCCTTGCGTAATGGAAGGGTTATAAGTTCGCTGGTAGACAATGCCGGTATATGAGAGTGAGAACACAGATGTACTAACACAACTAATCTTTCGTTCGCCGAAAAAGGAACAGTATTTACTGTAGTCACCAAATTGTTTGGCTTTGATCACTTATGACCCGCTTTGGACTCCTCTTTCGCTACAACAACCTTTTACCCTTTTCGAGACAAGATCCCCTTTCCCGAGTTCTGTTTTGGGAAAAGTGAGGAGAGTTGCTTTAACGTTCTGGAGAAAAGTGTATTACCGGAAATGGCGTGGACTACCTAGAAGGGCGAACGGCAGGGTTCGGGAAAGAACATAACGTTGTTCTTTGTTCTTTGTTTTTTTTTCATCGCAAGTTCAATGCCGTTTCATACATTCCAAACTTTCTTGCTTCATGGAGGAAGGGATGGGGAATTTCTAGTTTAGGTAAGTTGTCATGGCCATTGCTCGATAGAACGGGGATAAAATTCTCCGGGTAAACAAAGCTTGACTGCGTCAGTAAACCTGGCCATGTACAACAAGCACCAAATCCCCTCAAAGCACCGCTGGCCATGCCCAGGTTAGGCCATTGACTGCTTCAATGACTGGTACAATAATTACTCATATAACTTCTACCGTTTCACCTGCGGCATGCGAGTAATGATAAAAAAAAAAAAAAAAAAAAAAAATATACCGTTTCACCACCGTTGCCGCTGCCATTGGCTTTTGAACATAAATCACACATCAAAGAAACGATCTAGAGAAAACTCAACTTAACACTAAAACAAACAAAACTCAAAAGCTATATATCTAAATACCAAACAAAACAAGCGAACCAATCAATCCCATGTCCGCCAGCGCCGGAACGAATCAGTATCTCGTGGTTGGCCTCTTCTTTGGCATCGGCGTCCCGCTGGCTCTCGCGGCGTTCCTGCCCGTGTACCTAAAGCGCAGACGCCAGCGCAAGGCCGAGTCACAGAAGAGTATAGAGGTGGCGCGGGCGGCATCGATAAGATTCGTTAGCAAGTCGCTACCATCCACAATATCTTCCTCGAGCAAGCCACCCTCGTACACATCTACCCCCTCGCCTTTGAATCCAAATAGCCGCCCTGGTTCTGAGAACAGTACAGGTCCAAATGACAATGCACGCGCCGGCCGCAAATCAAAGTGGAAGTGGTCCTTTAATTTCAATGGCCTTCGCCTCAAGAAGGAAGACGTCGTGGCGCCCAAGGCACCTTCCACCATCACCATGCACCCTTCCACGCTAAAACACTTGGCTAAGCCATCAAACAGCATCGACTGGATAGAAATAGATCTAGAGGCTGTAGGGGCTGTAGGACCAGATTGGATGGACAAGCCTGGGGACCGAAGGGGGATTGTGGTGTCGAGGGAGTATGATAGTGGTGCAAGGTGGGGACACGGCAAGGAGTGGAGGCGCTCAAGGCCGACGGGTTTGTGGGGAGAGAAGGTGGAGAGGGAGTTGGATATATATTGTGCACGGAAGGATGATGAACAGAGGGAGATTGAGGGTACTATGGGACCTCAAGGCCGCATAAGGGGAGATAAGAATATTGTGGTGGGGTGGAAAAGAGATGAGATGAACAGACAATGATTGAAATATTTGGCCATGAGGTTTGGCGTTTCTCTGCCTGGAAACATTTGTGACCGGAATGGTCTTGTCTCGATCAAAGTACGTTTCCAATCTCTGTTGTATTGATTTCACTCGCATCTCCATGGTTGCAATAATTGATCAAGACAATGGGCAAATGGGACAAATATCTGAAGAGAATCAGAGCTATAGCTACTTATAAACTCCATACGCTAGTTACTATCAGACCTGCAATACAATGCTACTCGCTATTTGGTAGTACTTACACCATGACAGCTGGACGCCACCCAATGATTCATTGATGACCATTACTGCACGCGAATTTATGTTGGCATTCCCACTTTCCTGAACAACTTCACCCTTTCTCACTTTTCTGATGTCTGCACATGTGGCCGTGGTCATGTCCGCTCATTAATTACCCTCGAGCTATTATGTAGTACCTACTATATATCACAATGCTACAGTCGTGTGTCTATCTGAAATCCTAACCAGGTACTAGTACATACCAGTGCCGGCTAAGGTTCGCATGAGAACATCCAATATGACGTAAACCTCAAAATTTGTCAACATATTCCTATATGGCCTCCTATCAATTCGTCAACTAGTTGATACTTGTACACGCTTACATATAGCTATGGAATGTTGTCCCTGCAATCCATTTCCCTGCAATCATTTCCCTGCAATCCATTTCCCTGCAATCTATTTCCCTGCAATCCATTTCCCTGGTAATCACTCAACATGCACATACCCGTACGTACATAAAGTGCGGGCGTACAGCACCTGACCTTACCGACTTCACCTCCAACCCCAGAGTCTGTGCGTAGATGCAGGTTCCAGCGCATCACTGAAACCTCTCCAGCCTATCCGCCACATCTGCCACATCCGCCACCTCGAATTAACTGACGTGTCCAAGCGATGATGGCATGTTTCATGCATGGCCATGCCGGTAGTTACCGACTGCGGCGCCACACAAACGCCTTCTGGCAGACATCATGCAACCACCCGCGAAGAAATACGTAGTTTACATATGCACGGACGGGTATAACTCTGGGTCGGCCCGGCGTACGGCCTACAGAGTGCAGACAAGTGTTATCTATCATTTCTAGTCAAGCTAGACGCTGGCTTCAATCACGGCCTTCGCGACACTTACGCACTGGCCGTAACTGTACTAGCCAGTCCCAGATATTACATTGATACCCCATGCATGCCTCTCGAACCTATCAACTAACTAACCGCCCTGGCAGTTGACGTGTATGAGAGTAAACATACATATGTCAAAACAGCTATAGCTGTCTACGAGGTTATAACATTAAAAGATAACGCAAATTGTATCAATACCTACTTGATACAACCAAGGCCATGGACTTAGCAACTTTAACAATTGAACGGGCGTTCTGTGTGTTTATCCCATGCATTGGAGGTGGTATTACAAAGCACGCGGCATGCGGTAATGTACAGGACATCAAGATTGAGCTCTCGAGGTAACGACCTACTCGTGGATACATACATACTTACCTATGGTACATAGGGCTTACTGTTCACATAACCAAAACACGCCCGCTTCTCCAGGCCAGGTAATGGCATGAGTGATAGCAGTGCAAACAAACACCGTTGGAAGCTAACTAGCATCGTAATATGGTAGCTACATTATATGCGCATGCACCTACCCGTGAGCAGGTCCCATTCCAGCTCCAAGGGCGAACTCTTGAGTGTCAACTACATGTTTGAAATTCAACGTCTAGTTCTCCAGTTGCGGATTACCCACCTCTTCGATTCCTAACCAGATCATACCTCAAGTGTCTTCAGCTAGTCTCTGTGCTCCTTGGAGCGTTTGACAGCTCGGCTCAGCCCGGCGGGTCAGATAAGCAACAGAGGGTACCTGCTTCTGGTAATTACATAACTACATGCCAGCAGGTACTTGAACTAAGGTTAACCTATCACCAACTAACCAATTGGTTTTTTTTTATCACGTTACCCCGCTTGCAGCTGTTCGCCATGGCAGGGCGCTATGGAGAGGACCAATTTGCTATAAACAAAGGAAGTGGTACGACATTCTATTCCTGTCCTCTTTACAATCAGGCAATATAATGTGGACTGCGGAACGCCACATACGGGAAAATACATGCCATGGCTCAAGAACTCGAGTGCGTATTTGATTACACACGCCTCCTCGACCCAATAGCGAGCCCAGAGATGAAAATGCAGCCATCCCTCCGTACCCTACATGGCGTCCCCCACGGCCCCAGGCGGCTGGCTACATGGGGCTTGAGAAATGTACACTCTCAAAACCACCTCAGATCGATGTTCGGGAGGTAGCAAGGTGTGATACTTCTGACCAAGCGGAATCAATATTCAACGTAGATGGAATCAGTGGATATGCTATATGCGATGGTGTTATAAGGTTATACATATAAAAACATACATTCATGCCGAAGGGCAACATATACTAATCAAGTAATAGATACTCTTAAGGACAGACGTAGTAGGCTCCTCATATAAGGGTCGAACTGGGGCCAGCTTGTGCAAGTGGGACACGCGCAAGTTGATGCCAATAGCAGGTACCTGCATGCTTCCTCTGCTTGTCGCTCTGCAGACCGATATGAACTACTGGTAGCTGGTCATGGATTAGCTGGGTGTACTTCAAATCATTTATGTGGCGTATAGATAAAGTTGGTGTAGAGGGCATGACGAGGATTAGTTCAAATTCATAACTATTGCTCTTTTTCCTGTCTATCAATTCCTGTTATCTATACCTTATGTACCTAACTTCGCCATAGCCCACAAGGGCGGCATGCGAGTAATGATATTGAAAAAAAAAAAAAAAAAAAAAAAAAAACGTTGGTGTAAATAAGTAGAATTATACTCTTCTAACCGTTGACAACTTGTACGTCAGCCACTGGGAGAATTAATTCCTTCGCGCTCACCGAATATATGTACATGTACCCGCTTGAGAATTCCAGAGCCACAGGGTGCCGTAACACAGTGCTGGAAGCTTGTGGATATATATTACTTATCTAGTCATACGCGGAATGCGAGTGACAGCTGACACGTCTGATGTCCCCACAGACACCCCACTCCTACTATAACTACTTCACAGTGATCTACGCTGGCTCAATCTATTGCAAAGGTTGTTTGTTGGTTTGGATGCCGCTGACACACTGCTGTTGTTGGGCAACTCAAGTCTGCCCGTCCCTTCATGCGTCATGCGCCTACTGTACATGTTGTGAGTAACAATGGGCCTGAGCCCTACTAATAGTAAGGGGTCTTTGTTGTCGGCAATATGGAAAGATTTTGAATCCGGTTTGTAAAACTAGAAGATCGTTCTGAATAAGGTATGGTGCCTACACTTTGCCGCTAACTTACAGTAGAACATATTACCACTTTCAGTAATCTGATAATCTTGGCAATCCAAGTTTCATGCTGCAAAGGATTTACCCCCACGTCCGCACATGGATGGGCATGACCATGGCCCTATGATCTGGCGTTGGAACATTTATTTGCTGGCGTTGATAAGACAAACATTTAGTGATTTTTGGAGCGGAGTGATAGCGGTGTCGATCATCGGGTTTCTTGACTCGAACACTGAATGCACTTCATTAGATTATTGCTAGGGTTTGTTCGGTTGGTTTATTGCCGATAACTACTAAATGAGTTGACAAACATCAATTAAGTAGTTTTCCTATGCATGTTGGCAAAGCGATCGAGCCGAACACCTGGTCCATGGTGCCGTGTGAGATTTACCAGTATGTCAATGCTGATCATTGTGTGTTGTTAACTACAAATAGAAAAAGTGTATTATTCATGGTGATTGGGAGGGGGAACAATCTAGTTCCAAACCTATGGGGCAATCGTTTCACTTAACTGTAGGATCCAGTTCCTTGATCTCTGTTCCATGTTGACCAATTGACAGCAGGGAAAAACCGGAACTTGGATCGGCTCCACGCATGACTGGTACCGCAACGGTGTTGGTAAACTTCTTGAATCTTCCTCTACAAGCATAAACTTATCATGCCTCTGAACTCCTTCTCAACAAATTCTCTAACAAAATCTATATGGCGTAGCCATAATCTGATCTATCCAAAGCCGGATTCGATGTTGGTATCGTGTGTGCATTCCATGTCTGACTAACGGACAGTGATCATGTGAGCTAGCGCAAATGTGGTCTATGGATTATAGTCCTATGATAATGTTGGCGAATCGATACGATCCTCACACTATCGCCACACATGCCTCCATATATTGCACTTTAATATATTGAATCTGCACATCTCCCATAGCGGGAGGATATCGATAAACCCTTATTAGAACAGTACAAATGAAAAAAAAAATGTACCATCCCGATATGCCACATATCTAATGCAGTCCCACATATATCGAAAGGTTCATAAGGTAAACTCAAAATCTGTAGCATGGAAGCATCCAAGCCACCTTCGCCGTGAGAGGCTCCTTTTCAGTGCCTCGTCAAGTGACACATTCACATACACACGTGACCACTTCTCACCCCCCACCCCTTCACTCACTTCTGCTAGATACAGAAAATAGATGCTTCTCATGAAGTTAAGCAGCAGTACCAACTCGTAAATCGAGCTTTTGAACATTATTCCGCCCTCATTTCATGCCATAATTCTTGCGTGAGACACCACGCCGAGTTGGAATAGCGCGGGCCACAGTGAGATCGAAGGGTGCTAAAGCGGTATTCCGATCGGCTTAAGAGGACCCGAGAGATAGCACCGCCATTGAGGAAAAGGGAGACGGTAGTTAATGGAGTGGGATGAGTTGGGAATCGGGAATTGGGGTCATTACCCAGATAGGGGTTACGCATGTATATATGATGTATAGTATTTCGAAATGAACCTGGGAAGCTAAGCTACATCTGTATAAAAATGGGTTTGTATCATTAGGACAGCAATTGAAAAAGAGATGGGCTAAAACTTGAAACTACATTAAATACTATTCTCCTGCCTACTATAATGACATAGCTTCTTGTTGTTCATGCACGTATATCAATCTAGGTAGGTAGGTAAGTAGGTATGTAAGTACACTTGCGGCTGTTGTAAGTGTTTTATATACGTATTCTTTAATGTAAAACTTAATATAACTCACGTACTCACTCACATGCTCAATGCATCAAGATGTATATTTATCCAATCAACTATATATCAACATTCGCTATCTTTACCATGTATACATTGCAGTGGTTCTCTGTTCAATTACATCCAGCTCTATCACATGTATAACTCTGCTATAGTCTAAATATAGTGTGACAGGAGCTTAATGTCTCAGCCAACTCTGATTTAGCTGAACCCCCACCCCTCTCTGCCCCATGGTCTCCATCCTCACCTACCTACGACACAATTTTACATAATTGTTAGCTTGCGTATATGCTGCCCGTACTCCACGCCCTCCCTTCTAGCTTTTCATCAGTCTCAGATGGATATATATCTAAAGCTACATATGCATATGAGTGCATCGCAACTACTAGATTATCAGCCAATAATAAGCCTCAGTTTATAAAGTACTACAACTAACTATAAGGTCTATACCCAGTAGATTCTTCGTTCCTTAAGGCGGTATTTAGGATTTTGTACGATTTTGTTTTTACTTGGAGGGGATGCTGACCATCAGTTGAGTTGTGGGCGGCATTCACCAATATTGCAAATGCAACCGTCAGCCAACATTACATTTGTATCTCACGCAATTACCGAGTTTTGCACCAGTATTGATGCCACGCAGGCGACCACTTCAGCCCCAGCTGAGAAGTTGTCAGATAGTTGTTATCATTATCAGAGCATACCCCTCTACGCATTGCTACTATCAGACCACTCTCAGCCGACAGCAATTCATCTCATTGTCTGCAGGCCAACTCACTTCCAAACTATTTGAGAATATTACATGCATTGCACAGGTGATAACCACCTGTTCATGGATCACAGCAAGACGGCGAGAAGTATGGAAATGAGCATGTATTGGCATGCTATACTATTGCTATATATCACGAAAGCAGTTTGGGAATGTAGTAACGCAGATGCAGGTATATATCTTTATTTGCTGTCTGCATATGCGCATAATATTCTACCTTTCTGGTACATGAACGATTATGGAGAGATATGTCATCTCCGGAGGATTTGATACCTCCGAAGGCACGTAAGGACAAAAACGGGTATTTATGGCTTATACTCATCTCATAAACGAAAATCACTTAGCGCTGCCTTCGCCGGGAGCGCTGATTAACGTAGCCTAGTTAGCCAAATATCAATATGAACTCGGATGGACTACAAAAGCGAGTACGAAAACCAAACAATAAGACCATACACTTTTTTGTATTTTGTGAACATGTTCCATTCCAGCATCTCGGCCAGTATTTTACGAAGTGGTGAACAAACGTGCCTCGCAGCTTCCCCTCCGGACTTCAGTGAGAATGTATCGTATTGAATATATATATATTTAACAGCAGTAAGCATGTGACTGCCACCATCGAGATTCTGGATAACTACATGGCAGTTCGCAACACTTTTCAAGCATTTCAGCACAGCTAATATAACTTTGATGGTGTCTATATATGGGTCCATGCACAATGCAAACAAACGATCATGACGGGAATGGTCCGTGAATCTCCTCAGCACCACGTATGCCTCGTAGAGGTAGGTATAAATATGTCTGTGTTGCATTTATGCATCTTATTTTGTGTTTAGCATATGCCCTCTCTTTGTAATGCAGGAGACGCCAGAGCTACTTAAATATCAATATAATTCAGTTTGCCTATATGCTTCTTAGCGGGAAATATCTGCTTTTAATGCGCTGAAATTGGAAACGTAAGCCTACTATACAGAATATTTCCATCCCACTCCGTTCTCCATCCCAATCATCAAAAACTACTGACCTTAACCCCCCCTCTCTTCCGCGTCTATATGCAAACCCCAATTTCACCCTATTGCATCTACCCTCCCCATCCTACCTCGTGGTTAACCCCTACAAATACTGCTCATTTACCTCTGCATATATACTGTACATCTTGGCGTCTGTCCCAGAGACATTTAATCTCTCATATTCCTATTATCAACATTACAAACTTACGTGAACTGGCCATCACATGCAAGTACTCGAACAAATGAGGTCTCCATAAAAACACCAGCATGTACTTTCCCCATGGGAATATCTACCCCCAAACCATCCATAGGCATTTCCCCGGGCCAATGGGCCCACCCATACCCCCCTCCAAACACGCAAAATCCCTCTACCTCTTCCTATCTTTAAGCATGCTTACCCACCTCTACCGGAAATAATCTCATGTAAAACAAAGGAATAACCCTATCCAGCACCTTAAACCTGCAGAACAGGATAACGAAACCTAACCGGAGAAAGAAAACTATTGAAGTACTCGCTGGTTCGGAAAGTATTGGAACGCTGCATAAATTGTGTGGGCTATTCGCCTTTTGGAATAGTGCAAATATGTTATGCAGCGTTCCAATACTTTCCGAACCAGCGAGTACAATAACACAGCACTTGGGATAAAGGTGAAACATAAACAAAATACCAACACCGTACCTAAGTATCTAGAAACAAACTAACCAATCCACCGTCTTGCTCACACACACATATGTGCAAACCGGCCCGCGCAGATTGCTAGATCCTTCCAAAACCCGTGATCATCGATTTAATATTTGATACGTACCCGAATAGCATATCCAAACCGAATTTTTGTTTTTTTCTCCATTAACCACCACGCAAATGGCAAAACATCACAAAACGATCCTTGACCAGCAATGAAGATCCACAAAACCGACAATCCCGCACAGACAAAAAACTTCCTTTCCAACACGTTACTGTCGCAAACAAAAACTTATGCAGCTCAATTTCAATCTCCCAATCGCAACCAAGCCAGATCACCTCAACCGTTGGACGACTGTGCATGAACCTTAGGCTCAAAAGCAAAAAGAAAACGTAAATCCCACCCGTGCCGCCCTTGCCGCGGTACGTCAAGAATTGATATGCACCTATAGATCTACAATACTGTATCATACTCGGGTCATGTAGGGAAAAATATTGCAGAATTACACCGGCCGTGCGGTGGACCAAGCTTTTTGTGATGCAATACTTTCTCTTATATCCGTTTAGAGTATACATATGCATACGTACACCTAGCTCCCCAGACTCGCATCTCCAACAACACTTTCCAACTATCCGAAACATCTAAAGCTAGGCGCCAGGCCTCCATAGGCCACACACCAATAATAGATATGGCAGATAAATAGTGCATTGTAAATTTAGACTTCACCCATGACAACTTTCTAGTGTACACCACCAGTTCAAATTCCATCATCATCATCACCCTCACCATCATGCGCTTTCGGCACCTATTCTTCTGGTTTAGTTACTGCAGATCCTCTGAAGATCCTTCATCCCAACCCCAAACCCGTGGACTAACCCATGGTAAATCCCAACGTTCACGACATCCACACCATGCTCCACAATGCAGACAAAATAACATGGCATACGTAACCATGCAGCTCCAGGCTTCCTCTCATTGTCCACCGACTTTCTCCGGCTCCCCTCCTCCCCACTTCCAATTTTCACTCTGTCCCGCGTGCGCAGCAGAATATCCGGAACATTCAATAGCATACTGCGTACTGTGCATGCGTGCTGCATATTGCGTATTGCGCGTTCTGCGTGCACGTCATGTGAGCAGCGCATGACTTACTCTGCGTTGTATAACATGCTCTGCACATGCTCTGCACATGCATCTGCACATGCTAATTCGTGACCCTATGCGCATGCATCCTTTAGCACAGCATTAAAAGCCGGCTCCGGAGCCTCACTCACTTCCTCCCCCAATCTCTGCAACAGCTTGCGGGCCTGAGGATGCACGAGATTGATAGTGCTAAAGCAATAACCTAGAGCTAGAGGCGCTGAGTGTGCGAATGCTCAAGTAATTGATTAGGCCCAAGCCAACCACAACACAGTAGTCCGCACTACGCAGTGCTGCAGCTTGAATCCACCGAGAAGTTCGGACCCAGCCAGTCCAACGGATAAGTAGCATTAGGCAGCTTGATGCGCGCATGCATGTTGCATTGAGACACGGCCTGAGGATGCATTAGAGTGATGCACCTGGCATTTTTAGAATATCAGACTGAATTGGAAGGAGCTGAGCTGAAGCAGAGTAACCAAGGTAGAGTGGTGCCAATGAAGTTGACTGAGCGAAGGCACGAGGGAGATTTTGAAATATCTGTAAGCCGTAATAAAGGTGCAATGGAGCTCCAGTATGCCAGTCGCACGCAGTAGCAACAAAACGGACATGGTGGATATTGTCAGTTGAAGTGCGAGTTCACCCGCCTTCTCCCAATACAAAAGAAATGGCAGTAGCAAAAAGAAGAAAAGGAAGAAAGGAATTCACACGTGCACCGAAACCTCTCTCTTTCTAGTTTCTTTATGCCCCCTAGAGTTGCAGAGCCTAAAAAGGCAGAGTACCGGTACTCTGTAGCACTCGGCGTAGAGTACTGGGACCCCGAACCTCTCTACTCCGTCATACCTCATGTCAAAGCGCCAGCCATAATATATCAGCTCAACCCGTATCCTCCTTTTCCGACTACCACCCAGCCTCGTAATCAAGGAACCTAGACAGGGACCCTAGGCCATGACATGACTGACGCCTTGACTCCACCGTCCCAATCCCCGGCGTAAATTCCCGAATTCTCAGGTCCCAATCCCGTATCCTTGGGCCCATCAAACCCCCACTCAGATCCACCAGAAGCGCCGCTGGGACTTGCCGAAGCGCAAACATATCCTCGACCCTCGTCCCCCCTCAAAGAGAAAGCATAGTCCTCCTGTAGCTAAGTCACTGTTTCACTTTTCAGCCCGGGAGCCAGCAGCACAAATCCCCGTCTTTCAGAACAGTCGCTGGAACATTTCCAGATCCTCCTTTGTGTTGCTCCTCAGGCGGTCCCATGCGTACGTATCATAAAGTCTTATCAAGCGAGCCGCTCCCATGGTGTCATGGGCTCCTCGTTCGTGATGGACTACTCAGGAAGAGGCCCCTGCCCCGGCAGTCCGACTGGAACATCAAATTGCTGGTGCGCACAGGCCCAAGATCTCGATTCCTCCCGGTCGGTCCCGGAGCAAAAACAAAAAAGGGGCTGGGGGCTGGGTACTAGGAGCTGTTAGTGCGGGACAGGGGGTACTTACCGGGTATGATATGATAAAACAAATTCGAAAACAGAAAGAAGGGAAAAGTGCGGTACCAAGAAACAAACTGCTGGGCCGGTGGCCCAAACACATTATGTCATGGCTAAAGAATCCCAGCGCACAGGTTCTACAGGGACCCCCCTCCTACCTCGCCGAACCCCGTCGCTCGCAGCCGGCTGTCACTCCTGAATGCGCAGTAGAGTAGTCGCCGCCCAATGAGGCAATAATGCACCTCCACCAAAGTGTCTCTATCATTCCGCGAGTGTGGGAGTCCTTGCCGCATGCGCTGCTAGTTAATTGACTTGCAAGACACAAATTTCCCCATCAACCAACCACAAGAAAATATCCGCCAAATCCATCAGGATCCCCCCCGCTCACACCCTGTAAGTAGGGACTAGACTTGTCGGATTTGCGTGCGAAGTCCTGCGAAGGCCTGCGACCCCCCGTAGCCCCCACTTCCTAACTAGCACAACCCAACATAAGTACTACTATTGCACCCCATCAGCAATACTCAGTGGAAAGAAAGTGAAAATAAACCCCCCCCCAAAAAAAAAGAAGAACAAGAAAACTGAGAAACGAATAAAAAGAATAAAAACAAATGTTCAGTGGATTTTTACGAACTTGAACCTCATGCTAGATCTCAGCGAGTTCAAAATCGTACCGCATATGGCATATGGCATACCCTGCTTTGCTTCGTCCGTCTGCCTTTTCATAAGCGCGCATGCTTCTGCATACGTGAATTTCAGGCGGACGAGTCAAAGTCTGTCACGTTGGGGCAAAAGCGGGGTGGGAAGAAACGTTAGCTGTTGAAGCTGCCTATCATGATTGGCCACCAGATCAGTAAAAAAAAAATAATTGGTATCTTGAATAATTGATTGATAAACAGAATTAAGACATGAATGATTACCATTGTGATGAGCTGCTTGATGGATGCCACTGCACAGAAGCTGGCGCGAGAAGATTAATGATGGGCAGCGCGAGAGCCCTAGTCATTGAGGAGCGGTAGATTGTTGTTCTGTTCCTCATTTATTATTCAGCATTGATTCCTGTGTCAGATGCCCTTTGTCAGCCCTCAAGGTGCACCAATTGGATTTGCACATCCACTTTTACCCCTGCTCTGAAAGCAATACTGAAAAAGAAAACAGATCACCAGTGCCAAAGAATTGGTTAATGTTAATATCGGCCACAGATCCCGCGCCTTAAGTATATGTTGGGCGCCAGTCTTTCCTCCTAACACCCAGAAGAACATCTTTCAATAGAAAATTAACCACACGATCCAGAGCGCTGACATAATATAGGAGTCTGCCCAATCTAGGATGTATTGATGAGCTTTGAGTTGCATCCGTTTCTCCTTGATGGTTTGTCTGCAGCCGACAACAATGTTGGGATGAACAGATGTTAGATTTTACGAAGCGATTGCTGCATGTAGTTAATTATTGTGATACAGCTTCCAGAACTGTAGTCACAACAATCAGCATTTTGAATGTGATAATCTGAAAGTTTAGGAGTACATTATTGCAAAGCCCACTGTTGACGTGCTTAACAGTCAAAATACGCAGATATAGTACCTCCAGTGAAACTTGTTGTCCTTATTGGCACAGTAGTCAAGCTCCCCGTACGTAAAAATATCTACCGTCTTGTTTCAAAGAAACTTCCAATGAGGCATGGGTAGTTATCTCAAGGCATGAGCATCAATAGAGGTATGAAGATTCCTAGTCGCATGGCGGCAGTTGTAGCACACACAGCAGTGAATTGGCAAGTGTGAGTGCGCAACACTATTGCGGTTCTTGGCTCCGTGGATACGATTAGAGCCTCGAGACTCCTTTCTCTGCTGTAGTTCTTCCTGCTAGCCATTTGTTACCCTCCTCTCTTTTTGGTCCCCAAATATTTTATTTATATAGCAGTTTTTCTTTTTTTGATGTTACTTACGCCGCATCCCCCACTTTACTTACAAAATTATGCATCAACCCACAAAAATGACCTGTGCTCCAAAGGTGTGGCGCCGCAGTTCTCTCAATACGGAAGCTCGGAGCCCGAAAGTTATGTAACCAATTCATTGACATGTGTGCCATTGAGTGATAGGTATGAAAAACTGCTCTAGCTCGTGGAATATGCCGTGTAGAATCAGACAGCCCCTTTAGAACTTAGACGTGTTACTTGTTGGGATGAAAATTGCACTCTTCAGGAACGGGTGTGAGGAACTAAGAATGACTATTCCTTTGTATCACGTATCCATCAATATGAAGCTTGTCTAGCAGCTACCCTATGAGCCAGAGGTCAAGTATGTAGGATAGAGGCCCAAAAGGTTGCAATGTGCCGTGTGGGGCGAAAGCCGAACCACCATGTGCATCCCTTGACAGAGTTGCAGACCTACCAACAGGTAGGTATTAGGTCCAACAGAATCGCGACTTCATGTTGAAAGCGTAATGAGCTAACCATCCTAACTGCATATATCAACGCCATTTCAAAGCGCAATTTCTTTGAGATGCAAGATAGGTCCAGCTAGGAGTTCCGTGGTAACCTTCACTGGCCTTTATTTCTTTCACTGGTGTTCTGTGGTAATGAGGAATTGTGCTCAAGCGGAAAGTATGACGGGTTGCCAGAACAAGCTATCCTGTAGCACTCAAAGCATTATCGAGAGGAGGAAATGCATACTGCAAGAATATCTTGGAGCTGTTTGAACCCTGCATAACTATATCTGCACGCCATGGTCATACCCAGGGTAGCGTACCAATCAAGAAGCAGCCACGTAGATCCATAGAAGTTAAAAATCCCAGAACCTATTCTGTTGTCTGCCGTTGCGTTATATCATGTATTCCCCGAGAGAGCCCTGGAGAGGGGAAGCTTCCACCATGTCCGTTCTTATTTCATCTTATTTTATTTTTATTTCTCTTAGACCATTTATTTTTACTTTCATTTTTATTCTATTTTTTTCTTTTTAGGAAGATTCGACAAGTCATTTTTTTTTTTTCGTTGGTGCACCACGTACGCTTTTGTATTGGTGACATTTTGCAGAGCTCTTGCAGATCAAACGGTACCCATGCAACCAACGGCTTAAAAACGAGGCTCAGGTACCCATTGTGAGCATATCAACTGCAAGCTACAGTGAGGGGTATCGGAAACAGCATGCGGAGAAACCACAAAATACCAGCTTGGACTCGGAGAGGACTGAGGCTGAAACCACGACAACTGTACCCTCTTCCAATCTTAATAAATACCTGAGAATAGCTAGCTGGCTGTGGAGTTATTTTCTGCCGCACCTACAGCTCGGTCCTTTCGCCCATTGTTGCATCTTGGAGGATATGACTGGAAAGCGCTGTGCAGTGTTATGGTTCCCCATTCTGTGCCCTGCCGTCTCACTAGGCCACACCCCCACTTCCTTCTTCACTCTCTACCTCATTATCCCCAAGCAACATATAGCGCAAAGTTGCTCCATCAAAAGTTCCGTTGGTGTTACTTTGGCAGTAAGTCGTTCACATTGCATGCCAGTAACCACCAACTGTGCAGGAGCCGCACTTCCCTGTCTCATCTCTTTCCACTTCTAGAGTTGGCATTTGCCCGATACGGCTTCGGATCATCCCTGTAGCTGTCGCTGTTGCGTTATCTGTGTCATCATGTCCCTTTGGAAGTTATCGGCATCCCGTCTGTTTGTAGAGCATCATTCCTTAGTTCAAGCCATGCTGAAGTAGTGGAAATTAGCAGGGTGGAATTTGTGATCCTGGAATAATCCACAATTGAGCCCCTATGGATAAGGCTGTGAATGTGTTTAGTAACCTTATGCGGAGTACTATTCCGACAGTGAGCTCCAACAGGCACTAATTATGGAAAGGGGTCGTCCTACTAGGAGCTGTCCATCCTTTCGTACAAGGACAAAAAAAACATTACATATTTGGACATCCCCTATGATATTCCGCAAACTCACGAAATCCCATTATGGGCTTATCCATTGGGTAAACAGCGTTGAGTGGCCAAAAATCAAAATACCGACCACAACATCTATATACATATTTCAAAGGAAAGAGGATGAAGCAACTGCTGAGAAATGAACAATCGAGGGCATTTGTGGGGAAACCTGAAGGCTGAGAATCCAAAACATGCAGTTGAGCTTTATGCTTTCGGGTCTTTTGTGATTGTGTTATCTAACATTTTCACAATTCCTAACCACTCATTCATTAGGCTCTTCGGGCGAAGAAAAAGCAAGTAGTGAGTACGAAAAAGGAGAGAACATGCCGGCAGTAATACAAGTCCCGAAGCAAATTTAGTTTGACATTGATAGCAGTGTCATAATGTCATCCCCGGTCCAAAGTATGAAATGACAGTGGCAAAATCATCACATAACCATTGACCAGAGAATGGTAGTAGAGTACTTGATAAAACCACTTGAGGGAAAAGCCATAGCCTTAATTGGTGGGTATTGGTCGGCCGCGAAGTCTCTATCTAGATGATACAAGGTGAGCACATCTGAAATTCGGGAGAAAGGAACATGAACAAGATGATATATAAGTTATGTATGTAGCTCCCCTCTCTTAAACTCAACCGGCTATCAAGGCAGAAGTCTGTTCATGAGCTGATGTTATCTTATTGCTGGCAATTTAAATCTGCGGAAATTGAGGTCGACAATGTTGTAGATTTGTGCTGTAGCCTCAAAGACTCTGGTCTACGTCTGGTATATTGAATCTAAGGGTGAGCAGACTGCGTGATTGCAGATCACTCCGAATGAGCTGCAGCACGAGCAGCCACAAACTTACTTTTTGTACGGAATTCCATGCCAAGGCCAGACTTGGTAACCTGTTGCGCCTTTGGGAGTTCAACTCCAAATTTAATTTATGTATGTCCACCTCGTGCCTTTTATAAACATGTTCAAGAGAGTCTCAATACCACCTTAAACTCCGCAAGTCTACAACAAAATATTGGCGCACCGAAAGATTACGCCAACAGTTGTATTACTACGGAAATCTCTTGGTCTAATTTGTAGGCAACATGACCAGAAAATGGTCCAGGAGAGCGATACCTTTAACATAGCCATTTTGTCGATTGATTCCCCCCACCCAAATGCGATCCTTGCCCAGCTCGTACACTGAAAGTGCAAACCCCGAGGACATTGCCGTGTACAAGATGGCGGTAGGGCCTTCATTGTGCCAAGAGGCGGCTAAGCAGTCCTCCAGTGTATCTAGTCTGCGATGACGAACGTTGATTCTCCGCCAGGAACTCATTGGTCGACAGATAAGCGGATCGGAATATAATTGCAAGCGCCCTTGGATGGTTAAGATCGTTGCAGAGACCAGCATTGTATGGTTTGTTGCCACGTGGATGCTTCTGAAGATAATTGAGGTGCAATCTCTGTTAGGATATATTCCAATAAGGATCTCAAAAGGCTGGTCACGGGGCGCGTTTAAGCAGTTGCAATTGAACTGGACGCAAAAATGTGTCAAGAAGATATTTCAAATCTCAGAGAGCAGCGTTGAAATCAACAGTTTTCTGGTAATAGGGCTCGAAGACATCATCAACGGCGAGAGCCTTGTTTCTAAGTGACTCAGGGCAGTAAGAACTTAGTTCATACCACCAGAGCTGAAATTGCAAACCCACCCAACTAAGTGCGCGAGTCCCAGCCCCAAAAAGCTGGTCCAGTGATATCAAAGCTCTTCGCTGGTTGCACTGGCGTCATAACCATTGCAATTGGGTTCTTGCAGATTATTAGAACTCTTGCTCGCGAGAAGAAGCTAAAGCGAGCTTTAGACAAGCCTATCCATGATTTCTTCTGAAATTAGTCCTAATTTGACGGATCTGGTTTGAATGCTCGTACAAGTCTAGCTTTGAACTCATCTTACCTTAGGATTCTGGTGAGATAATGTTGATGCTCTTCGTCGATGCGACATCAAGCTTTGATTGCAGGCAAATATTTTCCTCATAGTGTGCAAGTTCAGCATGGGAGTAGCAGATGGTAATAAATTTTGAATTGATGTATATCAACAGCCAAGGAGGAGACCCTCGCCTTCTTTGACTTATCGGAATGATGTGGTGCCAGTAGGAGACCTGCTCACGGGCCTCTTTTATTGATGGATCAAAGACATTCCAGTAACCACCTTCTGGCGCTGAGCGTTTCAGAGGCGAGGCGCAAGCCACCAGAAAAGGATGCGAACCAACTTTCGACTGATTGTAATTGTGTTCACAGGACAGTTTAGCAGAACATTGATAACTTCAATGCTCGATACCAACGTTCTTCATTTGCAGTAAGAAAGCGCGGGCTGCATTTTTACTTATTGGCTCTCCCACTGCGGTTCAATTCCAAGAACTATCGTTCTACTTGACCCCTCTTTCTATAGAAATGCACAGATGTTATGAAGCTATGGACCTGTGAATTATTGAGACCACATTATCACTTGAAGCTTCTAGTAGCTGAGGGCAATCTTCCCTGTCGTCAATTTCTGGGGTATGCCAGGATCAATCACCGCTCAGATTCGGTCAAGAGACCTGTTTTCGTTAGCATATTCCCAGCTCCCACTGTTTGCGCAGGACACTAACCGGGTGGAGATTTGGGCTAACCATAATTTTCCGGGTTGGTATTCCACGCCCCACCGAAAACTTGATTTCCTAGCGTCAACGCGGTTAGGGACCTTTATCGCAGGGAGCCATCCACAGGCCTGGGAACCGAAAGCCAAAGGCTGAAGCCTCATGTATGAGCGGGGCCCCAAAGAAAGGGACGTGAGTCCATCTTTCCTAGCATGGTTCGGTAATGTTGCCAGGGTACAGTTAGCTGCGCTGGGCTCCATAGGCCGTCCCCTCGGGTAGGCTGGCAATCCCTTGGGAATTCAGTTGAGTGTCGTTGACGCACGGAACCTATCTCTTCCCCTCTTCTGTAAATATGACCTCAGCTTCTGTGCTTTCTTAAAACGTCCATATTCTATATCCCGTCCGATGCCCGCAAAGACCTATCAGGAAATCTTACTGGACTGCCCTGCATTTCACAGAACGCTCGGTTCCCTGCTCAATGGAAGAGACACGATTTGGCACTGCTAAACGTCTAGTGATGATCTTTGACCCAAGACAACGGGGGCGCCGTCAACACTGACCCGGTGACAAATGAGTTGACGTTACCTTTTGGAGCCAGCAGCAAAGGTGATGAGGGCAGAATGCTTGATACCCGTGGGCCCCATTTTTCGCGGAAAGTCGAAAGAGTCGAAAGCCACTCAGCGGAAGCAGACAACCCATAGCGCACTTAACCCCCTATTTGGGTACATAGAGAGCGCAATAACATTAGCTGGTGTTCGCCAATGGGTATTTAATCTCGATATACCTCTCACGAAACAGATACCAGATCGTGTTCCCATCTGTCAAGACAACCTCCTAGATCCTCTGCGGTGCTAATTGCCATTATAGCATTGAAACACTTCACATACCCCAACACAATGCATACTCAAATGGAATTCAGAAGTCCCTCCAAAGCAGTTGAAATGCCAACTTCTTTTGCAGCGCATATCAGGCAAGCCATTGCCCCCAGCAACGCCCACATGTATATAGAATGCGATATATTCAACCCATTCTCACCAGACCACGGCTACATTAGTTGCCCGGTAAGTTCTCCGCCAAATGATACAACTTTTAATTTCTGTTAATCCAACATTCTTTCACCTCAATTCCTTCCTGCCACGCCCCCTCCCCTCGCCGCCCCCTACCTCCTTTCCGATCGCAGGTGCACATGAGCTCTTCAAACAATTTGTAGATATTATTCCTTACTGACACCGTTTGCCCCGAATTCCAGATTCCGAGCGTCAAATGTTTGTCTTGTGATGCCGAGGGTTATGAAGTGTATGTCATCAAAGGCAAAATTTGCCCAAGATGCGGTGCACACTGCGGATGATGCATATGGAACCCATGTATCGACATCTGAGGCTATGCTAGCTTTGGGGCCGGCGCCAGAAGATATTTGGATAATATTTGAGTCATGAGAGCAGGATAAATCGGATAGGAGTTCAGGCATCGAGACGTTCATTCATTGCACCTTGTTTGAGGTGTTATGGTCTGCGAGTTTTTTTTTTTTTTTTTTTTTTTTTTGTGTGTGTGTGTGTGTGTGTGTTGATTTTACGCTCTGTTTTTGTTATTGCTTGAGATGTTTGTGTTTTATGTGCCATGTGGTTTTGACTGCATTGCATGCATATTGCCTATTGCATATAGTTGTTAGCATTAGCGTTTCAAAAACGCAACGACGGCAATGAATATTTCCATAACCGCGATATAAACATGGCATTACCTAGATTGCTTTTGTTCTCGATCGCATGTCGAGGGCTGTTATTTGGCATTTTGGAAATCACCGAACCGACTCGAATCGATAACGGAAACACCAGGAAGAGTGGGTACCGGCTGGTATCAATTTGAATTTAAAAGGGACAAAACCTGATCCCCATTTCGAGATTGCAAGTAATACCGGCTATTTCCCCACTTAATAGCCGAGCCTACTATCATGCGGTGTATCCTGCAACACTGTCATATTTTCTCATCTCTATGTGATAAAAGGTGTAATATTACTGTTTGGACTAGAAGCAAGATGATGTAGCTTATCACCCACTCCATGTCCTGCAGTTGGTCATACCAGAAGGGGGAATCGGGGTGGAAATGTCGTAATCATGGAAAGAAAAGGAAAAAGAAAAGTGAAAACACCAAGTGGTCAAAAAAAACAAGGTGATCTCCCAATGAACCAGAACCATCCTCAGTTTGATGGTGGAAGCGATGAAAATCAACCCTGAATGGCACTGTTTCCCATATACTCCGTCCAAATTACTCATTAGCGTTGCCCATTTCTGATGATGACCGATAAGGGTATTGAACCGAACAGATAAGCGGAACTCTTTCATATTTTTCAAAAAGATGTGCTTTCCGTGATGTTATTCAACTATATTATAGCAAACTGGATTGTTTCCACCGAAAGCGGGCAACCATAGAATTCGTGGGTTCCAAAAGTTGGGAGGGTAAATGAAAGGTAACAGGGGGGGGGGGAGGGGGGGTAGAGGGTAGAAACCCAAACTCATGAAGCTGTGTTGTACCAATACTCACTCATTCTCGGCCAGTATTGACAGATGTAGTATACAGGGACAAGGTAATTGCCTTTTTGCCAGCTTTTTGCAAGGGGACAATGCATATGAGAGGTCATTTTAGCATGCCCTCCACCTGAAAGGCACTGACACAGTCTTGCTTGTTGGCTTAGGGCGGCCGACCGGTCTCATGAGCGGCCAATCGTTTAATCCCCCTAAGACGGACTAATTCAAGTTTATTTGTGACGATGCATATTTTGGGAAAAATTCGGACGATTTCCTTGTCGTTTGACGATCGATGTCCACGCGAAACTAACTTGAATATGAAAATGAAATCAAATTTGTTTGTTAGAGAGTAAGTTTGGGCATGGAGAGCTGGTATAATGAAACCAGCGGTGCTAAATACAGAACCGAATTCCTATATTAATAGCAAGCTTGGTGTCAGTTGCGAAGCCGTTATTTCGCAGACATTTGAGAGCGTAAGTACTGAAAAATTTCCTGCAAGTGACAGAGCGGGGCTGAAGTGTAAAGATGTTTATGGGGATAAAAACACATGGGATGAGAGTGGAGAGTAAAGCTTGTATGCAAAGGGTATAAGGAAACGATTCTCGGAAGTGGGGTAGACACACAGAATCACAGTAGGGGTATCCAATGCAAGCGGAGAGTGCATAAGCGGGCTCATATTGAGGAAGATAGGAGGGGAAAGCAGTGCAGAGGACGCAAGATGACCCTTTAGTGTGACAAATTGGTAATATATCAATGCCTGACGGCGGGGAAGCTACATGGACTGCCGAGCAGGTGGCTTGCAGTCCCGCCAGGCCTTGCAGGGCGAGAGAACAGGCACGCGCGTGCAGCCGTTGCTCAGAGGAGTGTTCATGAGTGCACAGCAGCGATTTGGAACTGCGGGGCACGCATCTGGCGGGCAGGCAGGGGCGGTTGGGGGGCTGAGGAAGTAAAAAATATGGAAGAGAGAGGCTTCGAAGGAGAGCTGGAGGAGGGCGATGAAGAGTTGCAGAGGAAGGCTGCAGCGGCGGCGGCCTGGCTGGCTCTGAAGTCCGCTTTCCCAAAACGGCGGGTGCGTACTCTTTGCGCAAGAGCGGGTGCATAAGGCGGCGGCACTCGCGCCTAATCCGCACGGCAGAACGTCCCTCAACGCACGGAAATTGCATCCTTGGTGCATATGACGCGCAGGTGGACCCGCTGCCACTGCATGCTGGCCCTGCCTCGAATCAAGGCCCGGGGGGTGAGGGTACATCGATCTTGATGATATCGCTCTGAATGCCTCCTGAGCGCAGGGTGTACAGCTGTTTGTATTAATGGACATCGACAGTGTGAGCTGTTGCAGCTCCTCTACGCCGATGTGCATGCGATTGGCTCATTAAATTAAGAGCACACGCACATCTTCTTGGGCATGCATCCTCAATACGATTGACCACTGGCTTAGGTACGTGTTTGTAAACCTAGACCGAGCTCCGGAGGACGTACTTGCGCGAGTACTTGCTCAACGTGCCCGCTTGTTATATATCTAATTGCGACTTGAGGCCGGTATCAAACTTGTATATACATGTTAAGTGATATAATACAGGCACATGCTTGCCATAGAACTAGACCCAATTTCCGAACTGCGTGACTCAGTCTGGGCACGGGGGTCATTTATGGTACAAAACTTCTATGGAGGGTATATAGATGGGCGCATATCGTGGCTACTGATAGTATCTTGAGGGCTAGTGAGGACTAGAGAGTATTAAGGGGAGTAATGTTGAGTCGCGTCGGGGAGGTACCATAGAATTTTTATTCAATCGGAGTTTTACAATCAGCGTCAAAGCTTATATGCCCCTGCAGGTTACCGTCACAGCTATTCGCTAAATATGTAAATGATGATGTAGCAGGACGTTAGGTCGTCTCGTACGAGGTGGGATGTTGTGTGTGCGCCGCACACATACGTAAGGTATGATGCATGCATGCTACTAGTAGTACGATATGCGCGAAGTTAATCGCCTATTGAGTGTATTCACATCCAATATGAGTGGGAAGCTCAGTTCAATATAAACCCCCAACCGAGAGTCAGGTTGGGAGTATATATGGGAAGTATTCCAGTGCTTCCATTTTCGTACCCTGGGTTGGGTGTACGGTGATTCAAGTGGGACAAGATATACATGCTGACAAAAAAAAAAAAGCCCCTTTGATCGGAGTACACTCATGTTTAATTTTGCAGGCAACCTGAAAGTAAATTTTCCAAGCAAAAGAGCCGAGCTAGGTATGTACATAGAAGGCCGTATCTGAGAACGGCACAATTCCACTTCAAATACCACAATGTAACTTAGGCTCACGGCGTAAGTACATAGATGGTGCATTTCACTGAGAGAGTCAAGTAATCATCCTGCCCCTATAATCCTTTGTACAGGAATTGGTATGACAATACGAAAGTATGAAAGCTGCCTTACGAAATGGTTTGTAAGGCACTGAGACCCTCAACAATGAATGCGCAACCAGAGCAACATATATCAATCCAAAAGCTGAATTGGCCAGTTTACGATGTACTTGACGAGTTTGAAAGATATTGAAGTAAAACAACCAGGCATATATTGATTATGCCGGAACAGGATTGTTAGAGTGAAGCAAGAATCGGAAGTTCAACTCAGCATTCCGAGGTGCTATTGTAAAAAATGAGGTCAGTCTAAGCACCGGAACAATTGTGATTGGTGCGTGTCTGTTTGGAGAGATACTTATAGTGAACAGGTTTCTTCACAATTTTACCGGAACCCACCTTGCTGCACTCTCGTCTCCTTCCTCACAAAAGCTTTTCAGATCCTGATTTTCTGTGTGTTCGACCTTCACCTCGGATTTCACTGCAGTGGCACTCATACATCTTACCCCTCCACCTTCACGCTGTCCATCCATGTCTCCGTAGAAAATCTCCCAGTTTCTGATACGAACTTGATTGATTTCTCTATATCTTCTCTGTCTCTCTTCAAGGCTCCCAAAGAAACCAGGGCTGGCAAAATGGCGTGTAGTACTCCCAAGGGTAGCAGCAGCCATTTCCAGACTGGCCCTCTCAGCCAGGCCCAGGTCTAGATTGAGTTTTGAGACCCCAGTTCGAAAGTCTTCCTTCTCACGAGAAATGTAAGGGGTAGGTGGAGAACTTGGACTTCGGAGACGATGATATGCCTTTGCACGATGGCTTCGGGCTCGCGGACTATTTCGGTGTTTTTCTGGGGAGTTTGCAGGCGTGCAACAGGGCGTGGGTGTTCCAGTAGATCTACGGTTGTCCTTCCCAGGGGTGTCATACGTGTGGGAGGAGTTGTTGCTCACTTTTGAACGCTTCGACGGAGAGGCAAGTGGACTCATAGGCGCCAAGCGCCCAGTACTCATCATCATGGGTTGCCCAGTTTGACTTCCATCAATCTCAGGCTGCCAGGTATTGCAGCTGGCCTCCGAGAAAGGAAAATAAGAAGCATCTGAAGCCATGGAATGCAAATCTAGGTGGCCAAATGTATGCGTTAAACGGTCAGCACACATAAGTCAAAAGTGCGGGATGTTATACTTACGAGAAAGACTAGGAAGGATGTCCAGGAAACACTTCAGCCAACAGCGTTCTGGTGAGACAGAAGGGCAACGTGAGGAGAGAGACGAGAGGCGAGGGTAAGGGTGAGGTGCTGAAAGTTGGGCTGCGAGCAGAGAAGAAGCAGGCCGAGCTCACTAGTAGCTGGCAATTGCCTCTTTGGGAATGCAGGCCGAAATGGGTAGGCATTGCCTATTTGAGTCATCGCCGTATACGGGGCCGATTTCAGCTTCGCTCAACGCACAAGTTCTAAGGTTCCATTCGGCATCAGAAGTCTTTATACATTAAGTCAGGCAGTTACCAGACTTCTATATACACATGTTTCTGCTCACGTCCCCGCCACTACATGCTTCCAAACGACATCCACTATGTACACTTTCTGCGATTGTTCACGAGTGTGATACGACAGTCAACTTGAGCGATATCGTCAAGTCTCTTCGTTTTCTGCTCTTAGGCAAGAACAGCTTTTCTCCTCAAGGTTCCGGTGGGTTGAGCCTAGTAAAGTCATCGTTAGCAATAGTTCTTTGAACGAATGAACGACTTATAACGTCCAGCTGGCACACGACATTGGTCATGATCCCCAGGCCGCTCTTCCAAACTCGAATAAGCAGCATGGGGAAGCCCAAATGCAGTCAATGAAGAGGTGCAATCGCCCAGGCCACCTAAGAGGCGAGAGTAGCTCAGGAGAGAGTGAATGTAAACTCTGGGTACAGTCATCCTTTTACTTGAGTAGTTGTGACGATGAAAAAAATAGAATATAGGCAAAAATTAAAGAAGGGTTTGCTAGTTTCTAAAGGGTAATGGGAAATAGGGCTCCTACCAGGACAGTGGCTCCAACAGTGCCGGTTGGATAAGCAATGGTGGTTTTGTTGAAGCCGGTGGGATACGGCTGTCCGGCAGTTCCAACAGCGGCAATGCCGGACACGCCACTAGGAGCGGGGTATCCAGTAGCGGTGGCAGCAGTTGGGTAAGCTCCAGTGGCAATGTATCCACCAGTTGCGTAGCCATGGGCACCAAAAGCTTGGTACCCAGCGAATCCAGTTGGTGCCGCAACACCAGCAGAGTGATAAGCAGGATTAGTGCCAGCCGGGCGAACTATTCCAGCAGCAGCAAAGACGCCACTTTGTTGAGCAACGCCTGGGAGCGGATATCCAGAGCGTGCGGCAGCATCGGCAGCTTGAAAATAGCCGGAGGGTCTCGCCACACCAGCCGGGAGGCCCGTTGGTGCTGCAACTCCTGCTGCTTGATAGACGCCAGTGGCATAGTAACCAATTGGTTGGGCTACACCTGCAGCTCTATAACCAGGGGGTGCGGGGTATCCCGTGGGCTGGGCAACGCCTGCTGCATAGAAGTCGCCAGCGGACGTAGGTTGGGCTGCACCAGGGACTGGAATTGAACTGTGTCCAGAGGGTTGAGCTGCACCGGGAACCGGTGCTGGTCTATACCCAGAGGGCGATTCCACGCCCGCAGCCCGAAATCCACCAACTGGTGGATAGTAGCCAGAGGGCTGCGCAGCACCTGGTGGCGGATAGTACCCAGTTGGAACGGCAGCCCCAGGTGGGTGATATCCCGTGGGCTGAGCCATGCCTGGGTACGCGTATTGGCCAGTTGGCACAGCAGCGCCTGGGGGGACATAACCTGTTCCAACCGCTCCTCCACTCGGAAGGCCGGTACCTGCATGAGTGCCACCAGTCATAGTGCGAGTGCGACTATATGTGGTGCCAGGGGACCCGTCAGTGGCAGTGTAGGTGTAAGTTGCACTAGTATGTCGACTTGTTAGTCAAATAACTGTCTCTACTACCTAAATCAGACCAAAGCTACTTACAAGTGAGTACGACGAGTAGTGTCTGTAATAAAAGATGCAGTTGGCACCCCGAGTACCAGAGGAGTAGTAGCTGACGTCGGCGCAGGAGTAGGAGCTGATACCTGCGGGGCCGCGAGCACCGACGGCAGAGCCGTACATAGAAAGAGTGAGAGCTTGAGAAGCGGCAAGTTGAGCATCTCGAATCTATCAGGGAGGTCGAATCTGGTTCCTCCAGAAATATAGGACTCTGGGTTCTTTCTTAGCTATGTACAAGCGATGGGATGGATTGAATGTTGTGATTTGGTAGGAGCGCGAATATAGCAGAATTATATACCCAAGCCATTTGTGTTGAGCGTGACCAGCGGCAAAAGATCCACAAAGTGTGGATCCAAGTGGGCGCAATCACTATTACTTCACAGCGGCAAGGCCTGCTTCACCAATGCATGTTCCGTCTTGGGGAGTCCACAGCAATTTGAGCTTCGCATCCTCGGGAAAGATACGTGGAATAAACTTTTGGCGTAACTTTTTGTTGCGAAAGCCATATTACTTCACGGTTCCTGAACGTGGGCAGGGAGAATTAACCTTTTTTGAGGGTATGACGCTTCCTCTTTTTTTTCGCTACCTATAGTTACAAGCGATGAACTACAAGTATTAGAATTTACAAATAAGGTCTCGAGACGAGATAAACGTGAATGCCACAAATTGGCCATGAAATCTTTCTCAATGCCGTGGACAGAAGTCCCCATACGGAAGTAACATCTGATTTTACAGCCGGTTACGGGAATGAAGCTCATGAACAAGATTACATTGTGCGAAAACGAGTATAGCTTGCTCCAGCTAGGACTCAGTATTATCAATCCATTGCCTCCGCAAGGTCAGTTACACTGAGGAAATTCAAAGGCTATTCCATAACTCCATTCTTACTCCTACAGTGCAGTTCCCATACTTCCCACGCCTGCCTGTGTCATTTCGTCTCAAATCGATATATTCACTGGCCCGCACGCGCGTCACTGAGTTCAATTGACTATTTCTACGCACTACACTCTGGTCTACAATACCTCAATGTTGACCCACTCCGGCAAACCTGATGATCAAGGTTGGGACATACCGCCGTCATGCTGATGAATAAGATTTAAGCTTTATGATATGTTGCGCAGGCGTGCTGGCTAAACGGATGAAGTGTGAAATCACGTTATTTTCTTACATCACGTGACATTGGCCTAACACTACTCAGGTAGGTAGTGGTTGGCGCAGCAATTTAAAACTTCCTTCATTGAGGGATTTGAAACAGCGACGAGGAGTATGCGGATGAGGTCTGTTACCCATTCAGAAAGTATGGATCATATGGGTGTTTGTGCCATCTTCCGCGTTGTTACTTTTGTCCCCTATTGTGATCAGCAGTGGGTGACATCTGGTTACGACAAAGATGCCAAAGTATACGGCATTAACAACCTCCCCTGCTCTATCACTCAACAGTACCAAGACGACTGTACTAAATGCCAGATTTAAATTTCTAGCGTCAAATTCATCAGAGATGTTTGGATGCACTATATAAGACCGTTAGACGTTTTACACCCTATGTTGTGTTTTACAGTGGTTTGACAGGGGAGATTTGCTAAGGCACACGATAGGTTTAGCCGTACTAACTCAAACGAGGAGGAACGCAACAAGTGACAGGAAGACGGAACTACGTCCGGGGATAGCAGGGTAAATCTCTCTAAATTCGAGTTACGGCCTCTCCAAATGAAGATGTAATAGAGTCTGGTGACAGTACATCATTAAGTGAAGTCGCATTCAATTCACATTCTAATTACGTTGATATCATGGCTCTGCTAATGTAAAGCTAATTCTCAGGAAACCTGACTTTACCGACCGAAGGACTTCCGGAGAATGAAACAGGATACGCAATAAATAAACTAGGCGCTGCTTCAATGGGATTCAGATGATTTCCACTGATGTTCACTATGCTAATATCATTCGCGGCGAAGTGACAACAGCGCATAGTAAGGACTCAGAGAAAAGACTAAAGTCGAATAGAGACAATCACGGGAAGTGGAATGGGCACAAAACATTGCAAGTCGAAGTTGTGTGAGATGAGGATGTCAAGAAGCAGGATTTGCCCGATCATGCTATGGTAACATGGGGAAATATATAGTCCTACGAACACCTTTCTACGGTCAAGGAGTTTGAGGAAACGATGTGATAGTTCCAAATGCATTTGATTCAATGTCATCAACTAACAAGACACCAAAGTTGCAGGCGGCGGTGGGTTCTTATAAAAACTGGAACCGTCAATCAAAACGGCATGCCCCTCAATGGCATACCAGTGCATTCCGTTTTCACGGTAGTTGTACACAAGTATTCCCAATCCAAGTATTACAGTAGTAGATCTCATAGCATCAACCCCCTCCTGAATAATGATACGCCGTCCCCCCCTATCCACATAAATACACACACTACTACCAACTAACTTCAATATATAATAAGAAAGATAAAAACCCAATGATCGCCGAGTAGTATTGTCCAAATAGAAGGAAATAGCGAGGCCAGCAGATGTTTCAAATTAGTTTCGAGCGTTCTTTTGTACTTTTCCCCCTATTTTCTGATTTGCAAAATCAGTCACTCGAGCTCCTTGCCTTCCAAACACCGAAATCTTCCAACTACACAGTGACGAAAGTGGTATCATTGCATATCCTTCGATTGATGTCCAAAAGATGATGAAAATCCGATGTAGGACTTTCTTAATTTACCACTGGCAGGTAACAACGGTGGGTACGTTGTTGGCGAAACTGATGTTGAATTGTGCCGCCGTCGCGCGAACCTTCGGAGACTTATCCTCGGAGTTGACCTCACCGATCCCGCTCTGTCACGCCCCAGGCTCCTGTTTCCTCAAGCTCCGCACGTTCCCATCTCCGGTACGTTGACCTCCACCGCTTCCGGCCCTTCCGACGCCTGCACGATTTTCATCCCCTCCGCCTGCAATGGGGAAACCCCTATGGACACACGTCCACTCTTCATTGGAGTTGCTGGCCCAGATTTCACCTCCACCACCTTGGCCGGTTCCTCCGGCACTTCCACCTGCAACTCCTTCACTGACTTCGGCTGCGCTTTCTGCTTTTGATATTCTAGGTGGTGTTGATTGGTCTGCTTGGAACTCCCCCCAATCTCAGCCGTAAGTTGCTGCGACGGAATTTTCTGGTAAGGCGGTATGACAGGGACAGGATGCGGAATAATTTTCTTGTCGTCTTTGGCAAACTCTTTATGTCGACGTTCACGTTCTTGAGCTTTCTCGCGCTCACGTTCAGCCTCTTTCTCTGTTTTAGCTTCTTCCTTCTCTTTCCATTCTAAGAAGCGAGATTTGATGTCGGGCGGAACGGTGGGATCGAAAGTGCCGTGATATACCGAAACGCTGTCCCACTTTCCACCGTAGCGCGGCCCGTGAACTACCTTGTTTGAGATGATTGGGTCCATTTTGTTCCGTCCATCCTCCCCGCTGCAGACCGCAGTACTGCTTAACCCCTTAATGCAAACTAGTCTTTTCCTGTTATACCGGGCTTCTACGCACAATGTGGATCTTCCTGTTCCCAATGATGGGATTGAACATAGAGCCTCCAGAGGACTCCGGAGGTGATAGGTGCAGATGGTTCTCCGCGAACCAAGAGGGTAAACCGATGAGAAGGCGTTCACTAAAATGGGTGCGGAAGAAACTACCCGCTGGCGGGGTACTGAGGCTAATGCTGTCATATCGGAGGGAACAGCGTGTTTCAGGCTCCTGGTGCAAAAGAAGCCGTGTCGGTGGGCTCCAGTTCAAAACCTGCAAATTCTGGGTGCTCTCGTTTCCACTGAGTCGAAGACAGATGAATCGGCGTTAAATGCAGATATCCTCAATGGGTTCGTCCGACTGAGATCAAACACGAATAATAGTCCCAAGCTTATGGCAGATTCCTCGCCTAAAAGGTAACCATGGACCACCCTGAACTGGTTCCGGTGACGAAAATGAGCTTGCGGAGTTAGAGAGTTGGGGAACGGTGAAGGAGAAGATGAGTCGATAAGATGACGCAAGCTGCAGTTCCCAGAAAGCAGCGACAAAAAGCGGGGGTTCGTTTAATCAGATCTCTCGTTCGGTTCGTTACGTTGTTGATCGTTCAGTTTCAGGGAGATGGTGACGACAGGCGGCTCCCTGGGTCCTGCAAGATTAGTAACCGGTGAAGGTGGGGAAGTGAAGAGTAGCTTCCCAGACCTCTTGGCACCGTGATGAGATAATCAGTAGGAACTTTACTATTGCGAGCGTAACTTTGGAGAATCCTTTTCGCAGAACGTTCTTTTCCGCCGGAAGGGTTCTCCGCTCAATTTAACTTCTTCAGTTTTCCGGAGTCCAAATCCCTCCCGGTCTCGCTTTCTCATTGCCGTACTCCACAGCACTCCGCGTTCCAGCAATGTAAAAGACAAATGGCAGAATCTGATAAGCCTGAAGCTAACAGCGAATATCATATATATATTGGTATGTATCTGATTTTTGGTCGCACCTGACGCTGGGCCGTCCCCACCATGAAGTATGCAAAGAATCTGATAAATGTCTTCCTTGGCTAGCGTATCTGCTTCCATTTTCTAGTCTCGTAGCCAGACTTATCCAATTTCTATCTACCTGGAGTGAAGCTCTCTTCATACCTAGTGCGCGAGTGCAAGATGAAGGAAAGAGTCTGTATGCTGAAAGATGATAATGAAAAGTCATAGATAGACACAACTATTTACCCGCATTTATGTCCACTTCCGCAGTGATAACCTTATGATACTAGTACCGAACGATGGGAAAAGATGAGAAAGGAGAGGGTAAGAGAGGCACAAACAACACCAAACACCCAACAGCCTTCACTCTTATTGGGGTAGGTATTTGAATTCTTTTAACTACCCGCTACCGTTTCCCTATCCCCACAGCACCAACAATCTATGCATAGTCTGGTTGCAAACCAGTCTCGAGTTGGAAACAACGTTCCTACGTTTGGCTTGGTCTCGCAATTCTTTCTCACTTGATTGCAGATAGAATCAGATAAATTCTTGGGCTTGTGCTGATCCAGTATTTATCTGATTGTAGGAATCAGCCAAGATTCGCACAGGGCAATTAGTGAACTGGCATTTATCTGATCCGTGAATCTACCTCTGCAGGACGGAGCCACGGCCAGAATTACAGGCGACCCTGGCAATAATGAACCTCTTTTTAGTGAAAACCTGGCTATAGTGAAGGAATGGGCGAGATTCTTTGTATACATATGCAAAGAAAGTGCCCTCGCTATACAGTCAGACCTTGCTATAACGAACCGCTATAGCGAAAACCTTGCTATTACGAACGCACTGCCCTCGGCGATACCTATTCTGCCCTTGCTATAACGAAATCCCACCAAATAACGAAAGGAAAAAATTTAGGGGAAGTTATTTCTGTCTACATACAAATGGTTTCTTGCTATAACGAAAAGTGGCAAATGAAATCTATAGAAACCCCTGGCGATCCACTAAGCTACTCTTATATCCTTGCCTGCGACGAATAGCAAAGCCTAAATGTTTATAAGAATTTTATACTATTAAGACAATGACATTCATAAAATGCCGATGAAACTCATTCAAGATCTGATATCTTATAGATGTTTCAGCTCTTGCATAGATAATCTGATGCTTCTCAATTTTACTTGCTGCTCACTGCTTGTTAGTAGTTGTTGACATCTTGACTGTTCTCATTACTGAGTGCTTGTTGGACCGAAGGCAGTCCATTACAGATTTCTATTAGTTCAAGATTCACTTATGCTTTATTTTATAGTCTCGAATATTTCTTGTTTGGTTATTTCCTATGCTAGTAACTCAATACGAAATGTGCTGCAGTAGCTGTTGAGGAGTCTGAATTCAGCTGCCAAGGTTGCATGACTAATATGTCACCATTTTCTATAACGAAAACCTTTGCTATAACGAAAAGAAAGGGCCAAATTTTACGTGTTCGTTATGATATAGCAAGGTCTAACTGTAGTGAAAACTGGTTATAGTGAAGAAAATCGGTCCCTTCATTATAGCCTGTAGTGTCGTAACCAGACGCTGACTAAGCGGAGTTTCAGGGAAAAATGGTTGGACTAGGCCAGAACCGCTTTTCGACTCACAACACAGAGTGTTACCCCTACAAGGGAGGGGTTAGGCGGGATACGACGTAAGAGGTGTAATTGGAACTAGGGAAGTGTTTGTTTGCTACAATTCAACTACGTACGCACCTACAGATATGCAGTGCAAAAAAAAAGACGGCAGCTTGAAGGTTTGGTTTGCTACATCCTCATTGTGCAAAAAAAAAATTTTATCCCACGACCACCAATGTCAAACTTGTCAATTGCAGCTATAGCTATTGCATTGCGAGTCTTAAGCTACTACTGCTATCACTATCACTGTCTATGCCTTCTGCTATAGCACTCAATCAGCCTAACCAAAATGTCAGAACTGTGAGCAAAGTGGTCCTTCCAAAGGATGCTGCAGGCGGGCTGAAAAATAGACCTCCTGTACGTACGTATTTCCTTGCAATGCTGATGTCCGCATAGGGGTTTTATTGTAAAATAACAGCATGTACTCTGTTATTTCTACTCCAATTGCTAATAATAGGTGTGCAGTGAGGATATCATGAGATTGAGTTCTGCCACAATAGTGGTGCAATGCAATGTCGATGTCGTGATGCAGTTTGCTGTAGAAAGCGAAATGATACATGGCTATACTAACCTCCGCCGTTGGACAATTCCAATTTCTGTGGGCGGAAACTCACAGTTTAGTTTCGCGCAAAGCGGCTCTAGGGAAAACTACGACATCGTTTGGTTGCCGTGGTTTCCACTTACAGCTCCTTACCCACATCCTCGCCCACGTCCTTGACCACGTTCTCACCTGCTGCAGCCACTGCTATAGTGCTCCTACTCGACCATGGTCCAGCAACAACTGGTTGGCGATTCCGGCTCAATTGAGCCGTTACCACTGCCACCCCCCAAAAAGCCAACAAAACAACCCGTAACTGCCCGGTAATTCCTACCAGTCTATACATGAACAGGACGCCAGACAAGGAGATAACAGCAATCGTCAGGAGATGCCTTGCCGCCCCGTAATGCCCTTTCGCCAAAAGGCAACACTATAGGAAGGTAGTTCTATCTCGTCAGTGATTGGCAATCGGCATGTTCTACCCGTCTGGTATCTTCTCTCAGCTTAATTCATATCCACAGCCTTCTTCTTCGCCCTCATATGGACAATTAGCATGCCGTACCGGTGGGCGTTAATGGGCAGTTACTGGTATTTTTGTCAAATGGCGCGGTGACCACAACCAAACCAGGATCCCCAACCGGCTGTTACTGCGCTATGAGTTAGATATATTGGCCTATCCGATCTCTATACCGTGGTTGTAGCAAGACGTGGGCGAATAAGTGGGTGAAAACTTGGACGAGGAGCTGATGTGGTTGGTGTGGGGCGAGGGTTGTAGCTGATGGTGGGGGGCGCAGCAGAACCTGCAGGAGGAGAGGACACGAGCTCCTATACCTATAAAGCTTGATTTGGAGCCAGTTTGGTCGAAATCGGGGTTGCACACGTCCGAATTGGGAGTTGGTGAGGTTGAAGTAGCCAATTTGGAGTGAGAAATAGAATTCAGGTTGTATATATATATAGTACTATGTTGCAAGCTTTAGCTAACTTCATCCATACTACAGCGCTATTGCCAGCAGCGCACGAGAATTGGGGGTGCCGTAGGGTAACTATGAGCTCATGAGAGCTGGGGCGTCTACTGTGCAAGGAAATGGAGTTCGTAACATTGTAGATGGTATAGATGTAGTCTTTTCGCCTGTTGGACTGCATATCTGGAATCAGCACATTCAATTTAACTCATAAAGTACTACACCTACCAGCACTATATTCTGTAGGATATTGAGTGCATTTGGCGGGTGGGGAGAGTGCCAAGCTTGTGCCCAGTGTTACCATACGACCATTGTTACTCCTACGGGACTGTAGGGGCTCATGAATGAATCGCCTGAAACTATTTTTTTGGTGACGTACCATATGTCCTTGATGCTGCGCACAAATGGCTGTGGACGGATAAAATGAAAAATTGAGTGTGTATGAAAGTGGACTCCGTACTAGATCTATATGCATAGTTGTTGATACCACTTATCTATTTATGACAATATGGATTTCAGACTAGATATATCTGATCGATTAGGTAAACATCTTCGCAAGATGCCACTTTGTATTTGGTGCTAGTCAGAGTATCCACCGAATATGAGTGGCTATTGGGACCGAATATAGGTAACCGGATATAGCTCACTATTTTTTTAGGTCTTTAGTATTGTTGTAGTTAGGTGATGTAGTGCATGTCATGTGAGAGGATTTTGCTTATAACTTTCTTACTGCAGCCACCGGCAAAAGCGACGGATATCCTTTTCACACATGCCATATCACCACCGGATTTGTACATCCAGCACTTCAAGTTATCTCAACATCAATTTTTTTTTTTTTTGTACGGTGAACATGTGAACATGAAATTACCAGGTCAGATATCTGCATTTCCATATCTGCTATATCCGATCGGATACTTCCAGTCTCAATACCCTTAATATGTGAAGTTGCAGTTTTGTTGAAAGAGTGACTTCGGCGTATTATTGATATTCAATGTACAGATCTCCAAGCCTGTCCCAGTTTCGATTTATCTTACCAGCTTCTCTATCTTGCTACCGGAGTATATGCTATGTTATATTCCATCCTATTGTAATCAAGCCCACACTATTCCCACTGCTATTGTACTCTGATCTCGTTGAGTTGGTACTCTTTAGCACAGCCTCCTTCTCTACTTGTATACAAATACCTTCAAGATATATTGGGTACTAAATTATTTAGGGTATATATCTTATACCGTAGCCTATACGATGCGACCTTGGAAAAAAATACACAATCCTAGATTTATTACTTAAGAAACAAGATCCGGATATTGTAAATTAACAAAGTTCGAGACTGCTAATATTGACATTGTAATAAACTGGCAAGCTGAATATGCATCAGAGACGATTTATTTGACTAGTAAGACAGGATATGTCTCTGTTGTGGGTGTAAAAACGTTTGAAAACCTTTCGAGTTGACCAGTACTAATTCTTTTTTTGTTCATCTGGCGGGGCTCACCTATAAGGAGACTACAGTACCACCTGGGTTGCTGACTAATATACAAATTCCATGGTAGCCTTTTTCATACCGCTGACCGCGCAACTCATATCTCTACATCGAACTGGCTAAGACATCTATATTCTGCCCTATAGCTTCTTTTAAAGTAAGGAATGAATTAACATCATAGTGCTAGGTATGGACACACCTAAGAAATCACTAAGATGCCTCGTCCCAACAAGCTGAACTCCTGTATATAGTAATTTTTGTTCTCGTACTAGTACAAATTCTGCAACCGTAGCAATATTGGCATATTACTTTTTTCCAAAGTGTGACCAAAAAATACGTATCTACATTCTTTGATTTTCAAATCGGATTTTGTTGGGTGATGAAGTAGTGTGTTCAAGTTTAAGTCCATAATTTCGGTTACAAGTGGTCCCTTCTAGGTGGGCTCCACCATACACGCTCGCATGCCGACCCTATGGGCTATGTGGACACCCAGAAAAGTGCTTTGGGCGCTTATGATTTCCGCTGGAGTCAATGACGTCCAGTAGCCTCAATGACATAAGACAAGATGGGCTGTGGCCAATTAAAGTCACCAATTCGACCGCCAATATGTGTATGCGATATCAAAGGGTAAAGCACCGTATTAGTAGTCAGCAAAGGCGTACTGAATGACATATATAGTCGCTGACTTCGGCCATTCAAAGTGAAGGCCGTGAATTTGACGCAGACAAAACCGAGATGTAAAGAATTGGTTATAAACTATCACAAGGTGATAGGTGTGACCGGTTCGAGACTGTCTGGGACATTCAGCTCGTAATACGAAAGTTCACAACTAGTCATATGCACAAGCTGGCACGGAATGCGATTTGTCATTCTACATTTAGATTACGAGAATTATGTTCTCATAGATATCTAATGTAGCCTACGCGCTGCGGCCGCTTATCACAATAAGACCTCAAAAAATAAACCATGCAATCATGATGTTTTACTTCTGTATTCGCTGCAATGCCTATTACAGGTAATGGCAACCTGGTCACATGTGTATAGTTCAAGTTATCTTCAACTGTTGCGCTGCCTTGTGTGCGTAAGGCCCGTTACATTTCAGGCCCAGGATGTATCGGTCAAGCTAAGTCAGGTATCGGCTGAGGCAGGCGTCGAAGGGCTGGCAGTGGAGGCTAGCAATTCGTTTTCAGTGATTCTGTATACAGTTATGCCAGTGGTGTTGACATGAGAGATTTTGACAAATTTTATTTGACGGCGAAAGTAGAAAACTGAGCTAGGGAGGAGAGCGATTGCCGGCGACGAGGAAGCGGAATCGGCGCAGGTTGGGAAAAGAATGTAGTAGAATTAGCGCCGCTATACTCCAAGTCTGCATGGATTCTTGAATCAGTCTGGAATGTGCACATATACAGTATATCTGCACCACATGAATGTGGTAGACTCGTAAATCAAGCATGAAACGTGTCCTTCAGCAGTCAATTTTTTTCGAATCTGACTGTAGATCTCAATGTCAGATGATAAACTTGGCACAATATGGCAACACGATACATCCTAGATGTCATACATAGGTGTGTCATCAGAGTCAGAGTGAATTGTCAGGGCACATGGACATGATACCAAGGATACGCCAAGGCAAGTGGTTCTACGGCCTTGTAACCACCAGCATGAACCCATCCTTATTAACCCAACAGCAAAAACGTCTGGGCGCGATGCTATTAACCATTAGTTACACCAAGGCACTTGTCTCAACTCACACTTTCAGTTTCGATTACCTTTTGAGTAATCTCAGAGCACGACAGGTGTCGTTCCCTAACTTGGGAACAGATTTTGTAGACTCAATTGTTACAATATAAATAGATGTCTATGATGCAAAAATGTGATCTCTTTCTCAGACAATGAAAGCCTCACTTTGAAAACCAAGCATACAACAAACATCTTAAATATGTCACCAAGCGTTGAATCTCGTCAATGATTTTATTTAGGTCCCATATATTGACGAAAAAAGCCAGCACAGACATACTTACATATATGCTATCTGTATGTCACGTACATGCTTAGTCTGCAGGCCTTCAGTAAGGCCAGATTCATACATATAACACGCCCTGTACACAAGCACTGCAACGTGACTTCATACCTACGATAATTCGCCTAGGTGTAGGATCTATAGCTAACCGACCAGCTGCTGAAATTTATCTCATCCGATGACTTTTGACTGATTATATGTCCCAGGCAAAGAGTCACCGCCGCAAAACAACGCTTTGTACTCCATACATATCGTAAGCTTGAGTCAATCGATATCGTCCGTATTCAGTTTCACTCTCACACATGTGCTTACCCCGCGGACCAGCGAAGCACAAATTCAAAAACTCAAACTTCAATTTGGAAGAGTGCCTGCATTCAGGTAACATCTAGTCGTATGTGTTATATGAGGCTTGTGGTCATAGTTGAGCGCCTCACAGCCGCTAAGGCAACAACGGACCTGAACACAACAAAGTGAAGGCTTTAACTACTGACTGCCTGGGATTACTTATTCAGTGATAGTTCTGAACGATTTGCACCTTATCACGGTAACCAATCGGTTGTGAGGCCACTAAGCTTTCAAGGATCTGTCTTATTGAAGCCTAAACACAGTCAATCTTGTAATTATCTGTAGTACAATGAGATGATCCTAATGTACCCTAAGCCCTAAACTTTGGACACATATTATAGTATCTACAATATGTTCGATAGCAGATCCGATAATATGTCTGTCAAGTGTTACTCTGAGCTTGTAGGGCGTAAGGAATTAACTAAGGACCTTCAGAGTTCAGCTAACCTGCCCCGTGCTACCCAAGCAAGGCGGCACCATATATATGTTCTCAGGTAGCTTGGCAGATTATCCGAGCGTTTGGCGGGCACACCTCAGTCAATCCGAGTATTGGCCAAAGCCATTCTAGACTGCCAGGAATGATTATCACAGGCATGAATCATGAATGGAGCAATTACATCGTAGCTATTACTACAATCATGATGTTCTTGGAGATTTTCATTCCATGGAACGTTGCCTGTTGACTAGAAGATTTACGTATGGGGTTACGTTCAAATGTTAAGTATTTCCAGAACTAATCAGACCCCAGAACTAAAAGCGTGAAACCGCACTACTCTGCATAGCCATTATTTTGCCAACCGGGCTATATTATCATATATTTTTGCGTAACAAACCTTCCGTGTCAGAGGTCGATCCCAGGCCGGCAAAACAGACGTAGCTTACCCCGCAAGTTTTTCAATCGTTGAAGCTCACATTATAAAACGTTTTCAAAAAATCATGAGTATATCAAAACACATGCACATAATTGAACCTGTATAGGTTTAGTGATTAATTATGGCCGCAATTGTAAGTTTTCCAGCTCACCTCCTTTGTTTGCAGAATAGAGAAATATTGGCAACCTATGCAGTTCATGTCAAACGTACAAGTCCTAAACCACTTAGACAAGTAGCAACTCATAACAATTTAGTAGAGTAACAGTAGGGAACAGATTGCTTATGCCAAGGTGAACATATAGCTAGCTTACGTTTGGGCTTCACCGGAGCTACATTTACTCAGAAGCGTGAACCACGAGGTGATACCTATCTAACCATTGGTGTCCAATATACCATTATAGTAAGAACTCTCATTGATTTGAAATAATTCGCTGAAATAGAGTAGTACAGTCAAGCAGCCAATTGTTCATATTACGGCCTTTGCCGCTCCCGGATTGCCACATGCAGTAGGGAGAATTCAGAATGCATCGCCAACAACTTATACAGAATGAATCGACTCTATGGTGGAGCTCTGAGGGTGTGTGCAGGATTAACCTCTGATGTCTACTGTAGTTCCCCGATTCATATGGTAGGATTTCTGGGTCAAACTTATGATCATTATCATCAGCTTTTGGATCAACACTATTTGCTGAAACCAGCTGAAGCGAGAGTCGCCATTGTGCTTGCACCCTACTTGCACCTCTCGTATTGTATGTTAACCCAACCAGGGCATTACCGTCATGAGTTCGTAATAGTTATTAGCCTAACATATTGCTCTTTGGGAAGCCGGGGCAGGACATTCAGCCCCTGACACCAATCTCCTGCCCTCTCTCCAGCTGATCCCGTTGATCATGATACCCGTATCCCCGCCTCCGCGAATTTCTGCCGTAAGCGCTGCGCACACTCCATAGGTAACACTGTAGAATTGTAACATACAATTTGGATAGACATTCGAACATATTAGTGTTTCTAACCGCGGTGAAGTTGGAAGCCTAGGAACAGGATGCACATATGTTGAAGTGGTCAGGCTACTGGTGGAGGGACATTCCGGTGATGTTGTACATGCAGTGGATCGGAATGGGCCCGTCCAGTAAATGCAACTTGATATGAATTCGACTTGTGTTATCTCTTAGCTTCCTACCTACTCCGTATATATCGTTGATATATTCTTGAGAATTTCAAAAGGAAGCACATGTAGACCTGCGGGGCGGCCGGTCACAGAACGTTGTGATTCTTGATTAGCAGTTTATGACGAAGAGAATTTCCTTTTGCTACTGGGGTGTTGGATCATGCGGATATTTAGTAGCTATGTGCGCAATCCGTCGGAATGCGAAACAGGACTAAAGTTGGCATGGTAATGCCGGTTATGGGGTTGATTACCACCGGCACCACACAGGTATTCATGGATTACCCTCGCACCTCGAATCTTCTCACCCTGGGATAAATCTGGCTCTGATATACTCTCTTGAAGAGCATTTTTTGTAAATCTCTCTAAATCGTGAAAGTATAGAGGGACGTAATTGATAGCTAGAGATTGGCATACTGGTGAACATAAACAAGAAGAAATTTCTGAATCCCGGCCTTTGCTCAAGAGTCGAAGTTGAGTGCGGCTCTGGTAGTGTCAACTGCAGGTCTTACGTGCAAGTTGCTGTAGTTGACAGGCCGTTCCCTGTTCGAATTGAGACCATATGCAATGCAACTCAGCCTGAGGAAACAGTGCATTGCCTCAGGGCTCACAACAAAGCATGCGCTTCAGCCTGACACGCTTCCCTCAGGCTGACTTGCAGATGTTATCAGCCTGTAGCATATCAACAGGCTTTGACTCATGGATATTATTATTATCACACTTAGGAGCATATGCATTAGAGCCTGAGGGTCAGGGGGATGCTTTGCGGTGTGCAATCTGAACAGAAAAGCTAGCTCAAGGGTGTAGCAGGCGATGATTAAATTGATTTCGCGACTTGCAGATTGCGCTAATGCACGCGCAATTAAACATGTTAGTTGAGGTTATGGTGGTGCGTCGATTAGTTTTGTGCGCAAAAATTGATCTGTATAAAAGGCCTTGACACCAGTTAGTTCAGAGGCTGTTCGAGAAGAATGATGTCCCATCGGTCCTTGCAATCCCCGACAGCACAACCACTTTTAGTTACTGGCACAACCTACAGACCTCTCCAGAGCCTCAATATACAACCCACTACTATTGTACTCGACACTCCCGCCCGCCTCCCCAACAAGGACCTACAGCAAGCACCTACAGCACTCCCCGATTTTCTTCGTTTTTGTAAAATAATCTTCATTTTTATTGTTTCATTTATTCGTGAAAAAATCGTGAGGTTGTCTTTTTTCTTTTCTTTTTTCTTTTTTTCAATATTTTCATGCACGAAAGAAACGCGTGAATGTGGGGAAATAAAATTGGGTGGATTATGTACTTGCTAGACGTAGGTAACTCTAGCTCTGTAGATAGTTTTGCTTAGGTACGTATCGCGTTCAATATTTCTGCTTTCCCTTTTACCCCCCTCACTCCCTGGGCCCGAAACTTGATCTCGCCCGTTTCTGCATTATTCACATTCTCTATTTCCCAGCTTTGCTCGTCCCTTGAACTTATTACCAACGAAATTTTTCTAACAAACTATGTTTCTCCACTCTAGATTAATATCGAGATTAAATAAATATTACGTTTCTTTGCACTTCGTTATCCATTTCGCGACATGTTGTGATTCCTTGCACTTCTTGGGCCTTGCGGGCACATGCACCAAAACCCGAGTTCCAAGTGTTGAAAATTCTGTTTTCATTATGAATTGACTTCCAAAAAAAAGCACGAATTTGAAACTGGAATAGACGCAATGAAGATAAAAGACGACGACCAGGAGGCAAACGAAAAATATAACCAAACCGACCAGGCCCAATTTTCTTGTGTTCTGATCTCTCCATTCCTACCTGTTCCTACTGACTCCAGTGTTGTTAGAGTACATAACGAGATTCCCAAGCTTCCTTGATACCCTCAACCCAGTTAGACCTTCCCTACCCAGAAAGCAATCCCTATTCGCCAAAATTAAATTTTAACCGTATTCACAGTGTAACCCAAAAAACTCAGATATTGATGGCCAGCAAGAACCAAATATATATGGAGAGAGAAGAGAAAAGGGAAACAAACGACCTAACCCCGTGCAGTCCAAATGAAACAAGCGGAGAAATAATCCAGTGGAGATGGAAGAGAAATGTGAAAGTTAATGCACTTATGCATTGTGTTTTGCTCTCTTCTTTGGTGGCATCTCATCAGGCTTCCGTCTAGTGCGCTTCTCGAGCTGAGTATGGTGAACCAGTCGCTGATGCTGGTTCATGTTGTCTTTTCGTTTGAAGCCTTTTTCCCCCTTTCTAGAGCATCCTGCGTGTGGGCAATCAAACTTTTGCACTCCCATCACCAGTGGTATGCGCCCCTCTGCCCCCGCAAGCTCAACAAAGGTTGGAGAGAACGCTCTCTCATGAACATCGCGTCGATGGCGTTGTAGATTATTCCTCGTCTTGTAGGATTTCCCACAACCTTCCACAGAGCAAAAAAATCCTGCGGTTTCTGGAGGAGGATTTTCTGATGGCGATGGGTATGATGCAGCGCCACTGGATGGGTCGGGGAGTGAATCTGAGATTTGCAGAGTGGGCGACGCATCAATGATACTGACAAAGGGGAGGAGTGTTAGTACTAAAACTAATTCCTCTCCCAAATCCTACGCATTCATATGTTTTGACCAAATACATCATTAATGTAAATATACAAATAAAATAAAAAAATTCATACCAACAGTCATCTCGTATGAATGGGCTATTATTTACTGAGTGATTGGGAGACGGTAGCATAAGACTGGCAGACACTTGCTGAACGAGTGGCAGGTTTTGCACGATATTCGATGGATCAGTCCAACTATACATCGTTAGAGGCACAGTGCATTCTCGAGTCACAGAATTGCAAGTTACCTTCCCTCTCCCCACGGCGGTTCAAGATCCTGTAGAAACCTAGCGACTTGTTCCATCTTCATCTCGTCGTCAAATTGCGAACTTTCCGCAGAATCTAGCTGATCATGGAGATGCCATGAATCCTCATTTCCGTAAAAGTCAAAGTCGAATGTTGACGACGCCTGGCTCGCCATTTTGTCTGTTCTCGTGTCCAACTTGTCTTCTCTGAAAGCCTGGGATCAAACGAACAATGCAACAAGTTATCTGGTTGGGGAGAAATCTGAATAGGCCGTACCAACAGGCAGGTTTCTTGCGGTATCTCGTGACAAGCTGGGTACACGGCCTGCTATATAACTTTCGAGGAATTCAATACGAAACTCAAAGCGTACAAGAAGGGGAGTGGCAACATTCCACTCACTTTATACGATTGTTCGCACACCAAAACAGTTGGGTGCTGCGACACAGCCTGAGTGAGAAAAATCCCTGTAAAGTTCTTGGGTTGAGCCAAGGTCAACTGTGTGGAGGACCGTAAGGCAACAGCATCAAAGATTGGTCCAATATTGGTTGAAGAGCTTTTAGGAAATGCTCGAACTGTACTTTACTTGAAATTTTCAAATATTAAAGAGATAGAAAACACAAAAATAGATCAGCTCTTTCATAACACAGAATTCTTCAAACATTCGCATTGAAGTTTCATAACAAGCTTCTTGGTGATAGTTGCTCATCACGTGTTCAATTGACGAAATTTGAATTCAACACAGTTGCTTACCTATCCCGGGCGAATAATTGATCACAACAGGCGTTTGATTCAACACCCTCCTTGGACAGACCTTACTCCACCAACATTGAAACAGGACAATAGACTGTTCTAAGTCGTTGTGGATTCCCCGGCTGTTGCGATACTTGATTCCACCATTTCTGCAATTTTTTTGACCCATTTATGAATTTTTCTTTGGATGCTTCAGTTGCCAATTGAAGGAGGGTGACCGGGGTGGGAGTCAAATAGAGCTGCAAGTTACAATGGCTCCATGAATGGAGCCGGCTGGTAATTGTGCCAACATGGAATTTCTCTTGATTAGATTCATTTTTTTTTTTTTTTTCCTTTTTCCTTTTTTTTTTCTCGAAGGTTAGTAACGGGAAGTTTCAGTAACTTGGGATTGGCAAAAATTCAATTGAATTTGGCGTATCATCAGAACCTTACATGACAAGGATCCTTCGACTCATCTCCAAAGCACCCTGTCACTGTCGCTCTCAGCTGAATTGTTTATGCGCACTGGGAGGGAGAGGATCGGCGGTAAAGGTATATGGCTACGCAAAGCTCGCTCACGAACACTGCCACCTTCCCGTAATTGGAACATGTAACTGGAACATGGAGCGTTCGTATATACACCTTGGTGTACTAGGTGTAGAAAAGATTTTGGAACGCGAGGTAGCAGTTGCTTTCAGGAAACGATTGATAGAGAAAGCGCAATCGGAGAGCGATCCATCGTTTTGAAGGGAAATTTTTCGTCTCGGTGAGAACTTGGTAAAGATGGTGTGGAGCAATGCTTGATGTGAATGCAAGTTGGGTATGAGTGCGGGTGTGAGTGCGAGTGCGAGTGCGCAGAATACACACACAAGGCCATGTTGAATAGCGAATGCGAACCGTGGGTGCGAAGTGTAGTATTGGAAGAGTGTCGAAAGGATTGCCTGCCTTCCTAATTATAGAACAAACATGTTACTTTAATATACATGGTAACAAAGGAAGCAAAGAAAGTATTAACTCGAATCACCAAGTAAAGAAAGATTCTATGTCAAAGAATTCTAATAATGAAAGAAGCCCAAATAATCAAAGAACAATCAAAGAAGAATAATCAAAGAAGAACAAACAAAGAAGAATAATCAAAGAAGAACAATCAAGAAGAATGATCAAAGAAGCCATAGAACCATAGAAAGATCCATTATGCCAAAGCGACAACCCGGCTTGGCCTATTCTGGTGCAACACCAATTCTTTCAAAAGCAGTGGCTAACGAGATACAGGAATGTTTTCAGCAGCAGGGGAAGGGGGCATTGAACGAGGAAGAATAGGAATGCGTACGATACAGCCTTGTTCCCAAGGCGTTTAAGCAAAGTGTTGGATATTTGGTCCCGTGATGGATGTACCTTAGTCGGCACTATCCTCGTCAGCAAAGTACAAGTAGAGTGCCTCTTTCTACCGCCTAGTACCAACATCACTTCCACACAACCACAACCCTCTAACGTCGCCGAAGGCTTTTCACATACAATTCACAATTCGTCTCGGAAACCGATCAAAGTCATGAATGCAATTAAACATTTCGTCTCAGGATAACGGGTACGTGTTTCATCGCTTTTCCGGTATACTTCCGTCGTACCGTTTCTGAAAGTGGATTGCTACCGGGAGGAGATGGTGCCCTACCTCCAGGTGCGGAGCGAAAGCCAACTCAACAGAACTTGGAGGCTCGTTCCTACAACAGGTGCCACAGACAATCTATAGCGTAGCTCTGTTGATTGAAGCTTGCTAACGGATCGTACCAAGTATTTATTTAGACGTTGATACGAAAATTGATAGCAAACGGAATAAGCTCTATAACAAAAGCGATCAGAACTTTTCCATACTCATAGGAGGAATATTACCTACTGAACTAGTTGTCCTTCACCAAAGCTTACAGCCAGTATTTATCCACAGCGCGACCAATAATACCAAAGCTGACCTGATATCGACCGGGCTCCGCAAGGCGAGGGGAGATGTTGCATCTCTCATGACAATGACGGCGATCCTCCATTTGATTATCATCGCTGGACTGTTTGGCGGAGGAGAGGGGTGTGAGTGCAATGATTTTAATCAACCTTTTGTTTGTTGATGTACACATGCCTTTGAATCAGAGATGAGTTTGGACGCAAGGAAAAACATGAAGCCCACCGGGGGAAATAATCAACTGCGGCAAGCAACGACTGAGATTAAGAAGTAACCTGCGGTGATATTATGAACGGGCATTGGGATTACATGTTGGATATTTGGCGTTTCGGGCGTTTTTATGAACCTATGGTTGTTAGAAAAAGGCTCTGTCTTTTTCTTAACTTTTAGTATTCATCGAAAATGATTAGTCGGGTGGATGAAACTTCCATGTTTCACCACATCATATATCAAGATCATTTCCTGATCTATTTTTTTTATTACTTGATAGGGGACCCACAAAAAGGTTGAACAAGCGCATGGAAGCATCTTTCCCCATAGCAGTAATCAACTGAGGCGAAATTTTTGTCGCGATAATTCCGAAAGTGTCGACCTCGACGCGGTATTATACCCCAGATGACCTCATTCACAGTGCATCATTTATTGATTTAGAGTTCCAGCCGAATCCACAGAAGCGACCTCTCTTTGAGGGGCAGGGAGGAAGATCCCTCTTGTTGTACCGTCAGTTCCAATGATGCTCAGTGTTTCACTTTCTTCCATCCCAAAGTCTTTGGCCATAACCACTCTGGATTTCCTCTCCCACAATTAGTCCAAATGCAGTTCGTCCCGCCATCCCTATCCCTATACACACACTTCTTCGATTATCCTAACCAGCATTAAAGCCTTACTATAGTTAACGCCCCATTATTGAGGCTCCTTTTCCGCCACGATGCCCACATGCATACTCTTGAGTTTTATACTCTGATCTCTTTTGGTCTCCGCTAATCATTGGTTCAGGTTGTCGATATGCGCTGAAACCCAGCTTATCCTGCAATGCTTGGATGAGAAGCTCGACTTGAAATTGGGGACTGCCAAATTTAAGGCTAGGTGCTCCTGACCTTCCCGTCCGATATACGGTATTTCCTGTTTGCTGTCTCTAAAATGGCACCTCCTTCAGCCTCCACACGTTTACCAACTGTCAAGATTTTCATTCCGCCTCGTAGAGATCGTTTGTCGTATCATATCGTCGGTCAATTTTCATTATCCTCGTTCTCCGAGCCGGCCATCTATTCTTCCACGCCGCGTTTGAGGTATATTCGATAAAACTTTTGAGGCCATACCTTCACAAAAAACCATATAATGCTGGTACGGCGAGAGGGAAATGCAGCCGTATATAAATACTCCTTGCTCTAAATCTCATAATCAATATTAGCTTATGTAAAACACAATACTCACAGTCAGCTGCTTTTCCTCTGCATATATTATTATTTGCAAACTCAAGCTCAGTCATTCCGACGGCGCTGATTCCTAACATTGAAGGTCCAAATCGGGGAAGATGTGTTACGACAGCGATGACTCAATACTATTGTCATTCCGAACCAATAGAGGCTTTTGTGCGACTGGTGGGATGTGATGTAGTTGAGCCTCAGTGTAACGATTTCGCATTCGCGTTGCATCTGAGTTCCTCAGGAAAGAGCTGAGGCGACCACGAACTCGACAGGAAACTGAGCACTATATTGCAGAATTACATTAGTAATTAAGAATATCTATAATGATATGCGTGAGGAATAGTCTCATGCGGACGTGAAAAATACTTGACCTCATACCTCGTAAATTAAATCTCCACCCGCTGACACTGAGAAGATTATATGGGGGCTGAACTAACTATCCAGGGGAAACAGTTAGTATAATAACCGGATAAAGAACATGAGAGCGGTTGAAGCGTGGATGAAGCTGAGATACAGGATCGAAGGAAAGGACGAATCATGAAAAGTAAAAAGGGGAGCACTACGTGATTATGAAGCCTGTAGCCATTGGCATGTGGGATGGAACATCGTTTGTCCGGAACGTTCTTGGCGGATTCAGGGTAAGGGTAGCGGTACAATAAGCAAGGCCATTGTACCATAGTCTCCACCAGGAACGACATTCCTAATTAGCCTTGGACCAGGCATAGGCCTCAGGGTCTTGGCAAATGTATTACTTAAGCAATGGTTTAAAGCTATGTATCTAAGACAACAATACCAAAGATTGATTACATAACACATATAGCAAGATGCCTCAGTAGCAACATATGTGCTAGCCGAAAAAATAAGTATCTGGACAAGGGGATCATTACTTATTATGCACTATGTAGTATTTGGTATCAACTAGATATTTCGTATAGTTGTCCACCAAATTTCGTGATAGCGTCCAATTTTTATTATGTTAGAAGTATCTGAACAGCTGACCTGATGAAATCCACTGGACAGCTGACATAATAAATTTAGGACTTTACATCAACATGATCGGTCTTAAGATTCCGAAACTACTACTCTAGAGGCTGTTCCAGAGGCTGTTCTAGAGGCTGTTCGCCATGTGAGGCTGTTCGACAGGCTGTTCTGGAGGCTGCTCCGGATGCCGTTTCAGAGCCATTCTGAAGGCTGTCCTGAAGGCTGTCCTGGAAGCTGCCCTAGAGGCTGTCCCGGAGGCTATTTCGAGGGCTATTCTCACTTCTATTATATTTCGGGTATTAATCAATATTAATTTATATACGTATGGGCATTATACTACATAATTATTCCCAATACCAGCATTAGAATAGCACTACAATATTAGTAAAATAAAACAGCAGTACCCTATCTCTGGTAGTAATACTCTCATTTGAACCTCTTATAGCTTCAAGATTTGTAGCTCATTTAGCACGCATGTGTTAAACTTTTAAAACCACGTTATCATATTTTCAGCACATATCAATTTCGATATTTTCAATTATTTTTGAGATCACCCTCATTAATAGTGGCTTGCTCATGCTATTCAGTATATGCGAATAACTTGATGCTACAATAGCTGCTCTTTTCCAGAGAATTATTTCAGGATCTATAAGAATATTATTATCTTCCTTACTATGATAACTGAGACTTTACTTACCTTTTACCATCCTTGTAATATCATCATTATGTATAGAGATCTTGTACTTGTGGTTATGCTGGGGTACAAAGTATTAAAGCGATGAAAGGCCCAAATTCATTAGTCTCATCTCTCCGAGCGCCCTAGGGGCTTGGCATGAGACTACAAATTCATTATGTTAGCTGTCGGTGGATTTCATTAAGTCAGCTGTCTGGATACTTCTGACATTGTAAAAATTGGATAGTCTCATGCCAAGACTCTATGAAAATTGGACGCTAACATGAGGTCTCATAGACATCCACAGCCAACCATATGAAAATATGCTAGTTCATACCAGATACTGCATAGCGCATAATATGCATTGATTCCCTGTCCGGATACTTATTTTTTTCGGCTAGTACTGTCCGAGGCTCATTCCTGATCGCTGACTCAGAAAGTCTCTAAACATCATGTTAGCAAACTGGAGAATATATTTTGTGAACGTCAGCGGATCTTGGCACGAAACTAGACCTTGGTTCCTCGGAAGCGATGGCCACTCTGTGCAATTGCTGTTAGGCCTTGCAAATTGGGGATGGGATCGACGAAACTTTGCTAGCCAGTCTCTTGCGCATCTTTTGTTACACTTTACATCTTTAGCTTTTGTGCCTGACCAGCTTATAAGCGAGCTTGAGATTGGCGCCATATAGCTTCAGATTCTCATATGTAATTCATAGGGGTCGATCGGCATTCTCCAAGACGACAAAAATATGTAAGTGTTCCTAAGTCTTTAAAAGCCGGGCTCTATGTACTGTATTTGGGGCGGCTGTTGAAATTGAGTTACCTCGGCCCACCGCATGGCTCCGTAGTTATGATACCGCGGCGACTCAGCTGGATCCCTGATGAGGAAATACACCAGGCACCCACCACCCAACCATCACATCAGCATCAGCAGCACTACTTTCCCTCTCCGCCGTCTGTCCTTCAACATCAATCTCACCGATTATTACCATGCCGCCAGCCGGAGCCGCCCCCAAGCGGAACGCCATGACTCCCATTTTTCCGGCCAACTTTACCTACTCCACCATCGACGATGCCATCACTTTGACCCCCATCCCTCCTGTTCCTTTCCCGCTTCCCTCTCCGCCTTCCTCCTCTACTAACTCCCCAACACCCCCAATCCAGCCCACTCAACTCCCTACAGGCCTCTATACCGCTACCCTTCCCCACGACTGGTGCATCGGCACGGTGCCACACGGCGGCTACCTCTCTACACTCTTCATCCATGCGGCAATGACATTCTCCTCCGCTCTCTCTTGCATCAGCTTCCCCGCCAACTTCAACCTTACCACATCTCAACTTGCGACCTTATCAAAACACATATCCCCGATCTCTATTCACACACACTTCCTTCGCGCGACCCGCCCCTCTCCTCCTTCTGCTGTCCTCTCCGTCGCACTCCGAAAACTCGGCGCGGGCTACTCCGTCTTCAACGTCTGTATTTACCAGGAAAAGAAGGAATGCGCCACATCCTATGTCACACTTTCAAACTACACACTGCTCGAAACCGGATTCACGTTCCCGTCGAGCTACAGTCGGGCACCGTACCTTATCCCGCCTAGGAGTGAGTGCGTCCCGTGGAAGAACAAAGCAATGAGACAATTCAGAGTCGTATCAAATAAATTGGAGTACCGTGTCCCGCCGCAGCGCTTACAGTATGGTACCGGTCCCGATGGGAAAGCAAACACAGAGTTGGTCGTGGAGCAGTGGGTTCGGTGGGCAGATTACCCCAAGCGAAAAGTAGGATTCAAGGCAAAGGATTTAGGTTATATCGGGGACATGTATGTGCCCACGGTGGAGATGGTTGTCGGTATTGAGTACCTCCAAAATGAAGAAGAGATAGCGGGAGAGAGCGATGATGGCATATTGAAAGAGAACAAGGGGGAAGGCGGAAACAATAGGTGGTACCCGACTCTGAGCTACGGCATGGAAATCAAGAGAGGGGAGCCGGAGGGCGGGTGGGAGTGGTTATTTGTAAGGGTTGAGAGTAGGGCTGTGAAGGGGGGACGGATGGACGAGATGGTAGAGGTGTGGAGTGAGGAAGGGGAGTTGGTGGGAAAAGGCGGACAAGTGGCATTAGTATTGAGCGGGCCGGCGGGAGAGGGAAAAGGTGCCAAGGAGAGTAAGTTGACGTGAAGAGTGCGGAGGTTAGCGAGAAAGAGAGGGTACGAATCAAGAAGGCTTGTTTTATAAGAGGGTGTAAATCAATCAGGCAAGTTGGATATGTATACATTTATATTCCGCCCTGTTTATTTTACTTTATTTCCGCAATATTCCATACCTAAGTATAGATACCACAGGTAGACAAGTTCTTTTCTTTTTTTTGTTCTTTTCAAATTTATTACTCCGATATTTATTTCTTGCGCATGGAACAGATCTGGCAGCACCGTGTACTTCTCACCCGCTGCTTAAACCTGCAGCCAGATTACTACTAAGGTATACATCTTACCACCTCAAGCTCCCAAATATTCTCGCAAGTAAAATAAAGAAGTAGGACTCCGTCTAATAAAGACCAGTGCATTCCTTCTGAGTTGACAAAAGCACCATTCATGCCCACCTCCCACCAGCGCATCTCGCAACCGGTCTCGTACATACATGGTTCTGTGCGTAGGAGAGGGTCTTAGTATTAGATTATGGTCTGGTCACCCCCGTCGGGGTTGAGACTAGATACTTCCGTATACCTATGAGACCCCTCCCCCACCCCTCTCATCTAACCTCTCGCTTATTTCCTCCGCCTCCGCCCTACGCATACAGGTTATCTCAAGTTATGATTGAGTGTGACAGGTAAACAAACTGTAGGCTTGAGTCGTTTCGTAATGTTTGTGAGTAGATGATTTAACTGCGTTAAAGCACTCGATGTACTTCTCATGTTTAAGCCATACTGCTACAGGCGTAAGTAGATACCAGTCTCAGGCACAGTAAAGGTATGTATGTGCTGTAGAGGAAAAGGGGCATAAAAATCGACGTTTCCATAGAGCACAACCATCGGGCAGTTGCCGGAGAACGCTTGTTCAATTACTTCCTATCCAGTAATAATTCGCTGATTATTGTTCAAGCATTGACTACCAGTTCCAGTACAGCCATTAGCCCGAGGACCACCAAAGTCTATGCCCTTCTTCCTCCACAGTACTTTCTCACATTATCTTGTACTCGTATATATGTAACTATTAAATACGTAGTCCTGTCGATCCTCTAGGTCTATACATGTACATTCAATCTGGGTTCACCGGTATTATATCGGTAAGATGGTTACATACATCGATAACGAGCACGTGCAGGAAGTTGATTAGGCGAATGCAATTGACATAGTCTAAGCACAAGAGACCATTAAGTACATAAAAAAGTAATTACAGTATGGAAGTAAGTGCCTTGAGATGTTGTACTTCAGCAGTTAAGTACTTCAAGAGCTCTTCCGAACAATCCCTTGTCCCATCCTACCCTCTACCGCTGCCCCCTCCCTGCCTTTCGGGGAGAGAATAAAAATAAGGTAAATAAATTGGAAATAAAAATAAAGAAGGTAAAAGACAATACAATTTCTACTAACAGTTCCTGGGGAGGGGGCGAAGGAAGGGAATACTTTTTTTTTGTTTTTTTAATTTGTGTATTTGACTGACAAAGAGAACTGTAGTACACGCATTTGTTTGTACGTGGCGTGGGTTAATGAGCCCATGTTCGAGAGAACGGCGCGGGAAGGGTGAATAACGTACGATGCGAGAAGATGTTCTCTGGTTTGAGGCATCGATTGGGTGGATATACAGATGTATGTTTTCTGATCCCCTCTGGATTGTATATATGGACTTCAGTTGGGTAAGCAGAGAAAAGAAACCCTAATGGATCATGAAATCGAAGTCCGGTTCGACTGCGTCTGATGCTGTCATCGTGCCTGTGTCCACCATGCCAACAAGTCGAAAGGATTACGCGCATTGAAATATAGATAGTATCGAACATTCTGTCAAAGAATTTTCAAGACTTTGTGCAAAAAAACCTTCATATGCCCAAGTAGCCCGGTCCTCTCAGGAACTGTGGCCGCACCGAAGCGGACTGGATTCCGGACAGGAGCAGAAAATATGTATGCCTATTTTGAGATCTTGCCGAGGAACGGAGGGTGCGTAGACTGCGTACGAATAATATATATATCTAAAAGCGTTGTATTACCAAGCTATTGTCATCCGGAATAATACTTTGACATAGAGGAGTATCTGTTAGATCAGACATTGTTCCTGGTTGATCTCCATGGCTTTCACTTACCGCATCGTCCTCCAACCGGAGGTTTGTAATTTATTTCCGCTGCGCTTGGAAAAGTTTCATTCCACATTGCAATACACGAATTGTAGATTCAATGTATAGCGAGCATTTACATGCTACTGCAGCTTCTGGAAGGGTTGTCAGTGGTGCGGGATAGATTATTCGGTAGGGGTGGGAATGGTGAGGATTGTCCAGTAATGCTCCAGTTTCATACCAGTAAACTCTAGTGGAACCAGGCATTTTATTTATTTCTAAATCTGAAATCCAAGCTGCCATCCCTTGTTCTACAGTAACCTATTTAAGGAACAGTATAGATAAGACTTAACAAATCGATGAGAAGACAAACGCAACAGCACCCCCATCAGCGGTCCCTCATTGCTCGGCTCTCCACTTCAACCTCCACCTTCAACATCACCATCAAGTATAACCTTCGAGCCAGCGCTTCATTGCTCAGCTGCCCTTTCTCCTCCCTGAGAAACTCATTCACCACCGCTTCCGCTGCCCAAACGCCTTCTACTTCCCTTTATCATCCCCGCCTCCTTCTTCAGCTCTTCGGCAGCCTTCACGTCAAGGTCAATGACAGGAACCTGTACGAGCTTGAATCGTTCAATCTTGCTTCGAGCAGGGGTTTCGGCTCAATGGCCCTCTTCCGCCCTTCCTTCATGGTCTCTATACCCTTTAACCTGCTGGAGCTGTTCGCAGAAGACCGAGTGCCAGCGCCACCACCCTTTCTCATGGTACCCGCGGATTCAATCTCCTCTCTGGTAGCATTGGCAGAAATCCAGATTGACCCCCCACCTCCACCTCCGCCAGTAACGGGCAAATCGGGCGATTGAGGGTTCTCGGAGGTCCCCTCAGCGGTTTCGCACATGAGAGATCTAGACTCAACCCCGCTTGCGTTCCCGACCCACTACCTCTAGCAACAGAGTTCTGGTTGTACTGTTCTACTTGCTAAATGTCCCTCTCCAAGATGCACATTATTTTGTACGAGGTTTTTCAAGTCTTCCGGTGATGGCAGTACAAAGCCTGATCTTGGCATCTCCCAGCGCAGTCTTTTCCGCGTGAACTGCACACTGCCGAAAGAATTCTTCCGCAGACCAGGGAGGCAAGATCGTAGAGCTTCTCCTCCCACTTAGCTCCGAAGCCGTAGTTATCCTCTGTCCGCTCTTAAACCTGAGCTCTTCAGTCATTGTGTGCGCCTCCTCCAGGGGCTTGGTAATGCCAGGGTACTAGAGGTCCTGCTCGAGCTTATACCTGGTGGCCCCCATCCCATCATTTGTCCACTCATCAATCAGCTTCTTCTCAACCGCTCCCATGAAGGCCGTTTCTCCGCCTCAGCTTTGATGAGCTGCACAGAATCCTTGACGAATTGCCACTTCTCAACCCCCTTGAGAGCCCCCACCTCCTTATTCCAAGACTCTACCCACAGAAAACGACACTTCCTTGCTTGCAGGCGTGTTGCTGCTCGACGATAGCTATTGAGGTTGAAGAAGAGAAGAAGAGATCGTTAAATTGACAAGGAATGGTCGATAGATATAGTATCAGACAGCAGGCACGCAATGTCACATAACACGCCGCTATGAACGTGGGGCGCGCAGCGCATAATTCCACTACCCTACGCACTGGGGCCCTCTGCTGGGAGGTTGCTGGGCAAAGGAGGAAGTGAAGACAGCATCAAGAAGTTGAATGGAGAAGATTCTGAGCATGAGCGAGAGTTGTTTGATTGTATAGCAAGTGCAGAACCAATATTAGAAAGACATAACTGTAGAAAGGCTGAAGGTAATACAAAACGAGTATGAACAGATGAATAAATAGTGAATAGGAAGGATGAAAGATGAAGATTAATGCGAAACATGAAGAAGGTAGAAAGATTGCCCTTCTTATACCAGTTGGTGCAGCATCACCATTTCTAAGCACTCCCATGCCCCTGGACTTACCCTCATCATGTAACCCAGTATTGCCTATATCGCCATACGGCCCTCGTGACCTGCGGCGTCTGAGCCCAGCAGCGCGGTAATAGTAGCTTAGGCGCGCTGCATACCACACCACTACTACCACTAGATCTAGGCCTCAAACGTGCCAACCAGACTAGCCTCAAACCATGCCAGCTGACGTGCACAGCCCTGCCGAGGAGAGTGCCACAACCCCGCTGGCGGGAGTGTCGTGTCAACTGGCGGCAAGGCCGAAGCCCCCTCCCACGTGCCTGTATGTTAAATCTCCATGTCTAGCAACCCTCACGCATAGATTAGATTCTCAAGCAATGTCTTCTTCTTCTTCGAGCCGACTACTTCTCCTTACCAGACAGCGCGCTTGCTAAACGTGTGGCAATTGCGTGAACCCGTACCGCCAAACCTGTGTTTGTACGCTGTGAGTGTGTCGCCGTAGAGAGGCTTTTATACACAAGTATCCAGCTTCCGGATTACTTCCATGTCCCTTCGAAGAGCTGACAAAATGCAGAACTGAAGGCAAATAACATCACCGGCAATGTTGCTGACTCAATTTCTTCTGCATGACTTTCTATTCAGTGTTTGAAGAACATCTCACATACCTAAACCCAACTTTCACTATTCGCTCTCCCTATCCTCCCTCCTTCCCTCCTGTTCCTCCCAATACTCCCTCACCCTCCTCACCTGCCAATTATCCCACGTCAAATTACACGTTCTCCCTCCCTCTTCGATAATCTGCTCCAACCACCCCCTCCATTCCCTCTTCATCCTCTCCATTCTTCCATTATGCTTCCCTAGGAAAAAAACACAAATAGAACATAGTATCAACGGACACCTCCTCATCTGCCTCCTATCCCCAGCTGCCATGCCGCCTTGCCCAGGAGGTATTCTTCCGCAGCATTGCTGTACTGGGTTTCCCTGTTGCCACGCGAGAAATACTGGGTGGGCGTTTGGATCGAAGGTTTGAGTAAGTTCACAGATGCCTTGGCATTTGGGGATGCGATTACGGAGGGAGAGTATAGGGCCAATGTAAGTAGGGCGCCGATTCTCGCAAAGGGGTGGGGGCGTCCAAGAGGCAAATTCAGTATGGCTTAGGTGCAGAAGGGGGCGGCGAGGGCGGTGGGGGCGGCGGAGCGTGACGTTTGGGGGAATGAAGGAAAGTCTATATGGGATAACTGGGGATTGTGAGTCCATACAGTCTAGGTCGGGGTGCCCAAGTTTTGGGGAGCATATAGAATCCTCATGAGAACAAAAGCTAGACTCATTACTGCCGTCACGGAAAATTTCTATACTTGATTTTCTCTTGCTAGCCCTACATTCAGCTGCAGGGGCTGGTGGGACCTGGTAATTGACCCAGTCAGCGTCCTCATCTGCGTACACCTGTATCTTGCTTGCTCGCCGCTCATTCGAGTTTCTACTCCCGCCCCTTATCAGCTCATTGTGCCTTACTTCCGTTGTAGAAATCGAAACATACTGCCCCGAACGCCGGCAACCCCTGTTGTTGTCCTTAGAAGCTGGCCCTGGCGCGGGTGCGTAGACTGGTTCACTAACTCGTCGCGAGCTGTGCATGATGACGGCGTGGGCTTTTTGTTTTCCTTTCGCTTTGGGTTTCATCATCACTTTTGATTGGCCACCACATCTCGTGGTCCCGTTTCCTGGGCTGGGAGGTGCCTCCGTGAAGAAATTGGTGGGGTCGCCGTAGGTGACCCAATTTAGCATATTGAGGGAAACGGTGGTAAGGTAATGGAGTTGGTTCTACTTTTTGTGTGTGATAGAATATTGAGCCTTTAGCTTTCTCGATATATGATGGATCAACAGTAGGCCTAATCAATGCAGTGGCAGACGATAAGGAACATGCGTACGGCAGGTGGTAGATTCGTGGTAGTTTCCATGTGCTTATAACACTTCTAAGGCCCACATTCAACTGCAAACAGCCGGTTCCAATTTGCTAGTAGCGCAGTAGTTAATGTTGGCCAGGACCCAGAAACGGTGTTCTTAACATGGCCATGCCTGTACTTGATGTGCAAATAGTGCGGCGAGGGCAAGAATCTACAGGTGAACCTGGCTATAATGAAGGCCAAGAATTTGACCGATTTTCTACACTATAACCAGTTTTTACTATAGCGAGGGCACTTTCTTTACCTGTGTAGACAAAGAAGCTCGCCCATCTCTTCACTATAGCCAGGTTTTCACTAAGAAGAGGTTCATTATAGCCAGGGTAACCTGTACTTTCGTAATACTCACACTGTGGCCGCACATGGCCTCTCTAATCACACTTTGGATGGAGACAGGGGGAAAGAGAGTCCAGCCTGTGCAGGAAAGTGTGTACCTGTATGGCGCGTGCACACCTTGTATCGAGGCTCTTCTCCAAGAAAGAAGGAATGCCAGTTCCGGTAACGCTGCCTCACCTTTGCAGCGAGACGTGCAGCAGTCTTCAAACTCACCCTCATTTGCTTGCTTGGAGAGTGAGAATTTATCTTCTCTTCCTATTCCTTTTCTCTGAACTATTTCAGTTGTGTATTGTTAATCATAAGGGAGTAGCGGCTTGATCTCCTTGAAGATGGGCATGAGAGCAGACTTTCTGCACTTCTTTAGGCATCCTTCAGCTGGCACAGACGATTGAATATCAGTGAGATGAATTAAGTGGCCTGGAGGGCTCAAGAACTCGGTGACGAATGACGTTGAGATGATATCCTACTGTGAAGCAAGTGGAAAATTTACTCTATAACAAGGTCAACAGTTGTTGAGATCTGTGCTAATGCAGAAAATTTCGTAGATGTAGGCCAAAGTTTCAATTGCAATCGCCAACTACTCACTGGTGCCTACTTTACAGGTTTTGAATTCCATGTATATTATTTACGCGGGCCTGCAACTGGGAACTTTCTGCAGTTGGCTTCTTCTGGTTACGAGGCCAATGGCGACTTGGAAGTGTAGCTACAAGACATCCCGGAGCTTTACTGTAATCACTGAGGCATACGTATGAATACACAGATACCCTTGAAGGGAACTAGAGACGTAATGCCATAGCTGGGCACCGTGCTCAACAAGGAACTTAGGAACATTTTTATGCAGTCTGGGACTCGAGTTCCTCCCACATTGTAAGTGTTCTGGCTTGACGATTGCGGTAGGTGACCGAAACTTTTAAATTGGCTTAAGGCGTATGGCTTAGTTTAAGAACGAGACCGGGACTTGTTATGATTTCCCAATACCACTTAAGGATCTTTCTGCTCCCACTTTAACTCAACAGACTCATCCACTGCATCACTGCAGAAAACACACATGCCCGACAAACCCAAGAATTCCCTGGCCGCAGGAGAAGCTAGTCGCAGTAGTTGCTTTAGCAGCTGAGATGGCCCCTCATGTAACCCCGTCAGCGGCGAGCAATGCAACTGCGCACCGCTGCGCCGGAAATGCTCATTGACGACCAGGGACCGAGGCCGAATTAACTTGAGTTCCGACGTCCAGGATTTGCAGATAGGCATCAACTTAGCTACTCATGCCGGAGGAAGAGCTGACATGACGCGATACTGGACGCACTGGCTTCTTTGCGTGTCACTAGGCCTTATAGACTAGCATCGCCATCACTGCGCAGCTGCTCCTGGACCCTCACCACTTACATTCAACCCTGAGACGTGCGGTTGCAGGCACTGAGAGCTGCAGCAGGGACCCAATCAGCCAGTTCCCGAAGAATTTGTGGCGGCTTCTGTGTCACAGCTCCGAGCATCGTGGGGATGCACACTAGCAGCAGGTGTGGCGACTCGGCCTGTCCGGAAGAAGCTGGCATCAAAGTATTTGACCGCCCTGGACCCAGCTGTAGATCGGTACAGGGTTACCAAAAATATCAAATTACTGGTGTTCACACACAGTTTTAACCGCCTCGCTCAGCGCGTCATGAAGCGGTATAGTGACTTTGAGAGATTTTATGAGGGGTGTGAAAAACTAGACCCTTCAGAATTTCTGGACGTTGAAGGGATAGAAATGCTGGCGAATAAAGAAGAGCTACCTGATGCAGATGTTGCCGACAAGTTACACGAAATTGCTTTTTCATTCTCATGATGGCTCCGCTGATGAAGAAAGGGGTGCCGTCCTCGCTGTTCTACCGACGGACTAGTCCTGGCACCTAATGCCGATAGACTGTGCAAGAGGCGGGGTAATTGTATTGTTCGATCCTTGCTCATATCCGTTTTCGGAAGATTATTGGGCCGCAGAGAAGGATATATGAGGCGGCAGTTCCTGTACTTAGTTCCTGATTATCATCATTAATGGAATCATCAGTTCTGCTCCGCTCGAGCGCGTGATTCTTACACTCGCAAGTGGGACAAAGCGAGGCAATCGAGTTGCTTGATTTGCTCGAGACCATACATAAGCGGTATGAAAGTATCACACCCGACTCAGCTAGAAAGGCCTTTGTAATCCAGCAATCTCTCAACACAATTCCCTCAACAGCAGACTTCAATGCTGCCTGTAAGTTTGGTTTGAATTTCTTCATCGAGTGATCTAAGCCTAGCGCCTCAATAGACTTTCCATTGGATCAATATCTCAGAAAGCTTTTATCACTCATATATCATATCCAGACAAATTTTTTATTTTTTTATCATTGATTGCTTGCCGCCCTGGGGGCTATGGCGATTTAAATACACACTATAGGAAATAGAGAAACAGGACTAATGAGATAAAGATAGAGGGTAAGCGTAAGCCGAAATGTCACCGTTCCACCGATTAGGTATAAGTAATGAGAAACAACAATAGAGAATATTCTGATCCAAAATGTCACTGTTCCATCCATCCAAGTAGCATCAGCAGTGGGTCCCCTTGTTCCTTTGCGCTAACCCGCGGGGGTTTCAAAAGCGCTTCTCTCCCTCCTGGCCATTTCCTGTTCCAAACCCGGCATGTGGTCAAGATGTGTGTTGTGGTTTCCTCGTCCTCTCCACACCATCTGCATTCTGGCCCGTCGGATTTGCCAAGTTTGTATTGCCAGGAGCGTAGGCCTTTACCCTCCAGAAGGCCCACGAGTGTGCTCACTCGTCGGCTCAGCCTTTGTAGAGGTTTGTAACTCAGCCCTAGTCTGTTCTTTTCCTCCGCTCTTCGTGCCTTCGCTTCCTGTCGCATCCCGGATTCTGTGACCAGCTCGTCCTGATTCTGCAGGAAGGCGCCAACCTTTGCTGCCTTGTCCGCCTCCTCGTTGCCCCTGATGCCTATATCCAGACAATATTGGACTTTGTTAGACACCCAAGTCCAAGGCACATAAACTAGACGTGCTATTCATAGCGCCCGACATACCTGCTGAGACTGTTACGTTGATTCAGACTGGACCTCCACGGTAAAAAATGTTCTAGCTTTAGTGGGACAAGACCCAACTTTTGAAGCGGTAATTTCATAGGTAACCACACAAATCTCGACACACTATAGATCAGAGCTTAGCTCAGCAGCAATGATTCACAGCGAGTTAGAGCTAGTTGAATACGATAACAAGCTACGGCGAGGCATAATTGGCCCGCAAGAAAGCTCCCGTGAACATGTTACAGGTAGGTATCGTTGGTCAACTTATACCTCATTTGAGGTATGCTGGAATGTCCAAAGCTTCTTGTGCCGCCTGTAGGTTGTGGGTCGGTAAATTAACAGAATCTACGGGATCCCATTTTATTGCATAAAGGACAGCGTTACAAATAGGTGTGTGTTAAATATGATTTCAAGTGGGATGTCCCTCCACTTACGAAGGCTGCTTCGGTAAATGGAGACATTCCTGATTATCTCACTCGTCCTTCTTCCTCTGTAGTCACGTCTGGGTGAACATTCTCTACGAACCGCTGGAGGCCACAGTTATCCAATCTGTCGGGAGTGAGGTAGAAAGGCATCTGTGCATGACTTGGGAAGGCTTGGGTATGATATAACTTATCCACATAATCCATGATTACGAAAATCCTACATGGATCCACGCTGCTGCTAGATCTGTGGACAACATGGTGAAAAAGGAAGAAAGTAAAAAAAGAATCGAATAGTAAAAGGGTTGATATCGCTGGAGAGAAGGAAACGTAAATTTATTATTTTTATTTTTTTTTATATCAGTGATCGCGTGCCGCCCTATGGGCTATGGCGATTTAGTTACATAGGAGATAGAATAAAGGAAAGAAAGGAAGAGGAAGGAGAAAGGGTACTAATGCAAACTGATAAATCAGGATATGACACCCTGGACTGCTAATGTCAAGATACAACAAAATCAGAAAATCAGAAAATCATGGCCGTAAACTAAGTCCGTCGCGGTTACCGTACCATCCAATCCATCAATGCTCTGAGTGGGTCCACTTCCCCTTCGCCCCTTTCTGGTGGCCTGAGCAGTGCGTCCCTTCCCCCGGGCTATTTTGTCTTCCATACCTGGCATCTGTCCAGTACATGGGCTGTAGTCTCCTACTGTTCCCCGCACCATCTGCGCTCCGGTCCGTCAGCCCTCCCCAGCCTGTATTGCCAGTGCCACAGGCCCTTGACTCCTTAGTAGGCCCGCTAGTGTAGCCACCCCGTGCCCCAGCCTCCGTAGCGGTCTGTAGTTCATGCCTAGCCTGTTCCTCTCCTCTGCTCTCCAGGATTTGGCTTGTTGTCGCATGCCCGCCTCCATGACCATCTCGTCTTGGTACTGCAGAAAGGCGCCTGTCTTGGCCGCCTTGTCGGCTTCCGTGTTGCCCCTGACGCCCCTGTGGCCTTTTACCCACATCACTGCCACGTCCAGGTCCCCCCTTGCGGTTCTCTCGTCCCAGGATCTCCTCACCATCTGGGCTGCACCATCGAGGGTAGGCCTGCCTTCCGCTATCCTTTGGAGTTTGTTGATCGCCACCTGGGAATCCGAGACTATAAGGATCTCTCCCTCCCGGGATTCCATTGCCTGAGCGAAACATGAATTACAAGCTGAGAAATAGTTAGGGCAGTGAGTGTGATGATAATGTTATACGGCTTTCGATGTGAACATAGCTTTCCCTACCATAGACTGGCCGGCTCTACGCAGGGTTATGTGGGCACAAAAAAAGACTAAAGAATACTGTATAACTTGCTTGAAAATATTTAATATCCCAAAACGGTATACACCTTCCAAAACGGTTAGTCTGCTAGGCTGTGTTTGTAAGCCAAGACAAGGAGACTAAGCGTCCAGAGATACTATCACGTGAGTTGCGGTCTTGGATACATCCAATCCCTTTTGGGGGTTCCCTTCCGGAGCTTGTGCCACATCTACTTCAGTATTGACACGCCAAGATAAGTTTTAACCCAAATTCTTTTCGAGAGATTCTATTTTCTCCCATAGCTACACGAGTAATGATATTGAAAAAAAAAAAAAAAAAAAAAAAAAAAAAAACCCATAGCTACGCCTGCGAAAAGCTCCTGTCGACTACGTCTTGTTGCCAAAAACTCCGCCCATTCACTCTGTCGATGGCCCAATTTTTCTTCGCGCCGAAAAAATAACAAAAACAAAGTCAAAAGAAGGAATAATCTACAGCACCAAGGATTCCCGCATGGTGCACTTTGGTGCGCTAGGTCTAAATCGGATAGCAGGTAGCCATTGCCTTGGCACAAAAATTAAAGCAGCATGTCGCTGTACTTTACTTTGCTATTTAGGGCAGTGACTACCACATTTGTCAAAACATTGCCCATTACTTCTTCAGGCAGGTAAACACGACAGCTCAGGAACTTGGCCCTATTCAGCCATACAGCACGGAAGTTGATTTTATTTTGGAACGTCCCCAAGTGTATCCACTGATAGGGTAGCTTTGTCGTGGATTTTTCTTTCCTCCTAGAGTATACTACGAGCACTGAAATGATCCCCTGGCTGTGATAAGATGAGATTACAAGCTGCCCTTTCAGGCATATAACACAGAAGTTGCGCCACCTTGCTCTTTACCCCTTCAGGCATTATAACACAGAAGTTCATTTTATTTTCGAGCTTCCCCTTGTGTATCGCCCGATAGCGTGGCTGTTTCTTGGATTTTCCTTTTCACTTAAGGCACCTTGTTCTCTATCTCTTGATTTTAAACTTGCCCCCTAGTCGTACCCAAAACGTGTTACAATTACCACTTTGTCCTTTACCTCTTCAGGTATATACTCCGATGATGTTCATTTTATACGCAGATTCTCATGGCTGCTTATAGTGCCCTTTCGCCTATTATTGCATTCATTCCCCAGCTTGTTCATCTATAAAAAGTTGTTACATTCCCGAACCTTACTCAATAACAACTTCAACTTCTGAACTCATCACAGTGGCTGTGTTTCGAGTCCTGTGGGGGGCATTGTCGTGACCCTGGTGGGCAAGGTTGGGTTCAATTCCCAGGATCGACATGTCGAAATATCATTGGATACAGCAACGTTGATTGAATTGCGTGGCTATATGGTGTTTAGCCGTCACTCTATAAAAGGTCCCTCTCGCATCACAAGAAACCATCTTCATCAGAAGTCCTTTTAAACATTTAAATTTCACCTTCTACCAATATGTCATGCTATACACCCACTTCTAGACCTTCACTTCCAAATTGCCATCAAAAACACAGCGGCGAAGCCAAATACGAACATATATCTCAACGATTACGTCCCAGACGAGGGCCTCACACTGTATCATCGTCCCGTAGGGACCTTGCGCATGCGTCGGTAGCAAAGAGAGTTCCACGACCATCACATTTGATAACATTCCCCAGCGCCGTGAAAGAATTCGTTAATAGAATACCAAAAGACTACAACCTCCCAAGTTCCAGAAGTTACAAAATCACATAACACACTGGGGTCCGATTCCGTCGGCTGCAGTTCTCGTCACATCCCACATTCCTAAAACAAGGAATTTGCTACTGCTACGGTTCAGGGCACAAGGCCTATTCGTATCTATCTACAATGGGCTGGACAAGTAATCATCGCGTTCTAGCATAGATTCTGACTAAGAGGCGTTCAGCCATTATTCAGCAGATGGTAGCTTCGCGGCACTGCCTTGTCAGACAGGCGCAAAAACCAATTATCTGAATCAATGGTTCCTCTCGTACTAAGTTGAATTACTATTGCAAACATTCATCAGTAGGGTAAAACTAACCTGTCTCACGACGGTCTAAACCCAGCTCACGTTCCCTATTAGTGGGTGAACAATCCAGCTCCGCTTTATTGAATAAGTAAAAAAATGATAACGGTAGTGGTATTTCACTGGCGCCGAAGCTCCCACCTATTCTACACCCCCCATGTCTTTTCACAATATTAAACTAGAGTCAAGCTCAACAGGGTCTTCTTCCCTCGCTGATTTTGCCAAGCCCATTCCCTTGGCTGTGGGTTTCGCTAGATAGTAGATAGGGACAGTGGGAATCTCGTTAATCCATTCATGCATGTCACTAATTAGATGGTGAGGCATTTGGCTGCCTTAAGAAAGTCATAGTTACTCCCACTGTTTACCCGAACTTGGTTGAATCACTTCACTTTGACATTCAGAGCACTGGATAGAAATCACATTGCGTCAATATCACTTTTTGATCCTCGCAATGCTATGTTTTAATTAGACAGTCAGATTCCCCATGTCTGTACCAGTTCTAAGTCAGTTGTTAAGCATACATAGGAAGGCCAAAGCCAGCCATTGCCCTCCACACGAAGTGCACAGGAGAGTCTGAACCGAAGTCTAGCCCCTCCCCACTCCAGGCGCTTCAGACCAAGGCCTCATACACCCAACCCTTAGAGCCATAGCCTGTCTCCGGGCTATGAGGGCTTGCCCTGGGACCCTGCCATGGCCAAGTGCTACAAGCGGGGTTATGTGATTAAAAAAAAAAAAAAAAAAAAAAAAAAAAAAACCCTTAGAGCCAATTCTTATCCGATCTATTTTGCTGACTTCCCTTATCTATATTACTCTATTAACTAGAGGCTATTCACCTTGTAGACCTACTGCAGTTATGGGTATGACCTGGCATGAAAATTATTTCTTCCCCCAGATTTTCAAGGGCTGTTAAGGTGATACCAGACACAGCAAAGCTACTGTACTCTTTCAGTCAGGTTACACTATCTCCAGACAAACCGATTACCAGGGTATATAGACCGTTAAGAAGAAAGAATAACTCTTCCCGGGCCCCCTACCGACGTTTCCGAGTTCAGTTGCATTCCCACAAAAAATCTACATCCAGGTGGTGGAATATTAACCGGCTGCCCTTTCAAGGAGTTGCTTGCTAGAATTATCAAGCAGTTTAAAATGGAGTTTCTCTATCTCTTAGGATTGACTAACTCATGGCCAACTGCTATTCACATGGAGGAACTCTTTCCCACTTCAGTCCTCAAAGGAGCAGTTACTACTACCATTAAGATTTGCACTAGAGGCAGTTCCACCCAGAATCACTCTAAGGCTCCATCAACCTCTACACCGGCCTACTCGCCATGGCATGGTTTCTACCATGGTAGCGAGGTATAGGTAACCCTACCATGGCTTGGCGCTGCAAGCGGGGTTACGTGATGATAAAAAAAAAAAAAAAAGAGGTATAGGTAGCACGCTTAAGCGCCATCAATTTTCAGGGCTAGTTCATTCGGCAGGTGAGTTGTTATACACTCCTTAGCGGATTCCAACTTCCATAGCCACTGTCCTGGGCGACAATTGTACACGGGGATGATTAGGGCGGTGATGATGTGGGGCTCGGAAATAGGATGGAGGGGGCAGAAGGAATGGAGAAGGGAGATGGAGAAGATTCAGTACCAGGTACTGAAGAAAGCCACAGGTGCGGTCCACGGAGCAGCAATACAGAAAGTGAACTGGATTGCCGGAGTGGAGAGCGCGGAAACAGCATTGGACGCTGCACAAGCAAGACTAGTGGCGAGGAGTATGGGGGACTCGGAGGGCTGCGGTGACATATGGACGGCAGACTTTAGGGGGGAGGGAGACGTGGAGGAGCGGGGTAGAGACTGGAAGGACTGGAGCGCGGGGTGGGCGACACAGAAGAAGGACGGTTTCGAGTCGGTGGCGGGGAGGGTACAGAGCACAGTCAGCTTCGTGATGCCAGAGGGGGTGGACGAAGTGTCATGGGGAGGGGGATGCGCGAGAGTGAATGTGGAAGAAATAACCAGAGAAGGACGAAAAGGGGGGGGAGCGGAGGAATGGGAGTCGTCAATCTTCTGGGCGACGCAGGGGGCGGGGGCTGTGTACACTGACGGTAGTATGAATGAGAAGGGGAGAGTGGGAGGGGGGTTCTGGAAATGGGATGGCGGAGGGGGAGAAGAAATGGGGACGGGGGCGACGGTGTGGGATGGGGAGGTGAGGGGAATGAGAAAGGGGATATGGTGCCGGCAGCTTAGTACCAACACCAAATTAAGGGGTTGACAAATCATGTATCCACAACACCACAACTATAGATCTGGAATTTTAAATCTCATAAATCGATAGTATTTGCTATTGCAAACAATTCTACGAGATTAAAAAAAAATAAAAAAAAAAAACTGAACACGTGAATAGGAAAATAAAAGAGGACATTTTGTATGGGAAAGGGTAAAAATTGTTATACGCCAAGAAGGCAAAAATTACCCGAATAGGCAATTTTGGCGCTTAGTCAGCTAGTCTTGGCATCATTTATTGCACTTCCGGGTTCTTCGATGGCTTTTGTATACTCGATCCTTGAATTCAGCAGTGCCGTAGTGACATCCATCGCGGTATGCTTGCATTGTCCGTTGGCATTTTTGATAAAATCGCCAAATTGTTGTCTCTGATACTGAGGCTAGAGACTGTGGAATAGTATCCCGCAAGCCTTGAAGAGAGTATTCACAGTTCTCTCGTGCATGCCTTTTGGCTGCTGCCCAGAAGAACTCAATGAAATTCAATTCACAATGGAATTTAGGATAAAATATTACCCTATGACCACGAGCTTCTATAGCTTCTTGCAAGTAGCCTTTCTGCTCTTTAAAATCACGTTCATTCCTTAAGCATTGACGTGCGCAGCAGTCTTTCATACCCTCCTGGCATTTTGGCTTACAATCAAGTCTCATTCCTATATATCAAAGTCTTCTATTAGTAGTTATTGATTATATTTACTATTAAGAAAACATACCTGTACGCCAAAGTTCTCGCTCTATTAGTATTTGTTTTATACCTTTTGGTTTGCCGCGGAGTGCAGGATCTGGATAGTTGTCAGGAAAGACCATGGCTTGAGGACGCTGTTTCGCATGAATAAAACCCTCACGCAAGATTGGCTGCTTTCCTCCAGGGCCCAAATTCATCTCATTGACAACCAAGGCATCCGGAGCAAAGGCAGCATGATTGGATGCATTGTCAAAAAGAAAAACAGCTTGACAGCCAGGAAATGCTCGCTCAAAAATTGGAATTGCAACATCAACTACATGCTGCACCATTTTTTCGCCTGTCCAATAATTATCCTGACCATATTCAAGAAATTCGGTTGCTTGACGGCGGGGAAGACCTTCTGCACTAATATTGGGAGGTACTGCAAGCCGACCACGAGGAGTTAAGAATTCTGATACCATAATGCCTTTCCCACGACCTTTTTTGCGAAGCGGTTGTGCATTATCTTTAATCCACATTTGTCGTTTTCCATCATTAGCATTAAAGGTAGACTCATCATGAGTGACAAAAATCTTTTCTTTCTCTCCGGCTGGTATTGCTGATGGGATAATATTGCCTTTCTCATCCCACTGCCTTAATCCTTCCAATTTCTGAAGAGCAGGAAGAAAAACTTTTTGTCGGTAAGCAACTACATCCTCCCGTTCATGGCCATCAATATAGACCCCCTTTCGTACATCTTTCCATTGAAAACCAAGCTTATTCAACCAGGTTCTTGCAGTTCGCTCAGATATTGAATTCTCTAGCTTATCGGCCCCATTAACAATATCCTCCTCTTTTAGATATGCAGTAATAGCCTGAGCAAGACCATGGGAGGTCAGCTTCTCACCAACGGATGTAATATATTCTCGTATAGCAAGTAAGACTCCTTCATCATTCAGCCAGCTAGAAACCTTCGCATACTTCCCTCGCATACCCACTTTGATATAGCGAGAAGTAATCCATGACTTCTCCCAGATATGTATTCGTCGAGCAGTATTCTCTCCACGACTAAAGGCCTCTGCAATACATAATGAGAGTTCTTTGCGAGTAGCGTCTGGTCTTTTAAGCTGCAACTGCATAAATTGAAGTACTGCAGTATGTCGCATAAGGTTTTGACCGATTGGTGCCTTTTTTGACTGGAGAAGTATTTTAAGATCGGTGACTGCTGTCCGAATTAAATCAGACTTGGAAGGCAAAGGTAGTATTGGACTCGGAACTTGAATTGGATGCGTGGAAAAGAACTGGGTAATTGGTGTAGTATTAGCAGCTGCTTGCCGGAGAGTTTCTTTTTTTTTTTTGATCTCGCCATAATGTTTGCCGTGATCTTTGAGGCCCTCGGTGATACTTTATGTTGCATTCTCTGCCAGTACCCTCATGATCAGCTATAGCCATAGCCATTAAATGTGTAAAAGCATCTTCTGCCATCACCAATTCTCCATCTGCACCCCCCTCAAGCTCTTCCTCTGACCCTTCCTCTACCTCTTCACCTAACTCTTCACGCCCTTCTTCTGGCTCCAACAGTACTGGTATGCATAATCCTTTGCGCTGACGGAGTATATTCCGGCCTATTTCGAAAGCAGCACGGCAGGCCTTTCTTTTTTTTACTATATGGTGCCATTTCGAGGTGGTGGGGAGTACTGTTATGCAGGCAATGTCAAGGGGGTTTGGGCGTCGTATGGTGAGCAAGACCGTTCGGCGGCATCAAACGGGGAAAAAAAAAAAAAAAAAAATACTGCTGACTAAGTGTCAAGCAAAATGTTACAAGGTGTTGGTACTAAGCTGCCGGCACCATACGAGTAGGGTGTTCATGTACTCTACTCTAGAATACCCCTTCGAATACCCCCCCACGCTGCAAGATAATGCATCTATGGGCATGGCGTTGCCAACGGCCAATCAACGTTCTCCTGTTGCATTTTGCCCCCATTGACATGCTGACTAATACACCAAAAATGACCGTCCCCCCGCCCATTCGGTAGTTACTGGTGAGATACCCTGGCCCACTAAGAGCAGAGCTTGTTTACCTGTTTCCCAACTCGCGTACCGAAGCAAAAAGAGAGTAGCTGATTTGGAAGTGGATACCGTCGGTCCAAGTGGATATTTCTAGACCCCTTTTACATAGTGAAGAGTCTTTGGAGCAGAAGAGTTGTAGAACAGGCAAAATAGTAAGGGTAAGTCTTCAGAAGTGCTATGCAACGGCATGCATTGCCAAGCTTGCTGTAGTAATGCCAACTGGATGTCAACCACACTCACTTTACGTGAACAGCAGAAGGTGAGAACCGAAAAGATTACTCAGCAAGATTCGGAATATAGAGACTACGTGACTCAGAATACTAGGTGATGACGCAAACAATGATACCAAATACACGGGAGGTCACCTCGGAAGCATGTCTTACCAAGGAAAGAGGATTATTATTGTTAGGTCTACTCGAGTATGTTTACCAGGGCTCCAGGTGGATGCGAAACCAAATTAATTCAATCTGTAGAAGATTTCGTATTTAAATCACATATAAAATTCTGAAGACTTTGTTCGATTATCCATGTCATATTGCGTTGCACGCTGCAAGATAAATGCATATGGCCATGAGCCAATGAGAATTTGAATGGTGTGGTCGACTCCGAGTCAGCTTTCTCCTTTTGCAGCGTGCAATACTGTACTTCAGGGGGGTTACGAGTAGACTTACTTGGGCCCAGTTATCTAGAGGTTTTTAATATGCTTCTGAAGACTAATGTAAATTTCGCTGAATTTACCCTCTGCATTTTCGGGTGAGAAATACCCCAGTCGCTACCTATCAGCAGATCGTATCCTATCCAGTACTAGTATTGTCTCACAGGGGGCTGACACACGTGGGGGTTCATTAATATCTATAATGTTTCCCTCCTGCCCATTCTTCATTTCATCTCCCAACTTTTCTACTACCTTTCAGACATCGCCATTACTGTTCTAATCCAGACATCGCCATTACTGTTCTAATTCCGACATCGCCATTACTGTTCTAATCCAGACATCGCCAATACTGTTCTAATTCAGACATCGCCATAACTGTTCTAATTCAGACATCGCCATCACTGTTCTAATTCCTTTGATTTCACCACCCCACTTCCATTGCCTCAAATCCCATCAGGCAATCCGGAGAACCGCTACTAAAGACATTGCTTGACAGCCGCTCAAATGTTTCGGAAGAACATCATTGTCCGATACTGGACGACAGGCTTGAGGAAGACTATCCCCGTATGGACCATCCATTGTCTGATACTTGCTTGATAGCGATGGAAATACTTGTTGCAAACTAAGCCTGAAGATTCGTGGACAATCCAGAAGTGGATTAAAGAAGCGGCGTCCAACGCTATGGATCCTTAGCAGGGGCGTTCCGCTCGCAAAAATGCGATCTCGCGTGGGAAGGATGTGGGTGGTGAAGAAGGAAAGCGGGAGTCTGGGTCGATTTGTGTTGGTCGATGAAACTGGGCGACTTGAAAACAAGATTGCTCTTTCATTCAAATTCGAGACATTCAAATTCAAGACATTTCCTCTGTTTCTTCCTCGAATAAATTTTCATTCTATTCCTTCCTTCAATATTCTTTTGTCTTCTTTTCCGAATTCAATATTCCTTAATGTTCTTTTCCGTATTTCCCTTTACTATATTTGGGCTTACTTCTTATGGTGTGCATTACTCTTTTCGTCGACCTTCCCCTATCTATACTATATCCATATTACTTTTTCCTCGCCTATTCTATTGAATGACATGATGACACTACCGTATTTTCGAAGTTCCCTTCAATACTCCTTAATGTTCTTTTCCGTATTTTCCTTTACTACATTGCCCATCCTGTTGCCAGTGGATTAGAAAGCTTTGATTCTTCAATACACGCTCCATCATGTTGATCACGTTTTTACGAAATGGCGTAACCTTCATTTGTCCCCAGGAGCAGCGGTCCCACACCAGGGTGCAGTCCATGAATCAACTCACTCGAATCCCAATGGGGATGCGATACCTTTTTGCACAGTCTGCGGTGTTGCAGGTCCTAGAGAACCTCCTCATGTTAAGTCCAGCAAAAAGGGCCCAGCTTCATGATCTATTGAGGCTCGATTATTTTGCATTGTGGCATAGTGAATTTTGTCAATCAATAGAATAGGCGAGGAAAAAGTAATATGGATATAGTATAGATAGGGGAAGGTCGATGAAAAGAGTAATGCACGTCATAAGAAGTAAGCTAAAGGAAAATACTGAGAAGAACTTTTTTTTTTCTTTTTTTGTATATGCGTGCCGCCCTAGGGGCTATGGCGATTTAGTTGCATAAGAGATAACTAGGAAAATAATAGGTAAACAAAGAGTAGAGGAAGAGAAATAATAGGTAAATGAATAATTGCTGATATAGTCCGCCGCCCCTTCCAGTTCGTTCATCGTTCCATCTAGTGCAACAATGTCCCGAGTAGGTCTACGTCCCCTTCGTCCCCCTTCGGTGGTCTGAGCAGCGCGTCCCTGCCTCCGCGCCATTTTGTCTTCCATACCCTGCATCTGAGCACGTGGGAAAAGAACATTGAGGATTATTGAATTCGGAAAAGAAGACAAAAAGAATATTGAGGGAAAGAATGGAATGAAAATTTATTCGAGGAAGAAACAAAGGAAATGTCTTGAATTTGAATGTCTCGAATTTGAATGAAAGAGCAATCTTGTTCTCTCAAGAGGCTCAACCTCTCAAACTGTCACCTGATTCTCTCAAGCACGGCGGGATGTACTGAGAAGCGCATACTAGCAGTGTCGTAGGTCAACCAATCACCAGCCTAATTGCATAAGTAATCAACTTTGATAAATGAGGAGGGTTCTCAAACCTACCTCAGCTAGCTTGTATGCAAGCCACAGGATGCGCTGTTTCCTCAAAGCCACAAATGAAGGAAGCTCCAATAACCTCTCCTCATCATCAACCTTTGCATCTTCAATCCAGCCTTGGGGGAGATAATTTTCAGTCCACTCAAGACCACGAAGAGTCCAATCCTCTGGAAGAGGGCGATTTTGTCCTCGAGGGAATGTGGGAGTGGCGAAGTTGAGACTCGAATCCATATGACTCGAAGAAGCAGGTTCTGATTTGATTAGTGAATTCAGAAGAGTGACCAGGCTATCCCAGGGGAGGTCATTCTCGAGCAGTCGAATTGCCGGGATAGAATCTTTGATATGATATAGGAACGCTAACCAACTGTGTACATGGGGTAGTATGTGATTATCATCAATGCGCTGCAGTACCAGATTGAAGATTTTAAATCCCATCTTAATCGCGTACTTCCATGGGACACAGGAGCTTGCATCAAGGGCTTCATCTCGATTCGAAGCAGTCACTGAGGCTTTGTATTCTTCAGCATTCTCTTTACCTTTTGATGATGCAGGAGCTAATAGAGTAGTAGCGTGTTCTGAGTTTGCCTCTCGAGGAAGGGGAGGGAGAAAGTTATCGCACTCGTTACCAGTTCCTTGTCCCGGAATTTGAGCGGGCACCTCATCCGCCTCTTCTTCCTTCACAACGGTCCTGCCTTCCTTCCAAGCCTGCCTGAGTTTACTTTCGCGAGTGTTGTATTGATATAAGGCGGCAATACTGCACACGGCAACTAGGCAACCTTGAACTGTCCACTTTTCGCCAACCTCACTAATGTGCAAGTCCAACAAGCTGACGTACTCGTTCAAAACTCCATCGAAATGGTTGAAATTGATACAGGTGAACCATATAGCATGCAACTTGACGAAGCAAACATTTACTAGCTGCGTATGTGAAGCGGGGAGGTTATTGGAAGAAACAGACTGGAACAAAAAAAGGATACTCTGCCGAGCAAATGCGAATGGAATACTGACAGTTAAGCTTTTGCAATAGAAGAAGAGTTGCTGGAGGACGTTTGGTCTTGCTAAGATTGCGATGTGGTGGTAAAGTCTCCCTACACTGGGCTTTTTGTCTGCTGCCTTCGAATACCAAGATCTAGCAACACTTGTCCATGCTCCCCTATCCTCGACATCGTCATCTTCAATGGCCATTCTATACCTCCCCAAATCTCCGAGGCATTCAATCCAAATCTTTTCAAAAGCGGGCACGGTTTCGTATAGAAGAGCCATAATCGAATATGCCAAATAGATGAAGGTAAGCATGTGTTCCATGGAGTGGGGAAGCCTGTGCCTCAGTAGCTCAAGGAATGAGTGTATGCCGTGTCTCCACATGCGGGCAGGCATTCCGTGTTTCGCTGCAAGCCCTCGCAGCGAAGCAGAAGCGGATGGGTGTTGTGACGCGAGGAAAAAGTCATAATGCTCATATAAGAGAGTACGATGCAGGGCAATCAATGCCTGCCATTGCTCATTCGTAAGCTTAGGCAGACTCAGGCCCTCTTGTTCCATTGCTTTAGCTAGGGCTGCTTGTTTTCCGTCAACTTCAACGCATTTAGCTTCCACCATAACAAGCCCGGCATATATTTGTTTAACTTCAGACAGTAACTGAGATTCTGAGATTGGGTGGATCCTTGGGCTGCGAACCATCCGTAGCCTTGGATAATCCTCTGGTATGGACCCATCTTTGGTTGACATGGGGGGGGGGTTGACATGAGGGGGGGGGTGGGGGTGGTTGACATTAGGGGGGTGGTTGACATGGGGGGGGACGGTGGTTGACAGTGTTGGGCCCGTTTTTACAACTCCCTTGCTTTCTTGCAATATTGACTGCGCAAGAAAGGCTTATTATACAAGTTCCCACACGGCTGCGAATTCTGGTATGCATTTCAGGGTAATAGGGAGGCTTTCTGTGTGTAACCTTTAGACAAGGCTAGCAGACAAGGGGTTCATGGTCACCCCTGCAACCAAAAATTCCACAAAAGTGGCACGGCATGTACTCGAGTACATGTCTCACTGGTGTGCATGCATGAGACGTTGCGTTGTGATATGCATAGTGCTGAGGCCATTCTTCATTGGGTGGAAGGACGGGAGGCAGGAGGCGGGAGAGACGACTTGCCTTGCATTGCATTGCATTGTACTGAGTACGGTACTCGTAAACCCCCTGAATTATTGCACGTTGCAAACTGCAACAGGACTCGGTGTCGGCCACATGCATTTATCTTTACAGCGTGCAATAATTCAAGGGGGTTACGAGTATACCCTCCTCTATCATCTTCAATTCTGCCTTTCTCTGCAAATCTGTGATTGCTAGCACATTTCTCTTGTCCGGCATAGTTCTTCGCTCTCGCTACCGCTTCCAGTCGCAAGTCCCCAACCGACTTTGGTTCTCCCTCCCCTTTACCCTTCTCTTTGACATTGAAAAAGTGCTCCGGTTCCCATTCTGAGACTTCCTCAAGAATATACGGGCTTTTATCCTTATAGCCAATAGAAAAGTAGTAGCCAATAAGTGAATATAGCTATACTCATGCAAGGCAAGTGGGTGTCCTAACATATCAAGAGATAGAGAACTAACATCTATCACATGTCAAAGAAAAAAGTAAGGAAAAAAAAAGAAAAAGAAAAAAAAGTGTAGAGATTTCTAAATAACTTTATTCTTTCTTTCTTATCTCAATTCTTTAATATTATAAATTAGAATAAAAGTATATATAAAAAATAAAAATATAAAAGAAAAATTAAATTCTGCATACCAGATAATGTATGCATGCTTATTCATCTCATAGAATATTATACATATAGAAGATCTGCCTATTTAATATATTCTAAGCTTGTACCTGTAACGGATCTGGTAAATGCAGAGAGTTACCGTCCGCCAGGTCAAAAAGACATGGGCTCATATAGCACACATTTATGCGACGCCACTACCCCTCGGCTATCGCATATCGCCTACATCGCATATGCGCATTTTATATGCGCGCGCATCCATCGACCGCCCGCCTTACGGTTGCGGTGAACCCGTAACAATAACTTATATTAACTTATACTTGTAATCTCTCTGAATTATTACACTCTATAACTGCTAACAGGAGAAAGTAAATTTACTACCTACGCTATTATTTGACTTTTATTTGTTTAGGTATATATTAGTTTAGTTTTAATAGAACTTCAAGTACTATCAATTATACTAATATTGTTAGTACAAACTTAATACTATATATAGAGTAAGTATAATTGGTAACTCAATCTGCATATTGCATAGTACACTTATTCCTATACTTCCTAGTGCCGAATACTTTCTGCATGGCACTGTGCCATTACAGTCCGTTTATTATCTTCCACATTAATTGCACTAGCACACATAGTATTAGATTGTTTTTTACTCCAAAATTCAGTTTCTAAAGTGTTAATAATGCCAGTTTCCTTTTCAGCCTGCATATACCACAACATTTAATAGCTGTCAACGAGTAATATTAGTGGTGGTCATCAATTATCTACGGTAAGGTAAGTGGAACATTCGTACATTTTCCGTGTCTTGGCAACAACGCTCATTGGCTATGTTCCGCCCTGAAATGTACGGCAAGGTACGTTATCACCGTACATTTCTGAAAAATCTACGGCACGAAATAGTCCCGTACTTTTTGGAAAACCACGTACCTTACCGTAGATTTGCCTTAAACCGCCCCCACTCAACGCAACCCCACACGCTGCACTGCACCACACCGCACGAGAAGATCTACTAGCTGCTAAAAGGAGATTCTGTGCATCCAAAAAATAGCAAGAAATGCTGAATCTGGATATTTATTAATCAAATTTGATAGAATATTTGAGTCTTGTCTTCCAGCAGAGTTTTTGCCACGGTTGAAATATCGGTTAGCTGCAATATTATCACTCCTATCTATAAGCTCCTGAAGCTCCTCTAAGTCCTCTTCTTCCTCTGAACTATACTCTGAGTCAAACTCCGAGTCTAAATCATACTCCATTGCTGTCATCAAAACATCGATTTCAGCGTATTTTCTTCTGTATTGATGCTTTTTGGCTTATACGAGGCATTGCGATTCTGTGATTGTGTTGATATGCGGGGTAGGGGTGAATGAGACTACAATTACAGAGTGCAAGCCTTAGCTTTTTTTGCGTTTTGGACCGGTCATCAATTGCCGGCCGCAAATGGCTAGACGTACAGGGATATGAAATGTACGAATGTTTCACCTTACCGTACCGTGGATAATTGATGACCACCGCTATTATTAGATCAAGTAGTTCTTAGTCTAACAGTACTAGTATTTTCATATGGACAATTATATACCAGTGTTTCTCGAGTCCGAAAAAAAGAAGATATAGCTATATTCAAAAAACAAACAATATTAGCTCAATCTACTTCTATAAATCCATATACTACTACTACTATTACTTAATACAAAATCTAATCTGGAAAAAAAAAAAAAAAAAAAAAAAAAAAAAAAAATTAATCTTCATCATTTTCACTACCATCGCTAATCATATCTAAACTTTCCTGTACTGATAGTTGTTCTTCCTTATATCGTTTCCATATTGAAGCCAACCTCTTTGATATACCAAATCCCATAACCGTCTGTATAATATTAGTATTCTTTGGCATCAGTGATGTTCCAGGGTAATCTTTAGGCCGAAATACCCCACATGTATCAGTAGCCTGCTTCACACAGATACCATATTGTGAAAAATAAAAATTTCCCCCAGATTCCTTCTCTTCCACATTTCCATTCCTACCTGTGATCCAGAATGATAGATACTTCGTTGCATTTATTTCACGATGTATATAGCGGACATAATTTGTAGTAGTTTGTCCTGACGGAGGTGCAAGAGGTTGCTGGGAAAATGTATGGGTAAAACCATCAAGAGCAACAGAAAATATAGGGGGAGTATCAGGATAATGCATGCGTGGAATACCAGTTGCTGTAAGAAATTCCTCAAAATCCGAAATAATAGATTTAGGTAGTTTCTCGCGCATAAGATTCGAGAAAATCGCAAAAGCAGCTGATACCTGCTGGTAGTGCTCCTTTTTATCGCTATCCGAATATTTGGCCTGAAGATTTTTCACCCAATCAAACACTGGCTTCGAAATATTTCCTGCTGTATAACCCTGGGGAACCATTTTTCCGGGGTCATCTAGCAATAAATACACATATATATTAGTACCAGTAAATAGCAATATATATACTTACACGGACCGATTTCCCAACTTCTGTAGCCTTCGCAGCAATATTATCTACCCATCCAGCAAGCTGGGATCCGCCAAAACTTAACACTACCAGTACTATTTCATGGGTATCTATATCATAAACCACTACCTTATCAGTAGCATAAACTACTAACTGCAGCTGGTTTATATCAAGCAGTCCCACTGGATAGTGCTTATGCCGCCCATCAGCAAGAGTATATAGTGTGCCCAATCTGTAAAAGTAGTAGAGGTTTCGGCGACCCAGGTACCAATAGCAGGATAGGATACTGGCAGGCGCTTCAAATAATAGGAAGCTACTATAGTAGAAGCAGTTTTACTACCAATACCTGCACTTTTCAGTACCTCCCTTCGGTGCATGCGCTTTTTCTCCTTCAATATTTTCACCATAATAACAAAATCCTTCGCAGCACTATACTGCAAAGGAATGCCATCCTTTTGCAAAATATGTAAAAAGGCCCCGCCGGTACCTCTGGATATCCTCCCCACAGCAAAAATCCTGTAAGGCCTTGCATAGTAACCTATCGGCAGCATCAAATGTACACCCAGTAATACTAGGTACCTCCCACTGCTGCAAGAAATTCTCTATAGATAACCCACTAGACATCGTGTACTACTACTATCAAGCACGGTAGTCCAGTACGTACAGTAGTAGCCAACAGTTCTCCAGGATATTGTATAGTAAAATCAAGTAGCGGTAGTAGTACCAAGTACCCTGTGCCAGTACAATGTGTGCCAGTAGGATATACTATACAGTATAAATAGTTAGCTACATTATCAATAAATGCACAGGCATTATAGCAAGGCAAGCGGGTGCAGAACGGTGGCAGCAAAAAGGATAGATGTAGTATGCGTACCACTGGTATGCGAACCGCACACGAATCGTGGTGTGTAAGCGGTGCGTACTGTGGTATATAAGGCGGTGTGAACCGTGGTATAAAAGTGGTGCTGTAAAAAGTGGCACTATGTATGTAGAGGCCGGAATACATGCCAAACTGGAGGCGAAAATGCAGGCGGAAGTACAGGCGGAAGTGGTGGGCGAAGTGCACAGGCGTGAAGTGCAGACAGAAGTGCAGGCCGAAGTGCAGCAGTGGGATGGAAAAAAAAAAAAAAAAATAAAGGAGCAGCAGCTAGCGCGCACACTACGCCAAGCCCATCGCTTGTAGTGAGTGTGTTACAGACTCTGGGGATACGCACGCACATGTGACACAGGCATATACAAGTAAGGCAGCAAAAGTGTCACAGGGCGTAAATGTGGGGCATCTGCAAGATGCCCAGTTATGCAGCTCTTATGCATCTGAAGACTAATCCCCGAGTACAAGCCTTTGCATAATAAAACTAGTTAAGGCACAATTTTCTTCTGATGTACTCGTACTGTATAGCATTTGCATATTACAGTGACCCGTCAAAAGTCTTGGGGATTAGGCTCGCATGATACACTTACCCCAATATTGCCTAATTCCCAAGACTTTTTACGGGTCACTGTACATTAGCTTTTCTAAGATTTAATAGGGCATGGTCAAATGCCAAAAGATGCTTCCACCATGAAATAATAAAGAATCTGTATTACTGATCAATTATGATAGAGTATTAGAGATGTAGTCTGGTTGCACTACCCCCCATAGGGTTAGAGATGAGTAGGAGTAGATTTGGAAGGGTTTGATGTCATTGAGTTTGGAGGTATGTAAACATCTGCCGTAACAAAGCGGAATGAAGCCGGTGACTAATACACCAGCAAAACTTGGCGCTAACAAATTTGGGAGCTAATCTCCCAGATCCCAGATTTCATGCGACCGCTGATTTAGTCTGGTTACGGGACTATGTAGGTTACGAGGTCATCCTAGTTTTATTAGCCTATTTCCAGATGATAGTACTAATGCTCACATTTTTCCAAACTGCATAAACCTCATTCTCTTTCTTGCGTCGGAAGCACCCAGCCCCCCTAGGGGTATGCGCGGGAAGTCCTGGCTGCTAGATACGAATTCCCAGTCTGATGGTTTGATAGTTTGGATTGTGTCTGGATCTACAGCTTGCCCTGTATCCCTCTCTGATCATGATCAGTATTCGGCAGCATTTGTGGTTAGAATGTATAGTACTTATGAGCGCTGCAAGCTTTGTTCTAATGTCCGCAACACGCCTCTCCCGGGCTTAATTTGGGTTTTCACTTTTCGTCAACATCCATGGTTCTGTTGGACATAGAGTCATAGGCGAGGGGTTTACCATGGTGTTGTAAGATAGACTGATAGTATCAACTACTGCCTTGCGTTGGACCGGAGTGGTGAGAACTGGCGGAACGAACGTACGACCAAATGCGAGTGCGAAGAGAAGAGAAGAGAAGAAGGTTGTTGATTGTATGTGCTACAGTACAGAAAGTCTATATTTATGATATTGCCTCACGTGCTGCCCTTATCTCCACGTGTCTTCCATGCCAAGCTTTACCTTTTACCCATTCCGCCGCCGTCACCACAGTGTAAGATACCCTCTTACACCGATGTATGTACAGTAGCTGGGAAAGGGTCATGCAAGGAGATGCCTTCCTATTGAGGTAGGCTGGACCCGGAATGCTGATGTAAGGTGCCCTCCTATATTGACACACATCACTTTGAAACTGTTGGAGGATATGCAGCGCTGAAGTGAAACATCAAGCACAGCGGCTAGGTGTGCTGAACATATGCAACCTGAGCTGTGGCCATGATGCTGGTTGACGGTTCATGATTCTATGTCCTATGCCGATTATATCCTCTTTACCTTCTGAATCCGCAATCTCATTCCGCACCAGTAATTGTTTAGTTGGGTACGAACGCACTTCCTGAATTTTGTTGACATAAATAGGGCATTTTTGGGACGTCATAATTAATTAAATGTTTCCCACCGCATTAGCTCGTAATCTGTAGTTCATCATAACCACAGAAAGAAATGTCCACACCTGGTTACGGGACTGGTTCACACCCCTGTCAGAAAATGCTTTGGCCACAGCCGCGAAAGCCATCTACGCCTGAAAGAAATGTTCATATGGTGGAGTGCATCTATAAGGGACCAGTTGGAACATTTGCTGCCTTGCTGACTAATACACCAAAATTTGCTACTGGTCGCATTGATTCACCTCCTTGTATCACTTGCTCAGCTACGAACTTGATTCTTTGGGCCACTCGTACCTGATTGGACTTTTGCACCACTCGCTAGACTGTGAGCCTGACTATTATTCTATACATCAAAACAGCTTTTCAGCTTCTGATAGCTCGATCAAGTTAAGTTCCGGACAGTGACTATATTCTACCTACAACTTCTTTCAACTGCGATTATTCCCGCAAGCTCTAGATTCTCTTTCTGATATAGCTACTCATTTTTTTATAAATGTTTACGGACTATGGAGGAACATAGAGATGGCTGTGTACTGGTTTTACGAGACTAGCTTTTGTATATGGTACAACAGAGTTTAGGTACTAGTGCTGGACGCGTATGTATATAAAACTTATCAGAGTTAGTAGTCTGGTTGCACTACCTTTCGTACAGAGTAGATCATTTCTGTATATAGTAATTCCTCTCACTACACTAATATTGATTAAGCAAAGTTAGCAATCTTGGCGTGTAACAATTCAAGAGCCTCTATACAAAGTATAAAATCTTCAATTTCAAATTTTTCAACAACGCCTTCATATTTTTCAAATTTGAAAGCGAAGGATTGTAGAGCAGACGAAATAGTACATATTTTCGTTCTTTAAATTTTAATCAGATGTTGTTGGGTAATGAAATTGAATTTCAAGTTTGAGTCCTTAATTTTGGCTGCAGGGGGTCCCTTTTAGATGCACTCCACCATACCCCTGTTAGAAAATGCCTTGGCAACAACCACGAAAGCCATCTATAATAGTACTAGGTCGTTTCAAAAGTATCTGGACGCCTGACTATTGCATAGTCAATGTTTATTGAAAAATCGATTACAGCATCAAGAGCTTGTGGAATTATTAGTATCAAATTTGTACTCAGAACGATTGTGAGCATAAGATTTCGCTACAGCCCGGAAAAATTCAATAAGATTAAGCTCAAATTGAAAACCTGTAAATGTTTCTTGTAATGCGAGAAGTGGTAAAGCAAGGAGCAGTGGAGAGACTGGTGCATAGAGCAATAGAGCGCGAATACATATTTCACTAGCTAGTATGCATAGCCAGGGGCGGGGAAAAGAAAGAAAAGGGGATTCAGAAGGTTCAGAGCAATCATCACCAGCGTGCATAGGTAGAGCAGCGAGCTTGAGCAACAAGAACAGCTGGGGGGTTGTACAAAGAGTAGGAAAAGGGTATTACACTGTGCGATCAATGTTGCTGGTCTCCTGGCCCTTCGTGCCCAGCCACTAACCTTCTTGCTTCGAGATGGCAACGCTCTACTTAGTCATAACTGCGGGTGTGCTATACCAATTTGGATTTGGACTGGTAAACATACCACCTATAACAACCTTACCTCTTTTGACACAGCCCAAACCTCTACTGATCCATCGTCACTCACTGTTCATACAGCTCACATTCCTCTACGAGGTACAGTAATCTCTGCACAAATTCCCCTCATTGTCGCCATGTATCGCCGAGCAGCATCAGTTCCGCTCATGCACACATACCCTCCCTTGTCCTGCATCCCTCAGGGAAGTCTTGCCTTGAGCTACTCTAACACGCTCCCCTATCCACCCATGGGGCCGCAGCCACTCTCTGGCAGGCGCAGCCAACACATGATTCACAACTTCAACCCCGCACCCAAAGCGGACATTTCCCCAACCCACTGCGACGACTGCCTCCGCCCTCCTACCAAGCGCACTCGAATCCTCCCTCCCACCAGCGGCCCCTGCGCACAGCTCACGCAACCGGAGTTGGAATTGGCGAATGAGCTTGCGGTATTGAAGGCAGAGGTAAATGAGGCTAAACTGACTGCCGAAATCTCTGACCAAATCCAAGCTGCAATGCAGGAGGAGACCGAGCGGTTGAAGGCGGCTTTGGAGAAGGAAGCTGCGGAGAGGGACGAAAGGGAACGGAGAATGGCGGAGGAACTTGAAGTTCTCAGAACTGAATTGGAAAAAGCAAGGGCCACGCAGAAAGCATCAAAGGATCGGGCGAGAATGATGGAAAGCCAATATGAGGGTTCTGAAGAACAAAGTCATTGAGGTGATGGAAGAAAACCAGTCCTTGAGGAAGGTTTTGAAAACCATGTACGAGGAGTTTCAAAAGACGAAAGAAACGTTACATGAAGTGGCCAACAGAGAGAAGGAAGCGACTCAGCTCTTGGAGTTCCGCACACAGAAAACGCATCAGCTAGAGCGGCGTATTCAGCGTCTCGTCGAGAGCATCGAGGAGGTGAAGAAGGAGCATCAGCAGACCAAGGCCCAGCGCGACGAGGCGGTCGACAAGTACACGCTGCTATCGTACGAGGTATGGGCAAGGATTACCGAGGAGCATGAGCAGAAGCGGGAGGAAGGGAAAAAGAGGTATGCGCGGGAGAGGGAGAAAAGGAAGAGGTTGGGTCTGCAGGAACCGGAGATGGTGTTTAAGACGATGAAGGAGCATTTGGCGGAGAAGAAGGAGAAGCAGAAGGTAGAGCATGAGGCTCCGAAACAGCCTCCAAAACGGCCTCCGAAACAGCCTCCGGAACAACCTCCGGAACGACCTCTGAACAGCCTCTGAACAGCACATTCCAGAATATTAGTATCTTACTAAGTATGATAATTGACTTTTTACCCAAAACCTGTTTTGCCTGCTGTCCTTGTATATACTACCCTTGTTCTTGTGTTTATTTTTATGATAAGGTATCTCCAGGATTGCGGAGAAGACCCAATCCAGATTCCATTATGTCAGCTGTCTGGATTCTACTGACATAATATAATTTGGACAATCTATGATATCACGACTAGTCTCATGGATGAACATATGCTAGTTTACACCAAATACTGCATAATGGTGCACCTTGGAAAAGTACCGCCGAAAAATAAGTATCCGTGTAGGGGATAATGCAAGGTAGTTGAGTCCCAGCTGAAGGGATAGTATCACTAGTGGGCGAGTACCATTTAAGAAACTGATGGGCGTCCGTGTTGTCTTTGGAATAAAATACCTTCTCTCAAAGTCTGGTCGGAAGCCCATACCATGGAACTTTCAGGGAAAAATAATGCCACTTGACTGGAAAGCCATGGAAAAAGGGGCGATTATCAAAACACAGATGCCACCGACGACCCAACCGAAGGAGAATCCAAGGAAGGGGGAAAGGACAAGAATTGAGAGAATACCGAGAATCACAACGACAAAAGGGTTCGCCATCGGAAGTCTCTTGTTCATCACAAGAATGACGAGGCTCGATATATCACTCACGAACTTTTTAGGGCGAAGAACCCAATTGCCTTCGATCAAGAACTGGCGTTCAGCATTGGCGGTCTCGGAATACTTATATACGAGGTACGAAGGCATGCCCATTGCCTGGATCTGACAGTTGATCGGAATTTTAGAGACACGGACGACGACGCAACGGAAAAGCGAAACCACTTCATCCGCGATCACGTGGAGGGACTGTTGAGAGTGAGAGGACCCAGCAATGTAGCCGACCCCTTAACCAAAACGAATGGAACCAATATGGGTAGAACTACCGAAGGAACCCTCAACCAGGAAAACTGGCTAGACGAGGATGTCGCATTGTTCAGAGCTGGGGATGTACCACCCACGGAACCGGGATCACGTGGAGCGGGGGATGTTGAGAGTGAGAGGACCCAAAATGTAGCCGACCCCTTAATGGAACCAATATAGGTAGAACTACCGAAGGAACCCGCCAAAGAAGTTGAATGGGAAAACTACCTAGGCGAGGGCGTCGCATTGTTCAGAGCTGAGGGAGATTGTTGAAAGCAATTTGGCGTGAATGGTACAGTCAGACCTTGCTATAATGAATACATAAAATTCGGCCCTTTGTTTTCACTATAGCAAGGTTTTCAGTATAGAAAATTGTGGAAAATTAGTCATATAGTCTTGGCAGCTGAGTTCGTGAGTCTTGCTGAGCTTGGCTACTAATTAAGACTTACTAGTAATGGAAATAGCCACATTAAGAAATCAATTCGAATGGGACGGTGGTGGTAGTGATGATTAGGAATGGAAATAGAAATGTAAGGAGCAGTGATAGTGGGAGAAAAATATAAATCAAAAGTAAATCAATAGTATAGTGACCCGTAAAAGGTCTTGGGGATTAGGCTTGCATCATACACTTGCCCCAATATTGCCCAATCCCCAAGACTTTTCACGGGTCACTGTAGATTGACTTCCGTGATCATTGCTCTAACAGTCGAGATATCTACTAGCCAGCGGCGACAATTATACCAGCAATATACCTGGAAGCAACAGACACTCACAACTCGGTTTAAACCAACCTCTAGTGCTTAGCGACATAGTTGCTGTTTTTTGGGCTGCTCAAGAATCACTGGTGCGCAGGAGGCAAGGCAGTAGCAGGGGGGTTTCTATGGGTTCCATGAGCATCTTTTCATTATAGCAAGAACAATTTGTATGTAGATAAAAATAACTTCCTCTAGATTTTTTTTCATTACACTATTTGGTGTGATTTCATTATAGCAAGGTCAAATTGTATGGGAATGGAAATCCAAGAGCGTGGTGTGTTCATTATAGCAAGGTTTTCACTATAGCGAGGTTCATATTATAGCAAGGTCTGACTGTACATTATTTTCCACCAAAACCAGAAATTGAATGTTTGTACTCGTACCTTGTTCATGTGACAAAGAAATTGGAGTGAGAATGGCTTAGTAAATTTGTATTTATCTGCATTACAGATCAAATCAAATCATACACCGTTCTCACACTAACACTCACTACTCCACCAATCTACAGCCTCTACTCCTACAGCCTCCGCATTCTTGATTTTACCCATTCCTTCGCGATGGAAAACATTCTACAAGAACTCCGTGCTATGCGCCGGCACACTTACGGAACTGAAAACCCCAGCAAGGCACCATGTGTGGACAGCTTACCAAGTTGGATGCAGCTGTCATATGGCTTCGTGATCATTTGCACACAAACCAACAACAAATGCTTCAACTGGCTGCAATTCTACAGGCTAGAGCGCAGCAGTTATAAGGTTCGGTTTCACCTATTGGTCTGAGGTCTTTTACTGAATAGGTTAGCTGGTTACCTATGGATATAATGGATGAATAATCGATACATAAATATATTCTGCATTTCAAACTTTCTGGCAAAAAAAATTCACTCGACATGATCCACGTCCATTTCACTACTAGGCGGTAAATCTGCTTGTGCACGAATTCCTTGCTTTTCATGGTTTGTCGGTAGCCAGCGTGGTTACGAGACTAGTTTGTCGGGTCTCAAAAGTGTGTTGCCCATTTTCCCATGAAATCAGAACCAATGTATTCGGATAACCCCGACGCCCGTATTGTTATAATATGCAATGACGGCCTTGGTTATTCTTGTCTTGATAGGCCACGGCTCGCAAATATTGAATATCCTCGTATCGTCGATTTGCCCTCGGAATTAGTTCTCGAATACCTTCCAAAGAACGTTTGCCAGCAGCCATAATACGCCACTTATTGTCGTCGCTTTTGATGACGACTTGTTTCCCAGCTGACCGAGCTCTCCAACCCATAACCCTTCCATCATTTGGGAGTGCAGTACGAGTTCGAGGAGCTGGGGGCACAAAGGTAGCTGGTAACGTGTCTCGAATAATGATTCACCGTAAACCATCAATTAACGAGTCCGAATTCTGCGAATGCGAACGATGCGAACGTGGGAGTGGAATGGTCTCCCGTTGTATGCTCACACCCGCACCACCTAGGATTAGATAAATGTCGAGACGTCATTGATTAGCTTTCTAAAAAGCACCGTCCATCGTGACACACGAGATTGTCCATGGTCGGCTTGCCCGTGTCCCGGTTCAAAACATTGTCTTCTAAAGGAGAAGGCAATCGAGGTTTCAGGGATGTCAGCCAAATCTTCCGAGTTAAGCAAGGAATACAGCGCACTGAATCGATCGAAACTTATGAAGTACTGGACTGGTCCCGGCCTCCGGCACAACACGCATAGAAAGCACGTTCTCAGGATCATTGTCCCAGCTATAACTTAATTATGAGCGCGAGAATCGGCGATAAGTTCTCAGGGCATCCTCAACTGTTGTAATCATGTCCTTTACACATGATCGGCAAACCCGATGCTGAGCAGCTCCGCAGGTGAAAAGTTCTGTTCCAATATGGGCAAAACAGAGTGGGCACTGGGTCGGATCACAAAAGTGCAATCTTTGCGGGTATTTTCTTGAGTTGAGAGTACTCTTAGAACACAGATTCGATACAAAATATGAGTTACCACACGTTAAACGTGGCAAAGAGTAGATACGGGAGGGTGCTGGTTATCCTCTGGTTTTGCTCGTCCTCTGGGTTGCGCTGGTTCCGCTGGTTTTGCTTGTCCTCCGGGTTGTGGTCTTGCTCATGCTCTGGGTTGTCCTGGTTTTGCTCCTGCTGGTCTTGCTCGTGCTCTGGGTGCTGGTTTTGCGCAATGAAGCGCCCCAAAAAATCCCTTTGGTGCTCGCGTGGCATCGCTGATTGTTTGGAATATCTGACGGCTGTTGCAAAATACTTGTTACAGCATAAAGTGATGCAACTTCCGAAGCTGTGCGCAAGGTGAATATGCGTGAAAACGAAAAGTGGAGAAAGAAGTATTGAAATAAGTTGCTCAATGGCTTGCGTTACAATGTAGGCACATGAGAATGTCAACTAAAGGCACCAGATATTAGTACGCATAAAGTGATGCAACTTCCGAAGGTCTGTGCAAAGGCCTGTGCCAGGGGTGCTCACAAAAAGGTGGCGGTAATGTTATTGTTATATTCTTCTAGCTGACTTCTTTCAATGATTTTTTTTTTTTTTTTTTACACATATATTCACCGGTGGGCTGTTGTTACGGGCGTGAGGGGCTCGGCTACGCTGGGCCCGGAGGCTAGGTGTTACGGCTAAGGGGTGTATATACGGCGGGCCGGAACGGCTACGGAGGTGTATATACTGCGGGCCGGAAGGGCAGCTACCCGGCGTGGGGCGCGCAGCGGAGCGGAGCGGTTCACGGGCGTAATAAGGAAACGATAGGTTTCAGAGTTATAGAGAACTTAGAACACCGCTAGTGTCTTGATTCTTCTACCTATGCTATCACCAGCGCTTTTATAGACTTGAGCGCATCATACAAATGGCTAGTCGACCAAGTAAGGCAAATGACAATTCCTTATCAATGCCAATACATGTGGTAGCAGGTAAACGTAACAGAAACATGCAACAATAGTACAGACGCAAGATAATGATATGTACTAGTGCATGTGCGCATATTAGCTTTAATAAGCCGAGTGCATGCAGGGTGCATGGGTGATCTGGAGATCATACTATTAATCGACGACACACACTTACTGACGGTTCAGGGTAAGTGTTCCCCTTATCGGGTAAGTCTCCGTAACAGCTGTCACACCGTTGTACTCGACCAACATTTAGTGATGCAGGTGGGGGCGGTGTTGGCAGACCGCATTCAGGTGTGTAAGATGCAATATTGAACAACGTGAATGCATTTGACTCACTGAACGAGAATAATATCAACATTGCATTAGTATTGTGTATAACCATTTGCTATGATTACAGCTTGCACTCGTTGAGGCATAGAATCTATCAACTCTAATATCTCTTCACCAGTGATATTATCCCACTCTTCCAATATTCTAGCAACAAGTTGTTCTCCATGAGGTCTAGAAGATCGCTTGTTCAGTCTCTTCTTCATTACTCCTCAGATAGCCTCAATAGGATTGAGATCTGGAGATGAAGGTGCCCATTTCAAAGACTGTATATTGTACCAATTCCGAAACCATTGTGTTTGTTTCGCTGTATGAGCAGAAGCACCATCCTCCATGACATACAGCCAGCAATTCGCATATACACTTTCTACCTGGCAGAAAGGATTTAATTGGAATTGTTCAGTTCCACGACTTGATATTGCATCTCACCACACCTGAACACAGACCTGTCGCACAGTCTCCTAACACTGCCCCCACCTGCATCACTAAATGCTGGTAATGAGTACTGTTGGAACCATCACGAGAAAAATGAGAAAGCCTTTTCAATGCCAGCAAAAATGCACAGACTCCTGTTCAATACCATCAATGTTTTTAAATTTTTCCAACTAACTGTCTTAAGTGTGATGGCACCCATAAGATTGAAATATTGCAACTGAATCTTATTCTAGATTAGACAATAATAAATTCTCTCAGTTGAATCAAATACAGGTAAATGGAGAATTGTCTATATCAGAAGACAACAGTGAAATATATATTTTATACATTTAAAATGTTAGTTTAGAAGGGATAGAATCTATTAGTTGCAATTGATAGTAATGAAAATATGTCAATTTAGGTGGACCCGCTTTTCTAACTAGAACAGTCCACAGGACCATTGTACCAGACACTTTGTTGCCAAATTAAAAACATTGATGGCATTGAACAGGAGTATGTGCGTTTTTGCTGGCATTGAAAAGGTTTTCTCCCCGAGTTTAGACCATCTAGCGGGAGGTTCTAACATTTGAAATAATACAGTAGTTTCTGCCAAATACTGCATGATGTATAAAAATGCTGTCCAAATACTGTTTGATTATCTGGTATTTATTTATATGAAATATTACATTGTGTATGTCACGAATTTAACTGGTCTAATAGATATCCTGTCCGGACTTAATTTTTTGGCTAGTAAGAAAGTTATTTGAACCCCTTGTATAGTACATTGTCGCTTGCTCACCCCTAGTAAAAATGTTACACTAAGTATAGGTCAGTTCACCGAAAATGTGAGAAGTGCCTTATATAGAACATATTGACCGCACGTATAGGATATTGTGCATATTGTATAAAGGGCGAATTTGACGTACGCACCCAATATCTCTTACCCTGAACTGATGATTGAGAGTGGTCTTAGATTACTATCTTGGCATCACCCATAGCAATTGTATGGACCCCCAAACACATATAGAAAAAACATGTTCAAATACTAAAGCCCCCTTTAGTTACAATTGAGAGGGAAAGTCACTACCCCATGCTCCACCTCTAAGTGACATTGTAAAGCCTGAACCACTGTAAAATTGTGTACACAAACAGGACAATTATATTCAGTTAGCATCTTTAGATGCACGTTCAGGTGACATTTATGTGAACCCCCACTGGCTTTTATGACGTTGAGACACCATGTGCATTGGTCGGGATTTCGCTCACGAGGTGTCCCTCCCCTACACAGTTGTAGAATATCTTGCCCAATCTCATACCATTTGATATCCTGAGGCTTACCGACACGGGGGCCGTAATGACATTCTACATCGATAGTTTGTGGTTGGCTTATCGGATTGTCCCCATAAAGATTACGCACAACATGTTCGCGTTCCGAAGTCATGAATATTGGCACCCGATCTTCAACCCCAGTTGGTTCAGGCATCTCATTATTTAGTTGTGCCTGTATCTCCCTATGGCCAGCTTGTTCTTGCCAATTTCATACTGCAGATTAAGCGATTTTTCTGATTGCCAAGCTCTTTATATTCTTTTCTTGGCGAGTTTGCAATTGAGGTATTTTCCCCGGAGCTCATTCTTTATTACTACAATCTTGCTTTCCCATTGTAAGACCTCGGGATGGCGCTGGATGTCGACAATCTCGTCGTTGCTTAGTTTGATCGGGGCATGAGGATTGCGGTTTAGAAACAGGTTTGTGAGTGTAGTACGTAGCTGTACATGCGATTTCTCATTAAGGTACGCTGCTTGCCGGAAATATATGAGTCCTCAAAGGTCTGTGTGTGGCTGTGTCCCATAGCATGGTTTCTTTCGGCTGGTGAAAGAAATTGTCAAATGCGGAAATTTTCAGTGTATAATATTCAGTTCTCACCATACTGCTAATATCGTGTCTTCTCGACGCTGCTTTGGACTCCCAGCTCCAGAGAAATAGAAGAAATGTCATGCTTGCCGGGAAGTGGGACGATGCCCAAAAGAAATGACTTCAGAAGGCTTACGCAAATTATTTCCTAATCTCGATGGCAAGATAATGGCATTATCTTCTATGCCTATGATATTAAAGCAGTCAGATACACTAGATTTTTTTTTTCTTTTTTGTATTGAGACATCTTGAATAAAATTACCACTCTGCTAAGCCTATTCCATAAGGCAGTACTGAGAGGTATTTCACTATAGCGAGTAAACTTTACCTATAGCTGAATTAATTAGTCCTGAAAAGTTTCACCATAGCGCTTCGTTTTAGCTGCGTGCGCAACCGATCTCGCCCATTCCTTCACAATAGCCAGGATTTCACTATCAAGAGTTTCATTATAGCCAGGGTCACCTGTATAGACAAGCCGTAACTGGCCTCCCGACCGGGAGGCTCTCCATACCACCACCTTCCTACTCACATACTCCCCACCCCCCCCACAAGCTCCCCCTCGCTCTTCACCGCCCCCCACCACCAACTCAACTTCATAAAATTATAGCGTCAAGAAATCTGCTCAAATCACCATGCTGCACATAGTAATCATGGTACTATGCTGCCATCACACTTGCTTTACTTCATGACATGCATGTGAATATATTCTCATCATGCTATATTGTTAACATGCCGCCATGCTTGCTATAAATTGAGTATATCACTATGCTGCTACCACGTTTGGTTATACTTCCTGCTATTATACTATCATGCTTGCTATAAATTGAGCAAGAGATTAGTAACAGTGGTTTTGAGGTATTCAAGTGGTACAATTACTATCCTGCTATATTATTAACATTGCTTCGTTCGAGGGGGCATGTGATGACAGGATGTAATTTTTCTTAGCTGAATAGCAGACTAGGTAGTATTACACCCCCCGGGGTGTGAGGTGTGAGGCTGCAGCGAGGGCTGGGAAAATTGACAGGAAATGCTCGGCCCTTTCAATGTTCAATTTTAGAGAGCACTGGAGGCATAAATGTTTGCAGTCATGTGCTCTCATCTATTTCACTTCAGCTGGAGGGTTGGCCATCAGCTGTGGTTAAGTATGCTGTTTCTCAATTGTTGCCCTCGTATCTCTCTCTATTCTCTCGGGACTTGGTCCTCTGCTTCGATCAAGCGCTCTGAAAGAGCTAGGGACCTCTTTGCCCGTGGTACATGATTTCAACGGCTGGCCACGCTATGCTAAGACTTATCTACAGTACCTGACTTCTCTGCAAGATCAACTAACGCCTCACTCTTTTTATCTCCCTTGATTCCTCCCCAACTTGAATTTGTGATGCTTCCACTGGCTTTTGCGCCTCACCCAACAGCCATACAATATGAGCAAGCACCTTTTTTACCTTAGCTTCCATATTCTCGTCATTGTATACAACAACGACTGGTTTTTTTTTTTTTTTTAAATCACATAACCCCGCTTGTAGCACTTGGCCATGGCAGGGTCCAACAACGACTGGTTCCGATAGCTTAAACAATGGCTTCCCTTCATCTTCCAGGGTGAATTCCATAAAATACCATTTGGATGCATCAGTAACAATTCCAAACACCTTGTCCACAGCTTTCCCGCCAATGATTTCATCCACCAAGAATGATTCCATCTGTACACACACCTGTGCAAAGCCCTTCATAAAGTTGTCCTTCTTAGCTTGGACCACACCAAGGATCCGACCAGTCGAATGGCACACTATTGCATAATCAAATTTGCCTTGCCCATTGCGTCCCACCATAAACTGTTCCGGTCTAAGCTTGAAGTTATCCTTGTAAAACGAGGCTCCGGAAGCTAGATAGCAGTAAGAATAAATGGTATTTGTTGGGTCGTGTTCGCTGAGGGGAGTAACCTCTTGACGAAGTTTTAATTCGGCCATCAGGTGCTTAACAGCAACTGTAGCCTTATTACTATTTAGATCAGCAGAACCACATGAGAAAGCAGGGAACACATTAATGCCCGGCTTTCGGCTACTGCTAATATCATAGAGCTCGCACACTTCGCGGAAGGTCCATTCATTAAAGGGCTTCAATGGCGTCTCAATAACTACAGCAAACTTGAAGCTGCTTTTTGACACGGAGCGGTAGAGTATATGACGGAGGTCATGATCATTGCGAAGTGTGTGTTTTCCACTGGTATTTAATATGCTGAGTACTGCTCCATCATTCTCAAGTGCAGGTGTCTTAGACTCGGCATCGGCACGTATGTGTTAGAGATCTACAGTAATGTCGGAGTGTCGGAGGTGTCGGATATCAGAGAGGTCCGTGATAAAGGGTGGTAAGGGCCCGAGAGCAACCTCATGCTCTATGTATATAGGTGTATTACTTTGGCTACTCTCTCTACGAAGGAATAACAATCATCTCTTTCTACCCAAATCTCAACAGTATGGAATCTTTAAAGTCGTCAAGAGTCGCGTGTTCGATATTCACGGTCCACTTGAAGCTCTTCGTTCGTTTCGGACTAACGATGACGTCGAACTCTGTAATGAAACATGCAGGGTTAAAAGGATTATTTTACTGACCTCAGGCTAGAAAAAGTACATACCATGGACAGACTTGTTGAGTAATGCTCGTCCTGCAGTGAGTTCATCAAGTAATTCAGAACTCACAGCAGGCGAGACTACTGGTGACTTTACCAGAACTTGTACTTGATTCTCATCAATTGCAGTAATATATGATTTCAGATGCTTATTATTTCGCATACATTTTCCTGCTGTACATAGGATATTTAAAGCTTTCTAAAATTTCTATTAGAAAGAATAATCTAGGGCTTGTATTACTAATGGGAAGCTTTACCTCTGTCCACTCAGGTCCCAGATCACCATCTTCAGACAATGAAATATCAACACAATAAGCCTTAATGTTATCAGGTCCACAGGCCAGCTTATTACGTTCATGGATGACATCGAGAAAAGCCTGAACAGGGTCACTAAGAGAAACTTGAACCACCAATACCTTTTGAAAGGTCTCGGGGCTAGCAATAATGTAGTTGATGTAAGGCATCAGGAGGAGGAGCAAGGGAGAGGCAGGTAAAAGAGAGATGGCGGATTGTAGATAGTGGTGGATTGTAGATAGTGGTGGATCGTAGATAGTGGTGGATCGTAGATAGTGGTGGGTATGCCGAAGGCTGGAAGCTGAGGGATAGGGAGGACAGGGGCATGCGCGCTGTGTATGCCAAGCGTACGGTCAGAGCTACAGTACAGTGCTAATTAATAGAGGGATTTTGCAACCCTGTACATAACCCCAGCAGGACTTATTTCAAATCAACAAGGGTAACCCCAAACTGTACAAGAACGATCCAGAACCCCAGCACATGAAATTTAGAACTCCACGTGATGGAGGAACCTCACTTTATCATCATTATTATCATTATCATCATCATCATCATCATCATCAAGTTCACTATGGATACCCAATGCTACGGAGGTGGTAAACGCAGAGAGTTACCGTCCGCCAGGGCAAAAAGACACTTGACTAGCGATACTCGCTAGTCCCCTGCGTAGCTCATATAGCACTCATTTATGCCCCCCTTCCAGCTGTCGCATGTCGCTTACGTCCAATGAATCCAACAGGCCAGGCCAGGCCAGGCCAACCGGAGGCCTGGACTGGCCTGGACCGTGAAATTCTGGGCCTGGCCTGGCCTGAACAATCAGGCCAGGCCGTGAGGGCCGCCTGGACCGGCCCAGACGGCCTGAAACAATCAGGCCAATCAGGCCGGTTCAGGCCATTCAGGCCAGTCCAGGCCGACCAGGCCATTTACGTAAATTCAAGCGATTTTGGAATTTAACCCAGGTGAATTAGATTTTAATAATCCTGGATATTTCCACTATCAGATTATCCTAGACGCCTTACAATACCACAGCAATATCCTGGATGACCTAAGAAGAAGACTCGGGGTAGTCACGCCAGGCAGAATCGAAATGGAACCAGAACTCACACTGACACATACAACAAACTGGAATGACCTTACCTCAGGAGCAAACACGCCCGAATTGACAGCAACGGCCACACCCTTGGAGACAAAGACGCCTACATTAATTGACCTCAGCACGCCTAGCGCATCACCCATGCCAAATAACAAACTAACTACTGAAGAAGGAGGGGACCAAATGGACAGAACTTATACAAACGTGAAACTTGAGGATAGCAGGCACGCGGTCAGGCTCAAGACAATACCATCGCCCCTCACAGGAATGATACGAAGGCCGGTAGGAAAGAGAAGCTCCTCGGTACCTGCCCGGAAGACTACAGAAGAAGGAGGAGATAGTATGGATTATGAGCTCACCAATACGAACCTCAAAGACAGCAAGCACGCAATCGAAATTGACAGAGACATAGCCATGCGAGACAACACAGACATGTCGAGTACCATACACATGTCCAACAGCATACCAACAAACTCAAGCCCGGCGCAAGAACCTGTGATAAAGTCTACAACTACAGTACAGCTTCCTAAGACATCACGAGGTGGATCCAAGCCCCAAGGAGATGGACGAAAGGGAGCAGCTACCAATAGAATAGCTAGAAATAATACTAACAAAACAGCCACCAGTGAGGGTGCTCCTACCACTGAGAAACTGGACAACAAGAAGGGGGCCGAGACGAGAGGCACAAGTAGTACTCCCAACATACCGACACATAAAGGAGAGAAAAGCAAGGAGAGGACACCAGAGAATGAGACAAAACGCTCCCAATCCACTGAGAAAAGGAAATCATATGCTACGGCAGTAAAAGAAGCCAAACTCACAAGAGAAGACAAACCCCAAGCAGGAACCCCAACTCAGAGACAAGAGGAAAAGCGGACACTACTCAAGGGGCCAGCACAGAAGGGTGAGGAAGAAGTAATACCCAAGGAGAAACTGTGGCAGGCGAGAGTCTTTGGGGCGCAAAACTGGCAGAGTATTAGTGAGGATCCAAGATCACACTCAGTGTTCGAGCACAAAAAGGCCATGAGAGACAGGATCAATCGAAACCTAGGAACGGAAGCAGAGTACCAAGTGAGATTCGTTGCCCTGGACCCAGAATACCCCCACGAAAGAATCTTAATCATGGCAGATACTCAGTATAAGAAAGGACTTAGGTCTCTAGGCCCCCTAGAGAAAGCAACATGCAATGGACACCAACATCTAAAAGTCGACTGGGATCACAGAATGGTTGAGCTAGTAACTTTCAACATAGGAACCAATGAGGCTCCGAGCAGGGTGGAGAGAGAATTGAGAGCTGACAATCCAGGAGTATTGGCCAATAGATCAGTACGCAGATTAACTAACAAACAGGTCCCAACACAAGGAAACAAGGCACTATCCATTTTTGTGACTGATGGAGTAGTCGAGACCCTAAAATCAGGCTTACTCTTCAGAGGTGATAGAATAAAGCTATACCTAAGACAGGATCTAGGAAAGGAGACCTCGAATAAAGCCAGAAGATATAGGTACACTGCTCCAGATGGATACTGCCGACATTTCGTAGTGGGACAGGTAATCGAGTGGCTCCCCAGACAACGCAACCTTCCAGAACATCTGAAGAGCTCACCAGCAAGGCGAGACTACGAAGACCCAGTCGACCTCAATGAAACTCCATTTGCAAAGTCATGCCAGGCTTGTCGAAAGAAAGGCGGACACGAGGAAGGGTGTGAACGAGCGAGAGCAGCACAGGAGAAAGCGACCCCATATAGGGCACCAGGGTATCGACAAATAAGACTATGATTAAGGTCGCATACCAGAACGTTGGCAGGTCAATACTGGGGACGGACCTAGCCCTACAGGAAGCAGCAGACAAGAAAATAGATATACTTTTTATAGGGGAATGCTGGAGAGCACCAAGGGGAGGAACTACATTTCATCCAAGCTATACGAACGTACATTCTCCTATAAAAAGCGGAGCAATAACAGCCTACGTAAGGAAGGACAGAATAATGAGCATGAAAATAGACGGCAAAGCCAACCACATCACAGTACAATTAGACGACCGAATGATTACTGGAGTGTACTGGAACAGAGACACCGATATTGAGAAGGAATTGGAAGAGATAGGAGTAACGGATATGGTAATAGGGGACTGCAACAGCCATCACTATGACTGGTCTCCGAAACAAGATACTAGAGGCATACTATTAAAAGACACCCTCCAAGCACGAGGACTACTCCAACAGATAGATAGAAATACTATCACATGGACACGGACAATCAATGGACAGATAAGAACGGCACTCTTGGACCTGGTATTCGCAAGGCCCAGGGAATGGAAAACAACAAAGACAACATGGATTTCTGGTACAGACCATGTGATGATTATCGGAACATTGGATACCAGAAAGAAGACAGAGGCCAAAACCATCAAAGTAACAGACTGGGACAAATGGGAAGAATTTGTTGATAAATATGGCAACAGAAAACTAGCCGAAGGTATTGATGGGTATGAACTACTATGTGAATTAAGCCAAAAGTTTACAAAAGATGCATACATCACCAGACGCACGAAACGATGGTTCGACAAGGAGGTAAAAGAGGCACGACAAATGACCAGAACCATTCTAAAGAGCGGGGCTAGCCACACAGAGAAAACAAGAGCGAGAAGACTACTTAGGGAGATAATAAGAGATAAGAAGAAGGAATACTGGGAAGGCTTCTTAGAAGAGGACAGAATCACCTCACCATGGGATATTTTCAGGCTAGCAAGAGACCCTTTCCGCCAAAGAGACCTCATGGGGATACCAGGCTCAGACGAGGAGATAGCTAAGGTATTGATTGAGCGCAACTTCATATCACAAGGACAAGAAACTACAACCACTACTATCAGACCAACAGGACTCACCGTCGAAAAAGATCAAGCCAGGATGATGATAGAAAAGGCACTAACAAAAGCTAAACCAAGATCAGCACCGGGACCCGATGGCATACAATATGGCTTACTGAAGCTTCTGAAGGGTACGACTCTATGGACTGCTGTAAGAGAGAGAATTGTAGAGTATATAAACGGTGACTACGACTTTGCCAGAGGCTTTGAGGTGGTTATGATACTCAAGAAAGGGAAACCCAGAGATCAGGTAGGGAGTTGGAGACCCATAACGCTTCTGAACACAGTAGCGAAGCTAGGTCAAAAAGTCATCGCAGACCTGCTACAAAGAAAAGACGACCTTTTCAGAGACACTCAGCTTGGAGGAAGACGCCATCGAGGTGCAGAGGATCTACAGCGACAAGTGCTGAAGGAGACAGAGAAGAGGCTACAGAAGAAAGAATGGGTAGCCCTAGTAGGAGACGATATCAAGTCAGCTTTTAACTTTCTTCGAAGGGACAAGGTGGTTGCTCGAATAAGACAAACAGACCATAACCTAGCGAGCTTTGTAGAAGCTTTTATGATGCCGACCAACTACAACATGACATGGGATGGCAAAAGGAGAGCTACAGGGAGGATGACAGATGGTACACCGCAAGGATCTCCACTATCCCCGGTACTATTCCTGATAGGTGTAGCACCTGTGGCAGAGAAGGTAGACCAACACAACTTCACCAGGTCATATGTCGATGATTTCCACAGTGTAATCTCACATCCGTCACTCCTAAAACTCCGACAAGCCATAAAGATACACAGGGCAAAAATCACCGAAACAGCAGCAGAGCATGGATTCGAAATTGACCCAAACAAGTCCGAGACACTAATAATTGGGGTAAAAGGCCCTGACTATAGGCTAACCGGATTGACGGTAGATTGGGAGCTAAAATTTACTCGACATCATAAGAAGAGACTACTTCTCGGGAAGGCAGCATGGGGAGTGGCATCGAGACTAACTCGCCTCACACCAGGCAAGAAACGACAGATATATACAAGCATCGCACGCACAATCGCCACATGGGGATGCTGGGCATGGCAGGACTACTCAAGACAGTCTCCACCAGCAACCAAGATCAAAGACATAGAAAAATGGCAATACACAGTAGCACAGAAGATTACTGCAGCCCCGTGGGGTACCAGGCGAGACGTAGTCGAAGGAATAGCCAACCTAGAATCAGCCCAAACATTCCTAGAAGGAGAACGCCAGAGGGTAGAAGCCAGGGCCCTACGGTTCCACGATGAGATAATTCAAAACAGGGATAATGAGTGCAGGTACCTACGGGGGTCTCTCTCACACAACAACCCCCTACCACTAGCCATCCTAGCAGCACTACCTGCGGACGCAGACAAGCTCGAGTTCGAGAATGCCATAGCCAATGCCGAGGACGAGGGGTGGAACTCCGTCTACACTGACGGGAGCAGGATAGATTACAAGACAGGCCTAGGCACCTACGCAAAAGACACCTCTACTTCCACATACCTAGGGGAACAGACTACTGTCAATGATGCAGAACTCATTGCCATGAGCGAAGCATTACGCAATCAAGCTGGGGAACTCCTGATCATAACCGACTCTAAGGTATCGATATCCAAGCTCCTAAAGATCGCCCAGGGAGAGCCCACCCACAAAGGACCGGCAAAACTGGTTAGAGACGCCTGGAAAGCGAGAACAGACCGAGGTGACTGGGACGTTGCAGTGATGTGGGTCAAGTCCCATATAGGAGTCAAAGGGAACACCGAAGCAGACACAGCTGCGAAAATAGGCACATGCCTCCCCTACCAAGATGAAACCATAACAGAAGATGGGATACGACAAACCTCGAGACATCAGCGCGCCACAGAGAGAAACCGGCTAGGGCTCAGCTACCGTCCCTTGACAAGACTTGGAAGTCGACACATAGCCACACTAGCAGGAATACTGGGCGGCAAGTTACTACGGAAATGGCAATACGAAATCGGGAAAGCAGACAGCCCAGAATGTCGATGGTGTGGGGAGGAGGAGGAGACTACTGAACATGTGCTCACTAGGTGCAGGACATGGAAACGAAAGTGGCCAGGAGGCATGCAAGACTTGGTCACTCCTCCGAAGAGCAAGGACACAGACCCACTTAGAGACATCTTGGAGTGGGCAGGGGCATAGGAGACACACAGGATCTTTTCTTATTCCTTTTCTTCTACCTTCATATGTATCTAATCTCATGTAACTAATCTCGCCATAGCCCCCAGGGCGGCACGCGAGTAATGATATAAAAAAAAAAAAAAAAAAAAAAAAAACTATCAGTAATTGACAGTTGCGCATCAGGTATCATCATCGAAGAATTGGGTCCAGTCTGTTGTATTATCTGGAAGGTCCATCATTTCTAAATTATTTCTTAGTATATATACTTGAATACAAAGTGTGATACATACTTGACAAAAGTCGTAGACCGCTGCTGTTTAAAATTCTAGACATACGGGAGATTCTACTCATCTAAATACTCAAACAATCTGGTAAATGCTGGCCTCAATTCAGCTGGATAGCTGTGGAGTGATTCGTTTAATTGGCCTGAACCGGCCTGAATGGCCTGAACCGGCCTGATTGGCCTGGACCGGCCTGATTGGCCTGGACTGGCCTGGTTGGCCTGATTCATGTGGATCAGGCCGGTCTAGGCCACTGAGAATACCGGCCTGGACCGGTCCAGGCGGTTTCAGTCCAATGCAGATCACGGCCTGTCAGGCTAGGCCAGGCGGCCTGGTCGGCCGGCCTGGCCTGTTGGATTCATTGCTTACGTCGCATATGCGCATTTCGTATGCGCTTGCATTTTTCGCTTTTCGCGTGCTCTACCGGCCGCCCACACTACGGACCAGTGTTCCCAACGGGCCGGCCAGGCCAGGCCAAGGGTATGGCCTGGCCGGCCTGGGCCATAGAAATCTAGGCCTGGGCCGGCCTGAAACATTCAGGCCGGCCCAGGCCGCCCAGGCCGGTCCAGGCCATTCAGGCTGCAGTGTGAGTTAAGTCATACAGTAGCTAGCTATATACAGAACGTACTCTAAATTCTACGTATACCTCATTCTCTGATGTTTAGGATTTTGCTTGCTGATTTTACACCGCCAGTATCGCTTTCCATTAGCCATGCACATCTTCACCATAGTGTCAAATCCAACTTTGTCGCACCAGATTTTTGTAACCCAAATTCCAGAAGACTCGATATCGGCATCAGATTGGACTGCAGGGAATCGTCGATGCAAGGTCAAAACTTGAACTGCACTATGGAGAGTGAAGAATAGGAGAATACTAAAGGAATCATCATCGCCAGTACCGGTGGTTGGAATGTCTGTCTCCCTGCAATACTAATAAGAAATTAGTATATAGTCAAGCGATACAAAAAAAAATCACTTACCTGAATACCTGCGAAAAGCGGTGCTCAATAAAAAAAAGTCTAGATAGTTATCCGAAAATATTGAAAGGTTCATATTAAATCCGTGTCCAAGTAACCTGAAGGTGGCCCCTGAAATAGCCTCGTAACCAGCCTGAAATTGCTTGAACGGCCTGAATGGCCTGGACGGCCTGGGCGGCCTGGACCAGCCTGGGCGGCCTGGACCGGCCTGGACCAGCCTGGGCGGCCTGGTCGGCGGCCTGGCCGGTTGGGAACACTGACTACGGTCGCGGTGAACCCGTAACACCCAACGCAAACACCAACGCAAACACCAGATTGCTCTTGGATTAGTGATGATAGGATATTTTCAAGCAGTACTCCTAAGTGTGAAGTTTGAACTTGAACGGCATCACAATGTGTCTACTGTAACCTCTCGTTACCAGCCTCTAATACCATATGAGCAGTATTTATGGACACTTTTATCAAGTGGTTGGAGTGATATTGAATGCATCGAATATCTCCAATTCACATGAGCTGAGATAGTAGAACTGATTATACACTTGGGACTTGAGAATTTTATTGATAAGTATCTAAAATCCAGATATGTTGTGACTGGAGAAAAGGCTCTATGCATATTGCTATATCGTCTAGCATCACCTACACGGTATAAAGATATAATGCAGGTAAGCTCCCTGTAACAGCTGTACTATTATTCATAGAGACTCAAAGCAGATTTATATAGATTTCTAGATGCTCTTGAAGTTATATATCTATAGTTATTAATAGCTTAGTTAGCTACCTTTTTGAACAATATCATGACAAACTCCTTTGGGATTCAGAGCGGTTGACGGTTGCACAACTTCGACGCTATAAGGCAGCAATTAAATTAGGAACTCGGGGGACAGCAGCTCAAGGTATACATGGGATCTGGGGATTTATTGATGGGACTGTTCGACCAATAGCACGTCTATCTATAAATCAGCGGGATTATTATTCAGGGTATAAATGATACCATGGTATTAAGTACCAGGCTATTGTGACACCAAATGGGCTCATCAGTAGCCTATATGGACTTTCTCCGGGACCTGATGGTGACTGGAAGTTAGTGTTCGCATCGGTGTGAGCTGAGTCAGTGTAAGCTTTTAACAAAATTTCTCTAACCCTACTATAAACTCACTCAGGAACTGAGTAGTAGTTGTATATTATTATACCGACTCAGTAAGTGAAAAATCTTGTTGTATGGCACCACCCGCATCACGTTAGATCCGTGGGCACCACATGTATTTAGCAGTTTAGTTATTTTTTCCTTTAATAAAACCTCGCCATAGCCCATAGGGCGGCATGCGAGTAATGAAATAAAAAAAAAAAAAAAAATACCGACTCAGTCACGCCGCATATACAACCCGACCTGGCTCACTCGGCAGCCAAGTCGGATACGGCGTAACAGCATAACAAACCAGCCCGACCTCACTACTTACCGACTCAACCCGACTCGAACCCGACTCGCGCCGACAGAATATGAATGCTAAATGCATTTATTCAGCATTATATATCAAATATATACATATGCTACAAAACTCGGCACCGACTCGACTCACACTTAGTGCGAAAACTACTCGGCTCATATCGGCTCACTGCCGAGTAGTAGTTATACATTATCACACCGACTCAGTCATGCCATACATACAACTCATACCAGCTCACTCGGCAGCCGAGTCGGGTATGTTTTATGGCGTGACAAACCGACCCGAAACCCAACTCACTCAGAAAAACCAACTCAGAACTCACACTGAGTGCGAACACTACTGGAAGTTGTAGAAAGAGAGTGGTATTGAGGTAAAACTCCAAGAACTTTTTGCAGATTTACCTGAGATATTACACCTCTATGGTGATCCTGCATACACATTAAGTTCAAATAGTATTATGAGCCCCTACAAGGGACATTTTTCGGCAGATCAAACAGTATTTAATACATAAATATCAAGTGCTCGAATTACAGTTAAATGGGGATTTGGTTATATACTCAGTCAATTCTGCTATGGAGAAACAAAAAAGATCACAACAAATCGGCCTATTACCAGTAGGATCATACTACGCAGTTACTATCCTACTCACTAACTGCAAACATATGGATGGGGAAGATTGTTGCGGCAAGATGGTTGGTGAGAAAAGAAAGGAGGGAGGGAAAGAAGACTAGCTCGATTGTTATCTACCTGGAGGGGGAGGTAGAATCAGATAGTCAAACACCAGCGAAGGTACGGTTATCAGGCAAATGGTACCACTCGTGCTTGTATGACTGGGACAGAATAACAAAGGTGGACGGAAAGGGGAAGGGGAGGGATGTGGAGGAGATGGATATGACTGCTTGATTCTCTGGGGGGATATTTGAGTATTCGTGCTTAATTGTTCTCTTGGGGGATTGGGCTTTCGCTTTGTGTTCCTCCACATCACCGAAGTCATAGTATCGTTGTGTGCTTTTACAGGGGACGATTTTGTATGTAGTTGCACAGGTGCCTGTCTCCGGGCCAGAAGGACTTCGGTCCAGGGACCCTGCCATGGCGAACAGCTGCAAGCGGGGTTACGTGAAATTAAAAAAAAAAAAAAAAAAAAAACTGCAAACATGCCTCTACCAAAAAAACCAGATCAGTGAGCGATTTAAGAATGTTGTGTACCCCTCTTCCACTATGTATATATCTTGCATGATAGGAAACTTCATTTCCTCTGTTGATCTCTTCGCATCTCAGTTAGTATCTTTAGGATTTCTGACTGTGTAGCTTTTATTTTTCAAGCTCAAGAGATGCCAATCGAGCTTCGGAGGAGGCTGGAGGATTCGGAACAGGAACTGAAGGATTCGGAAGAGGAGCTGAAGAACGCGGAAGAGGAGCTGAAGAACGCGGAAGAGGAGCTGGAGAAGGCAGAAAAGGAGCCAGAGAAGGCGGAAAAGGAGCTAAAGGATTTGGAGGTAATATGGATGTATTTGAGATTGATGTAATACTCGCGTGAAATAGATCGAGTGTTTCTTTCATCATTGATTGAACTGAGTCAAAAAAGGCTTTTGTCTTAGCGGATTCTGATTCATCTGCCTCTATTTGCTGCCCTCTTGCCTAACCTTGACCAATTCTCCGTCTCTTATTTCTCTTTGCTGTTGGAGATGATATTGCCTGAGATGACTCTATAAGATCCATGACTTGCCGTACAACTTTCTGATAAGTATGCTTCTGTAAGAGAGTCTTTAACATATTGTCTCTCCTAATAGAAGCTATTTCTTCCTCCAATTTCATCTGTGCCTTATCTCCAAGCTTTCGTTGCTTCACCTCTGTACGGTATTCAACTACCTCAATCCAAGTATTAATTGCCTGATCAAGATCTGTAGATGCAGGAATAGCAATGCCAGATAGTGATTCTTGAGCCGTAAGCTCTGCCTTTTGCTCTATTATAAAGCTGTTGACCTTTTTCTTGATTGCATCCTCTGATTCTATAGAACATAGTACCATTGTTAATGCAAAAAGTGCCCATATTAATTCCCAATACTCTTTTTCTGATATACTCTCTAAGTATTGAGTGCTATGCTCTACACAGAGACGTACAAGTCTTAATTTGATATCCGGTGTATACCAGATGTGTTGTCTCACTTCGGGCTAGCTTGTTGCTAGCCTAACTGGCGAGGCTCTCTGAGTCAATTATACTTCGTGACCATGGGAAGGTTCTGTTGCAATTGACTATTATTCTGTCACAATTGACTGCTCTTGATTACAATCCGGTGTTGGAGTCCAGTCATAGGATATAGTTGGGGATCGTACTAGTGATGAGGATGAAGATGAAGATGGAGATGGGGATAGAGATAGAGCTCTTGAAGAGGAGTATACTTCCATTACTGAACTTGATGCTATAAAAAATGTATATCTTTTTCAGCTATGTCTTATAGAAATAATCAAATTGATCTTGTTCGATTTGTTTGATCTTGTTTGATATGTTTGATAAATTTTTTTATATTACTGGTGTACTGACAGGGTTCCTCATAATAAACTTGCCCTCTTGTAGTTGTTTGTTGTAGTCTCTTGACAGCGCTAACTTATTCTTAATTCTATGATAAGCCAGGGACCCATGTCGGTATCTAACCAATTCAGCCGTTGCTGTCGCAACAAGTTCGTTACAAAATCCCATTAATATTTATACGAGAGGATGCCTGCTTGCTCACTCGCAGCGGGGACGGCAGGGGCAGGACCAATGCTTGCGATGCTCGCGACTATCACAAAGTACTCGTACAGTCTGACCTTGCAAGAATGAACGCGTACAATTTGGCCCTATCTTGTTTTTACATAGCAATGTTTTCAGTAAACAATTGTGCCAACTTAGTCATATAGTCTTGGCAGCCGAGTTCGGAGTCTTGAACAGCTGAACTTTACTACAAATAATTAACCTCTGTATCGACTTACTATTAATGGAAATGGGAATAGCCATATTAAGAAATCAATTCGAATGGGACGGCGGTAGTAGTGGTGAATGGGAATGGAAAATAGAAATGTAGGGAGCAATGGTAGTGGCAGAAGAATCTAAATTAGAAGTAAATCAGCAGTAGACTGAGATCCGTCATCATGCCCCTAAAAATTATAGCGTCAAGAAAAAAATACAGCCCTGTCAATCATGTACCTCTCCACACTAACTATACTCCAGACCCCCGAACGAGGCATGTTAAACAATATAGCATGATGAGAATGTATTCGCATGCATGGCATGAAGTATAGCAAGTGTGATGGCAGCATAGTACCATGATTACTATGTGCAGCATGGTGAGTATTTGAGCAGATCTTGACACTATAATTTTATGAAATTGAGTTGGGTGGGGGAGCAGCGGGGGGAGGGTAACGGTGAAGAGTGAGGGGGAGCTGGGGGGGTGGATGGAGTAGGAGCGTGGTTGTATAGAGAGCCTCCCGGTCGGGAGGCCAGTTATATATGCATACTTTGAAAGTCGCAATGTCCTACTAGTCTAATGTTCATCGGGTAAGAAAATTGAAAAATATTTCCAGTCCTAATTTCATTGCTTGCCTGGGGCCTAGATATGGTATGGTTGATACATCAACCAAGGGGGCTTGGTATGAGACTAGGTTTCGACGATGCACACGTCTAATGTTAACCTGAAAGCATTGGAAGTGAAAGTCACGAATCATCGCCAAACACAACTATTACTTCTCTTATCTCCTTAGACTTTTACTGTGTTCTACCGGGATATTGCGCAACCCCGGATAAGTGAAAATAAGACTATTACAAATTACTGAGTGGTTCAATCACATCAGGAATTTAGGTACATCTCAATTATACATGGGAGAGTAGGTATGGCACCTCAGTTTGCATCCATCTGAGGATAACATGCTGTAGTGTACTGAGACATACCTAATTAGGCAATAGGGAACCTCTGTTTATAAAATCAAACACAGACTAGCTAGAGTACTGATGTGCTTGTTACGGCTAAGGTAAGGCTTACGGGAAATACCTGGAACCCCCGCCCGAATCGCTGTAAGGCGTATGCTGAAGATGTGACTGATCACCACTAGGCAACGCAGGGATTCACATCGGCCCATGGACCGGCGGGTGGCTAATGAAGTGTGTGTCAAGCAGTAAATCGTATGATAGCACTGCACAGCGCTTACCAATTGTCATTAATATGCGCACATGTATTAATTACTTCTAATGCATGCTTTACTACGTCTCCCTATCTATAATCATCATGTCATTGTCATATCATGTTGACGGCCGGGAAGTCTATATAAACGGGCCGAATAGATAGCTAGAAGAAATCAAGACACTAGCGGTGTTCTAAGTTGAACTCTCACTTAACGCTCTCGCGTAACCTTTTGCCGTCCGCTTCGCTGCCTTCGTGAACCCGGAGTCGCCTCAGTGCCACTCTCGCGAGCCCAGCGACGCCTACGCTAACAGTGCTTAATTACATATCAGCATATGCTCATGATTATATATACCCAGTTTGGTACTGATATGAGTATTGTAGCAGAAGTACTAACTGAAAATAGTAGCAATTCGGTAGTTATAGAAGTAGGCAGGCTAATAGGAGATACAATAGGCTTAAATATAAGTAGAATAGGTTCTTACAGCTAAAGTATAGTATAGTAAAGATTTATTTTTAACAGTTCTAGAACTCTATATAGTAATTGAAGTTATAAGAAATAGTATACTATAATTTATATTTTATAAGATATATTATAGTACAGAATTAATATACTTAGTATATAATAGATTAAATTACTTATACCTCCTATACTTTTATCTTTCAAGCTATATACAGATACTAGTTCTTATATCTTTTGAAGATATATATAATATTTCTATTTTATTCTATATTTTAAGAATTTTTTTACTTTTTTCTTATTTTTAGAAAGTTTTAATATTCTTTATATAGTATAAATGAATATATAGTATATATAAGTATATTGTAAGTTCTTATATATTTTATATAATAAAATATATACTATATTATATCTAATATAATATAAAATCTAATAGAATATAGTATAGTATTTTTTATACTCTAAATTATAATATAAGTATTAAAAATAAATCTTTACTATATATTTTAATTATAAGAATAGTTTTTACTTATATTTAAGTCTATTCTACTTCTATTAAGCTTACTTACTTTTATTACTTTTAAACTACTACTCTTTCTAAATATTTTTAGCTACTACTTCTTTTATAAAACTTATATTAGTACTAAACTTATTATCTATAATTTTAAATATATTATAATTAATTTACTATAAAATCTTATATACTTACTATATTAAACTATATATTATATTATATCTTACTAAATATAGATACTAGTATCTTATTTCATATACTTCCAATTATTATATAGGGGACTAAAACTGCCAAAAATAAATCTTTCCTATATGCTGTAGCTATAAGAACTCTCTCCACTTATATTTAAGCCTATTGTATCTCCTATTAGCCTGTCTGCTTCTATTACTACTAAATTGCTACTATTTTTGAATATTTTCAGTTAGTACTTCTGCTACAATACTCATATCAGCACCAAACTTGGTATATATAATCATGGGCATATGCTGATATGTAATTAAGCATATCAACACTCTAGCTGGTCTGTGTCTAATTTTATAAACAGAAGTGCCCTATTGCCTAATTAGGTATATCTCAGTACAGTACACTATGCTGTCCTCCGATAGATGCAATTTGGGGCACAGAATATATTTCAGGATATGTTAAAAATATCATCCTAAAGTTTCATAATACTCGCACATGAATTGCAGCCACTACTGCAAAAATTCGCATGTTCCGAAAGTGCGCAATATCCCGGTTATGCGCAATATCCCGGTAGAACACAGTATGGCTTAAAAGTTAAGTTCTATTATACTTCCGTTATTCGCTCGGTTGTTATACCTCCGTTTTTCTAAATTCTTGTTGTCATGTATATAAGTCAGATCCTCTGGCGACAACATGTGAAATTAGTACCGAATCATCTATTTTTCTTCAGGTTTGAAGATATCAGAGATATTGGCGGTGCATGTTTATTATACATGTACAATATCCATTTCTGCCTCAATCTAGAGTAACTAGGCACTGTTTATTGTAATAGATAATATTAATAATTTTAACATATTTGAATGTGCGTGCACAAAAACAGATCAATATATGAGTTTTCTTGGAAACTGAATTTTTTCCAGAATTTGTTATAATCTGTCCGTCATCATATTGATGTTGTCTATATGTCAGGCCATTTTATTGTACATCCATAAACCGTTTTTTTCTTATCTCCAATTCTGCTCAGAAATTTAGTAGAGGAGCATTTGAGCGGAACGTTTGCATTACTATAAAATTACCCCTCTGTCAGAGCCTCGTAAGGATACGAGTAGTGTAACGTATATATTTTGAGTATTGATGATGATGATGATGTATGATTGAACTCTAAACTCTCGAGCCACCTCCTTCACTCTTTTTCATGTCCACATGTAGCTCGTCATCTCCTCCGGTACGCGTTCTTGCGGACAGCTTGGCCGAACTTTCTTTCTCTGGCCATGTCAGCACCCCTGTCGCATTTTTACACTATGAGAGTGCATGGGGTACTCACCTGGAATTGTCATGCTGTCTTCAGTATGCGTTGTGGGTGCTGAGGAGGTATACCAAGTGCGGACTGACGAAGCAGAATCAGAAGACTCCGAGCTGGGATAAGTCTATAAGATGCTAAAGGATCAACCTCATATTGTTCCGCAACATGGTTTCAGGGGAGTTGGAGATTTGATATCAAGACAAGACAACCTTGGGTAAATGTGTCTACGCATTAAGCAACTCCGGGATCGCCAGGTCAATCTTGACCTCCCGTGTTCTGTTACGGTTTGGAGTATCGAACAACCCTATACACCCTATGCAGGCTATGCTCTCTTGCTCCATTCTCTCCAGCTCCTCTACAACCTCCTCTTCCTTCCCTTCGCCACCTGCTACAACTTCTCATGTGATCTCTCTACTCCCTCCGTATCCTTAACTCGTGCAGCCTCTAGTTGCCCTTACACTAGCATCTCTCCATCCTCTTCTTCACGCAAGTCTACATCTGTCACACCATCAATCCAGGCGGGAACTAACCCTTCATCCTCGAATCGTGCATAAAGCAGAGCTCGATCTGCAGACATAGATCCCTCTCGTGCACCCAGCTGCCCCATCTCAAAGTCAATTACCACTCCTTCCCAGATATCATCCTCATCGTCCTCAGCGAACAGATTCTGCGTTGTCTTGGGGGCTGGTGGAATGAACAATGTGTTCCCGGGATGATACAGGTCTCGGTGTGCAATGCGTCGACGGTGCATCAGATGGAGGGTTTTTTTGAGCTTGGCGTAGATTTCAGATCCGATTTTCTTGCCATTTTCTTGCTCTGTGTTAGATCTGTAGTCTGGTGATGAGGGTTCCCTTTCGTCGTTTGCGCCATCCGAATTCGCGATGCCGTCATGAAAGCACCAGGTGGCGAATTCGCTGATTGTAACCGCTCCAAGGCCATGCAGGTCCTCCAACATGAGCACATGAAATACAATCGAGCTATCCCATTCCCCTTGCCCTACCATGGCGAGCAGCTACGCGCGGGGTCACGTGACAAAAAAAAAAAAAAAAAAAAAAAAAAAAAAACCCATTCCCCTACGACGTGCTCCCAGCCAGACTGCCCCATGATCCGGTTGCTGCCTGGCCGCACCTCCCAGATTCCGTAGCACAATGGCACTCCAAGGAGCGCGTTTGCGGCCTTCTGCCTTGACTTGAGAGCGTTCGGATCCTCCGCATGATTAAGGTCCTGGTATGCCTCCCATTCCAGCGCAAGCGAATCTGGAGGCCGTTTGGGGTTTTTCGTCACATCTGCTCCAGTCTGGGGACAAGATTTCAATATAAATGTAGCTGGAATAGCTGCGACGGCAGACTCAAGGACTTCCACAACACAAATGTTGACCCGTAACAGTCTCCGTACAATAACTGAGAGCTGCAGCCGACCCTTCAAATCTCTATACATAATTGCATCCTTCACGATCCTCCCCTGTTTGGTTTTGGATAAGTTTTCACCGTGTGATGTCATAAACTCTGCATGTCTGACGATTGACTCGACGAGGGGTCTAGAGTGCTCCAGCTTCAGTTGTATTACGCTGCCCGCCGATGGCATGAATCCACGCGGGGCTTCAGCTTGTTTGGGCGCCGAGTAACCAAATCATGGGATGCTGGTGGGGGATTGGGTGGTGGTGGAGGCGGCGGCGGCGGTGGTGGTGGTGGTCCATCGGAAGGTTCCATTTCGTCATCGTTGTCATCTACTCGGCGTCGTTTATAGCCGTCGTTTTGTCCAGCTCCTCCGGTAGGCCCTGATTTTTCTGGAGGTTGTGACGCATCCGGATCCTCAGGCTGGACCTTCAGTGTATGTGGGATAGAGCTCCGCATACAATCACCTCCTTTGCTTGCACGCCACAAGAGAAACCCAACCATCTGCCTTGCATTTAGAGGTCCCTGTCTTCCAGTGCCACTATACTCGCTAATCAAGACCTGGATGTCTTTGTACTCACCTTGAGGGTGCTTGCTTGAAAGTCTGAAATATATGGTGTGTTTGTCATCCATTAATAGTTGGTAATAGACCCTATGCCCAACAGCATACTTCCTGAGCTGCTGAGAGAGAATAACAAGGTCCGGGTGGTTAATGTATAGTTGGTATACTAGCAAACCTTACAACTGCCTCGCTAATGAGCATAAACCCGTGCTGCAACCTACCGGGAGGCTACGATTCGCCGTGAAAGTGGCTGGCTGGCCATGAATAAAGTCGTGAAACTTCCCCAGGATTCTGGGCGCTTCTGGATTAGCCAGCAAGTGCAAATAAACTCTCTCAGATACACGCATAGTACATATATCATTGAGAGCTGGCGACAGTTGGTAATGTTGGTTGATTATGGACAGCAAGGTTGGCATTCGAGTGTTGCGGTCAGCGACCGATTACGGATATGTACTACGTTTAATAGTCAGAGTCTGCATCTCCCTCATCGCCCTAACAACTCCATCACTGCCTTCACTATCACTACCATCAGCTATATATTGCATCAGCGTTTCAACTTCAGGTGCGGTGTCGTGGGTGGTAGGGTCCGATGTGTTAGCATGTTAGGGCCGAATGCCTCGACCAGCGACCAGTGACAAGGTAGGACGCTTCTCTGTGCAGTATACGCCGCGGGCCGACAAAGCAGCTATTCCCCTCGACGCACATGCCCACAAGGAATTGTGAAGAGTCCCCTCCAAAAACGCCTTATATTTGATCAACCCGTAGCAGCCGATTTACAGAGTATCTCCATAAACAGTTATGAAACCCAATTCCCATTCCTTGCAAAGCGACATACTACGCTACCTTTTGTAAAGTGACGGTGAATTTCGTTGCTTGAGCAAAAAAGCATAACAAAAAAGCTAGTAACATACCCTCACAACGTATCCCCATCCTACATAATAAAAAGGGCCAGCTCATTTACTATTAGAAATACGGTATGAGAGAGAGATGGAGAAAGCTGAGGCGGAGGAAAAAAAAAAAAAAAAAGATGTATCGTCCAACCACACATAGAGAGGGAAAGATATGAGAGAAGATAGAGAAAGCCGGCCCGAAAAAAAAAAAAAAAAAAACTATTAACTATCCAAAGCCGACCCAGAGAAGGGAGAAAAAGCTTCGTTACCCGCTCTTGTTCTCTTTGCTGGTGTATCATTGCCGTCCATCGCCTTAAATACAGCAAGAAGGTAACCAAATAATTGAGTCACTTGCTTTCGTAACCACGACTTGTCTTCATCATGGAAGGCTGTTATGTACAGTGGTGCAGGGTGAACTTTAAGTATGGTTTTTCCAGTGGGCTTGGATTCTAAGCGAAGTAGAATCCAACGATCCCCACTGGTTACGACGCCGAATAGTCTTTCAGGCAGCAGCGGATCCTCTGGTTTCCTCTTTCTATTGAGGTTACCAGCAGAGTCAAGTTGAACTGCACACTGAGCAAGCCCCTGGTGAAGCTCCCTCATTGCACAGTAAAGTTGAACTGCACACTCAGCAACCCCCTGGTCGAAGTCCCTCTTTTTAGCCTGAACCACCATAATCTGGTGACCAGAATACTCAACAACGTAGTCCACGGGACCTCTTCCTAGTCTCCCAGCGACTTCTTTTTGGGCGTGCAGTTGGAATATTGTGGTAGGTGCAGATGTAGATGTGGACGCAGATGTGAATCCAGATGCGGATGCATATATGGCTTGCTTCAACACCTCAAAAATGAAAAGAGAACAGCTACTTTCATTACCCTTATGCACAGTAGGGCAAATAAACTGCAATTTCATTGTCTCGATGAGCATATCTTCAATAAGCTTCTCAACCTTTGCATTGCCGCTGAAGTCCTCCATGTCCAGTTCAAAGGTGTCCAGATCGCCATATGAATCGGCCAAGAAATCAACCCCAAATTGATTCTTCAACTCATTGAAAGTCCAGCTGGAAAATGGCCGCTGCGGCGTTGATACCACCAATGTCATTGTTCCAATCTCAGCTTCTGATTGCAGAATGCTATTTGTGCCTGGAAGGAAAGTCTTTTTTTAATCCTTCCGATCCTGTAATTCGATTGTTATGTCGGAGTCCTTGGTGCCTTCCGGAAACGTGAACAAGTTCTTTGCTATCTTGACAAAGCTGCTCAAGGAAATTTCGCTTTTAAAAAATCCATAAAAGGTTTTACGCAAATGGTTACCATATTTGAATATGCACTGTCCCTGTATGATCTGATCTCTCGGGGGTGGCAAATCTTCCGGAGGTGGAAGCATGACGAAGAACCGAATCTTCTTAGTGGAATATCCAACCGGAGGAGGAACTTGCTCGAGAACTGTATGGAGCTCAACCTTAGGATCGAGCTCCACTGCATTTTTAGGGTCTTTGTCGTCGTTGTATGTGGCCTTGATGATGAGGTCGGCAGCATCATAGTTATTCAATTTAATTGCTGCTTTCTTTTTGATTGCTTTCTTGAGGTCAGCCACATATTCGATCTCTTCCAGTAATACCCTGGTCCAGTCGCTTTCGGAGCCGATGATCTTGAACCAGGCCTGGATTTCCATGTTTACTTTAGCGAATAGGGTGGACTGAGATTAGGTAGAAACGCGGAGGAGAGGAGGAAGACGAAAATGAGGAGGAAGTAGAAACATCGAAGAGCGGAATAAAGAGAGGAGGACGATGGAATTAAGGAAGTTGATTAAACTTGCCAAGTGTTCCGCCAAGGCGCCCAGACCCTGCAACCCACCGCCAGTTAGTACACGCGTGCCCGATGTGGTAACAATCTGCCCTCCTGTAACGATCTACTCTCTTAGCACTACTTATCATGCATTTCTTGCTCTACTGGGTGGCTTCCTATCGGCCCAGATAACCAGACCCAGATGTACTCAATTAACTAGAAAAAAACTTTCAACTAACTTTTAAATTCTAGATTCGGACAGACTCTTTTCTTCTCTATAATACTAAACTTTAAATTTTTAAAAATATATTTTAAATTAATTAACTGGTAAAAAAGAAGTTAAATAATATAATATAAAAGAAAATAAATAGTACTAATACTAAAATTACTGTATATTATAAATTATTTTTAATTACAATATCTCAACTGATATAAAAATTAAGTATAAAGCTTTCTTTTATTTTATTATTTATATAAATTATACTTTTAGCTAATATAATAATAATAAAAGTAGTTTACTTTAATATTATAGATTGCAACTATTAGGTACTAATAAAGTTACTCAGGCTATTTTAATATAAGCTACTGAGTCCCTTGGGGTCTCTTTTGAGTTACTGAATTGAGTACTAGGGAGGTTGCTTAGGCCCCTATTGGGTCTCACTAGTATATAAGTTGCTAAATTTAGTACTAATAAAGTTGCTTAGGCTATTTCAGCTACATCAGAAAAAAAGGGAGTTTGCGCTCTCAGTGCTAGCAGTACCAAGACACTAGGGCACTGGGGTACAAACTCGACTCTACAATACGCAATCCTGGCTCAGCGCATTACAAACACATGAGTTCATGCTACTGCATCCCCAATGTGAAGAGTGCAGTTGACTTAATAGACCTTGTTGGTAACGCAGGCGACCTAATAGGCCTTTTCATAACACTGGTCACCTGGTAAGTCTCGTTGATAATGCAGGTTACCTGGTGAGTCTTGTTGGTAATACACATAATCTGATGGATGTCGTTGAGCACACTGTTAACATGATTGGGCTCATTGGGAATACAATTTACTCTATGGCCTTATTGGGGTCGCACTGTGACTGTAGTACCACATTGTCAACTCTGTTTATATATCCTCATTTGTTCTCAATTCAGTATATATTAGATCATTCATTCATTGCTAGTATTTATTCATTTCTAGCTATCGTAATATATACAGGTGCCCTTTCACCACCCCTCCATGCCGTACCACTCCATAGCATTCCCGTACTCTTTCACTACCCCTCTATGCTACACCACTCTACTGCTCCACTCCTCTACCACATTCTCGTATTGCACCCACAATGCAAGTAATCCTGCTGCCAGTGTCACAACATACTCAACGTACTCAAAATGTCCTTCATTTCATGCGTACTCAACATACTTAACATGCTCAATATGCCAAATGTGTCCTACATCTCATGTACATGCACTCAACATACTCAATGTACTTAATGTGCTCAATGTACCTAATATGCCCTCCATCTCGTATGAGTACTCAATATACTCAACTGCTTAATATGCTCACTATACTTATATTGCACTCAATGTGTTCAATATCTTATATGCGTACTTAACATGCTCAATATACTCAATATGCTAAATGTATCCTATATCTCATATGCATATACTCAACATGCTCAACATGCTCAATATCCCAATATGTCCTACATCTCATATGTGCACTCAATGTACTCAATAGTGAGCGGCACGAGCCGAGCCAGCTCGAGCTCAAACGAGCCAAGATCATGCTTGTGTTTTTCTTGACAGCTCGCTAAAATGCTTAGCTAGTGCAAGGTTTCATAAACTGTAAATACCTACTATAGTAATAATTAGAGACTTGGAGCTCATTCTGACCTACCAACAACTTCGAAATACACAATTTAGCTGATAGTAGTGAGAAAGATGAAAATTTAGCTTAGTTTAGTTTAGTTTGTCAATATTATGTATATAATCAATCCAGGCTCGAGCTCACCCTCCAGCTCGGCTCGAGCTAGCTCGTGCCGCTCACTAGTACTACTCAACAAGCTTAATATGCTTAACATGCTCAATATATTCCACAATTCCATACCTCATGTATGTACTCAATATGTCTAATGGTATTTTTTTTTTATTTTTTTTATCTCACATAACCCCGCTTGCAGCTGTTCGCCATGGCAGGGTCCCTGGACCGAAGTCCTTATGACCCGGAGACAGGCACCTAAAAACAAACAACTCACTATATACACCGACATTCAAAAGGGAATAGAGGAAATAAAACCCATGAGATAACCCGCTCCTCCAAAAATGAAAGATTACGTCGTCAAGTCCATTTCCTCCACGTCCCTCCTCTTCCCCTTTCTGTCCACCTTTGAATTTCTGTCCCAGTCATACAGGCACGAATCGTACCACTTGCCTGACAACCTTACCTTCGCTGGTGTTTGGCTATCCGATTCCACCTCCCTCTCCAGGTAATTGACAACCGAGCTAGCCTTCTTTCCCTCCCTCCTCTCTTTCTTTACCAACCATCTTGCCGCAACAATCTTTCCCATCCAGGGGTTCGCAGTCTCCATCCAATCTCTTACTTTCCCGAGTTTCTTTGTCACCGCAATTCCATGCACTACAATGGCACGGCCGGATTGCGGGAGTGCCCTTTCCTTTGGGATTGGCTTCAGAGATGGTATTGGAGATGGTTTTTTGGACGTTTCCTGCTTGGGGGGACTGGTACTCTGTCCCCTTTTTGCTTTTTTGGATCGGGAAGCGGTGGACTTTGTTCGGCTTTCTGGTGGCGGCGCTGAAGGTGGGATGTCTAATGGTATAAAGATGGTCAATTAACTTGATTAGGCAATATTGCAGCATGCTTAATCAAGTTTATAGTATTGAAAAGAGGTGGAGTCAGCTACATACTGGCTCGCTTCCGGCTCTCCCTTGGGTTACTGAATTGAGTACTGCTGAGGTCACTTAGGTCCCCATTGGGTCTCGTAAGGGTTGCTAAATTCGTTGCTGAGCCCCCGTTGGGTCTCGGATAGGTTGCTAAATTCGGTACTGATGAGGTTGCTTAAGCCATTTCAGCTGCCTGCTATAGTTCCATGGGCCAGCTGAGATAGCTCACAATAGCAACCAGACTACCACAGTAATATAATACAGCCAGACTAGGCATAGGACGAGTTGCTGATCAATCTGGTTTCAGCATGCATGTTGACACTATGAGAATAGCCCCTAATTGCATGGTAAATTCAGGAGTCAATTCAGGAGTCAATTCCAGAGTCAATTCAGGAGTCCATTTAGAAGTCAATTTTCAGAAAAAGTCCTTCTTCATCCTTCTCCCTTCTTCTTCGTCCTTCTTCATTGTTCTCCATTCTTCTTCGAGGCGAGGCAACACATTGTACAACCTACTCACACATCGTGCAACGTACTCACACATTGCACAACCTACTCACATATCGCACAACTTACTCACACATTAACAGGTCTCCTTCAACACCATGAAATGCTGTAGAATGAGCTCTATTAACAGGTATAGCAGGCCTCTCTTAACAGTGCGAGATATAGCAATATGAGATTGACTTGACAGGTATTGCAAGAGCCCTTCGATAGTGTGAGATATGGCAATGTGAGCTCAGTACACAGGTACGGCGGGTCCCTTTCAACGTCACGAGATGTGTGAACGTGAGCTGAATCTGACGCGTACTATACATCAGGAAAAAAGGGAGTTTGCGCCCTCAGCGCCAGGCTGGGGCGCTGGGGTACAAACTCGACTCCACAACACGCGATCCCGGCTCAGCGCGTCACAAACACATGAGTTCGTGCTACTGCGTCCCCAACGTGCAGGGCGCAGTCTACTGAATGACTCCTCAGGGACGCAGTTGACCCAATAAGCCTCGTTGGTAACGCAGGCGACCTAATAGGCCTCTTCATAACGCTGGTCACCTGGTGAGTCTTGTTGATAACGCAGGTCACCTGGTGAGTCTCGTTTGTAACGCACGTAACCTGGTGAATGTCGTTGAGCACGCTGTTGACATGATTGGGCTCGTTGGGGACGCAATTTACTCTATGGCCTCGTTGGGGGCACACTATGACGGTAGTACCACGTTGTCAACTCTGTTTACACATCCTCATGTGTTCTGAATTCAGTATATATTGAATTATTTATTCATTCCTAGCATTTATTCATTCCCAGCTATCGCGATATATACAGGCGCCCTCTCACCACCCCTCCATGACACACCGCTCCACCGCATTGCCGTACCCTTTCACCACCCCTCCAAGCCACACTGCTCCACCGCATTCTCGTAGATTGACCCTTCCATTCTCCCATTCTCGTGCCGTTGCAAGGGCCCCACAGTAGCTATCAGATTGACCAGCATTGAATTTGATAGATATGACAGGTCCGGCCCGATGGCATGAGATGTGGCAGGACGAGTTGAATTTAATAGATATGGCAGGTCCAGCCCCACGGCATCAGGTGAGGAAGAATAAGCTCAATTTTACAGGCATAGCAGGCCTCACCTACCGGCGTGAGATGAGGTAGAGTGAGCTGAATTTGACAGGCATGGAAGGGCCAACCCGACGGCATGAGAAAGTTGATAGGTATGGCCGGCCTACAAGATGAGGTAGAATAAGCTGAATTTGGCACGTATAGCCGGCCTGACCTGACAGTGGGAGATCAGGCACAATGAGCTGACTTGACAGGTATGGCGGGCCCAACCTGCCGGCACGAGATGCGGCAGAATGAGCTGAACTTGACAGGTTTGGCAGGCCATATTCGACGGCGTGAGATGAGCCAGAACAATGAATCCAACAGGCCAGGCCAGGCCAGGCCAACCGGAGGCCTGGACTGGCCTGGACCGTGAAATTCTGGGCCTGGCCTGCCATGATTGTTCAGCCCAGGCCGTGAGGGCCGCTTGGACCGGCCCAGGCGGCCTGAAACAATCAGGCCAACCAGGCCGGTCCAGACCATTTAAATACTCAAATAATCTGGTAAATGCTGGCCTCAATTCCCCTGGATAGCTGTGGAGTGATTCGTTTAATTGGCTTGAACCTGCCTGAATGGCCTGGACCGGCCTGATTGGCCTGGGCCCGCCTGATTGGCTTGGGCCGGCCTGAATGGCCTGGACCGGCCTGATTGGCCTGGACCGGCCTGCTTGGCCCAGGCTGATCCAGGCCACTGGGAATACTGGCCTTGACGGGTCCAGGCGGTTTCAGTGCAATGCAGATCACGGCCTCTTGGATTCATTGATCGCAGGCCCAACGTGATGGCATACAATGAGCTGAATTTGACAGGTATGGCAGGTCCGGCCGGACAGCATGAGATGAGGTAAAATGAGCCCAATTTGACAGGTATGGCAGATCCGAGCCGACGGCGTGAGGTGAGGTAGAATGGCTCAATTTCACACTAATTGCATCCGGCATGAGCTGAATTTGATACGTATAGCTGGCCGGACCCGATGGTGCAAGATGAGGTGGAATGAGCTGAATTTGACAGGCATGAGCCATTTCAGTAGCCATTTCGGTAGCCATTTCAGCAGCCATTTCAGCAGCAGTTTCAGCAGCCATTTCAGTAGCCATTTCAGTAGCCATTTCAGCGACCATTTCAGCTGCAATTTCATCAGCCATTTCGGTATTTTTTTTTTTTTTTTTTTATTTCATTACTCGCGTGCCGCCCAATGGGCTATGGCGAGGTTTTATTTCAGAAAAAAGAAAGAAGAATAACTAAGTACATGTACTGCCCGCGGAGTTCATGCGTGATGCGGGTTTTGGACCTGTATGTCTTTCCTACTTCCGTCCTCTGTCCCGTTCATACTGGTCCGTCCTCAGCCGACGTCCTCCAAGTCTCACTCTCCCACCCTCGAATGTGTTCTCCAGGTATACAACCACCGATCGTCAACCAGCAGAGTCTTCTTTCTCAACCATCGGATCCCCACCGTCTTACCTATGTCCTTGTTGTCGGCCTCCAGCCATTTCCGGACCTTGCTTAAGTCTTTTCTTAAAGCAACTCCATGTACAACGATGCCGTTGGCAGAGGTATTGGTAGTGAGCGGCACGAGCCGAGCCAGCTCGAGCCAAGATCATGCTAGTGTTTTTCTTGACAGCTCGCTAAAATGCTTAGCCAGTGCAAGGTTTCATAAACTGTAAATACCTAATATAGTAATAATTAGAGACTTGGAGCTCATTCTGACCTACCAACAACTTCGAAATGCACAATTTAGCTCATATGATAGTAGTGAGAAAGATGAAAATTTAGCCCAGTTTAGTTTAGTTTGTCAATATTATGTATATAATCAATCCAGGCTCGAGCTAGCTCGTGCCGCTCACTAGGTATTGGCATCTGGGGTGGTGGGGGAGGCGGTCTTGGGGGGGCATGAGATGAGGTAGAAGGAGATGAATTTGACAGGCATAGCAGGTACGGCCCAACGGCGTGAGATGAGGTGAAGTTGACAGGTATGGCCGGCCTGACCCGAGGCACTCAGTAGCCTTTTAGCAGCCATTTCGGCAGCCATTTCAAGAGTCGTTTTGGTAGTCATTTCCATAGCCATTTCATTATCCCTTTTAGTAGCCATTTTAGTAGCCATTTCGGTAGCCATCTCAGCGGCCGTTTCAACAGCCATTGCAATAGCCGTTTCGGCTGCCATTTCAGCTGCCATTTCAGCTGCCATTTCAGCTGCCATTTCAGTAGCCATGCCATTTCGGTAGCCATTTCATCATCTATTTCGGTAGCTGTTTTAGCAGCCATTTCAGTAGCTATTTCAGTAGCCATTTCAGTAGCCATTTAAGTAGCCATTTCGGTAGCCATTTCGGTAGCCATTTCATGATCTATTTTAGTAGCCGTTTTGGCAGCCATTTCGGCAGCCTTTTCAGTAGCCCTTTTGGTAGCCGTTTTGGCAGCCATTTCGGCAGCCATTTCGGTAGCCGACAGTAGGTCTGAGCCGACGGTGGGTCTTGGCATTTTGTCCGAATTGGGACGAAAAACCCTGGGCAGCTTGTAATCAACCCATCTACTCCTCAGCAAAGCTGAGTTCGCTCCTGGGCATTAGCTATTATATAGCTATTATATATTTCTTATATTATATATTAACTATTTATTTTTATTTTATAATTATAATATAATAAACTTATAATAATATATTTAAATTATATTTAAAGGTTTTTTTTTTTTTTTTTTGATTTTATAGCTTTAGTGTTTGTTTATATATACAGTCTACCCTTGCTATAACGAAAACCAAAAATCTGGCACTTTTTTTTCGTTATAGCAAGGTTTCGTTATAGAATATTGTGGCAAAATAGTCATGTCCTTGGCAGCTGAATTTAGAAGCCCGAGTACCTAAGGAATTTATGGCAACAGATTTTAACTCTGTGATTTTCCTCCTTATGGAAATAACAGGAGAAGGAAAAATCGAGAGTACAGAAGTATTGATCAGGTACTATGTAGATGCAAAAATCAATCATGTTGTTGAAGCAAATTACCTACAAAGCCGAACCTCAGGTTAGAAAAGCAGCAACTATGCAAAAAGAAGACTGGAGCTGCAAAAACAAAAAGGAACCCTACACGCAGTTCGAAAGCATTTCACAATGAATCCGGTACAATCCAAGCACACCCTTTTTTGTAGAATTGGGCCAAAACTAACTAGAGAGTTTCTAGTTGTGCAATTGGGTGGTTCTTGATTAGTCATGCATTCCACTAGCCATTTTTCGTTATAGCAAGAATTATTTGTATGTAGACAGAAATAACTTTCACTCTATCTAATTTTCGTTTCGTTATTTGGTGGATTTTCGTTATAGCAAGAGGTGTTTGAGTGTGAACGGAATAATGGCTCCGTTCAATTTTCGGTATAGCAAGGTTTTCGCTATAGCGAGTTTCGTTATAGCAAGGGTAGACTGTAGTTATTATATTTTTATAAATTTAGCTTTATAAGTACAGTCAGACCTTGCTATAACGAACCCCGCTATAGCGAAAACCTTGCTATTACGAACGCACCACCCTCGGCGATTTCCCTCTCCACCTATTCTGCCCTTGCTATAACGAAATCCCACCAAATAACGAAACGAAAAAAAATTTAGGGGAAGTTATTTCTGTCTACATACAAATTGTTCTTGCTATAACGAAAAGTGGCAAATGAAATCTATAGAAACTCCCCTGGCAATCCACTAAGCTACTCTTATATCCTTGCCTGCAACGAATAGCAAAGTCTATCAGAATTTTATACTATTAAGACCATGATATTCTTTCATTCATAAAATGCCTATGAAACTCATTCAAGATCTCTTTCAGATGTTCAGCTCTAATCTTTCTTGCATATATCTAATGCTTCTCAAATTTACTTGCTGCTCGCTGCCTGTTAGAAGTTGTTGACATCTTGACTGGTTCTAATTACTGAGTGCTAATCGGGACCGAAGGCAGTCCGTTACAGATTTCTGTTGCTTCAAGATTCACTTATACTTTATTTTATAATCTCAAATATTTCTTGATTTAGTTATTTCCTACGTTAGTAAGTCAATACGAAATGTGCTGCAATAACTGTTGAGGAGTCCGAACTCAGCTGCCAAGGCTGCATGACTAATTTGTCACAATTTTCTATAACGAAAACCTTGCTATAACGAAACGAAAGGGCCAAATTTTACGTGTTCGTTATAGCAAGGTCTGACTGTAATTCTACTTTGATAATATTATTAATTTTATATTTGTATTATACTTAATTATTCTGCTGCAATAAGGGCCAAGAAATAGTGCATTCCGGTCAATCACGTGTACCTTCCCTCCTTCTTGGCGGCAACCGCACTCCCTCCCAAAGTGCGGTTCTCTCTTAGAGAATACATGTGACCTGATTCCGCCTCACAGCGCACCGCACAGTCGGGCGGCGAGGGCACTGCTAGTACCGCTGTACTCTCGATTTTGTGCCCTCATTTTTCCTACTCCAATTATTTCTGTAAGGAGGAAAATCACGAAATCAAAAATCTATTACCATACATTCGGCTAGAGCTCAGTTCTCGGGTTTCTAAATCCAGCTGCCAAGCACATGACTAATCTTGCCACTAACGAAACCTTGCTATAACAAAAGGAAGTGCCAAGGTTTTGGTTTTCGTATAGCAAGGTGCCAAACGCAAAGCAGAGGTTGAAAATAATTTAGACTAGCCCCTTCCTGCTATCTTGCTATTGAGAGAATTTAACCGCAAAGGTACGTTGGCTGGTGCGGGTCACACCCTAGAACCGGGTTCAGGAACCGCTTGTTAATTCCCTGCCATAGGCTGGTAGCCTGTAGGCGGGGTTACGTGACTCAAAAAAGAAAAAAAAAAAAAAAAAAAAAAAAAAAAAAAAAAAATACCACTTAATACGAGCCGACTTTCACATCCGTTGATTCATCCAGTTCTTTAAGGAAAAGTACTTCGCATATGATGCAAATAGTGACCGGAGTAATGGGTATCCCTGACAAGAAATGCACAATACGGAGTATCTCGCCTACCAAGAGAGTTCACACCCCTGTGAGGTTTAGAATAGTGGAGGTAAGCAGTCTCTGTAACAGAAATTGCCAAGCTAAGTCTATCCTTGAAACTACGTTAAGTGTAGGTTGTGCTTAAATATGATTGGGACATGTGCACGCGGAGTGGATTTCGCATCTACTTTAACACTCAAATCACAACCAAAATAAATAGATAAATTTAGTTTTGGATCAAATAATGATAAATTAGTGAATGAGAAAATGACATTTTGAAGCAATATTTATCTATTTAATTTTTTGTAACAGTGATTTGAAATCAAAGACAAGGAGTTTTGTTTGGAATGGGTTAAAATGTCCACCTTCAGTAACTACTAAATATGGTATAGTACATGCTAATTTAGCCCCCCCAAAAATGGGCTAACCCAAAAGAGAATCAAATATGCACATCCCCTATGCATACCCCTTTCTCCACTTCGTTTTACTAGTATCTGTTACTCATTTATGACCTTTATATATATTCATGAAACCATAAGTTACTTCTTCACTATATGCATCATACTACGCAAACAATGATAACACAATGATTAATAGCTGCGGAAGAGGGACTTGTCCAACTGATTTGAGCTATTGATATGTGCGACCGATGCAAGAGGTATGTGCGGGTATATGAGGACCAGTATGCAGTGGAGATTCAACTGGTATAGGGGATGCAGCGAACGGGAGTGGTAGGGCGGTACGGTGGGCAAGCGGAAGAAAACCAGAACAGTGCATGTAACTACTAAACAACTAGTACGTAGTCATCAAACCAAATGTCCGCCCCACTCCAGATGTCCCCAACCATATAAAGAATATGACTTTGAAATCGAGGTGTGATAGGCGCTACTATACTGCTAGTGAGCGGCACGAGCTAGCTCGAGCCGAGCTGGAGGGTGAGCTCGAGCCAGCTCGTGAGTAAGTGAGCTCGGCTCGAGCCTGGATCATAATATTGACAAACTAAACTAAACTAAGCTAAATTTTCATCTTTCTCACTACTATCAGCTAAATTGTGCATTTCGAAGTTGTTGGTAGGTCAGAATGAGCTCCAAGTCTCTAATTATTACTATAGTAGGTATTTACAGTTTATGAAACCTTGCACTGGCTAAGCATTTTAGCGAGCTGTCAAGAAAAACACAAGCATGATCTTGGCTCGTTTGAGCTCGAGCTGGCTCGGCTCGTGCCGCTCACTATATACTGCAAACGTTCATGTTAGCTTTCGGTCCGAATTTTTGTTTCATAGGCGCAACTATACAGTAGTGCAAAGTTTCATGTTAGTTTTCGGTCCGAATTTTCTTTCTCTTTTACATATTACTACTCGCATGCCGCCCTGTGGGCTATGGCGAGGTTCTGTCTGAATTATCCTTTGTCGTTTGTGGGTTTAACTGATGTAATCTGCACCTTTTTAGATTTATCGACACTTGTCACGATAGTCACATGTAAACTTCTATAGGTGCATTAGTCATATTTACAATTCTACAGTTGTATACACATGATTAAGTAGCTACATACTGCTTGACCTGACATACTCCGCATGTTATCCGTAGTTGAGGCCTTAGCACCTAATTCTACGTCTTGTCCAGTGTCCAATCCAGCTTTCCCAGTGTCCAGTCCGGATCCAGTCCAGTGTCCGCGTCTTCTATATCATGATGGGAAGGAGCGAAAAATTTACGCAGATGTAACTATAGTGAAAGTATATAATTGCCAGCTGCACTGCACTTGAAGTACGTGTGTACATGGAAGGTAAATCAAACTCACTTCACCTAGAGGTTTCGTGAAAGGAACTGAGGTGTTCTAAGTAAACCCAAACGTAGTATACTTGTCTCCCTACAGTCTTTGCACATAGGTTCGTAGCATCAGCTCCCTACACATACTGTACCGACACTGGTGTACACCTTGTGTTGGCATCGAATACGTATAGGCAGTCCACTTTGGAGTGTACTCGAGGCCCTGCCATGGCGAACAGCTACAAGCGGGGTCACGTGAAAAAAAAAAAAAAAAAAAAAAAAAGAGTGTACTCGAGTTCGCCTATTTGAGGCGCACTCAAAGGTCAACCCAATCAGCTAGAATCAATCTCTATGCCGGTGTGAATCCAGAAAAGTGTGTGAAACCCATCGCTGAGTACTAGAGTAGTAGAGTACATCCAAAAGTGGCGTAACTTTTCGGACTACTTGGCCCACTTTCAAGTTTGACCTTACCAACTTTTTGTGTGTACTTAGACCTTTTACATTTTCTTACATGTGGTTCGACCTACCGTCGAAGGTAAATACTAGACCGCTCATCATGCCCTGCCATGGCGAACAGCCGCATGCGTGGTCACGTGAAAAAAAAAAAAAAAAAAAAAAAAAAAGACCACTCATCATAACTCGAGCTCAAACTTTCGAGAGCGAGAAGGCACATCAGCAACGTCAAAGACATGAACGGCATTGAAAAAGTAAAGATTGAGTTTCGATCACAGCACACACATTTTTTCGAATGAACCTTTGTGGGACGACCTGGGAACAATTCATGCCGGTTTCTGGAATATCTCCCTTGCGAGATCAAAGTCAGATGAAGAGCCTAGCTCTTTAGAGAAGGGATCGACATGGCGCCTTGTATGCTTCGTTGAAAGTCTCATTATAACCAGGCCTGTGTTTATGGTCCCTGCCAGAGGCTGGCCGGGACCTCTCCGGGCAGCCAGACTGGCCTGTGCGGATGCAGGGGCGTTTATAGGGAACTGTATCGAGTCTGCAGGGGACTGGATGGTGTCTACAGGAGACTGCACAAACCTTCAGACCGCATGCCAAAATTAAAGTGTATGTATGTCGTCTATAAAACCAATAGGAATCTCTGCTTCTTGGCTCATATCTCGCTCAAACCTGTACTAATCCATTACCCATGCAGCAATATGGCTATAGCTCACTCTTCTGTTGCACAAATTGTGGAGGCTACAATTGCATCCAAGTCACTACTTCATCGACAAACTCCCCTAACTGGAGAGCAGTTTGTATATGGTTTATTGAGAGCTCTACTACTGCATCTGCTACTTGGACTATGCGAGAATTTAATGATCTTACCGAAGACGAAAGCTCCCCAGAATCAATACCAGCTCTTATACTAGCACTAGCGCCTACAGTACGCGCCACCACTACCATTTTATGACCCACTAGTTAATGCAGGCCGTGATCTCCTTTTAGGGTCACTTGTAGATGAACTAGCATTTCAGCAAACTCTGTCCTCCGAAGACTTAGAACGTTATGTGCTATTTACACTAGTGAATGGCAACGCAGCTCAGACAACAGTTTACCCGTGAGCAGCTGCCTAATCTTCCTCAAGGGTTCGCACACAGAATACCTGCGTGGATCACTGGAATGGAAGAACCCGTTACCACTGGCAGTGCTAGCCCCACCAGACAACCAAGCGGAGAGCCCAGAGCGGGAGAGACACATCAAGGAGGAGGAAGACCAGGGCTGGAAGACAACCTATACCGACGGCAGTCGAATCGACGGACAGACAGGTATGGGCCTGTGGAAGTCAACCCCGACATCCTATTACCTGGGTAAAAGAACCACAGTAAACGACGCAGAGCTCATAGCATTCGCAAAGGCACTGAACGACGGGGAGGAGGAGATACTAATCCTCACGGACTCACAGGCAGCCATAAAAGGGATCACTCGCATAGCCGAGGGTCGACCAACCCCAGGGGGGCAGCACACCTGGTCAGGAAGGCCTGGGAGGAAAGGACGCGCCGGGGAGGGCTGGACATCGCCTTAATGTGGGTAAAGGCCCACATAGGCGTAAAAGGCAATGAAAGAGCCGATCGAGCAGCTAAGATAGGTGCCCTACTCCAGTACCAGACGGAAACAATCACAGAAGCCGGACTACGCATGAAGGTCAGGGCCCGACGAGCCGAAGAGAGAAGTGCCGATGGTGTGGAGAAGAAGAGACGGCAACACACATTTGGGAGAGATTCAGGGTATGGAAACGGAAGTGGCCAGGAGGGCAGGCGGAGGCGAGAGTACCCAAGGAAAAAGAAGGCGAGAGGGGGGACCCTCTGGTGGATATGCTGACATGGGCTAAAACATCATGACGCAGACAGTTTCACGAGCGTGGACATGACGAGGAATAGTACAAATTTCATCACCATATTTCTTTCCCTTGACTACCTATTTCTTATGACGAGAGCATGACGAGGATCAGTTCAGGGTCATCACTATAGTTCCTTTCCCTTTCTATCAATTCCTGTTCTTTATTCCCTATGTACTTAACCTCGCCATAGCCCACAGGGGCGGCATGCCAGTAATGATGTAAAAAAAAAAGAAAAGGGTTCGCACCTGCTGTTGCTGAACCTTCTTTAAGGTGGAAAAATACAAACGGTCCGGCAAGGCAGCGGGCATTAACTGGTGTGGAGCTTGCAGAACGTCAGGAAAACCAGTGGGCCCAGGCCAGAAATGATATCATAGTCAATGAGTTATCACAGGAGATGCAAGATATAATTCTGGTGCAGCCCCGACACATGCCCTCAACTGCTCTATATGAACCTCCTAGATCTTGCATGTAGATAACTTGATAAATTGAATAGCATACCTCGCTTCTCACGCGTATACATTAACCTAGTATGCTATCTGAAGACCTGTGCAATCCCCTGTAGACACCGTACAGTCCCCTGCAGACACGAGACAGTTCCCTGTAGATATCCCTGCAATTGGGCAGGCCAGGCTGGCCTGCCCGGAGAGGTCCCGGAGGCTGGCAGCCAGTATGTGCGGTTACGTGACCAAAAAAAATTCTCATTAGCAGGAAATACTTCGGAGTGCAGGTTTATGAGACTAGGAAGTACTCTACTGGAACCCTCTATATATTAGAGAGGATGCGATCTAAAGACTCCAAATCTTCCGACCAGGCTCAAGATGGGATTTGTAGGAGCCACAGCGACGCTGTCTGGCTTCTGACCCCTGCGGGCTCTATCACCAGGGTGTTGAACAAGGGGGCCTTGTCGTCGTGACTCGGCCCCTGCAAATAGAGGCAGTTGACATCGCATCCTCTCTAATACTGCGGAATCTGCTGTAATCAATACAGCATCAACCTGTGGTGGCATAAGTAAAGCTAAAACGCCCATATGGCTTCTCTGTGGCCACACTGATAACGCTAATGGTGGCCCCTTGGATCCACAATGCTTAGATCATGATTTAAGCAGGTATATTGTCAGCAGTCTAGCTGCATTTAGGGTAGTTCAGTAGAACTCAAAGGAGTTTCTCCACTTTCCGAGAACAGCATGCAGCTTGGTAACGTCTCCACTCAAAGTTGCAGCGAGAACCGTGGTTTTGGTATCGCTGAAACCACTATCATAAAGTTTAAAATCCATGCATTACGGCTTTAGCCACTAATAGGGGGAATTATGAAGCTAGTGAAGAGGCGCAAGAACAATTTGAAATTTTCAATGGCGAGGGCCTGTGGCGTTGCCTCACTCAAGATATTTTACTCTACTGGGGTAGTGAGCCGAATCCTCCGTAACCCGGTACTAGCCAGTCTTCGGACAGGGCACATTATGCGCTATGTCCGAATACATATTTTACTAGCTAGTAAATTCAACAGCATCGATCGGGACTGCATAAAAGCATGAAAGCTTTGTCTGTGGTTGCAGTCATACCAGAAACGAGAAAACCCTTTTTCCGCCAGTTTTCATGTCGCAATTGATATTTTTCCCCTGTTCAAGTTTCGGATGATCAACTAATGCTATTTTATTTCGTCTATTAGTAACATCACATAGCCATTGTACTCTAGTCTCATTTATAGTGAAATATAGTGAAATATGCAACCTTTTTTTTTTTTTTTTTTTTTTTTTTTTTTTCCTTTTAAATCACATAACCCCACTTGTAGCACGTAGCCATAGTAGGGTAATATGCAACCATTGAACCTTCAATATAATCGCATATTGAGCATATAATTTCTAATCGCATATTTCGCTAGACACAATGCTTTATTGCATTAAAGTATGGTGCTATGTAATATTACTAATAGACTAAATAAAATAGTATTACGGTAGTTGACTATCCGAAACTTGAACAGGGGAAAAATACCAATGGCGACATGAAAACAGGGGGGACAAAAAAAGTTATTCTTTTACAGAAACATAACAAGTCTTCAGCTGTGAACCCTGGCTAGTGGGCCCGGAATCTAGTTATAGAGACGCTTACTTCCGATCCATTAGGGCCAATTGCAAACCCGGGAAGAAGCCTTTTAGGGTTGATTTTTATTTTATCTTAAGGAGGACGCACCCTCGACAGTTCTTTCTTTTCTCCTTTGCAAATAGAAAAATTCACGGAAAGGAACCTCTCAACACATATTCCTGCCTCTCAACACATATTCCTGCCTCTCAACACATATTCTAGAATTTTGGCGTCGATAGAGCTCGAGTTTTGTTTGGTTCGACCTAGCTCGAGAAATTTCACTCACGGCAGAAAAGGAAAGGTACCCCCAGCCTCTACGCAGCCGGAAAGTCGGAGCAGGAAAGGTTTTGGTAGTGCTCCGCCATGTCGGACGACATCGAGGGTCTCGTTCGGGGCATCTGTATCTTCTACGCTGTAGGCATGGTATTAGGAATCGCACGTATCGGAATCAGAACATACATCCAACGGCGACCGGGAATTGAAGAAATCTTAATGGGAGTCGCAATGATCTTTTGGACTGGGGATTCCATGCTCAGCATCGTAATACTACGTAACGGAACGAACCAGATGACACCTGAGGAACGAGCATCCATAACACCTGAGGAACAGAAGAGACGTGAGATCGGTTCCAAAGCGTTGTTAACGGCATGGTTCTGCTACATTACATTCATTTGGGGGGCGAAGACGTGTCTGCTGTTGTTCTATAGGAGGCTTATGCAGCGAGTCAAGCAAATCAAGGTGATCAAATTGGCAGCAATTTTGTTAGTGGTCACGTACGCGGCAGTTGTCCTGAACATGTTCTTAGTGTGTCGGCCTTTTAAGAAGAATTGGCAGGTGGTTCCCGACCCTGGGCGTACGTCAAATCTTACCCTGTTGACTACATTCAAAATCCAGTTTTTATGTGTTCATTAAGTATTGACTTTGGTGGATGGCCATATAGATAAATGCACCGATGGCTATGAGTACGTGTGGGTAATTGGAATATTTAACATTGTCACGGATGCTGTCCTCATTGCCATTCCGCTACCGGTAGTCGTCGGGCTACGGATCTCACGAGCGAAGAAGGCAATGCTGGTCCTTTTGTTTGGCTCAGGCGTGTTTGTAATAGTGGCCACTACGCTGAGGATATATTTCACAATAGGAGGGGATATCGCCAACTTGACTTTCTGGTGCATGATTGGTAGGCCTGCCATTTTCCCTGTACTTTGTCCAATAAGTTAGTGGCTGACATAGTTTTATGAAGAAACGTGAGGTTCTTCCTTGATTCGTTTCTTTAGGCATCTTGTAGGCATATACTAATCTTTTTCCGTTTGTTGCAACAGTACAAGCGCCATGCTTGTTGTCAATGCTCCCGGAGTATGTCATCACGTCCCTGTCTAACGAACGCTATACTTTAGAGTTGCCCTGCTCACATTGTACCCCTCTAGATTGTCTCAATCTATAGCCATGCCACCTCTCGCAGCAGCCACGATCGCGACTACGAACTTCACGGGCAGTCCAACTCGAATGGTCACCGCAGTGCGACCGCGCCTCCCTCTAGCATCATCAATGGCAAATACGATGGCCTCACCCTTACTACTTGCACTCGCGCCTGTGACGAACAGGTTGATGCCACCGTCAAAATTAAACAACCTCAAGACTATACTGGGCCAGGGGACTCTCGAGAATGTATTGTGGTGGATCAGCCAGATCATGCGGCGGAAAAGAACATGGTGATTCATCAGAGTGTGACGTATTCAGTTAAGACGGAGTACAAGACGACGCCGCAGGCGGGAGTGTTAGGGAGGACTGCACATGTAAACTCAGACAAAGCGATATATGAAGATGACGGAACAAGCCGACAGTCATCATCCAGGTTATCCATGGATGGTGCAGACAGTAGCCAAGGGCCACCAGTTTCAAAAACAGACAGTATGCACTTTGAACCCTGATTTTTGCAGCTGACACCCTAGCATGTCCCGATCCAGCGATTGTGGAGAATGAAACGAACACATACGATTTCAAGATTACATTATTTGCATGGAGAATATCCACTCATAATTTGAGGATCTTGAAAGGGGCAACATATCTGATTCTACAAAGTTTCATTAATGTATATGCTGTTATTTAATTTGCAATTCATTACGGGGAGGCTGCGTCTATTGCATCTTGGGTATTCTCTTTAATAACCGTGGATGGGCCCGGGTGTACTCGTTTTCCACTCTTGTTTCATGTCTGTCGTTACCCGGCCGTTATTTTTTTTTTTAAATATCCTTTTGAGTTACAAGTGGGAATTGACTTTTTTGTTCACTGTGTTTCTGCAGGTCCCCTCGAGCTTTTTTAATTCCTTTCTTGTACTATTGAGTTTTGGGACATCATGATGATTATTTGGGAGGTGTATATTGTCATTGTCCGAGTATGGCTACGGCGGAGCTCCGTTTTTTGATTCATGTCTACAAGAGATGTGCCTAATTCCAGACTTTTACTAGTACTTGTAATAGTGGACTTATGTTGTTGGCTGGGGCTATGGTGTATTATATCAGTCAAACATTTGTGCTATGGGTGTTCATGGCCTAGCCTCGGGGCTGACGTTAAGTACCCTTGTGGCAGCATATTCAACAGAGCTGGCGAACGAAGACGTGTCCGGAAGGGAATTGCATCTGCAACTCTTATCGGCCTTGTCTTTTTTCGCATTTACATTCTTTATTTGACCATGGGAGGCGGATTACCTTTGTGTATCATAATCTGCTTGCGCGAATTGCAAATAGGTCATGTCTAGCTCAGGCCTTGGAGTCATGGCCTGTTGCTTCCGGCGCCATAGCTCTCACTGGGGCAGGCTGGAGTGCTGATGAGCATCTTGTTAAGGGCCTAAATCAGGATGAATCCATGGTCTGCGCCGAAGGCAAGCGAGTGGATCAAATGCTGTATTAGATAATTCTTCTCTCGGGCCCGTTGTCCCACTCACGGTCTTTGAAACAAACTCAACTTGTGGCTATGATGGGCCTTGTGATTCATCATTAACTTTATCCATGGCTCTGGGTGTTGATCTCGGGCTGGGCCTGGTTGCAGCTGAGTGGCGATAACTAAAGAGTCCTTGAGCAACCTGCAGCGGCCCTAGCGAAATATTGGCTGTATTCCGCATCAGCCCTCCTAGCTCTGCGTAGGGAGTTACGAGATGTAGGTCCGGGTCATACTAGTGAGATTACGATGATAGAGACCATGCTGATAATCGTGAGATTTCGTAAATTGAACTTGAAAATTGGCATGCGTACCTTTAAATTACAAGAAAGCAACTACAGGCCCGGAGGCATTATCTACAGGGAGCTGAATAGATACATGTACATGTAAATATTATAATAGTTTCCTGCAGCGAATGGAGGTGCAACTCAACTTTGCAGCTTCTTCAATGTTTCTACTTCAATTCATCACCTGTGGCCCCCACGCGCGGAACATTAGTCAGCCGCTAGTCCCTCACTTAATATGCTTTTAACCTCGGCCCGCGAGCTATCCATGTCGAGCGATAACCGGGTATCACCTAAATCACTAGGTACCGGATCATGACTAAGTACCGTACAGTACTTCGGGTATTTCACATCCGCGCCAAGCAAAATGAAACAAATCATATTGCAACGGAAGTACGATGTGGGGAACGATATATAATTCCTGGGTAAGTGTAGGTACAGACAGGTGTCTAGCTCGAAGTCTTCGGGGACAACGCAGTATCAGAGACATGCGGGCCCTCTCTCAGTATGTTCGAAAAAATCACTAAAAAATTCCATACAGTAGCAGAAAAATATAAGAAAAAGGCCACATGATTGGACATCAGAGAGTCTAATCCTTTCTCGGATTTTAAAAAGGAGTGTGTTTGGTTGAGTTGTGTTTTCGCAAGGGGATCCTCTCGAATGCGACTCCAAGACTTGGTAAAGCACTTTTCCTTATACTGCATAGTCCCGAAGACTCGAAGTGTACTGGGTATGGCATGTTAAGTGGAAAGTGCCGATTTAGTGCATAAAACTGCTAGAATACCAAATCTTCATCAGTACCGTCGTCATTACTAGCAAGGTTATAATCTACCGGCGTTCTGTGGAACCAGTCTCCAGCCGGAGCATCCGGTTCCCCTGCAGTCAGTACGCTTTCTAAACCTCATCCACTCTAAATCGGCGCCTTCCACTTAAACATGCCATACCCAAGTATTCCTCCACCAACTAAAGTCCGATTTCAATTCAAAAACGCTAGATTTGTTCTTTAGAACAAGCTAAACAACTTATCGGTTTTAAATAAAATAAGAAAAGGCGAGGGAAAAATAGCCATGGTGGTGTTCATGCAGTGGCTTGTTCGCTGACTAATACATTAAAATGCCTGTCCCGGCGTCCTGGCCCCCCTTTTGCTCTCGTCATAATAGTCTGGGCACTAGAACAGCTCTTTCTCTAGAGCCGCCGCATACGGAATATCTCTACTCCGAAACTGTCTTTTGGCATCGAATATGAGTTAGGTTCCCTACAGTAAGTTTATTCTGGTCTATAGTATCTTTTAGCTCAAAAAAATACAAATACTAATGTAGTAATAGGATAGCATTGTATTTTTTTTTTTTTTTTTTTTTTTTATATCAGTCTCGCATGCCGGCCTATGGGCTATGGCGAGGTGATAGCATTGGAGCTGCAGTACTGAAAATCAAAATGGACCGTGCCCTGCCATGGCGAACAGCTGCAAGCGGGGTTATGTGAAATAATAATAATAATAATAATAAAAAAATAAAGGACCGTCTCAGCAGGAAAATGAGAGCTTGCTTGCTTGCTTGCTTCTCAAGCTGCTGCTAGAGAGGTGAAAAGGAGAGCGGTTCCAGTGGAAGTAAATACCCACAAACCGGTTACAGTCGGGGTGGATATCTCCGGACCACTGGTACCTGTATCGGACAGTTCAATGGGACAGATGGTTCAAGGGGAGACACTAAATTTACATACAAACTTACCAATGCCTCAACAGCCTTTTGCTTACAGTAATTCTAAACAGATTTTGCCAACTTAGGTTTAGCTGTCCCATTGAACCGTCCGACACAGTATATAGCGAAAGTGAAGAGTCTTTAACAGATGAGTCTGAGTGGGGAATCAGAGGAGAAGCAGGAGGAACAACATGAGCAGGTTATTCAGGACTTGTGTGTGATGGTGGATGTTTATAATGAGGTGATGAAGAATACAATTAATGTGGACTTTTCTACTATTAAGTTCAGGTGTCTCGCTAGACAGTATGGCGGCGTAACAAGGCTCAACATAATTTACGAAACTCAGCTGCTGGATGTCAACCATTGATATCTTACTCTGCTCCATTAAATTCAGAGGCAGCACCTGATAGAAAGGGTTATGTAGGTAGACCACTTCTGTATATAGCAATCTTCATTTTAAACTAGTACTAATTCCGCAATTTTGGCTGTCTCGGCATGTAACACGTCAGGGGCTCGCCATATAAAGCATTGAGTTTTTGATCTTATATTTCTCAATACCACATTTTTAGTTTTTAATTTGGAGACTAAAGAGTTGTAGCGCAGATGGAATTGTACATATTTGCGAGTTTTAAATTTTGATCAGATGTGGTTAAGTAATGAAATATAATAACTCGTTGAAGTCAATAATTTTCGTCGGAAGGGGTCCCTTCTTGACAAACATTACCGTATCAAGCACTAGTGTTACCCAAAGTGACTAAATCATGCCCAATTTCGTGGTCTGTCGAAAGAATGTGACCACTCGTTCCTACTCGTGCCATGCAATACATCATATTCGTTCCTGGCCTCAATCCACTTAACTGAGTGGGCACTGCCTTGCCAACTAATAGAGAGGTAAGCGGGTTACATGATAAGTAAAAAAAACAGAGAAAGAGAGATCTGGCACTAAAGGTCACGTGAAGTACAGCAATTGATCGACCTGTAAAGTCTTCCTTACAGCACAATGTGGTGGCATGCGACACTGCAGAGTGCTGGGGCAGAGTTGGGGTGAGAAGTGATTGGCAGGAAGCTGAACTGAACCGTATCAAGAGCAAGAAAATTCCCCCGTATGCACTGGCGCCCGAGTTCTCACTCTAATTCATACCGCTAATTTCGATTCAGGTTGGCAATGACCTTCGACGGTAGGAGGGGCTCAGCTGATGGCAACATGGTTGGCTCAATCTTCGCCCATGAATAAGGGCATATCAGTAGCATCGATTGGACCCTTTTGCTTAACCCGATTACTGTTAGAGATCTACAGTAATGTCGGAGTGTCGGAGGTGTCGGATATCAGAGAGGTCCGTGATAAAGGGTGGTAAGGGCCCGAGAGCAACCTCATGCTCTATGTATATAGGTGTATTACTTTGGCTACTCTCTCTACGAAGGAATAACAATCGTCTCTTTCTACCCAAAGCTCAACAATTACAGGAGTGGCTCCGAGGTTTTGTTTGGTCTAGCTTCAGTAGCAGAGCAAGTAGGAGTATGATCAACTTGCGTTGGCGGCATTATGATGGGGATCCGAACGCCGATTCACTACTACTGGGAAAGCAAGGGAGGTGAGCAGACAATCAAAGTGCATGTGTGCCCTGCCATGGCGAACAGCTGCAAGCGGGGTTACGTGATATAAAGAAAAGAACAAAAAAAGGTGCATGTGTATAGGCATCTGGGGGCTGGGGCCTGCCACTGGATATGAGTTCTGGCAATAGGCGGGTAGTAAAACAGTGAGGTGCAAATCTTGTATCCTATTATTGTGGAGTAGCTCAGAGGTGACTCAGTGATCGCTGTAATGAATAACTTCACTATCATTTTGTTTCTTTTTTGTCTTTTGATATCATTACTTGTATGCTACCCTGTCGGCCATGACGAGATTGAATACATGAAAGATGATATAAATACTAAGAGATAAATAAAAATTAGCACAGTGTGAGTAGCATAAAGATAGATGTCCCAATGAAAGCTATGTCTCTATCCACCTCATCAGTTTCATCAAGGGGTCACCTCTCTTTTCTCTATGGTCAGTAGTCTATATATCGCTTCCAGTCCTCCTTGCCACTTCCTCTTCCACACCTCGCACCGATTTCAGATGTGCGTCGTCGTTTCTTCCTCCTCCCCACACCATCTACGTTCTGGACTGTCTGCCTTACCTACTTTGTACCGCTATGCCTTCAGGCATTTTCCTTCCAGAAGGCCTACTAGGGTGCGGACGAAGTCACCCAGACTCTGCATATTCTTGGTCTGTAATCCATGCCCAGTCTGTTTCTCTCTTGTGCTCCACTGCACTTTGGCTGCCATGTGCATCTCAGCTTCTGTGACCATCTCGTCCTGGTATGGGAGGAAAGTCCCTATCTTTGCCGCCTTCCCTGCCTCTCCATTGCTTCTTAGCCCCTTGTGCCTTTTAGCCCACATTGCCGCCACAACCAGACCTCCCCGAGCTATCCTTTCTCAGGCACTCCTCACAAGCAACTGGTTCAGTCTGGGGTTGGTTTTCCTTCCACAATCCTCCTAGTCTGGCGATGGCCTATCTCTTCATTTATTACTATGGTTCATATTCACCATATTACATGAAGGCTATGTACTTAGATCACGTAAAAGGCCTTTATTTAGTGTATAACATACACAGTAAACCTAAGAGATAAACCTTGACTGGGTTACGGTGGTCGATGACCTAGTACAAGTTACTGGACAGCTACTGAATAGTTCTATATACCGGAAACCTTGCTATACCGGACGACCCTTGACGGTTTTTGCAATTCACATACAAAAAAATTAGCTATACTGGACACCCAGTTAAACCGGACCGGACAACAAAACTATAGACTTTTAAATTCAAATTACATACAAATTAACTAGCTGAACTGGATGAAGACCTCAACCATGAAACTTCTTTTGTACCTTCTGTGTGTTATAGTGGTATTACTGAAGTATTCTCAATATCTTGAATTCAATGTTCAAAGTTCTGTAATATCTTGGGAGATTGAGAAGAGAATATCCCACTAGAATACCAGTCTCCAGGCATATTGTGTCTTTCAATTGGCTTAATAAGTTCTTTACCCCCCTGGCAGGCACCCCTGTAAAATTTGTTATACTGGACACTAGTTAAACCGGACAGAGAGTGTTGGATTTCGGTCGTCCGGTATATCAAGGTGTAACTGTATCCTGACCATACTACTGGCAGTCATCAATAGTTCTACCTTTTGGTGCAAAGCCCGCCAATAGTCAACTGCCACTCATAATAGTTAGTAGCACTGTCAACAGTGTGGAGCTTGTTCATCGGCAGGATTGAAAAAGAAAAAAAAAGAGTTATATATTAATAGTGCCTAACCTATTCATTAGCAGCATTCTAATCTATTAATTAACAGCGTCTAACTTGTTCATGAACAGTATCTAAGGTCTAGGTAGTAGTGTCTATGCTCTCCTTAGCAGCGTCTACAGTCTAGCTAGCAACACTCAAGGTGTGGTTAACAGCATCTAGGGTCTCGTCTGGAATGAATGCAGAGTATGGAGACGGAGATGGCCAGGGGAGCAGAGGCAGTGAAGGACCCACCAAAGGCGAAGGAGGGTGAGAGAGATCTTCTGGCGGAGATGCTGGAGTGGGCCGGGCGATAACGGGCGGTTTTCATACTTTCTCACCTAATTTCTTCGTTCTCGTAATTTCCACGGAGCGGTCTATATTTTCCTGTTCTCTCCTTTCCTTTCCTTTCCACTTTCAGATGTAACTAATCTCGCCATAGCCCGAACGGCGGCATGCGAGTAATGATATTAAAAAAGAAAAAAAAAAGAAAAGCTCTCTTTAGCAGCGTCTACAGTCTAGCTAGCAGTATGGAAGGTCTAGCTAGCAGCATCTAAGGTCTTAGCAGTGTCTGCAGTTTAGATACCAGTCTTTTTTTTTTTATTATTATTATTTCACGTGACCCCGCTTGCAGCTGTTCGCCATGGCAGGGCCGTATACAGTCAAACCTGTCATATGGGATAATGTCGGGACCAGGGGGTTTTTATCCATAAGACAGGTTATCCGCTTTGACAGGTTTGAGTTAAAAGGTCAATTTTGGTGTTATATATATATGCAGTCAGAGTTATAGCAGGGATTTGGGAAACGGGCAAACAAATATGCTATCCATCCAGCAACGAAAATATTCCAATAATCTACACCGGGCCAAGCTCGGGCCGGCGAAGTTCATCCAATATGACAGGTTTGACTGTAGCAGCATCTAAGGTCTGGTTAGCAGTTTTTTTTTTTTTTAATATCATTATTCGCGTGCCGCCCTTAGGGCTATGGTGTGGTTTAAGTACATGGGAGTAGATAAATATAATATAAAGAGAGATACATGTAAGAGATAAATGTAAGAGATAGATAATCTTGTCCGTAATGAAGTATAAGGGATAGATAATCCTGCCCGTTATGAGGTATAAGAAATAAGTCTGGTTAGCAGTGTCTACGGTCTCCTTAGCATCTAAGGTCTAGTTAGCAGTGTCTAAGGTACCTTAGTAGTATATAATAGAGAAGGATGCGATTTTTAAAGCCAGTGTGTGTGTGTGTGACGGAGGTGGTAAACGCCCCAAAAGGTATTTGACTAGCGATGCTCACTAGTCCTCTGCGTCGCTCATAGCACTGCGCGACAGCATACGCCACTGCTGTCGCATATCGCATGCGTCGCATATGCGCATATTGCCACCTATTTTCCAACCGTCCCACCTACAGCTGCGGTGAGAATGCAACAGTCTGGCCTCTGACCCGTACTGGCTCTATGACCAGGGTGTTAAACAATGTGGGTGATATTGCAGTCAGCTGGAATCGAGCTCCTGATAGGAATGACAAAAAACTTGACAAAAGACCACACAGACGGGTGCGCCGAGCACACTCCAGATCCCCTACCCCCCACCCACAGTTCCCATCCCATCCCTTATCATCATTATCATCATCATCATCATCATTATTATTTGTTTCCACAGAACCCTTTAGCTCCAAATCTTGCGGGGACCCAAGACCGACTATTGATCAGCAGCGGGTGATCGGGGAGTGTCGGCTCCCAATACAAAGTGCCATGATGATCGAGTGCCAAGACTAGGCTACAGGGTCGTACAGGAAACCTTGACGTCACACGAGAAAAGCAACACTACGTATGATACCCCACCCCGCCATAGGGTAAAAGTTGTTATGATTACTTTTGGGAGGGGAAAAAGGGCAAAAGAGAGGGTGGAGGGACTGCTTTTATAATTGTGGTTTTTGCGAGTTTTACGATAGCGCCTCTGATACCAAACTCTGCTGTACAAAAGCTGTCTCCTGCAGATGTAGGTGCTATCATCGCTAGCAGGAAACCACGCACATCACCGAGACAATACAGGATAGTGATAGCAATATAATAGACAATGACTTGAGCAGTGTTTGTACTGTTATCTTGACCGCACACCCAATGTATCTGCCATATCAGATGCCTCGTATTGGATGCGATGGGGATGTGCCCCCATACATCCACAGCATGTGAATAGACATGTATGCTGCGGGGCTGACGGCTGAAGATGCTTTGTAAGCAGAATTGACGGGACACGGCAGGGGGGCGGATTGGCGGGGCCAGACGAGACACTTTCGCTGCTGCTGCTGCCACGCCGGCAAGAGTGCGCAGATCAATTCGGGCGCTCCTCTCCCCGTGCTCTCCGCAGCAGCTGGGTGGCCCACGGCCACGAGCGCGGCGGCCACACGCACTTCCCTCCCAGGTTTTGCGGCAGAAGGGCGGTTGCCACCCGTTATCCAGCGGTGGGGGGATGGGGGCCGATCGCGGGGCGGGGCGGGGCGGGGCGGACGGGTGGAAGCAGCCGCCGGGGCCACTTGCGGCGACAGAGTTTGCGCGCTGACCGCATACATGCCTCCTGTGCGGCTGCGATGAAGATATAAGGGCTCACTTGTTTGCACGCAATGGCAGGGCGATTGAAACGAACACTCACGAGTGCCCCACTTCTGCCGCCGACGCCTGGCTGACTGTAATATCCAACCCTATATCCAACACCACCGCCGGCACCACCGCAAACACCCATCGCAGCCCCACCGCAAACACCCACCGGTATCGCCATGCTTCGCTCCGCTCGCCTGCGGATCCCTCCCCACCCGCGCCCCTTCAGCGCCCCCGGCCCCCTCCGTGCCATCACCACCATCCCCACCTCGGGAGGCCCCATCGCTCCTCCCCCCCCTCTCCCCACCCCCGCAGCCGCCGCCATCACCCGCTGCCCCCCCAAACCCATCGGCGACATCTCGTCCATCTTCCCCTCGCTCTACTCCAAGCGCCCGCCAAACTCCTCCCTCCCCGCCCGCTTCGCCGCCATCAAATCGTCCCTTCTCGCCTGCACGCCCAGCCAGCTCCAGTCCTCCTTCGACTCGCTCGTCAACTCGCTCGAGTCAGAGATCGCGCACATCCAGGAGCATGGCTCCTCCGTTGTCCCGACCGTCGAGTTCTCAGACCTCAAGTCCGCCGCCCGGGATGCGACCACCCTCGCGGAAATCCAAAAGCGGGGGACCATCGTGATCAAGAACGTCATCCCGAAGGACGAGGCCCTGGAGCTCAAAGCGAGCGTGCGGGACTACATCGCAAAGAACCAGGGCCGCGTGAAGGCTTTCCCCCCCGGCCCAAGCCCGTCTGTCTACGAAATCTACTTCTCCCCAGCTCAGATCCGTGCACGGACACATCCGTCTATTCTCTCGGTTCAGCGCTTCCTGATCCACAGCCTCTGGGGCGGCGGCTCTGCGTCTCAGCCCCTTGAAGGCATCGATACTCTCACCCCCCTCTCCTACGCCGACCGCCTCCGCATCCGTCCCCCAGGAGACGTCCAGTTCAGTCTCGGCCCCCACGTAGATGCCGGCGGCGTCGAGCGCTGGGAAGACCCCACCTATTCCTCCGTTTATGCCTCCATCTTCTCCGGAAACTGGCACTCCTACGATCCCTTCTCCCGCGCAGCGATCCTCCTCAGAGAAAAGGCCGCGCTGGACATGTACAACAGCCCTGGCGGATGCTCCGCGCTTCGGCTCTGGCAAGGATGGCTAGGGCTCTCGTCCACCGGGCCCGGGGAAGGGACACTTCGGGTGTACCCGCTCCTCAAGCATAGCACCGCATATCTCATGCTGCGCCCGTTCTTCCGTCCCGTGCGTGAGGGCGATCTCAACGGACCATGGACCTTCGCCGACCCCGTCACCCCGGACCTCCCCGGCGCCATTCCAACCTTCGTCCAGGAGTTCTCCGAATCCACACACCCGCATCTCCAACTCTCCAAAGCTATGGTTTCGGTCCCGAAGGTCGAGCCGGGGGATTATGTAGCGTGGCACTGTGACGAAATCCACGCACTCGAGAAGCGCCATAACGGGAAACAGGACAGCAGTGTGTTATACATCCCGGCAATACCGTGGAGTCCGAGGAATGTAGAGTATGTGAAGAGGCAGAGGGACGCGATGGAGATGGGAGGTGTGGCGCCGGATTTTCCTGGGGCGGGGGTAGAGGGCTGTGGGGAGAAGGGCTGGGAAGGCCAAGGGGGGTGGCAGCATGTGCATGAGGGTTCTGGGGAGGAGGGGAAGAGGGCATTGGGGTGGGGTTTGTAAGAGAGGTATGGAAGAAGTGAGATTTGAGCTAAGATGGATGGGGTTAGTTTTTCTGATTCCTCTTTTTTCTCTTTTTTTTTTTTTTTTTTCGCTCTATTAGGGTAAAACGGGCATTTGGAATGGGCAATTAAGGATTCATGGATTAAGTGATCTACTCGGTATGGAGTTTTTTTTCCCTGCATTGGCTACTTTTTTTCATTTCTTTTTACTCACTGATTCTCTTTTGGTTCGGAACGCGGATATAGGTATCTGACACCGATATTCTGCTTTTTGATCTATGTTACTCTATCTTTTGTATTTTTTCCTTTCTATGTCGATTCATTAACCCCGTCTTTAACCCCCCGTTACATTTATTTCCTTTCCTTAGTATCTTGACTTTTTTTTTCGCTTCTTCCTTCTTTTCCATTGTTCCAGCTGTCACGTCATGTCATTGCATATATCTTGATCCTGAGGAAATAAAATATATATGCATTTTCCGGGGCCTACTGAGGTATGGTATGAAAAATGTTAAACGTGTAAAACGCATTTATTTTTCTTCCAATATCAATTCTCCCTGCGCCTACACCGCTGCCCGCTGCCCGCTGCCTCGTCCCGCTCCTCCATACTTTTCAAGTTCCTTTTTCACTACGGTGCAAGATTAATACGGGGGACATTTAAAGCACAACCACCTTACATGTGTCTTATTATACTAATTGTAAATCCCGAATATGCGGTTGGTGTTTATCAGTACCCTATCATTGTAATGCGTTTATCCTGATTGATGTGGCATGTGCCAGGCACGTAGTCGCCAGATATGTGTTTTAGCATAAACAAATATGTTCGTATGGTAAACACTATGGTAAACACAACAAAAGGTATCGACAGAGCTTCAAGTGCTTCTTAATTTTTTTTTTAGAATGACATGTTATTTCTACTATGTGCATATTCATCACAGATCTTGCCAAACCTGCACACAAAGTGCGAATGTTGAAGGTAAACCTCTAGCTACTGTAATTTGAATGCGTGTAAATTGCACTAAGTGAGAGGTTAGAGCTTTTCCACCTCTGAAGGAAGCAACTGGGGCAAAAAAATAAAGTAATAACCCAGCTGGAAGTTACGTGCAACATTCCCAACTCCGAAGTCAGTGATAAGGGGTAATCAAAGGTGATTTTAACGGTCAAAATTTGAATCGGGGTCTAAAACAGTCTAATGCCCCTTGCTGCAATCTTTTAAAAGTGGGCCAAATAAGGTACCCGCCTTGAACCGTCGGATTAATTTCTTTCAACTACTGGGTAGACAGAATATATTCCCTCTCTTGGAGGGTAACACCTTGTGAAGAACTCGAAAATTTGTCACCTGTGAGCTCATCCAAATGTGACGGAGGTCTGTACTAGGAGTTCTTGCTCCCCAAACAAGCTTATGTGTCTTTTCGGTCAAAAATGCAATTTTCACATTTTCCTTGGGGGCAGTAGTACCATCCAACCAATCCCACTCTCCTCTGCATGCGTCTTTTTTCAGGTCTCAGACTTCATATGACGCCTCTGAACTACGGCAGGATGTAAAATGCTAGATACGATCTGACGATGAGCTGCTTCTGGCTCACCTGAGGCATCTTGCACTTGAAGGATGAATCGATGCACTGTATATATATGATAGATGAGACCAGACTCATGACTCGTTAATGTCCCAGCTGCCAGCACATGCTGGGTTTACTGTCAGCCTTGGCATTACTGTCGATTACAGTGCACTTAAACGAGCCATTTATTGGTAAAGAATGTTATTGTGTCATTACGGTAAAGGCAGCACCCTTATTTGAATTTTCGACCGTCCAAATCATAAGCGCCTTTTGTAATCGATTAATCGACCATTCAGGATTTTTTGAATACCCTTAATAGATCTCCGAACAACCCCAACTCTTTCCACTGTGACTATAAAGCTGAAACGAGCGCCCGCATTAGATACACAGTTCGAGAATGAAAGCAATGACATCTTCAAAACCTCACTGAATTATCGACAAAGATTATGAGATGGATGGTGGAGAGGCAGACATAGACAGTGTTTAGATAGTAATGTGAGCGGGTCGGAGAACTCCAGATGTTCTGGGGGTGACAAACGGTGGGAATCACTGTCCGTTAGGCGAAAAGGCACTTCCGGCTGCCTATGTAGCTACAGTCCCCATTAAGGGTATTCAACGTTGAACGCTTCTTTCTGCCAGCGATATCTCAACACCCAGAGCAGCTGGAACCTTGTAAGTAGAATAGATCGATAAAGGAAATTCTGGAGCTATCCAACGGTGTCAATTTCATTCGTGTGGAAATTGTGAGCAAACAGATAATTTCGTTCAACGAAATCGTCACGTCAGCTTCGAATACCTCGATTAATTGCAGTCAGAATGAACGCGGCAGTACGGTAAACTGAACTCCGTGTATGGTAGCGCTCACCGTGCGGTGCCTCAACCGAGATACAGAACGCGCGCCACTGTAAGCCGGAATCATAGGTTACATGTCCCAGTCTTGATACATTTTAAATGTAAACCTGACTTTTGTTTTACGATGCCAACAAGAATGTTGTAGTACAGTGTGCTGAGAGAAGGAAAACCGCAAGTCAGATTCCTGTTTTCTTACCTTTCTGCTAATCCCAAAACTGAGCTCATCTACCTAGCTAAATGTAATTTAAACGGGTGCCCCCTGGTATCAGATATTTAAATCCTCCCCTGGACCATCAAAAGTCAGTAGCACAAAAAAGATATAAAATAAGGATGCCGTTGTGAGTGCGCAGGGAAAATGGACATCGCTGGACTCTCTGCTGGGAGGTCGTCAGGATTCACTCAGCATTTCACGCAAGAGAGGATAGTTTATCCCATGTATTGAACATGCGGACGTAGAATTGTATGTTTTCGAAGTTTATAAAAGAGATGGAAGATAGCGCTACCTGTTCATTTTAGGCTCAGCCTCGTATATACTCAGTTGACCCTTGATCTCAGGCGAGGCGCTAGTTACAACAAGGTCGATGTTGTGATTTGTCTTTTAGCGAGGAGATTTTACTTTAACCTTGGATCCATGCCTTGTGTACTCACTCAAAGTCAGAAGTTATATCTGTTTGTGTACGTTGGTAGCAATCTAGGTTGACAGCTTCTGGTCCTCATTCGAGTAAGCTATTGAGGGTAACGGCATGTACGTTATTCATGTATTTCCGTGTCAAACCCCGAGGCTATTCTCACACACTTTTCCCGTAACCCCCAAACAAGTCGTAACTGCGAAGAATAAAATAGGATTGAGAGACTGGAGGTGCGGAATTAAAGCTATCAAATAAGGAGATGGGGTAATCGAAGGGACGAAAAGATGGCTACCCCCCTCTCAAATCGAAGATCGCCCGTCAGGCAAAAGCCCGTTCTGTTAAGCGATTTTGAAAACTATCCGTTTCAGTACTTCCTCATCCACTTTCCTGTTTCTCTCTCTTGCCGCCGGCACTCAGTTGTCATCTCGGAATTTGAAATTAAAAACTATACACAAATAAGCCAGCCATGGCTCCAACAAAGAAACAATAGAACTTTGAAAGAGGAAGAAAAGAAACTTATGCATGATTAGCAGCTCACCATCCACACCGAACCCTCATGTACCACAATACCTGTGTATCCGCAACCCCACAAGTTGAAGCTGCTTGCTTGTTTTTTAAGTGGCATACCCCGTCTCGCTTTGCAAGCCATGCCCAACTCTGCCAAACTGCCTCCGCCAACCATATTATGGACCTGGCCTCTATGAAGCCCCCGTCTATCTATAACCCCCATGTAGCTACAGCTATGGCGCACCCACGATTCCGTGCACCCACAAACCCCGTGTGCCCACTAATGAATCAATAACAGATGTCATAGGTATAAATTGCATATAACAGAGAAATAAAAATGAAAAGACTCCTGGCGGGGCTGTATGAGTAACTGGTGTAGGAGGAAGGCGTGGTGCTGGAGCGGCTGTCGCAGGAAAAAAAAAAAGGGTTGTTAGGCCACTAGTCTGTCTTGGTTATATCACTAAATTCGAAGGGGAATTAGTTTGCTAGGGCTTAGGGACTTGTGGCTAATGCGTCGTTTCTTTGAAATTTTTAATCGGGATATTTATGTATCGGATGCTATCCTCCGCGTGCATGGAGGCGTCGAAAGATGTAATAGATGGTTCCTCCAGGGATGATACTCACCCTACACTCCCCTCTCACCTTTCTCCCCACAACATGGCTGGACGCCTCCCACGGGGATGATCTCTACATATTTGACGCTTCGGGAGGATACTGTAAATCTTCAATATGCAGAGTTTAATCGATTCTCAGAAGATGATTGCCCAATATATGGTACTTGCCACTTGCAAGTGTTGTGAATGTCGAAGACGTGACCGACACTGGACGATGGTCTACTTTAATATATTTCCCCAGCCCCCTACATTAATCCGGGAATTTCAAATTCAAAATTTTCCTCAGGATTTATTATGATTACTTTTTTGATCCCCACCGATGCCCCATCCTGAGGATATGAAACAAAACTCCGCAGGCACCAATTCTGTCCTCGTGCTATAGTCACCATATCCAGTATCGTATCCGTTAATGGATGGAGATTGCGCTGTGGCATTCTAGGGATCGGAAATATATCAACTACCTATTGACACCAGCTCCATGCAAACAAATTCTTTCCATAAAGCCTTGGCAAAGCTCGCCTTTGATCTTCGGGACAAGCATATGACTACTGGCAGGATCAACCAGGTAGCTAACCTGAACCCCATCACTCAGAACAACAGTCCCAAGTGATAAGAAACTCAACAACAATCATTGGGATTGCAGATTTGTTACCCAGAGGTAACATAAGCAAGGAAGATCATGCTAGAATAACATTCCCATCCCTTTCTCCTCACGTATGTAGAAGCATATACACTCTATCTCCCCTTTATCCCCAAAACCGAGAACCGAATTCAACAGGAATTGAATATAGCTAGTGTGGTGGGATATAGTTTTCTTATTCCCTTGAATCAATTCTTTTTAAAATCCTTCCCTTCATATTATGGGGAAATAATTTCAAAAAGCGAACGTTCACATATATATTGCACATTTTCTTTTTCCCTAATTCCAAACAGATTCCCAATCGAATTATGCCAGCGGCGTGGGTCCATTGCGAGTAAGTGACAACAGGGTATACCAGTCTGCCTAACCTCTACTGTACTCCCATTCTCCTTCTCCACTGATAAATTACCCGATTTTCCCGTCGTGGAAAAACCGCAGTGTTGGATTCCAATTAGGTCTGCAACTATAAAGGTGAATATGTTGCTGAAAGCTCCATGCCAACCCAAGGTCACAGGGCATCCATCTCCAGATGCAACGCTGTCTAGATCTCTTGCAACCAAATCCTCCCCCGCCCCTAGCCACCCGTATCATACCCGGCGCCCACCGGGTTAAAGGGTCAGTCCGCCCATGTGAAAATCTGGGACGGGATTGCGTAGGTGATGCCCTGATCGTGAGAAGCCCATGGAGAGCGGGGAAAGTGTGCATGTTTGTGGACGTGAGGCCTTCCTTGGAATGTTGTGTCCATGGATCTGTAACATCCTCGCAAATGTAGATATGCCGCGTACAACTGGTATTGTAACTTGAGCTCAACCTCATGTCGTTGAAGGCTTGGATAAACCCTCGAAGAGCTCGTTCGCAAATTTGTTAGAGGAATGGTATTCAAAATAAATAACAGTACAAGCAAGATCCACGTGCGCACACATATCACCAACGCCAACATTTATCAAAGCAGTACAGATCAAGAGCATAAAGCAACCAAAAACGTCAAACAGCCATGGTACCCTGGTCATCTCCGACTGCATCTAATTGGTCCTTGGATTGCCACCAAGCCTGACTAGGTAACCTGGTCCCCAGCAGGCTAGGTACACTTCCAGCAGAAGTATTTCTGCAATCAGGCTGAGCGAGTGTCCCCGACATTAATACGTACCATACCTCAATCAATACATAAACGATTCATAAAGCAAAGCAAGCAACACCTCAACCCACAAGAAACTAGCACTAGGTTTAGTAATTATCAACAGAATGACAACGCTCTATATTAAAGCCGAATCATAATCACTCATCGCAAGTTGAATACACACTCCGTGAGCACATAAGCAGCCCCCAATTTGTGGCAATTAAAAGTCAAAAGCCAATAAACGCTGATAGCTTTCCTTCTGATTCTATAACATAAAACATACAAGCATTCCTTCAGCTCTCCACTCCCTTGTCAAGCCTAAAAATATTCATAATCTATAAAGCAAGCTCTTTCCCCCAGACGTCCCAGATTCTTGCAGTAATTCTTGTATCATACCGCCGTCGATACGGGTCAACAAAAGTTCCAAGCAATAAAATCGGCAAACCTGCTGAGCGCAAAACACTCAGCTTTGACACACACAAAGTCTCATGCACTGTCGTTGAGTATGATGAGTAGAGTGGTTAACAATCGATGGAAGAAACAGCAGGAAAACAAATAAAAGGGAAAAGGTGCGAAGAAGGAGCTCCATCATAAGACAAGGAAGGTGCTATGGGTAAGGTAACTCATTTCGCACTGTCCACTGCCAAGCCGCACAACCCCAGCAAAAATGAAGAAACAACGTATAAAGAGGCTCGGGAATGCCATCAACCATCATCAAGTCCGACATACCCCATCCACCGACTTCACTCAAGTGACTCATCGGGCATCCTCGGCCAGGTAAAACTCTGCTTTACTGCTCCTCCACCTCCTCTAGCCCTCCTTACCCCCATACCCCTTCCTCCCCCTCCCCTCCAACAGTATTCCCCTGCCTACTGCTGCCTACAACCACCCTTCTTTCTGCTCCTCCACCGGAGACGACTCTCCCCCGTCTTCTCCCCCTCATCGAGCCCCCAACGACATCCGTCCACCCCTCCTCCTCCTTCACCAACTTAATCGCGTTCTCCAATATCTCGTACAACTCATCTAGGGTCCTGCACCTATCCCAGTCCTTCAGCTGCCAACAGAACTTGCGCGCCTGTTGAACTAACGCTAGTAAGTCTCGGTCACTCATAAGCTTACGCTTATGGACAGCATGCCGTACTTCGTCCACAGGTTGGATCTCTCCAGAGAAGGAGTCTTTATTTGCGATTATGTGGGGTGGGATGCGATTTTGCTCGACGAGGCGACGGAGATGGTGAGTCCAGCGGGGGAGAGTGAGGGTGGTGGGCCCGGTGACTGTGTGAAGGAGGCACACGCTTGGAAGGCGGGGTTGTTGTGGGGCTGCTGTCTCCGCGGCGGGAGTAGCAGGACCACCTTCGGCGGTTGAGGATTGAGTGCCAGAGTCGTTGCCGGCAGCTTCCGAGGACGCAGCGGCAGCCGCCGCAGCCATCCTTTTCAGACGCCTCTTCTGCTGCTTCGTGAGGGTTTTGCCGTTGCAACTCGGGGCAGCGTTACCTTCTTGCACTCCTGGAACTTGGGCCGAGTTTTCCGCTGACGCCGCTACCAACATCTTGCACTCACAGTTCTCCAACAGGACGTCTCTGTTCTTGATGAACCAGTCGTAAACCGCTTCCTGACAGCAATTCATCATCTGGGTGAAATATGCATATTGATCTTCCTGCGAGATGTGTGTCTCCTGTAGCGGCTCTCCCTCCTCTGTAGTCAGTGTCACGGAGTTGGAGGCGGTCCGCTTGAGTGACGGAATTGTTGTCGTAGTTGGCTGCTGCGCCTGAGAACTTGAGGGGGCTGGATCGGGTGCTGTGTTGTTGTCGGAGAAAGCCTCATGGGGAGGCAGGGGTTGGCGGGCAGGGGATGCGCTCCGAGAGAGAATATATTCCGGACGGATGTTCAAGGTGTTTGGAGCTGGTGACGACGGGTCTAACTCTGATGAGCTCTGGGTATCAACCACCCGCGGCGTTAGTAGAGTTCCACCTCCTACTGGAAGCGCATCATTCGCGCCTGGCGTGGAGGCGGCAGGAACGACCGCAATTGCAGGAGCGGAGAAACTACTACGCTTCTCCTGGTGGGTTTTCCTGCCGAAACTCGGGCTGAAAGCGTCTTCGCTTCCCATCTCGATGCGCAACATCCTCGCCATTTTTTGCAAGCACTCCCTCACTTCATCTTTCTCCTCCGGTAACAACTCCAACACTGCATCAGAGGCTGCCTCCAGGAAATTATTATGCACCTTCAATGCCTCGACAAGCTGCTTGACCATCGCTGTCCGGAACGGCTCCGGAACTGAATTGCACGATCTCGGTGAATCATAAGGACTGCGTTGCTTGATCGGTATTACATTTCGCACACTCTCCTTCCCCTTAACTTCTGCAGATCGTTCCGGATAATTCAGGTCAAAGAGATCACTCCGCTCATACCCTTCCGAATGTTGGATCACGTGCTGCGAATCTTTTGCCCACAGGGACTTGATTCTCCGTCCGCGACGTCCTGCTGAGCCTCTTCGTGGAGTTTCCTTTCCGGAATTGCTCTTGATCCCAAGCCCAATCTCTAATTCCACCCCCTGCCTCGCATTAGATTGTATTGAACATGCCTTTGCGTGCTCGGCGGCGGTTTCGGATTGGTTGTTGGGAAAGATTCGCCCGCAATCTACGCAAAAGAGAACCTCATGATGCTCTTTTTCATGAATGAGCGCATCTGTTAATGTCTTGTGTATAGCTGACTCAGACTCAGAACCTGCTTGGCCATATTGGCACCCAACGAACGAACATTGAAATCCGCGCTCAATTTGATAACCACGGCAGCGACAGTGCGTTTTATGCGCCCTATTAGAACAGAAATTGTCTTAGTGAGGGCAAGTCGCGGATTTTTTAGGTGCCCAGATATCTTGATTACATACCTCCAGTCATGGTCACCCACAAATAATTTTCCACAATCTCTGGAATGGCATTGGAGGGGCATGGTTCTCGGCGCATGTGCAGCACTCCCGTTCACCGAATATCCCGAACCGCGACGACTCTGCGACTGCGAATGAGTCTGTGATGGGGGGTAGCCATGATTATCAGGGCTAGGTACGGATGTATCGTGTCTTTCGTTGGATAGTGGTGGTGAATCTCGCTTGGCTGCATTGACCAGTTGGGGATTTTTGCGGTCCAGATTGTAAGGATGGTTTTGCGGATGGTGCTGAGGTCCCAAAGACTGGGAACGTGAGGACCCTTGGTGAGTATTTTTTGGTGCCCTGTGGTGCTCATGCTGGGGCAGCTGTGGAGTAGCATTTCTTCCGGTAGCGCGAAGGGAACTAGTCGGGTTGTGATTGAAGGAGACCGTTGGAGGCTGGTATATCGCAGGTGATGGCTTCGGAACTCCGCTGGTGCCAGGCTGAAATGGAAAAGTTGTGAGCAGCTACTCTTTTTTTTTTTTTTTTTTTCCTTTAAAAATTCCCTCCCTCTCCTTCTCTTCTTTCCTCTGCCATTACTTTGCAATTTTCGTGATGACTCCCACACGTATCGAGGTAGTACTCACAGGACAAGAATAGTGATGCATCTCACGAAATACAGGCACTGCATTATTATTTCCCACCAGACTAAGCTGGTTTGCGAAAGTCGGAGCTTGAAGCATCGTCCCACCATTAGGAACATTTATAATATGATGGTGGTGGCCCTGCTGGTGGGCCTGCGAGTATGGAACTGGACATGCGTTTTTCAGAGGTTAGTCAACCTTATGATAAGTGGGCTTAACTCAAAGCCGAAGGGCAGTAAGATTGGGCAAATACCTGGCTGCATTTTTTTTTTTTTTTTTTTTTTTCCTTTTTCTGTCCCCTCAGATAAAAAACTGAAAATCTAACAGGTCAATAGCTTTATCTTCTTAAGTACCTCGCAGATAGGATAGTGATTAATTCGTTTTGTGTTGACGTGGTGATGGAAAAGTTGGGTCAACAGCGAGAAAGGTATGAAGAAGGCTACCTATCAGGTAAGCACTTATGGTAAGAACACTGCGAGAAGGGAGCTTGGAAATGTGTGGCACAACGGATATAACAAAATCCGGGAAATAATACGAAAATTTTAGTGTTGAAGCTCGCCAGATATTGCAAGGCAAAATACCGTACTTCGTTCCCGATCTTTCTTCTCTCACATTAAATGAAGGTATTTTTTTCCTAGCCCATGTCCCATCCTGAGTTATCCTGAACCCTCTTAAGGACATTTACATTGCGGCTCTGCGGGCAGACAGGGGTAGTGAGCATGGGGATAGCTTGCACTGGTAAAGCCCAGGCAGTTTTCTGACAGGCTTTGGCAGGGGTTGCATAGTGTGGTGCTGCCCACCGGAGGAACCGAAAGCCATTACAATGTTCTCAAATGCAGATCCTTCTGCGTAGAGTGGTCGGTGATTACTAAGAGTGTCAAATTCCTTAGGAATGAAATACTCTAGAATTAGACACGGAGTTCCTTTGTTACAGAAACGCCTTCTCTTCATTGATTTTTGATCCTTTAGGCAGCAACATGTCATCATCTGATATGGAAGATCGTTCAAACTGGAGCGGCGCAGACTTACAGGGGTGTCAAGCAGGGGGTGTGCATGTTCGCCCCAGCGTTGCAAAGCTTGGTCCAATCCGAGAGCTGGCTTCTTGCCTTTCAGTCTCCTTTTTTTCCGATTCCAAATGCAAGGTACCATATATCAGTATCTCCATAACCTGTCTATCCCCGATATAAACTGATTAGATTCATGTTGCGTAGGAGAGGTAGAAAAATGGTGCCAAATGCAAGTCACCTCACATTTATATCACGCGCCCAGCAAGTCTGCGCTAACGGACTCGGTAAAGCAGGGCAGGGTGGCCGCGTGCTGTTCCACCTGGGGAGTTTGAGAACGCCCCGTGTGCCAAATTTAGGAATTTGCCCATACATCAAAAAATTCGGCGAGTCGCCTTTCCTCCTTGAAACGGTTCGGAACGGAATGGTCTAGGTGCGTACCTTTAATCGGTAGGGTGTCGTGATAATGTCGACTGAAAAACATACAAAGTAAATGTATTCGTATGATTCATCACTGCAATAAATTAGCTGTTGTGTGGTACATGTTGGGAAACACAAAAATAATACATGAAAAACGACCATGTGTCCATATGAAAACTTCGAAAATACGCAAACTTCAGCCCTGACTGCCGGTACTTAATCGCGCAGCAACATACGTACTCCTTGCAGGCGACTTGCAGGAGTAACTTGCACATGCAACAATGAATTGCTATGTTCTCTGCAATAATGGATTGAAAATGAATAATATCACATTGAAGAAAGCAGAAGAAATGAAATAAAATAAAAAAGAGAAAGCACAGAACTGCCTTATGAGTCTGCTTCACCTATATGATTTGGGCAAATAGAACGACATGATCGCACAAACAAGAAATTCCCCAGTAGAATGGGGACAGCTCAGCTCAGAGCATCTGGGCACCAGACTAACTTTCCGATATGTCATCAAAATGATTTGAAAATCACCATTGATTCAAATAGGTCGGATCGACACTGCACCTCCCTTTGTACGAGGCAGTAATTTCCACAATGCAAGCGCAAACTTACCAAGAGCTCACCTGACGAGAGAGTAAGGAGCCTGAATGGAAACAGGTAAAGCCTTCTTGAAGATTGCTTGCTGCAAGATGGTTGTTGCGCAATTTGGGAGGGTGCCAACCAGAAAACTATCTTCCAACCCGGGTTCGTGCATTTGTACGGGGTCAGCACAGATTTTGCATGCTTTTATTTTCTTTTTGAAGAAAAAGAAAACGGGGAACGAAAATATCATGTTCCAGACTGCAGGTATTATAACGCTTTTAGTTCAGTAACACACAGACGTTAACTAATGCTATTGGATGGAGATTAGAAATCAACAACCGGCTCAGCCCATTGCATTGGGAGTTCGTGAGACTATTATTCTTGTCTTCACGCTGTTACCATGCAGCTTCGGAGGTATGACAGAGGTGGCGTGTTCACAAAAAGATGGCATCTTGGGGAACAGAATGCTCGAAACAGTCGTGATGTTCACATTTCTTCCTCAAGATGCACCGACCAACGAATTTACACACAGTAGAGACGTACCACAAATAAAAGGGCTAGACTACACCCGCCTTTCTTTCAACAGATCGGCTAACTGATCAGATTGGATGCTTTGCCTTGTCAGCATGACAGCCGTGTGCGGTACATTCCATCCACTACCCAGAAACGAAAGTGAGACAGGGTGGCAAACCAGACAGAGTAAGAAGGAAGATATCAGGGACGCTTTCCCGTCAGTAATTGAGGATTTTGTGTTCCCCGGTCTCCAAAGCACTAGAGCACCCTTTAGGCAGCCAGCTGAGGAGGAAAGTGCAACGGACTAGGCTAACCACAGAGAATCGCGTAACCTATGCCAAACGATCCACTCTTGCGTATTCCAAGATCTAGCTGAAGTATCTCTGATGGCATAGGGCATGATGAGCCCAGGCGATGAACGGGAAGGAAGATTGTCATGGAAGCTATGGGGCGAGACTAAGCCGTGACTCGTGGTGCCATCGAAGGTGTTCTGGGAACGGGTTTTGAGTTATGACTTACCTTTCCGCAGGGCAAAGTGTACTGGGGTTCACCGAAGAGTACATTGTTGTGAGAGTTCTCCTCTTGCCAGACTTTGCTCTTGCCTAAGGTGCAACTTATCCTCGACATCCCACAACTCATCTCAAGCGGCCTAGACACTGCCACCGAAGGATGAACCCTCCTAAGGGTGCTGAAATTGCGCACAGACATCTACACCTGTGAATAGGCGGTCTATACCTAACGGAACTTCAGAATTAGGAACAAATGGTCATCATGCTTTCTAGAATTATCAGTTGCATGGCAATCGATGAACATCAAGGTACGCTTCCTCTGGGTCAATCGCCATAGCCCCTAGGGCGGCACGCGATTATTGATATTAAAAAAAAAAAAAAAAAAAAAATTCCTCTGGGTCAACCTACGAGAAACTAAGCTATTTCCTCTCACTATTGTGAGATTACTCAATGACGATGCTCAAAATATGAAGGTGTCAAAATAATTATCTGTTCTCTTATAGTGAATTCGACGAGCCACTTCTGAACAAACCGCCTATTCACCGCCTTTGATTCTTCAAGCTCTAAAAAAAAAGGAATTTGTTGTGAGGAACATATGATGCCTAGTGGTAGAGCTATTAATGTCTACTCTACATCTGTTTGTCCGGAGGCTTGTGGGGCAAGACGAAAGAGGCATAGATTTCCCAGCCCTGGTTTTCCAACGGTGCATAGGACTTTATAACAAGATACTCCGCAACGGCTCTTTGAACTAGTACCCGCCTTGGAAGGCTGAACGTTCCTATGTTTCTAGATTTCCAATACAGAAGCATGTGATAAGATCTAGGTCGACACCCGTAAACGCCGTCCCTACTAGTATAATTATCCATGTGCCTTTTCTGACACTGGTTCGGAAGATGTTGGATTTGCCCTGAATTCAGAGAAGATAACCAGAAGAATAGCGGCCAGCTGGAGTCTATTTTTCGCTACTGGGAGCATGTGAATTTGCGTTTTGACGCTCAATGCATCATGTTTACCCCTTTCTTAACCTTCTCTATCTTCTCTTCTGGTTTGTGCGCCTACTTGGCTGTTCTTATCTTCCCCTTGTATTTTGCTGAGGCCTCTTTTGATTTCATTCTATTGTCTTCGATGCTTTGGAAGAGCCATCCGGGATTCATATCCATTGCTACGTCCGTCAATGTTTCATTCTTTCCTCATATCCTTTTCTATCTCCCATGTGATTCAGCCTCGTCCTAGCCCCCAGGGCGGTATACGGGTAATGATTAGGGGAAAAGAAAAAAAGCCTCATACCCCTGTCTCTTTAGGCCCTGTTTTATCTACGTCTGTAGTTTCCTCCTTACGTTGTTGTGTTCCTCGATCTCTAACTTCTATTTGTTCCTCTATGATGTTGCCCACCATTCAACTCCTTATCTTTCCTTAGCCAAGATCACTTGATCGTTGCATAGATGCCCCTTCTCGCGCGGACGGGCCGCTTTGCTTCGCCTTGCCGCAGGATGTGAGAGGAAACTGGGAACATTGTGGGCGGAGCAGCGATTCCCTGTCACATAACTTACTGTAGCTGTGGCTTCGCTGCCGCCCCGGAGCCTACGGATCGTTGATTTGCGTGACTTTTCTTACTTTGAAGGAATAAGACCCTTCGAACACACCCATCCAACTGCTTCTCTACAAGAAGGTTCCTGATGGTAGCACCTTGTGCCTTCAAAGTCCCACCATCCTCCCTGTGAGGTTACAAAACCTAGACCTTGCCACAGAGTCTCAAGAACCAGCATGTCATGAAATGAAACCTCATTTCCCAGCTTTTCTTTTGCCACGAGACTTTTACACCGTGACCTATCACAAATTATGTACTTGTACTCCTATGTTTCTGCGGTAAGCTAGCACTCAGTTACTATCTTGCTACTATACACAGCATCCTAAGACACCAAAACATGCAGCTAGAAAGTGATAACAAGTCTGAATGACCTACAAGCAACATGCGAGTAATGATATAAAAAAAATTCAAAAAAGACCTACAAGCATTACACAAAGCCCAGCTTTGTACTACACCTACCATATTCCATATTCTGTCCGGCTATCTAACGATGGAGCTATAATTATACATATCAGAAGTGACATGAGCACAAGTACGCCTAGACTATATCAATCAAAAGGTATAATAGTTACTACATGTTATTAGAAAGTGATGCCTGTATTGGGCAGAAGAGGCACAGCTTCACCGAAAGAAGGACAACTGGCAACGCATGGTTTCACTGTTCCAAACTTAACTCAAGGATCACAATGACTCGTGATCTTATAATAAGTACCATTGATGCGGGTAATATCTTTAAAAAAAATAAAAAAAAAATAAAAATTCACGTACGGTTTAAATTCTGATTCAGAGCAAAACTGGCAATACACGTTGTTCCAGCTGGTAATATTGCTGTGCGGTAGTTCGCTATTCTGGGCTCACGTGTTAAAAAACGTATTTAGGACTAAGCTATCCCATGGCAGAATCAGCCAGGTTAATAGGGAACCTTTAACTTGTTTTTTTTTTTTTTTTTTTTTACGTGACCCCGCGTGCAGCTGTTCGCCATGGCAGGGCCTTTAACTTGTGTAAATGCTTCTATCGAGGTGCAAGATGCTCAACTCATCGAACATCCCTCTAGCTTAGTTCTGGATATGTCGTATGAAATCTTTTGAGATTTTCTCGCTTGTGAGCGTACAACATGTAGTTAGTGGCAGTTAACTTTCTTTCTTTCTTTTAAATAAATACCTCGCCATAGCCTATAGGGCGGCAAGCGAGTAATGATATTAAAAAAAAAATCGCTTGTGAGCGGTGTTTGATAGGTTCAATGCTGCTGCCAAGGAGCAAGATTCAGCCTTTCTTCGCAGAAACAGGTTCGAACTTGGGAGAACTAAGTTGTAAATCAACTAAGCTATCAAAGCTCTTGAATTTATTATGTAGTGTGTGACTACATCCTCGAGCTATTGTTGCTGCTGATCATGAGCTTTTGCGTTTGACTCATAATTGTGAGAGCTTCTCACTTTGATTGGTTCGTCCGCTGGGACTGACTTACAAGTCTTGAGGGAGCTCTTCAGGTTGTGTGGATGCATGTATGAGTGAGTGTCAGGTACACCAGCCCATACTGCAGAACCGTACCATGTTCAGCTCCAGCTGCTTGGTTCACCAACCAAGACCCTTCCAGAGCCGGACAACTACGTCGGTAACCCGTATCTGGAGTATGTAGGCATGAATGATGGCTAACTTTCACATGCACTGTCCAAACAACTAAAGTGGTAGTTATCTTGATCGAAGTCTCTTCACTAAGCTCCCGACCTCAAACAGAGCTCCAATTTTCCAGCTCTCCTTACTAAAAATGTCATTAGACTTATTAAGGCCTGTCATTCGTCTTAATACGACTGTCAATAAGGTCTTCCTGCCCGAAATGAGCAGGAGAGATCCTAAGAATGGGCGGAAGCAAGGGCCGATCAAGAGAATACTATGTAGATTAAGGTTTTAAAAGCGTATACATGAGGGCCCCGTCTTCGACTCTTGCATGTCAAGCCTATGCATGGGAGCACAACGTACGAAAGAAACAACCCTAGGGAGATAGAGAGATGATGTTTGCCGCTTGGCATTTGGGGATTGTCGAGGTATCGAAATTCCATGATATGCATGGTGCTCTGTGTGCAGAGGTGGGATTGCTGGCTAGGGTAACAAATGGCAGCTGAGGGAGGTCTGGTTTAGGATCTTGTTGGGAGGGGAGGAGTGATGGAAGGGAGGGAAGTGAATAAGTTGGCGGATTGGAATTCCAGGAAGGGTTGAGAATTGAGGTAGAGACGGAGAAGGTGATATAAAGTCGGTGGGACGCTCCTGGACTTGGACTCAGAAGGCATCAATCCACGGTGATTCCACATCCGTCCAGCCTGGTCTTCCTCAGTCACCTTTACGAAATCGACATCAGCGTGCCCTCTCTTCTGGGCAAGCTAATACATTATATAACCCCCCAGAGTCTTCTGGTTTCCTCTCTGTTCACCCTACTCTAAACCGCTGTGGACATATGCACGGTTGACAATTCATTCTCTGTTTCACAGCCGGCCCTCTGAGACAGTACATGTGTTCTAGAATCACTGTTACCTGTGCCTTGTGCACAGCTGCAGTTCTTTCAACAAAAGTGAGAGAATGTGGAAACCCGCACACCAAAAAATGTCACAGAGAATATCAATACATTGAAATACCGTCCGAGGACAATGTATGTGACAGTTGTGCAGTCTGTCAGGAGCTACGAATGCTCCTGCCATTCATTACACTCACTGTCATTTACCGCGTGTTTACTCTCTACGCCTAAGAAAGTACACCCTCCACGCGAGGGCCTAAACTAGAAACCTCACAAAGCGGTTTCTACGCGACCTTCGGTGATGAGGGTTGAAAAACACTACAGATATTCGCAGACGGCGTGGCGTCTACGAATCCTAACCGGGAATTTTTGTTGGCAGTCGTGTTGAGCGCGGTTGTCACATGTATATATTGCTTAGTTTTTATTTATTTATTTTTTTATTTATTTATTAATTTATTTTTTTGTAAAGATCTGTTGGTGCTTCAAGTTTCTTTTCTTATCCTTCCAGTTATTGTATCCCATCTGCTTGTGGTATATGTTGCGCTGGTGGTAGCCACAAGAATCCTTTCCCCTTCAACCGTCCTTTTCTTTGTCCTACTGGTTGTCAATCATGAATTTCGGTTTACTTTGAGAGCGTTAGATTTCATCAATGTTTCCGTTTTTCCCTCTCAGCTACAGCACAGGACATACTAGAGCATATTGCTCTTACCATTGTCGTCACCTCCCTTTCGGATTTGCTGATGTACTTCCCTGGTTGGATTTCGAGCTGTTGTAGATAGTCATTACCCTGAACTTCCGTGCCCTTCAAGTGCATATTATCAGCAGCACACATCCTTTTCCTTTTCTTCCCATTGTGTTACTTTTAATTCTCGGTTTTAAGTTTGATAATCTTGAGGATGACACACTAGATAGCTAATCATTTCACGAATTCACTTTTTTTTTGTTTCTTTTAACTCAAGCTCTTGTACAAGAAACTAGTGATTTCTGATGGGTCTAGTTGGAGATATGGGGAAGCAAAAAGGTAAAACTGAAGCCATAGGGTGCGCGCCCAGGTGACAGTATAAACTACTACTGACAAATAGCAATTCACTCAATCTCCAGCATCCTATTGGATTGGGCGGTACGGGATTAGGGATCATCCATTTTTCTCTTTACTCCTTTTAGTTTCTATTTCTTCTTAAACCATCTTACCATCCATGTATTTAACATCTCGCCATAGCCCACAGGGCGGCATGCGAGTAATGAAATTAAAAAAAAAAAAAAAAAAAAATCTCCAGCATCACAGTTGAGGCATAACGATCAAATCTCGAGGCCTTACAGTCCCGAGACCTTTGGCGTAAGGTCAATATATAGGGAACGAAACTTTGATATAATCACGTTTTGGCGGCATACATCTGTCTCTCTAAGCGCACGTGTGTAACTAAACCTGTGCGCAGGATAGGCGTGGAAGAGGTAAAGGGCCAAAATAGGAAGGATCTTTGTGAGGACCTCATGAGTTGGTTGTACGGGGGCAGTACATAGTTGGCCATATGACCATCTGGCCACTACTCTCTCCACTTTTTGCTTTTCAGGGTACGACAACTCATTATGGCCTTCCATGTTTTTTAGTCGGATTTAAAACTTTATTTTGTTTACACTCATGTCAATTCGTCTCCACAGCTGCTGAAAATACCGCAATTCCCTTCGGCTTCTCACCTGGGACTCCCGCGGTTACTACACCCCGGCAAGGCTTAAAAGCATATGCACGACATCACACGAACAAGTACACAACAACTACTGTAAGGGGGGTGGGTTGCACATGCACGGCTAGGTTAGGTAACACATCCTTCATATATACGTCTCGCAACATAAGTATATGTGTGGTGAAGAATTGACTGAGTAGTCCGGCTCTATGTCCCGGATCGTATCTTCCCAAACAGCTGGATGTACACGTGTTAATACCTATCAAACAATACTCGGTAGTATCCACTTTCGAGTAGCACCTGCCATGAATGAGGAGCGAGCGAGGAGGCCTTGCATCAATGCATTGCAGTAGCAAGTATAATTTAAGACAGGTAATAATGTAAGATGATATGTACAACATTTTCTACAAAACGATGTCTATAGGGTTACACGAGTGGATGTTTTTGGTCTTCCTCAATGCAGGCCGCGGTGAGATCGATGGCCTTAGTATTTATGATATCGACTGGCTGGGCGGTTGGTAAGGCATGTCTGGAATAAACTTTTGTGTTGTGTGCTTTTTTGTAATTGTGTTTTTCTTCAAAATGCTAATTGCCCCATTTGTTCTAATCTCGTTTTTCACATCTGTGTTTTTGGGAATTACATCAAACCGGACCGCTAAAGATAGGGCTTGAGTTTTAGGTCTTTCTGACCAATGGGGTAGCTGTAGCCCCTGCATTAAATTCATAACTAGGATGGTGACCCACTAGATTCGAACCAGACTTCCGGGCTCAGCTGCTGGGAAAGTGTGGGAATTCGTGGGCTGTCATGCATCTTCCGTTCTCTCCTTTTCCAGACCATCCTCTCCCCATTGCCCCCACACTTGTAACCTCAATACGACCTGCTCGTACTACATTGCCTTTCCACACGAGCCTCAGTCTAGACCATGCACTCCCTATCGTCGGGCCATGCCACAGCCACACACTGATCTCGATCTCGTGAAACATATACATGAACCAAACCCAATCAGGCAACAGCACACAAGAGAACTATGTAGGTAAACGGCAGATTATTGCCCAGAGACCGTAAAACATATGCACCCACAGTGCTCAAAGGCAACCATGCTCAAAGGAGGGAATACAAAGACCAACAAAGAAATTTTTTCAACCGCATTGCAGGAGCAAGTAAGTTTTCAGAGAACATTATTCATTTCAGTTCTGGACCACCCGTGCCAGCGCAACTCCCACTCGCTGCGTGCTATCCAATTAGATGCTGTCAATTGAGTTAAAAACCAAACAATTTGCAGCGGCTGAAACACGACATATTAAACACAAGAGATACACCCTTAAGAAGCAAGCATTGAACTGGAGTATACTAGGTCTGTAGCTCACATAGCTAGATGGGAGAGTTTTGTGCCAGCTGGCAAAGGGAACACAAAACGAAACGCAAAATTCAAATAACATTACTCAGAGAGTGACAGAGACACACCTATTCCTAATCATCACCTCTCTCTCTTCTCGCTCCACAGCAGTGAATCAAGCCTGCGAGATTGAGGTGAAATTAACGCAAGCAGACAAAGCCTGCAATTCACTGTCCAGTTGAGGGAGCATGAACTAAAGTATGACAGGGTACTGAAAGCGAAATGTGTGCAAATATCAAGCTGATGCGAGGGTTCTGATGCGTGGGTTGTGTGTTGGGCTCTAAGATTCCTCCAGAGAATAATTTACAGTTTCGTCATTGCTTGCATGACAACCAGGTAGGCGAATAAATATGAACTAGGAGGTGTTGGATGGAAAAGAAAGGTGGAGGAGAGGGGTAGAGGGGCAATGAGAGAAAAACAGCCTGGGAAGATAGAAATGTGGGTATATAATCCTATTCCAATGCCCGTCGAAATGACTTTCTTCTCCACCGGGATTGTTCGCTTCACAAAATATTGTACATTGAAGCCTCTCAAGCCATATCAAGGCTTAATCTCGATCAATTCCTCCTTTAGGGCTTTTGAAATTTGACACTCTCAACTCTTGTCTCAAGGCTCATTATCTCTCCATTCATTCATCTGCACTTCTTACACCTACGTCCTGGCTTATCATCTCTTGTACGAGTGAATGCTTTAACTCGTCGGTCTTCCCATCTCTTACTCGCTCTCTTAGTTTATTCCAAGCACATTTTTGCGAGGTGCATCTTTCTCATCTGCACGGTCACTCACACATACATATAAATCTCCGCGGGAATCTGCAAGCAGAGTCTTCTCCCCATCTTCACTTCCCAACAAACCAACCTCAAAATGTGTCACTACGTACAGATATTTTGCGCAGCTTGTATGCGCATCAATTTTGGCGAACACAGGCTTAAAAGGTGTACCCATCCAGGAACGACACATTGTCGCCGATGGGCAGTCCGCACATGCAAATTTGCGCATTCAATCTGTTTGTTCTGTAAAGAGGTACAGCGGCGGAGAGTATTGGTTATGCTCGTGAGGTTTGCCGCTTATCGAGACTGGTTTGGAGACCAGGACTCAGACGAAGAGAGTGAAGTTGACTTAGTGATCCAAGCAATTATGGATAGGATGTTTCGAGAAACGCAGGGAGAGGGTGACGAAGATTGACATAACTGGACGGCTGAGTGTGGTTCGGAGTTTTCCGACTGAAACTTGAGGCGTTGCAGCTTTTAGCATCAGGAAAGGGTAGGATTGGTGGAGGGGTGGAGGGAAGAAATTTGATCTCCTGTTTGCCTTGTTCGTATGAGTTTCTGTCGAGTGATGTTTGGCTTTTACTTTTAGATTTCGTGAACTTACTTGGCAAGGTTTCATAACCAGCTATTCTACTTCTCTGTCTGCATTTCTCGCTTGCTCTTCTTATTCTTTGCATGTTCTGTCCAACTGCAGGAGTTGTTCCATTTCCGAAAAAGGTTCTTTTGATTTATAAACTTTTGTTTTTATCATTACCCGCATGCCACCCTATGGGATTTATAAACATGGTGGCGCAGGATGTGATTGTTCTGCGACATATTATGGCTTGACGGTGCAAGCCCGGGACACCACAGAAGAGAATATATATTCATCTTCATTGCATTTCAAGAAATAAAGGTCGCGTGGCTCAATCGGCAGAGCATCGTGCTAATAACGCGAGGGTTGTGAGTTCGAGTCTCACCGTGACCATCTATTTCTTTTTTTACTTTTCGGAACTTTTGTTAGCTAACATTCTGTTGACATCGGGGGCTTGCTTGGAGCTGGCTACTGTTAATTACTCGTGTCTTTAATCATCCTACCCTAAATAACCTCTTTTACGCTCTATCATACTAGTAATAGGAGCGGCACGCGAGTAATGATATTTAGAAAAAAAAAAAAAATACTAGTAATACCTGCCTGCCATAGGCTAGTAGCCTGTATAGTAGCAGTCGGTGTCTTTGCTATTATTTCTTGGCAGCACACCGTCTCTTAGGCTGGGTACGAGAACACTGTACGGGGTTACGTGAACAAAAAAAAGAAAAAAAAAATACTAGTAATATGGTGCTGGAAGTGAATAATCAACATGAAATTTGCGGCACAACCAATGCAACACAAAACCTATCAGCAACCACAACCTGATATGAACTAAGGTAGAAATATCAAAAATCTATACTATTTGAGATGCTCTATCATTCTATGATATTTTCATGGCAAAATCTTTCTTCGTTGTAAAACTGAAAAGGTTCAAAGCTTTTTTACTTTCTTAGGAAATGTAGGAAATGTTACATGCCAAGCCCCATACAAATGGATCAGTCATCAAAGGGTTCCCCCTCTCGCACTCGCCGGTGACTCTTATTTTTGAAGGCCCCTATACCATATTGATGACCATCCTTATATGCCTGCATAATACGAAGACTTTTATTATAATACGCCAAATAGAGATGTCTGAAATAGAAAAAAGAGCTTTGGGTAGAGTTTCTCGTAGACCTGCAATGAACTCTGGAGAAGAAACCTTCTATGAGTGGTGCGAGCGTGGGCAGCTGTAGACGTAAAGCGAGCATGTAATGCGGCCGTGTAAAGTGACCGTGGCTGAAGGGTGCGCGATTGCTCACCGATTGCAAGCAGCAAATGGCACATATGGTGCTGCTTACTAATGCTGGCCAGGAATGTTACAACATGTTGATTATCCGGCACCATATCTGCCCGCACAAGCTTTGATGTGATTTCGGTTCCTCATTTGTCTTATACAAAGAAACGGTAATACATGCCCTGCCATGGCAAAAAAAAAAATGCTAATTACTTAATCTCATGCCAAGCCTGTAAAACGATTTGACCATAAATCCGTTAACCCGAATAATACATGATGAATAGCCTCTACTAAGTGAACAATGCCCGAATACCCAATTGATACTACAATCACGGATCGGGTGATGATGCGCCGACCGATATCATGCACCTTCTTGGCACTCCTCCTAATGCATTCTCCCATCATATTACTTATTTTAGGCATATGACATATAGTGAAATTATATACTACGAGACTAATTCAATATCTCTAAATTACAATCTCTTATCAGAATCACAAAAAAAAATCAAAAAATCAAGAGCTGTGACTAAATAAGTAGTGAAAAAGAAAAAGTAGGTAAAATTGAAAAAAAAAATAGGTAACAAGAGGAGAAAAAGTTAAAAGCAGCAGTAAAGAAGATTCTGTGAACAGAAAAACAGACTAAGAAAGTAGAGAAGTAGCAGAATGCAAAGTATTTTTTTTTTTTTTTTTTTTTTGTCATGTGACCCCGCGCGCAGCTGTAGCTCGCCAAGGCAGGGCATGCAAAGTAGTCAAAATTGGAAAAGAATAGATAGTATGAGAAGAAGTTAAGGATGGTAATAAAGAAGATTCGAAGAGCAGAAAAACAGGCCAAGAAAGTAGAGGAGTAGTAGAATACTATATAGAAGAAAAAACGATTGCTGAGAAAAAAAGGTAATTAGGCATGAAAGAATATAAAAAGATGACAAGATAGAAGTAAGAAGTGTAGGAATATACAGTAGCTAAGGCTGCTAATCAAACTGCAAAGAGAAGTCATGAAGCAGTTCATACACACTGACAGAGTTGAGGAAAAGCTATTGTTCATGTCAGGAAATGGGTTTGAATAACCATTAGGAGTGGAAGCAGAGATATTATTTACTAAATTCTGAGCTGCAGAGCTGTCACAGCCCGCGCCCTACAGCCTCCGTACACTAAGCCACGACCGCCGGCAAGCCACGACCGCCTCCCGCCAACAGCCGGCAAGCTCATAGAACCGGCTAGCTATAGGTAGCTAGCAAGCTGCCAGTATGACTAGTCCGCCTGCCAGTATAGCCTGCCTGTCCGCTAAAGTAGTGCTATAGTGAAAACTCTGCCTTCGCTACCCTGCTCTTGCTACTGCCCTCGTCGCTGCTCCTACCTTTGTATTATGTTTCTTAGCTAATGAGCCTATCATGTATATAAAGGCCCTCATGTAAATAGTTCTTTCTCTCCTTGTCTGTTGTCTTGTCTTCTTAATAGACCCATATGGTTCCTCGCAGTCCATATGTTCTTGTTATTCTTGTCAATCCCTAGATCTAATTCAGTACTTAATCTTCTCTGCCTTTTCACCATAGCCTGCCATGGCCGCTGAACCAGAACCGCTGAACCAGAACCGTTGAACCGGAACCGCTGAACCAGAACCGCTAAACCGGAACCGCTGAACCGCTACCTGCGAGCCTCTCCTGTCAAGCCTCTCCTGTCAAGTTTGTCAAGCCTCTGCCGTTCAGCGCTTGCGAACCACTCTTACCCTGAACCGGTCGTATCCCTTAGCAGAGCCCGCCCGCCACGCGTGACAAGAGCGCATCATCCCTACTAAAGGGCTCAAATAAGGCTACAATAATCATTATTAGTCCTTCAAATTATTACTAAACCAAGTCTTAATAGTTCTAGATCATCTGAAGACTCTGAGGATAAGAATAGAGTGCTTCACCTAGAAACCGATCATCACCGGGAAACCGATCAAGTTCATTAACTTAACTACAGAGCTGCTGTAAATGCAAATGACACTCAAGTGGGCTCAGATTAAAGCCAGAGCATGAGAGAACATAGTAAATTATTTTTCACACTTTCTTTTCTCAGTTTGTAGCACATGAGGGGTGACATATACTGGAATATATGCAACCCTATTCTAGAATATACTTTTGAGTCACTATATGTGAATGAGATTGCCTGAGACCTTTGCATGTCAATATATTCTCTATTGCTTATAATAAGTAAATATACCCAGTTTTGTTACTATTAGACTTATTAGAACAAAGTTACTACCATGTCAAAAAATACATTTTTACTTACTTAGATTAATGGCAGTATTGAGATAATATTTAATAAGAAAGATGCATAGTACTACATATATGTATACCTTGTTTTACGCAAATGCTATAACTATTTATCAATGCTATAATCTATTCAAAATATTTCTCTATATATATATTACTATTATATAGTTTTACAGAGTCTCTATGTATCTTTCTCATCAACCCGGAGTGTCGGTGGTGCGGGGAAGGGGAAGAAACCGCAGAACACATATGGGAAGAATGCAGAGTCTGGAGGCAGTGGCCTGGGGGTTAGGAGGCGGTGAGGGAAACTCCGGAGGGGAAGGAGGACAGCAAGACCCGCTGGTACAGTAGCGATGTTGACGTGGGCGGGGCGTTGAGAGAGGATTTTTACCTATTTTTCCTATCTATTTCCTTTCTCTCCTATGTACCTAATCTCGCCATTGCCCGTAGGGCGCCATGCGAGTAATGATTTAGAAAAAAAAAAAAAACCCACCTGTGCGACTTCAACTCTCTGAAGTACGCGGAACGGTGAAGTTACCTGTTGACCATAAGTGATAGCCAATTAATGACGTCCTGGAGAAGGGATGCAAATTATCTAGTGATTGGATTCAGTAATGAAGTCATGACCAAATTGTACTGTTATGTCTTACCTTTAACTTTATGTTCCAATCAAATCTCTGTTGCATGCCCTTAGCATTTTGCCATGATCTCTTTGCGTTGATGTTCTATTTCTGAGCCTCTTCACCATACTGTGATTACCGTGCTCAGCCTCTTGCTTCTTACCTTCTTTATACCAGTCCACCTGCTTACCTGTAAGAAATTTTTGATTCTCTTTCATCCGGATGATTAGCAGCTCAAACCCCCTTCTCGCAATGGGTGGATTGCATCACGTTGAGAAGGCATACTCAAGCAAGCTATATGGGGGAGTTTGGGTACTTCGCAAGATCGGGGGCAGGAATCTGGCGGTACGGCTGAAATCAAGAATTTACAGCACGATTTTAGGCAAATTTTACAACAAACCTGTATGTACACCCGAGTTACCATCCGCCACTGTGTGGCTTATTGCATTCTTTTCTATTGGCGCTGTTACTGTTCTTATCTCCACCTACGTATTATGGCTTGAAGGCAAATCTGTGCTATCTTCATTTTCCACTTACCAAAAACTTCCTTCTACATTTTGGGATTCTTGTCGCCATGTATGTAAGTCAGTTCTACAAAACCTATCCTTTACTTGGCACAAATGAGTCAATGGGACCTAAGGCCCAAGCCACTAAAGGTCAACAGAACTATTGTACTTTCGTGTAAGTTTACCAACTGGAAGTAATTATAAGCTGGGAATGTAAGATGTATCTTATTAATCCTGCGGGTCAATGATTACGTAAGTCATGGTGTAGGCCTGTAACCACGTGTACTAGTACAAGTACTAGTACTTCTTGTAAGTGGTCGGCTGAACGGAACTGGATCTAGAAATGCACTGCTAGGCTCGTAATTAGATGCAGTGCGATATACAGACTACCCTTGCTATGCACTTTTTTTTCGTTAAAGCAAGGTTTCGTTATGGAATATTGAGTGGGAAGACTAGTCATGAGCTTGGCAGCTGAATTTAGAAACCCGAGTATCATACCTGAGCCCCACCGAATTTATGGCAACAAATTTTAGCTTTGTGATTTTCCTCCTATGGAAATAATTGGAGTAGGAAAAAATGAGAGTACAAAATCAAGAGTACAGAGGTATTGATCAAGTACTATGCTCCCTGCCATAGGCCAGTAGCCTGTATGCGGGGTTACGCCCCCCCCCCAAAAAAAAGGTATATGCCGATGCAAAATTAAAGCAAGAATAATTTGTATGTAGTCAGAAATAACTTTCACTCAATCAAATTTTCGTTTCGTTATGATATTGGGTGGATTTTCGTTATAGCAAGAGGTATTTGAGTGCGAATAGAATGATGGCTCCATGCAATTTTCGGTATAGTAAGGTTATCATAGACTGTCAATGGACAGGGATGGACCTAACGCGAACGGGGATACGAATAGTTACATACAGTCTAACCTTGCTATACCGGACCTCGCTATACCGGAAACCTTGCTACACAGGATTGGGACAACTGTTTCCCATACAAATTGCCCTTGCTATACCGGACGCCCTAACAATACCGGACGGACAGAAACCTCCAGACAAGTACCCCCCTGTCTCCATACAAATGATATTTGCTAATACTAATACATCTTAAGACCATCATACCATTTAGTCTGGTTGTTTACCACTCTGTTGCCGTCACTGCTACCGCTACTGCTGCTGCCATCGATAAAACTGCTGTCACCGTTGCTGCTATCGAGGGAGACTGAGGTTGGAGGGTGAGGCTTGGGGGACGTTGGTTGAGGACGGAACGGTATGATTCGGATAGGGGACGGAAGTAGGACATACCGGGCCTTTCACCCGCACCATTTTTTTTTTTTTTTTTTTTTTTATTTCATTACTCGCGTGCCGCCCTGTGGGCTATGGCGAGGGTTTATTGTAAAAACTATAGAAAAGGAAAATTGTCTTAAATACATGTGTTTCCCGCGTTGCTCCAACGTGATGCGGGTGAAAGGAGGTCTACCGAGTCTGCCTATTTCCTTCCTCTGTCCGACTCGTAAACCTCCGCTCTCAACCATCTTCCCCCAAGTTTGACTTTCCCGATGTCTTTCTGTGTCTCCAGGTATAGCACCACGGAGCTCGTCTGTTTTCCTTCCTCCGCTAGTATTGTCTTTTTCCTTAACCATCTAATCCCTCTTGTTTTGCCTAATTCTTCGTTTGATGTCTCCAGCCATTTCCTAACCTTGTCTAAGTCTTTTCTCAATGCAATGCCGTGCACGACAATGCCGTAGGTCGGAGGTTTTGGGCGGGCAACACATGTAGTTAGTTAGGAGGAGTAGTTAGTGAGAGTTATTTTTCTTTTAATAAAGACCCTCGCCATAGCCCATCGGGCGGCATGCGAGTATTGATATAAAAAAAAAAAAAAAAAAGGTTGCTGCTATCACTTGCTATCGCTGCTGCCACCACCGCTGTCGCCATTGTTGCTACCACTCCTGTTGCTGCTGCTGCTGGAAGACTGGAGCCATGCTTGTAGAGTTTGAAGCTTTTTTTGTGTGAATTGATAGGTCAGAGTTGCATATTTTGGCTATAGTAGATGCTTGTGTATTTGATGCTCCCCAAGAACTTTTAAGGCTTGACACTTTCTAGATGGTGAGAGCGGTGAATATTGAATAGACTTGGATTGAGTTAATGTTTGCTACACTTGTTTATTTCCTACTCTGGTGATTTCTATACAAATTTTTGCCATCCCTCTTTTACTCCGTACAGCTGCCAAGCATTTTATTCTATACCGGAACCTTGCTATACCGGATGAAATGTGCCCGGATTTTCACTCGTCCGGTATAGCAAGGTTAGACCGTCGTTTCAGCACCCGTGCCCAGTGGCTTGAAACAATATGCAGGGGTCAGAGGATCTACCAGTCCCGTAGTAGTAACGAGCGGCGTATGGGTAACGAGGCAACACCTTGGCACTTTTCCTGGGACCAAGTTTGCACTTGATAACGTACAGAATATATCTCTGATATATGTGATAAATTAATTCTAGACCAAATTAATAGCGCTGATTCTGAATCTGAAGGAAAAAATGCAAAAAAGCAACATCTATAGTATCTATAGCTGTCTCACCTCTATACTCTGAAATAACTCCCCTCTGATGCCTGCAAGCAGATACCTACTTGCTGCAACACTTTACCTGCTCAATCAATAGTGGGAATGGTACTACCAGTGCTATATTACAATACATGACTTGGAAAAGCTCTAGCTCTACAATATAGTGCTGTACGTTTCTGTACTAAGGTATCGCATGCAACTGAGATATTGTACATTGTCTGGATGCTACAACAAAAAATTTCTGTGAGTGCAATAGCCCTCAAGTGGGCTGAAATTGAAGCCAGAGTATGGGAGAATATATGGAATTATCTTCCGCATATTCATTAGGCCAATTTTTAGGATATGAGTAGTGAGCTATTTGGTATGTACCAGATCCTATGCTAGGTATATCCTGAGCTGCCCAGTGTCAATGATCCTACCTGAGATCTTATTCATTTGGATCTATACTCTATGACCTATGATGAGAATGTATAGCAAGTTTGGCAGTGTCAAGGAGTGGCCACGACCGTAGAGTGAGTGACCCGCCTATGTCAAATAAATCAGATATGCAGCATCATATACATGCGACATACAACAGCAATAATTTCATAATGTAGTGCTATATGAGCTGTACACAGTCTCGAAATCGGCATGAAGTATAGGCATATAGATCAATATATAGAGTGGGACTGTCATCAATGGCATGTTTTTGCTTATGCAGGCCTACATTCGTACTACACTGTTGTGGAGTACAACTGATATGTGTATACACTCTAAAGCTACAAATACAAAGACATACATAAAAAGATATTTTATAACAGCTGGTGGTACTGGCCAATGGTATTGGGCAGCTGAAAACTATAATCATAGTGTAGCATACCTAACATAGGCAGGCCGCTGACTCTATGGTCGTGGTGACTCCATGACATAGCCAAACACGGCCAAACTAGCTACACGTTCTTAGCAAAGGTAATAGAGTATAGATCCAAATGAATAAGACCTCAGATAGGATCATTGACACTGGGCAGCTCAGGATATACCTAGCATAGGATCTGGTACATACCAAATAGCTCACTACTCGTATCCTAAAAATTGGCCTAATGAATATGCGGAAGATAATTCCATATATTCTCCCATACTCTGGCTTCAATTTCAGCCCACTTGAGGGCTATTTGCACTCACGGAAATTTTTTGTTGTAGCATCCAGACAATGTACAATATCTCGGTTGTGTGCAATACCTTAGTACAGAAACATACAGCACTATATTGTAGAGCTAGAGCTTTTCCAAGTCATGTATTGTAATATAGCACTGGTAGTACCATTCCCACTATTGATTGAGCAGGTAAAGTGTTGCAGCAAGTATGTATCTGCTTGTAGGCATCAGAGGGGAGTTTTTTTTTTTTTTTTTTTTTTTTTTTAAATCACATAACCCCGCTTGTAGCACTTGGCCATGGCAGGGTCCCTGGGCAAGCCCTCATAGCCCGGAGACAGGCTAAATCAGAGGGGAGTTATTTCACAGAGTATAGAGGTGATACAGCTATAGATGCTATAGATGTTGCTTTTTTGCGTTTTTTCCTTCAGATTCAGAATCAGCGCTATTAATTTGGTCTAGAATTAATTTATCACATATATCACAGATATATTTCTGTGAGTTATTGAGTGCTAAATCTGGAAACTTGGTCCTGGGAAAAGTGCCAAGGTGTTGGCTCGTTACCCATACGCCGCTCGTTACTACTACGGGACTGGTACTAGTAGATCAAGAACTACAGGCACAACTCGAAGTGAGATAAACTAGCGGGTTTTGAATCCTTGAGAAAAGGTTTCCAGGGAAGCAGAAAAAAATCTGTTGACCTAGCGACATTGATTTTGTTATTGTCCAGTTCTGACAAGTTTCCGTCTGAAATCTAGAAAATCCTCCCTAAGCTGTAAAAATTTCTACAACCTTCATTTCTTGATAAAACAAGCCAAAAATATAATCAATAAGCAAAAGTCTTGCTTTTTCGGCTGGCGATGCCAGTTGCCACCGGCATGCCAAATATCATATCTCTTTACATATATACGCAATTGACACCAAACTTGCTCCAATATCTCCGATGACACAGATCGACCTATTTGGCTATTCAGCTTTCATGCCTATGTACAGGCAGTGCCTCAGTAATGGGTATACCAGCCTTTGGCCTCAATAACAGCTTGGACCTGGTCAGGCATACTCTGAAAGGGAGGGGTAAAGTGAAAAGAGTCCCATACTTCCCACAGACATTCTCCTAACACCTTTCTAACAGTATCAGGACCTCCTTCAAGAAACCGAATATCTGGGAACTCGTGGTGTAGCTTGCGCTTTAGGTCAATCCAGACGTGCTCAATAGGGTTGAGGTCAAGGGAGTAGGGAATTGTGCCTTGACAGTCATTTGAGATTCTTCAAAAAAGGCTTGAACTACTCTTGCCTTATGGATTGGAGTATTATCTTGCTGAAAGGCGGCATCTCCAAAGTCCTTGCTGACCTTGCAATAGAGTGGCCAAAGATGTTCCTCCATAATTTCCACATAGTGACTGGCATTCAAAGTTCCCTCCAAGATAGGTATCAAGATACCTCTGTTTCTGCCATAAAAACAATCCCAGACCATTAAAGAAATACCCTTGCCGGTTTTTTTCGGTGCGATGCACTCCTTGTCCCACTTTTCAGCTGGTGTTCGCAATACCCATATTTGCCGAGCATCCTTGCTCACCTCCACGCTACATTCATTGCTCCATAGCACACCTTCAAAGTCCTCCACTGTCCAATGTTGCGTTCTAATGCCCATTTGAGACGTGCCTTTGCTCTTCCCGGAGTTAATGGAGGCTGGTTGCATGCTATCCACTTGCGGAGGTTGTGGCTTCGGATAAATCGGTCAAGAGTAGCAAGATTATTGAGTTCGCAAATAAGAACGATATCTGCACGGTTGGTCTTCTGATCTTGTTTAACTTCGCATAGGATACGTCGCTTTTCTCTTCTACTAAGCCTAGAAGGTCTGCTAGAGTGTGGGAGGTTGGCAATGGAGTTTCTTTCTTCAAGCCGGTTTTTGAAATTTTTCGCGGTTGACTATGAACGGTTAATAGCACATCCAATAAAGGCAATACTATAATCTAAATAGAGTAGAGCAACAATAAAGCCTTTTTCAGCATCTGTCATTTCACGTCGCTCAGTTTTGGGAGCCATTGTGATCGTGTTGTTGTGTTTTTACAGTCATCTTTGTCTGTATTGGCCCTGATGTTCACGTGCGCACAGACAAAATCACCAAGACTTTTGAATAAGAATTTTAACTCAACGCATTTTCTACCTGCTTATGGTTGGGGACATCTGTACGCGGAGTGAATTTCGCATCAACTTCAACACTCAAATCACAACCAAAATAAATAGATAAAATTAGTTTTGTATCAAAAAATGATAAATTAGTGAATGAAAAATAATATTTGAAGCGATATCTATTTATTTAATTTTTTGTCATCGTGATTTGAAAATTAAAGATAAGAAGTTTTATATGGGAATGGGTAAAAATGTCCACCTTTAGTAACTGCTAATATGGTATAGTACATGTCAGACTAACCAAAAAAAGAGAATAGCTAACCCAAAAGAGAATAGAATATATACATTTCCTATGCATACCCCTTTTACCACTTCGTTTTATCTGGTACCTGTCTATAACCTTAATATATATGTGAATGAATTTTTTTTTTTTTTTTTTATATCATTACTCGCATGCCGCCCTATGGGCTATGGAGAGATATGTGAATGAAACTCCTTAGTACCATAAGTTAACCCTTCACTATATGCGTACGCAAGCAATGATAATAAAAACGATTTTATTAATTCTTTAATTCAAGCGACAGGGTGGGTGAACAGGTTGCAGGACCGACCGATTGAGCGACGGATTGAGCGACCGCTTCAGCGACCGCTTCAGCGACCGATATGTGCAACTGATATTTACGACCGATGCAACAGGTATATGAGGAGCAGTATGCAGTGGAGGTCCAACTGGTATAGGGGGAGCAGCAGCGAGAGTAGCAGGGTGGTGGGGTGAGCAAGTGGAAGGAAACCAAATCGATGCGACAGTTTGAAAGTGGGGGGTAGAACAGTGCATGCACAAATTACTACATAACTAGTGCTTAGTCATCAAGCCCCCACTCCGCGTATAGATGTCCCCAACCATATGAAAAATTTTACCGTGAAACAAGTCATGGTCGTCTCTAAAGCATTCCATGCTGTCATATCAACTACCACTTGAATTGCTAGTATTGTCTTATTTAAGTACGTAATACATCTGCCAAGACCCTGAAGGTCCCGAGGCTAGGTCTCGTAACCATCTCAGATTTCATGCGACTGCTGACTAAGTGACGTTACGATAAATGCGTATCTACACAAATAACGTACACATATCCTATTCATATTTGTCTTCATCACACATGAATTTTCTTCAAATTTAAATTGGAGTCTGAGTCTGAATTAAAATCATGAATGTCATGATAGCTTTTATGTCACTCGTAAGCACCTGTTGCATTACTGCTCGTTGACTTAGAGAGGGCATGTTGCAGGTACAGTTGATATGCGTATGCAATGTTGTGTAGGGACATATTCGTGGTAATTCAGGTTATGTACCAATAAATATGGCGAGGGTAAAGGGGTACCTCACGACACCTCCCTAGTTTGGTTGGTGTAGTTTCTCTGGTACCTTCTGATAGTCATTCCCAGTTGTTCAGTGGCAACCACTACTGTGTTATCTCCGTGCCTACTCAACATCCCTGCCGTAGAGTACACAATGCAGGTAGACAGGAGCAAGTTTATTTAGGACTAGCAAATCGTCCCGGCTCTGCAGTTTTCTAAAATAAAATGTGGATTGTATGTCAGCGTAGGTACCTAAGTATAAAGTTATGGAGTGCTGGGATAACAGAATTAAAGTATTACAGAAACTACTAGGTAAGTACTAGTATCATGTACCACACGGCATCAGACGAGATCAAATTGATAGCAAGTATTATGGGTACTACGAGCTGGGGTGACAGACGCGGGAATATAGTAATAATTGGTCCCGGGAAGTTCCAGGTGAGGGGGGAGTAGGGTACGCGGCAGGAAGCTAGAGCCTGATTGATATTAATTGTAGTGGGCTGGTTTAATCTTGTTGGAGCTGGTTTGCGCATCCTGTAGAATGTACCTATTTCAGTCAAGCTTGTGCTCAGGGTAAGCTTGATGCCCCCTGTTGGAAACATCGTTACTTACCTTTCAAGAACTTGTATCTAGATGATATCAAGCAGCAATGTATTATATGGGTCAAGTTTTGTACAAGGCAATGACATATTCTTCTCAGAAGCAACTTCATTAAGCAAGATTCCAGGTTGCCTCAGAGGCAAAATGGATGCTTTTCTCTGGACCTTGCTGAAGTGGTCAAGCTTAGGCGTTGTCCTACGTTACAGCCTCACTTTAGCTACATTATCGTAGATCTGTAACACACAATGCGACTGCGGGAGGACTAGTCGGTCTAGCCGCAGTCCGTCCCAGACCATGGTCTGCATCATTCAGGCTGTTTCAATCAATGGACTGAATGGACTGGACTAACCTGGTCCTCCAACAGTCTGACTGGGCCGCCTGGTTACGTGGGCCAATAGCCCGTCGAGTTGGTGTTCTAAATATGATTTTGTACAATGAAGAAATTACTGCAAAAGGTAGTAATCATATACCTCATATGACGATAAAGCTCGCCCGGCAATACCATGGGGAACTCATGTAAGTACGTTCATCTGTTAGTTTAAAGGTGGGGAGGTGATTGAGGGCATTGAATGCCAAAAGTAACAACTGCAATCTGGTACCATTGAGTTTGGTGACGCTGAAGAGATGGAGCGTGTGCTGCAATAATTGAAATTACAAGCGGATAACACTTCGATGGGTTTCAAGAAATCAAATGAGGAAACTACAGTTGCATAGAATAGTTTTTTTTTCGAATTTACGGTCATGCATTTCTCTACACGTCTCCAGACCCATTATCCTCATAAGTATATTCACATATCAGTTCTTACTGTTGAGTGCGCGGCGCACTTTAGCCCAAGGGCTCAGGCGGCCCAGTCGGAACATAATCGGCCCAAGCCTACCCTGTTCCTCTCTGCCTTTCCCATTCCTCGCTCTCGTGTTCTACGCTTCATCGAACCGGATTTAAGTAGACACCGGACTGAGTATTGGGCTGAGCGATGGACTGCACGTTGAACTGAACACTGGATCGTAGTAGTGTGGTATAAACGAGACTGGGGATTGCACTTCGTCAATTTCAGCGTGAGTGTAGCGAGCTGGAGGTTAAGGAAGTGGCCAGGATGTCAGGTTCAACTGGCCGTAATGAACATTGTGTTGCTATGCATGTGTGTTTGGTTTTTACCGATAATCACTTCTATAGCTCGTCTTGAGCGTGCCATTTGAAAATTGATATGAAAAGCCCCCCTTGCCTCAGTGGCGCATGGGACAATATCTGTTAGCATAATTATAGTACAATTTCGGTAAAAGGTAGCAGATCTCGTGAACCTAATTAAAATTCATATTGACTAATTGGGCTCTATACCGTGGTTCGATATAATAGCCTGGTTTACAATAATGTAAGTAATCTGGCTTGGCTACCCATAGAGGGCTAGCCTCATCTGTATGCTTTGTGTAACTATCACCTGAAGAGGTCAAATAAGCGGGACGAGCTACTATTAACGGCAGCACCTGTCAAACTAATTAACTGAAAATTTTTTAATTTAATTAATTTAAGATAATTCCTGGCCTACCAAGTTACGGTTACTAAACTTTGTTACGTATCCCAGAGTCCTGGGGAAGAGGCTAATAACTAGAAGTGCGTAATTCAAAGCAAAAGCCAAAGCTACTCTTTGCGAAAATTTCTCAAATACTTTCCTTGTTGGTATGAATACGTGTATTGGCAGGGAGCCCCAATATATTGCGAATGAATCCAAGTTGCAAGTGATCATCGTATCTAACAAAATCAGTCCACTGAAATAAATCGGTACATGTTTTGTGCGTCGTGATTAATCTTGGCAAAGATCAACAGAATTTCCTCTCAGTGACTAAATGTACGGTAGACTTGGACTTTGGTCATGGTACGATCCGAATATGTGTGTTCAAGGATATAGATTAAGATGTAGTGTATGTAAGTTATGTGGATGCAGTTATCTCTAAGGTTATCAAGTAGAGATAAAAGCCGAGATAAAAGCCGAGATCATTCGATCAATTTTTTTTTAAGACTTTGCTTTTATCAGCGTTCCGCTCTTTGCACCCGCAGCGCCGTACGACGCCCGACAGTGTGTACGACAAGCATAGTAGCTGCAAGCAATTTGCCCGCTCAAAAGCTTGACAAATTGGGCAGCAGCAGAAGTTTCCTGACTTGGAATTGCTCCAAGCGGAGGCTGTTACACGAATGTAACAGGAGACCCATGGAAGATTGAACAGAGCAGGCTTGGTCGGTTTGCAGACTTTTAATTGTTTCCTGCATTTAATCTTCTGGACTTAATATCATCGCAGATGTAGCTCCGCCTTGCAACCGGTGGGCATATACGTATTTTTTTTTTAGGAGGCGGGAAATAGCTTAGGAGCTTAGGAGCCCTGAAGTAGCGGCACCAGACCCAGACTTTTCTATCATCAGGCCTAATCAAACAGATAACATTGTCCCTCACGGCCAGATAAGATGTTACAGCACAATATCTGCCTGTAAGACAAAACCTTATTATAACTTGCGGGTACTGATCACAAAACTTAAAGCTTTGTTTTGGTCATCGTAAAAGCATCTACAAGAGTAGCATTGAGCATATTTCCTGAAACTGCATGCTCTCATGAAGGTGTTATTTGATAAGAATAATATGGGTGCATCTGTGGATAAGTGAATGATGCTCAAACAACGTCCTGGGTAGAAGTAAGGTCGGGAAGCGATTCCAAAATCAGGAAATGCAACCTCATGCCCTATGAGCGGCAACTAATGCAAATGCACTGTAAAAACCAACAAATAAAGTCGGCAATTCCTGATCTACTGGGCCAACTCAATTTATCTGAAAACGGCAAGGAGCGTCAGGAACGTAACGGAAATGACTCCCAGCAGAGACGGCACATGATGGCGAAAACCAGAAGGCTGTACAGCTGAAAAGCCACTCAATCTGTAACCTTGTAGGCCGCTTTGCTTGCAGGCAGGTAACAAGAATTACCTACCCCTTTTGTTTACATCCTGCTCGCAGAGGTCTATAAGCGGTGAGGACATCGTCTATATAAGGGCACATCAGTTCCCACCTTCGAGCACCTCTTCTCCATCCAACACAGCATCCCTCCAAAGCATCCAGAGCAACCCATCAATCCTCACACCTAACAGCAACAAGATCACAAAGCTCCTTCTACCTCTTTTAATCGACTCGCTCATCTATTTCTCTTAACTGCAAAATGCAATTCTCTACTCTCTTCATCGCTGCGGCCACTGTTGCTGTCACTCTCGCCTCACCTGTGCCGGTCGAAAAGAGAACCGGAGACGTATGCAGCGCCGGCAGCAGCCTCCACTGCTGCAATGGGGGTCTCCAATCTGGCGGCTTACTTGGCGGCCTCCTTGGTCTTGGATGCCTCCAAATCCTCGTTGGTAAGTGAAGCGGTATTCTAGAGACTTGAAGCTCCCTACTTTACCATGACAGCTGACTCACCCGAACTCACAGTCGACCAGTGCTCCAATGTCCAGAACGTCGCCTGTTGCAGTAACCAACAATCGGGTCTTATTAATTTGAATCTCCAGTGCACTCAGCTTGGCGTATAAATGCCATTGCAGCATGTGCCTCACTCCCTTGGGGTGATTCCTCAAGCTGGGATTTGGGACGGTGTTTGAGAGGGACCAAGGAGAGAAGTCGTGATAAAAAAAAAGGAAGGTTAGGGAATCGACTTGTGTGAGTCGAAGGGGCCGAGTCGCGAATCGGTTTACTGGCAAAGCATCCTGAGGATTGGAAGACTCAGAAATTGGCACTGTACTAATGGATGGGTTTGACGCGTTTGAATGGGTTCTTTTCTAGTTTTTCCCTTCTGCTTGTTTTCTTGTCATTGTCCTAATTTCTCTGTAACATTGCTATTTCTTTTGTTTTCGCTGTTCACGCGGGCTCTGGTAATTCCAGTAGAACACTAGCGGTTCTGCATACTTTCATTCACTTTTTGTCTTAATTTTTTCTTTTTCTTTCTCATTTGGATTTGTGATCGATGGATAATCAGGTACCTGTGTGGAGAGAGGGTTTTAGATGTGAGGATTGTATTGTATTTTTCAAAGTTGGAATTTACTACTTTTATAGCCCCAAATCATTCGTTCCTACTTGGGTGCTAGGCACCTGTGCCAGTATGACGTCCATATATTCAACCAATCAACGTAGCTCATGTACCTGTCATAGGCTTGTAGCCTGTACGTGGGGTTACGTGAAAAAAAAAAACGTAGCTCATGACTCCAGCTAGTCGTCTGTAAAGCCCAATCTTCCATGACCACCTGGCTGCAGCGGCCTTGGTGGGTTCAGCTTCTGACTGCTGTTCATATCGCTCCAGAACCCAATGTCTATCACTTCCGATGACTGCAGCCGACTTGGCACTGCTCTGACTTGTATAACTGCGACAATAGTTCATGGGCTTATGACGAAGATGCAAATTCCCTTGGCCCGCTCCCAGCACTGGATCTTGGTATTGTTCGATATTGCCAACTTTGAATCCGCGTAGAATTGTGTGGTGAAATCCTTTACTTTAGCAAGATGCACTAGCGTGACCACGTACTAGGCTTGTTTATGGAGCAAGAGTCTACTTGGACTAGAACATACAACCCTCGTACCCACTCAAGTGCCCTGCCTTGGCGAACAGCTGCATGCGGGGTCACGTGGAAAAAAAAAAAAAAAAAAAAAAAGTACCCACTCAAGTTTCTCCAGTGCAGGCCGCAGCTCGGAGCAACTCTATTGTATTAGTGGTGCCAGCCCAGTGGTTTGCTGTACAATAAATGTGCATTGCGCGACAGCTCCTAAGAACTTGCCTAAAGATTTATAGCTACGGTTTTGGAGAACGGGATTTAAGCCTTAGGCTAATTACTAGGTAGTGCCTTTTCCTTTTTATCATCACGTAATCCCGCGGGCAGCTATTCGCCCTGGCTGGGCTACTAGGTAGTGCTAGCACAGTATAATGCCCCCTACGGCGCCAGACCGACGGGCCTTTTTTTTTTTTTTTTTTTTTTTTTTTTGTGTCACGTGACCCCGCGCGCAGCTGCTCGCCAAGGCAGGGCAGACCGACGGGTCTTTTTTTTTTTTTTTTTTATATCAATAATCGCATGCCGCCCTAAGGGCTATGGCGATACTGTGCTATATAATTAAAAGAAAATTAATTTCCACGACCGAAGCTTCCCGCCTAAAAACCCCAAGCCTAAACCCTATCCTAACTCCTTGTATTTCCCGCTGTTTCCATTAGTCTTGCGGGAGGGAAAGCGGCCAGCAGTCTACCTCACCCCCGTCCCCTTTCGGCTTCATACCGGCACGCCCTCAACCATCTTCCTCCGAGCCTGACCCTGTCGACGTCCTGCTGATCCTCCAGAAAAACTACTACCGAACTCGTCTTCTTTCCTTCCCCAACCAGTAAGTCTTTCCTTCTTAACCAGCGAACCCCAACAATCTTCTTCAGGTCCTTGTTGTCCTCTCCCAGCCATCGTTGTACCTTCCCTAAGTCCCTCCTCAACGCAACCCCATGTACAACGATGCCGGTCCTGACCTTCGGCTTTGGCATCGGCTTCGGAATCCCCACAGGAGGAAGTGTCCTCTTCTTCCCCTTCGTCGCGCTCCTCGGGGGCGGTGGTGGAGATGGTGACGCTGGTGGTACCGCCTGTGGCTTTGGTGGAGGTGGCGGTGGTGACCGACGGGTCAGTTGAATGCGACTACGTATTGAGGCTGGGGCAACCGTCAACGGGATAGACAGTGGTATTAATATAATCGGGGAGGAAGTCCCAGGGACTGGGGAATGGACGCTGAGTCAACGTCGATACACGCTTCGGGTACACTCTTGAATCTTGGCACACGGCAATTTGTGCTGCACTCAGGGTAAGGCTGCATGCGCTTGCAAACGTGACGTGGCTTGGCGCAGCAGGCACCGGCCCTGCCCTGCTTCTCCCCCTCCCCCTCCTCGTTCTCTTCTTCTGCTCTTCACAACACAGCACCCCACCCCGGGCCCCAGTATTGCCAGCTCGCTACTTCGTGACTTCCCCATCTCTTTTTTTTTTTTTTTTTTTTTTTATATCAATACTCGACTTCCCCATCTCACCGTCCTCACCGCCCTCCCCCTATGGCAAGCAACGCCCAGCATTCACCTCGCCGCAAGGGCAAATCCAAGCAGTATGGCTCCCTTCAAAACCTGGGCACCCGTGAGCGCTCAGAGTCCCCGCGGCACACACCGAGGAGCAGCAGCAGCATCCGCATCCGCACTCCCCCGCCTCTGAAGGACACTGGCGAATGCTCCTCAGGGAACAGTCCCGCACGGCAAGGGAGCCCCAAGCCATGTTCTCGCCACGTATCCAACTCAAGTGTTATGTCTCTTCCTGACTCACCGATACATCCCCCAAACCTCACCCATGCCCGGCGAAGGATTGTGTCCAGTGAATCTGTCGCAAGTACGCTCTCCCTCGATTCCGTCAATTCACTAGACTCCATCAAGTCCAGTCCCGACAAATACCAGCCCGGCCTGTCGCCTCTAGAATGCTGTTTGTGCTGCTATCCCGTCATGGTGTCCGTGCTCAAGCACATTCCCACTCCGGACGTCCTTGCGCTGCGGAGGGTATCCAAGATGTTCAAGGAGCATATGGAACAGAACTATACTCGGCATCTCCTGGATATCTGTCTAGTTAAAGACCGTAACTGGCTCTATCGTGTGTACCGGCCAAAGGCTCCAAGTGAAAAGCTGGAGATGGATGGAGTTTATCAATATCAGCGCGAGTTTGCATTTCTCAAGGTCGCAGAAGAGGATGCTGTACTGAGGCACGCCCGCGTACTCTACGATAGTGAAGTCACATTCATGGTCCTACGGGAGCTTGCTCCCTATGATGCCATTCCACTCTTCGTCAGCGGCGGGGGAAGGAAAGTCGTCGACCCGGATTTAATGAAAAAACTCTGTTTTCGCAATCCTCGTGAGTTTTGGGACAGTCTTGATTTCTCCGAGAATTCAGCTGTGTGCAAAGCCGAAAGTACGCTTCCACACAACTTTTTCTACCACAAAATTAATGGGGTGTACTTAGTTAAGATGCTGGAACATGCCCTGACGGAGCTTGTGAGGGTGGGGTTGACAAGGGACTTTAGATTCCTGAGAACCTTGGTCATTGATGGCACTGGGGTGACCGGGGACGACTTGATCCACATTTTGCAGATGTATAGATTGGATGAGCAATTGATTGGGCTCAGTGCAATCGCTTGTCCAAACGTTGATCTTCAAGTGTTTCTGAAGATGCTAGAGGAAAGAAGGCCGAGAACACTCCAGTGGTTGAAGGTTGGTTACCTCTATATTTTTAACCGACGTTTTTCTTTTTCTTCCTTTTTTTTTGTGGTCACATAACCCAGCATACAGGCTCTCAGCCTATGGTAAACCCCTTTATTACCTTAACCGGTGATTGCTTACACGATGTTTTTTACATCCTCTCTAGATCTATCCGAGTGTGGAAATACCTTCGATGCCTTTCTACTATGTCAGCACCAGCTCAGGTAATGATGAGCACAAGCACCGTACAGTAAATTTCCATCGCTGCATGACCGTCCAGGAGCATCTTGACATCACGCTGCCGCTCATTTGCAGTAGCAACCCGAACATTGAGGACAAAGTCACCTACGCGATGAGAGCGGAGGCTCTAATGAGCTACAGACAGGTGCTACGCGGATCTATGTCCAGCGTATGGTTACAGACGCAGCAAGTCCATATGCTTAAGACGATGCATCCAGCGCTCAAGTTAATCGCACTTTGTAAGGCGAGGGGAGTCGATTTGGATTTTAATTTTTGCGCAAGCGGCATAAGGTGCTTTACGTGGAAAGTTGAGGAAGAGCGACGCAAGAGGGGTGATCCGGGGGTGACCTTACCCTACATACTATCATACACCGACATACAGCTTTAGGCACCCACACACTGGGTTCAAAGCTCCGCCAGAACAGGTTTGGGAAGAAGTGTGGATGCTGTGGGTGTCTGGAGTCTGACCCGGGGCCGAGGGATGTGAATTTCTTGATTACAATTCTGGATTTGGACCCCATTTGGCAGGTGGAAGGCAACAAAGTTGTGTCTACCTATAGGGATGCGAAGATTAGCTTTGAGTTTGTGCTGGGTGCGCAGCAGGTGATGAAGGATGTTCAGGAGCAGGAGAAATGCGCGGCCCTGACAATGGAGGTTGGAGGGGTGATGATGGCGAGGTTGCTGAGAACAATTGAGAGACCGTATATATATGCGCCTGAGGGCGAGAGCGGGACTAGCGAGATGCGGGTTCAGGTGGAGAAGGATTATATTCCGTGGCCGATTGGGTGCGGTGTAGGGGGAATTTGCGAGCATTGTGACTTGAATATGACATGTTGGGGATGTGGCGAGTAAGTGCAGCTGTTTCTACCTTTTTTATAAAACATTCTCGGCTTACTCATTAAAACAGTTTTTACTGCCAGTTATGTCTAAATCCACCCACAATGTTCAATCAGTGGGATCAGTGCCCGCGCAACAAGCGACTACTTCACTATGACACCTGTGTTCAGCGTAAGCATGGCCCACTCTGCTCCACCTGTTTACCCAAATACACAACGCAATGCTCGGATTGCAAGCACTACTTCTGTAACCTTTGCTACCCCAACGGCATCAAGCTCGAGTCGGACCACGTCATGGATGACTACAAGAACCTAACTAAGGAGGATTTACAACACCATTGGGAGGACCTTTACATCGACACGCTTGCCGATTTGTCCCATGAGTTTCTAGAGCCGCCTGAGGCGTGGACAGTCGAAAGTAAGCCAGATAGTGGTGACGACGATACGGTAGATTGGGGAGACTTGGGGACAAGGTATACGACCACAGTGTCGGAGGTGGTGAAACAATTGAGAAAGATTAGGGAAAGAGTGAGGTTTGAGATGGAGAGGGAGAAGAATGGAGGTGGCGGAGTGGATGTAGGGGAGGCGATGAACGACCTGGAGGAGGTGATGTTTGAGAAAACGGCGTGGGAGGGGTATGAGGAGAATGAGGATGAGGAGATGCATAACCAGGAAGAGGATGGAGAAGGGCACGAGGATAATGGTGGAACGAGATTGATACTAGGCAAGGAGTTGGGTGAGAGTGGCACCAGCTTCCACCCGTACCACGAGCACGATGAAGATGCACATTCCGTGTTGAGCTCCAATACTTCAAATGCCTCCACTCCGCGCCCCAAGGTATCCAAAACCTCCAAAACCTCTAAATACAAATCTCAATCTACGGCGCCATCCACGGATTTTTCACCCTCACCTCATGGTCCCCCAGCCGAGATCTTTGATTTCCCAACCGGAAAAGCCTACTCCGGCCGCCCGCCACACCATCCCTCCTTCCAATCCCTCCTTCTCAAAACCTTGCCCCGGTTTCCTACCTACATGGCTGAGCAAGGACTGCACCCCGTCGCCATCTACACCACATGCGGATTTTGCAAAAAGACGGTTTGCGGAGTGTGTACAAAGGGTCGCGCGCACGTGTTTTCGGAGGGCTGGGACTGGGATAGGTGTGGAGGATGCGGGGAGATGATGTGTGGTGAGTGCTGTGGCAATCGGTGTACGCTCTGCCGGCGCGGGCTCTGTGGGGAGTGTTATGAAAGGGAGAATAAGATGCGGAAGACGGTGGTTGATGCGCTGCCTTGCGTGGGGGCGTTCAGGTTGTTCAGAAGGCGACAGAGGGGCTGGGATGTAAACAATTGGAAGAGCTTGGGCGTGAACAGTTTGGGCAGTAGTAAGGGGGAGGTACAGGAAGCAGGGGAATACTGTTTCCGGTGCGAGCTTAGACAATTTCTGGCTGAGCTCCGGAACATGAAGAAGATGAGTGGGGAGTTTTATAGGGAGGGTGTGGATTGGGAGGCAGGAAGACAGATGGTTTACGAAGATTGGTGGGCCGAGTGGAGAGAGCCGGAGAAGAGGCTAGTGGGGGTGATGCATGGTAGAGAGGAAGGGGGCCTCGTGTCAGGTGTTAAAGTTGGGAAGGACTTAGGGCTATTATGTGAGGGGGTCGGAGGGGAGTTTGAGGTGGGGGAGGCCGGGGCTGCGAAGGAAGGGTGGGTACCAGAGGGAGGAGAGCTGGGGATAATGACATTTGGGGGGGTTTGAGGGAAATTGAATGTCAGATTGAAGTTTTAAGTAGAAGAGGGGGCTTGGAGATGCGGGTGAGTTGGAGGGAGGTTAATATGCTGCATATTGCTTGGCTGGAGATGGTGGGATAGCGTATGAGGGGTGTTGCATGTTTGGTTTGCATTTCCGGTTAAAGAGGAGTGGTTAGGGAGGTGAGTGAGTTTGAGAGAGGTCGATATGTTGCATAACGCTGGGCCGGAAATGGTGGGATTGATGTAGGGGTTGGTGTGTTTCTTTTTGTATTTTTACAGGGTTAGACTTTGCTTATTAAAGGATCTTATATTATACTGACCCTGGGTGTAAAAATGCGCCGCAGGTAATTCGAACTTAGACCTCCTGCAAATGAGCCAATCGGAGGGTTGTAGCAGGAGATTGTGTAGCTTGTGAATCAGTGGCAAAATCATGCCCAACTCCCCAACTTGAGCAAGTCCTTCCCAGCGCATTGATACACAAAAACAAGCTAAGAGGTAGTGTGGCAACACTTGAGCTCAGTTCTCGCCCGTAAAGGCTACTTGATTACCACTCTCTTCCTGCTAAAGATACTTATAAGTACTATCTGCTTAAGAGAACCTCGAGGGTAAGTTCTACTGTACTGCACACTATAATTTGTAGAGTGATAAAGTCCTATGAGAGCATTTAATGTTGGGGGGAGGCACGCGAGTAATGATAAAAAAAAAAAAAAAATGTTGGGGGGAAATAATTGATACTGCTAATTGCGGTTTTTTGGGGGATTGAAATCAGCAAGGCGTCATGTAGTCCAATGCCAGGCGTTATGCTTGCATTCGAGCATCGAGGGTTTCGGCCCAGTAGCCGTGCCACAGTGCACAGGTGCAACAGAACTGCCGCTTAAGCTTGCTATATACCGATTCCGGCACACGAGTACTAGTTCAGTAGCCAGGGCTACCGAAGTGGAGTAGCTCACCGGAAAGAAAGGTCTAAATAGAGTGATAGGACGCATATGGACGAGAAACTGTGGTGGAGCTTCTTAGTTGAAAAGCCTATATCCTTTGAGGGGACGTCCAACACAAGGCTTTCGTAAAATACTACATTTAGATATCTTCTGGAGCTCGCTTGCGAATGCTACTTACAGCGTATCATCCCTTCGACGCCTGCACTCCCACGTCAGGTTACCTATTGCGTGCATAAGCCATCGTAGTTTTTCCAGCGTATCGATATTTTTTACTTGCTCGCCTATCCCAACGACCGTCCAAATCTGTGATCGACTTATGTCATGGACCATTCACTGGGGCAAGGGGAATCTGGAACAAAATTTTGCGGGGAACGCAAGAGGAATTCTAAAACTGCTGTTCTTTTCGCCCGCACAGACAAAAAAAACCAGGGTTCACTCTGGTGAAACGGCACAATGCAGCCAGCATAACGTCAGTCATCCCGTTGAACGCTCTATTTCATTGAACGGTGGCAAAGAACAGCAGTTCGCGATGCCTCATGATGAATCATGGGTGCTTCCCGATTAGGAAACAGTTCCTAGTCTCACAGTAATACCGCAGCACTTTGCTTTCTAAAGGAGTTGCTGGATTGGCTGAATCTCACTAAGAGGCCCAGGGAGTGGAATGGTCTCTCACCGACCTGACGATTAATCCATACCCAGCTGAGCGGCCTTATTGGGCAAGAACTATGACTTTCAATACCTATACAATATAAAACAATATAGGTTATATGAACTGTAACCCACTCTACTCTATATGGATTGATAAACAAACAACTCACCGTCGATTCCGTCACCACCTTCAAAGAAATGACATTTGAATGGTTTCACACTGTCTATGGTGCAGATAGCGTCAAATTAGGTAATTGTTTGACCAAGCAGCTAAATATCTGAACCTCCTCCTTTCAATGCATCAAAAGATTGGTCCCTATCTTGCATGACCTACCAGACAGAAACATATCTATGCGCATATACTTGCCCAGTCTGCATGCCACAATATGAAATTGGCCAACGGAAGCCTAGTGCAACCCCACTTGGCAACAGGCGCATTTTGGAAGTCGACACGTAGTCCTTCTGTGCCTCCGCAGGACTATCACCAGCTTTCGATTGTAAGCTCACTTACGCAATCGGAGGAATAATAGCATCATGTTTAAACCGTTCTGCATAAAAGTAAATCCACGTAGTGTGCGCGATAAACTAACCGTGAAAGTCTTGAGAGCATTCCAGCCAGAAGGGACACAAACGCACGCAGACAAACGCGCATATATGATCGGATTTTCAGCCCCACTGCATGAATTGTCATCATTTCACTTGCTAAGATAATAACTGCGCCTTGAGTTGCCCAATGTCGAATCCTGCAATTACAGACGTGGACCCTAAATCAACGTTGCTAGAAGTCTTCGAGGTGAGCTAGGCCGTAGAGTTACTAACGCGCGGTGTCAAGTGCTGCAAAGAAAAATTGATGGACATTTTCTATGATGTAGCTAGCTGCTGTGCCTTTGCATCTGTTCGCAATTTGTCTCAAATTGTCGCAAGCACGTACAGTCAGACCACTAAGGCGCCGCGCACCCAATGTGCGTAAACAGGTCTCATGAGGATGGTCTATCCCAGTGCGTTGAGTTTTTCTTTTTTTTTGTCTTTTTAGTAGTTTCTGGTGGCGAGGATTCGACCTTTGCTGCGTTGTCAATTTTGGAATTACCCGTTGGCAACCCTGGTGATAGTTTCTCGGCAGTAATATTAGCCACAATAAGAGGAATATATAAAGGGTGCCTTCAGTCTCCCTCGGAGTATGTTGAAGTTCACATGTGGACAGTTCGGCCTCTCAACATTGCGATAATGTTCGACCTAATTTTGGGAAGTTCGTAGGTGCAAGTCTGCTGTGCCTAAAGTCGATAAATATGGGACGAACGTGTGACAACGAGTATGCAGGTATCCGGGGGTGACGGGTGACGGGTTGATTTCGTTGTGCAGGCTCGCTTGGGTTGCACGTGGGAACAAAAGTTGGGATGAACGCAGGTGACTGGTTAGTGGAACGGAAGTGCTGGGAAGGATGGATAAGGATAAGGTTGTTGCGATAAGGATAAGGTTGTTGGGAGACGAAGGTATTAATATATATTTGTCGGGTTTAGGGTTGAGGTTGGGAGGTGGATGGTTGAAGGAATGTTTCATGCTGGCATTTAAAGGAGGAACAGTGATCACAGGTTGAGAAAGAGTCTTGCGCGGGAAAGCAGGAATTTAGTTGGGATGGTCCGTGATTATGGAATTGTTTTGATTTGGAGTAAGAGGGGGTTTCCGGGCTGAAGTGTTTGGGACAATGAAACTTGGAGGATCCGCAGACCTGGATGCTACCGTCATGGATACGGCACTGTCATAAGTCCGCACAAGAATCCAACTACAGTTACAACTCACTTTCGCTATAATCAACCTCTCAACCAAGCATAACAGAGTAGTCAATCACTTGTCGGACGATTCAGATTTGGCGTCGCAATTGAATTATACGAATAGCTTTCTGGTTCCTCGACTCAATATATTTCTCAGTGTTCGACAATTAATTGCGGAACGTTGAATTTGTCTCCATTGATGGGCATCAGGTCGGACATTCAGCACTGACGACTCTAGGAGAGTTATCTAACGTAATAATGCTACCTTCACTCTACCTACAGCCGGAGCGACCATGATGCAGTTCCCGCGATCCTCGAAAACTATTCTCTATTCTACTAATGCGATAGAGGGGCCTCGAGTTGAATGACTAACGACTATTAGGTGGGAGCAGTCTTCAGTACTGAAACAAAGTGACAACAAGAGTAATCTGATCCAATGTTGGGCATCTAGCTGCAGGGACAGTATACACAAAATCGTCATGAAGTCGAAAAAACATGAAAGAAAGAAAGAAAGAAAGAAAGAAAGAAAGAAAGAAAGAAAGGAAACCCGCTCCTAGTAAAAAGGCGACATTTAACCCACTGTCTAGCCTTTCTCGCCATATACCAGCCACCTGTTATTTCTTCCTCCTCTGTTGTTCCTCACTGCCTTTCTTCCATAGTCTAAATCCAACCTTTCTTTGCCTATGATTATGCTCGTGTTCGGTCTTGCAACCTCACATTTCCAAGTGTATCCCCCGATTCCACATCAAGCACATATTTCCCCACCCTTTGTTTCCATGCATGCCACAACATCCCCATGCAATCGCGTTCCCAACCCAGTTTTGCCTTCAGTAATGTGATGAAAAACGTCACGGATGGAAAAAAATAAGAATACAAATGTAAGTAGCAGACAGAGAAAAAAAAAAGAAAAAGAAGGTTATTGAAAGGGAGAGAGCGGAAAAGTGCGAGGGGAGTGAGGTGAGGGCGTAAAGTATATAGTAATGGAACAAGGAATAAAATAAAACAAGATCTGAAATCTCGTCATCAGAACCGTCCGGCGTCAAATCCTAAAATGCAAAGAACAAAAAAAGGAAACCCAAGAAAAAACACTAAGCACGTTTCCCTGCTCATGATCGGAAAATTCAACCCTGGGTCTTGCCGATCAAAAACAACTCCAGGTGCCATGCATTTCATTATTAGTAACTCATGTCTCATGTCTCATTTCTCATGTCTCATTTCTCATATCTCATTTCTCATGACTCGTTAATAGATCATTAGCCCGATTCTATACTCCACAACCAGATTTCCAAATAAACTTCGAGGAGATTCTTAAAAAAATGCGATTGACAAGAAAAACAACGAAATTAACTTCATGGTATCTGAAAAATATGAAAGATAAAACATTAAGTATAGGTATCGAAAACTCAAGAGGGTGGATAGGACACATCAGAATGAAGTGATATGTATCTTAATTTCGACCTGTCGTAAGTGTGAGAGACCTAGTGGAGGTACTGTGTTGATGTTCATAGCTGTGGCAAAAACGGTGCGAGGGCGTTTAGCCGAGCAGACATCGGTGCATCGGCATCCTTTTCCTCAAGATACCGCCTAAGCATCAGGGGCTCCTCTGGTATCGACGGTGGCGCTGGACGTAGATCGCGAAGCGGAGCGGTGGATCGTTGTATGTTCCTCCCCACCATGACGTGATTAACTGGATCCTTGTCGATAGTCTGGTTGAGGAACTGTGATAGCATGGGGCTGATCCGAGTCTGTGCGCAATGTAGGTGTGACTGCGTTTGACGGGCGTGTCCTTGAGTTTGCGTTGCTTTATCCACCAGCTTCGGAGAATCGCGTGTAGGATGCAGAGACATTTCACCAGGGCTGGCGATAGTATAATTTGGGATGGAGTGCGGCTGTTCGATTGCAAATGCAGCCACGATATTATCTTACGAAAGCTATCGACGGCTACTAGTGCTTTTTTTTTCTCAAAGCTGGTTATTGAAGATCTCGAGGTATTACTAGTTGGGATTTAAGCTAGCTGCAGCAGCAGGGCTTGATAGATGGACTGAAAATGTGAAAGCAACCAAACAACTCAACAGCAGTGCTGCAATCGAAGAATGAGAAGTATCCGCGAGGGAGGAAAAGATGACCAGTCCAGGGCCGTCGGTCGTTCATGCGAGAGATTGATTGGGAATCTAACGGTGTTTTGCAAGATGATCAAGATGTAAGGGAGAATATCTAATACCTAAAGCAGAATTCTCACTGAGCCGGGGAAAGTGTTCGTAGTGGCAGGCGCCTCGCTGGTTGTGGAAGGATCCCGAATTAAGTGGGAGCTATATATGCGCCTGCCACAGTCAGAATATTGTAGAGCTTGCCTTGTAAGCGGACAGTAGCTAACAAGGGGCCGATATCTTCTTCCTCTTAGGAGCTCTGGTGAGGGACAAGTGAAGTTCCATTAATCAGTGCATAGCCCCGTATCTACATACTGTGAGAGCTTGTGCCAGTGGGAGCTTGTATGAGCAGAAGGCTACGAGAGCGCCACCTGTGGGCTAGAACGTCATCGTGCAATACAGCAGTCTCCTATGGCTATCCAGCTAGTAAGGTGGCCATGACATGTAAACCAAGAGCAAGTTGTTCTAGAACCTTGCGGGTGAGTGTTTGCACAGTATCGAATAGATATGAACATCCAATCGTCCAGCAGCCAGCGCCCCGAGCTTATGGAGGCTACGCACTGTGGCAGCATGAACCCCATTAGCAACAGTGATCTGGTTCAAGGTTAAATCCAGCCAGCGGAACTACAGATGAACTTGCAAGCCTGAACTGCGGGCGTCAAAAGCATTTTGATCGCCGTTGCGCGTGTGGACATGCATACGACTAGCGTCGTCCCCTTGGAATACTACCAATGATCGGAGGTAAATTCGTACTTGATTGCAGGAGATACCTAGTTCGCATCGATGACAAAGTCATAAAAGCGAAACTTTTTTTTTATTTTTTTATTTAGAATATATTTTAATATATTTTATTATTTCATTTTATTCATGTGCAACCATGGTGGGCCCTGACGATGCAAGCTAACAGAGATTACGCACAAGTATACCCCCCCCCCCCCCTGCCATCACCTCTTATCAGCCTCCTGCGCCCCTTTGTATGCACAGCAGAGCCTCTGGTACTGCATCCGCAAACTCCTTGATTCTGCCCACCCTCTCTATGCCGCCCACCTCTTCAGTTCCTCCCACGTCAGGGCCCTTCGTCCCTGAAGAAGGCGAGCTTATGTTACATTAGCGTTGCAAAAAGTACGTCAAACCTTCCTGCTCCTGCCCAAAACAAAAAATTACTACCGCTTTTACGACTCCTCAAACACATCCCTGGGAAGGTAGTGCTCAACCTTACCATAAGCTGCAGTTAATCTGAACATCTGAGGTAAACAGCTGTCGCTGAATGATATGTCAGGAAATTAGTGATGCCTAAGTGTTTACTTCGATGTAACACTAGCAGGTTTGTGCCCTGTTTTCTTGAGATGCATCTGATGATGATCAGGAATTGAGCTGATGTGTGGTTTGCACGAAGGGTAGTAGGTGCCTCTAGATGTGGGATAATATAACTTCCATGCACATTTATCGTCAGAAAACTTCTTCATCTCGACGAGGGCATCAGAAATGGCTGTTGGGAAAATTTTTGCGAAGCATCTTTGATGATGTTGCATGACGTGCATTCTTTTGTCATTGAATGCTGAAAATCTGCTGTGAGACATGCCGGGGGCTCTGTTCCTAACGATCGTAACCATATTTCCCGATCACCAAAACCAGAGCCAATTATGCACGCTAACTGTTCGTCTTAACTTGTCAGTAAGTTCAAAAGGTTCTCGGGCGATTAAGATCATAGTAGAGCTACGTATTGTACAGCTAATCAGCATAAATTTTTGTTGATGAATGGAACGGTGAGATTGTCAACAAATATATCAATAATGACAATTCAATGTTCTAGACAATACTATACTTTGCAGATAAGATTTGGGTGCAGACGATAAACTTGCATTTCATTACTGTACAACTCATAAAAGTGTGAACCGTAAGCTCAATTCGCCATTGAAGAAAGAATGATCAACTACAAAAACCTAGTAATGATTATTCTTCAGCCCAGGGACAAGGCAACTATGCATCAGCCATGAAAGTATTCTATCATGGTATCAAACTCAACCCCCTTTTCTTAGGGCCAAGCAGGCTACCGGCATGCAGACTTACCAGTCTATGGCAAGGAAGAACCTCGGAATAAAGCGTAGCAAGCCTGGTTCGAACTGCAGTGCAGGTAGTGCCTCTAATGCAATCCCTGGTCCTCGCCATAGCCCATAGGGCGGCATGCGAGTAATGATATAAAAAAAAAAAAAAAAAAAATCCCTGGTCCTTTCCAGATGGCCGTACGGCTTAAGGAACTTTATTTTTCAGTCCGCAAGATGAGCAATGTACCTTGAACGTCCTATATTCACCTACATGACAGCTCCACCCAATTCTAGTTCCCCCGCTGTGAACAGGCAGAAAGTATACGATGATACTACGTCTGCATGTACGAAAGGACCGGATCTGAGACTTGGCGGCTGCTGATAGCTAAGCAATAAGGTAGGCAAAAGCAATCAATTTCATGTCATGTAGTATAGGCAATGCATAGCAAGTAATTCCGCAGAAAGAAGAAAAGAAAACACGCTGCTTGAACATCTCCCACTACATCCACACCTACGCCTATATATCACCGGCGGATGACTAAGCCAGACCTTGACCGTAAGCCAAGAAATGACCAAGCTCCCCGCCGGCAATTTCTCTCATTATCCCACACCGCATACTCCAAACCCCTTTGCAGATTAGCTAGGCTTACGAGTACAAAACTAATCAAACATTCATCAAATGTCAATGCAATTCTGTAGAGTGTAGAGTACTTGCACTGTTCATGTTAAATATCCAGGGACTGGGTGCATATGTAAAATACATGCATAGGAATATATCTCTAAGCACAGCATTGGCGCCCATAAAAATCTGGGACCTTCTATCGCTGTGTGCTTTTATTTGCTAAATTTAGCAATGAATTGTGATCGCACAGTCACATGCGTAGTAGTAGATGTAGGAAAGGCGACGAAGTTTGTTCTGTACGCCAGCCGCAGTACCCCTAGAATTACACCGGTTTACCTCGCGGTTGCCTTCCTACTGCTAGTCAAGGTTCAGCCAAACGATGTCAACCTTATATGATAACAGCTGCAGCCTTGTATTGAACTGCAGCGAAACATCTATCGTTAAAGGAAAGTGCATCCTCAGCCAGTAATCGAACTTATAGCCTAAGCCTCACATATCAATTCCTTACTTGACGTAATACTACTCAACGGCGGGCCTTTCTTCCACTTCGAACATGTTAGCATTATTGATGAGCAGCAAGGCTGAGAACGAGAGCCGAAAGACATAAATCCCAAGTGGCTGCGCACCCCATATACGTGCACCACGTATATCTCTCGACAGAAAGTCCAAATGTCAGCATCCCCTGAAACGAGAGCGATAAGCCCTCCAGGTGCTGAAAGCCTGCCCTGCCTCCTTCAAATCACGGTTTACAGTACCAATCTGTTCTGAGCCTATTCGCTGGCGCCAGGCCAGCACACGAATGCAGACGCCAGCAAATATTGACGTTGCGTGAGAGTTTAATTGCTGAGGAGTGCCGCATTTTCATACGATATACGTACAGCATTGACCACGAAGTCGCTGTCACACAACAATCAAAATTCCAAGTGCCATGGTTGAACCCATTGAGGAAACTATTACGATCTCCTAATCTCGTTGCAACGATTCCTCAACGTACCCCGATCCCCAAAACCCTTGTTTGGGTCCATGGCTGATTGACCTGTCCCATCAGCATAGAGATGCGCGGAGAGGAAGCAGTAAGTAGGTACCGCAACACGTAGCTGCAGGCAACTTAGTGCAGCGTGTACCTACTCAAGTTTTAATTATCAACCTCAGAAGAGCTATAGCATTAGGTAATCCTGAACAGCCGGTCCGATCAATTGGCGATGGTTAAAATATTTCTTTTTAATAAGTGTTCACCAATAGTTCAGTAATATCTACCTGGTATTTATGAAATCAATTCTGAAACTACATTGATCTGATAGGCTTGGTCTTTATAGATAGCAGATTAGCATTCAGAGCTGTGACTCTAACAATCGATTATGCACTCGACTCTGCACGATACTGGCATTGGCTAATTTCGTTGCACAGTGGGGAGAGGCAGCCTAGGTGACATCCTGCACGCATACTGCAGCATTTTGTGTCGCCCAGAGCGAAAGATATGAAGTGGCTACCTACAAGGGCCAGAAAGAAACTGCCAAACTTACGACCAGACTCTCGTTTCCTCGCGACCCTGACTTCTCTGCAGGGCCTCTGTATCTCTTTCACTATGAGCTCAATTGGTAGAGCCGCGCTTTGGCAAGCACAGAGTCCGGGTACAAGAACAAGCATGGACACCCAGGCCACTTGCATTTACAATTTATGGTCATATGGTCAGAATTCACATTCATACAGTATGTAACCATTATATTAGTACGTACGTGCTAGTCGTCGCGAAGGGCTGAGGATCACCATTAAGTGGGACGTCGGCCGTAGAATCTTAGCAGGGTAAACATTTACTTGATTACGTCAAGCGAACTAAGAAGGTTTCCGATGACAAGGATGTCATGATCAATAGAAAAACTCCCGAAATTGTAGTTCAAGAAGTAAAATTTCCGGGATTACAAAAATGTGCTAGGGATTCGGGGATTTCATGCGAGAAATCCAAACAACCAAACGCTCGAAAGGAAACAAGTTCAGCTACGAATCAGTTACTGTACACAGTTGCATATTCGGAGCAGAGGAGCTTATTTGCATCCATACATCCACGCCTGGGTAGATTCACGTCCACTGCCGAGGTTACTGAGACAGTACTTAAATGCTTGAAAACATAATGTAATTGTTGGTCATTCGCCGCAAGGTTATGCAGTCTTTCAACCAAAGTTCGGTGCGCAGAAAAAGGCGAAAAAGCTGGGAATGGTCTGAGACATAATCACTCAATCTATAACCATGCCCTATGTTTCCATAGCGACCGTAAGTGGGGTCTCAATATTAGTACTCAAATCGTTTCGTTCTTACGCATGCAAGAGAACCTCGAGCAGCATGTGGACATATATTGCTGCTGAACTATGCAAAACCAACTCCAATTGCCACCCCTGAGTACTCTGAGCTTCGAGATTGTTGTTTAGCATCCGGATGCGCACCAACTTCTGTGAGTAGTGCCGGCATATCTCCTTCAGCCTTGACACACATCTTGTGACAACCACTAGGTAGCCCTTGGCACTACCGGTTCGAAACTGGCATCACCGTACCTCGGACCTTGAAAAATGCATGCTTGAGACCAATAAACTTCTGCGCCATCTCAAGTACCTTTTTGTGAATCTTCTCCTACAACGTTTCGCTATTAATGTTGCAAGTAACTACCAGTAATTCAGTTGCAGACCTCCAATTGATACTCCAGTGCCCTTTTACCCTAGTTTAACCTCCCTGACATTTCTGGCTTAGTTCTTCCGCTGGGTGCCCTTGGAAATCTCCCTACCCCTACCTTAAATTCCCGGTCTCTACAGGCTCCTGCGCCTCATAATCTACCCTCATCGACCAGCGCCAAGGATTTAACCAAAGTTCACCAGCCTATAATTGATGCCTGTCGCAATCCCGGCCCGCTACAGTTTCTCTCAGACAATATTACGACAGCTAACAAGGCTTTATGTATCTCACTTCAGATCCAACTGTAATTCCAAATCTGACCACGTAGGTGACGCTAGTGATATCGTATTCGCTACATTGTATATCTCGCTCGCTTAACAGTTGGATGCTTCCGTTGCAGGCTTTATTGGCCCACTTAAATAAAATGCGAAACGAAAATTGCTTGATTCGACGTAGCGTCTAATTGTATCTACCCAGATGGATCAAACATGAGCATATACCAGGCTGACGAAGATTGTCAATCCTCTACATCTGAACCGATCCTGTACCCGTAAACATATTACATTGGAAGTTTTCTCCAATCTTGTAATGCCGGGTCGAATAATATTGGCTGGCTCGGGAGTTATTGTGGGATTTTGAGTTAATCTGTTCCGCATTGCATTGCTGAGTCGAGTTCTGGTCTCCCAGCGTCGAGAAGAGGTTTTCAAAGCGGGGGGAATCTGTTGCCTTATAAGTTCGGGATATTTCAGAGTTCTGGGAGCTGATTATCACTTTATCCACTAGAATTCTTGATCACCTAGCAACCTCCGATCTCCAGCCCCGATCAGAACAGGAATCAATCACGAAGCGCCCCAATACACGCTTACAATGGCCTTCAAAATTACGGTTTCAGCCTGTAATGAAGCGACTGATCCAGTTTACAGCATCAATGACGCCGGTTATCGCAGAGGATATCCGGTGGTCTTGTAATAGAGCCACATGGAGCTGAAAGAATCAGGTGGGTGATACAAAGCTAAGAGAAACACAAATAATTGCCCGAAAGGACGAAACCGGCAAAGGGGCGAGTTTATGCAAGCTGAAGGAGAAAATTTATATATACTAGAAGTTGAAGACCGGCATTCAATCTAGCTTCACAATCCTATAGCATACTGTACAACTATGCTACCATAGCACCCGAATGAGATGTTCCACTGGTCACAAATTAGCGGAGAGGTCTAATGAGGTCTAGCAGTATCACAATTATACGATTTTCAGAGGTTCAATAGGTAATGACAGCCAGTGACAATGAAAGTGGTCATGTCATCAGGTCGCTTCTAATTAAATGGCTGTTATAGAGGCAGTTTCTACTGGAACGATTTGTTTGATGGAGTTGGCAAATACGAGGCTGGTGGGATTGGCTTCTTCACAAGACTAGAAATTTTCTTGCACGCCTTTGCTCAGTGAAAGGACGGTACACTTGTGAGTATGAAGCCCATATAAAATAGAAGTTATATTGAACAATGCACCACGAATCCGTTCCACGTCCTTTGCGTATAGCCATTATCAGCCTGGGCAGGTATGTTCTGAAGTGTTTTGAATTAACATTTTTTTTTTTTTTTTTTTTTTTAATTTCACGTGACCCCGCTTGTAGCTGTTCGCCATGGCAGGGCCTTGAATTAACATTGAGTGACACTTCCTAATGCAGCTTCATCACCAGGCTATAATAAATCATCCCTCACCTCCCACAAGAAGCACCGCCTGCCACGAACTCAGAATGTTTCCGTAACACAACTTCCCGATGTTTCATTTTGATGGAGACTGCATTCCACGTTTCTAGACCTTGCCTTGTTCGAGACTGGAAGTTCTAATGTGACAGGGGGCTTACCTGTAGTATATTCAAACTGTGACCCGTTTGATCTAAATGTAGTTCCTTGCCATAGGCTGGCAGTCTTTACGCGGGGTTACGTGGCACCCCCCCAAATAAAAGATACATCGTAAAGCCACAACATACAGTCAGATTTGATATCACAGCGTGTTATGGTCCCATTCTGGTATCCGCTTATCCCGCTATTACCTTTAACCCCAATTACCTGTTTTCGCCCCGGTTAGTTAGCTATAGCCTCGTCCTCTGCCGGTTACCTGCATCTAGTAATTCCGAATCCAACACTAAAAAACTGATTGTTGAAGGAGATCGAGCCAGTTGCATTCAGAGTGTGCGAGAAGGCAAGAGCTTTCGCTTGGGGCTCACAGCTGCTGATTGCAATAGTTTTCTCGCAATGGCACACAACTAGAATCTGTTGTATAAGTATGGAGAATACTAGTTAAGGCTGCGTAGGTATGTGTTTTTTTTTTTTTTAATATCATGTAACCCCGCTTATGGCTATTCGCTATGGCAGGGCCAGTGATGTGGTTGACATTGGGGAAAGAATGTGGAGCATCTAACCAAGTTCACATTGACCCAGTAGAGCTCAGGAGAAAAGATGTTGGTTCGCTGCGCCTTTGCCAGCTGAGTTCCCTCCAATACATATAGCAACTTGCTAGAATTGACGGCCGAGCGAACCTTAACCGAGTAGATTTTTCTTGCGGATGGTTTTCATAGTGTAAATCAAGTCTGTTGGTAAATACAGTGCCCGCGCCCTGGGTCCAGTTCAAGTGGAGAACTCGCTCTGAAAACACTGCAGCAGGCTTTCACACATCGCTAGGGGTTTACACTGTTGAACGCAAACTTCTAATCTAAGGGTATGACGCCGTCGGCTTTAACGTTATAGGATGCATTGTTAATGCTGCAGGCAAGGTTACACCACCTTTCATTGTAAGGCAAGCTAAAACTCACAGGCATCGCTACTATGGCGAGGATGCGCATGAGGTGCATAAGCAGCCAGGAAATTTTGGCTTCTCAGAAAGCAGTTATATAGTCGATGGCCTAGGTCTCGAGTATATGATGTATCACTTCGAGGTAACGCATCTTCCGAGCCAGTAACCTCCAACTAGACCAGCAACCTACGAGGGAACTCTCACACCAGCGCCCACCCGGCTTATCAAAAGTGCTGGCACCCCCAAAACCACCGAGCACTGACAGCGCACCCAGCTGCTCTCAACAATACTATGCCTTGGCGGCTTCTCATTGTAGATGGCTATAGCTCACATATTGCATGGCCGGTGATTGATTTTATTAATGCGTTGGGTCACTGGATTAAAATCATATGCTTACCATCCCACTCAACACATGTCATGCAGCCTCATGATGTAGGCTGCTTCGTACCCCTAACGACGCACTATTTCAAGGCGTTAAAGGACTGGATCTATTCTGCACCGAAGGATATACTGTGCAAACCTGAGGTCTAAGTACTTTTTTGCCAACCGCGCGATCGCAAATTTACTCTGGAGGCGATTAAAGGTGCTTGGCGAGGTAGTGACTACTGGCCAGTGGATAAGAGCCAGGTTGTAACAATTGATTCTCCTGCTACCGTGGAAGCGCTGGTGTTGGATACTCCGGCAAAAGAAAAGGCACCCCGAGCTTCTGTAAATGACGCGTTAATGACACCACAAACCCGAACTACTGTCAGGGCACGTATCGAGCATCTCGAGGGGAAGCTCACCAGGTACCATAACATAGAGCCAAATGCAGACACCCTGACAGCATTACGAACTGGCAAGACCAGGAACATGAAGCATTTCAAACCCACCCCGGTGGCTGAGGTCTCGGCCGAACCTGGAAAGGAGGCTGCGTATAAGAAGGTCATAGAGGAGCCGGAAAGAAGGCTACGAAGGAAGCAAAACGCCTTTCCAATATGCTTGTTGCACAGCTAAGGAAGGACATGGCAGACAAGAAGATCGCAGCTGCAGCAGCCAAGGAGCAAAGGAAGCGGATAAGCTCGCAAAGCAGGCAGTGGCTATTGCGAAAAAGGTGGCCGCAGCTGCTGCTGTGAAAGCTGCCAATCGTGGGCAGGGATATCGGCGAAGACATGAGTGAGGGCGTGGACGAGGAGCTGTTGTGGCTGGTGATGGGCGAGGGTCGGAGCCTATGGTGGGCCGGGATTCAGCAGAGCCTGTGGAGTTGAATTCTGTGAATTTGAAAGCTTTTAGAGGTTTCTGGGAGAGCGGAAGCGAGCTCCATACAGGCTCCAACAACTATAGAGTTTAATTCGGAGCAAATTGAGTTAGAATCACAGTCACCAGAATCAGAGCTTGAGAAGAATGATACAGCCAATCTGTCACGAGAAATGGAATTCAGAATATATATTTGATGATATGGATAATATCATCCTTTAAATCTCAAGCTTCTTCTGATTGTACATTGTAGTATAATGTTTGGTGATATGATGTAAGCAGTGCAATGGTAACGGAGGCGCTGTATGATGGGTATAAGCTCATGGAAGGTGGACGAAGGGCATTCCATAGGATGGTGCTATACATAAACTTGTACTTTCTGTAGATGTAGCTTTTTTCTTTTTTTCTGTTCGGATTCGGTGTCAGCGCACTCAATTTAGTATATGTCCATGCACTGTGCATACCAGCGCCATATCTTGTGAGATATTGACTGCGTTTGGCCGTGGGAGGGGATGTTAAATCGGCGTCAAGGTGCCCAGCATTTCAGTTATCCACATACATCGTTACAGACAATCCTGTCATATTGGATAAGGCTTGGGCAGGCAAATGTTATGTAATATGGCAGTATAACAGGTTAGAGTGGAGAGGTCAATTGTCAAAGGTGTTCCTGCCATAGGGTGGCAGCCTGTATGCGGGGTTACTTGACCAAAAAGAAAGGAAAAAAAAAAAGAAAAAAAAAAAAATTATCAAAGGTAAATGCATGCAATGATAGCTATGATAGATATGTACATGAATAAGAAACTATACAAGAGCAAAATCAGAGGTAATAGAGGCCTGTTACAGCGAGCGCTTCAAGCTCAACAAAGTACTTTCGAAGCTGCTGAAATGCAGGTGCCGCTTGCTCATCCTGAACCTCCTATACTGCAGTTCCTGTCACTAGGTTCTGTTGAACAAATCACTTGATGGTTGATAATGCATTCTTGCTTCCAAAAGTGACACTGGCTCTGTTTTCTATTCATCTTCATCAACCTGGTCCTGATCCATTGGGCCCACCTCTTCGGAGCTTGCCAGTTCTGGGCTATTGAGTAAGTGTCAGTCACCAGATCTAATGTCACTTCTTCTGTGTCTTCTACTATTTCCTTGACTAGATCCTAGGAGTCTTCATTGTTAGTTCTTATTCATAATGCGTACGATATACTATAGATTAGACAATCTCTTTCTTAAATGTCTCTTCAATGCAGATTTATGGCTCTTGTTGCTTAGGTTCTGGGTGTTACAAAATGGGAATTTTATCACTAAGCATCGTGATCCTTGCTAATAAGCTTGTTCTAAGTATCCAGACCGCTGGGCACCAGCTGCTGCTTCTAAACTATTTCCTACTTAAATTAACCTATATGCCTGGAACATTTATGTATCTAGCTACTAGCTAGTCTGATTGCTATTATCGCGCACAGCGTACAAGTATTTGCCACAAGGTATTTTTACTTCTCGGTCTATTTACAGATATGATATTGTATACAGAATTTTTGAGGAAACAAAAGGGAGAAATTTTTGTTTTTCCGCTGGCATTTACCGATAGCAACGGTGCGACTGGTGTTAGGTCACGCCAAGCCGATGCTAACCCCACCCCCATTCCCGTGACAAGAGAGCTGTCATAACAGTTCGTCACTGACGTTAGATATGGGATACTATGGATGTAGCTGCGTGACCCCTGATGAGGAATCAGGTCGATATGTAGATATTTAGTTCTGCGGAGGATCGTCTTGTAATCCCTTCCGCTCTACAGCTTGCTTACACCGGATCCCATAGTCAGCTCTACAGGCTTGTTCTGCATTCCACTTTCATGCAGTTGTGATTTTAGGTGTTTCCTCCACCAGTGCAAGATAATCTTTCCCATGTTATAGAGAGAATCGATATGTCTTGACTGATTACAGATCTAGAGAAAAGAAAGCAGATTGCACATTGCTACTCACCATCGACTAATTTAACAGCCTGTAATGCGCATCATTTCCATTGCTAGCCCGCTCTCCGCTCTCGTCATCGATGCCCTTCTTCCTGCTAGCTTTACTTCCACTTCCCAGGTTGCCGCCAGTTGCCGCCAGTGATCCAGATATCTGCGACACCAAACGTGAAAACCGATTCCTTCTTATGCGGAGTCGATTATGGCGAGGTCGACACGGATCAACACATCGCAATAAACAATGAGCAAGATGACAGTGTATTAACGGATGTTGAGGGTGTTAATAACGGCCCTGAACTTCCATCATATGATTACAATATGGACATTGATCTCGGGGCCAGCGGAGAGTTAGGGAGGAGGACTGTGAAGTGGCCAAGGAAAGTAAGGGAGAGGGCGTATATGGTAGCAGATGTTGGAGGAGCGGGAGTGCGTGTGGGATTTTCATTATGTGAAGCTGGAGGATTGTTGAAGAGGATGGATGTCACAAGAGACAATTATCTCTGCTGTAATACCCCATTACTCCTTTTTTTGCGTCTTAACGTTAAACAAACCGTTGAGGTGGAAATGGCCATTGAATGGTCAGGAGTACTGACCCCTCTCTTTGAATGTAGGCAATAAAGGAGCGACTTGCAGAGTAACAATGGATAGTCTTGCAGCTTGCTACATGGAAGTGTGAGTTCACGTTCCCATTTCCTAATCACCACATGTTGGGACGAAAAGAATTAACAACCTATGGATCCAGAACTGGAGCCTACACACTCTCCAATAGCGAAAGCGGGATTGAAAGAAATCCGGACAAATTGTTTAAGGGCTCTAACTTGGGCGCCCGTACCATAAGCCGTGTATCCATGACGATAATAGTTCTCGGAGTTATTTTCATCGGGATGTGTGTCGCTTGACTTCGTGGATAATTTTACGGAAGACAAATTGCGCTTTCAAAGCTCAACGGTGCGTTTGTGGAGAGTATTGCTGCATATGATTCAAATTTTAGCAACAGTAAAATATGTGTTAAATCACAGGTGCAATGGCGAAACGAAAATATAGGAAAGTAAAAAGGATTATATGCAAGGTGTCTTGCCTTAATCCAGGGTTGTAATAAGCTTAAGGTACACTCGTGGCAACAGGATTATCCCAACTGTCATCACTAGTGCCCGGATGCAGAGGCGAGCAGGGTTGTTTGATTTTACAACATTAAAGTAGTCAGGGCTTAGCTGTCATTACTAGTTACCACAAGACGCCAACATTTATTATACAAATGCAGTGCTTCATGCAAAAAAAACACTAAGTGTTGAAATCTAGATAGGTGACTGTGTAGGAGTTGAGGGAGAGAGGTAAAAACAATTCTGAGACAACAGGCCTCGATTGCGTTCTCTGCGGATAAGCATGGCTACCAGTATAGCCAAAGGCTAGATTCACAGTGGAGACTCTCGTGTATCCATGCAGGCGTGCCAAGCCGGATTAAAGAGCTCCTCTAGAGGGTGGCAGAACATCACTGGGATCCGTGGCTTATAATGACTAGGCAAGGCGGATTGCAAGAGACTCTGATCGAGATCAGTATAATGCCTGAAATCAATCAAGTGTCTGTACCAGTACTGGACACTAGCAATGACCCGCCCCCCCGACCCTGGATGCAGCGGGGTAATGCCGTAGTGCTCCCTAGAGTAATTAAAGGTCCACACTCGCTCCGCTCGTGGGTCGATACATCGTGATGGGGGGTCTGGCGTATAGTGGGGTTGTGCCGCGAAGGACATATCGCTGTACTGACAGGGAAAGAAATATTGTAGTCATTCGATCGGTGCGCTTTTTCTTGAGCCGTTCCATCGATACACATAGAAGATATTAGATATATAGTTACGCCCTCAGGGCGACTCGCCACTGGTCTTGAATTATTTACCATACTTTTTTTTACCTAAGATTATTCTCCACCTGAGAAAACTCAGCATCAATGTGAGAATTGTAATTTACAATCAAAAATATCTTTTGTTGGTATTTTGCGTTTTTCTTAATTGGTTGTACACACTAGCTAAGATTGGATGAAAAGGAAAGATCTCAAAATGCATTATATCTTCTCCAGCGGAACGGTCTGGCTAGAACACTAAGTACTCAACTAGTATGTAGACAGGCGTATTGGAGTGATCAACAGGTGTAAATGATGCAAGATCGTTTGGAAGAATGTGCTCAATGGCCTACCCATCCTATGCCATCATACAAGCGGAAAATATTATATATAGGAACATAATACATCATACCCAGCACCTTACTCGTTGCTAGCTGAATTTTCCTGCCTCGCAACCCTTGCATGTTTCCGCCAACTTAATTCCTCTCAAGCCAGTTTTCCATTATTCGGAGATACTACACCTATGCATCCATTCCCGACCTTTCTTCGGTAGATTAACAGCGGATGGCAAAACCAAACCAAACCACGAAACTCGTAAAAGAATCGCTAAGAAAATTTACATCCTCACATGTCCGAAGTCACCAGTACAATATGCCTGTATGAAAGTACCCATCATGCACTGCATTCATTGCCTGCCATAGCTTGTTGTATAGTTCAGTTTGATGCATACAAATGCTAATCAAGTATTTGGTCAGCATATTCTACAAGTACTTGAATTTCCTCAACTCGCGACCTCGGATAGCACAAAAGACAATCAGACAACTGTAAAGCAAAAGGTGACTGCGTAGGATTCTGCTGGATCCAGCGTTGCATCGATGTCCCCCACACCTCCGGTATGCCCGCCGCCGCATCGCGTCTATATACTTCATGTCTTTTCTCGTCTCCCACATCCTGGAAACCCGAGACGCACCCTTCAGTGCGAACCTGAACCTTGATGGGGACTGTTGAGACAGAAAATTTGGCAGAGCATGGACCCTCCTTGGTTTCCTCAGCCAACCAGCGTTGCATCATGTAACTGTATTGGTGCAAAGCTGTCTGCTTTTGTGGGGCCTCTGAAGGCTTGTTCGGGTTTGTGCAAATGCAATCGACAACAATGTGGGACTGCAGCAATGGCCTGCCATGTCGACCCTTGTTGGAATCTCTATCACATATCTGGCAGCCGGTTGATGTCTGTTTGTCGTTCGGCGTAATGTCCTGGATGCGGTTAAGCGGTTAACGTAGAACAACGGACGTGTGGCAATAGAAAATGGGATCACCAAATTTGGTACTTGCATGACTTCCTAGGTTACGAGGTTAGTCGAAACTTGGGGATGATTGATGACTGGCAAGTAGCAGTGTGGCAGCAGACGTTGTTACAACGATGATTTGAACTATATAAGGATGACAGCGAGGATATATATACATTGCCCGATTTCCTTTAGGCTTTATGTGCTGGTTGCCGCGCGTCCTCAGTTGCTCTGGATGGGAAAAAGTGCCTCCACATTCACATTGATAGGGCTCCACCTCCCAATCTCTATTCGATGTCCAGGCGCAGGCGCTCAAAGCGATAACAATAATGCCCAAAGCCCAAGAACAAGTGTTACTAGTGACCCCACTTCCGAGTGAGTGGAGGAGACTGCTACGTCACTGCCGCAACAAAATCCCTGTGGCCAAATTAGGAGCTATTCCGGCAACGTAAAATGAGGAGAATATAGGTTTTATGTTGCCTTGAGACGAACAAGGACTGCGCGATCGCCGATGTGGCATTTCGTAAGAGGATGAGTTCATGACGCTCTTTTTTTTTTTTTTTTTTTTTTTTTTTTGTTATTATCACTTAACCCGGTTTACCGCTATTCGTTATGGCCGGGCTCATGATGCTCCAAATACCCGTCATGAATGAGCTCCTACCCCATATAGCCAGCCCAACAGGTAATCGTGGTAAGGAAAGGCTTCCGATCGGCAGGGTCCTGGGCTAACTATAGATATACATTCATGACACCATGTCCTACTATCCCTATGAAACGTCGTGCATTTGCATCTTCTCGCAGTATTGCAGGGATGCCCGGTGTCGCTGACAGACACGTCTGGCTGCTACGTACTACCTCTGTCCGAGTTGCAAACAGGATTTTCCGGGCCATTGCTCTAACGATAGCTCGTGTAGACGCAAGAGCGTGGCTGTTAGATATGGGCAGCTCGATTACTTCTGGCTGCACATAGTCAGGCATTGAATGAGACGAGGCAGTAGCCCAGAGCTACATTTATTGCACCTGGCGGAGAAAGGTGAATTAAGGAATTGTATATCCAAAAGGTCAGGGACGTGATGGCACGTCTGCACGAAATGCCATATCTGACCTAGCAGTGAGCACTGGTCTAAAGGGCCCATCACCGGCACGAGTGACGACACGCAATGTTCTAGGATTTGCAAACCATAAATGGTCATTTCATAGTTCAGGGACTTTATCCCCAAAATCAGGCTCATTGAAAAACAGAGAAGCCATACGCCTATCGATAATACAGGCCATGGCCTGCGATAGACGGCCTACACGCCGTATACCAGTTCGCAATTCCAATCCAATAATAACCTCTCAAAACTACAAATAAACTCCTAAAAATTCTTTGCAGAAATTTGCTACCCGACTGACTTCGATATACTGATACGACTGCAAAGACGCCTTATAGTGAAATTTTGACTGCATTCACACGTGATTGTCATATTCATAATGGTCTGATGACATGCGCTTTTTTTTTTTTTTTTTTTTTTTTTTTTTTTGATCACGTCACCCCGTATACAGGCTCTCAGCCTATGTCAGGACCCCTTTATTACCCGGAGACAGGTCTGTGACCCGGGTTGTGGCCGCCCATGCTACCTATATCTATCTACATGACTTCTCCGTGGCTGTAGGTGAACAAATGCAGACAGTGGACCAAGCGAAACAATACACACAATGAGTTCTTGATCAGTCTCCATTGCGTCCTCCCCAGCCCTACCTACCTGCTTTCCTTTGTCTTTCCTTCCCCTATCCCACTCATACACATCCCATCTGTAGTTCTTACCTCCAAGGCGTAGAGCCTCTGGTATTTAACTAGTCGCCTTTCCCTCCCTCCTCTCGCTTCAACAGCCATCGAGCCCCAGTGATTTTTGTGCCCAGTTCATTGTCTACCTCCAACCACTTCCGAACATTCCCCAGTCTCTTTGTCACTGCTATCCCATGAACTACTATTGCTGAACTGGCAGGTTGTAGTTTTGGCTTTTTTTGGTGGGGGGCTTGCTCTTTGCAGTGGAAGTGGCCCTGGAGGTGGTGGTCTTTCCTTTGGCACTGGCAGGTGGGTCTCTCTTCTTAACACTGGATGGGGCGGGAGGGGCTGACCTCATCTTCCGGGGAGCTGCAGAGGTTTTGGTGGCCACTTCTGCATATGAGGGTCACTTTGTTTGCACATCCGCATTACGCGCTGTGGAGGTTTCGGTGGCCGCTTCTGCATATGAGGGTCCCTCTGTTTGCGTATCCACATTACGCGTAGGTGGAGTAGACTTTTTTGTTTCAGCAGAGTCCAGCTCCTCATTTCCAAAGTACTTTTTGTGAATATGACTTGTAAAGAGTTGGATATATTTAAGGTGCTGATGTGTCAGAGCATATTCATCCCCAGGATCTACTCTTTTTGCCATCACAATCTCATACAGAAGCTTGTGCATCACAGCAAAAACAAAAGCTGGTGATGTCTTTTTAAGTTGCGCTGCCCATTCCTTGGCTGAGGAGTTTAAGTTCAGTGGTAGGTAAACATATGGCGGTATTGATTGGTCTGGTGGTAGCGATGGTGGGATTGTAGGTGCTGGTGGCTGTGGTGTAACTGGTATGAACCGATTTCCTCGGTGGCCACCCCTTGAGCCTCTTTAGAAGCTGCTCATGTCGCGTGTTTGCGTTACTAAATTGATAATTGAGAGAGTCCTACTAGTAAGTGTCTTGTACCCGTATTGTAGTGCTCACTTGTGCGTGTAGAAAAGTTCGCAAAAACTGACTCCAGTGAACAGTTGTGACAATGGACTAGGATATACTGCGTATAGTGGCAAATATTGACTGAATAACAGGGCCGAAAAGGGTACTTGGCGATCACAGCGGATGATATGCACCTGGACAGAAGTTCATCAGAAAGCGCCAACCGTTGATACAATATGTGTGCAGCAAATAGCAAATAGCGCAAACTCATACATTCTGCCCACTTTTGCGATCCACAGTGTACTAGTATGCAGGATATATCACATTTCAAGTGGAACATAGTATTGTGCCACCACCAATGAGATATCTTAACACAAAACGATTTACGTGTGTCCCAAAATGTCCCCTAAAATAAATGCCTACTGTTACGGAAGATAGTATTTCACGTGAACGCAGAGCAACTATTATGTGTCAGTTGTTGGGGTGTTGAAGGTTTACCTGTGCTCGAGTTCTACATCAGATCTGAATACCTAGAGATTGCCCTGCCATGGCGAACAGCTGCAAGCGGGGTCACGTGAAATTAAAAAAAAAAAAAAAAAAATACCTGGATGATTATGGAGGCCTCGGCAATACCGGCTGTGAAGGACGCAAGTAGTCTGACTCACTAATCACTACCAAGAACGAACAAACTGTCTTTTACAGCCAGCTGACAGCTCTATAGTTAGCGCCCAGTATCGAGTGATCTGATGGAACAGCTACCCCAATAGTAAGAAAAATTCTCGTATGCATGGCCGTGGAGGCCCCGCGAATTAAAAAACTCCCTCTTCACCGGTAACAAGGGTAGTCTACGTTCAATATGTTGCCAGCCATTTACGTATTGTTGAACCAGTCCATCAATAGGAGAGCGTTCCCAACTTAGTTCAAATTACAATCATGTTGCATAGCAACCAAATCTCCAATTCTGTATACGCATTCGCAGACCGCTGGCCCTATGGATAGCCTCCTATTTGCACTCACTCTCTCAATACTCTCACCAAATCAAAATAGGATACAATGCCTCGCCCCGTCAGGTCTCAAGCTCGTGTCTAGGAACGATAGTTAATTGTATTCGTTTTAAACAGCAGGCGCAGCAACAGTTGTATCCGTTAACGTCGCGTAAGAACTGGGATGCATGTAGAGTGGTATGCTTAAAGTATTAATTTGATAATAGCACCAAGGAGGTGGCACAACGTGGACTGGGGTCTATGAATTATCCTGCTCTCATGTCCAGACTCTGTATTATCCCACGGCTGTGACGCGCCATAGAAGTTGGGAAGCTGGGTGCACTAGAAACTTAGCGGCATCGAATGCCATGTGCTATTTCGATGATTATATCCCCCTTTTTTTTTTTAGGGGGCTCCTGTTTCCTCACAAGCACTGTATCATGATCACTGCCATTGAAGGATAAGCTTCCTTAACTCTCCTTCGGGGGATCGTGCCAACTAGACTATCCTTCATTTAAGTAAGCTTGTTCCTGACGTGGTTAGCGCCTTTGCTTAACCAAATCTCCAAACACGCTAAGATAAACATAAAATGAATTGGAAATAGGTCAACAAAGTAGTAAGTCCAAGAAGATCAGAGAAAGAGAACGTACAAAGCATCCGCATTGAAGCAATTCTGCTTCTGCGTGAGGCATATATTAGGCAAACGTCAAATTAAGCTTATCAAGGTTTTAGCCTACAATCCCTGAATTGCGTCCGCACTTTTGGAGCGGGATAAATCCATGACCAACCACGCTGATCTTGTCTTAAGAAAATTTAATTGGACATTGCACTGTGCTGGCTAAAATATTAAGTAATGCTTGCTGGGAAGTTGCATATTCATTGTCGGGACTTGGCGTCTAACTGTATTCGTTCTAAGTAATTATGTTACAATAGTATACGGTACTCCTTCAATATCCCTGATTGATATAGGCATAAAACTCAACTTTAAGTTGCCTAGGATGATTGCAGGCTCGTTTGAACGTGGAGCTGAAGGGTCTTGGCAAGAGACTAGTGGAGATAGAGTTTGCAATCGATTGCTATCAGCGATATCTCTTTTTTCATATTTTTTGATACAGTCTACCAGCCAAGGGAAAGAAAATCATAACATATGTTGCTCCTTTATCATGGTATTTCTGAGCTAAAAGCGAGGATACAAATCGACTTCTGAGCACGAGAACATATATTGTTTTTTTTGTTTTTTCGCTCACGAAACCCCGCATACAGGCTACCAGCCAATTGTAGGGGCCACGAGAACATATTCATAATCAACTTAGAGTGGTAATTTACCAGTACCGTATGGGTAACAATGTGCACACCGGTAACGCTGGGCACCTTGGCGCCGGTTTTGCACCCCCCCCAACATCAAAATGTCATGCATATTTCACAGAATATATCTCTAGTATGTATGATGAATTAATTATGGACCATATTGACTGCGCTGATTCTGAATTTGAAGGAAAATAAGTGAAAATGCTACTCCTATAGCATCTACAGTTGCATCACCCCTCTACCTTATGAAATAACCTCCTCTAGCACCCATCAGCAAATACCAACGTACTGTAACGCTCCACCTGCTCTTGCAATGGTAGAAATGGTAGCAATGGTACTACCAGTGCTATATTACAATACATGAGTAGTAACAGCTTGAGATCTGTAACATAGCACTGTATGCTCCTGTAGCAAGATATTGTGCATAACTGAGAAATTGAGCATTTTCCGGATGCTACAACAAAAAATTCCTGTGAGTGTAAATAGCTCTCAAGGGGGCTCAAATTGAAGCCAGAGCATGGTAGAATATATGGAAATTATCTTCTGCATATTTATTGAGCCAATTTTTAGGAGATGGGTAGTGACCTATTTGGTATAGAGTGTTTCACCTAGAAACCGCCCATCACCGGGAAACCGCCCAAATTTATGGGACAATGGATAAAGCTCCTGTGAATGAGAATGGCCCTCAGGTGGGCTCAAATTAAAGCCAGAGCATGGGAGAATATAGTAAATTATTTTTTGCACATTCCTTTTACCAATTTATAGCATATGAGTGGTGACATATTCTGGTATATATCCAACCCTTATATTAGCCATGCTGTGAGTCGCCATGTGTGGAAGAGCTTACCTGAAGTCTTATGTACTGAATATAAGCTCTATAGCCTATGCTGAAGGGGTGTGGCAAGTTTGGTTGTGACTGCACTAATACCCATAGAGTACCAATAGCATACTCTAGTGAACATTTTTCCTATTTCGGTAAAGGTAATACTGGGTGTTTATGCAAAGAAGAACATGAATAGGGACTGTCTAAAATCATAAAATAGCAATATATGTATAGGAAGATACTTTCCGAATAGCTTACAGCACTGACTGCTGATTTGGACACATGAGTACTATAGTATATATGTGTGTATAAAAACTCAATTACTCAACATAATGCATAGGAGTACTTGATTATATGAGACCATGCCATGTTATGGGGTTACCGCGGCTATAGAGTGAGCAGGCTGCCTATGTTAGGTATGCTACACCGTGACTATAGTTTTCAGCTGCCCAAAACCATTATCCCGTACCACCAGCTGTTATAAAATATCTTCTTATGTATGTCTTTATATTTGTAGCTTTAGAGAGTGTCTACACATCAGTTGTACTCTACAACGGTGCGGTACTTATGTGTACCTGCATAACCGACAATATACTATTGATATGACAGTCACACTCTATATATTAATCTAGATGCCTATAGTTTGTGCTGGTTTTGAGACTGTGTACAGCTCACATAGCACGAATAAAGAAAAGAGCAAATGGAAATGTGAGGACAGTATTAGTTACACCAACACAGCTAGAAAGAGGTAGCTTTAATATATTAGTAGAAATTATAGCATCAATTTGCATTACAAATTAAGAAACGACCTGATGGAAGGACTGGCAAATCTGGAATCGACACACACCTTCATAGACGGAGAATGCACGAGAGTAGAAGCGCGAACCTTACGCTTCCAGAACGAACACATAAGGGAAGAATCCCAACACCACCAGTACCTGAGAGGGACGCTGAACCACCGACCCCCACTCCCTCTGGCAGTACTCCCCACCCTCCCAAGGGACTCCGAAAAGGAACAATGGGAAAGAACCATCGCCAATGCCGAAGACGAGGGCTGGACCAGCTGCTACACCGACGGCAGCCGAATCGACGGAACAACTGGGGCTGGCTCATTCCACGACGCGTCCCAAACCACCTCCACGTTGGGCATCCAATACACGGTCAACGACGCTGAGCTGATCGCCATGGGCGAGGCGCTGACATACCAGGAGGGAGAGCTTCTGATAATCTCTGACTCCAAAGTAGCCATATCTAAACTCCAAAGGATCGCAAACGGAGATCCTTCATAAAGGGGCTTCACAACTGGTCAGGGAACGATGGGAAGCGAGAGCCAGCAGGGGCGACCTGGACGTGGCCGTACTATAGGTGAAGGGACACATAGGAATCAAAGGCAACACAGAAGTTGACAAAGCGGCCAAAATCTGAGTATTCCTTCAATACCACTAGCTAAGTCACGAAGAGCCACAGAAAGGAACAAAATGGATCTCACTACAGACCATTGCAGCGACTGGGGCACAGGGTTGCAACACTCGCCGGGATTCTCGGGGGCAAAGGCCTGAGAAATTGGAAACACAAGTTAGGCACCGAAGACAGCCCGGATTGCCGCTGGTGCGGCGAAGAGCCGGAAACCACCGACCACGTATGGGCGGGACGCACGTAAAATTTTCTTAACTTTCTTTCTTAGCGGGACGAAGGGCGGATTGTTTCCATGTTTGGGCTATTCTGTTTTTCTTTTTTCTTGAACTAGTATGTACATAGACCTCGCCATAGCCTTCAGGGCCGCACGCGAGTACTGATATATTAAAAAAAAAAAAAAAAAAAAAAAAATTCAGAAACAAGTATGCGGGCAAGCTTGATTTGATCATCCGTGCAGAAAAAGAGTTGCTCTAGTTGCCGAGATTGTGGAACCGAAGAACCATCCCATTGGGCATAAGAGTAGCGAGACTAATAATGAAACCCAGCTTTTGTATTAAGCCCGCTCAGATATTTGCAAGCATCTGCTCTGCTGTATTCATAGGAGGTGTGGTCTTAGATCATTGAGAATTGTAGTAGATAGATGAGCGAAGCTGTAAGGTCTCATTTGCCATAATACGGGGTGCTATATTGTGAGACACATTGGCCTCTCGAAGAGCTTGAGCTTGTGTCTGTAAGCGTATAAAATCTAGATAACACTTTTCATGGACAGAATACACTATAGAATTTGGTGCCATTGCATGGTTATGGGTAGTATCTTCGAGTTCAATCATCCAGACTTTCTCTTTAGTACCAGTAGCTTCCCTGCCAACAGATCTTAAAGATACATATACTCAATAAGGATATCCCATTTTTAGTGAACTAGTCTGCATCTTTCCAGTATCATCTTTTTTTTTTTTTTTTATATTTCAGTACTCGCGTGGCGCCCTATGGGCTATGGCGAGACTACTATCATCTGTAACCTGGTGAAAGTTCCTTGTCATACCCGAATAAATACACCAGAAGCATACTCACCCCCTGCTGCAGTGAACCACATTGTTTGGTTACTGCAAATCCTGCTACAAATGCAGCATTTTGTATTCTATTCACTTACCAGATATTCTATTTTATAATCAGGCCATGAAATACAAAACAGGAAATCGATCTTACTTAGTACCTTAGGCGCGCACCGCCTACCACAACAGCATGCGAAATTCCATTTGCCATCGCCCGTACTCCAGCAGAGCGGCATATTGCGAGTACTGCATAAAAAGGGAAGGAGAAACAAAAAATGAAATGAAAAGAATTGCTGTTCTGCGAGAAGATACCAACAAATAACACCTGGCCGGAGATCACGTAATCTCAAGTATCTAGAATAGAACCCCTGGCTAGAGTTACAGTAACAGTAGATGGTACAAAACTGCAAGCACAATGTCTTGCTGATCAGCTGACGTAATGCAGCAGAACCTCAACGTTTGACCTTGTTACATTGTCTTTTTTTTTCTTTAATCACGTAACCTACCACTACTCGCTATGGCAGAACAATATCAAGTTAACACAAGTCTCACGCTGTGTTCGATTGCGCAATTAACGAACTGAGAACGTTATCTAATTTTGCGCTTTAAATCTGATAATTACAATAGCAATAGCATTCTGAACTTCCAACATCGGATGCAGATTGATACTCACGCCAGCGGAGGTGCTTCCACCCCGAAATCAGAATAAAGGTAGATCGAGCTCCGGATTCAAATTTTTACTACTACTAGTTTTCTAGTGAATTCTAGCGATCATCATCCTTGAACCCTGAGCTATAGCCACCCTGTTGGGACACGTGAGAAGTGACATTGATTGAATGAGCTTTGTACCGTAAAGGAGTCATTATTCCAGTAGGGCTACATACGAGAAATGAACAAATACCTCACTTGAACCATCGGCGGTGTCCGCAGCTTTCTTTCTGTTACTATTACTGCCATTTGAGCCACCGCCCAGTGCTGCTACTCAATAGTCTAGTCCTCCTGTTTCATGACGTGGTGAATGGTTTTTTTTTTATATATATCACATAACTCCGCTTATCGCTACTCGCTATGGCAGGGCCCCTAGACAGAAGTCCTTATGGCCCGGAGACAGGCACTTGTGTAACTACCTACAAAATCATACCCTATGAAAAGTAAAAAAGGGAACCAGTGACTTTCAGGGATGCAAAGGAAACACAAAGTGACAGTCCAAACTTCCAAGAGAACAATCAAGCACAAATACCCAAAAATCCTCCATAAAAATTAAGCAGTCATGTCCATTTCCTCCACATCTCTCCCCTTCCTCTTACTGTCTATCTTCGTCGGTCTGTCTCAGTCATACAGGAACAAGTGGCGCCAATTTTCTGATAAGCTTATCTTCACTGGTGTTTGACTATCTGATTCTACCTCCCTCTCTAAGTAGATAACAATCGAGCTAGTCTTCTTCCCCTCCCTCCTTTCTTTCCTCACCAACCATCTTGCCGTCGCCATAGCCCACAAGGCGGCACGAGTAATGATAATTGAAAAAAAAAAAAAAAAAAAACATTGTGCCGCAGCAATCTTCCCCATCCATGTTCACCTTTTCTATCCGTTTCTTTGTCACTGCTATTCCATACAACACAACTGCCCAGCCAGATTGCGGGAGTCTTTCTTCCTGGGATGGTCTTGCTTTCAGCGATGGTGTTGGAGGCTTCTTTCCTTTTGACGGTTGGATGTGTTCTGCTTGGAGGGGTTGGCACTGGGTCCCCTTTCTGCGTTTTTGGAACGTGGTGATGTTACATTTGACGTATTGATGAGCGGCAAAACAAATCCTCCAAAGCATTATTTCGATAAACTTCCATCAACACTTGTGCTTACAGCAGGTACAAGTACATATCTTTTATCATGCATTGGACATAGGAGGATGGAGTTTCCGCCCGCAAGTGCTGAGTCAGTGATAAAATCCCTGGTTTACTGCCCATCAGTTAAGCCTGCCTCCGGGCTTTGAGGGTCGAAGACCCAGGGGCCCTGCCTTGGCGAGCAGCCGCACGCGGGGTCATGTGATATAAAAAAAAACAAAAAAAAAACTGCCCATCAGTTATCTATATCGAAACATACTTTTTTTTCTAAGAAAAAAAATTACTTGTATGCCACCCTATGGGGGCTACATCGAGATCATTAAAGGAAATAATTATAAAGAAAGAACTAACGCACCCAAACACACCGTGGAAAACCATGGCCCTCACAAGTGAGATAGGTGGAGACAAAAAAGCATACTACTTGAGGCATGTTCTTTACAGTACGAAGAAGCCAGTGGAGGGAGCGAGAGGTGGAAGATACTGAACACAAATTGTGCAACCGAGATGATGGTATATTTATTATCAACGCCATACCAGCACAGCTCAAAATGCCATGAAGTAAATATTCTTCTATTTTAAAATGTATATAGGCAATACTGTAGGTGCCACGGTGCCGCTGCAAACGAAATATGACACAAGCAATCCGTTCTCCAGCCGCTCCATCTACCCCATACCCGCCTGCATGGAGGCCTGTCCCTCGGTAATCATCTGAGGTTTTGCTGCAATGAGTATTCTCCTAGCCACATGTGTGCAACCTTACCTTACCTCCACCTCCACTTTGCACATTGTCAGCAGCGCAGCGGCACTACTGGCAGTACCGTGAGCATTGAGGCACTCCTTGTACCACAATACAAGGTACCAACTTAAGTTACAGCCCTGTGGGGTGGACTCAAGCTAACATCAATCCGGATCCTGTTCGATGCAACTATGCGGTAACTTCCGCGCATGGTTGCTTCGAGAATATTGACGAATTGCCGCCCTCCCCGAAGCTACCACATCAGTGTCACGGGCCTACCCAGAGATGCTGGGGATATCCACCTGAGTTGACCCGTAAGGCTGCTAGTGACCATTCGGCCTGATCAACCGATAGCTACAGCAGGGCAATACAATTGACAGGTCGGGTCACGGAAGTGTATCACAAGCAGAGCGCATGGTTGAGTGAGTGAGTTGCGCCACCGAGTGGCAAGAGTACGCGTAGGCTTATTGTGCACAGCCTCAGCTACCAAGACGTTATCGATTGTTAAGCATAGATAGCGTAAGCAATAGAACATACAGTGGGCATGCGCGAGGAGCTGGCTATATAAGGAGGGCCTTCTGCCCTCGAGTGATGGTCAAGCTTCAAGCGTTGTCCTAAGTTACACCCTCACTTTAGCTACATCATCGTAGACTCCGTAACAATCAGCGTCGAGCCACATAATTTCTCGACTTCTACATGGGACTACAGAGATAGAAATGGACGTTGGCGTGGAAGGCTCAGCACCCAGAACACTTAGTTCCAATGGCATCGACGTCGTGAAAGGTACACTATAGCCTAGGGCAAAAGTTTAGCCTGCCTAGTTGGCTTTTGTGGAGCAGCTAGCATATCGTTGGTTTTCTGGCACGTACTTGGCTATACAGTACTCATGGGGCATTTTGTCAGCGCAGCTAGAATTGTGCTGCATGTAATACTGAACCTCGGAGGTGCTTGAAGACCGGAATTAGTATGCATCCATTGAATTTCTCATCCTACTTATTCATTAGCTCTCTCTCGGGCGGTACGTGCCAAGACTTTCATAATGTCGCTGCTATAGAAGGCGTCAAGCTTACCAATTCTGAGCTGTAAAGTGTTCCCAATCAGACTAGAAAAACCTCCATTCTCAAACAGTGTTCTGATCCAATTTTTAACGAGTGATGCTTTCACACAATGAAGGCTATAGCAGATTGATTCTGAAAATAATAATGATAGCATGTCAGCCGATGTTTCTTACCAAATCATGAACATCGTGGTTCCCAATCGATAAATTATAAAGCCACATGCGTAAGTATACGCGCGGTTAACTTCTACTAGTGGTTTGTGCCATGAGATAAATCTATTGCACACAATTAACCCAAAATCTAATTCATGGGAGATTTTGTTCCCTTGCGGTGACGTTGCCCAATACTATTGATCCTGCGCCGCTCATAAAATGTGTGGTACCTCTCTTCGCCTCCGTGTCACTACCAATTGAAACTTCCAGCCCCAGTAGGCAAGAATATTGAACGTATCGTAGGTAAGGTAGATTTGAATAAAAACAAAACGAAGAGGACTATATATCAGTTTTTCACCGCTGAGTGACGAACCACTAATTTTGCGGGTGCCGACTTTAGTACACATATCTTGGGGAGAAAGACGGGGGAAAAGGGAGAGGTGATCGAAGAAGCGTGGAAAATGAGAAGAAGAGAAGGAAAGTTATGAAAACAAGAATAGAAATGTGCCCTCTCTCGTGAAAGAATGCCCGGTGCATACTCATATCTTCTGTGTGGAGTGTTCTCAGGAATATTTCTTTCACCCCCTTGGCTACGGAGAACTCAGTTGTCGTTCACAGCTTCCAAAACCCATAGTCTGGGAAATAATACTTGACCGTCTGCTTCGCTGTCCTTCAAGTATCGTGTCATTACAGGCGATATTGCCGCTGAACCCTTATAGTTCCAGTTTGCAGATATTTGTGTCGCGGTAGTTAAGTGGTAGCGATAGAGTAATTTCTCTGCGAGAGTTGATTCAGCGGGATTTTGGTTCACGTATGCTGCCATCATTGGCGAGACTTTTTGTTTCTTGATATGAGCCATCTAATGTCAAATTCGGGACCGATGTCATAAACTTAGCCATCAAGATTGTAACGAGACAATGCAGCATTTCGGTTCACCAGGAGAGGATTGAACCCATCACGTGACAATTGGAACGAGGAGAGCTACGTTGTAATTGGAACTCAGAGGGATTTAACATACAGTAGGTACTTAATCTATATTCAAACAGGTTGACGGCTAGGTCAAGCACTTATTAAAGTTGAGTAAAGTGATTGTATACTGCTGTAGGATGAAGATATTGCGAAGCGGAACAAGCTTTTGAGATTGGTTCTGTTGGGTAGTAAGATAGGTTGAGATACTATGTAGAGGGGAAGTTCCTCAGTGGATATTCGCTCAGAGTTATCGAAGCTATATAGCAATGAATCTAACCGCCCTGAGGAAGGTGATTATGACGAAGTGTCATACTAGAGAGTTAAGCTCAAGAGATACAGAACTGGAGGACCTCCATTGCCTCAGCACCACCAGGAGAACAAGATTATCTCCTATGTATTCACCGTCGCCATAGCCCTCAGGGCGGCAAAAAAAAGGAGGATAAAAAAGAACGCAGAATGCATTCAAGTGGGCTAGGGTTAGAGGAGTCCGCTGGATGCAACATGTGGAGCGTGAACGCCATTATTGAAATCAAAAAGACTGGGACATCTTATTCGACCGAAGAATTGCAGGGCCAGCCGCGAAGCTTACAGAGAAGTCTGATGGCCTGGTTTCATTCCCCGCGTTGGAGTCCAAGAGCGGTCCGCTGTATGCAATTGATGACATTTAGGCCCTTCTGGTGGATGGCATTCCACCCACCACCGGGTAAATATGGGATTTCCGAGGCTAAACAACCAGATAATTGCCTTGGGGTGGCATATAAAGTGAGCCCGCCTATAGCTACACGCATGCCGTGGATGATTGATCCAAGTTGTTGTTTCCAGCTCGATGAGGCACGGTTCCACGGTATCTTGTCGATGACGACTGGAACTGAAGCTTCCTTGTTAATCAATATTTTGCACACATGGACGCAGCTCTAGAAGGATGCTTGTGTTACCATCTTGAACTAGCATACGACCAGTATGAGTAGGCGGTAACAGCGCAAATAATACCGACAGCTGGTGATTTTCAACCCCCAGTGAGTTGCTTCATAGTGTGTACGATGTTTCTTTTTTTTTTTTTTTTTTGCGGTCAATACTCCGCATAACAGCCGAGAGGATGGCTTGGTACGGGAAATATGGTTAGGACACAGGATTACTCTCAAAAGCTAGACCAATTCACTGGTCGAGACAGAATGGTGCGTTAAATTCAATCTCAGCATGCCCGGCACACATGATCTGACTGAAGGGCGGTTATCCAGTGCACACAGCGAAAGCAATGATTATTGAAATGATTGACAGCTCCGTTCGGTGACCTTGGCTTGGCAGGCTGCGATTTTTCCGGGTTACACTTTACAGTTTCCTACACTTTCCTACACATCCTATCTTTTACATAGTCGACTGAGCTGCACGGTATAACTGCCTATAAGATGTGTTCAGCCATCATTATACCTGCTGCGTCTTGACCCATTCGAGTTAGTTTCTGCGGGAGATCAAATGTAGGGTATTATATGGCATGGCGGCGCTAAAGATGTTAGTATATGCCCGTAAGATAGTATTTTTGGCCACACCTTAAATGCTAAGCAAACAGAACCAGGCCTTTAGAGCTTGATGATATGTGGTGAGCATATTTATTGCATGCACATGCAACCTTCAATCAGGTTAAAAGAAATTTGTTCTCCATAGAAGCATACTCGGTTCTCAGCCTGGCCTCGGAGCTGGCCCGAGATGAGGAATTTCACTCACCATTCCATGCGGCAACGCCATCTTCCTGTTTGTGTTGGACCCCATCTATCAAACCCACAAACTGTCAGAGAGCCCCGTGGGAGCTTGAGCCGAATGATATCAAGCAGACATGGTGACACATCGTGCCCGGCCATATTTGGATCGGGTAACGTTTGTTGCAACGTTCATCTCAGGTTCCAACCACAGCAAACCTTCGGCGATCCAATAGCAGTTGGTGTTACCTAGCTTGTAGATGTATCACTCCCTTGCCTCACATTATTACTATTCAGCAGGTGGGGTAAGAGTGCCGAGACTAGGATAGGGGCAGGGATCTCCGGAAAATTATCTACTCCAATCAATGACGGGTGATCGGTCTGCATTTCGCAAGGCTGTAATTAATGGTGGGCGCTATATATCGGCTAGAGCTCATGATGCTCAAGCGTTTTCCTAAAACTCCAGTTTCATGTATGTTGTCGGTAATATATGACTGCCAGATACAGGCAGCCCTGGCTACAAGGAAGGCCAAGAATCCGACCGGTTTTCTTCACTATAGCACGTTTTTCACTATAGCGAGGGGTCACGTGCTGGCCCCCGAGTAGCCAGGGGGGTGAAAAAATGGTCAAATGCGGAAAATTTTCAGTGTATGATATACGGATCTCAAGTACAAATTCAGTTGCTTACCCGATCGCCAGCATCATGCCTCCCCAACCCCGCTTTGGGCGCCCAGCTGTAGAGAAATGGAAGATATGTGGTGCTCGCCAGGAAGCGGGACAGCACCCAGGAGAAATGACTTCAGAAGACTTCTGCAAATTATTTCTTGATCCCAATAGCAAGCCAGTGGTATTATCTTCAATATCTATGATATTGAAGCAGTCAGATATACTAAAAAACATTTTTCTCTTTTTTTGTATTGATATATCTTGAACTTCATCACAATTCTGCTGAGCCTATTACATAAGGCAGTACTGAGGCCACATCCCCGGTATTTCACTATAGCAAGTAGACTTTACCTGTTGCTGAATTAATTAGCCCTGAAAAGTCCTGCACTTTCACTATAGCACTTCTTTTCACTATAGCAAGGGCGCTTTAGCTGCGTGCACAAACAATCTCACCCATTCCTCCACTATAGCCAGATTTCACTATGAGGAGTTTCACTATAGCCGGGGTCACCTGTACAGGACGAGGTCATGCATTTCGAAATTTTGAATCTTCCACATTGCGCATCGTATATACCAAAAGCAGAACGCACGAACGAGATAGGATGAAATCACTGAAAGCTAAACTAATGCAACTATTTTTAGAAATTATGTGTATGGTGGAGTGCACCTGTAAGGGACCACCTGCGACAAAAATAATGAACTTGAACTCGCAACCCTATTCCGTCACCCAACCACATCGGATTAAAAGTTAAACAATGTAGGCATGCACTATTTCACCTGCTCTACAGCTCTTCAAAAAAATTGATGTGGTGTTGAGATCAAAAGCCGCCCTGCCTTGGCGAACAGCTGCATGCGGGGTCACGTGAAAAAAAAAAAAAAAAAAAAAAAAGAGATCAAAAGCCTGTTACATGCCAAGATCAAGCCAAAATTGCAGTATTAGTACTAGTGTAACAAGAAACTTACTATATGGAACTGATCAACAGAAATTGTCATGCTGGGGGAAGATCATCCCATTAGTCATCAAGCCAGCGAATGTTACAACTGGTCCCTTACTGGTGCACTCCGCCAGAAGTCTTCAATAAGCGTATACAATGTTGACAGGCTAGAATAGAGTCCACCTGTTTTGTTATGTAATACAGTACTTATTACTCTACAGGTATTTCCCACACACTACGCATCGCCACACGCTTTAACGTTTGTTTTCAACCAACTTGCACAACTCCATTTCCCTCGCCATAGCCCTCGGGGCGGATTTGGGGAAGGTGAGGAAGTGGCTGGAGTCTGGGAACAAGAGACTTGGCAAGACCGTGGGGATAAGGTGGTTGAGACGAAAGGCCGAGCTGATGGATGAAGGGAAGAAGACCAGCTCGGTCGTGGTGTATTTGGAGGAGGAGACGGACATAGACAGAGTCAGGTTAGGCGGGAAGTTTTTTAGGACCACTCAATATGAGCCGGACAGGCGGAGGAAGTAGGCTGTATTGACCACCCGCAGCATGTAAGAGAGTCGCGGGCACCACATGTAGTTAGGGATGGTTACTCTTTTCTTTCTTTAATAAATACCTTTTTTTTTTTTTTTTTTTTTTTTTCACGTGACCCCGCTTGTAGCTGTTCGCCATGGCAGGGCTAATAAATACCTCGCCATAGCCCATTGGGCGGTCTGCAAGTAATGATATATAAAAAAAAAAAAAAAAATAGCCCTCGGGGCAGCCTCGAATCACCCACTAAAGCCTCGTACAAAAGCAAAATGAAAATCTGAGCTCGGCATGCAAAAGTTTCGGTCATAGAATTCACAATTGATAAAGTACTTGAGTTGAGCACATCTGAATTATTACTTTACGTGATGAATGCACAAATGAGCTGCAAGAGCTTCAAAAGAGTGTGTAAAAAAATGATAAATGAATCGATCCTGTCATTAGTTAGAAGTATGCGGGATCAGCTTCGCTTTTATGGTAGTCAAATGGAATTATGCAACACCTGTTTAACTTGTATGCAGTTAAAAAATATGTGTCGTATTTTTGTGTGTAAATCCCATATAAAGTTCTAAAGACTTTTATCATACCTTCTTCACTTTTGACCCCCTGTCGAGTGGCGTACATTAATGCATGCATAGCGCTTCTGAGTATTTTCCCCTACCCCCGAGTACATTGGTAAAAATTGAATAGATCATGATATTCATGAGCTTATATATCTTCACTAATGATGCTGAAATCAGCTAGATTAATACATCATTACTCGCAGCCTCTCAGGGGATGAGAGAGCTACCAGAGGGCGGTAGAAGGAGCCGAAAGTCGATAGTTACAGAGTGGGCAGACGACGAGCCCCACCTTCACCTGGTTGAGAAGAAGAAAGTGATGACGAGAGGGGAAGATGAAGATAGGGTGAAGCGAAGGGGTGCGGACTGCGAATGCGGAGAAAGGTAAACGGCGGCACACCTGGCGTTCGGATGCGGGCTAGTACGAAGGGTGGGATTTTTTTTTTTTTTTTTCTTTTTTTTTTTATATCATTACTCGCTTGCCGCCCTGGGGGCTATGGCGAGGGTTTATTACAAACAAAAACCAAAAAAGTCAGATAGCTACATGTATTGCCCGCGGAATCCATACATGATGCGGGTGGAGAGTCCACACTGAGAGTCGTGTGCCGGGACCTGTCTACTTCCTCCCTCTATCCGGCTCGTACACGCTCGTCCGCAACCACCTTTCTCCGAGCTTAACTCTGCCGATTTCCATCTCTGTCTCCAAGTATGCCACCACGGAGCTCGTCTTCTTGCCTTCTTCCTCCAAGAGTGTTTTCCTCCGCAGCCATCTAATCCCTCGGATCTTTCCTACGTCTTTGTTGGAAGGGTGGGAGAAATGGGAGCATGTGGATCGAGACAAGTGGATGGAGAGGCAGGAGAATGGAGAAGAGGTAGGAGGTGGATGTCCTCGAGCAGATGTTCTATTTTATAAGTGTATGGAGGGTGGGATTAAACGGAATGTGGGAACAAGATCATGTAGCTAGGCTGGTGTTTCCTGTTAAGTTATGGAGCATTGAGGGCTTCTGCCCAGGGGCAACTGCCATAGCGAACAATGTTAAGCAGGGTTACATGATAAAAAAAAATAGCCAAAAAAGAGCTTCTACAGTCAAAAAAAACGGTCGGCAACTAGGTAGCCCCTTTCTCTTCGTCTTACCAGCCTCTTTCTCTTTCCCTTTAAAAGCGAACAGGGATAAAAGAAATAGCAGGAAATGTGTTGACCCAGAGAGATGCGCCCGCTGCTGCAGGTGAGTAACTCTTGAAGAATTGTAGGCTCCCATATGCACTTTCCTATCCGCTCACTTGGGTTCCACTCCACGTACAGTAATAGAACTGAACCTTCACCTTGACCTGCATGAGCCCACATACAGGCAACGCCGCCTATCCTGTAGATCCAGGTCCAACTCCGGCAAACTGTAGAAAACTCGGTAATCCTTAAATGCATGGTATCACCTCTATGAGACAGGAAACGCGGATAACAGGCAGGGGAAAAAATGAACAGACGGTGGGAACAGCATATGACTAGGAACGAGGATTTTGGGATTTCTTTGTTGCAGAAGACCCGAGAATTTAAACCTATAAAACGCATTAACAATATCCACGAAATAAAGAAAGATTGCGCTGTAATGAAGGCTCATCAGCGTCCACTCTCTTGCACAGGGTACCGGTGTCTAGAGCTGGCGGAACGAAGTCTCAAGGGCGGTCTCAATGGTCAAGGGTCATAAAAGAAGGGTAATCAATTGTCTTGTCTGTGCGTATCTGATCTGTCTGATCTATCCATATCTGCGTATCCATGTCTGTCTCTGCTGCCTCCTGCGCTCATACAGTCCTATCTACATACAATTTATAGACCACCCTCGCCTTCCAACTGAGCCTATACATCCACATCTCGCTTGCTAAATCTAAACTCACATCCTCAATATATGTACGCATCATCATACGCTCCTACTGACAATAAGTATCTCGGGCCGTGTTTAGCCTTATTCTTCCCATCGGTACTGTGGTCACCACCACAGCGTGAATTTTCGCTCTGCGCAAGATTCGAGCCCCTGGCTTATCGGCTGGGGATATCCAGCTGCAAGCGGTGTTACGTGAAATTAAAAAAAAAAAAAAAAAAAAAAAAAAGTTCTTAATTGTAGTAGTCTGGTTGTATGTATGTAGCTCTTCTGGACTACAACGAGGGGCACTTCCTTTGAAAATCTGAAGTGGCAGATTTACCCAGATGTTGCCTCTTAAATTCGCAAACAGGCTTTCCAATTGAGGGCCCTTTCAGGTTAAGCCAAGTATTATGAACTGAGGTGATGGTCCTATAACTAGCTTCAGCAATAATCTTGCTATGTCTGGAGTACGCGGGATATCTGGTAGAGAAGGAAAGACACACCTCCGCTTAGAAAACTACAATCTTAAGGAGTTCCAACATTTAAAGCAAAGGGTATTTGTTCGGAATGCTTTCTTCTGCATGAAAAGAATCGGTGAAGCTGCTTTTAACCTTGACCTTCATATCTTCCCTGTTAGTAGGTGTTCATCGATATACCTCTGAAGAGCCTCATCTTCAATAAACTCCAGGAGCCATGCATGTGAGGGATTTATTAGCCTATGATTAATTCTATCAATAGATAACTCCTGTGGGACAGAATGGTTATTGTGCTGCTAGAACTTATTTGGTAACCCCCTCCAAATGCCATCAAGCGTCTAGAAATACTCTGGATATGAGACTTGGCCTACCCAGGTTGTCCCAGGAGATTTCAACATTCTCGGGATATTGCTGCAGTAGCATAGCCTCCTTCTGAAACGAATACTAATTCCAAAAATTTATTTGTTACAAGATTGCAATATACCACAACCATTAATCAGAAGCCAACGCGAAGTTACCCTCCGAAAATTTACATACCTATATACCGGCTTGTTTGACTTCGCCTCAAATTTTGCTATTTTCCTGCCCATTTTCGATTATAGCCGACCTGCTGACGTCCCAGGAGAGAGGGCAGATTGAAGGTGCTGAATTGTTGTAGGTAGACTAACTATGGCCGGAGAAGTGGGAGGAATCACTGGCAATTGTGTATTTCTGCAAAAGATAAAACCCCTTGGTTAAGTAGGCTAGCGTTAGTCTTGTAATAAACCGCCAACATTGGTGTTTTGACCAAAAGATGCCTTTTGCATTGACCTTTACTTTTTTATTCTTTTCGTTTCATTACTCGTATGCAGTCAGCATGAGGCTATATCGAGCTCTGTTAAGTAGTGTATGAGAAAAAGCATCTAATTTATCTTTTCTTCACAAAGTAGTTCTATATATCGCATAAGCAGAAAATGAGATCTCAGAAATTTCTTCACTTTCTAAAGACAATGAAATGTCGGGAGATGGACGGGACACCACAGGGCTCACCACTATCGCCAGTCCTGTTCCTCATAGGAGTAGCACCAATGGTCGAAAGAGCGGACCAAAGAAACTTTACGAGGTCTTACGTGGACGACTTCCACAGTGTACTATCACACCCCTCACTGTCCAAACTCCGCCAGGCCATAAAGGCACACCGGATCGCCCTAAAGGCAGAAGCGGCAGCCGAGGGATACGAGACAGACCCCAATAAGTCCGAGACTCTCATTATAGGAATCAAGGGCCCAACATACCGCCTAGTCGGCTTAAACATCTACTGGGAACTGAAGTTCAACGACCACCACAAGAAACGGCTAAATCTAGGCAAAGCGGCTTGGAGAGTGGCCTCGCGATTGACAAAAATCAGCCCCACGAAGCGGAGACAACTCTACACAAGTATCACTCGAAGCATAACAACCTGGGGCAGCTGGGCGTGGAGGGACTACGCTCGAGGTGCGCCCATAGAATCTAAATTGAGAGATCTGGAGAAATGGCAATACACGGTGGATAGAGAGATCACCGGGGCCCCGTGGGGCACCAGACGAGACGCCGTCGAAGGATTAGCTAACCTGGAGTCGATACACACCTTCACCGCCTGCGAAGCGATAAGGGTCGAGGTCAGAACCCTTAGATTCACCAACGAGCGCTTGAAGACAGAAGACAAAGAACACACATACCTCAGGGGCTCGCTACAGCACCGGGATCCCCTACCCCTAGCAACCCTCCCCACCCTACCGGCGGACTCAGAAAAAGCGGAATGGGAGAGGACCTAGACGAGGCTATCGATGAAGGCTGGAACTGCACATTTACGGACGGAAGCCTGATCGAGAACAAAGCGGGAGCCGGCGTATACTCCCAGGGACACACACAATCAATATATCTAGACACCGAGGCAACAGTCAACGACGCCGAATTAATCGCCATAAGCAGAGCCCTCGAGACGACGGCAGGCGAACTTCTCATCCTCACAGACTCCAAGGTCGCTCTCACGAAGCCCCGGAGGATCGCGGAGGGTCACCCCACTATGAGGGCACAATAAATAAGGTCAGGACAGTCTGGGAAGCTCGGACAGCCAAAGGGGATCTGGACGTAGCAGCGATGTGGGTGAAAGGACACAAAGGCATACACGGCAACACCCAGGCAGACAAAGCAGCCAAGATAGGAGCCTTCATACAATACAAACCCGAGATCATATCCGAAGCCGGGATGAGACAGCATGCCAAAGCGTGGAGATCTGAAGAGAGAAGGAGACTAGAAATGAACTACAGATCACTACACAGGCTCGGACGCAGGGTCTCGACCATGGCAGGGCTATTAGGCGGCAAAGGCCTACGAGATTGGAAATGCAAACTAGGGAAATCCGACGGCCCCGAATGCCGATGGTGCGGCGAAGACCTTGAAACCACGGACCACCTTTTAGACAGATGCCGGATATGGCAATCACGATGGCCAGGGGGGAGAAGGGCCCTACTCAGACCCGAAAACACCGAAAACACGGAAGATCAAGAACGTGTAGACCCCCTGGTAGCATTATTGGAATGGATGGAGGAGTGACCCTTTCCGTTATGTTTTCACGGCTCGACTCTTGTTGCTTTTGACAGAATTCCACCTATTCTTTCCGTTATGTTTCCCCGGCTTTACTCCTGCTGTTATTGACAGAATTTCAACGCATCACTCTTACTTAGCATCACTTGTGTTCCTTAGGCATCATTTCTATTTTCTTTAGTCATCCTCATTTCATGTACCCAAACATCGCCATAGCCCATAGGGCGGCAAGCGATCAATGATATTAAAAACAAAAAAAAAAGAAAAAGAAAGAAATGTCGGGAACGCTTTTAAACAATACTTCCGCACAAATGTATAGAGAAAGAAGTAAAAGAAATTAAATTACAGTTTTATATCAAGCCCCTAATTCAAAAACTAACCAAAAAAGATTTACAAAACAATTTCCATCCTCTGCCGAAACAGGCTATTCCTCTAGTTTACCAAACAGGTAGTAAGGGTTCATGCGCTAATTTTTCTGAGAGGTAAATCCATGACTCAAATTAGGAATCAAACTCAATTGCAACACATGGGAATTCTCATTTGAAAGCTTTGAGTGAAAATAGTCAGACTGGTCAAGGTTAAAGTGGACCACACCTCTATCTCTTCAGTGAGTATTCCTCTTCTTACGAGATATACTTCCATTAAATGCAGCACTTTCAACGGGTTCGGAGCATTACTTCTATTACTAGTTTCCAAAACCTGGAGGCTGTACGGTCACGTAGACGAAACTAGGCATGGGCGGCAAACTCTGTGGAACTGTGCGGCGCACAAGGCATTCACGTGGACCCACATGGTACGGATACGTCTAGTTGCTATAGGAACCAAAAACTGGTATTGAAAAAGCCCGATAAGTCTATGAAAAGTTTTGTATGGGAAATCCGTATAATTTTTCACATATCTAAAGACATACACGACGAGACTGATACACATGAAAACCACATACAGTAATACCAGTCAAAAAGAAAATTGCAATCACCCGAAAACCTTCATGATGGTGAGAGGGTACTGTAACCGCTAGTATACCTGGAAAATTAATATGGTGTCGCTTCTCCATGGCAGTTGATAAATGCGAATGAGCTGTATACATATCCAGCTAGCGGAGGGACTGTCAAGTTAGCAGATGCTGGCCTAGGAGGCTACCAAAGAGTGCAGAAATCTTGGCGAGCGCTTGAGCGCTGACAGCGCTAAAGTCCAGAGAAGAACACAAATTGAGATACAACTGACCCAATTAACTTACAACTTGAACTGGTCATGATATACCGGTATAGTACAGTGGTATGGCATAGGACTCTGCTTCAACAGTAAAGTTATAGGGTAAAGTTGAAACTCGGTTATTAAATACTGTATTCGAAACGTACAACGTAATGTTAGAAGTTCATATCTTTGTTACAAAAATAAGAGAGGTAATGAAGTTGTTTTTATAAGAAATATTATCCTAACCTTTATATTTCTGGTTGCAGAATGGAAGTTGGGACTATAGAGCTACCTAAAAAAAAAAATTACAAAAACTAAAGAATATCCAGAGCCCGAAAATCCAATACAAAACTTCCAATTTAAATCTTAGAATTGTATCCTATAAATTAAAAGCATTCTACAGACCTCATAACACTACAGAAAAATATGTAAATTATGAAGTAGGATTAGCTCAATATTCTTTTTCATACCACTAAAAAAAAATTATACAGCTAGTCTCGTGCCCAGACTACTGTACTATACAGCTATACTATTTTGCAGAGAGATTATTCATAAAAAAACACATCTATCGCCTCTTCTGTCAGTGATCTAAATGACTACCCTGATGACTGGCCATATTACTCTAGCGACATAAATCTACAAATTGCAGACGAAAATTCCGAATTGAGCTATGTATCATAAGATATGAATAATTGAAGTTCTCTACTAGCATATTACGATGCCAAGAAATTGGCGATAGGGATTTTATCTTAGTATAGGATCTATTGATAGTATACGTAGGTGCCACATTCAAGCCCAAGTAACATCAATCTTGAGGCTATCATACACTTTCTACAGTAACTGAAGTGCTCACAGTCACTGCTCGTGACTGCCTTGGCGCTGAGAATCTATGCGCATGAACATCGGCCCTGCACACTCGTTTGTACCATCGAGACGCTCCTTGTTCAACGCCAAAAACCACCGTTCAGGAAAATCAACAAAAATCAGTAAAATAACAAAAAGATTCCAGAAAAAAACATAGATCGCCCAAATAGCTTTCGCAGAAGTCAAATCCTTTTTCAGAATTCAAATTAACACATTTGGTAGAGTGCTATGATTTTGACGGCGGGGCATCTCAGCATCTCTCGCGCACCTAAAGGAAGACTAGATTGTGAAGTCTAAGGACACTTTTTCATTATGTAAGCAGTCTGGAGAATTTAATTTGGGTAAGAGAATTAGCCTCGAACCAGGCGAGTAGGTACTTAGGGTCTTGGCAGATGTATTACTTAAGCAATGGTTTAAAGTTGTGTATCTATACTGTTGTACCTAGGAGAATTACAAACAGCCTTTTTCCTTCGGGCGATCTCCCGATTTTCTCCTATAGACAGTTTTCACTATAGCGAGGGACACGTGCTGGTAGCCAGGTAGGTAGGGGGTAGGCAGGGGGTGAAAACACTGTGATATGATATACGGAAATTTTCAGTGTATGATATTCAGATCTCAACTGCCAATTCAGTTCCTTACCAGATCGCCAATATCATACCTCCTCAACGCCGCTTTGGATGCCTAGCTCTACTAGCCAGTAAAATATGTATTCGGACAGGGGTACTAATGCACATTATGCGCTACGTCCGAATACATCTTTTACTAGCTAGTAGAGGAATGGAAGATATGTCAGCACAGGAGCAAGTGCAGCACCGCGCAGGAGAAATGACTTTAGAGGACTTCCGCGAATTATTTCCTAATCTCGATGGTAAGCTAATTATTAATGGCATTATCTTCGCGCATGCTGTTGATTACCAAGGCATTTTGGGGTGTCGTTGAGTATTGTCAGGGTAACCAACAATAATAATTGACCACTTCGCTGGCAGCTAACATCCTGGGAGTTAACATTTTCACTACCGAAATTATAAAGAGGCAATCTCCCTGCCATGCGAATGCGCATTTCTTCGTTGAGCTTCCGAATTCATCCCTTTCCCCAGAGCCATTTATCAAAAATGTAGTGCGGTTCACAATGTCACGCCGTTTGGTTAATTTTCATTCTGTGAGGGTCTTGGCAACCCCCTCAAACACAATAGTCTGAAAATTAGCGCTAGCAGTGGGGTCTGCTACTAATCACAACAACCCCCATCTTTGCCCGGAAAACTATAATGAGAGGGGTAGCGCCACCTCTTATAATTCTTATCTCAATAGTAGTTTTCCTCCTTTGAGCCAGCATTGCCAAACAAACCATAAAATAACATAACAAATTTAAAGGGTATAACGGAATGCAAGAAAATTTCGCGTATTTTGCAATTGGTAATGCAGGACTGTTCCACAGTTTGTGCTGAGAAGTCTTCCAAACCGTCCACTGGCCTTCCTCCAGCCTATAAAAATCATTCTATTAAAGTAATACATGGAGGTCAGCGACGTTATATTCCCAGTCTTCTACCGTAGAACCAAGGTTTGAGCCTATCGACGTCATTAAACGTACTAAGATAACGCGTCTGTCCCCGCTTTTCCAGATTCTTCTGCCCCCCTTTTCCTATTCATCCGCTCCTATGAGACTCATCCATTTTGCTCTCCAGATATATGCTCGGCACTTCGTAAGGCAGGAATTTCCTATGTATAGGCCTGATGGGTCAATGTATTCTTCAAGAATGCGCACGGAACGTTGGATGTTGGTGAGTTCAGAAGCAGGTGCCCACTTTCCTTGTAGCCGTGCCGCGACTCGTGCCGCTTCACTGGCATGCAACAGTGTTCAATGCAATGGTTAGTTCCAAAGAAAGTTAAAAACTAGATTGCGGAGAATGCAAACCGCGTAGTGTGATGATATATCCACCCCAACCGACTTAAACTCTATGCCAACCAGCTACCCCCTCCATAACCACTTCCACGCGCCTTTCCTCCCTTTATTTTATCCAGTGACCGTGCCCATCTCGTTGCCTCCAACTTGTTACTTTGGCAACCTTCCAGAACTGTTCATCGAGTCGGCGGGTGAGATGTCCTCAGCGCGCTAGTATCGCGACACTTGGCAGCTCTTCATTACCATAACCAACAAACGAACGCTCCCAAACCTCTCTCCCCCATTCCCAACCATGAGATATCGAAGAACAGAAGCCATGAACGGTGCGAAGCATTGGCCACGGAGGAATGCTAGGCAACGGGATGATGATATTTTTAATAAGTTCCCGTAATCGGGAGTGGTCAGAGGGGGGAGGTGGGAGAGGGAAAGGAGGGAAAAGAGGGAAAAGAGGGAAAGGAGAGGATGAAGATACATGAATGGTACCAAAAAGGTCGAAAGGTCTATCAGATAGACATGCTAGCTAATTTCTGGAAACAAAGGTGAACGGTCAATAGCGAAAGATAACACGCCCAATAAGTTTTCCCCTTATTAACCACCCCGGACCCAAAAAATAATACACTAGTCACCGATTCAACGCCTATTTCGAAATAAATCCGAGATTGGTGCATCATAATACTAGCCAGGAGGATATTTCGCAAGGCTGCTACACTTTGCAGAGCTTTCCCGTCCGTTTTCGTTCGCCGGTCGCATTTTTGGGAACAGGATTACCCAGGACCGAATGCGCGCGTCATTCACCCACATTCTGGTTGCCGACCAGTTGTTGCTTTAACATCCTGGCATCTGATGCACAACAGTTGCTGCTGATGGCATCGAAAAAATCGCTAACCCTAGAACAAATATCCCTTGGCATGATGTGGATTCTTCCGAAAAAACTAAGTCCACATACCAGACATGTATCTACCTTCAGTGTATCCGAATGATCCCAAGGTAGGTTTGTTCATGTAAACTAGGTCCGATCCATCGATCAGGAGACTTCAGAAGGTAGGTGCCACAGGTAGGTCCTCCCTTGTTGCTGCTGAGAGTTATAGTTGAGGACGTATTATTTTTTTTGGTAACGCAACCCCGCATACAGACTGTCAGCCTATGGCAGGAAAGCTGAGGTGTATTAGTGGGCACATAGCACTGGAATGTAGGTCTTGAGTCGTCGCAACACCTTCCCCGCCTTTCTTCCCAATATAGGTACGTAAGAATGTGCAATCGATGTCGAGACAATCACATACGCTGTTATCTCCACAGTGATTGCTGGCTGTGCCTAACCCCTAGGGTGGATTTTCGAGGTCACGTCGTGGCTTTGCCCCAGATTTATCACATCAACTGCAGTGGTAACACTGATAACTGGATACAATCAAAATTTCATAGCGAACTAATCCCTGGGATTGAAGTTAGTTTAACTATTTAATTGCTAACAATATGCAGAAATTTTCTAAGCAGATACCGGCTAAGAAGAGTCAAAACTCACTATGCGAAGCTTTTCAAACTCCCGGACGCACCAATAACACTTGCTGAAATTGCGAGTTGCAAGAAGCTCACTGGAACAGTGAGTTGTTCGCAGGAGTAGGCGGAGGATGCCCGTAGTCCGCGACAATCTGTCCAGGGGCTGGATGCAAACCACCTGGTGCGCGTTCCACATGGAGCCCACCAACCGCATGGCGGTGTTGGCCTAGCTGGCTCTGGGCGCAAAGCATCCTGCGTGATGCTTACACAGCACCCCTCGTGCCTCTTCGCCTGTATCCATCCTCACTGTGAGCGAAAACGGTTTCTGCGTGTACGCGCCATCATTTATGCATTCAGGACGTCGGACGTCGACACCCCCGTGGCAAAATTGAAGATGAACCTCATAGCTTTCCGTCACATGGACGTGCGAATGGAACCTAATAATTTAGCATTTATGAACTTTGGTAAGGATAAAGTTAATTTTCGAGAGATTTCCCCATGAATTTTGCTGAGCCTCGTTATCTTGAATGTTAGATTCACCTCCAGAATTTTCCTACGGGGGTGTCCATTTCCATTCTTGCATTCCCCAAACGCGGAAATCTCCGATGAAGATTGAAATTTGGAGACTGACGGTGGCAATAGTGTGCTTTGTACTTCCCATCTCCTTCTGCGCTTGCTTTCGCAATTCTCTGCATGCGCTGGAAATCGCTGGAATGCTTCCGGCTTTAATTGCTCCATAGATGATGCACTCTCACTCAGTTCCTGCTTCGTTCTCTATTTCACCCCTGCCCCCTGCATACGGGCTTCGCCGCGTCATATTAGCTCCCAGTGCAAAGCTTTCATGTAGTGTGCCAGTACCTCCTCTATCCAGTGTGGTGCGTGTCAAAATCGCTGGATTGTGTTCTTTCCAATTCAACAACTCAGGCCTTGCTGGTCTGCAGATCTATGGTAAGGCTGGTGCAAGAAGTTCACGCGAGCATCTTGGATCATTTCGTTATGCTATCCAGTGTTCGGTGCTACCAAATTCGAAAGCATTTTAATTAGTGCATCTTGACGGACAAACGGCAGCAACTACCTCCATAACACGCAGGCAGACAGAAGATGCAATTTTTTTGCAGCTTTATCCGATGCACATACCTAGCGTCCCCTCGAAACCAACATTTGATATTTATGTTTTTTCAACCTAAAAATATGCAACCCCAAGTTCGCTGAAAAAAAACCAGAGACATCGAGTCCTATTTTTTTTACAGCACAATTCCTTCCTGCAATATGTCCTCTTGGTTTTTCCGGATCTCTCAGTTGAATCCTCGATTCCCTGGTGTTCTGAGTTAGCCATGTTGGAAGACGGTTACGCACTATACATACCAGTTAGCAGCCCTGAAGTGAACGCACGAATGTTTGAATTGCCATACTCCATCTTTATTGTTAGGTGGCCCAAGGACAATTTATCCCTCTCGTACCTGCCCAATATTTCGGGTTAGTGATTCTGTTGGTACACCTCATTCGGGCATGATGCTTTAGTTCTGGACCCGTCGTTGTATTTTATAATCGATTTTGTCAATACCTGCAAAACCCTCGCCATAGCCCATAGGGCGGCATGCGAGTAATGAAATCAAAAAAAAAAAAAATACCTGCAAATGGGGGCAGTATCGCATCAGCCATAATCCTGTCACATTGGTGGTCTTTAACGAATGCCAATGATTTCCAAGATTATCAATGTCGGTACATACCAGTCCGCTGCGTTCACGAGCTTACTTCCTCAACCTCCCCTCTTCTCCTGTTGACACCCCAAAGCCAACGGCGATTATTCAGTAACGTTCCATATTCTCACATAATACATAAACAGCCGCACAGTTAATGAAGTTCTCTTTTCGACTCGTTAAATATCTGCTCTCCTTAGCTCGTCTGCTTTGGTTTCCCTTCGGTAGGGAAGCTGATATCTTCGTGCAGCGAGAAATTACATCAGCATCCCGGGAGGTCCGGAATATAAACGGTTTGTAGTCCTGGGTATCAACACTTTGGAGTCATTGAATCCTTCAATTCGTGGAAATGGCACTGCATTCATCCCGGCTTCACAAAGATTTTTTTTGCTCCTCGAGTGCTGTTCTTCCGCTTTTGGTAGACTGTCATCATCGCATTTGTTGACTCCATGAAAGGTCGTTGTCCTATTGGTGGTCGCCATGTCATAAGAGGTCAAAATACCCTGCTGCTCTGTGCTCTATTTCGTGCTTTTCTGAGACGCTTCGCTTCTGGGATTGTGGGGGATTGTTTTGAAATGTATCGGCGTGGTATCGAGTGAAAAACGAAATGAAGAGGTTTTTTTTTTTTTTTTTATATCATCACTCGCGTGTCGCCCTGTGGGCTATGGCGAGAATGAAGAGGATGAATAGGAATCTGAGCAAATGGAACCTTGAATGGGTGAATCGTCCTGTGACGGTCGTTCGCTCATTTCGGTTATCACTACATTGTTAGTTCCTGCACCTATGCCCAACCCCGGAATTATAACCACTTACCCATAGCTAGTCTCTTACCGACAGACTCGCGCGCGTTCTGTCTGCGGTAGCCTTCCAGCATCCTTCCCCATTGTATTAGGGTCTCGCCTCATGGTATGGTGAATGTCAGCCTCGGACAAGCTCTCCCGACGCATAAATTGTAATCGTGTTTTCCACAGAAGGTCATTACTAATCCTCTAGTGACAACGCTACAGTGTCCGGTGCGGTATCGTTGGGTCATCCTGACCATTCCTCTGCCTTTCCTCGATCGTAGGAGTGCACATGGAGGTCTCCCGTTTCGTTAGGCGGCTCTCTCGTGGACTCCGATCGTCGTGCTTTTTCTGTCAGCACTACCTTTTTCCATAGCATACACACACCTCAAGCTCCCTTTTTTCCAACACGGGAAAGATATATTTTCCTTGGAGAGGGCTTACCTTTGTTGAAAAATTTTAGGGAAGGCAAAAAAAAAAGTACTTCATCCTTTCCAAGGCCAGGGAACCCAAACGATGCAGTATTTGGCACTTGCATAGTGAGGGGGGGGAGGGGGGTAAGCAATACTCCTGGGCTCAGGTGCGCCCTCAACCTCGGCTGCTTGCACGCCAAAAACTGTAAAACGGAGTGTTTATAGTGACTCTTCCCTATGTCTGGTCACAACACGTTCATCTTGTTGCGATACACGTAGGTAGGTTGTTTATATGCCGCAAATGTAACCTGTAAACGCCAGGGGAGATGGCGTACGGCCATCCCTGATGTGTCCTTGGAGGAGAGGCACTGGTGCCTTTCAATGCAGCCCAACGAATTCAAATATCACGTGGGGAAATTCCCGTTAGCCTTTAGACACGCAATGCCCCTTGCTGGGCACCGGAGCCCATGACCCTTTTTTCCCTCCTTTTGACAAAGTATTGGGCCCTGCCATGGCGAAAAGCTGCAAACGTGGTTACGTGAAATAGGAAAAAAAAAAAAAAAAAAAAAAGTATTGGTCTCGATGCTGTTAACTAGCTGAGCCTCCTGGATGGAAAATTGTTGCTGTCCGATATCACTATACGCTGTAAATTTCCGACTAACATAGACAACTAGTCAGTTACAATGGTGCATCGGAATGCAATACTCACTATACCTCTTCATCCGGGAAGAGTTTTCCAATTTCGTCCGCCAGTGCAAGCCACAGTCTCAGGGTTTTCACAAAGCCTCTGCGAACAAAATGACAAGCAACGAGCGTAAGGGAACTTCCCCAGTTATATACAAAGACTCCACTCACAGCACCTCCAATCACCCAATAAGCAACTTCCTCCATGCAAACATGTCACCGGATTCCCCCCTGCACGTCAGCCTTGATAAACCAAAACCAGACCAATAAACAAATCACATGGAAACACAAGAGAAACACAACTGCAATAGGATAGGCCCTTGCCCTGTCTCTACTCAGATCAAGTTTGTGGACAGTAGGGCAACACTCTGCCATTAGATCCTTTTCGTTCTCATTGTGCGAAAGAAGAAAAAGAAAACCCTCTAAAGGAACAACAAAGTTCACTGCATGCGTCCTGAATCTGCTAGATGGACGCTGCCACCTCCTGTTTCATCTCTCGCATCTGGAATGTATAAATTAGAGTACACAAATAGAACCTCAAGACAATCACTGTAATAAAGCTACTCCATATGACCAGTGACAGAAAATGAGACTGTGAAGCACACAGTAATTTGAGAATCAGGCCGGGGTTGAGCCTGGCTGTTCCAGCCCCGATCGTGCACCCACAATACTAAGAGCGGGAAAGGACATATTTGAGTCACAAAGAACTAATGGTCAGCTGTAGACTGAATGTAAATTCCGGCTCATAATCACAAGAACGCACGCGTCGTAAAATATTGTACGAAAGCACCATTCCACGCAAGAAGACTTTTACAATGGACCTGATAACGAGACCACTTCGCTTGAACCCTTATCAGTATTGTGGGAAATAGAATTAATTGTGGCTTCGTGGACGCAGAGGAATTCAAGATTAGTTTGCGTAACCCAACCCGCATTCGTGCCAGCGTTAGGTTTAATCTAACCGGGAGTACATGGACCTAACCTCACAGTTTTCAACCGGCGAGCAGTTTGTTGGACGAGACAGGGATCACAGCTGTACGAGAGGAGTACTGAAGTACTGAGGTGCCATGTACTTGATACACCAAAGCAACAATCAGAGAGGTATGGCCCAACTAGGTCATTCGATGGAAACTTGGTTCTAAGCCCAAACTCAAGCCAAATCTGAAAATGCTCGGACCCACCGGGACAAAATAGGTGGATAAGGTGGAAGCGTGTTGCTGAAAGTCTGTTGGTGAAAGTGTGTCTGCATGAATGCAGTCCATGCTCGCATCCATTGCGTGATTGGGAGCGGGAAGCCAAAAGCAACGAATGCTTAGCATGGTGTAGACGTGGTAATAGTGACCTGGTTGGATGGAACGCAGGACGGGAGAACACTATGTTCAAGTACACCATGTGCGTGTAAACCGGAAGACATAGGAATGGCTTCGAGCTTGGGCTGGCACTTTCGAAACCGGATTTGCGAAATCAAGTTTGAAGCCGAGCTCGGATGATGAGCAGGAAGGGCGAAAGGTGTGCATGGAGATGATAGGAGAAGTAGACGATCAATGTGAGTGTAGAGCGGAACGGAAGGTCCAGGAATGTAGGTGGTGTATTGGTACTGAGTAAAGTTCTGCTTTCCTCGAGGTGAAAACCACAGCCAAGAACAACTGCACTTTTCGAAACTTGAGAGATGGGTTCGCGTAGCGGGAGGGTTAGCAGTGGCATTCTGTTTCTGTTTGGAGATCCCCCTTGTGCGAGAGCGAAGACAAGATGAAGTGGTCATTTTGTTGTAACGTATGTGCTTTCGATTGTTACGAGTTGTTGAGAAGAACAAACCTCAAGGCGGGTTGAAATGGATCAGAGTTGATAGATGAGAGGTGCTCGAACGGCAATTTGAAAAAAAAAAAAAATAAACGGTTCGCAGGGAAAGGCTCATTCAGACGGTATTTCGAGCTTACCGTAACTCCCAAAATGGCCTGTCGCCTCTAAATTAATGACCTCAAGGGAATCGCACCCCTCTCCCTACAGACAGCATTCCTGTTAATGACCTCTAGATTTTTTGCCCACTTAGTATCACTGTTTGTATCAAAGTCAACTTGCTACCACCTCCACACATGAACAAACGCAAGCAGGGATATTCATTTCCCTGCAGTCCACACATGTTCATTCCCTACCTCCTTCCCCAGGCGCTCTCTAGGTATATACACATGCATCGTGCGGATCCAGCAGCACTTAGTCGTGATTGAAACCTTGTCGCAACACATATTGTTGTATTGTTGTAGTCTTGTAATTGTCCCGCAGCACATGCGATTGAAATTTTCCCACAACCTCCATCTCTAGCCGAGTAGATCCATTCTTAAAACATATTCAATTATTTTACGGCCTTCACAGCCAGTCCAGTCCACCTTGCCCTGGGAGGAGCAATCGGGGCTGGCCTTGGTTTAAAGTACGCAAAATACGGGCAGCATCGTATCAAAAAATACTCAAATCAAATGGAGGGCTACTCTAGCCCTGTATTGGCCACATCATCAATTAAACAAGCATAACTTGCCAGGATCATTCCTCGCCATAGCCTGTCAGGCGGCACGCGAGTAATGCAATAAAAAAAAAAAAAAAAAAATTGCCAGGATCATTGCCCAGGTAAACGCAGACGATCAAGCGATTTGAGTAGCCAACGACTTCACCGTCCGGCTTGTGATACCGGCAATCCTGTTGTTTTCTAGTCACTCTTTCCTGTTTCGGCGAGCTGCAGCTTATTACCGGTATGCAAGGCGTTTACACCTTTTTCTTATTGTAGATTGTTAAGGCAAAGGGCCAGGGTACGGGGAGCTCCGACTTCGTATAAATCTAACTATAATATTGAAGTAGTTTATAAAAGTATACATGCTACAAACTGCTGACAGTTCTCTTCAGCAAGGGATTTGTAGAGGCAGCACTGCTAGAGGCAAGCATGAGCCAATGTGAAAGAACCTTACAATAATAATAATAGTGATGATGATGAACATTTCTGTCATTCTGTTCTCCTTTTGAACGCATGAATGCGACAAAACCGATCAATGCAAGAGTAGATCAAATTCCTAACTTGTAATTAGTCCTCGCTTACGGTGCGGGCTCCTAACAGGCAGTCGCTAATAAAGCTAGGTTGCAACCAATATCGTATAACTGGAGAACATCAGAAATGGTGGTGAGTTCCAAGCCCTTCCTAAATTTGATTAGCTCTGCATACCCTTGCTTAGCGCCGGGATGGTCGGATGACAAAGTGCGAACGACACAGCATGTGCACGAATCATCCTCCTCTTTTCCTCTCTCGATTCTCAAAGGATCCTAGAACGTTGAGTCACAGAGTACAGAAAATTGGCTATTAAGCTCATTGCGTAACCACACTTCATTGAAGAGGAATTTTCCCGGAATTCTCGTCAGGGGTACAGACCAGTACCCTGTCCTGGACAGTATATTGTTCAAGATAATAACCAATCAGGACAAGTACACAGAAAGGATGATGCAGTCAGAGCGAAAACCTGATCAATAACCTGAGCGCGTACGTGTTTCTCCTAAGGGTGGACGTGTTGGCGTCGCGAACGTGTAAATGAATAAGGCAATTATTGGGCATTAATAAAAGCCTGCGTCAGCACGAATAATATGCACAGGCAAGCAAGCATGCAACATTAGTAGGATTTATTCCTTGGAATTTGTTATTGGTTACCAGCGTACAGGGTACGTGTGGGTCTGGTATGCAAAATAGGGGCCATTTCACTTTCCAGAGTTCTTGTCACAAGTATACCAGTAACCTCCTATTATAGTGAACGTAGCAAGCTCGTCATCTCTCATACTCTTTCAATAGATGCAGGTTCCCGGTGTTACAAAGACCTCTCCCAAGCTTCCGTTCTGAGGCTACCTACTCATACCACCCTCCCTCAAATAAGCGCAAGACTCTCGAGCATTCTTCACAACATTATATACAGTATTCCAACTCAGAAGTGATATTTATGAAGAGACAACCGCAGCAAGGATCCTCCCACTCTTCCACTTGTCCTCCAGAATATCCTCATCTAACCATGAACAGTTGGGTACACTCTCTGTTTCAACTATCTTCTCTCTATCTTTCCTACGTTAACCATGAATTCTGACAGCTGAAGATGATATAGATTCCAAAGGAAATAACGAAAAATAGGACCGTATATTCAGAGCCGGAGAATAGGAACCGACAGTGTTCTGGACGAACGCAGCAGGAAACTCGGTGTTGATGTGAGGTATTGCTCCCCCTCCCCCTCCCCCTCCCCCCCCAACCCTAACACCTCCCCCCTCCAAGACCCTCACTTACTTAAGAAGCCAGCAATTATTAACGGGTCGATGGAGAGCTCTTCCAGTGGCATAGTATCCGGGACGACGAAATTGAAGATGCAAACAATTGGCAGAAGAGAAACGAGACTAACCATATACCAACCCTGATTGCCAATGCCAACATTTCATTTGGAAACCATCCTCCGTTTTCTCATAATATCTCTAATTAACATTAAACTTTGACCACAGAAATGGGGCAGTCACAGGAGGGCTCCGACATCGCATCAACCGATGGACCTATGATTGACGGACATTGACCCATGGCGAACGGTTCCCAAAACTCAACTCCGCGCCAACGCTCCCCATCGTGCTCAAGCTCACAATCAGCGAACCTATGACTTGTATTACCCCCAGCACCGGTGTCAATTACACCCAGAGCTAGGTTACTCAGTCGGGTCACCATTATGGACATTGAGGTTGCCTCTTGCGACATATCCACAGCTGCAGAGTCGACTATTTGGGGTACTATCGCACATGAGGACATATGATCATGAGTAAATGACTGCACAGGACGGCGACGTGTCCTAATTGTGCGGTTCAGGGTGCTCGACAGCCTTAATGGTGACCATGGTGCGTCGTCGGCCCTCTCACTGAGGTAGCGTCTCATGGCTGCTCGACAGAGCGTTAATTGTTCCTTCACACAAGCTCATCTCATAATGTTAGCAATTTACTTTTGATAAAAGTTCTCTGATTTATAGGGCGTGCAAGATTCCGGTCATATCCAACAGCTGCCGCAAGCCTTTTTTTTTTTTTTTTTTTTTTTGGTTCACATAACCCCGCATACAAGCAACATGCCTTTGGCAGGGAGTGGCGCAAGCCTGATCAACAAGTTTCCATGACAAAACAGAAAAAAAACGCTATATAGACTCCTTTGGTGCTCTGGGACATTTATGCTTAACTACATACCCTTCTCATTCTGTGTACATATCTATACATTTCTTGATGATAGGAGTTGACATGCACACTGGACCGCCACTGAATAAGTGCTTGTGGTGGAGGAAGCGGCTGGGATCGCGAGTGGCCTAGTTTGGATTCTTATTTTAAATTTAGCTTTCATGCAGTCCTGAATTTTATGTAGATATCATAACTACATAGTCTCTGTTACGGGGTCATCCCATAACTAGATGTTGGCAGATTGCTTGAATACATACCTGTGGTTGGAGGCATTGTTTCTCCAATTGAATGAGATGTCAGTCGTTTTACTGTACAACCGAAGCTGGTGAACGGGTTGCTGCTGGTGACAGGAGCGCCTATACACAGGCAGCGGAAAAGTAGTTCTGGGTCTTATGGGTCTCCTGTAATCGTATCTCTTGTTTTTAGTGCAACGAGGTAAATTGTCGTCAATGGGTATAGCTTATAAAGAAGAAAGTAAGTTTATTTGCTACTTTCGATTGACTGCCCTGCTTGCACACAACAGGATGAGCATTTAACTGCACCTGGAGCGTTGTCATATCTTATATCCATCAACATTCCGCTGGTCAAGACGCTCGAGCCTCCTGTACCGTGTCTTCTGCCAGTCGAAGATCTAGCAAGTTGTGCCTCTGGAGAGTTCGAATTCCATTCACACAGTCCCGCAATTTTGTGAGAGAGTCAATCCCCTCTTGAGATGGAGACAGCACTGAGAGCATAATGAACCGCACCCACAAAACCCCCGCGTGCACAGATCCCGCTCCTGTATGCACTGCGCACACCCATCAGCTTTCGGGACTCATCTGAGCCCTGCCATGGCATTCTTGTCATACCGTTGATCAGCCATTCTAAGCGCATTCACCGCTTCAGCTGATGCGAAGGAGTTGAAAAGCAGGTTTAGATGAAGTGACTATGGATTGGGAGTAATTTTTGAAATTGAAATTGAGAACACTATCATGGCTCATCTCTGGGCACTAGTCGGTTTGGAGCAGTAGCTAAAATGACGCTAGGTTAGCCCCTACCACTGGAGGCTCTCTCATGTGGAAAACCTCTCCTTGTTGAGCGGCCCAATAGCATTTCTACCACAAGATTCTTTTTATGATCTTATACACGGTACAGTGGGAAACTCCGTCAAGTACTGATTGAACCGAGCACAACTTAACGATTGGCCAAGCAGAGCTTCAGCGGGCCTAAATGAACCTTCAGTAGCGATGTATCTGTGCGGATCTTCATTGTGGCTGAACTAAAATCTGGTAGCATTTCCACACGAGTCGGAATTTGGCTTGTGTTTTTCCACTGGCACCAAAGTTACCATTTTACGACGCACATAAGAGTCCGGTATAGTCAATATGCTGAATATTGAGCTAGCTTAAACTCTACATCTCTGCATGCCACCAGCCCTCGCACAGGAGGGTATGTGGTATGTATGACCATAAACCTCTTCTCACACTCTGGCGAGATAAATTCTTCGATTTTTTCCGTTGAGCTCTCAGATTGCTTCCTCCCCAGCCACTTGGGTTTTCCTCTTTAATCCACTCAAATATAAGGATCTCCGCCACCGGACTGTATTGATCATTCAAAAGGTGTCCAGGACTGTATTACATTTAACCAGCTTGACTCCCTGACGCCCTGCTAGGCGCAAAACTCCCCATTTTTAGGACCGTTGAAATTGCTTGTCCCCTCATGCCCAGATGGAGTTGAGTCCGGCCGTAAGCAAGGTTCACCCTGGCTGCCATGCAAAGCATGAAGCCCAGTGCTCCTGGTTGAGCTAAAGTGTTAATCGATAAAAAGTAATGAAGTATGTCTCAGCAAGAAGCTCAACTTTGCACTACAGCTGGAGGGGTCCTGAATGGGTGGTCTCACCCTACTTCGGGCCGGATAAGCCTCGCATGGAGTCTCCATACTCGTTCCACGAACTAATGACACTAAGTATTCGTGGGGCGACGCTAGTGCATCGCTGTACCACGCCAGTACTACTTGAAGTGCTCCAATCATTGACGAAATAGCTGATTGGTGAGGATCTGTCGGTAACTACAGTATTTCGTGACTGGACATAGCATTTAGACACCTATAAGCTGCTACCAGCCAGCGCCCCGTCGGGTTTTTTTTTTTTTTTTTTTTTTTTTTTTATTTATTTATTTATTTATTTATTTCACGTAACCCCGCTTGCAGCTATTCGCCATGGCAGGGCAGCACTGCCAGATGAGGTATGGCAACTTTGCAATTAATTCATTACTTGATGCGTGTACTAAGAGCATGACCCTCCAGTATTGCAAGCTTCACTTCATTTGACGCTCATGAGAAGACATTCCCCCTATTCGTATACCTATCGACACTTCAAAAAAGAAAAAAAAAAATTGGAAGGAAAACTATGAAAGCTAGAGAAAACCGTTGCGAAACCCTCAAGAAAGCAAATTTCTTTTTTTTGTGACATAAAGAAACTATGGAGGTGGAAGAAGTATATCTCTACGTGGTGGTTCTAAAGAGGCAGTGACTTAGCAGGAAATACCACGAGGTCTTTGCTTGAGCATGCGGGCAGAAGCTGAATTCATCATCGCCTACGCCACGACCGTCAGGCTGCGCAAGTATACATGACCAGATAAAGTGTTATGGTTGAATGATTCGTGCTCAGCTAGAGGTCCGGTGACCAAATTGCATGGTACTGAGATATCAGTCAATTACAGTATTGACCAGCCACAATAATGTTTCTGAAATGTGGGGGGAACCCATGACGAATATATGCCCAAACGCATCGATCCATACCAAAGTTTTAACTCCACATATAGGTATTATAAATATACTTCCGATGAATATTAGTACTGGTTCATTTGATGTGATGGCAACAGTTGGGGCTTGCTCGGCAAACATGTTGCCATAAATTCCCAATGTGAGTGTTTTCTGTTTTCTTCTTCTCGCGCCTGCTGGGGTTTATCTTGTCTCAACCCACTACTTGGACACCCTTGAATTGTTACGCAAGTTTTTACAGATGACGCTTTTACCTATCAACTTTGAAGATATTTGCCAGGAGTCATAATTCAGGAGGGTACCGAAATGTCAGCTGCACTCTTTTGTTTCATATTCAATGGCCGGGGTGCGGGCGGTGCTAATGCAGAACGTACTGCAAGCAGTAAAGTGTTTATTTCATCTGGAATGTTTACGCCAGGGATGACCTTGTTCTAGCCTGGTTGCCGTGCTTACTGTAGTTATTTTCCCGCCCCAGGAACCAGGTACTTGGTTACATTCAAAGCTTTTTACTGCCTTTGTGAAGTCAACCCTTGTCATGCCGGAGGAAATTGGCCTCTTGCAGACTGAGCCAGGATTTGATGGCAAGGGCCCCTGGTATTTTCTCAAAAGGAAATCTTCATGAAAAGGTGAGAGTGAACAAAGTAAGCTCCCTCAGTGCGCTAACATGGTACCCACTTCAATGTTATTGCTGACATGGGAATGTCTAGATTAAGAGACCCTATACAGCTATCGGGACCTCAGCTGGTGATAGTACAGAGAAGGATTAATCTCGGACCGGATCTGATGTCTCAAGTCAATTGAAACTAACTGAAATACTGTTAACGTGAGTTTATATAAACTCTTCCTTCAGAAATTGCCGTCAAGATATTGTTTACACGAAAGTGTACATGCCAACAGCATATGTTGATGGATATATATAGGGTAGGATCTCGATGCAAGCATGTCCGATATAAGACTCATTCTGATATAAGGCTACGACCCAGATCGCCTTCGTACAAATTAAGAATAAATTGTATACAGGCAAGTTCTTAATTTAGTGGTCTTAAATAATCATGATCACTTCTTATATCAAGCAGGTGCCAGCCGATGTGGACACAATTGCGCCACCGTAGCGAGGCTGCTTACAAGCTGGAGTACCCATATCAAAGGTAACATATCATACATCGCCTTTTATCGAAAGAAGCGGAAATTGAGGGCAGACAAAAGCATTGCCGATTGCAGGGCTCGGGAAATTGCAGTCAATTTTGGCCCTTCTCTTCCCAGATGAGTGTAGCATCTTACCTTTTACAATTTCTGTTCTCGACCCCTCCATATAATAGGAATATATTGAAAATAACAACACAGGTCCCTGGTCAACGGTCTGGTGACATGCTTGCATTGAGTCTACCTAAAGCCGGTGCATATCACTTTGTGTATTCAGAGAGTCTTCAAGCTCGAATGGGAGAGGAGAGGAAGTTGGATGCTTTAGATATTGATGTGATAGCAAACTAGGTGGTTCCATATTCTTGTGCCATTGCGTATGTTGCGTATGCAACAGTGCATGTGTTCCTTATAATGCGATGCTACTGCACGTGCGCGGCCGCCAAGCCACTACCTTCGGCCCCAAACTTGTTTCTCTGCCAACGCAACGTCCCCCCACCATGTCTGGGTGCGAATGCCTCCGCGCCCCCGCACGAACGACCTCGAGATTCCCTCAGTCGCAATTCCGCCTTCGAGTGCCCTCACCACTGCTTCATGAAAATCTATAGAGAAAAGAGACATGTTCTATTGGGCTCGCTCGGTTGTCTAATTGGGAGTCTAGAGATCTGTCTACAAAGGTTGGTAGCTCGCTGAGTTGTTTTATACATTTTTCGTCCACTCAAATCCTGATTTTTCTGACATGAGGGGGATCCTGGATCCTCCCAATCTGGCAACTCCAAAGTTCCAATCCCGGGCTATCTCAAACTCTCCTTTTTTGTGCTAGCCCTCTATTCTGGTGCGTGGAGCTAATGTCTCAGTCTCGTAAGCAGACACTGACCACTAATGTCTTATACTCCACCCCGACCCTCTATCTATCCGTCACATACCACAATGTCTGACACCCGCCCTCCTCCTCCGCGGCCACCGCTGCCTGAACTCTGCAAATGAAATTCGCAACTACACCACCCCACAACCCCCCCACAACCCCCCCAATGTCTGCGCCCACAACCGCCTTCTCCTCCATTCCTCGCACCCCATTCCTTGGTCGCTACACCACAATCCTCATCGACCTTCTCCGCGTCAACGCCGGCGAAAACGTGGTCCTCTGTGACTACGCCCTGCTGGCAAAGCCGGACGCGCATTTGGAAGAAGACGGCCTTGTGCATCCGAGGACGGGATCTGTGTAATGGCACAGGTGTCGTCATGCCAAAAGATCTCATCATCCTCCACAAGCACAGCGATCATTACTCAATCCAGACAGCCAAACCCGTAAAGCTTAAAGGTACATGCCACGCAACATCCCACTCACCACCATCCTACCATCTGCGCTGCCTGCCCACCTCCATGACCTCGTCGCCCTACCACCACCATGACCCGTGCTCCTTCCACTTCCCCTTCCCTCTCCCCTGACTCCTTAGAGATGGAGTTCGAGTACATACTGATGTATAATGATTATGATTTATAATTATTCAAATCTCGACACCTGCATCACCAAGCTTTTGCACAACCACATGCAGGGGATGATAAAGATGGAGTTTTGCGATAAACATCCTTTTTAGCCTGTCAATGGTTAAGGAGCTAGGGGGGTGAGCTGAGGTAGAGCGCAACAATGCTATCACTGACTTGGCCAATGAAGGAGGTTCATTAGAAGAACCGGTGATAGTTGGTGGATGGAGTGTGTACATATCAGGAGTTGTATCTAAAACAGGTAAAAGCAGAACAGCCGCAACTAGACTGACACAAGCATAGAAGAAACAGCAGAGGCCTGCGATCCGTATTTTACTTGAGATTGACTTGGCGAAGAAAGGCCGAGGTTAAGCACACAGGCTTCACTAAAAAAGCCCTCTATCGGCGTCCAAAAACCTGCTGGCCACCAAAATTTTGAAGCAGTGCCGTGCCCCCACACATGGAGGGGCCATCTATGCATTTTTTTTTTTTTTTTTTTTTTTTTTTAATTTTTTGATCACGTAACCGCGCATACAGGCTCTCAGTCTATGGCAGGATGGTCATCCATGCATGCCGCTGTTGCAATACAGCTGGACTTGATGGCTCTTCCTTCACTTGCCCCCTTTTTTTTTTTTTTTAAATGTCATTGCTCGCATGCCGCCCTATGGGCTATAGCGAGACTTACCCTCTTTGATTTCTGCCAATCCTGAGGCCGGCACACTGACTGCCGCCTCTTATAAGCGGAAAATGCAAATAGGAAGAGAAAAGAGAAGGCCACGAAGAGAGAATTAGAAAGGCAAAAACAAAACAGGAAAAGGACGCGAAAAAGTGGAAGGCGGATCAAAAATCAGCAGAAGCAAGGAGGAGACGACTTAAGGAACAGAGAGAAAGGAAGACATAGAGGAAGCAAAGGTGAAGCCAGAAGCCGGGCGGTTGAAGTTGAAGCGATAACAAGACCCGGTAGATATGAAATGTGAGGGAGGCAGAAGAAGGAGAGAAAAGTGTTACGCACGAGAAAGAGAGAGATAAAAAGCAGAGGAATTAGGTAATAAAGATGAGCGGTGAGGAAGAAGAGAACGTGGCTTAGAACTAACTACTGGGCGATTGATAGAGCTTACACGGGAAAACATGAGTTGCGTGCATCACCAGAGCATTGCCATATCTTACATGTTGAGCTTCAACAGTGAATTGCTTCGAATTCCTGCTCGATCTATGCCGCATATCGGTCCCATCGAGTTCACTTCAACATGTCAGAATGTGCAGAGAAGCATTCACTTTCCTTTTTTTTGGTCACGTAACCCCGCATACATGCTCTCAGCCCATGATATGACCTCTTTGTTACCCGGAGGCAGGGCTGTGGCACCGAACTGTGGCCTGATCTCCCATGCTACTTAACTATCTAAATGACTTCATCGTGGCTGCAGGTGAACAAAATGCAGACAATGGACCAACTATGCTTAGACTCAACGGGTTCCTAATCAGTATCCACTACATCCTCCCCAGCCGTATCCATCTGCTTTCCTTTGACTTTCCTTCCTCTGTCTCACTCGTATGCATCCCATCTGTACTTCTTACCTCGGACACGTAGGATCTCCGCTATTTGACTGGTCATACCTGTCCCCTCCACATAAACAATTGAACTAGTCGCCTTTCCCTCCTCCTCTCTTGCTTTAACAGAAATCGAGCCCCGCGATCTTTGTGCCCAGTTCATTATCCACCTTCAACCACTTCCAACCTTTCCCCAGTCACTTGGTTACTGCTATCCTATGAACATTATTGCTGACGTCTCAGGTCATATTTCTAGCTTTTTTGGTAAAAGAGGCTTGCTCTTTGCAGTAGAAGTGGCCCTGGAGGTAGTGATCATTCGTTTGGGTTACAGGCAGGTGGGTCTCTCTTCTTCAGGGGAGGTGCGGAGGGTCAGGCGGCCGCTTCTGCATATGAAGGTCGCTCTGTTAAAGCGTTCACTTGCAGTGTTGTAGAACAACCAATCACCGGCCTAAACGCATAAATAATCATTTTTGACACATTAGATGAATCGTCAAGCCTAATATACCTCAGCTAGTATGTATAGAAGTCCCAGGAAGTTCTGTTTCCTTAAACCCACAAATAAGGGAGCTTCAGTAATCTCTCCTCATCATCAACCATTGCCTATTCAATCAAACCTTGCGAGAAACGATTCTTAGTCCACCTGATACCTCAAAGATTCTAATCCTGTTGAAAGAGAAGCACTACTACATTATCCCAGAAGACGCCGTTCTCAGAAAGCCTAATCGCCGGATTGATATGATCCAGGAAGGCTAATCAACTTTGTAAAATGTAATTGTTATTGATTCGCTGTAGTACTCAGATTAAAGATTACATTCCATCTCGCGTACTCCAATTGGAACCAGGAGCTTGGATCAGCTGCATCATCTGTGATAGGGCAGCAATACTGCACATGGCAATTAGAACGGTTCTCGTTTCCCAAACACTGCGAATAATGCTTTTCCAATAAATTGACGTATCTATTTAAACTTCGTCGAAATCGTCAAAAATTGATACGGATGACCACATAGCATGCAAAAAACCATCTCCAACACCATCTCTGAAGCCAATCCCAAAGGAAAGGACACTCCCGCAATCCGGTCGTGCGATTGTAATGCATGGAATTGCGGTGACAAAGAAACTCGGGAAAGTAAGAGATTGGATGGAGACTGCGAACCCTTGGATGGGAAAGATTGTTGCGGCAAGATGGTTGGTGAAGAAAGAGAGGAGGGAGGGAAAGAAGGCTAGCTCGGTTGTCATCTACCTGGAGGGGGAGGTGGAATCGGATAGCCAAACACCAGCGAAGGTAAGGTTGTCAGGCAAGTGGTACGATTCGTGCCTGTATGACTGGGACAGAAATTCAAAGGTGGGCAGAAAGGGGAAGAGGAGGGACGTGGAGGAAATGGACTTGACGACGTAAATCTTTCATTTTTGGAGGAGCGGGTTGCCTCATGGGTTTTATTTCCTCTATTCCCTTTTGAATGTCGGTGTATATAGCGAGTTGTTTGTTTTTAGGTGCCTGTCTCCGGGCCATAAGGACTTCGGTCCAGGGACCCTGCCATGGCGAACAGCTGCAAGCGGGGTTATGTGAGATAAAAAAAAAAAAAAAAAAAAAAAAAACCACATAGCATGCAACTCGATGGAGCAAACATCCATAGGCTGGCAGCAAAGTATTGCATCGAAGCTACTGGAAAGGGACCTAAATACCTAGTATTATACATATATATCTATAAGAAAATGAAAAAAAAAAAAGATTTCGGGAGCTTTTCTTACAACGGACCTCGCGCGATGGACGACCACCCCCTGCGTACCTCAAGGAGTACCCTTCTGAACCAATCTCTACGGTAATGAAATCATGATGCCCCTATCCATGTGCAAATCGGACACTGAGTCGACCGATGTTGAGCCCATAGCGGCCATATATCAACTGGGTGCAATCAGATCTGGCCAATGACAGGCAGGGCATGGAATTTTACAAGAAAACGTGGCCGCCTAGAGTTATCTTTTGCATGGGATTTGTCATGGGACAGCCTGCACTACTGTACCTCGTCGCCAGTGAGGCCACAGAAACATTATAGTTACGTATCCAGATAACTGTGCATTATTAACAGGAATAATACAATTTACTCACCCATTGAAATAAAGCTGCGCACTGTTGCAGCTTCCCGGCGAACATTTCTGGTTCGCGAACATACTTACTTCACTCGGGAACACAGTTTTAGCACAAGTACCACGAGGTACCTCTATGTGCCACCAGGAATAAGTTTAGGCAAAACATACTGCTACTGTTGGTATACCAGTGGCTGCGCACTAGCACAACGCCATAGCTTCAAAACTGCCACCAGAACATAACTGTTGGGTTGCTGACAACTTTATCACTGGCAAGTTACTGTCACTTGGGTATGACTCTGGCAAGTCGCCACTATCAGCGCATTTATTAGGACAATGTAATTGCTGCGATTCTAGATTTCTACAGGCTAAGATGGGAGAATTGTAGTCATAACTATGTTATTGTTGCTAGAAGATCCTAGAAAAAATTACCAAACGTGCTCTAGGTATTTGTCTTGCTCTGAGCGAAATTTCAGAGTGTTATCTTTACAGGCAGAGATATCCAGATTCCTCCGCCATTTCGGGCACTATTCAACACTGTGACAGGGATTGTGTTGACATCAAGCATCTTGATTTGAGTTTGCTTTATTGGCCCATCAGGTAGGCAGTCACCTACCCCACGTTTAACCATGCAACCATCGCACCACATGCCACAACCACTTTGTCTATACCACAAATATAAAAGCCACTGTGACATCCAGTTATGTGGCGCCCTTAGAGCGAGAAACCAAGGAAAATATAAAAATAAATAAATGAAAATGGGAATGAAAAAAATAATATTAACTCAATGATAAAATTTACATATTTATTCAATAACACAAATATCTATCAGGTTAAGCCGTTAAGCTATTGCTGACTTGGTAGGGCCTGATGAGCCATCTCAGGTCAGTTGACTGTGTATTTGACAGCTCATCGGCATGCCCATACATATCAGCACTGAATTCCTTATGTCAGCTGAGACTTGTACTTCTTGTATAACCCGCTTTACCTTGTCGTAGTATTATGTTCCTAACTGCTCTCTTATTTATGTTAGTACTGCAGTCACTATTACATTAAATCATATACATAAAAATGTTTGCCAGCAGGCTACAACATATACATGTAGATACATAGAGGTACAATTCATGTTCTTCACCAGACTAGGCACACTAATGGACCAGTCTAGGAGGCGGGGGGAGCATGTACGTAGAGCACGTTGAAATTCGCTTTTTGATATGCTTGCCTCCGAGCAGCGAGGGCGCTGCCATGGCATCCAGCTAGCCAGTTATATAAAAGATGGAATAGTTGCCAGCGAAATGGTAGATGAAACGCCCCCTTTGTCCAAGCAACCTGCAGTGTATTTAGACATGAGGTTCTAATGTCCGTACAGATTGAGCAAAACAGACTCAGTGCCAAGCCGCTCAACACGATATTATTATTATTAAGGACACAACTGAGCGATTTCCTTCTTGGGACTGACTTCTGGAATGTAAAGTCTAATTAGTGAATCCATCTACACCAATTTTCATGTATGGACTCATAGTGAATAGGCCCAAATCATATCAGCAGCCAAATCCATGTGCACTTACAAGCAGCATACTTACTAGAGGAAGTGCTAAAACAGCATCTGCGGAAATTCCGCTGGTTTCGCTAACCCACGATGTGTATAATGTATCCGCACCCACTTCCCACAACATGGGAGTGCCCGTGGGACGGTCGACGGAGACTTGAAGAGGGAACGTGGAAACGGTAGAATTTAGCTACCCACTATCCCTGTTAATTTATGTCCAATGCCGAATGGGAGTAGTCTGCTGAATACTGTCGATTCGTGCCAACCAGACTATGTATCTGTGCCCCTTCACTTGAATTAAAAAAGTGCTTCTGCTTACATAACGTGGTGCTCAAGTCACCAGATGTTGATGTTACTCTTGGGAAGGGTCTGCCTAATTGAACATAATTTACACTTAATCCGCGTCCATTAGTTTTCATAAAATTCAACAAGTGGAAATGGTGCTTAGTTAACCACACAGAAAATGTAAGAGAGTGCCTGACGCTGATCAGGTAAACTACTCATGCATTTAATTGTTAATCACCTGTCTATACCTAACAATGCAATGCAAATGCGCAAAGAATCGCGCATGAATACCCCGTAAGAAATCGAGGACCAAAAATAACCCTAAACATGAGCACACACAGGCCAGAAAAGAATAAGAGCCAGGAAGATAAGAGAAGTGAAGGACAGACTCTATATGATATATCGCCAAATATGAAATGAACGCCCAAGGGAATTGAAATCAAAAGAGAGGATAAAAAATATTAAAACTGGCCATAGTCCTTTTCATACAAGAATGTCTAACCAGTAGAGTAGAAAAAAAAGATTGGATGATATAAGGAAAGCCATTGAGACAGGAAGATTACCCAATAAATCAAAAGACCGCCGCCCATAGAGAACAAAGGAAATGATAAAGGAGAGGCTTGACATAATGCTAAGGTGATATAACAATGAAATAATGACGCCGAAGATGGTATTAAGGTGGATAAGAAAAATAATAATGAATTCGCCAAGTAATGTAAAGAGAAAGTGCGTAACAACGTTTCATCACATCATTTAGTCTTGTGCGTGTTCACCCTCCAAACCATTTCCTTAAACCCAGCCTATCTAATATTTCCGTCCAAACTACCCCCTATTCTATTCCGGTTCCATTCAGGAAACTCAAACCAATATTTCTCCCATACCATGCTATCCTACCAATCCTTTCCGGCCCTCCGTAGCTATCCCATTTCTCTTGCAAAATCCACAATCTCCAGCTAATATTTGTACCCACCATATGGGTAATTGTTATCCCACGAATTTTCAATATCCTGCAACAAATGGTATGCTAATTGATCCAACGAACCCGATGTCGACCTTCTCTGTAATCCACCCATCCCAATCCCAGTGCCACAGCCCAAGACCATCCCCTCCTGCCGACCCTGTTCCTGCTCTGCGTCCTCTACATCATACACTCCGGACCCCTCCTGTTGCTTAACATGCCAGTAATTAATGTTTATCGACGGCGTATTTAGGGGACTTTCGAAGATAACGTATTCTTGATCCTCAGCATTTTCATGCATGGTGCTGCTGGGAGACGTTATAGCGGAGGGTAGCAAATGTGTGAGTTCGGGGGTGGGGGATTTCGGGGACGTCATGTCGTGATGGGAAAAGGTGCTACCGGAGGTGTGGATGTTGTTCATCTGCGTGTCAACTTTTAGGGGCATTGTGGGGGATAAGGTGCCAGGCTGAGACGTTAATTGTTGGTGTTGGGATTGTTGCTCCTGCTGGTCATTCAGTGTTGTTTTGGAGCTTGTAGAGGTAACAGGTTGCCAGCTCTGTCCTTCAAGCCCGGTTTGCATGTAGTTACTGCAGCTCATCCCCGGTACATCATAAGTCTGCACCACAATTCTTGGTACCTCAACATCTGGGCCCAGCCCAACTCCAAGTCCAAGTCCTTGGAAATGTGTGTTTGTCAACATATGCTGCCCTACAAACGGATTCTGAAACGCAATCCCCTGTAGCGCATTCGGGCCCAATTGATTCCTATTTGTTGCACTGAGACCCGTGGCACGTTCATATTCCCTCAAAATATTGACGATTTCGGAAGTCGACTTTGCCGTCTCGATCTTGCGGTCCCGGAGCTGCTCCCTGCTACCTTCATATTCTTGTGTCCCTTCATCGTATTCAGTCGCTGGGCGGGGCCTGCACGGGTTCTTTTTAGCGAGGTGTATATCACGAGTCTTTTGCCGTCCGTAGCCTTCGCTGCACGTTGGGCACCGGAATGGCTTGGTGTATCTCCAGATATGTTCCTTTAGTTTTCGGGGGTTTGGAAACGGCTTGCGGCCGCAATCCTTATGATGCACATTATTCGGATTCATCACGTAAAACGGGCATAAATACGGCTTCTCTGAGGATGCCGACCCCAATGTTGGGCTTCCTTCAAACTTATCAAAGGAGCGTGGGCTGACGGCATCAGGAGAGAACACGGCAGACGGCGGAGCGGTCAACGCTCCGTATCCGGATAACTCGCCTTCCCATTTTCGCTTCGCAGAGGTGCAAGTCCCGCTGACACTGTCTTCACACGAATATGCTGAATTAAGGTTCGGAGACTCCGGGATGATGTGTGTGAGGAGGGAAAGCTGTGGTGGATTCATGCCACCTATATGTTCGCCGTTTCCAACATTGCGGCGTTTCGAGGCCCGCTCGCTAGGTGTTGACTGAGTGGGGGTGGTGCTGGATGTGTCAAGGCTGATTCGTGTAGATGAATTGCTGAATGTGCTGGTGGACCTCGACCTCAGAGCGGCAATTTGTGCGTCGTCACCATCGTACATATGCGAATCATGGTCGCCTCCATAGGTCCCCGATCCGGCCAACAAGCTTGTCTTCAAGGTCTCATCCATCCCTTGGTTGCACCACGCTACCAAAATCTTTTGGATTTCGACCGCAAGATATAATCTTGCAAACAACAGCTCGTAGTCGTTGGGTCGCTCGCTTATTCCTCCCTTCTCGGAATCCACCTCCTCGCTTCTCCGCACAGTTAATATTCTTTCCAACACCTGCTCTACCAAAGTGGAATTGCAGTTGTTCTTATTTGTTCGGAGCTCGCAAAGCGGAAGATTTATAGTGGACAGCAATGCTTCAAGCTCCTGCTGGTTAAATAGCCATTGTGGCCGGGGGTATAATGGGGTCTCGATGTTTATTATCGATTGGGGGGGTGTCGATGGATTGGAAGAAGCAACAAAGGTAGCTGAGGTAGTGCCGATCGTCGTCATCTTGCGAGGCTTGCGTACGGCGAGGGTGTGGAAGGGGTGGTAAGAAAGATGAAGGGGTATCAAAATTTGCTACGCCTAACTACGCACAGCTGCAATTGGTCGAGTGCTATTTGCTTCCCTCTTTCTTTTCCGTGAACACAGGCCGTAAAGTAATTTGATTCGTAGAGCTTTGTTTGCGGCAATGTGCAATATGAGCAGGCAGCAGCGGCGCCAACGGTTCTTAAAACCTTGGTTCGAATTCGGATGCTGAATTGATTTATTACTCAAGTGCAAACAAGGTCGAATATTCGCTAGGCTGTACAAAAAGCGACGCTTAAGCGTGCCAGTGGCTATAGCTACTCCGTATGTTAGCATTGTCGTCCAGTGGTTTTCTTCAATTGATGTGATGATGTAAATAGTGAACATGTTGATGTTCGCAATAGAGTCTTGGATGAGGTTAAAAACTCGCTTATGGCCTGCATGCAGCATGGGCCATGGCACGCAGTGGCAGTGCTCATGATGCATAGAGTAACGTGACTTTTGGATAATGCGGTTAATTTATCATACCTTCAAAGACAAATGTCCGTTTGAATGATTGTAAGGTAAGATACTAGTTAAATTATCATCAAACGCTGACAAACACTATAAAATTATTCAATATCGGGAATGTGCTGTATTTGCCAAAAAGAAGTAAGAAGTGGAATAAAAAATGAGAATAAATTTAGAAATAGAAATAGAGACAAGTCGCAAAGCGGAACTATAGGCCAGTATAATTGCTATGGAAATAATAATTAACGAAGACTTAGAATTGAAGAATGCCTTTCCAGAATGGCTCGCGGTTTGCTTGAACAGAGAGCTGAACTGTTGAGCTCGATGATGGATAAGCCACGTCTGGACACACGATACATTTAAATATGAGCACAGTTTGTTCGCATGTGTGGCTACACATGTCCTGGTTCTGCTCCCCAACGCCCGCTATCCCTAAATTGTCTCTGTAGGCAATTTGAAACGCGGTGGAAGCTCTTGGGAACGGGATCAGCGGTAGATCATCTAACTATAAAATCTCGATCACTGGAACAGTTATGCGGCGTAGAAAGAGCCCTCTGGCGATTGGGGCGTATCCCCTTTTAGCCTGAAGGTTAGATATATCTGAATGAGACTAGTAGCCAACCAGTGATGACATAATGGCATTCATCGATCTAATCTAGTAGCACCACCACAATTTAGCGCCACAGTCTTAATGTTCTAGCGCCACAGCCGAAATCCAACAGGCTCCCTAAAAACAGATGCAAAACGGGATCGGCAAAGGGCTGAAACGTAGTGTATTCTCGCTTCGAGTTTCGTGGGCGTCAATATGAGAGCTCATTGCTTCAGAAACTCGAGGGGTTCGTTTTCCTATATGGCATGTCTCTAACCACTGTGTAAGTGACAGGTGTGGCGCAATACCGTAAAATTCATAGAGTAAATGAATAGTTTTACATCTAGCGTGTCTTGACTGTACTTGAGCGGATAGATCCCATGCAACCGACGTTGAATTTATGTTTTCCCCTCGCCTACTAGTACCGTTAAACTTTAACTCTAACTTAAAAAATTTTGACGTCACACGTAAGCATCAAGGCATTAATGTCGTGGGACAATGAGAAAGAAACGACCCAAACCAGACTATTCGCGCCGGGTACGTGGAACTGCTACATCTATCGTTAAGTTGATAGGGTGGGGGTACAAGAGTAATTTTGAGAAGTCTAGATCAGTGCGAAGAATGAGCTTTGCGTCTTCTCTTTTTTTTTTATCTGTTCTCTTGTTTGCATGCCAAGTATTTTATGTCAAATTTAGCTGTAATATGTATTCAAACAATGATGACTATTCTGGAGTCCCATCTATTACCCTTTCAAGAAATTTGCTCAGTTAAGCTTGGAGTACTGTCTAGTCTCGTAGCGCGCATACAATGAATAAGGCAGACAGTGGTATGAGACTAAGGCAGACATCCCTCGTAGCCAGTCTAAAGGGATGGTCAGCTGCCAAGAAGTAACAAGGACACTAGTGTCCGCTAGGCAGGCCTGACAGCGCGGAAACTATTGCAACAGCTATGCTAAAGCCAACTTGAGATTGCACTCGTAGGTTGCACATATCTCTTTTTCACCTTTTTCAACCAAAGTACGTAATAGAGCGCAGTGCGGAATTATTTATCCCTCAGGGTATGAGATTCTTAAACTCATTGACAAAGGCCTCTGAACCGAAACATGTCAACGTTACAGGTATTGACAACTGACTTATTTTTTGTTGCATCAAAAAGTAGTTCAGCGGCAATTCTTCACCGCCCGTCTCGAACGTCGCGCCATCGGTCTTAAACGTAAAGACGTTGGATGACTGGTCCGTCACGGGCGATCACTCACTCTCCGCGCTCTCCTCCAACGCTCCATTGACGAGTTACGTCACATGTGCGCACCCGTGACAGCCAAGGTAGAGTTACCTTATAGCAGAAATCGCAACAGTTTCAAATTCGGAAACCGCTAGTGTATACTTATCGAAGTGAATTGTCATTCTCTCTGCTTTGAAAGCAATGTTTCTCGGATTCTTCAAGTGCGGAAATCTACATTGCTGACTGTACAGCATGGATTAGAGTTGAACTAAACTCAAAAATCGCAAGGTTTACTACCCGCGAATTTTTGCAGAAAGGAAAAACTTGGCCGGCAGAATATTTGCAATCCCACCGCCCAGGCTACTCTCGTAACCAGCCCAGGCTGGCTCTCATAAGGCTTTCTAGTGCTCGAAAAAGACTTACCCCACTTCACACTCCCAGCTTGCTTGCGCCGCAGATCTGCAGGTAGGACTATCATCCCTTTCGGTCTAGTGATCTTCGGCTTGCTATTAAAATCGTTGAGTGTAAGTGAACCTATTTTTGGAGTTGGAAAACCGTACTGTAACTCCGGAGTGCTATCGGGAATTGTTCTAAACAAATCATGATGTTTTACATACTTCTAATCCAATAACTAGGTTGTTGCTTTTTTCAAAGTGAACGTAAATGGTGGACAGGATGTGTCTTTGGCGTTAGTGGTTAGCATCGATATGTGCCACGTGCCGCAATCCATTTTTTTAAGGAAAGAAGAGTAAGTGAAGGGGGCACTCGGAGCCCGGACTCAACCTATTTTGAGCTTCGGCTGCTGTTCCCCCATTGCAGAATATAAAATTCTGGAGGAAACATAACACATCGCAAGGACTTTTCGGTTCTATATTTGTGTATTTTTCCTCGTTGCAAAGTGTGAAATACCAAAAAGGGGGTATCAAATAGAGAGGATCCCGCGCAGCGGCAATCAGATTAAGGATATCTTCGATACACTTAACATAGCCATCACATGAAATCCTTGCAGTTGCGGTTAGCTGGAAAAGAATGTCCACCTTGTCAGGAAGGACCCCGAACTCACTCTTTTTGATTCAGCCATTTCCGCGTTGCCGAAGCCCTGCTACCTTTAGTACGCCAGATCGCATCAGCACACCTTTAGCGATGGTCAATGGTCATCGCTATTCCCGAGCTGTTCCCCACACAACCATCACAGCCAGTCCATGGGTGTCCTCCCGTCTCATGCCAAGGCCACATCGCAAGTTAGTATTTGCATTGGCATGGATTACTCAGTGCCCGAACACTAATTTCCTTCCGTGGAGTAAGTGCGCTCGAGACATGTCCGACATCTGGCAATCAACAGCTATTGATGCATTCGCGACCGATGTATGCCAAATCTGGAGGTGCATGGCCCACGCGGACCTAATTGGCGACCCAGGCTGCTGTTTGTAACCCTAGCTCACTGCGCCCCTCTCTTCCCAGTCAGTCGGTTGCTGCCTTACAGGTTTCCGCTTCATTCCTTCCTCACAGCTCTGCCTCTCCCTCAGTTTGGAATTCGGCTTCTTCGAGGATTTGGCAGCGTCGGGGTCACGGAAAATAATGGCCCATTGAAGTCGGAAATGCGCTCACCCCGGTCATTTTTCTGTATCCTGATTCACGCCGTCCCCCCACCTTTTACCCCTCTACACGCTTGAGCATAATTGGGAATTCACCGCGGCAGCTCCTTCGACTTAATCGCCTGAGTCTGCGCGGTGTCTGTCAAGAACGATTCGCCATGTGAGCATGGTCGCCAGCTAGCAGCATGATCAAAATAGGGCTACCGCAAAGGCGCAAGTGCATTCACGCTTGGGTTCCTGTCCATGGGAAGCAATTCCTGAATACTGATATTCTCTTGATTGCTGCGTACTAGGTACTGTAAGGCGGCGCAGAAACTCTGTGACTGTGGAGATAGCACTGCCTAGCACTGAGGTTAGTAGCTTTGGCCATGTTGCTTTGGCGATGATGCTTTGGCTATCAGACTTTGGTGATGAGGCTTTTGGCAATGAGGCTTTGGCGATGAGGCTTTGGAAATGAAAGTTTGGACTTATAAACAGCATGCTTCCATGAAGTGGTTCAACATTGGTACACGTATTTATCTTCAGACACAGAAACGCTGACGGGCCGATCACCGAAAAATTGCGGGCATTAGTTGTTTCTCACGATATGTACCCGGGCTAACATTTTCCGCAGTCTCTGCCCGCCGAGTCTGTCGCGATAAGACCGTGTTGATCATTTTAACAATTTTCAATCGAATATCCTGCAGTGGAGCCTTGGGAAGATGAGCAGCTCTCTCACGTTGCACACGGCAACTCTCCGAAGCCGATTTCCACAATCGGAACTTGACAAAGTGAGTTGCCAGTTTCATCAAGGGCCCAGTGAACGGATCCAAGCTCGGCTCAGCACCAGCTGGCGTTAAGTGTTAGCTGCAACACTAAGTGGGATTTTCAAAACACTCGCCATCTGGTGCGGGACTGCTTGCACTACAGGTATGCGGAATACTAATTCCTGCGAATTAGGAGTCTAGGGACGTACGGACTAGGAGGCCGCTTTCACTTCAGTTTGTATTATATTCTAGGACTTGGGATTTCGCTCTTTAGGGCCCCCTACACGCGGTGTTGGTAGCACAAGAATTATCGAAGTAGCAGCCATGTTGCCGCACACAACCTTTATGACGCGGACCGTCCAGTACGTATACCGTCTTCCCTCACCAACATCCGTGGACCTCTTCCAACTACGAATTCTATTCAGTTATTCGTTATCTTAATTCGCTCCTAGCAACATGTCTTACCTTCACGATATCCTTTGAACGTGGAGTATATCCATGTTCTGCCTCATTAACACTTGCATGCTGCGCGGACGAAGTTGAGCTCTTCGGCCACCCACCATGCTAGCTCTGCTAGGTCCTAGGATTTGAGCCCGCGCTCAAGCCAAAGGCCGTTTCTAGACTCAACTACAACGACACTTACTGCCGGATCCTACTAACAACCATTTCTCCTTACCGCCGGTTGATATGGCCATGGTGCGAGGCTTACTTACAATATAGATGGGGAAGACCATTCGATATCAAGTTACAGTCCAGTGCATCTAATTATGTCTCAGTGTAGACTTGAGTTTTTGTTTCTAGTCTAACAAGTCCTTACCAAACACCTATATTACATAAAAAGAAACGACGATGCAGTCCTAATGTGACGACGCTAGGACTTGCGCTCTCGTTCTGCTTTTGCATAGGTATGCTCCATTTGGTACCCTGAGCTTGCGCGCAAGTGCTAAACTCCTAATTTGGATACTCCTATCGTGCTTCGAACCTGAATTCGGATGCAGGCCTAGATTGAACTTGAGCTCAATGACACCTTAAGAATAATGACAATATGTGCTGTCTCTGTGATATTGCGCGTCTTTCATCCCATTTGGTGTCTAATCCTTGATATCTCTCACCCTCGAACTTCAGTGCTTGTTTCACGCGCAAACAATGAGACTTCTACAGAGCTTGTGCTCCCCCGAAGAGACTAAGCACTCGAGCTCCTGAAGTCTCTTGCGTATGATAGGATGGAGGTAGGTGTCTGTCGTATTGCAAGCAGGAGTTGCCAGATGAAGAGCTGATGTCTGCTGGATATAAAGCCCTCAGAATCTACCAAATGAGCACAGGTTTATGTGTTCGCCCCTCATCAGCTGCGAAGAAAACCTACTACTGCCTCATTGTCTCGTTCTGTCTACATTCTAATGGAATACTCTCTCTCTCGATCCTCTACCTGTTCATACACTTCCTCGGAATGTTCCGACACCCCTATGCAATCGATGGACGACAATGAACAATCTGATGCCAATGCTTGGTCATTGGAGGATGTACAATCGGATACCACGATCATTGATTGCCGCCGTAGGGAAAATAAGCCGGGACGGTCAAAGGGGACAAAGGGACCCTATAGGTGTGTCCTCCGCGGGAAATGGTGCAAACTTGCTCCAGTCACGAAATTCGAGAATGCAGCCCAAGTAAAGTAAGGAGATCCCGATTCTATCAATAAGTCTTTCTCTCAGCATTTTTTAATTTATTTATATTTTTATTCACTACTCGCAGCTTTTCCTCATGCTAAGTTTCACGTAGGGAGGATATCCACCGGCATTTGATATTATTCCAGTGCCCACTTTGCCTGGAACGTTTTCCGAAGCAACACAATCTGACGCGGCACCGTATCAAGTGCAGTGTGCTAGACAAGCAGAAGCTAAAGAAGTCTGATGCCCAACCGCTATCTATCGAACAGGAAGCTATATTCCAGAGGTTGCAAAAGGCGAAGGGTATTGAGGCGATAGAAACGGCGGTCAAAGGGTGGGAGGATGGTAAGTCTCAGTTCAGCCTATTTCCGTTGCCTGTGATATCCTCCGAGTTGCGAATGAATAACGTTGCTGACCGGTATTTGTGAATTTTAGCATTTGCGCAGGATGAATATGTTAAGAATGTCACGTCCCGTAAGCGGAAATCGACTGATACCTGTTCAAGACTCGTCTCCAGACCCCCAAAGGGAGTCCCGCAAAATGGGGCCGGTTACAATGCTACCCGCACAACCTCCGCTGGCGGTTTGAATGACTCACAACACACCGAACTTCCACCTCAGCTTGACATCTCTTCAACCGCCCCTTCCGCAGGGCTCGACTACCATGCCCATCAACATAAGTTTCCAAATCAGCCGCAATCTCCTCACAGAGTCACGTCCCCGACTGATGCCCCCGAAGATTCCGTCTCCGGGCCCATACAGGAGGAACCCCTGCAAAATTGTGCCTATTACGATTGGCCGCCCAGCTCCGCTGGCAGTTTGAGTAATTCGCAAACATATCCTCCAACTGCATCTGCTAGATACTGGACAGAGTGCAACTTCAACGCCCATTCACAGGGGAATACCTTTGAAAGTCCGTCACAATATCTCCACACAGCCACGTCCCCGACTGATGCCCCTGAAGATTCCGTCTCCGAACCCACACAGGAATTCCTGGCAAATTGGCCCCATTTCGGTTACCTACCTAGCTCTCCTAACGGTTCCTTTTCCCTACAACACCGATATGTTCCAGAACCTAGCACAAATACTATGCCTGCCCTATCGACCATGACACCACCAGTTTTCAGCTGGTCGCAGGGCGAGGAGACCACTCAGACCCCTACCCTCACGGCGGACGGATACCCTCCTTTGGGGTTGCAACACGGTGCATTTGGCGATACTCCCGATAGCGGCACTATTGATCCGAAAGTGTTGACGAATTAGGATATAGTACTTAAACGGATACCATAAGGAAGGGATGGCGCGGCGGGATCTTGAAAGAGATAGGACAGACTGCACTGGATGCGGATTTTGGGGTAAAAGCTTTGCTATTGATGGGTTTTTTCCTTTGCTGTGATCCTGGTGACGCTGAAGGATGGTAAAATTGTCTTGTCGTATTTTGGTTTTGTCTTGGAAAAAAAAAAAGCAAATGCAGGCTGGTTTCCCTGATATCTAACCTTGTTTTTTTTGGGTTTTGTTTTAAAAATTGGATAGTGATGTGGAATTGGAATGGACATGTGCAGGGTAGGACTGGACTAGGTGTAGTTTTGTGACGGCGCGGAATAGTTACTTGTCTTTCGAGGAATAAATTCTTCTCGCATCATACCCAACCAACCTGGCTACTACCTAATTTGTTGAAAATCGAAATCCCGTTTAGTCGATGTCGAGACTACTTGTTTGGCGTAGGCTTACTAGTAGCGGTTAGGACGCCAGGAGTGCTTGATTAGGGGCTATGCACCCAACTAGGAATCGGCAAGCCACGCTAAGCCAATGTAGCACTGACGCCTTAGGAGTGGCTGTTAGTGGGCATCTGGATAAGATAAGCATCTGTGCCGTGCCGACGTGCGCATAACCCCGCGTGAGACTACAGTAGTGTCCGCTTGCGTACCAGTAATATGAAGAGTTCTGTCATTTTTGATCCCTCCTATCTTGTCGGCACAAAACGCCTCACTATCCCTAGTGATAGTGCAGGTATCACTTTTGAACTCGGTAAGAACGCATGCAATAGGATAGTTGAGGTATAGCGGAGGCTGCCCATCAGTGACAGTTGCCGAGCGAACGGAGGATTCGAGTGGACCCCCAGTACCTTCCCAGCATGGTCAGTGACTTCCCTTATTCTTAGTAGTCTGGTTGATTTCTCAGTGCATCTCTGCTGAGCAATGATGTGCCTACGTAATAGGGTTCCCCGCTTTTGAATTTTTCGCTTCGAGACTTCCACCTGTGACTAGTTCCTGTCCGAGCCACGCCAAGGCCGCCACGACCTACCTTCCACAAACGCATCGTTTCGAGCCACAGTATTTAGCTGGTGCGAGAATGGACTTGGACATCAGCGTCATGAGTGGGGTCGATCGAATGCCAGGTTGAAATTTCCTGGTTTGGGTAGACTCGTTATACCGGTTCGAAAGAGCCATGATATGGTAACATAATTCATCTTAAAGAGTGCTTTCTGAAGCAGGGTTCCTGGACTCTCGTTCAATCTGTGCGAGAATAGAAATGAAAGCAAGCACATGCAATTCCAGATTAATTGATATATTGATAATTTTGTCCCTTGACATAAAATGTATCGGCTGGGATCCAGCTGGTTGCAGTGCATGACAGTGCGTTTAAACGGCAACACTTGCATATTGATAAACAAGTTTGTGCGGGGTATATAGCGTAAGAAACGCTTGTTTTAACCTCCCAATCATAATTCAGAGGATGAACAAGACAGCCTCCTGACATTCATCGGTAACGTACAGCATGCATCAATTTCATCTTCTGAGCGAGAATTTAAACAAGCTTATCGTCTTGTCAATGGGGAATGTAGCGAGTAGGAACGTTTCTCGGTTCATGTTAAGAATTTGCAAAGAAAACATCGCCAGCATACAGACGCATGTAGGCCTACCAGATTTAACGAGTTCACCTGGAGCATCGAACTGCAAGGTTTGCAAGGTCTGCAATCTAATGTGAGTTCATCACCAACGTAAAGGCATCAGGACGCATACACCTGCCCAGGGTGAGTTTACCAAATGTTTGGAGGCGCCCGAGATGCGGCGGTGTATAATTGACAAACCATAATTACTCAACCGATCTGATAGCGGAGTACATTCAAGTTGCTTATATAGACTTTGAAAGAATCATAGTTAACAATGGCAAGGACGAATCGGAAATGAGAGCAAACTATCGTTGCTATTAGCCTCATAAGCACTGCGCAGTTGTGAACGACCGATTCTCTTGCTATATTCCATAGGCCAGCAAGCAAGTGATAATATATTGAAAACAAAATAAATATAAAAATACAAAAAGAAATGAAAGAAAACATAAAGAACATACACAAGCAAGGATCTGAAACCAGCCCTACTGTGTTTCACCACATCTCGACGCACACCACAATTCGACGCACTTTCCCACCAAAACTGAGCGAATGAGAACCTGTATATTTCCACGAACAGAACCTACTTTTCTATGCGCCTTTTAGGAGGCTTAAAGCAAGCATCATTCTTCAGATCCTGCATCTCTACTTTTAAAAAAAAAGTAGTTATGGATGAATTATATCTCTGCACATTTGCACATAAGTCTTGGCATATATTTTTGCGGTAAAATTGCAGATATGGAAATCTACCCACTGCACCTGCAATTCATGCAATAGAAACATTTAAACACTTTATTTGAGTAATTTATCCCTATGGAGATATACAGGAATGGTATCAACAAAATCCTTGAAGTAATCATTGAGTTGTTCAAAATATTTTCATTCTCATAGAAATATTGCATATTAATAGTATCGGAAGAGGACCTGAAAATATATATCAGCATGCCAACTATGCAATATATCAAAATGGACTGAATAAAGTCAAGTGAGTCAATATACAGCTAGGAGAGACCCTTTAATCACAAGACTATGGCCATTGGTGTGATAGTGCTAAAAAAGAGTAGTATGTTCAGTCCGCTGAAATATTGTATAAGAATCCCATACAAATAAATGCCAAGACATTGTTACAAATTTCGCTGTGCCATAATTCCTTGAGAATGCGTTCTTTGAGCGAGCAGAGGTGCGGAATATGAAGAACAAGTATTCATTTAGTGTCTCTAAATAGTGCTTACAAAATTCTGCTCTAGTGGTTGAGGTACACGCTCTTCTGCGTGGCTAGTTTTGGTGGGAAAGTGCGTCGAATTGTGGTGTGCGTCGAGATGTGGTGAAACACAGTAGATACCAGTAAACATAATGGGAATACAGCAACTAGGCGTTGGGAATGACACAGTCAAGGAACTATGGAACGCAATTCACGGAGTAGGTTCGACGCTAGTTGATCACGGTCAAATGATAGAATTGTGAAAACGCAGATTCCTCATTGATTCGAAAGGGCACCGCTCTATACATCAGCTCCTTCAGTTAGTTCGAAAAGAAGTCCTAGTTCTTTGGTGGCTTAGGTTTTATATACGTGCCGGTAGTGACAGGCCGGGAGCAGTGAACTCCATAATTCCATCCAGCACCAGAACGAAGATCAGAGGAATTGGTTTTCCTGGTACGTTGCTCGATTACGGAATCATAATCGTTGCCACGATCGTAAGCTGTCAGCTACTTTCTTCCTCCGGTCGACTAGCTCGATTATCCGGGTCCTCTCTTCTGAAAGACCTTCGAGTGTATCATCTGCCGCAAGCCACCGTTGTAGAGAATATGAGTAACACCCTTGGGCATTATCCTTGACATCTGGTGGCATCATTGATTCACCTCCTTGAGCAATGATCGAGTTCAATAGTGCACCCATGGTTTGAGTCGTCGTCGTGCTGTCAGCTTTAGAGGTTACATCCGCTGAAGTCCCGCAGGAGCAATGCATGGGATTGTCCATTGTGTTCAAGGAGTTCACAATTTGGTAATGGTCTGTTCTTAGGAAGTGTTTTTGATATGAGCCTGTCGACAGATGTAACGCTCACAACGAAGATAGCTAGCGGGAGGAGGAGCGAGTACAGAGGGCAATATTAGGAGGTTATATATTCAGTGGATTGAAGTCAACAGAAGGAACCCAAGTGTGTTGGAGTGGGTTGAAGGGAGGAGCACCTCGTGACTTTGTTATGTGCGCACGACGCAAGAGGCTGGGAAGCACCAGCAAATATTTCACTGTGAAGGTCATAACATTGTCTGCTTTGTACGCCTTTACCTCGGGTAGGAACGTCTGTTAGCATTGCTATTACATCCCGTTTTCTAACGCACGATGCAGCACCTCTAGAGGCTGAAGTGGAGCACGCTATGGCTTCGACTCAGGTCGCGTCCACTGTAGTCAGGTGTCACCCTGACTAGTCAACAGCGGCATCAGGAATCCAGCGCCAGCATGGATGCAAACCAGAAGAGGGCGTGTTGCTAATTCTATTGGCAGAACGCGACAATCGATTTATCGCCATAGCCTCCAGGGCGGCACGCGATCAATGATATTTATAATAAAAAAAAAAAAAAAAAAAAATAGACCATCGATTTTTGATAGCCCCTAGCCGCAAACCTCGCCCCACAGGGCTCGGTCACTTTCTTCTTACATTTCATAGCTAGGCGTTCCTAACGATGACCTGCATATGCATATTGTTGTTGCCGTCAACTAGGCTAATAGGGGCTATTAGGTTTGCCATTCAATCAAGTTGTTCATGGTATGTGGTAGTTTTGCAGGCTGTGGCGACTAATCGTTATAGTAGGATTGAGCGACTTTTTGATCATCTTATCCCTGTTGAATAGGGTAGGGGATAGACGGGCTGGTACTCGGGGCTCGGGGCTTGTATTTATGAAGCATGCGAGGGTATGCTGCTTGTGGCCCCCACCTGCTGGCCGTTCTGGCGATTGGAAGCTGTATGGTTTAAGAGCTAGTCACGCTTACCAGGGCGCATGAGGGGGGTATGAGGAACAAGAGTAGGGGATAATATGCAGGCAGGCCCTGGTTTACTTAGGTCCTACTACTTAAACGTTGAAAGGCTTACTGCCTATAGGCCAGGATTAGGCATATCCTGCAACGTCACAGTGGAGTAGCTTACAGAGGCTCCTATGCTAATGGATGGTTTCCATCCTCCAGCAAGTATGGTAGGGCATTGCAAGATTAACAAGCGAGCGCCGAGGGCACGGTGGGGCTCCGCTACTGTACGACAAACAAGAGTAAAGAGATGCCAGTGTGGATGGACCGTGACGAGCAGATACATATTTTGCAAGCAAGAAAGGGGAACTCAACTCGTCGAAATAGGGGATGTAAAGGGTTTCCCAAACTGGCTCAAATCAAGTTTGCATTTGTCCCCCCCGCCGAAACTCCGCCGTTTTCTCTCTAGCCGCACGTCACATGCATGCCCTTTCTCGCACATCCCAGCTAACCTTCCTTCGGGGCATGAAGAAACCCCATGATCATTTCTGGGTAGAACTGGATCATTTCGAGAGTTCTTTTTTATTACTCGTGTGCCGCTCTACGGGCCATGACGAGAATAAATATATAAGTGATAAAAGGAAAATAAAGGAAACATTAAACTACAAAGAGAATGAAAACCCCAATTCAGACCATTGCCTCAAAGTTCGTGGGCCCGGCATCTCTCCATTCACCTCAACAGGTCAGCTATTGGGTCCGCTGCGCACCGTCTCCTCCACACCTTGCACCTATTCCAAATGTGTGTCCCTGCCCCTCTTCCGTCCATATTGCCTGCATTCTGGGCTGTCTGCCTTGCCGAATTTGTGTTTCCAGGCCCTTAAGATTTCAGGAGTTCGTGACATTTGGCCCAGCACGTCCAGGAAAGAATGTTACGCTGGTAATCACTATAGCAATCTTGGTGGACGCTTGCTGAACTTAGTGTCGTTTCCTCTACTTGGGGCAACATTTGCACCCAAGCCTTGCCAACTTTTGAAGAAAGAACGCTATGGAGTACCCAGACTACTCAAGAAGGGCAGACTCACAAAGCCAGAGTGTACATATAAACTAGTCTATGCCTGTAGCTCTGTTTGAATGCACGCACAGAATAGTTATGCAATTGAGGAAAGGTCAGTTTCATACTTTTACGCAGGAAAGCGCGTTGGTTATCAGAAACACATTCTGCTCATTGCCCGCACATAAACAGAACATGAAATGGCCAAAAAAAAAAAATAAAATAAAATAAAAATAAAATAAAAAATAAAATAAAAAAAAATGAAATGGGCGGAAAGATAGTTCTGTGCGTTGAACGGTAATTATCAAGAACTGAGAAGCAATGTTGCTCAATAAGGAAATACATTTGGGGGAAAAATCACTGTGGAAGCGAAAAAAAATGAACCGATATAAGGAACCAAGAAATTACACTCAGTGATGTAGAGACAGGGAAATAGCCGGTTTTTTTTTTTTTTTTTTTTTTTTTTCTCCTTTTTTTTTATTTTTATTTTTATCATTACTGGCATGCCGCCCTGTGGGCTACAGCGAGAAATAGCCGGAGAAATAGGGGACAAAAATACCAATGTCCACAAGAATGCTGTCTGTTATGGAAAGCTAATTCATAGAACCATAGTCCGAGTGCCTGCAAACTTGTGAATACCACAACCTCTGCCTGTAAAATAAACCTGCACCAGACTTAGTGTCGCGTTCCGGGCAACGGCAGGCCATGAAGCTTCATTCAGCAAAGCAGCCTCGAGCAAAACCTCACACGATCAAATACCCCATAAACTCTCTCTTCTTTGCTTTGCATTAATCAATGTCATTGAAGCGCATAGAGCTCTAGGCTGGCCTGTCCGTCGATTACCCTGTCACTGCTCGTGTAACAACCTATAGCCTCGTGCCCCAAACTGTATGTAGCGAGCATCTTGCACTGCCAAATACCGGAACCAATTCCTTGCCTGGCGTCATAACATCTTGGATTCTAGTTGTCGTTGCCATTCAAACGCTCTTCAGTTACCAGCAGTGAATACCGCCTCACTAGTCTGGCCGAAAAGATGACCTTAGGCTGACAAAGTTGGCTGTACTGGCCTTTCGATGAAGGGGATCATACGCCATTTGGTCTCTGCACCTGATAGCTACTTCTCTCGCGCACCAGTGTACCTACTCTGCTTCTTCCCAGAACAAACTTGGACAGAGCGAGGCATGTAAGTCCAGATTTTTCTCCCAAGGAGGGTGAAGAGGACCCACTGGCTGACCTGTTGAGGTGGATGGAGAGACGACGGGTCCAGGGTCTTTGGGACTACGGTCTGAATTGGCGTTTATTTTAATTATTGTTAATGTTTCCTTTTTTCTCCCTCCTTTATCTCTTATGTATTTACCCTCGTCATACCTTATCGGGCGGTACACGAGTAATGATTTTTTAAAAAAAAAAAACCTCCATAAGATGCAGGACCTTGGAGAACGGGGCTTGTTGAGTCCATGGATACTCAAAAGGGTTTTTTTTTTTTTTTTTTTTTTTTTTTTAAAAAAAAAAACAAAACCAAAAAAAAAAAAAAAAAAAAAAAAAAAAACTCCGCATACAGGCTACGAGCCTATGGCAGGGAACAGAAAGGTGTTGTCCGCTGGATGGACAGGTTGATGTGGTGTCCGCATCGTGAGGCCGGTCCCATTTCATGGCGAGGATTGACTGTTTTGCTGTGCTCCTCATCAACTTGACGAAGTCAGAAAATATAGAAGTGATGCTAGCGCTCTCATTGAAATTTTATCCTGATCCCCTGTAAAACTGCAATTGCCTGTTTCTGTAATTTGGCACTTGGTAACTGTATATACTCTCCCGTCCGTCCCATGTTTCTCGAGTGGGAGCTCTCCGTACCTGGCACATTGCGTATTCCTCTGGATAGAAAGTCTGTCAACTTGGGTTGGTATGTGGTAGGTTCTGCACTATGCTAAAAGCAGGATTAGCGTAAACGAAGTTTCGACCAATGTCTCCAACAATTATCTTATCGATGGACTCTTCGAGGATAGGCACCCTGGAGATATGAATATATTTCGTTTTCTGTAAACAGAGGAGCATTTTACCTATTCTCTCGGGCACAAATATAGTGTTGTAGGCCATTGGCGAGCTGACTGCAGCTGGTATGAATGGTATGGGGACTCCTATTAATGATCACTCGCAATGAACTTGTAGTATCAATATTGGGTCGCTAACTTTTTTTTTTTTTTTTTTTTTAAATCACATAACCCCGCTTGTAGCACGTGGCCATGGCAGGGTCCCTGGGCAAGCCCTCGAAGCCCGGAGACAGGCTTAACAAACCCCCCTCTCCCCTCTCCCCTCTTCTCCACACTTTCGCACCCCGGCAAGCAAACTTCCCCGACGGCAAACCGCACGGCGCCCTAGAACCTGATCCCGGAGAAGAACCTTTCCAACTCATCCCACTCCTCCCCATTCTCTGCTGTCCTTTTCCAGTTCTTCCCCATATCCCCCCATTCTCTAAAGCCTTCTGGGCGAAACCTCTGCTGACTGCACTGGAAGGCTAGGTGCGCCCCCGTCTGGGCCTCCCCGCAGCTGCACTTGTCCGATTCCGCCACTCCCATCCTCTTCAACCACACCCCGCACCTTCCTCTCTCCAGGCGCATGGCAGTGATGTTGGACACCGCTGTCCTATTCCACTCCATAACCTTCCCCTTTCCAAAGCCCTCCACTTCTCTCCTCTCCTTCCTCCACGCTTTCACCCTCTGGCGCACTCCACTTCCAGTGGCCACCTCCTTACCCTGCATCCCCGTCCCCTTCTTTGCCCACTCATCCGCCTTCTCGTTGCCTGCGATTCCGATATGAGCTTTTACCCACAACAGTTTCGCATCCCCCCCCTTCTTCTTTCTCCTCGCCACTGCATTCACCACCCTTCTCACATCCTCCGTCTTTCCCTTTCCCTCCCTGCCTGCCTTCTGAATCGCCATGACAGCAGCTTCAGAATCTAAGCAAACCAGGACCGGTACCTCCTCCGGTACACTCTCCAGCGCACTTCTCACCCCCCTCACCTCCCCGTCAAAAACCGTCGCCGTTCTCCCTACTACCTCCGCCACCACCGCTGATCTCCCCCACACCCCAGCCCCCACCTTGCTGTCCTCGACCTTACTACCATCCGAGAAGAGAACCGCTCTCCCTCTTCCGGCTTCCTCAACCGAGGTCTCCCACTCTTCTCTCCCTCCCCCCTTTCTACCTAGCCTCTCTGCGCACTCCACTTTCACCTTCTCACACTCTCCTCCCCATGAGATCTCCTCGCCCTCCTCCGAGAACCTTGACCACTGCCCCTGCCAGCGGTCCAAAACGCTTTCATATCCATCCCCCTCTTCCAGGGCGGCTCTATCCTCCCTCGCATTTTTGATTTTTATTGAAGCACTGAACCTTACCTTTGGACATGCCACGTCAATACTGCACCCTCAATGGAGCTCTGTTGCTTCTGCCGTCAACTCTGGCATTGTGAACTTTCATGAATTCAACTGGGCATTCCGCGTGTCCGAACAGACATGGGAGAGCGCAACAAGAATTTTCCTAAACTTAGTGACGATAATGGAGCGCATATGAACTTGGGAACGTGCGGGAAATTTTTGTGAATGGGTGCTATTGTGATCGATACCGGCGGCAGATGTGAGATGCACCATCCACTTGCTTCTCACCATGGAGAGCCGCTGCAAATGAGTAAATTGTTTGTTTTAAAATGAGAAAATTTGATAATAATAACATTAAATAGAGCACTAACTCTCAAAGTAGTATCGCTGTAACGGCTAGAAAGACAAGGCAGCAAATGTACACAGAATAAAGCAGCTCGCAGCATGTATGGAGCCTGGCTGCAAGATCAATGATACCCAGCACCGTCTTACGGGAACTCAGCCACCGATTTTAATCCGGTCGTGCCCAAGTCGCAGGCCGTACGGTACATGCCAGTACCACGGAGCTTTGAATTATTGATTGCGGGGTTCATCCTTGTCACAGACGGATAACTACATCACCGCTAGGTGAGAGACCTCGAATGACAAGCTAGAACTTCCCTGCCATAGGCTGGTAGACTTCCGATGCAGAAACCAGAAGAACCGTCCAGAAGGCTTTGAGAGGTGGGGCGACATGGAAAAGAATTGGAAGAGAAAGGCGGAGGATGGAGAGGAGTATGATATTTTAGAGAATTTCTTTTCCAGGGTCAAGTTCTAGAAGGTAGGAGAATGCGGGGTCAAGTTCTAGAAGCTAGGAGAGCGGGGGCGACGGCGCGTGGGGGCCATGTACGTAGAGAGTTAGTTTAGCCTGTCTCCGGGCTATGAGGGCTTGCCCAGGGACCCTGCCATGGCCAAGTGCTACAAGCGGGGTTATGTGATTAAAAAAAAAAAAAAAAAAAAAAAAAAAAATAGGATGGTAGCCTGTATGTGGGGTTACAGTCTACCCTTGCTATAACGAAAACCAAAAATCTGGCACTTTTTTTTCGTTATAGCAAGGTTTCGTTATAGAATATTGTGGCAAGATTAGTCATGTCCTTGGCAGCTGAATTTAGAAGCCCGACTCCCACCGAATTTATGGCAACAGATTTTAACTCCATGATTTTTCTCCTTATGGAAATAACTGGAGTAGGAAAAAATGAGAGTACAAATTTGAGAGTACAGAAGTATTGATCAAGTACTATGCAGATGCAAAAATCAATCATGTTGTTGAAGCAAAATTACCTATAAAGCCGAACCTCAGATTAGAAAAGCAGCAACTATGCAAAAAGAAGACTGGAGCTGCAAAAACAAAAAGAAACCCTTGATGCAGCATTTCACAGATGAATCCGGTACAATCCAAGCACACCCTTTTTTGTTGGAATTGGCCAAAACTAACTAGGAGTTTCTAGTTTTCTAGTTGTGCGGTTGGGTGGTCCTTGATTAGTTATGCATTCCACTAGCTATTTTTCGTTATAGCAAGAATTATTTGTATGTGGACAGAAATAACTTCCATTCAATCTAATTTTCATTTCGTTATTTGGTGGATTTTCGTTATAGCAAGAGGAGTTTGAGTGCGAATGGAATAATGGCTCCGTTCAATTTTCGGTATAGCAAGGTTTTCGCTATAGCGAGTTTCGTTATAGCAAGGGTAGACTGTACGTGAACAAAAAAAAAAAAAAAGAAACTAAGCTAGAACGAAGAAGAAAAGCCGCGGAAGCAGGACTTGTGCCATCCCATTTAGTGAGCTCTGAATTAATCTCGAGTTTTCCAGAATGTGATCAGTGACGTACTGGCCAAGTTTCCTCCCAAACCTGGACGCCGAGCACTTGAAGACTACAGCTCAAAGGCTGGTGCTATCTGATATTGGACCCTATCACTATGAGCAGCGGATCGGGGCTTTGACCATGACTTCCTGTGATTCTACCCCTTAGTTTATCCCTGAAGCAGACGAAGATTTGGGTCTTTTTTTTTAATTTTTTGTTTATCATCACGTAACCCCGCTTATCGCTATTCGCTATGGCGCGGTCCCTGGACCGAAGCCCTTATGGCCCGGAGACAGGAACAGTGCAACTACCTACAAAATCATCCCTTATAAAAACACAAAGAAGACAACCCATGACTTTCAGTGATGCAGAGGGGACACAAAGTGAAAGCCCAATCCTCCAAGAGAACAATCAAGCACGAATATCCCCCAGAAATTAATCAGTGATGTCCATTTCTTCCACATCCCTCCCCTTTCCTTTCTGTCCACCTTTGTAATTCTGTCCCAGTCATACAGGCAAGAGTGGTGCCACTTGCCTGATAACCTTACCTTCGCTGGTGTTTGACTATCTGATTCTACCTCCCCCTCTAGGTAGATAATAATCAATCTAGTCTTCTTTCCCTCTATCCTTTCTTTTCTCACCAACCATCTTGCTGCAACAATTTTCTCCATCCATGGGTTCAACTTTTCCATCCAATCCCTTACTGTCCCAAGTTTCTTTGTTACTACTATTCCGTGCACCACAACTGCCTAGCCAGATCATGGGAGTCTTTCTTTCTGGGATGGTCTTGCTTTCGGAGACGGTATTGGAGGCTTCTTTTCCTTTGCCAGTGTGGATGTGTTCTGCTTGGGGGGGATTGGCACTAAATCCCCTTTCTTCACTTTTGGATAGGGAAGCGGTGGACTTCGTTCAGCCTTTTGGTGGTGCCACTGGAGGTTAGATCTTTGTGTCGGGGGTATGTTTGGTGGCATGTGTTGTGAAACAATTGCTGCATAGGACAGCGGGAAATTTAGGGTTACGAGCCCTACGTATAACCCCTGGCAGCGATTGAGATTACTCTGAAGTCTTCTCAATATGGAGATATATTATTGTTTTTTAGGCAGCTAGCTGCCAGCTTCATGTGGTCTTTGGGTGCCCTTGCCAAGCACTTCAATGATATACCAAAATAGGAAACCAACGAGGTCGCTGAAGTACAGGGTCAAATACAGGGAGTTTCTCTGTTGCAAGATTCCCTAGCTTTCTAGAATTTTACCAATAGTTCAGGCGCCCCTATTTAGTAGGGATGCTTTATAGTACACGTTTACTACTTATGCTTTCCATGGCGAGATTTCGTCCAGCTTAGTGTTTACTTGGCATAAGATGCTTTGTGGCTGGGCGGTGGTCATTGAACTTATACCACATGCGCTCCTTTCCACCTGTTTACCCTCTGACAAGGAATCGTACCATACTAACCCCTTGAATTCATGGTTGCAGAGACTTACAGCTCTGCAACGGGGAAAAGATAGTCCCTGTACATCTCCTTGCTCTTCTCGCCATAGCCCGTAGGGCGGCATGCGAGTATTGATATATAAAAAAAAAAAAAAAAAAAAAAAAAAAAATCTCCTTGCTCACCGGTTTATATTCACGTAAATGACAGGGTTATCGTAACCAGATTGAAGATAGATGTTTTAATGTGTTGACATCCTACTCACGTTGCTTCTGGAGGAACGGCATGCGCAATCATTGCCTTGCCCATTCATGCCGAGCTGTGGTAGTAATCAAATTGTTAACAGCCTAGATCATGAGCTGTGAACTACTAGGGGATGAGGTAGCACCAGGCCTGCTGCGGGACCACCAAGAACTCTGTTTTGTTGGTCATATGGGGTACGGCGATGCATGCATTTTGCTAGTAGCATATGCCTGAACATGGCCTTCATGTAGTGTAGTAACCAGCCAGTGACTAGTAAACATCCTCCTACATTGCTCGAAGCACCACTTTTTTTGTGGATTGAGGTTCACATTTTGTGTCACAACGACCCTGACAAGAAGGGTCAAAAAAAAGCTCAAGGTGTGCTCACAAGACTAGTAAAATTTTAGTCTTTTTCAAGACCATTTTGCGAAAGATACATCGATTTTGAAAGGTAATAGTTGAATGGCGCAAACAGCTCCATGTTGTCTTGTTGTACTCGAGTTCAGTTGAATCTTCCGGTCTGGGTATCAGTGCAACCAATCCTCCCACGAAAAAGAAAAAAAAAAATTGGGAAAAGGCAATGCGTCATAAAGTCTTCTGAAAGTTCGTTGCGTACCATACAACGTAGCTTGCATATCGGCCCAGGAATTCTATCACATTTCTAGGTCCGAGCGGCGAGATTTTGGTGGCAACCATATGCATGCCGTTTCTTCAGTGAACCCCTCCTACTCTCAATCCGAATTCGTCGCTGTTCTCCGTAAGCCCACTTGAAGCTTCAATGCCTATACCTGTATTTAACGGAAAATTCCCTAACAGGTTCCCAGAAAGGCGATTGTGCAAAGTGATTTGCATTGGTAGACAGTACTAATACGCAAATTGATACGGAGTACAGGATCAGGATCAGACATTCCGAACCCCTGTTCCGATCTAGTATCCAGGTGCTGTACATATCATACTCGAGTACAAATACATACCACTGATCCAAACTTTTTGCTGCATGTCGGTACTACTCACCTCAACCTGGCATCGTTAGCACGCCACCGAGCATTGCTATCAGAATGTGCTCGTACCCACTGCGGACGGTGTGCTCATACCATCACCAAGCCCTCGTAAAGGACAGGAGGGGTTATTTAGACTTCATCTAGAACGTCTAGATCGCTCCAGATCACTTCAATTCTGAGAGTTAGGAGAACAATGGGGCTACGGTGTATTTCTCCTATTTCTCCTGTCTGTATGGCTGCCTGTGTTCTATTTGTTGTACTTGAATCAATTTGTGTTTTGAGTGAGAGAGTTACGTTCTATGCCAGCTACATATGAAGTTGAATCTGATCCCCGGCGTGTCTAGAATTGAACTCGTTAGTAGCGCTTGGGACAGAATTTTTCCCGGTTCACCCGCCCATGAAATACGTGCACCAAGCCGTTTAACTGAGCCTTGACAGTTTTGGTGCAGCGGTATACGATGCAACGGTATACGAGTAACGATTAAATAAAGACAGCTGTTGTCGACAGTCGCACAGTGGATGACTTCCCATGGGCGCAGGTTCACAGATTCACAGGCTTATCAGTGAAAGATCGCCCAGAAACGTTTTCAACCCGCGCTCAAATCTGGCAGACGCCCCACCCCCACTCTGCCAGATTCCAAGATTCACAGAAATTTTTCACAGATAAACAAAAGAGGCTAGGTGACATAAAATTAAAACTGCAAATCTTGTAATTTGCATATCTAACCTCAACTGGCGCAGAATTTGGACTAGGAATCTGGGCCTGTGAATCTGCACCCACAGGAAGTCATCCAGTGCTGCTCTGAGGAAGTAAGCCAGTTTGACATTTTCATTCAAGGATGCAGATGATGTTACATGCACCCAGAGCAACTAAGCTATTTCGTACCGTTAATGACCCGACGTCAAGACTCATGATCAATAAACGTCGTGCATGTCAAGGCCTGGGCGTAAGAAACCGATATAATTGGTGTATCTACTGAAGTTTGACAAAAGGAAAACAAAAAAACAAATAAGTGGATTGTAGTGATTGTGTTTTTTCGCCTGTGAGTTTCTCAATATCCTATTGCATTGATTTCTAGATGCTGCCATATCACTTTTACTTACACTTCGTGCCTATCGTCGTTAGCAATGGAGGGCTACTTATCTTCAAAAGAATAGGCTGATCGAAGGCTATTCCGTAATGGTATTTCCGGGCGTCAGGTCCAAACTCTCCAACAAAGTTCTCAAGTGAATCACACATATATAGAGCATGCGAATGACATCACACTCTTGCGGAACACCACGGGGCTCATCTGTGTTAACTAGTATCCTTCCTTTGGAAAGTGCTTAAATACTTGACTACTTCAACCAATATGCTTACTTGATGCAGTAAGTAGTCTCACGAAGACCAATTGCAAATCCCGGAATACCACTCTGGAATGATACTTTGCTGCAACATATACTAGTTTCCCTTGTCCGATGTTCATCCCGACTCTGTGCCCCTATTGGCCAGTTTCCTTCCGCCGCTGGTTGTACCAAAGGCCAGGGATCGTCTCACGTATTATAGTATCGAGGAATCTACGAAAAGGCCACTAACGGTTGAAGATACCGTATTGGTCAAACCGGTCAGGTAGCGTACTGTTGGCACTAAAATGAGACTTTCTTCTTTTCAAAATTCTCAAGATGACCCTGAGCCGGTTACCCCGCGGGCCATCTAAGTGCAACTTAGTGGTGATGGTACTGAAGCCGTGGCTCGTAAGAATATCTAGATGCTACGGTGTCAAAATCACGCACACACAAATTATTGGGCTTATTCCAACATGACATCGTCCTGCAAGAAGCGTCTACTTAGGATTGCCAAATATGCAATATTAATTGCACGCATTCTGGGCTGCAATACCGCTTGTTGCTATGAGGGCGAGGAATATAAAGAGTTGCTAAGGTATGTATTGTTTCGTCGAGTTGGGGTTAAATTGAAGCGCTGGGAATGGTGGGGCGACCAATTGTCAATCTACTTTGCACACATTCATGTGCCGATGTTTACTAGTAAGCTAATAATTTAGTGTCACCCGATACGTTTATTGGGTCCCTTCATATCTGCTGCGAGCGTGGATGCAGTACTTATAGTATTGGGCAAGTGCAAGGTTGCAGATATATATTATAGCTACTATCTAATCTACTGTGTACATCGACGCAGGTACATCCAGAAGCCCAACGCATCGGAAGCTAAACTTGCGCTTGAGCTTGTAATAGGTGTTCAATAGAAATGAAGTAGCAGAGTGTCCAGTACCAGGTTGCAGCACAGTATTTACGTTGAATGGACATCGGCGCAGCAACGTGTGCTGTAGGATTACAGCAGTAAGCATATCCCACGCATTTCCAAACTTGATAGCAAACTAGCGGACATAAGATATATATATATTTAAAAAGAAGAAAAAAGGAAAAAAAAACTCTGGTGTTTGCTGAAACTCACTCTCGTTTTTATAGGCACGAATTTCCATATGCATTGAATCTGGCGCCCAATTGCAAAGGGAAACAAATCGCTAAATTGCATTTGTCACCCCTAAATTCGAAATCAGGTCAGCCATGGTCATGTTCGAACAGCAGAGTTTCTGACGTCGCATGACTTGATGGCTGCTATAAGGTTATGCTCCTGTGGTGTTTTATCAGTATCCGATGGATTGTTGCTCGAGGAATGTTCCGCGCTCGAGTTTCCTCTTTCGATAGAAATCGGCCTATTTAGGTAACACAACTAAATTTACCCTTAACGGAGACAGGTCCTGACCTCTGCTCACGAGTTTTTCCCCATCTCTCTCTTTTTTTATTCATTACTCGTGTGCAGCGCTGTTGGGCTATGACGAGAGTTTCTCTCACTTGAGACAATGATACTGTATTTTATAGTGAAGCGGGTAACGACGCAGAAGCGGGTCACAAATTTTTACAGAATTAAAAATTAAATTTATTCCCCCTATGATCTTAATACCTTCATATTGCTACTTTCTCCACTTGCTCAAGGTAGTTCAATGGCACGAGAGTGGGGTATCGGGGTTGGTGAGACATGTGGGGTGGTAGTGGTCTGTGTGCTGAGGTGGGTGGGGGCCAATGGGTAGGTGACCGAGAAAACAGGAATTCTGACCATAAATATACCGGAATGTCTTTCTATGCAATTTTGAACCCAGTAGAGGTTCAACTCTATAAGAGCAATAATCTAGCATAATTAGAGCATGCTGTGGGAACTCTAGCAGAAGTTACATGCCTGGAACTAGAGGTAGAAGTTAGCCGAGCAGATAATGAGGAGTTTTTAGGTATTTTAGGCCATTGTGCATCCAATAATTTAGTGAAGCTTTAGCAATTGAGGATATGCATTCATGACAGCTGTAATAAGCTCTTTACTTCTTCAGTACTTAGATTTTTGAATTATATTATATAGGTGTACCTCCTATAAAGTATAGAAATTAAAACTGGGAAGCCAGCTATTATGCACTAGCTAAATCCTTCTAACTTCTACCTCTAGTTCCAGGCATGTAACTTCTGCTAGAGTTCCCACAGCATGCTCTAATTAGGCTAGATTATTGCTCTTATAGAGTTGAACCTCTACTGGGTTCAAAATTGCATAGAAAGACATTCCGGTATATATATGGTCAGAATTCCTGTTTTCTCGGTCACCTACCCATTGGCCCCCACCCACCTCAGCACACAGACCACTACCACCCCACATGTCTCACCAACCCCGATATCCCACTCTCGTGCCATTGAACTACTGTACCTTGAGCAAGTGGAGAAAAAGTAGCAATATGAAGGTATTAAGAGCATAGAGGGAATAAATTTGATTTTTAATTTTGTAAAAATATGTGACCCGCTTCTGCGCCGTGACCTGCTTCACCGTAAAACACAGTATGTTTCGGCTTTGGGTACCTCCCTGAGTTTGAGAGCTGTGCCGGAGGACTGCCAAAGGTTAAATCTGTCTAGAATTCTGTGCTATAACCTGTTTCCAAACAAAGTGATTGGAGCACAATTCACAGTTGAACAGTGGCAGTGGTTGTCCTTAAAGTTCATCAGCTACACAACACACCTTCTCTGCATTTCGCAATGTCTCTGTCCAGCTACTTTCTCTGACTGGATGCAGATAGGGGTAAGCGACGTTAGCTATATGCTTATGTGTTTAAAGCGACCGCCAATCTAGTAGTATCACAGCCCATGCTCAGATCCATGCAAGGATAGATTGAAACCGTTAAAAGGAAAAAATTGATCGATACTTCTCACCTCTGCCCGCTGGCATTGCATCAGCTCACACATTCTCGCCTCCTACTGCCTCACCTCACATCTCCTATCACCTCGCCTCGCATTGCCTCGCGTCACATCTGCCCGCTTCACACCCACGTATTTTCAAATTGACGACAATGTCCGTATCACTCCTACATGCCCGTGAAATCATTGCCGCTATGCCGGCTGCATATTTGAGAAGGCCAGAGAAGGGGGAGGGCTATGGGCTAAACCCGAGTGCTGCAAGACCCCGACTACAAGCTTATGCACTTTCTCAGACCTTCTTGATTTCAGTAGCAAGTGGCTCCGTATTCAAGAATGTGATGATATTGCTGAAAATCACACTCGGGATGTTATCATTCTGCACTCACGGCTGAAAGTGTTTTTTTTTTTTTAATATCATCACTCGCTTGCCGCACGGCTGAAAGTGGCTGAAGCACCAAAAAGTTCACGGAAAGTGACTTGACGGAGGAAAGTGACTTGACGGAGGAAAGTGACTTGACGGAGGAAAGTGACTTGACGGAGGAAAGTGACTTGACGGAGGAAAGTGACTTGACGGAGGAAAGTGACTTGACGGAGGAAAGTGACTTGACGGAGGAAAGTGACTTGACGGAGGAAAGTGACTTGACGGAGGAAAGTGACTTGACGGAGGAAAGTGACTGAAACGCCGGAGTATCAAGGAATTCAGGACAGAGACATTTCACTGCATTTCCCAGGACTTATAACTATAATGTCTCGAGGTCTCAACCATCGCGAATTCACCTCAAGCTAGATTTCCGGGCGGTCAAGTGTCGTTCCACCGTCCTATAAAAGTGCTAGTATTTTTCAACCTACGAGTGAAGGGTGTGCGTCTGATACTAAGCATGAGTTGCCTATGCAGAAGCACAAGAGCCCACTGATTCTTCCACTAAAGGAATGTCCAAGAATGCGGAAGAAGCAAGACCGATGACGCTCTGGCATGAAACTGAAAATAGATCCTGCAATAATCCCCGTTCAGGAGTGGGATTCACCATTAATCCGAAAGGTCCAGGAAGCAAACCTCAACGTTCCTCCCCTTCAATTCCTGTCCCCTCTCCCCATTTCTTTCCCCTCCTCTTCCTCTTTCATTGTCAGGCATTTTGTGAACTTCACCTTTTTCCGCTTTATTTTTCACAATTTATTCTTTGCGAGCTGTATTTTTTTTGTTCACATAACCCCGCATACAGGCCACGAGCCTATGGCAGGGAGAGCTGCAGTTTAAGCACTGATGCTGCATCTGTTGGTTGCAACCCGCATGAACCCTCACCTCGAAAGGTCTTATACATTATCTATCCATGGTTGCGGTATATCTGAGAATGCATTCTTTTTTTTTTTTTTTTTTTTTTAATATATATATATATATATATCATTACTCGCATGCCGCCCTATGGGCTATGGCGAGAGAGAATGCATTCGAACGTTATTGGTGGAGATCCTGTCCATTGACAAGATGCTTCATTAAGGCTAAGGATAGGTAGGATCTATCACTATTGACTCTGAGTACGCGCGAAAAACTGACTTTCGATCAGACTGTCGTAATTCATACCTTTACACTGCTGGGCCGACATTAACGTCTCATATGAACAGTGGATGACGCAAGGGAAATGATAGCAAGTCAAGGTACGTGTCACAATTAGTCCCATCCATACTTGCCGCAGAGCATCAACAGAAGTCTAGTAGGCTGTGTGTGAGCTTCCAGGCCCATTCTAACCGAGGACCTACGAAATCGGAATAAAGAGATGTGCACTGTAAACACAAATCCTGGAGAAGCATATATATTGAAAATCCTTCTCTCAATTCAAGTTGATGTTATTCATTTGTTCCTTCTTAGATTTAATCCATTAACAGATAAAAGCCATCTCCTGGTCAGCTTACTTCGATTTCAGTGGAACCTGTTAGAGACTCCTTACCTCGGTGATCCTCAGGGCCCGGAGTATGGTGATGCCTGCCATGATGCCGTTACTGAACGATGAACCGGGAATTTTTAATTTAGACCGGACAGGCTGTCAAGTGCCTAGGGAAACTCTCCCAATCATGAACGTGCTTTCATCATATGTAACATTTTCGGTTAGCCAATTGTTGCAATAGTTCATGCGCTACTCAATTATGAGATAGAGTGAATGGAAAGCTGGCAAGGTTCGTTCCTGGATTTGCAGATGATTGGCAGAGAGATTGCTGATAGTGAGTCAGTTGATCTAGTTGCCAATGATAATTCTTGAAAGGGGTTATTGCAGATATGTCATGCACCTATCATTGACGGGATTTGATCGCCAAACAACTCTTCTTGTATCATTTTCAGAATAAGCGGATCTCATCCATGTTGCTAAGTTGGATGACCCATTATCCCCAAGAGATTCCGTTGCCGACTTCCTGGATTATAAAGTCATCCTTTCATGAGCAGAGGAACCAACATAGCTATTGCACAAATCCTTCGAATTCATCATTTCATATCCTCCACTTCTGCGAGGAAGCACTGGTGGTTCCCCGTATGTATAAATGATAGTTCGAGTCCCATTCAGCAACCTGGACGAACCTGGCGGTTTGCGTTGATTATATACCTCTACGTGAGTCGCCCCACCTTAATTTACCGATTCTACAATCCGGAACCTAGTTTAGTATGTTTTAGCCGCCAATCCAACATGGGTAAAATTCTGCGGTCTAAATCAAGCCACGTTATTTCTTGACCATTGAGAGATTGATTTATCGCTTTCTCCAGTTACGACGAAACAGCAAGCAAATCATACAAACAAGTGAAGCTGTAGCGCTCGTTTCGCTCATGGGGTTTTTCGCATGTCTTCATATGGAGAGATGGACCGTAAGTATGACGAATGCCAAAGTAATAAGATATGTATTATTGCTAATTCATGGTAGCCCAATTAGTAGCGCTCATTACCCTCCGCACTCCCATAGCATGCTTACTACCCACCGAATACTTCACAGAGAACTGGTTATCACTTATCCTGACAATTAGGGGTCGCATAAGAACGACACTGGTGGGATGGAGTTTGGAACTACCAGTGGAGTAAAGATGCAATGGAATACGGGCCCGGAGAGGCGAATTGATATAGATGAGAGGCGTCTACATGAGGTGTGGGCTGGGCATAAAGTTGCACGTACGTTATTGAGGAAAAGTAGCAATTGGTATGGGCGGTTCCAATAGTGGTTGTCATTGCTTCGTATAATCACTATAAGCTTTTCCCAGCTGGGCATCAGTGAATGAACAGGGACATTCTTCATTTGTGAGTGATCCTTTAATATGAGCTCCTCCACTGGAATTCTACATCACAATAAATAACCAGTGCGCACTCATCGAACTTCAAAAATTGAGAAAAGTCAGAGGCCACGTCATGAGCTGCGCATTTACTGCACACTTGGTCCCAATATGAGGCCCAATCTATGCTGATAGATGCCGAATAGAGCCTTTCATCGCCGCCCACCATCTCCGTGACTTTTTACATACCCTATATATACTCTTCAGTTGAAAAAGCGAAGTGCTCGTCACTTTGGCAAAGTTAGTCTAATCTTCCATACATGTTGGCGGCAGGATTGGGAAGGAATGGAGTTTTCTGCACCGTTTTCGGGGCATTAGATTACGTTAACAGCTGGGTTATGCATCAAGATTATGAATCATTTTGGCAGTTGTAAGACTAGCACCACTCGGTTGATTTCACCTGGAAGGCAAAGGCCAAACTCCGTCCAAATGCTGTTTTCGGAGGCAGTTCACCATTACCGGATGGCAGTGGCAATAACACCTTGGGCAAGGCATCTCTAGGAAAGAATTGATACGAAGAAATAACAACTCAGATCGATCCCCCCTTGTGATGGGAAACATGAATAAGGACAGCCTGAGAGGGACGAGAGACTTGAGCTGTAGCCGCATCCTACGAGGCTGATCGGGATTGAGGTTGCTAATGGTAGGCTGGTGCATAACTGAGTGGACGACTGTAGAAACCCTACCTCCTCAGACTGCCGGCTTGATAAAGGGTACCGGCGCTTGTCGCAAGTGTGACCAGGGGTATCAATCGCTTCAAGTTGTATCTACAGGAATTTTGGCAGAAAATGGGTTCCACTTGGAAGCAGTAGGCAACGATTCTATTGCTATCACTAAATCGGCGAACGATTATCTATCTAGCAACGTAATCTGATTGGTAGCGACTGACCTTGTTGACCATAATCTGCCTATGACTTCATTAACGCTTGTCTTGGCTTAGTTTCTTCAGTAGCATTCACGTGCAGCATGTTGTAGGTACTACTAATTGCCCAGTAGCAGGGTTGGTGTTGACAAAACCTTGTGGGGGATAAACTTGACTTGCTCATACAGATTAAGTAGTCACATTTGAAGCGTTTCGCAACTCTTCACGAGGTACTGTACTCTTTTTTGTTAGTCAGCCGTTCCAATACTTTTTGGACTAGCGAGTAATTGTAGTACTGTACTGGTTGCGAGCATTTAGTGATGCAGGTGGGGGCTAAATTATAGGCTGTGCGAGCGGTCTGTGAGCAGGTCAGGCTAAGGCCAATACCTGAGCGTGGGAGCAAAATTGTATGGAAAATACCTGTCAGCAGCAATATCCATCCCCGATCCGGTAGACTTTTCTCGCACGGCCATAACAGCCCCACTTACATCACTAAATGCGAGTAACGAGTACATGACAGCCCGCGATTATAATAGATAGCTATGTACCAAGGGCTGATTATAAACTACCCCGGTTCTTATGTCTGGCGACTCTTGCATCTTTCTCTACCTCCTGTTCAAACCTTCAATACTGATGCCCATTTCGCCCTTCAGACAGTCCCTGCTGCAATGTTTACATATCCATTTCCTTCGAATTGGTTTATTGCGTCCCTTGCCCCGAAAAAAGCAAATTGCAATTAGAAAAGGCAGTTGATCTGGGACTCGAATGTAATAACAAGCACTCGGTATTCCGCATCCCTAGCGACACACGGATTGACTTCTACCGGTCCCGAGGCCCAGACCCGGGGAGTTAAAACATGGTTTCCGGCGAAGGGTGGACATGGATGTTCCTTTGGGATTTATATGGGGGTCGGTCACCACATACAGGTGACCCTGGCTATTATGAAAAGAAGCTCTATATCATAGTAAAAGTAAAGAACTTTTCAGGACTAATATTAATTCAGCTACAGGTAAAGTCTACTTGCTATAGTGAAATGCAGGGGAGGTGGCCCTAGTACTGCCTTATGTAATAGGCTGAGCAGATTGGTGATTTAATTCAAGATATCTCAATACAAAAAGGGAAAGAAAATTTTAGTGTATCTGACTGCTTCAATATCATAGACATTGAAGATAATGCCCTTAGCTTGCCAGGAAATAATTAGCTCATAACTCTTCTGAAATCATTTCTGCTGGGCGCTGTCACACTTCCTGGCGAGCATGACATACCTTCCATTTCTCTAGAGCTGGGTGTCCAAAGCGGCGTTGAGGAGGCATGATATTGGCAGCCTGGTAAGGAACTGAATTTGCGCTTGAGATCTGAATATCATACACTGAAAGTTTCCGCATTTGACAATTCTTTTCACCCAGCCTACCTTGCAGGACAGCACATGACCCCTCGCTATAGTGAAATTGGCTATAGTGAAGAAAACCGGTCAGATTGTTGGCGTTCATTATAGGCAGGGTGACCAGTAGAGCAAATGCCGCAACGCCATGACCACGGCTTCGTATCCGCCACCGAAGGCTTGAGGATATTTGAAACTGCTATTCATAGTCATACAGGCAACCCTGGCTACAAGGAAGGCCAAGAATCCGACCGATTTTAGCACAATAGTGAGGGTCACGTGCTGGCCCCAAGTAGGTAGGAGGTCAAAAAGTTGACAAATGCGGAAATTTTCGGTGTATGATATTCATCTCTCACGTGCAAATTCAGTTCCTTACCGGACTGCCAGCCTCATCCCTCCTCAACGCCGCTTTGGGCACCCAGCTCTAGATAAATGGAAGATATGTTGTGCTCGCCAGGCCAGGAGAAATGACTTTAGAACACTTCTGCAAATTATTCCCTAATCCTGATGATAAGCCAATACAATTATCTTCAATGTCTATGATATTGAAGCAGTCAGATACACTAAAAGTTTTTTTCTCTTTTTTGTATTGAGATATCTTGAATTAAATTACCACTGTGCTCAGCCTATTACATAAGGCAGTACCAAGGCCACCTCCCCTGCATTTCACTATAGCAAGTAGACTTTACCTGTAGCTGATCTTCACTTTCACTATAGTGTTTCTTTTCACTATAGCCAGGGCGTTTTAGCTGTGTGCGCAAACGATCTTGCCCATTCCTTCACTATAGCCATGATTTCACTATAAAGAGTTTCACTATAGCCGGGGACACCTGTAGTCTGCGAAAAAATTCCGTCTGGGTAATCCAGTAAACAGGACATACACTATGGTTTTCATTCCGAGAAAAGGAATTCCCGCCGGTTTAGCGGCATGCAAAACGCTCTTCGGGTGTCGATCCGGGGAGTGGGAGGGTTGGAGGTGTCCAGATTCCTTGGGTAAATTAAATTACAACCGTTATAAGTATTGTCCGTTCGCTTGAGGATGCGGAGGAAGGCATTGCAATTCTACAGGCACACCCATGACGACATTTTTTGAGGGGGCTGTTTGGCTTGAAGGGGATTATTGGTCATGGAACTGCGGATCCCAGATCTCAAGTTTTGGTGATCTCGTTGAGGGGCTATGTAAAGAAGTCATGTGTTAGGGGCCGGGGCTACTAAACTAAACTAAAATGGTGGTTCTTTCAATTAATTTGGTACGGTGGATCCCATCCTCCGGCTCCTTGAATATTTTGAACCCCAATTCATACTCAATATATACTGAGGGGAAATTGTACTGTAGGTACTTAACCGCTTAAAATTGACATTTCTACACCATAGGATATAGCTCGCTATTCAGGGGGATGTTTCTCCGCCATGGTCCGCGCCAGCAGTCCATAAATAAAGCAGTAGACATCCACTTCCTGGAGCAGGTGCTCAGATTGGATCCATTGCAACTCTACTAGCACCGGCTAATACCACCGTTTGTCCTGTTTGCCGCAATTCTTTTTGCGGTGAGGTTCTCTCGATCTGAACAATGAGATTCCTTCTGCCAACTTTTGTCTCCCTTCTGTCGTTGGCCAGCAGTGCCTTTGCCGCATTTGGCCTGACAACAAGCGGAAGCAATTATGTCGTTGACACTGGCGCTGGACTGGTTTTCCAAGTCTCGAGGAATACTGGTGATATCGTGTCGCTGGTGTACAACGGAATCCAAGTCCAGGACTCGTCAAAGTTCTCTCACATCGGCTCGGGTCTTGGGAGCAGCAATGTCGCTGGTACTACGATAAACAATCAGTATATCAAGATCACCGTCAATGCTGGCACCACCACGCATTATTATATTGCCAAGATGAGCGGGAGGATTGTTTGGGGTCAAGAATAGACATTGGAGTAAGAGTCACGGGTACTAACTATTTATGTTCTATAGTCCGGCGATCCTATCGTCTACATGGCGACATACATCACCGCCGAACCCAGTGTAGGAGAGTTGCGTTTTATCGGTAAAGAGTTCCTAGCCATTTCCTATCTAATTCGGCAAACTAACTTCGATTGCTCTGTAGCTCGTCTCAGGAAATCCGCTGTGCCAAACGGTGTCACAGCAGCCCAAATTGAAGGCTGTAGCGTCATTGAGGGCTCCGATGTTTTCTTGGTCAACGGACAGACAAGGAGCAAGTTCTACTCTAGCAAGCCATTCATCGATGACCAGGTCCACTGCGTCAGCGGGAGCAGGGTTGGCGTTTGCATGGTTATTCCAGATACTAGCTATGAGAGTTCTTCTGGTGGCCCGTAGGTTACCATATCCCAGTACACCTCAGGCCACAGCTCACAGTATCATAGATTCTTCCGAGACATTGACAACCAAGGCTCCTCACAGCAGGAGCTCTACTTCTACATGAACTCGGGTCACGTGCAGACAGAAGCTTACCGCATGGGTTTTCATGGTCCTTACGGTCTTGTGTTCACATCCGGCGGTACTGCTTCACCCAGCTTGGACTTCTCCTTCTTTTCGCAATTGGGCATCAACGGCTTCGTTCCAAAGTCCGGCCGTGGCTACGTGTCTGGAACCGTTTCTGGTGTCTCTTCTGATGGTGTTGTGCACTGGTACAACTCGAACGCGCAATACTGGGTCAAGGGTACTGGAAGCTTCACCTCCCCACCGATGAAGCCCGGGACATACACAATGGTTCTCTACAAGGGCGAGCTCAAAGTCAACACCATCACGGGTGTCACCATCAGTGCAGGACAAACGACCTCCCGCAGCATTGCCTCCGCCGAGAACGTCCCCAGCAGCATTGTCTTCCGCATTGGCACTGCCGACGGCCGACCAACGGGATTCAAGAACGCCGCTCAGCAACTGTACATGCATCCCAGCGACAGTAGGATGTCGTCGTGGTCTCCCGTCACCCTGACCTGGGGCTCCTTCTCCACCTCAGATTTCCCAATGGCGCAGGTTAAGACTGTGAATGATCCTACGACGATAAAGGTCTCACTGTCCAGCACCACGGCAAGAACACTGAGAATCTTTACCACATTGTCGTTTGCGGGAGGGAGGTCGTCCGTGAAAGTGAATAGTTATTCTGCACCTGTTCCAGCGGCGCCGACAAAGATTGATTCGAGGGGGCTCACGAGAGGCGCATATCGGGGATATGGTGAAGTGTATACGTACTCGATTCCGAGTTCGGCGTTGGTGACGGGGGGGTTAACACGATTGAGACTTGGTGCGCGAGTGGGAGTAGTGGGACTGGATTCTTGAACCCAAATTTTATCTACGATGCGGTAGAGTTCTATTAAGAGGACTGAGAGGGGAAGGAAGGGCAATCTCGAACCGGGAGGCGGTTCGGACTCCTTGTAGCGCATCTAGGGGACCAGGCGAAGGGAGAGCGGAACTTGAAAAACGCAGATGAGCAGGAGAAAGGGGAATAGTTTGAGGCTATTCATGAGAGCTTTCTTTCGAACTCACTTTGGTCAAGGGTGTTCGTAATGTATTTAACTATAGCATTTATTTGAAAATTTGTTACTTAAATTTATACCATTGAAGACCTCCAAGGTTCGCCGGATTTCTAGACAATGTAATTATTTAGGGTTCAAGCCCTACTACAATAGGCTAGCGTGGAGAAAAAAGGCGGGCAAGTACTTGTGGTCTGGTTGGCGAACTCCCCTACCAGACTTGCTAGCAAAGCTTGTCTTCCTGCTTGGAGATTGATGTTGGAGATGCAAGGGCATACTGTACAAGTGGCTGGATGTATCGAGATGACTAGGAGGGCTGGTGAGGAATGTTACTGTTTAATAATAATATATATACGACCTGTAGAGCATCTCTGTCGACGTCCCTACAAAATCTCAGCTCACGCTGACGTGACGCATGCACCCGCGTAACTGCGTCCCTGGTCATGCTACACATTCTCGAGTAGCGAAGGACCCTTGGAGGTTAAGAGGAAAGATGGGTGACCTTGTGGGCAATAATGGAGATATATGGAGGACAGATGAGGAGAAGGTGAAGGGCCTGGTACAGAGAAACTTCAAGCATCAGGTGACGTCGAATCCGCCAGGGCCGTCAAACTCGCCGCGGGGCTCAAATTCGCCGTCGGTGTCAGAACTGCCGGCAGCGTCAAATCTGTCAGACGAAACGACCCCTTCCGATGAGGTAAAGCAGCTGGGTGAGAGACTGTACAGGAATGGCCTCATATAATTAAGTACTCCTATACACCATGTTGAGTGATTGGGCTTTTATGCACACATATACTATAGTACTCATGTACCCAAATCAGCAGCCAGTGCTGTAAGCTATTCAGAAAATATCTTCCTATACATATATTGCAATTTCATGTTATATAAACACCCAGTATTACCTTTACCGAAATAGGCAAAATGTCCACAAGAGTATGACATTAGTACTCTGTGGGTATTAGTGCAGTCACAACTAAACTTGCTACTCCTTTTCAGCATAGGCTGTAGAGTATATATTCAGTACGTAAGACTTTAGGTAAGCTCTTCCACACATGGCGACTCAAAGCATGTCTAACATAAGGGCTAGAGATATACCATAATATATCACCACTCATATGCAATAAGTTGGCAAAAAGAATGTGCAAAAATAATTTGCTATATTCTCCCATTCTCTGGCTTTAATTTGAGCCCACCTGAGGGTCATTCTCATTCACAGGAGCTTTATCAGTTGTCCCGTAAATTTGGGCGGTTTCTAGGTGATGGGTGGTTTCTAGGTGAAACACTGTAGCTCAGGTCCACAAGCTGCCACTTGAGGCCTCGAAGGAGGATGTCCTACTCATTGGTGAGAAGACCAAGAAGAGAGCAGATGTTGAGAGGAGCAAATGGTTAGGAGTAATCTACGACAGCACCCTTGACTTCGACCATCATTGGAGAAGCCGGGTCGACGAACCTCCTAGTGGCCCTTTCTGGGCTGAGGAACTCGCAGTGGGGGATGATCAGCCCTCTCTCATGGCGGAAGGCCTATACTGGTATGGTGGGGCGGTGGCTCTATGGGGTTCTGGGATCGGCTGGAGAGGCCAGAGGAAATGGAGGGAGGAGTTTGAAAGGCTTCAATATCAGGCCCTTCGCAAGTGCACAGGGGCGGTTCAGGGAGCACCGAGGGAGAAAGTCGAGGCAATTGGAGGTGTCGAAAGCGTGGCCACAATCCTTGACTAGACCCAGGCGAGGCGCCCTGCCATGGAGAACAGCTGCAAGCGGGGTTACGTGATATTAAAAAAAAAAAAAAAAAAGAGCCAAGCGAGGTATGTACTAAGGTCAATAAGGGACCCTGCAGGAGTGGTAGACCTATGGCCTGAGAGCTTCAGAGGGGTGCAGGCCGCAGACCCAGACCGCGAGGGCGAAAAAGGCCGGGACTGGAGAGATTTAAGGCTAAATTGGGCAGAGGATGTCAGCAAAGTGGATGGCTTTAAATCAGTAGCAGGGTGAATTGCAAGTAAGCTTGAGGTTGGCGAGGAGGAGAGTGTCTCGGGGGGATTTTTTAAAAAAAAAAAAAAAAAAAAAATAACATTACCCCGCTTGCAGCGCTAAGCGATGGCTCCCTGGGCAAGCCTCATAGCCCAGAGACAGGCTAATCGCTTGCCGCCCCTATGGGCTATGGCGATGGGTCTTGGGGGGAGATGTACATCCACTTGGGCCAGAAATTGAGGTCATTGACCTCAAGCTTGGTAAGGAGAATTCTACTGCCAAGTGCGAAAAGGCTATCAACAAGCCCAAGGGCGATTCAGTAGCTATATTCACAGATGGCAGTCGCAATGAGGAAGGAGGAGTGGGAGGTGGATGGTGCTGGAGGCAGGTGGTGGCAGGTAAGTCAGACGGGTCCCGGTGGGTAGGCACAAAAGCTACTGTGTGGGACGGTGAGGGCTCAGGTACGAGGGGTGCCCTTGAAGCTGTTGATGGCAGGGCAGAAGTGCTGCTGCATGCAGACTCTCAGGCAGCTATCAGTGCAGTTCAGAGAGCAGGAAAAACTGGCAAGGCGAGGACGGCGGACCTAGCACGTGTGGTAGAGCTTGTTGCAGAATTCGAAAGGCGGCAGATGCTGAGGGATGCTGGAGCAGTGAATCTCGCATGGGTCAAGGCCCATGTGGGGATAGAGGGCAATGAGAAGGCAGATGAGATGGCTAAAGAGGAAGGCAGGTGCATGAGGTACGATGGGCAGGCCACTGAGGGCAGACTGCGCCAGGAGTTAGTTCGAAAGAGAAAGGAGGAGAGGAGCGAGCTGGGTTTGGGAAGGGCAAATTTGTGAAGTGGGGAAGGAGAACACTCACAAATCACACCTTGCTGCAGACTGGAAAAGGCGGAGCTATGTGGAGGAGGAGGATCAGTGGCGAGGAGGTGCAATGCACATGTGGAGAGGTGTGGAGTGCAGAGCACTTGGTGTTCAGGTGCAGAGTAGACGGAGTGGTGCAGGACACGCTCGATGTTGCGACGTGGTTTTTTTTTTTTTACTTTTTCTGTGATGTTATACTCTGTTTATTCGTTGTTATGTATTTAAATCCTCGCCATAGCCTACAAGGCGGCATGCGAGTAATGACATAAAAAAAAAAAAAAAAAAAAAAATCAGGTGCACTGAACTGGAGCAGCCCCAGAAAAAGGATAAAGATGGGGCGCAATTTCCTGGCAATCCTGGGAAGACTTAGAGGAGAAAGGGTGGAAGCAGGAGGATGTGGAGGGCGACCTGGTCGAGTATTGTTTGCCAGCCTTGATCTGGGGTAGCTGGGGATGGTATTGGGTGCCCGAGGTGTGTACGTAGAGTTTGTAGTCAGTTGCTTCTAACCTGACCCAGGTATATGGGTCCCTACCATAGGCTGGTAGCCTGTATGCGGGGTTACAAGAAAAAAAAAAAAAAAAAAAAAAGAAATTTAAAAAAAAAAAAAAAAAAAAAAAAAAAAAAAATACACAGTCGAGTACCTGTTGCGCTATCCCACTGATGGTGCCTGTGGACCAAAGTCATGGTATGTTCACATAATATGTAACTATAGCCACTACCTACCAAACTTCCGGCTCCTGTGCAGCACGCTTATCATCACGATGCCAGTGGCAACTTATGCAACTAGTGTTTTGAGGTGCTCCATAACATCCACCCACCGTAGTGACATGGGATATCACCGCACAGTCCGCCGCGGACTATCGGATACATCCCAATGATGTTGAAGTTAACGAATATGTGAGCGGATATACCAACAATTCAATGTGAATATTAACCTTCTTTGACTCTCTCAATTCCTTTGCACTTACCAATTCGAGGGGAAGGGATGCGACACGGAGGGACGGTGGGTGATCGAGTTGAGTTTTTTTTTTTTTTTTTTTTTTTTTTTTTTTTTTTCACGTGACCCCGCTTGTAGCTGTTCGCCATGGCAGGGCATCGAGTTGAGTTGGACGGCTCTGTAGGGTGTAAGGAGCTGGTATTGACATTGGTGTGGCGGTGGGGCGGGTACAGTGGCTGGGAGGCATAATCTAGAGTTAGCTTAAGATTAGTTATCATCACTGGATTATGCCCAATCTTTCACCGCCAATAATTGTAAGGTATCCTGATATTGAAGTTACCCTGAACTTTAATTTAGGGCGTACCTTGGTAATTGCATAAATAGATAAATAGATTGTGATAGCCCAAAACGGCGCAGAATTAGCCTCTCTACAAGTAGCTTGTGTCTTGAATCAACCTACAGTCTAACCTTGCTATACCGGACGAGTAAAAATCTGGCACTTTTTGTCCGGTATAGCAAGGTTCCGGTATAGAATAAAATGCTTAGCAACTGTAAAAAAAGGGGTGGCAAAATTTGTATAGAAATTACTGGAGTAGGAAATAAACAAGTGTAGCAAACATTCACTCAATCAAAGTCTATTCAATATGCATCGCTCTCGCCACCTAGAACAGGTCGAGCCTTAAAAGCTCTGGGGAGCAAATATGCAAGCATTCACTAGAGCCAAAACATGCTACTCTGACTGTTTCTCTAAAAGCCTATCAATTCACGCCAAAGAAGCAGCAAACTCTACAAGAATGTTCCAGTCTCCCAGTAGCAGCAGCGACAACAGTGGTAGCAGCAATGGTGACAGCAGTGGCAGCAGCAGTAGTGGCAGCAGTGGTGGCAGCATCGGTAGCAAGTGATAGCGGCAGCGGTGACAGCAGTGATGGCAGCAGTAACGGCAGCAGTAGTGGTAGTTAGCATTGACAGCAGCAGAGTGGTAAACAACCAGTCTAAGTGGTACAGTGGGGTAGTCTAAGATGTATTAGTATTAGTGTGTCCGGTATAGCAAATATTATTTGTATGGAGACAGGGGGGTAGTTGTCTGGAGGTTTTTGTCTGGTCCGGTATTGTTAGGGCGTCCGGTATAACAAGGGCAATTTGTATGGGAAACGGTTGTTCGAATCAGAGGCCATCCGGTATAGCAAGGTTAGACTGTATGCTGGTAGATACTTATTCTCTGAAGAAAACAGGTTTTTTTTAATTTCGCATAACCCCGCTTGCAGCTATTCGCCATAACAGGGCAGAAGAAAACAGGTAACCTACGGGTACTTTGGCAAAGCCCCTTCTGCCACTAGGTGATTGCTGTGAGGGAATAAGGAAATGTTCCGCACTGAAATTCTATTCGTCTCATGAGATTCGGTGCTGTTCATAGTCTCCGTAACCTGCTGTTAAGTAGGTTTATGGTCATTTCATTGGGCGTCTGTGGTTAAGTGGTCGCATGCCACCGCTAATTACTCTAAGCGTAAAAATTGGATTTGACCACACCTTTTGTGCATTCGGTGGGTGTCCACTGGTACTCTAATGCAGCGGTGCTATGAGCCTCCGGTTCTCTGAAAGTCGGGGGAAACGGATCCGAACCGCTGTAGTTGCATGCATGCGAGTAATGATATAAAAAAAATTTAAAAAAAAAAAAAAAAAGAACCGCTGTGGTAGCAGCGGTTTACCAAGAAAACAAATACATGCGAGAAAGTATATAAATTGAGCAACCAGAGATCTAGCGCTATTTTCCAGGTGATTGAGCGCAAAAATCCGTTTGTCCTGCTGAACAAAGCTTCAAGCAAGATAGTGTTCCTAACAATCCAAGATCTGAACAAGCTCAGGATGTCACCACCACCACCACCACCACCACCACCACAAGTATTCTGAATGATCAATACTCTGAACTAGCGAAACTATTCTGTGCAGTGGTACGTATTTTGGGAGTTAGAAAAAGGTCCGCATACATAAATTGGCCACGGTTAAATCAGGAACTACAATCTGACACTCTATGAGCGCCTAAAGCCTCACACTGGGTATGGTAATTTCAGCTTCACAATATCCAGGAATGTAAGCATTTTTGCCGGATTCTCTAATGCCTACGTGGCGTCGTAATTTCAAAGTATGGTATTCACTGCAGTTCTTAATCTACGGCGGCGAGATCAGCCTTCCAATCTTGGGAGGAGTAGAATGGGTAAGAGCTGACAATTTATGTAAGTTGAGTGGAGATGGCTTTGTGATCTGATGCTCGTTACCCTGAATGGTTCCTTGGATCTTACTGAATTACGATGCAAATCCAGATGATCTACGCTGGCTTGCGAATCGACAAGCTTGTTCAGACTACCTGTGTACGTGTGTCAATACGTAATACATAATGTGTCATATTCATGAAAACCACCTGGGGACTTGTAAGGATCGAAAGTCTCAAGCAAGACCTAGTTTCAAGCTTTCTCCCTTACGTTACGACAATCATTTACCCACAGAGAGCCCAATAGGCTATAAAGAGAATCAAGGCTACCTACAAAAGAGAAAAAAGGAAAACAAACATAATGGTCGCTTCCCGCACCCCGCACCTTCTAGGGCTTCTGCACTCCAAACCGTCCACTTGAGGAATTCTGCCAGTGTTTCCGCACGCTCCAATTCTACAAATCCTACAGGTGGATCCCCATAGAGACCCTATCTTTTTTTATATATATATATCATTAATCACTGGCCGCCCCATGGGCTATGGCGATGTGCTATGGATTTGTAACTCTCCATACTCTACATTCCTCTAGCAGGTTTTTTTTTTTTTTTTTTTTTTTTTTTTTTGGTCACATAACCTCGCATACAAGCTACCAGCCGATGTCAGAGGCTCAGGTGTGCTATTGTATGTTCTCGCCCATCGCGCCACCTACACTTAGGCTTGTCTGCATTTGTGACTTTTATCTTATATCTCTGCTTCCTCAGACCTTTCCGCCTGGTATGCCCCCTAGGAATCTCCCGCATTCACCACAACCTCGTAGACACGCTGCTCCTTTCCGGTGCTCTCAAGATCCTTCCTTCCACCTTCTGCCCTTAACCCTGCTATGTTGCCACCTCTTCTTCGTATGGTAGACATGAAGTGGCATGCAGGTTGACACTTCCCATGCTGGTTTAAGGCAAAGCCAACGCATGCTATCGGATCTACTGACAACGGCCTCGTATGGGCAACAGAGGCTTTTAATATGAATCTGTGGCCGTCGCTCAACTGTAATCTCGGACACAGGCGCTGGCAAACTGTGACTGGCCATGACTTAAGGACCAGGGGAAACAAGTTCTTCTGTGAGCAAGATCCGGTGTAGCTATTCTGAACTGCTTATCGTAGCTTGACTTGTCGGCCACTAGATAGGGAAATCTGGGTTTTCATTCCCATACATGCTGGGTCGTTGCCGGACATGGGCTCGAGATCACATGCAGGTCAATTGCTCACTGCATAGCCTCCAGCTCCTGGGCCTCTGAACCAGTGCCGGATCTGGCTCCGTGGACGGGGGGGTGTGAGCTGGTATATACTGCGGGTTTATACGCGCTTTACCAAGAGGAGTATGATGAGGGGGTACGAATGAACTGTTATGCCGGAATCACCTCCGCTGGGCTTGGACCCATCAAGCCTCTTCAATCATAGAAGGGGTTACTATTCTGCAACTCTGGAGTACGATGCGTATGGTCCTCAGGCGGCATGCGAGTAATGATATAAAAAAAAAAAAAAAAGATGAGTCAATTCTTCTGATGCGAATCTTGGAGGACGTCCGCAAGCAGAAAGCTATGAACTGGCATAGCAGTGTATTCCATATGGAAGGGGAGCTCCGTGCTCAGTTCCTTTTGAACAGTCAAGGCTTGCTAGCTATATGATGGGAGGAGCTGTCAGTTCACTCCCTTCCGAAATACGTCCGAGGTTCGACGTTACCAGGCATCATAGTGTAGCTTTATCATAGCCTCCGAGTCTATATTGATAGTGAAAAGACATGTAAATATATACTATATGCTTGCACCCTATAGTACGATGATTCCATTAGTTATTGCCAAGTAGGGGCAATACGATTTTTCTAAAAGCCTCTAATACAGTTTCATGAGCAGCTCTATGTAGTATGCATTCTATACTAAAGTCTTGGAGTTCGACTATGGGTTTCGAGGCAGTACATTCAGAAATTTTATGTTGAGAGTGCACGCGCAGCATGCATGTCCAGAGATGCGCAGCCCCGAAAGAGTTCGAACTCGCACACCTTAAGTTTACCTAGCATACTTAACCTGGTGTGAGCAGAACCGGGTCAAGTCACCATTACTGTATTGCCTTCCAGCCTGGCAACTCCTAAATTTTGTCTGCCAGGATTCAGGACTCCCGTTCACATGCTTGTATCCCTTCTCCACCCCTTCCAAGGCATACCCCTTGCAGATAGCATCCCATCCCTTGTCCAAGTTCATCAATCTGCATCTGTGTCGGCCCAAGCCTACCCCAGGTTATCTGCAGCGAATATTCCAGACCACTCCTCCCTTCCTCCTAACGTTCCTTTACAACTATTGTTCAAGCCATCCTGCAACAGTCCCGTCCCACTTACATCCAACATACTACCCTAATACACCGGTTATGCCCCCAGTTGGTCCCCATCTCCTGAAGTCACACTTCCATCGGCCAGGAATTCTGAGCACTGTCCCGGCATTGCCTCCGACTGTGGGGTGGCCTGTATGCAATTAGCAATTCGATTGGAAATGAATGGCTCTTGATCTCAGTGCAACCTTCCTCCTCCTCTTCTTCGAGCCCTCCTATGCGATATCCTATACGATCCTCGGTCAACAACCCTCATGTTCTTACCAATAGTAAACTCCAGAAGAACAGCATCGTTTACAGTTGGAGTTTGCGCTGAGAGCGTGACCCTGTTTTTGCACAGCCTTGTTTAGTGGGCATGGAGAAAGCAGAACTGCGCTACACTTTTATTCATACTGCGCAGAGCAGAATGCGGAGCTTACATACTTTGTATGTACGAATACATGAGCTCCTCTATATTATGATCCGGCGCAGGAACGAAAGACACAAATTCGACGTTGGTGTCATCGAGCTTGTCCGATTTAAACACCCGTCGCATTGGGTTGTCTCTCGGTCAGGCAGCGCTAGCAGGTAAATCCCTATACATACGTCACTGCAGTTGTTCAACCACAAACCCTCTCAAGTTCGATCTCTTTCTGCCAGACATGTTACGCACCCCCGCACTACCTAATCCTTTGAAGGATGCTTCTACAGTAGTTGCACTTGATAATAAGGGCACAACTACTGCCGCTAACCCCTCCGCACTGCTGCGTGAGAGACGCCAACTCCCTCAATGTGCATCATCCACAAGCCTTGCGGGCTATTATTTGGGGTCATCTCATGGAGTTACATACATGCTGGCACGCGGCCACTTGCTAGAGCTTAAGCAAGGCTGTAGAAGCGATTTGTCCTCGACTGAAGGCGATCTCTCTTGTCGCGTGCAATAATTCATGGTAGTCTGGTTGTTTGAGTCCCATGTTGCTGCAGGACAAGCAATGCCACAAGCCCCTTCAATAAGCTGAAGCGCTGGAAAGCCTGTGCAGCTCCTTCGGTTGTACGCGAATTATCATCACATCTCACATGCCCGCGGGTGCCTACAGGACCAGTCGTATTATGAGCGCCCTTCGCAGCACAAGTTGGCTCTATCGGCGGGCATGCATTGCATTGCATATTGCAGGCTGGAACATGTATCACAGTGAAGCTGATGGATTTGACAGAACGCGCCGCATTCGTGTATGCGACAGTGGGGGGCTAGCCCAAAGTCTCCGGAAATTAAAATGCCCCCCTGTACCAATCACAAGCTGTGACTGAATTGGGAGCTAGGCGTGGGGAAACTTGTTCGGAAAATGTATCGCACGGTATAAAATTTGGTCCAAAACTAGAGAGCGCGGCTGTATCTTGAAGTGGCCACTGATCTTATGAAGCATTCTGTGCAAAGCTTCACACTTCTTTTCGCTTTGGACCACGTAATCTCGCGTACAGGCTGCCAGTGTGTGGCAGGGATTTTGCACTATGTTGACTGCTAGCTGTGGATTGTTGTTTCATGGTTCGTTGTGGGATCTGTTTTCCAAAAACACTGACCACGGGTAGGAAGCCAATGCTGCAAAGCGACTAGTCTGGTTGCCAAGGGTCTTACGCCAATACTCGATACCAGCGTCATCTTCCATGCCGACTTCATTGCTAGTAACCACGACTTTCTCTGCACACATGACAGACCTCCACAGTGCGAATCGTGACACTGGACCCTGCAATGCGAACGAGCCAGGAGAGGCTTGATATATGATGCATAGAAGTGGAACCATGGCTCTTAGCATGTAATGTCACTGCTGCCCCCCACACTTCGCATAACAATAAAAATCTGTGCTGTCTCAGTCCAGCGTCTCGATTGCTTTGCACAACTTTGACGCTTGTTCCTGACGCCTTTCTACAATGCATATGTGAGAGCTTTAACCGGAATGCTTGGCCTCTAGGCATCATGCCATTGGCCGTACACGCCATGCATGTGCTGCGCCGTAGGAATTAGTGCTTACCAGACAACCAGAACATGCACATGCTCTATGATACTCCAGCTCGTCAAATTGATAGTTAAGTGGAACACGCCATGTAGTAGAAATTCAGTTCAGAAGAAGCGTTACTACGTACATGTATGTACAACGATTACGGAGTACATGATATATCACATTCGGATCTGTACTTCATATTGATGCACTTAGTTTAATTAATCGAAGTGGACGCCTTACTGTAACTCGGCAATTGCCGCGTAGGCACATATTTACTTTTTTTTTGCTGCAGCTGCGCTGTGGGCTAACTGTCAAGAGCCAACCCACCCCTGTGCTCTGGAGGTTCGCAACCATGGCATTGTCCTTACCGCGGACGTCCCAGCCGACTGGCTTCATCGATGTTAAGAGCTGAGGGCAGAGATCCTGGGCAAGCGAATTGCTGGCCATGCACTTAGAGCAGCTAGCGCGTCCTGAGGTGATCCTGGCCTGGTACTGCAGTACATAACCCATCACCAGTACCACTAAACTCCACTCATCTTCCGAGACTCGCACATCGAATCACATCTGATTCTTTGCCCATTGTCATTGCGCTCATCTCCACTTGCCCATTTGAGTCGCGAGACCAGTACATTTTGAACAGGCATCTCACATTGCTTGAAATCAGTGTTGACAGGTTGGTTCGCAATCCAACCTACCTAACTCGATGCATCGAGTGCGTCCTTGAGTGCTCTAGCGCTGAACCCCCGCCCTTGCCTCTACATCATGCCACAAATTCTCTGCACCAGATACTGTCGCATGACAAAGTACTGTACTTTAGTTTGTGTCTTGCAAAGTGGCGTGATAAATTATCTACTTGCTTTTACTGCCGATCGTATGTAGATTTAGGGTGGCTATGTTGTAACCACACATAAAATACAATACATACTCATAGTAAGTACACAATTGCGCGGTGTGCATGCCAGTTATGTTATCGTATTTTCTTAGATATATCCTTTTGATTGCACTACACGAACTGGAAAACAATTTCCTAAAGCTTTCATGAATTACAGTACAGTATTATACTGCCATTCCATGTACACTTTCACAACTCGCCGATTCTAAATGTAGCTTCCTATTAACTTGTGAAAGTGCGTACTACTCGCAAGTGCTGTAGTTTCTAGATAAGACATGCGCAATACCAGGGTAGCCGGAATGAGTATGTACTGGTGCTGTCCAGAAGCACCAGAGAATTATCAAGTATTCACGTTGCATTAACCTTTACTGCTGAGTCCCAGAACGCTGTACAGTGTGCGGGAGGGGTCCAAATAGACATTAACTCTTTAGCTACGAAATCAACTGCCCAAGACATGGACGTTCTTACATCACGCCATTTCGTTGATGTCATATCAGGGGACGTGTTTGTATGTAGTTGCATAGGTGCTGTCTCCGGGCCATAAGGACTTCGGTCCAGGGACCCTGCCATGGCGAACAGCTGCAAGCGGGGTTACGTGAAATAAAAAAAAAAAAAAAAAAATCCCCGTTGAGTAAGCGAATGCCTTCAGCCATATATAATAACAATCGCTTTTTGTGTCTAGTAGCCACGAGAAGCCCGTGATCAAGTTGCGCTTTGAATTTTTTTTTTCTTTTTTTTTTCTTTTTACCATTTTGTTATGACATGTTGACTCCCCATCACTACTCAAGAAGAACTAGTCACCCTAATTATTCTGTCCTACATAATTATGTTGTCCCATGCTGGATACGCGTCTAGTAACAACTCCATCTACTAATTCTAGTCTTCAGAATCTGTTAAGACATAACATTTGCCGCACTTGAACAGGGGATGATGGAGTCCAAGCATCTCCAATCACATCATTTTCGCTAGCATCAGAAACTTATTTCATCTCGCATGTCTCTCAAACGTACGCTGAGATAAGACTGGCAGGTTATGATGATCTGCCATCGGCCAGGGTAAATACCTTATCTACCGCACCCATAATTACAGAGATCCCGGGTATCTGCGCCCCTAGCCGCGGTGCGGGCCGCGAATACCCTATCGATTAGAGGTCAATGACACCGAATCGTTATCTATGACGAAGTTTATTAAGCAAAAACCAAATTCAACTGTGTGGATACACAGGAAATTGTAATGAATGTCGATTGGCATTGGTTGCACATTTTCACATACGAATAGCGGACAATATATTTCCCAATTCATACACAGATGAAAATTTCAGCTAGGTTAGCAACTGTCGTGGTGTGTTCATGTGAATAGATCCAGATGCACCAATCTCAAGAATTCAAACATTTGATTGATCCGTGAGCAATCCTGACGTTCTGTCATGTTTAGCATCATTAATTTCCAATGCGGGTTTCATGATCGAGCGAGCTCGGGTTGGAGCCTACCCCCTGATCATGAATTCGGCGTCATGACCCAAAATAAATATAAACCTAGCTTGGCAGGGCGGACTGTCTGCTGTCATGTCATCAAGGATCAAGCAGCTAGGAGCTAACTTGGTGACACCTCAAGGTAAAGTACGCGGTCGAAACACTTTAGTAGTCATCCTACATGTGAAGGGCTCCCTTAGTCAAATACCACTCCTAGTGCCTTCCTACAATTGTTTTTGCCCTCCTATTAAGTTCGCATCCATCGCCTTGGCATTTTGCCCACCAATCCCCATTTTTGCCACCCGAACTGGGCAGTTTCAATAACCCAGGCATTGCAGAGAAAGCTATTAGCCCACGGCTAGGCAGCAGCGAGGCTGTAATGTTGCCTAAGTTCCGCTGGCAGCAGGCAGGCGGGTGCAGTGGCTGTTCAATAGAACGAGGAGTGATACGTGGGACGGTAGGAGGGATAGGAGAGGCGAATGGCAAAGGGAATACTGAGTAAAAGTGTTAGCATTAAATACGTGCCGCTGCTTTTAAGCTCTCTTCAAGATTTGCGAGCAACAGGAAGTGGAGGGAGAGCCTCCTCAGATTCTCCCTAGACAACAATTCTCACTGAGATTATCCAGATGTCAGTCCCTTCAGCTCAGCTCAGGGCAAAGCCAAAGGTGAGGAAGCAAAATCATACTCGCTCGCTCGTTCCAATACCTTTTGAACGAGCGAGTAATCCCTTGAATTCTCACAAGACCTGCTAGCAAGATCATACGTCAAAATGCACTTAGAACCTACCATTTAGTCCGGCAAAAACAATTCGATAGCTACCATGTACTCACTGAAATCCTTCCCATTAAAAAAAACGGTTTATCACTACATTGTTAGGTTACATATGTTCAAAACACCGAAAGCACAATATCCTAGAGAGGCCAACGACAATCATCAGCACAAGCAAGCCAGATGACCCTGAATACATTAAACACCTCTGATGACTAGAATTAAAAAAAATTTTGATACCATTGCTAAAGATCTGAGATTTAAGTAACGTTGACATGTAGCACAAATTTATCCCAAGTTTATCCTCAATTACCTCCACCGTGATAGTGTCTGTTGAAAGATAAAATATATATTCATGAAATGCTCACGGACCTTGCTAAGCACAGAAGTTCCAACATTGCTGATCTAGTAGTCTTTTACCATCATTCAGAACTGAGCATACACAATGCGGATCAGTTGGAAAATCTTCTTACTAGTAACTTAGGTAGCATTGCCAAGGTGCTAGCGACCGCTCCTATGGTTATCGGATTCATGTTTGCATATGACCCTCTCCATGTATTGTGGCCAAACGAGAAACTAGATTTTCTGAGTTTCATATTTCAAATCTCCAAATTCTCTCAAACCTTGCAATTCAGGTCTTCTCTAAAAAAGCGTGCGGCGCCAAAGGAAAAAAAATAACTCCTGCCGTTCCGCTTCATTATAAACACGATTGTATTCTTGCTACACCAAAGATACCCAACATATGAGACAACAAGTAGATATCTTGTGCCTGTATATTAGTGAGAAATGTGTTTTATAATTTTACATAACCTCCTGGTTTAAGTATACGCTGGTACCGCTGCCGCTCACTTGTGTGGCCTTTTTATTTTCCACTGCGATTGTATAAAAAGTGATTGGCCCCCCTTCCCCTCTCCCTTCTCGTACATAAAATCCATCACCATTCTTCAAGTTTTGCTCGTACGCGTTCCTTAGCTACATAAGCAGTCTCTCTTAAGTAATCACCCAATTTCCTCACAAAAATTATCCGATTTCTTTATATGCTTCATTATACAAACCCCTCCCAGATCCCGTCTCACACAATTCACAGAAGCTACCTAGGAACTTAAACCTTCCTTTCGCAAATAGATGACGGGACCCTTAACTATATTTATCCCAAAACTCTAAATCCATTCCCGCTTAGCTCCCTTGAGGCATAGTCAAACTCATGATATCACACCTTCCAAAATTCACAACCCAGACTAACCCCATCTCTCCGGGCCCCCTATCACCTGGCCGAACGCGTGCCGGAGGGTTATAACATATCCTTCTGCAAACGTTGTATTATTCCCCGTATTTGCAACCAAGTAGGGGATGAAAAATCGAACGTGAAACCTTGTCCAGATCCGAGGATCTACCAGGTTGAATGAACCAGATCTATGATTGCTGCAAGCTTAAGAGAATTTCCCCTCCCCTGGCCTCTTTGGAATTTCCGATCGTAATGTACCAGTTGGACCCTTGCATATCTAGGCTTCTTAATTCATTCTTCATGAGATACTCAAGTCGAATTCATAATTCATAAAATTCACATACCATTTAAAATAACTACACCGTTCGAGTACGGTTCTAACTTAACACTACATAGCATCACAGGCCACAGCGCCATACAATTGAAATAAAATGAAGTAAATAAATATAGATCCACAAACATAATTGCCCCAACCTCTGTAAGAAATCACAAAAAATAAATAAATAAATAAATAAATAAATAAATAAACAAAAATAAAATAAAAAAATAAACAAAAATAAAAAAAATAAAATATAAAATAAACTTTAATCACATCACTGCTCGTTAGCTTCGCCAATAGCACCTTCAAACGCCACGTAAAAAAGTAAAAATGAAATGAAATGAAATATAATAAGAATACATCGACTCCCCTTGCCTTTCTATTCCATTCTTTGAAAAATCCCATAACTCGAACTTAAATAAAGATTGCTGATTCCTCTGAATTCGATCTCGCGCGCACTGACACATTCATGTGCCGCACGATATCGTTGGTTCGCCGCTCTGTCCTCAACCTCCGAACTTCCGCACCTCCATCCATGATTAAAGAAAGGAAAGAAAAAGAAGCAACAGAAAAGAACAAAACTGAATTCGGCGCGCAAAAACAGGAAAGGGATAAATATTAGAAAAGCCTCTTCACTCCCGCCTAAATCACTCCAAGGTTTCTGTCCGTGGATGCAAGTTGGAAGCACACATCCACAGCAGCGACAGGTGAGGAATATATGAAGTATCCTCAAAGAGAGAAAAAGGATAGAAGTCGTGTTTTTTGTCAATTTCCAGCCGTCCACTCTCCCTCCGCCCCCTTACTTCCCATGGCTGAGATATTGAAAGCGAAATACAATGACGACCTGAAATTACGAAATACTTATTCCTTTTCAGCACATGACGGCACTGGGCCTACCCGATCCCATCATGGTAGCGGTAGAACGGTTCCAAAGTAACATCCACTCTCGCTCTAGTGGGTGCGATGACTTCTTCCAGTCCCAGTCGGAAAGCCTCAGTGGACGTTTTCCCGCTACTGTCTGTCAACTGAGTAGCCTCTTGAGAAAGGGGAGAAAAGGAGTTCAAGTTGCTATTTTCGAGTTGGCTATCCAGTTCGGCAAAGGCTTGGGAGGTGAGAAAATCCTGAGAGGTAAGATCGAAAGCCAAGAGTGTTTGGGTTGGTGCAGAGTCGAAGGGCGGGCTGATATCTTGTTTCTCCGTTTCAAAGCCGCCCAATGAGGTTTTCGCACTATAAGCGGTACGCAAGGTTACAGAACCGTTACACCAAACAGGCCTAATGGTGCCCATCGGTCCATCTTTAGATAGTGCAGTGAGCTTCTGTTCCTGTTTTGCCTGCTCATTCTCATCGCTCCCCTCCTCCTCATCTGACTGCGACGCATTAATCGCCTCAAGTTGATTCTCGTATGTGGCTCTGGGTATCTCGATTTGCCTCATCCAGTTTCTCAAAAACCTTAAAGAGAACTCCTCTCCCGATCTACCCACACCTCCTCTCCCCACCCCACCTACCTCACTACAATCCTCTTTGAAGTCAATTCCCCACTTCTCCAACTTTGCCTTCACCTTTTCGATGTTGGCCCTCTTCTTTTCCTCCCTTTCTTTACGAGACCTTCCCCGTTTGCCCTCTTTACAGAAGTGCTGGCGCCTGAGATGCGCGGCGGCATTGTAGTCGGCGTAGTAATGCTTCCCGCGATTGCAGGATTTACAGCCGGAAAGGAAGTCACCATTGGGACTAATGTCTTTGGTCACCCAAACCTTCTTAGTGGGAGCGTGCACGCGCTCTTGGTGGCGGCGGAGTTCATGGTCTCCGCGGAAACCATCGCGGACATCGTTGCATTGGGTGCAGTAGACACGAGGGTGGGGCCGGCGGACGTACGAGCGTGGGGCTTGCTGATTTGGGATGCTGATGGGGCGGGTTGGGGAGGTCGAAGTGGCGGATGGGACTTTTTTGTGCGAGACGGTGGAAGTGGTGCCGCTTCCTATGGTCGTGTTGCGCCGTGAGGAAGAATCTGCAACATTTGGGAGAGTGGGGGGTTGTTTAGTCTTCGACCGACGCATGGCCAGGTCTTCGTCGAGGTCTGGGAGCGGGCGGGTAGTTGCGGGGAAGCCGGGGAAGGATTGGGATAGATATATTGACTTGACAGTACGCTCCTGCGGACTTTTCTGCGCAAATGATTGGGCGTCCTTGAAATCCCATCCGTCCACCTTCCTCACCTTCTTCGGACTCTCACCAAAAATGGCGTCGCTGTCAACACTGCCACCAGACGCCGTTTCGAACCTGAGCGAGGTAGGTTCATTTAGATGCGCAACAATACCTTCCAGTTCAGCCTCCCCGGGGAGCTGGGCGTCGTAGCTCCAGGTGGTCTCCGTCGTGTGTACACCTTTCACCAGAAGGCCGATATCGTCTAATAGTGACTGGTGGCTACGTTTCCGCAAACGTATACACTCATAGTTCGCGGCGCCGCCCTGATAGGCCCCTGAGATCGCCGAGAATCGTCCCCGAGACCATTCCTTGGCCTCGTGGTTTGCCACAGGGATGTCAGTGGGCTTAAAGGGGTAGCCGCCCGGAAGCCCGGGAGCATCAACGCCGTTGTCGACGTTGGTTACGCTCTGGGCTGCTGGGGTCTGCGGTGTGTTGACAGAGTTGGTAAGTTCAGGAACAAACTGAAGGTCGACAGGATCTGGCTGAGGGTAGATGGCTGCGGACGGTAAGTTAGTGGCGGCGTCCTGGGACGAAGCTGGTGCAGCAGGAGTCGTGTGCTCCTCCTCGTGCATGGCTTGCTGGGGTATCTGGCCAGGTCGAATGGTTATCTGGCTCGCGGACAAGTCCATGTGCATGTCCTCAAACCCACACTGCACATCATCGCCCACGCCGATCCCCAACTCACATGGAATAAAATCCTCGGAAGAATCCACATCTTGATTGGTAGATACCGATTCAAGGAAAGTGGAGCTGGAGAGCTGTGGCTCCATGCGGGGAGCAAGAAAGGATGCACCGCCCTTATCCGCGCAAGGGTAAGGTAGGTTTTGCAGGTAAAGAGGTTGTGGGGGCGAGTGTTGAGACACATTGGTTGGATCCGTACAGAAATCGAATTGACCTTGCTCGGGAAAGCTCGCCTCAACGTTGAGCTCGCTGCCAATCAGCCTTGGCCAGCAGTTGCCTGAAATTAAAGAGCTAAACGGGTCATCGCGTGGGTTCTGATTCACGTAACCTTCAATGGATAAGGGGAACAGCATGGATAACCCGTGTTCAGGAGCGGAGATTTGCTGGATAGGCAGTGATGGCAAGGAAGGTGCTAAACTATTGACCACAAACTGTGAAGAACTGGATTGACCCTGCGTGTTTCGTTGTTCAGGGTATTCCGTCTGCATCTGTTTGTGTTCACTAAAGGAGTTATGCATCGCGGTGATAGCATCAGCTCCAGGAAAGTCATGATATAGAGGTGGGTTGAGTGACTATTTAATTGACAATTTTGATTAGATCATAGGCTCATGATGCAACGTCGTTGAAAGGGAGGAGAAAAAGGAGGATGAAGAGGAGCAGGAGAGACAGTGTTGTGGGCGTTGCTTTGCCCACGGAAGGACAGGAGGTGGAGGGAATTGTACCGAGTGCTCTCTCCGCATAATTTGACTCTTTCCCGTGGAGGGTGGACTAGGCAGTGGGCACGACTCTGTTCTCGTCAGAGGCGTGGCAGCTGGAGCGATGCCAGTGCGGCCAATAGACTCCTGCTGCTGAAGGGTGGTTGGGGCGGAGACACCCCCAGGGGCAGTGGCAAAGTTTCGCTGCGCAACACCCTCCATGATCCCACGTATGTTGGCTTGGACAATGAACTGGCACTGCTGAGGCGTCAGATTGTGGGCCTGTTGAATGACATTCAGGCCTTGGAGGACCTGCTGGAGGTACTGGTCGGTGGTGGCAGTGGCGGGGCTACCTCCACTGCTGTGACCCCTTATGGGAACGTTGAAATTGGACTGCTGTGAGGGAGAGGCAATAGCAAGAGAGGGATCTTCAAGAGCCGATTCGGGGGGTATGTGGCTCCCGCTCATAATTCGGCGGAGTCCTAGAATAAACAGGGACTATATAGCCCTGTTGTGGATTGTTTGTGGGTACGGTGCCCCGTGTCCCCAGCGGAAGGAGAAAGGTCTGCAGGTATCCGAGTGTGTCCGAGTGCGCAGCTGAACAAAGCAGTGATCACTGGTAAGGTCGAGTGTAAAAGAAAGGCCGACTGGATAACGTTGTTCGTGAAACGCGGGGAAGTGTATTTGCGGGCCAGGAAGAGCTGTGCTTTGGCAGCGCTAGCACGGAAAAAGGCTGGGATGCAAATGTGCAAAATCGCTCTCTGAAGCTCAAAGCACAGATAAGAAAGCTGAGTATGCACCTGGCAGCTCAAAAATAAGAGGTCGAGAGGATGTGCTGTGTTTGCGTTGAGTTGATGGCAGGTTCCCAAGGGAGGCAATAGAGACGGGCAGTTGATTGACGTTTGGTTTGTTTGGACAATGTGAGTGAGATAACTGTGACTTCTAAGATGCTGTGCTAAGCTTGGGAAGAGATGAATGGGATGAACTTCGATGCGCGACTTTATGATGCTTCTACCCGATGGGATGGAATCTAGGTTACCCCAAAGATATATAACTATTGACATCCGTGAATCCAGAGAGTCGGTGCACCGCACTTTCAAGCCGAGATATGGCCGCAGAGTCACAACCGTTATCAATTAAACAAGCTTGCTTGATTGTGCTGGGCAGAGTGCAGCGACAGTGAAGCTTCTACCAGTTAGGTCCGAGGAAGCACACAGCCTTGCTCTGTCGACAGGGCCCTTCCCATTAATACGCTAAAAGCTAACCCAAGAAGGATGTGCTGGTTTACTGCTATTGGCTGAACTGCTCGGTTGGTGTGCGATGTTACCTTGCTGTAGATCCCATAGATCACGATGCGTGGTTGTCCGCGACACCACAAAAGCTCAGACAAAACGATGCCCGGTGGCGAACGTAAACCAAACAGAGAAAAGAGCGCCGAGGGCCGTTCAGCAAACAGGGAAAGGTCCATGTCCGTCATTGAGGGTTCATTAACGGTGCTTGTCAATGTGCGAAACAGAAGCACTGAATCGAAATGTGTAAATTACTGACATTGTGCTTCGGAGCTTTTGATTTTACGGGTCCAAACATAAGTTGTGCATGAGTCAACCAAACACCCTGGTTTGGGCTGCCAGGAAAACCCCGTTTTTTACGATGCCATCGCAGGGCATCATGGCGGCTATCCCAGTACAGTTATGTAGCTAAACCTGTCACAACATGCCAATTGACTTGCTGCGGTCCATCACACTGCACCCATTCCAGCCAGTTGAAACCGGTGCTCGCCCAACCCGTCACCCTGGGTCTTACGAGAAGCTGGGGGCCATTATTACTCTAGAACAACCTCATCGTTGGCCCTTGGCCAAGCGGACAAGGGTGCTGTCGATGTTACTCTGGAGAGGCACAGCTAGACCAGATACAACTTCACGCTAGCTCTGCTCCTACTAGCGCGTTTTAAACATCGGCCCAGTAAAAGTCACAATAAAACCGTCACATGCGTTTTGCGGATGGCTCCGAAAATTTCCGTTGTCCCATGACAGCACTACTTAGTTAGATGTGGTAACCCTACAGTCCTTACCTACTAATTGTACGTATTTAAAGTCTAACAAACGATTGGTTTTTCGGGCGTCAGCGCAGTCTCGAGACTAGCGTAAAACCGGTGGATCTACTAGAGCAAGCCCAGGTTTGCATATGCGCCCAAAATGAAGCTGATGCCAACTCTAGGGGTACTCCATGCATACATCAATACATACTTGCTTGGTTCCCCTATGTTAGCCATGCTTGGGCAACAGACCACCAACCATGATTATGAGCAAGCGGGGGATGTTTCGTTTGAGATTAACCAGCCCGGAAATGTAATCCGTAAGTAAAATTGGCAATGTTTGCCTAGACATGTTTTGGCCCACAACAGCGATTATCTCAGGGTTGAGTAGACCTGAGCCCGGCACGAGTATATTGTGTACTGTTACGGTTGGCGTCAGCTACAGAGATACCTCAAACAATTTCCTGCGCACTCAGAGCCACATGTGGTTTGGCCTTACGCCAAGTGAGGGGTTCTGAATCCAATGCCAGGATTAGAATACTGTACAACTCAGCATCCATGAAGACAGGCCTGAAAACTAGGGACAGCGGCATTGCCCACCGGGAGTAATTATGTCATGGAGCTGGATCTCAAACCCATGCTATTATTTCGCCCTATAATCAGAAATTCAATTGTGGGTTCGACCTAAAATCGAAGTGAGCGTCATGTGTAAGCATTTTTAAACTGTATCAGATAGGCCCACAAGGGTCAACCGGAGAAGCTCACGCCATCATGGGCACGAGACTAACGCCATCAAGTTCGTTTATAGAAAATTCGTTTTTCAGTTCTTTTTGTCAGTGCTGCGGAGTTCTACCCGCATGGAGTTGCTGCCGTTGAGCTTCTTGAACACGTCAAGTAGAGTGCTGCCTCGTGCCTTGAGGGCTTGGCTTCACTACGGTCCATGGTGTGAATGCGCAATAAATATAAGAGATAGAATCATTTTATCGACGAGGAATAGGCCCCAATCAAATTGGACAATCCTGTAAATTAGGAAGGTGGTTCACTGTACCTGCACTGTTACTTGTATTCTTTGCCGCTAATCGATTTCTGCAATCAACTGAATATTTGACATTACGTATACTGTAGATTGCAGAAGGAAGAAAATGAACCGTTGCGCAGTCTCATGCCAAGATCCCTAAAGTGTCATTGAATCGAAGAGCGGGAACAGACGAATGGTGCCTGAATCAATAAAAAGGGACATATGTTGTGGCAAATTTGACTCGACGCTAGGTGCGACTAGGAAGAATTCAGTCTTAAGATGGAAAAAATCAGTAGGATCCAATGCTTCACTGAGAGAGTGGTTGCACAGCCTCATCTGGATGTTAACCTGCTCCCAATGGTTGTTTACAAGCCACAGCTTCTGCTAGCCGGCTTAAATGTTGACAGAACATAAGTTAGTTATCTAGCTATTCTTAGGCCTAGTAAGGTCCGCTCAAGCGGCTGCTCCGGGCTCTTTGTGGCTTACCGGCAGCTGCCATATTCAGCTCAGGCTAAAGAACTGCATATACCTGTAAAGGTGTGGTGAAAACACTTCCTTTGGGCATTTTCGTGATTTGCGTCTGCAGCTATATGTGATTCTAACTCTGAGTTGTGGAGCTGATCAAGGAGAGAGTCCATGGAATTGCTCGTCGAAGGTGAAATAGTAAGATCATGATCAAACTGTTATCACGTACGAATATGAATATACAGCTTGCCTGTGGATGGATATGTGCAAGAAGTACTATTGGGTGATTGCACGTGCTGGAGAGTACGGCTATAGTAAGGGGGGCGCAAACAGGTAACGTACATCACCGGGAACCGCCCAAAAGGTTGGTTTACCATGACTCGGCCACTTTCAGTCAAAATAGGATGAAAGTTGAGTATTTCGAGCTCCTCGATATGTTTAGGTGTGTTTGTGAACTTGCGATAGTGCCTGCTAGTTGCAAGGATTTTTAGCATTCCAGTATCTCTAGATCTCCAGCAATTCACTTATTATGAAGTATTCATATTTCAAGCATTGTTGTTCCTAATTGCTAGGATGGGTATCCCGAATTTTGAGGAACCGAAATAAAATCCCGGTGAATTTGCAGTTCAATTATGAGCGCATTTGCATTCAAATTGATCCCGTTATTGTAAAGACCTTTTGAGCGGTTACCCGATGATGGTTGGTTTCCCAGTAAAGTACGTACGTGAGATTTTGTACTGCGGCATGCGTACTTTTAAGCCCCGTTTGGTTGCAGTAGGTCGTATCAGATAGTTTAGACCTAGCGTCGGCATGAATGGCCAAGACGGGATACGACGTAAGAGGTGCAATCGGAACTGGGGAAGTGTTTGTTTGCTACATACGCACCTACAGATATGCAGTGCAAGAAAAAACGGCAACTTGAAGGTTTGTCTGCGACATCCTCATTGTGCAAAAAAAAAAAAAATTTTATCCCACGACCACCAATATCAAACTTGTCAATTGCAGCTATGGCATTGCGAGTCTCAAGCTACTACTGCTATCACTATCACTGTCTATGCCTTCTGCTATAGCACTCAATCAGCCTACCCAAAATGTCAGAACTATGAGCAAAGTGGCCCTTCCAAAGGATGCCGGGGCTTGCTGAAAAATAGACCTCCTGTAAGTACGTATTTCCTTGCAATGCTGATGTCCGCATAAATGTTTTATTGTAAAATAACAGCATGTACTCTGTTATTTCTACTCCAATTGCCAATAATAAGTGTGGAGTGAGGATATCATGAGGGTTGAGTTCTGCCACAATAGTGGTGCAATGCGATGTCAATGTCATGATGCGATGCAATAGTGTGATGCAGTTTGCTGTAGCAAGCGAAATGATACATGGCTATACTCACTTCCGTTGGACAGTTCCAATTTTTGCGGGCGGAAACTCACAGTTTAGTTTCGCGCGAAACGGCTCTAGTGAAACTACGCAATCGTTTGGTTGCCGTAGTTTCCACTTGAAAGGCTATACGTGGTCGACCAAACAGCGCCTTAGTTCCTATGAAGTTCTCAAAGAACTGTTTCGAGGATCCTGTTCCTTTCCGATGTCTATGGCTAGAACGCTCCACCATGTTCAATCAACCCAGGCCCCTCTCGTTCTCGTCCTTTGGCACCAGCAACGTACGATTCCCACAGCATTGCTAAGTGGGCCACCGAGTGTTTGTGTCCTTTAACCGCTTGTTATACTTTCAGTGCTTCTCCTATAGCAGTCCTTCAGCCTTCAGTAGGAATTGTGTCCAGAGAGAAGCCTTAGAGCATCTCGAAGGCCAGCGGGGACTGAGACTACATCCTGCTAGAATTATCTGAACAAATTCGTAGAGTTCATTCTGGTCCGACATACTAGAGAGCAACGGCGTGGCTTACACAAGGTTCGGTCTATGACAAAGCCAAGGAGCAGCATGAAACAGTTACTGTACCTTTTGAAAGAAAAACCTGCGAACCAATAGAATGTTGACGTCGAAAAGGCCAGAAGACTCTACACGCCCGTGGTATAAGTGTTAAAAGATTTTTTCCTTTCTTCTCCTTGCATTGGGGGCACTTGGATCTGCACCATTTCTACTTCTTAGCCAGCTCTCCGAATATGATAATTGCAGAAGAGAACATCTTTAGAAACTTTCAAATGGCGAGGCGAAGAACTGGGAAGGACATGTCACCGCATTTTCGGATTGGAGACACAGATTGACACACTTTCTTGACCAGCTTTGACGTCAATTTGAGGCTGTTAGCATGTGTGAAGATTCGTGCAAAGGCAAACGAGATCAATTTGTGACTGCAATATCTATGTTTTAACCGGGTTATCTATAACCTTATGGCTTCCATCAGTAATCCATCACTCTTCGGACCGTTATTTGTAAAACTAACTCATGTCTAGGGTACACCACTCTGTCGTATGAGAACGATAACACGACAAGTGACCGAGAACGATAACACAACGACAAGTGACCGAGAACGATAACACAACGACAAGTGACCGAGAACGATAACACGACAAGTGACTGAGAAAGACATGTCCTTGAACAACAGAGATACCCACCCATCGGCCGATGATTTATGCTGTTTCACCCCATGAACAGAACTTCACCAGCAATCACAAATTTCCTTCGCAATGATCCGTTCAATCCAACCCGCAAAATTACTCATCTCGTGCCATTCGACTAGCTCATAAAAGAAATTTTGGGGGGGAGAAGTGAGTCGGTATTAAGGAAATAGCACTCGAACACTTACGGAAAGCTAAACACACTACTACATTGCATAATGTCACAAAACCGAGGCTATGTCACAGGAAAGACAAGAGATCGTGAGAAACGAAACGCAGAAATGAATATAGTAACATGCAATCCTGAAGAACAACATATTGGGGTTTGGGGGATCTGGTGGGCTTTTGTGTAGCCGACGCAGAGCGGATAGTGCGAGAATCGTCGTCTGCAGAAGATGATTCAGGCATCTGCTGGGTTTGTCAAGATGCTTGAAAGGTCTCTTCAGAGTATCCCTTCACATTCATGACAATATGTCGACACGGCATGCGTTGTCGTGTTCTTATTGGGCCTCATCCGTCGACAATGGAATTTGTCCACCGTCTTGGAGTGTACAGCGTGCCTAAGCTACAGCGGTGCACATGTTAGGGCGACCGATGGAAAACCGATTCAAAAACAGAAGCGGGCATACTTACTGAGGTACAGTCGTTATCCTTGACCACCGTCACTACCATCAGCTGCGCCTGTACCATAATAGCTGTATGCTGAGGCAAGCCTAGGTGTTGTTTCTGGTCCAGTTGTGGACTCTGTCGTGGTATTTCCTATACTCCTCATATCGCTTGAACGCAAGTATGAGGAGGACGAAGGCTGTGAAGACGAAGGCTGTGAAGACGAAGGCTGTGAAGACTGGCTGAAGGCGAAATTCACGAATTGGGGAAAGAATGCTGGTTCATCGCCAGGCACCTCTGAAGCATTATCTCGTTCTGGGAACCAAGGCAAATTTGAATCATGCATATTGAGGGTGAATGGATACACAAGGTTTTGCTGACTCACGGCCAACGAACTACCTGTGAGCAGATTGGGGGTACTAGGGGACGCAATGTAGGAGAGAGTCACGACAGGAGGATTGAGACTAAGCTCTCTGCTTTTATCTGCCTCGTTAGGGCCATGGCTCTCCGAAACGTTTGGAAATGTTTCCTCCGCGGGCCAGAAGAGAGTATGAGCGAGTTGTCCACCCCGAGGCAGTGGGCTTGGGCTATTTGACATCTGTGTCGCATTGCTAGAGCGGCGCTCTGAAGGATTGTTTTCAGGGATGTCCATGGGCCTGCGGTCAGCTTTAGGATAGGTTTGGCTAGTGGTGTAGTAGGAACCCTGACCACGGCCTGCTTGAGGGAATTGACTCCGAGTTGCTTGATAGCGTTCCGGTATTCTCGCTCCGATTCCTTGGTTAACCCGTTTCTGGTGCTTCTGAGATTGGCGGTGTTTGATCAAGTCACGCTCTCTCCCAAACCAAGCCTGGCAGGATTCGCATTGATATTGCTTTTTCTTGGTGTGTTTTGTTTGATGGTCACTAGACAAGGGGAACCCGACATCAGCTTCAGCTTCTGCTGTGAGAAGTGAAAAACAATGTTGGAATGGGAAGCTTACTTATATTTCCACTCGAATTCGAACTCTTTGCCACAAAATTTACAACTGAAACGAGCTCTGTTCGCAGAGTTATCTCTCCCGCTCCCATTCTCTAGACTCGGCGATGCTTCCTGTGCAGCCTGGGTATCACCTCCCTTCTCTGTTCGTCGTTTCTTAATTTCCCTACCGACTGCTATGCTGGCACTACCATTTTGCCCCCTTGCAAATGCTCCAAGTCGATTGACTCGTGCTCTTTAATACCGGACAATGGGGAACTGGTTCTTGGGGTCATTGGGCTTTGCTGTGATGATGGCAGCTGGAGGGATTTAGAACCAAACGCCACGCCGGGTCGTCTGGTCTTCACCATGGTGTCCGTATACCTTAAGGAGTCTGCCTCACCCCGTCGCAGAGTTGCAGTTGTGACCGTGGAGTGACAGTATTGAGGGGGTAGTGGTGGGGTCGGAACAGAAGGTTGTGTTATATTGAGTGTATCGGAGGTAGAAAAGAAGTTCTGGGCGGTACTTGAGGCAACCGCAGCGGGAAAGTTGGTAGCCGTCCCTATGGTTGGCGAGCATGCTTCAGTGTCCTCAGCGGTTCGGCTTCCAACTGTGAGTGGATTCCAAGGTCCCTCCTCCATCCAAGCTGTTACGTTATTGCGGCTAACGGGGTGGGGATTCTGGAATTCAGGTTCAGCAGGAAGGTAACCGGGAGATGAACGGGACGAGGCTAGATATGAACAGAGTTTCGCCATGTTTTGGAAAAGGAGGACATGCTCGAACCATAAAGACTGCGGCGTCGACGGTTGGAAGGGCTTATGATTCTGTAGAAACCGTCGGGCGCTATCAAGCATCTCCTTTATTTCTGGGTAGGAACACATCTGTTCGAAGTTCATACTAAACTGTAGAGGACGCGTATTGGTGGCCATCTTCTCATTACCGGAGATCATCGTGATGGTCTTATTTCAGGCGATAGGAATTCGGGAAGCTCAGCTTAAAGTTGTGTAATTTGTGTAGGGAGAGGTGCAATCAGAGCGAAGAATGATGTCTGGACAACAGGGTAAAGGTAGTTTGTGTCTATCGAGTGCTTTTTATCGAGAAGGTCTTGTTGCAAATTATAAGGTAAAATTCGATTCAGTAGTTACAAGGCTGCGATGTGAAAAAGCAAAAAAAAAAAAAAAAAAATAGTAATAAAATAATTGAGAAAAGCACCGACGAGGATGCTGAAGCTAGCTTTGCCTTTGTAATGATGCCACTTGCAGGAGTAAGCTGGGGTCGATGCTTTGAGGCGAAGCCTTGTCCTTGTGTATCGAACTGGCGGAAACTTTGGGGGGAACTACTGTGTACGACAGTGTCGCGAAAGAAAGCTCCTATCGCGACGAGCGAGAATGTAAAGAGTCAGTCAAGCAGTGACTTGCCGGGGGTGGGGGACTGGTGGTAGCTATTGAGGAATCCAGAACGAAAACAACCCGAACCTGGAGCTTTTTGGATGCTAGCTGGGGTATGCGTTAAAGCAGCAGTTGCGTAGAAACAGCAACAGCAACAGCAATCGTTCAGCGGGCAGAAGTGAGTGAAGACGCCTTCGCAGCGGTACCGGCGACAACCTGAAGAACTAGTCCTTACCGCAACACCACAGAGCACCGCGCTGTTGCCAGGAAGATGTGCCGAGTTCTGGCTGTTTGGAAGCTGTAGCTGCTGGTTGCTTTGATCTCAGTGGCGAGGGAAACCGAGGTGAGCTCGGGCATATGTATGTATTCCGGGGTGGGGATGCCGCACTGTGGTTGGAAATGGGAGGAAGATTTGATGGGTTCAAGACTCGATTTAATAATGTTGTTCTGCGGAAGCTAGGGCACTAAGGACTACTGCCCAGGCGAGCGTTCGAATCCAGAAGCCACACCATCACACTTGATGCGATATTTGTCTGTCTGTGGGTGCGATGCGTGAATGCTGAGAGCAATGCCCCCATCCCCACTCCCCCCCGCCCCCGCCCCCCCTCTCCTCCCCTCCCGCCCTCCCCAGACTGAACTGTCAGTCGCCAGTCGCTGCACCCATGTTCGGCAAACCAGACCTTTAACTGTGCTGGGTGATTGCGCGCCAGTAGTAAAACTCAACCAGCTTAGCTGGTGAATTCAAAGTATATGATTGTGACGCGACGCCAGTTTGCATTTTGCTGGCATGGGGTTTGGGTGAGTGCGCGGATTGTCAGTACCAGGATGTTCGGTCTTAATTGATGGAAATACGTTCCGTAATTGTTGACCAAGCTTGATGCAGACATGCCACTACAGTGAAGAGTATCATATCGCGAGAAGGGACGATAGAAGAATAGAGAAGAATATTCAGGTGCGTGCGTGGTAGCGGTAGTGGTGGTTGTGGTGGTGGTTGTGGTGGTGGTAGTGCTTGTTTGAATGTTTTCTAGTCAGAAATAAGGGGGTACCATAAAACTGCAAATTACATGGGGCTGGTTGGCTTGCCACACTAAATTCTCAAAACGCACTTCTGGATCATGAATTTACATAAGGGTAGAAGCTCTGAAAATGCCTTGCATCGACAAATGAGCTGCATTTTGAGGATCTAAAGGGCTAAACCTCCTGCATGTCCAAGCACTGTATAATAATCTTTTCCAACTACTCCCAGGTGCGGAAAGAAAAAAGCGGTAAGATGGTGTTTAGGTCCTCAATTCATTGCCCAACAAACAATAGGGCTTATTTGCCCACTCAATTCGTAGCAAAGCAAGAATGTGTAAACAAAACACGTCTAGTGCTCTATAGCTGCGCAACCGCATCTGGAAAGCGTCCCAAACTCAAATGCAAACCTGGAGCAGCCAACGCCAGCCATTGATCCTAGGGTTATGTGTCATGCTCCAATTTGTCTAGCGCTACGGTCGGCACCCACGTTGTTAGGTCCTGTAGACGGCCACACATGAATTCAGTAAGTACACGATGTCAATGGATCTCTGAGGAAGTGCAGGTCCATTCTCAACCAGACCACTACCCTTTTGGTCCATGCAACCCCGCCTCCCCCCCCCCCTCCCCCTCCCTGTATCCGAAACAGACAGAAAAGGAAGCGGAAATTGGAATGGGAATTATTTACACAGAGAGCTGACATCCCAAAACAATGGTTTGAACGGACTGGACGAAACGGGATCACGGAGTATAGTCAGACTAAACAGGATAATTGTAAGGAGTTTTTCTTATTTTCTTTCCTAGGCTGACCCAACTTTGGTCGTCTCCAAACAACAGTACCAGAAAGTGTCATGATCGCTAATAGGAATAATACACACACACGAGCTATTTTTATGTATTTTCTCATGGAATGAAAGGGATTTCTCATTAACAATGCACAGAAGCCTTGGAACCCTAAAGTACTCACGAGATGGGTATGACAAGTTTTAGCATAGATAAAATTGCACGGTTTACCCACTGGTTTGGAGGCCCCAAAGTTTGCGTAGGCGGCGATTGCCATGGTGATGTTGCTTTTATTGTTTTTGTCTGTGTGGTTCTCGCCCCTTCAACAATGTCGAATCTAGCAGTAAAGTCGCCTTTTAATTGGACGATCCAGTCGAAATAGCCCTGTACAATTCTATACCATACTGGGAAAAATGGTGCATATTCTATCCCTCCAATCTATCAATGTACGTCACCTCGAGCTGTTTTCAGTTCGCCTGCTCCCACGACGGCCAAAGAGAGTGCGATATCTTAACTGTGCCTTAAATATGATCATAGTAGCATGGGATTACGTTTCTTGAGCTCTACCCATTAGCTGGTTGTGCCTACTCAGGTGTTCTGGTTGCTGTAACTCTAGTTGTAAAGCAAAGGAGAACAAAAAAAGGAGTAATAACTATCAGCTGCACGCTCGCCAATTCCTTGGGAAGCGGGGATACCCCGAGGCAGACTGCAGTGAGCGCCTGATTAGATCTGCAACCCCGATCTGCGGGGCTCTCCGCGGTTCGACCAGCTGTTTAATTTCGGCAGGAATAATTGACGCATGTATCATCAGGCACACACTAAACACAGTAACAGACAAGGAATGCTCTGGATGTTTCTTTTTTTCTCTTCTTTTTTTGACTCACAGAGATATTCCCTATTGGGTCAGATGAGACATTCAATTTCTTGATGTTTTTGCTCTATTAGGATATGCTAGGCCCATTTCTGAGCCTGGATACCTGCCGATACTAGATAAGGGGAAGATAACGGAAAAAACATTTTCCGCACATGAAAATATGCAACACAGGTTACTACTAAGGAATAAGATACTTAGGATGTGATTTCCTAATTAGATATCTTTGATATTCCTGTTTCCCAAATAAAATGCCTTGTCTCTTAATCTGTATTAAATGATCAAGTCAAAGCATAATCCTGCATCGTCATAATCACCTCAGGTATTTGCGAGGGGTATAACAAACTACACCTCAAGGGGATATACTGTCAATAATGTCGACTACAGCCCAAAAGGGACAATATCTTATCATTGGAAACATAGTGTACAACCTAAGCTTCGAAGATGTTGTACCGCGTAGGCGTTATTTGTTGCTATCTTAAGCTGTATGTAACCCGTCAGGTGCGGTGCCAAAATTCCGAAATTGGAAACATCCAATGCCATTCTGCTTTTGTTACATATGAAGGGTTGAACAGGCGGCCTTAATAAGCACGAAGTCAATGTTTGAAATTCCGCATATATTCCCCGCTGCGTTAGTCTCATGCCAAACCTCCCACGAATGATCCGGATGAAAACGTAATCAAGTTTTGGTTTATTGGGAACAGGCATACGGAACTGTCCGGGGATCAAAAATACAAACAAAAGAACACTGTATACAAGTGTTAAATTTGGAGCAGACGTGAGAACTGTAAATCCAGTTAATGTAATCAGAGGACTTGATATCTGCCCAACTGATGAATGGGGTCTCTAGAGGCCGAGACCAAGTTATGTAGTAACAATTATTGTCATGCCAAGTCCCTGCGGTTGCACTAGTAGATGAATAAGACTATTCACAATTCATGTCAATTCTCAAGATAGACAATTTGCAGTAGATCACGAAATCATACTTAACCGTAAGGAGGCTCTAGTCCCGGAAACCAGGTCTCCTGTTGATGACCCAGCATGTTTTATTTACGTAAACTGCGCTAGGAATTCTTTACAGTGACCCGTCATTTATGCTTGCATGATACACGTACCCCAATATTGCCTAATCCCCAAGACTTTTTACGAGTCACTGTATGTAGCGTACTGAAGAAGTCGTCAGCAAACAGCTCTATCAGTAGTCTAATGCCAAGACCTCAAAAGCAAGGGGTCTTGACGTGTGACTAGCGAACTTCAAAGAATGTAAAGTAACTCTTACCATCATAGGTATACGTAGGAGTTAGTCTTATGACCAGTATAGGAGCTATTGTATGTAGCATATTAGGGATGCAGCCCGTCTAAAGATGCACATATTCCGCTTCGGTTTGCTGACTCAGGAAGGGTTCACGAAGGTGATACCCGGAACAATTCCAGGATTTGGTTTACGTTTCGGAAACAGCTCTACCGTAAACTATGGCAAGATACATAACTGTAAGTACTAATGACGGCACGGGAGGTCGAACTTTAAATTTCTTGGTACCTCTGCGGACATAATGATTCATATTCGATGGATGATTCTTTGTATGTGCGGTACTCGAGTACTCTACAACGTGACTTCTCTAGGGAATCATTTCATACGTATACGCAACTGTACGACCTAGTTCGTGAGAAAGTACCAACATTGCTGCAAAGTAGTAGCCGTGAGGACCTCCATGAAGTGTCACGCTAATCCTGAAGAGCTCCCGTATTCTCGATCATCACGTGCTTAGGACTTACCTTGTCTTCGGAGAATTCACGGAGTATGTTCAGAGACATTGTTCATCAGGGTTACCCCAGATTAGCGTCGCATTCATATCGCCTATCACGGGGCTGGGTTGCATTCCAATGAACGATAGAGGAAAGTGTGATTGAAGTTAAAAAATCGTGAAATCTTCTTCAGGCACGAGACTCCAAAAATTTCGCATTTATCCAGTGCCTATTGAATTAATTGTTGGTATGCAGGGTCGCCAATTGATAACTAGCGACATAGATAAAGAGAACATTGCATTACATGTATGTATGTGCTTCCCAAATTCTCTCTTAGTGGGCCTGGAGTATTCCGTCGGAAGCTAGAAAGGCTGTGTCTTTTGTTTCATGATGAGACCCTGTCAACCGGTCAGTCGATCTAAGAGTTTTGGCTTTTTTTGTCTCTACTGCGCATCCCGGCTTCTTATGCTGCAGAGGGAGACTTACTTATTTGCAAGGAAGGTTGTTCTGCATCGCTGCGTTCCCGGCGTTGAGTATCCTGCTCTTGTCTGGATAAGAGGGAATGGATTGATGTATGAGTGATGTATAGAAGCTGTGTAATCTGAATTCCAAGGTTTGATTACTATGGTAAATGGCAATAGAGAACCCTTGAATGCAATATCATACGGTATCGAAGCCTAGAGTTTCCGTGCGCACTGTAAATGTTAGCGCACGCAACCGTCTTGGCACTGCTAGCTGTCAGTGTGGCTGAGCATATAACTTCCCAGTTTTGAATTGCAGTTTCGAGGAAAGTAAACCTAGCCTAGACTATAAAATGTAGCCCCGCGACTGTACTCTACCTGAGTGCATTCATTTCCGACATTTTCCTGGCAGGCAAAATACGCATCATCTAAGTTGTATGAGTACGCAGCGGCGATTACCGTGAGGCTTAGTGATGCAACCTATTATGTAGTGATTATCAGTTATGCGTTACGTTACATTACGTTACTGTAGGTACTAGACAGAAAAATAAGTATTTGGACTGGGGATATACGCATATTTATGCGCTATGCAATTTCGGCATAAACTAGCATATTTCTGTATGCTTGGCTGTTGATAGCCATGAGACTAGTCGAAATATCGTGATAGGTAGTCCAAAGTTTCATTATGTAAGAAAGTATTTGGACAGCTGACATTATGATTTTGGATCTCAGAAGCATAAGAATTGTAATACTTCAAGGGCCATTCCGGAGGGTTGTTTTGGAGGCCGCTCAGAGGACTATTTTCAAGGGCGATATTTTTGAGGCTGTTCCGGAGGCCGTTTTGAGGAGGCTATTCTACTACTAAAGGCATCTTCTCAAATTAATTATCAGCATGAATGTCTCAATTGCAGCTGCAATTTGTATCTGGCGTATCTGTGACCAGCATTACATGATGCTGTTCCGCTGGGAAGCAAAGACAATAGTATTGTAGTAAGAGTATATACAAAGGATGGACACAACTCTAATTGCATCTTCAAGACTGGTTTTACTATTCCAATGCTAGCTTGTAACTGAATGCTGAGGCATAATTGACAGCTCAAATTTTCTTTGGCACCTTTACCGGTTCGCTTGGCGTCGGAATGGCGCTGCACTAAACGCCATCTAGTATAGCATAATCGGGCAATGCCGCTGGCCTGGGCATGGATGGGGCAATATGCAGTGGCATTACAACTTGCTGCATTGTACCTGATGACATGCGAGGAACTGCAGAAACAGCCCTCCTCAGGGGTCGCAAAATTTGTTCCCTGCTAGAAATAAAAACATAAATTGAGTGCGCTCAAATTTAATAGTAAGAGCATCTGATCATGAATGATTGAGGATCTCTAGGGGTAATATAATGAGCTGTTGATATACAACTGCATAGACACAACAACATAGGCCTCCAAGAATGCTTACACGATTCCGAACAGAGACTATTAAATCATACTGTGACCTCAACCCGCCCGATAGTGCTTTCTAAGTTTCCCTAGGATGCGCGCACATCTACCTGCTGAGATATGGCTACTCTCGTCCTTCCATATTGTTACTATTTTTACCAGATCCCCAAACTTCAAAACATGTCAACATATGTGTACGTGTATTTTTCAGCAGTGCATATCATATTGCCAAGTACAGTAGTTATAATCTACGTTGAAATTCCGTATTTTCGTTCATTTCTTATTGTCAAGGATGCAGGTATCTAGCCTCCTACCAAGGAATATATCACTGCGTCAAGATGGGTGTTAGCAACAAACCAAATTATATGATACTGATACGTCGTATACGTAAGGGCATTGATGCTTAGCACATAAGCCCGAGGACCGCCACCACTACTCAAATGCAACTAGATGCTGTATGGTCCAAGCACTTCGCAGATCCCCCCATAGATGCTGGATACCGAGTCCCAGTGGAAAGCCACACATCAAAGGCACATCGGGCCAAATCAAACAGTTTTCGGTTTGGTTTGGGGAAGTCAAGTACAGGCTCGGCATCTCGATTTGCCAGTGACTTGCGCGACTAAGGGATGCTCCACAACATCTGTTGAGGCAAGGGTTGACGGACTTTCTTAACAGCAGCCCACTGCATTCCTGCATTGACAGCTGTCCCATGAGTGGGCGCACATTATATTTTCGCTGGTGGCAGGCGGTGCCGGCGGCTGTGAAAATAAAAAAAGAGTCTAGGGCTAAGTGCTACCACTGGTAAACGGTACGTGAGGGGGCTGGTATCTGGCCTGCACAACCTATGCATAGTTCAATTCGTTCGCAAGGACGGCAATCTGAGCGCGAATCTGCTATGTTTTTGGGACTTGATCACGTCTAGACATGGCTCAATTGGAGTGAGGCATCGTTTCTTTTTATTTTCCTCAATTACTTTTTCCTGGCATCACTAAGTGTAGAAAATTAAGATTCAGTCAGCTGATCTGTTTTATTCCAGACTAGTCCCCATTCGAGAAGTGACCGGGCAATAACTACCCCATTTGGGAGGGATCTTCCTAGGTTACGATACAACAGCTTACCGTCGCAAAATAGTCTATCTCAATGTTGTTCTTGAGAACATCAGACTTATCTTGTTTGGGCAGTTGCAGCTCTGAGGGGAGAGAATTCATGTGGTGTATTACAATTCCTCATTAGGTTCTGGTGCTGTGCAATAAGTATACTGACTATAATTGTGCTAATTTGTTAATCTCATATCCACTAATTGTTCGGCATCACGTCGAGGGGCCGGTGCCAAGCCCGACTGGTTGTAGCTCTGCTAACGGAAGCTCAGCGACTTACGAATAGCCTGTTTTTATCATTCAGGAAGCACTGGGAGATGGTTTTACATCACTATATAAGCATACCTCAACTATGCGATACCATGTTTTTCATCATCATAAGCCGAGCTGCAATTGAAGTTGACTATGGGTATTTCATACGCATCGGCATCAGCAAAAGGCAAACAGCGGTGCTGGACAAGGATATTACGTCCCCAGAGTTTCTAGTTATTGGAAGGTTTCTGACATTCATTGGCCACGTATTGCCGTTCCGAGGTGTGAAAACTTCCAAAGACCATTTCATGCATTGATGGTAGCGTCAAAACAATGGCATTATAGAAGTGCTCATTTAACTTGCTTCCCGGTTAGGGTTCATATGTCTTTGTGCGACCAAAAGATCTTCTGGAATGGGTGCGATCGGCTCAAAAGTTCCTTTTATGGGCTAGACTGGATGACAGGCATGAAGAGATCAGGATCAAGCTCAATTTGTGATGGTTCAGGACTCACTGGGATCATCCCCACTCTAGCCACGTGGGAAAATCTTTCTCCCGCCGCGGGCGGCAGACTAGTGAATTCGCCGGGACTAGTAAAGGAATCTACTGGAGGGAATTTCTTGTTTTCGAGGCTCGATTCAATTGGGTCTGTGTGTTTTATTTCCGCCAATTCACTGGCCTATTCCTTTAGACATTTCGCTCTGGGTACGAGAACATCGTACGTGTAGCTCTAACTATGTGATTCATGAAGCTTGAGGTCTCCCAGGGTACCGCCCCCCGCTGCATTAGCTAGTTATGTGTACTTATGCGTTCGATACGCTCTTGACTCTGGAAGTAGGTAACGAAGCTAGGCGCGGCGAGCGGTTCCAGTACGGCCTGAGGAGGTTGGTGGGGTGGCAAGGGTATTTATTCAGCTTGTTCTCTCTCCAAAGTCGACACGTCTTTCCGACATCTATATCAAAATTGCAATTATATATGCGGGAATCACCAATATGAAACTACTTACTTACTCTACACTTACTCTAGAACATTAGTGACTAAGTAAGAATTTGTACTGGGCTGCGTACTACCGTAATCTTGTGCCCAGTTTCATTACCTAACAGGTGCTCACCAGGTAGGAGAAGAAACCACATCTGTACCGCAAGTAAATAGGAAGATATAAGACCGTCCAATTTGCAAGATAAATATGTTTGTACCTTGTCATACATGCAGAAAAATTTGGACGCCAGTCAGTTGTAGCCGTGCTTGTTAATTGAAGGTTTGCCTCTGGTTACGAGACTAGGTTTGCCTGGACTATAGCTAGTTGCAATTCTCCTGACTCTGCGTTCACATGAACCGTGCCTTTCCTGCTAGGTTGATGCTTGCAAGATACAGGGGTCGCACTAGGGTTGGCCATATGCCTGATATATGGCCCTGCTGAAAATTATGATTGGGGACTGCCATTAGTCTCACATAGAAGCTATGATATCTCAACAATGGCTACCTGTAAGTTACCTGATTTTGTTTGATAAACAGAGGAAGCCCCTACTACGTTTACATGTATTACAATAACATCTACGACCCCCTTTGGTGAAACCTTGGCAGTTCCGCTTCATGATAAGAAGGCTCGGGTTCTCAGCTACCTTATCTGAACATCGGTTCAAATATGTCTGGCATGTGCAAGTGGCATGCACAGTGCGTTCCTGCCATAGTCCTTTCGTGCTAAGGCATACTGGCATTTGTTACAATTGCCCTCGCCTGGACCGTGCCACACGATAAGAGATTGTATGTAGGGAGGGACAGGCAACCAGTCAAGTGAATCCAAAGCCCTTTTTTTTTTTTTTTTTTTTTTTTTGGTTCACATAAGACCGCATACAAGCTACAAGCCTATGGCAGGGAGCAGGCACACTCTTGGAGGTTTCATTCTGTGGCTAAACTAGGTCTCTGTATGACTGCACTAGGGTCCGGGACTTCAGCTGTGGAGTTCACTATTCCCCCTTAGCTACAGTAGCTCGAGTGCTTCATTGAGTCCAGTGCTTTTATTAAGAATCTTTCTAGCAGTAGCTAATAATCAATGGGGTGGTACCAGCCTCGTAACTAGACGTTAACTACAGTCGAACCTCTCATATTGAATCCTTGCTTATTGGATATTGGATATTTTTTTTTTTTTATATCATTCCTCGCATACTGCCCTAAGTCTATGCCGAGACGATATTGGATAGGGGGTCTTCTCCAGAGCTCTGGACTATGGGGAATATTGGATATTTGGCATTATTGGATGGATAGCCTGTGCGGCTGCCCAGACCGGGGTATCACTAACAATGTTTCCCTGTCATATTGGATAGCGCAATCAACTAACCCTTCGTATATGACACTCGTGGGCAAAATATGTGAAGCGAATATAGTTTATAGGCCTTTGTCTCAAGCTATCATGTGAAGAATATCTGAATTGTACTCAAACTCGAACACTCTGGCACCAATACTCTGGTATCTGCAATCATGGCCTCAAACTCAAGCTCCTCCTCACGCCGCAGGTATCAGGATCCCTACAGATGCGGAACAGTACCAACTTTTTCTCCATGATCAAGCACATCCTTGAATTTCTCAGCATAAGCTGCAAGAATGGTTTCAAGCTACATTTGATAAGCAAATTGCGCAGCGCCGGACCTCAGGGCACTTCTTCAGGACCGCAAAGGCATCTCCTCTAAATCTTAAGGCACTTAGCCTACCTTGTTTACTCTATTATCTAGCCTGTATATTGTTAACTCACTCCTATTCATGCATTGACACTATTTGTATGTAGATAGACTCTCCGCTTAATAAACCTCTCTTACTGGATATGAGGCGATATTGGATAAAAGGCCCGCCCCCAACGATATCCAATATGAGAGGTTCGACTGTAGGGTGGCTCAATGCAAGTGCATACATATGTATATAACTATCATTATATTCTGGAGGCTTTGGACTATGCTCATAGTCCAATACACTTTGGCAGGGTACGGTTGCTTCCATTCTGGATCAATACCCGGCAATGGATGAGTGCTGCGTGGATCAGTAAGTCTCAAAGTCATGAACGATGGCCGCCAAAGAATTGAGATAAAAAAGCAAGAAACATTGCCTGACAAGTCTATCCAGAAACTGCAGACTCATTTAGACATACTAGGAACTAGCATCATGAAACGCATTCACCAAATCGTCAAGTCTGGCGTGACTGTGCCAATTACAGACTGTCGACATGATGTTGGCCTAGATTTATTTGAAGGATCATCACGACTTAGAAGACACGACGCATATCAGGATAACTCGGGGCAATTATGTAAATGGTATATTTCTGTTCTGACTCATACATCAATGGATACAATTGGGCAATAGGGCAGCCTATCCACCAATCTTGCCGAATGGTTCGAAGTGCTGGATGGTTCAACTTATTCATCAATGTAGCGCAGACGGAACCATTCGCCAATGCGATAAATCTCAACCCATCTAGCAGTGGTGCATGACTGATTAATTCAAAGTTACAATATATCTTTAGAAACAGTACTGTATACTGACGAGATGAATGTCCTTTACATATTAATACTCTAGTTCCATGTGATTAAAACCTAGTGCAACCAGGGCAGCGTTTTTTGATTTTTGCTATCTATTTTTTTTTTTAATGTTTCAGCGAATGAAGTGAATCTGAAGCGTACGTGATGAGCCTGGCGATTTTTGCTGACGAACTTGAAGTTGTCATCTCGGTCAACCCACCTCACAGTGCGTCACATAAATTCAGCTGATTCAGCGGAACCATACGCCAATCCTGGCTATAGTTGTATTGTTCGGACCACCTACCAATGCATCGGTGAATGGTTCGGGTCCGAACCCGTCAATGTTGGCATTGTTCAGAAGACAGGCAATCCAAGCTCTGTGTATGGTCAAATGCAAGTACATTTTATAAATGCGCATTGACTTACACGTTTGACTTACACGTTGTGGGATATTGGCTTGGATTTCATAATTTCGTTTCCCATTGCACCCTGCAACTCCCGATACAGGAGTAACGCATGCTACCGGCATATTGCCCCCTTTCCGAATACCACAATAAAAAATTACTACGAGTGCAACTGACCCTCAAGTGAGCTCAAATTGGGATAATATGTTGAATTATTTTGCGCACATTTTCTAGGGTTATTTGTAGCATTTAAGTGATGACCTATTTGGTATATACAATATCGATACCTTGAGTCACCATGTGTCAATGATTCTAGTTTATACTTTGTTGCCAATATTCAGAAAGTATAGGATATTTGGTGGTGCTCAGGATATTTGGTGGTGCTCAGGATATTTGGTGGTGCTCAGGATATTTGGTGGTGCTCAGGATATTTGGTGGTGCTCAGGATATTTGGTGGTGCTCAGGATATTTGGTGGTGCTCAGGATATTATGCAGAGAATGGCGCCGTTATATTGAAGCTTACCTCTTCGCTGATACATATGCAGAGAATACTGGTCTATTATGCAGTGTAAAAGAATTGTGTGGAGATTCTCTCAAGCTATAAAATAGAAACACATATAATGAGGTATTTCCTAAACTGTTGGCAGCACTGGCTGATTGGTTCAGATGTTATATGGCCACTTGAGTAAGCAGCGGCGGTGCAGAAGATGAAGTGGAAGATCTGAGAAGAGAAGAGAAGGTGCTGGAGGGATTTCGTGGAGGAAGAGGGGATCAGCGATCCATGGAGGTTAGTGAGAGTAGCAAAGGACCCCTTCGGGAGAGGAGATAAGATGGGGGCCCTTACAGATGAAGAGGGGAGGGAGCTGGTGGGAGACTCAGAGAAGGCAGAAGCATTAGTAAAGAGGAATTTTGCCTTCGAAGAAGAAGAGAGGGGGGGGGTGAGGAGGTTGGAGGAGAAGAGAGGGGCAGGCGGGACGTGAGCGAGGGGGAGAGAAGGAGAGTGGAGGGGGAGGTGAGAGAGGCCCTGAAAAGAACAAAGAACACATCAGCACCGGGCCCAGATGGAATCGGGTACCGCCTCATTAAAGCGGCATTGAAGACCCCATTGGGAGGCCAGCTGGTAGGTGAAATTGCAGAGAAGTGGATCCAGAACTCAACACCCAGGGAGTGGAAGGAGATGAAGGTCATCATGATACCAAAGCCAGGCAAAAACATCAAGACAACAAAGGCATGGAGACCCATCAACCTGATCAAATGTATAGGTAAGATCGGAGAGAAGATCATGGCAAATAGGCTCCAGAAAGAGGCTGGACTTTTCCATAGACTGCAGTTGGGGGCCAGAAAGGGGAGAAACGCGGTGCAGGCTATGGCGAGGGTAGTGACGAAAACACAGCGATGCCTGCACAGGGGGGGAGGTGTAGCGTGGGTCACAGCAAATGTGAAGGGGGGGTTTAACATCGTCAGAAAGGAGGTGGTATTGAGGAGGATAGAAGAGAAGGGGAGCAAGGAGGCGAGAAGAAAGAGGGGGTGGCTGGAGGACTTCAAGGGGATGAGGGAATTCAGCGTGGAGTGGGATGGGAGAGTGAGAGGAAGAGGAAAGGCGAACGTGGGGGTCCCACAAGGGTCCCCTTATCGCCAGTACTTTTCCTGATCTTTATGGCACCAACAATGGAGAAGATCGAGAGGGAAGTTAGGGAGATAGCGACGGGGGTAGAGATTGAGGCACCCTCATACGTGGACGATATAGCAGTGACCATCCTAGACTGGCATAGCTATTGGGACATGGCGAGGCTGAGAGAGAAAGTGAAGAAGGAGGCAAAGGTGGTGGCAGAGGAGGATCGAATCCCACTCGAAGAGTCGAAGTGGGAGATGATAACCTTTGGCGTGGGGAAGATTTATACGGGCATGATTAGGGCGGTGGCCATGTGGGGCAGTGAGATAGGGTGGAGGGGGCAGAAGGAGTGGAGGAGGGAGATGGAAAAGGTTCAGCTGCAGGCACTGAAGAAGGCAGCCGGAGGAGGAAGGGGCACAGGGGTAGAGGGGGTGAATGCAATGTGCGGAGTGGAGGGGTTGGAGGTGATTTTAGACGGAGCGCAGGCAAGAGCGATGGTACGGGAAGTGGAGGCACCACCCGAGCTTGCAGATTTATGTACAGGGGATTTCAGAAGGGGGAACGAGGAGAGGGAAGAGGATGCAAGAAATTGGAGGGATTGGGGGGTGCAGTGGGCACTAGGAGAAGGGGATGGGTATGAGAGTGTTTTGGACCGTGGGCAGGGGCAGTGGTCAAGGTTCTCAGAGGAGGAGGAGAGGGTATCATAGGGAGGGGGTGCGAGAAGGTGGAGGTGGAGTGCGCGGAAAGGCTGGGGAGGAAAAGGGGAGGGAGAGAAGAATGGAAGACCTCGGTGGAGGAGGCCGGAAGGGGGAGAGCAATTCTTTTCTCAGATGGCAGCAAAATCGAGGATAGCAAGGTGGGGGCAGGAGTGTGGGGAAGGTCGGCAGCAGTGGCAGAAGTGGTGGGGAAAACGGCGACGGTATTTGATGGAGAGGTGAGAGGGATAAGGAGAGCACTAGAGAGCGTGGAGGAAGAAGTACCATTGCTGGTATGCCTGGACTCTGAAGCAGCTGTTATGGCGATCCAGAAGGCGGGCAGGGAGGGCAAGGGGAAGACGGAGGACGTGAGGGAGGTGGTGAACAAGGTCGCTCGGAGAAAGAGAAAGGGGGGGGGGAGGTGAGACTGATGTGGGTGAAAGCTCACATTGGAATCGCAGGTAACGAGATGGCAGACGAGATGGCAAAGAAGGGGACGGCGCAGAGGGGGAGAGAGGTGGCCACCGGGAGTGGGGTGCGCCAGAGGATAAAGGCGTGGAGGAAGGAGAGAAGGGAAATAGAGGGGTTCGGAGGAGGGAAGGTCATGGAGTGGAGTAGGGAACCGTCCAGAAGGCTTCAAGAGGTGGAGTGACATGGAAAAGAATTGGAAAAGGACTGCGGAGAATGGAGAGGAGTGGGATGAGTTGGAAAGGTTCTTTTCTGGACTCAAGTTGTAGCGGCGGGGGGCGGAGAGGGGGAGGTGACGTCATGTAGATAGAAATTTCGTTTAGCCTGTAGGAACTGGAATTGCTGCTTAAGGAAGCAGGACAGGTGTGGCAACTCGAGTGAGGAAATGCTGTTTTAGGAAGCAGGGCATTGAATTAGCGCGGACCAAACTCTAAAATGAGCTCGAGAAAAGGACAAGGAGGAATATACACTTCAACATTGCCCAGGGACCCTGCCATGGCTTAGCGCTGCAAGCGGGGTAACGTGATTTTTTTTTTTTTAAAAAAAAAAAAAAAAAAAAAAAACTTGAGTAAGCAGAGATGCCGGATGCAGTGAGAGCGACGTATAATAAGTATATATATCAGCTATAGATGATAGTACATGACGAGAGAAGCAACAGCAGTAACGAGTACCATAGTTGCAAGTACCATGGAGCTACATATAGAGCTGGTGAGTACCCTTAGTACACTTGTGCATACAATTTACACGATAATGCCCAATGGCTCAAATCCATCAATTAGTACTGCCAGCAGTTCAGAAAATCTTTATTATGTATGTGATCCTATTTTATAGCTTGAGAGAGTCTCCACAATGCTTTTACACTGCATAATAGTCCAATGTTCCTCTGCATATGCATAAGCAAAGAAAAGAGGAACAGAAACTCCAGAAGGTGCGAAAATAGTTTAGGATAAGAAAGAAGCCGCTGATATGCAAAGCAGTTAGCAGCGATGGAGCGAGAAAGCAAGGCAAAAGAGGAACAAAAACAGAGAGAGATGGCTGCAACTGAGCAAGCTATAAAAAGACACCATGGGAGAACTCACATGCGAGGCTGAGGCTGGGGAAGACCTTTAGTTCATAAGATAGGAGGGTCTAAATACTAGAAGAGGGGGTAGGTAGAAGCAGGTTCCAGCAGCAGATTTGAGCCACAGGTCTCTTCTGTCATACCTGGCACCTCAGAAGAAGTTATTATTACCACCTCTAGTGCTTCAACTACTACTACTTCAAGTCCCAGTATTCCTGAATCACCTGAGGAGTCTAGGAATACTGAAGGTCAGATTAAGGTATGGAGATTAGCTCAGGAACATAAACTACTTCTATACATTTGAAGGTGCACTGCATCCCACATGATCTGTATATGCAATTATTGGCTTTTAATAAAAAGACCAGCCCTAGATGCATGAGAACTACTAGTTTTCTATATTATTTTCCTGATTTCGAGGATGTTGGGCTATGCTATATACAAGGAGGGCTCAAATCAGGTAAATAATATTGAGTTTGGTTGTAAATAGTGGAATTTTGATTTTTTCCTTATTATGGTGGCAAATTCTGATTCAGCGATGTCAAATTGGTATAATGTTATACAATTTTTATAGTTGCAATATATCCAAATAGAAGTAGTAGAGTGGGGAATGCATGACGAGGAGTGCCAAGACAGTAGATCGTTACAGGGGGGCAGATCGTTACCACATTGGGCACTCTAGATACCTGAGCCCCTTTGGACTTAGCAAAAATTGCAGAGCAATTCTGATGATGTATCCGGTAATTCACGTGCCTTACTTATGCAAAGACGTACATAGTAACGCTCTGGGAAATTGAACAAGCGAGAGAAAACTTGCTTGGCACAAACGCATCAGTATGTAGGTGATTTGAAACCAAAAGCTATAACCTCTGTGAATCACTGAGTGATCAATTACAGGCGCCTTCGCAATAACCGATTCACTAGAGGAAGCGGAAACCTGAACTGGCCATGGGGGCCGCTACGACCCTGGTCAGCTTTACATATTCTTGCTCCCGGGGTCTTTTTAACTGTTGTAGCTATAGCTTCACGCAGACCTTTTCCGCACTCCGATTCTGGACCAGTACACGTACACTGTCAACTACTGGTAGGTGAAATTAGGCAATTAGAAGTAGGCAGCTATACTTTCGTGTGTTCGCAAACGTACGTGGCGAACCTGCAGCTGCGGTCGAGTAGTTCAGAGTGTGCTCCGCCCCTCTGGCTTCCCCACAACGAACCCAACTAAGCATATAGTTGCTTCCTCAAAACAGGTGGATGAATATCGAGATTATCAAAGCTTTGAGCAGACAGTTTAAATGCTGACAGTCAGTTCCTCGCCCATGAATCTAGGAGATAGCTGCATAGTAGATATGTGATTCGCAATTCAATTGTGCATTTACAGAAATTGTGCATATACAGAAATGTCTTCGAATCTTCAAAAACAAAAAATAAGGAGAAACTCAATCCTGGTTGCGAAAAATACAACGCCATGCAAGCGACGAAACAGACTTTGCGGAACTGCCTTGTGTTCTAGCACAAGGGCGCCCTGGTAATGTAGCAGAGTGATCTGATACAGATTCTGATCACCCCTGCATGCCGCTAGATCTGGATGAAATGCACTGGACCTATCTGCCCCAACTGAAGGTCAGATGTATTGATGATGTCTCCACTCTCTCAGATGAAGAGCCGCTTCTTGTTCATGGAGACTTCCTACTGGAGTAACGGGGCTTCAGTATCGAGGCTCCAAACAAAACTTCATCCAGACGGTTGATAATTGGGCAGATATCCCCGATGGGGTTATGAAGTAATCTCGCCATGTCCTTTTTATATGGACTGTTCGCGTGCAACTTCATTCTCGCCATACAAGCTTATCGTTGTATACGAGCAATCACAATTATAAAAATAGAGAGAAAGGGCAAATAAATAAATAAATAAATAAATAAATAAATAAATAAATAAATAAATAAATAAATAAATAAATAAATAAATAAATAAATAAATAAATAAATAAATAAAATAAGCTTGAGCATGCAAGGTTTGGAGATTTGTTGTGTTCGTTTTCTAGGATAGTAACTGGCAGGCGAGGGAGGGAGGTGGTATGTCCCTCCAGAGATTATTGGTGGAGGCAGAAGTACAGTTGTCGATTCAAGAACGTTGCCTAGAGTACCCCCCCCGAGGACTGCAAACGGTAGAGAAGTACTGTAATTATAAGATATGGTAAGTCGCCAACCCAGCATCAAGCTCGGCCTTCATTGCCCACTGATGTTTGGGCGGCAAAGGAAACACCTTCTTCACGCAGATTTAGACCAGGTTTTTTTTTTTTTCCGTTGAAAATAAAAAGAATCTAGCAGGAAAATCAACAAATTCATTAATTTTCGGCGAGATAACCCGTTCCATTGACCTAGAGGGTGCGGCCCGAATTTTCTCTTATACCTGTATCTCCCACCGCGTGTGAACAATAATTAGGTAGAGTATACAAAAACACCGCTACTGAACCTTGAAGAAGTTACACGTCGGCAAGCCTTAATACAGAATCATACCATAAGTTCCGCTTTCAGTCTCTGAAGCCCTATTCCAAGCCCAACTCGCGCCTTCGGCAACCATATTAATACTAGCAATCGCAATATTTTCAGTCTGAATACGAAAATTCAATTAAATATGTTGTCAACCCCCCGAGATGTTCCGGGTCCACAGAAACCAAACGCTGCTAAGGTATACGGCACTGGTAACAATACACTTAGGATGTTGCCCGCCTCTAGTTTATTTCCACCAAGGTAAGTATATTTCGGCTTTGTGATAGCAGTTGATGTGCATACACGCTTCCCATACAGATAAAGGGATAAACCAGGTTAAATTTTTATCTGCTGATTTTAATAACAGGGCAGAAGATTTACAGGCGATCGAGAAAAAATGCAAGGAAATGGAAGAGGAAACAAAAACAGTATTTTCTACCTTCTTGCCGAATAACTGCAACCATCGGGCAAAATACCTGTATGCCCTCATACCACGAATGGTTGCTGTGGATCCACGACATAATCAGATGCTTGAGAGCCGTATTCCGCCATGTGATCTCATAGAGCACGCCCTAGCGTTTTATTTGACAAGCATCAACAAACAAAAAGGTTATAAACCATCGGTTGAGGAGCTAGACCAGCATATAGATATGTATGGAGATCGCTTCACAGCGGACCTTGCTACCGCGATCAAGGCCTGGAAATGTGAGAAGATTGTGAAGGATATTAACACCTGGAGCCAGGAAGCAATGTTTGAGATGCGACACAGAGTACGACAGAGAAGGGTACAGTCAGGTAACATACCTCCTGCGACAGCACTTCAGCAACTCGATGAGGTTTTATCATCCCTTGAACAAGTGCGTGACACTCCGAATGATAACAACCAAACGCCTTCCCCCGCACACGATCCGGTCAATAATAGCGGCATGAACCGACCACGGACAGCTCAGGTAAAAAATCAACACCGGCAACGCCACGATCAACAAGAACCTCATGCTGGTGGTCCACAGCTGCACCAATCTGCTTCAAGCAGGAACAGTGATAACAGTCCGTTGAAAAGGAAAACTGCTGGGGATTCTGCGGCGCGCATTCCCACTGAAGCCAAAAGGCGTAAACGAGCTCCCCCAACTCGCTCTAGAAGTCACGAGGTCTTTTTCCAGTGTCCTCATGTTCATTCAAACTCCGATGATCTCGATGCGAAATGCTATACCAGGTTTAAGGAAATGTACAAGCTGAGGTGTGTGCGCAGGGTAAAATAAACTCAGGTCCACCCTGCTAACAGTTTACAGAAAGCACATCACAACTTCGCACTGGCAGCATGTTCTATTCAAATGTCTAGCTCCAGACTGTAATAAAGATTTTGTGACTTTGAATAACTTAGTCCGGCACGTTCTTTGCCCTAAGCAACGCTTAACATGTCTGCAAAGTATCGTTCAGCGGGGTCAATCTATAAGCGAAATCAACAGCAAATATGGAGCAGACCTCAACAGGCTTCAAGAGTGCATTGAACAGAGAGATTGGAACACGCTGGAAACGAGACCCAAGATGAAGGACCCTTTCGGTCGGGTGGTACAAGAAATTCACACGATCTTCTCACAATCTACACCAGAACAGCAGCAATGCCTTCAGGATCTGAAGGAACTAAAGTTTCGTACAAATATGAAGTCTGAAGCAAAGCAGCAATTGTGGGAAAACTTGTTCCACATTATGGGAAGATTTGCCACTAGTTCACTTGATCGTGTGGATCCTATTCCGAAATGGAATGATTATGTCGAACGTAAGTACTAGTACTACTTCTGTTTACCTTCGACTCTCCTCCCTCTAGTATCTTCCTAATATGCGTGTGCAAGCTAATAAAATTGCGACTTTAAGCTCCTGAAGGTTCCACCGCAGGTAACATGGGAAAACAATCCTGGTGGGATGAGGAACAGGCCGATGACTCTGAGCTTGAGAGCGAGGAAGACAATGAGGAGGATATGGAGATATACAGTGGGCAATCTGAGAACGCAGAAGTTCCATCGTCCACGAGGGTTCATGCGGAACCTAGACCTGCAAGATTTTCACCGCAGATTCCTACTCCGACTGCCGGCAGCTCTCGATCCCGCATTAACACTTGGACTCCCACTGAGCGTCCTTCAGGCTCTTTTCCGCTTGGCAATATATATTACAATCCGTCGGCAGAAAGCGCAATGGCTGCATATTGGAAGCCTACTGAAGTCTGGCGCGGTCGGGGACGCGGTAGAGGGGCTCCGTAACCACAGAAGTTTTATGGGAGCCGTGATTTCATGGACTAATTCAACGGTATGTTGTTGCTTAAAAGCAATTTATGGTGGATCTCACGCTACATTCCTCATCATGCTTACATTCCAGTTTAAGAACACCGAGTACTACACTCTTATTCTCTATAAAAGCTACAACAAGAGAAAAGACTCAATCGTATATGGTATAGTTCGACCTGGTGTTTTTTATGTATACTTCCAAGGCTCTAGCTGATACTATATGGCTGATCAGGAGATGTCTACATCTAGTCGCCGCCAACAACATTCCGCAAGACTTCAAAGACGGCGCTTGATTGACAACTCGGTATCCAGAGTTCCAACTAGTATTATGGGCCAGACGTTTGTTTGCATGGCGAATTTGGGACGGGATTGCGCATTTGGGTGGCGAGCAGCTCTGAAGTCGAATACTAAGCTTCAAACTGGGATGAAGCTGTAAAGTCACTTTGTTGGATTAAAGGGAATTCAACAGATTGGGACACAGTCGGAATCCCCAGGATTATGAGGTTGGATGGACTTACATTTCAAGACAGTTAAAATTGGCAATGCTGTAAGGATGGAATAGGATCTAATATGCTTATTGATCATGCGGGCCCGGATTAGAGTTTTCTAGTTTCTTTATTGTTTGATTTGAACCTAATGCTTTTCCCATGAATTTCTTTTACCTCTCATATCAATTAGAATAGCGACTCTAGAGCACGGCAAGTGGGGCTAAGTTATCAGGTGGAGAAAGCACTCGGTAACACAAAATCACTCATCCGGTAATGATTGACCAGCCCCCGCCTGGCTTCGATTATCTCTCATCATGCACATAAAAACCAACCGGGAGAGTAGAGGCTTTTGTGGGAGCTAAATATACGACTTGGTCTGGCTATATTCAGCCTCCCCCGCCCCATTCCGTGTGCTTTTGAGGCGAGCTTGTTTATTTCTCCATAGTCAATATTCTTCCTCTTATTGGCCATGGGTAGCTCGTTCCTTTCGGTTAAATGCTGACAAACAGCAGCTCCATCCCACTTAAAGATGGAACTTCTCTAGCTCATACCTGCATCGATTCCAGACAACTCGGGACCCAAACTCCTGTAATGGATTATTTACTGTAACTCGTCCTCTGCCTGAACCTCATTCTACGTTGAGCGCCCGGAGGCCTTACTGACAAGCTCGATGGCACGCACCAACCGGCTGAGTATTGCTTTGAAGCTTTGACAGCATCAACTGGTTAACGTTCAAAGCACATCCCACACCGCTTCGGCGAGCTTTGCTTGCGTTTTCTCCGCGTCTCGTGTAGCGTCAGGCAGTGTTTGATCGGCGCTTTAATCACAAGCGGGCAATAGTTGACTCACAGGCTGTGCAAAGGAAAGAGTAAACCGGAACAACTCAACTCGACTGCCGCACCCCGAGTGGATTCCGCCCGACCTGGCAACACTGTCTTAGATCTGGCTAGTACACCTCGTTCGCCGCGCTCCAGGTACCACATGAGGGAATATTTACCAACTCAGATCGGACTATTGGCACTGGCATCCACCTCTTTTTGGCAAGATGAAGCGGGTAGTATCAAGACTTCTAAGGGCCCAACGTGTAGATGGTCCACTGAATCTCCTGAAGAGAGCACGCAGCCAGAAAACACTAGCAACAGCAGGAGTCCCACGTTTATTCTTTCTTAACCAATCACCTTCGACCAATCGACAAGCCTTAGTTGTGACCTGCGACAGAGCTACACCCCCCCCCCCCCCCCCCCCCCTCCCCACCCGCCGGCTGTGCCTCAGCCGCCAGCCCAGTCAACAATAATCATCTAGCATCAATATACCCGGATGGGTTTCCACTATATGCATCAGTGAAGCAGCGCGCGGGGCATGGTTCGTACAACCTCGCCGATTTGATATTCTACTGGACCTTGTATGTCGGCACCAACACCTCAATCTCCCATCGGCCATGGCTCTGCCCACCCACCTACCTGGATAAACTTGCTTCCGAATTTTAACATTCTAGGCTCCAGTCATCTTAATGCAAACCTTCAAACACGCAAGCTATTTTCAAGCTTGCGAACTACAATCGCGTATCCAGCTACTTTCACTCGGGGCCCCAGCTGTTGAGCAAAGACCAGCCATCGTTAGTTATTATTGAGGTCCAGTCAGCTCCAAAATATGCCACCCACTCGCATGCATCTTATCAAATTTCCTCACATGATACCTCTGGACAGTCGAGCGATGCAAGTTTATGATGATGGGATAACCGGCACTAGCTTCGCGTGCTGTAGCGGCCCTTCAAAATGTGTAGTAAGAGATAATTTCCTGCTTTTTTCATTCCGCAAGGCTTGCTGACACACCGAGCTCTCCCCGTTCAATTTTCAATTCTTTTTCCTCGTTTGTAATTTGTCCGGAAATTACTTCCTGAAGAGTTAATACAAACTTGCCAATGAGTATGCGGTGATCCTGGGTAGGAGGCCTATAGTCACCGGGATGATAGCGAGCTGCTGCTGCACCGCCATTATCTCCATCCACCTCGTGAGAAACATCCCTCTTGCGTAGCCTGAAGCCATACTACCAGTTCCTTCGCTCTTACGCGACTCAGCATCCCGCAACGTACTGTTTGCAAGAAAGTTCCTGAGCTGTCAACATCCATCAATTTTATAATAATGTCCTACCTAAGAAAAGTGCAAATCCGTGGCCAGTTATGCGGAAAAATTGCGAGCCCCTGACACAGTTTCTGAGGGTAAATTCCTAATTCCGATGAAATAATACGCTCAATCCCATGCTACACTGACATTCACTTACCTGTTCACTTACCTCTCGTAACGCACCTTTTGCCTGATGTGTTTGAGGCTGACGACGGCGATGCTCAACCATCGATTACCTTGGCATGGTTCGAGCCGTCTTCACAGTATCTATTGTTCCCAATACAACTTTTCTCTTGTACCGGCTCGGCTCCCTTCACAATTTTTCTTGTAATAGAGCTTTTCACTATCCCATAGATAGATATGCCAACTCTCAAAATGAAACGGCTTCGACTCTGCAAGCTGGAACATTACCCTCAAATTGCTTGTTACTTACCGCACCAGGCTCTCTGATAGTTGCGTACCTACTGAAGTGTTCTGTTCTGCTCTGCGGAAGGTTAGTGATATAGGCTAGAGAGCTAGATTCTCCCGTCGTCTTGCTCTGAAATTGAGTTTATCGTTCCAATTCGACATTCGACATCATGTACTGGCTGCACCCTTGCATCACAGACTCATCCCAGAGAGTACTATTTTTGTTTCCTTGCCTTATATCACCGGTCGATGAGAATTGTAAAACTGTATTGTTACAATACGCACTGGTCATCGGCAGGCCAAATAAATCCTTGTGGGTCACTGGACGTCGAGCTTGCATACTTGGTTGTGTGCCAACCGGATGGGTGTGGAGAGTTTCTAGTCAACCTCACTATCTGAAACACAAGTCTTTCGAAGAAGGAAGCGTTCAGGCCAATAGGTGCTCATAAGTCGAAGTCAGATTGCTCGGTTATCGAACGCATTTGCGAAAGAAAATCATTTTCAGTAAATTTGGTGTTTGGAAGTCCACAGACGAGAATCGAATGTCTGCAATATAATGCAACATCGGCAACTCGGTGCATTGCCATCAACGCCATCCACTCGGTGCCGTGACGCAAGGCAATGGCGGGGTGTCTGCTTGAGTAGTCTAGAAACGCTTTCTGCTATTATTCAAGAATCTCAATACGGCTCGGTAGACTTGGGACATACCACGCAGTGTTCCATTACTTCCTGGACGAGTTGGACTCCTGTTTATAGGGCCCAAGTGGACTCCAAAGAATGTTATATGCCTTGATTTCAACGCTGCAGGGATGAGGCTGGACCACTGGCAGCACTTGCTTTCGTTAATGCCACTACTATCCCAACACTTCGAAGTGCTGTTGACCTTTGCTAGTGAGTTCTTGTCTGTTTCTGTTAGCTTTCGATGGCCCTTCCCCCGCTCTCCTAACCTTTTCCCTCACTGATCATGTGCTCCCGATCCGCGGACGCCTCAAAATCCACAACTGTCGCCGACGAACCCACTGTTACGGTGCAACGATGCCGTTTACAGTAACACTGCAATGCTTTTCACCTAGTAATGGCATCAAAAAGAAAAAAAATATTAAGAAGGGAAAAAAGCTTTTAACCAATATAATCTGGATTGGTATGTGTCGGCGCAGTCAAAGAATTCAGACGGCGAACAGCTATCTGAGAAGCAATCCACGGCAACTAGTGAATAGGCTTCGAAAATTTTGTTTTCATGCTGTTCCAGGGGTCCAGAGGAGTGGAGAGAACTGTTCTAACATTTCCAATCCTTCGCTTACTTTCGTCGCAATGGGTTGGAGTAGCAGCATCGATTTAGAACTTCTTCCGACTACGGCGCAAATCAGTTCTCATTTCTAGTGTTCATTGCTTGCAAACGTGCTTTATCCATAGCAAGCGATAAGAGTGTCACAAATTTGAACGGGTGGAAGAAGGAAAAACAGGGAACATACTAGTACTCATATATAAAGGTAGGCCAACCTAGAACTTGAGGTATGCAATGTTTTAGCAACGCAGGTATTCACCGGGTGATGATAGATGCTTGATGCTGCCCCTTACACTGCATAAGCACCTTCCTTGATCGTAGCTGGTTCGTAATGTTTTGGACATGTGATGGTTGATGTGTCAGCCAGCATCGCGGTGATAGGAGACCTATCCCGCTAACGTCGAAGCACCTAAACCAAACCGAGGATGGCGGTGAATTTCGCGTGGAAGTGCAAGAGGGTGCGCACATTGACGGGTGGACCTACTTACCTAACTCTGGCAGTGAGGCTGCTGCACGTGTTGCTTCTCCGTTAAGTATTACCTGAATGATTCATGACGCTGACACAGTTGGAGTTACTCGTGTTCATTCTGATAAAAGCACAACAATCTTACCCAACAAAGTTCCAGTCCTAACAAGCGCTTCACGTGGTTAGGCTGGTAAAGGAGGCCCAAACTGATTCTCACAGCTCTAATGTCGGCCCCGGGTTCCTCCATGGTGTTTCTGAACTTGAATTGATGAAGACTAGGTTAATTAAGAACTCCAAAGCGGCAAGGTAAGAACCACTGCGGCAATGAAATAGCTGGTAGCTCTTGGCTGTTCAAGATAGCAATGGAGGTTCGCTGACCGTACTTGCTTCCCTAGTTTGTGACGCGGTATCATTGACGGAAGGTTTGTTCAGGGGCATCCAGAACGTTTACTTTCGCTCTGATTCATCGCAAATTGCAGCAAGAAACACCGTGACTCCAATTTTGGACGATTCCATGCCGCAGCACGGTCAGTGGATTCTTCAATGTCTTTGTCAGAGGAAGTCAAAAGACACGTCCATAACTGCGTCGGAAGGGGTATTTCTGAATTCATTTGTACCAAGCCTTCGACTTCGTGGCCAGGAGGGAAATTGTAAAACTCTGGGGCTTGTGTTACTAGATAAGCCTGTGGATGCGGAACAGACTCCGCTCTTCTGTCTTGCTATCTGACCTGAGACATATAGGGTTCTACTTTCCCGCAAATACCTGCATGCGTCGTCGGCAGATCGAGTACGAAGCCTGGTACGGACTGGATCGAGCTTGTTTCAAAAGAGCCGGATAGTACCGACGTGTAACAGAGCGCAACATGTATAGGTGAGGGGGGTTTGTGCAGAAGGTATAACTTACCTTTGGTGGGATTTAGGGAAGATCAGCCGATTGTGGTGCAGCAAGCTTGAGTTCGAGTGGAAAGATAATTCAAAAGCGCAGTTGTAGCATTTATTCGGAGCAGCGCTAAAATAAGTGCAGTGAATGTCAGTCTGTGCATGAGCAGCTTCTTTTAGGCAGTGCACAGCCGGTGTAACCTGCAATACATCTCCTGCACTCGAGCATATTGACCTGTATGTGGTTCAAAGCTATAGCTTTCATGGAGAACTTCGTGGCATAATCTGTGTTGGATAGCTGCCGTTCTGCACAAAGATGCCCTTTCTAGAGCTGTCGAGACGTTGGTTGTCTGAAATTATAAGAATTTCGCTTGTACGCGCATGCACGAAATCAGATTGGTATTTTCGTATGAAGTATGATTGTGGATAAAGCCGATTGAAAGCTAGACAAAGTGATAGCTAAATATAGCACATTCAGTTGCCCTATTTGGAGTGACGTATGGAATAATCTTGATAGATGGCCTATCAGATTTGAGCAGCATTATCTAATGAGGGGTTTCACTGCTTCAAAATAAAAACAATTCAAAGACTGAAGCGTTGTTTCAATGATAAGGGGGTGTATGAAGGATTCCACTATATATTAACCGCATGCAAGCAGCCCTGGTTGGATCCACGATATACATAAATATCGGTGTTTGCAATATCTGGGGATACACCTTCGATCTATATCCACACTTGTAATTACAACATTCATACATGGATATATTATGGGTAAGTATACATTTCACAACCCATGCTTGAGACTGCATTGCTACCAGTGCTGAATGTTGTGGGCATTCTAAATGAAACGTGGGCAGATCAGTGCAATATCAAGTGAATTGGTAATACTTCAAGGGAGTTAGATCATGCAATAGAATACATTGCAATTGGAGAACTCTTTGAAGGCTTAATGAATACAACAGTTCCAGTCATTACGACATTCTACGTCTCATCAAATTTGATACAAAATTTGCTTATTTCTATATGTGTTTTGCTTTTCATACATTCCTGTTGGAGCGCGATAAATTAGACACTACCCCGCACGAAAACTAGTCTACGTCTAATTGCAACTGCCTACGTGATAAGCAGTGCGTAAACCAAACACAGTTGTTGCAGTGCGAAGAGCCCAGGATTACCCTTATCTCGACCTGCGGGAGGGAAGTGGATGTCAAGTAAACCTGCAAGGCTGCTTCAAGAAAAAGGATATGCTCTAGGGATTGCTGCGGAAATATTTCAGTGCGTAGTATACTGAAATGCTGCTCACGATCCCGAAATTTATGTATGAATCTATGGGCTGGGATGGTTTGTCTGCGCTTGTGGACACAAAACATGTCAGTTGCCCCTGCATTTTAACCATCGCAAGCCAGCCAAGTCAAGAGCTCTGGAGTTAACTGTACTTTAAGATCATTAGCAATGGACACTAGTCAGCTCCTCAAACTTGGTTACTTCTCTCCTCTTACCACTGCTTTGGATGTTCACCGACGCATTGTCCTCCATGTCTGCGCAGTTAAGCCCGTTATGGCGGCAATGCAAAAATGAGCTATCGCGTGATCCCCACCCCGCCTCTCTCACAACGGCGAAAGATTATGACAGTTAGTTTCTGCAGGGGTAGGAGGAAGTGAACATCTAACATATTCTGGGGGAGTTTCATTAGGGTTAGAGCATAATTCATTGGATTATCTCGCTAGAGTTCTTTTCTGCAAATCGCAAGGGGATCTTCGTCGAGCTTAGGATCGGTCGTAATATGCAGTGAAGTGACGTATGGCTTGATTACGTTCGTTGAATTAATTCCAAGCTGCATGTACTCGATGATCGCGGATAAGCAAGCGTAACTCCGAGCTGCAACCTCCGCACTAACTTGTATCGAGCACTTCGGAGCCCCTTACCGTAGTTATGCAAGCATCATGGAAAACTAGCGGTTAACTAATGTATAAATACCTGTAGTGGTTGTTATATATCACACTAGTTGAAGTTCCTCAACCATAGCCCAAACACTTTACCAAGTTTGCAGCGAGTGAAGTGGCAAGGACCACTGATGGGGATGGTTTGTGGGAAGGGTCCCGAGGAGGCAAGTCGGTAACTTGTCTCCGTTATGGTTGCACACACCTGGTACATAGCTACGACTGCTTGCCAGGGGTCGCCAAAAGTTAGTTGCCTAGAACGCTCTTCATTCTTCCGCAGTTCTGTAATCTTCTTTTTTTCTAACAGTCACAGAAGGCCCCCACCAGTTCGCCAAGCCTTCAATTGTGCTAAAAATCAACTAGACTAGTCCTTCAGTACACTGTCTAAAATTACTCTCACTGGCAGGTGCAATAGCACAACGTTCTAACGGCCAAAAAGCCATCTACAAGCTCTGCACATCACAAGCCCAAAGCCAGCTTACTTTACATTACGTACTTTTTTATACAATAGACCCATGAGGTGAGGTGAGTCATGGTGTGTCTGGAAAGCAAGCTTTCTAGTTTGTTGGAGGTTTGAAAGACAACCTTTGTTCAACGATGGTTTACTACAAGTAGTTTTTGGTGGTAGAGGTACCAAAATCACGTTTTGAAGTAGAAATAGTAACAAAACGTGGCTGACCTCAACCGGTGGTAGTCCAAGAACGGTTCGGAACAGAAGTAATCCTTATCAGCGACGATACATGTTGCGTCGCCCGATAATGTATGTCTAGCTACTAGTATGTATAGCTGCGCGACATAACTGCAGGTACAGCGTTTGCGGTTCCGTCGCGAATGTAGCAAGTGCACTTTCAATGTAGTTCAAGATAAACAGGCCCTGGAGGAACAATTACAACATATGTTTCCCTAGGGCTTGACAAGGTTGTTCGGACTCCCCATATGTTGCGCTACTATACAGGGAAATCAATTCTCGACCTTAGAAGGTGTTGGAACCAAATAACAGCAGACACTCGATCAATATTTGAATTAGATTGTTCACCCTGCCCTCCATTCAGGAAAGTTACAACGTCTGATTCTGGAACACATATCCACGTTACAGCAGTGCTGTGATAAGCAACTCTATCATGATTATGTACGTCGTTCCACATACAGAAGCGTTTGCTTAAATGATCTAGGCGCATAGGAAATATTCTCTGGATTAGCGTCAAGAAGACTTTTGAGCCAACATGTGATAACCAGCTTTTTGTAGCACAATCTTCTGCCGAATCGCTCATGCGGTGAATGGTTACGAACAAATGCACTGCTTCATCATCTCTAGAGTGAGTGGCTCGCGAGTACGTGAAGCTGAGCTCACAGCACGGGCTATATTTCTAATATGGCACACAAAACACGGAAAAGCCAGCAATATTTCATTACAATAATGTTTGCATTGGAATTACGTACAAAGCTCCAGCGAGATAATCCAGAATGAAGCGTGATAAAAATTATGGGAACAAAATGCGTCGGCACTACTTTTCGAAATGCTAGCAGCAGTTTGCAATTAAGAAACTGAATGGCTAAATACGATTGAGACAACCTCAAGCTAAGCTCCTGTCGTTGTAGTCTCTTATGAATTGAAACCCTCGAGTCTTGGGTCTCAGCTTTGGTGTAGTGTTAGTGTGAAACAATAGACACTAAGCTAATAAACCAAGTGCCCTGCGCTAGACTCCGTCACCCCAATTATTACCAATTCGACTGCATCAAACCGTCCAACATCACCTCCTTTGATCCGTACCCAGCTGGTGATACCCGATCTACAGCGGGCCAAGTGTTAGTCTCGTTCCAAGGGCCGGCCAGTGAGTGGAATTTACTCACACTATATTTGGTGTTGTCAGCTGGCTCCATCTGACCGCGCGAATTCTTCGTGACATTCACCTATTGACGCATTTATACATGTAAGCAATTCAACCTCGCATCTTCATCGCCATAGCCCATAGGGCGGCAAGCGATTAATGATATTAAAAAAAAAAAAAAAAAAAAAAAAAAATTCAACCTCGCAGCGACTTGCATCAACAGTGTTGGGGTTGTAACTCAGCAAAGAAGAATGTATGCGTTATCCATCTACCCGCATTCTCAATAATGTTTATTGGTATGAGTACCTCACATCCCAAGTCGTACCTCGCCTATATAAGATGACAAAGCGTGCCCTGCTTCTTAATCAGGCTGGCGTTCCTATCTCTTCCTCTTTCTACGTTGAGCCTGTCTGGCGGGATCCTCTATAACTGGATGTTTGCATCGGGTTCGTTCCTCTTACAATGCATCTCTATATCTGGATATTGGATTATATGAATCGGTTTTTCCACCCTCGTAACAGTGAATTCAGCGCGACAGGCCCCATGGTAGTCGAGCATAATCGTGCATGGAAATTTTGCAGCATTCAACGACGGGCGGTAGAGGCAAAGCTCCCGGTGGCATTTTGGGATAGTTTTGATGAATTGATATTCTCATGTATGACAGGTAATTTCGATTTCCCTTCGCTCTGTATCGATTCTTGCACCTGTTACTGGACCCGCTTCACAGTGTAGATGCCGTCGTATTCGTGGTATAACCAACAACATTTAGTCAGAAGCATTGAGTTAGTGAACTGAAGGCAAGTCCCTAAGCTTAAGGTAACATATCCCGGTGCAGTACTAAGCTGACTGAGATCACAGCAGGCAACAGTCTTCCACGTATGGTTTCTACCCAGGAACTATTCGGCCGACAGCTCCTCACATATTGCATGTAGGTTTTTGGTTGATAAAATTATATGTGGTATAAGACCAAAAGGTAAGAATTTGATGTTCAAGGTCACTGTTGTGTGTGTCTCCGCTTATGATAGGGCAACTACACCGAGCACTGAAATAGGCAGGCCACTAAGATAGAGAAGAAATCTCCATTCCCCAAAAGAGATGTAAGCAATTGATATGACGACAAATCAGAACAACAAACCAAGACAATCAAAGAAATTCAAAAATTAATAAGAACGATACCCAGATTTTGATCCCTTCAGCCCATTTATGATAAGAATCCCATGCCGTATAATGCTCCCAAATACCCATTACGTGCAGTAAGTTCCCCTTTCATATTCAATCTAAACACTTCGCCGTTTTCTCCGTGTACCCCAGTGGATTATAAAATAATAGATATGATAAAATCTGTCATAGAACCTTCCATGCATCCCACTCTATATGAAACATCGCCTAGGGATAAGAATACTGTTAGCCTCTTCATGGAACACAAACGGCCAGCGGGCTCGCGCTTGGTAAGAGTCCCGTTTTAGAGGCATTGAAAAAAAAAAAGATTTAAGAAACAATGTTAATGAAGCTAGATGACTGAGTGCTATAAAGGAAATTAACACAGGCTAGAGCTGTCGCTTGGTGGGCTTTAAAGGCATCCCCCTCATGATTTGATCAAAGTTAATAAGGTATCTTCACTGCCTCTGTTCTCCGTATGTTATCAAAGTCCGGGAGGTGGTGTAAGTGCAGGCGTAAGATCGACTCTCCATCTGTCTGCTAGTTCGTTACGCCGTTCATTTGCCTCTGCCTCGTCCATCTCTGGTGGCATTTTATGCATCCTCTTGAGATGATCCTTCAAGTTGTCTCGTCTTGCAAATGTTTTCATGAATGAAGTGCAAGTTTCATCCATACAGCGAAAGTACATCCCTGGAGTTTTGTGGACGGATTTCTCATGGCGATCCCTATCATTAGGTGTGGTGAATCCCTCTATCCTGCTGCAACCCTGAACACGGCAACGGTGAAGCTTTTGATGCTTGGTTTGGTGCTTTCTGTTGATGCATATGTTAGTCAACTATATTGTGATCTGTGAGATTATCACTGCTGTTGCCGCAATGAGAGGCCGCTCACATGAAGTGTTCATGAGTAGCAAAACGTTGAGTGCATTGAGTGCATTGAAGCAATTGCACACCGGTTGACCGCGACTCGACGTAATTCGTTTGTTCCACGGGCAACGAAGAACCAACAGTTACTCGTGGCCCTATATTGTAAGAGCTGTTGTTTGGTAAACGATGTTCTGATGCAAGATCAACTTCTTGGAAGCTAGATGACCTGGAAGGTGGTAGATCATTGCTACGATATATGTTATGGGTGGATGAAGGTGGATAGGTAAAGGCCCCAGGGCTATGCCCTCGACTGCTAGAGTTGTCGGATGGGGCTGAGTTTGGATCACTCAAGGGCAAGTGGGCCACATTTGTGTTCAGTGGAACTGAGTGAGTCGGTAGAATTCCTGAAGATTGCCCTTCATACGGATGCATCGGATGCTGCGAGATTTGGTAGACCCATGAGTCCCCTGCCATATCTAAAAGTGTAACCAGCTGTTAGGCTCTGCTGATAATGAAAATGCAGAGAGGTTGTCTTTTAACCAACTCTAATGTCACATTTGCAGCTTCACAATATTAGGCCGTGTATTTACTCACCATGCGAGCTGTCGAGCTTGATGGGATGCTCTAACTTTATAGAGTCTTGTTGATTGTACATCCCACCTTCTATCTCTCCTGTATGATAAGCCTGTGTAAGGGACGTGCTGGATTCCGACCTCCTGACCACCGAAGGGAAGTGTCCCAATCCTGTTGATGTAGTAGGATAAGAATTCTCTTGTTCTGCGTATCCAAGCTGCTCGTAACCTGGGCTTTGGAACCCTCCTGAGCGCTGTTGCCTGCTGACTGCAGATTCTGTCAAGACTGGAGAGTAGTAGGCAGGATCTGGCGTTACTGCGGGGGCTTGAGAAACGGCCATCTCCGCGATATTCTCTTTTTTCGAATCTAGATAATAGGCATTGACAAAAGAGGGTATTTGTGGGGAACGTTGGTGATAATTCATATTCTTTCGTATACCCGAGCGTGAACGACGGAGGGGTGAAGGTCGCTTTCTGCTTGAAGGAGAGCAGGAACTAACAGACTCCGTCGTCTTCGCCTGCAAACAGTTCAGTAGCGGTAGGACCCGATCGTGGCTGACAAAGCTTAGAGTGGTGGAATAGTGAGCAGTATTTTCAATAGGAAATCTATCTTTTGATGTTGGTTTCGTCGAGAAGGTGTCCGGAGATAACGATGCGACTAGGTCACTTCGGGGGCGACTTTGAAAACTCTCGGGCTCACAGCAGGACGCCATTGCCTTCAAATGGAAGAGCAAGCAGGAGGAAAGGGAAAAGACTCAGTAAATCCTGGGGACTAGGTGACTGTATGCGACACTCCCCTGAACAGCTCGGCGCCTTGCAAGCTTGCCGCGAGAGGTCTGACTGGACCAAGGCCGACGACGCCAGGAGATTCAACACGAGCGAGTGCTACCGGAAGTTTGCTGTCTGTTCCTTTCAACTTCCCTTTCATTCACTTTAATTATAATTCAGGAATCTGTCTATTCCGAAGCCCCCCCTTTTCTATTTTTTTCGACTTCCTCCTCTGATTGGATCTTTGGGCGGTCTTACCTGGATTATGGTTGCGGGCGGCTCTGTTGACAAGGCCGTAAGCAGACAGTTGCGTGGGGAAATCCCAACCCCAAACGCCCCTTGCTTCTCTTCTGGCTCAGCCAGTGGGAATCCCAGCGTCTTAATGAATCTTCCAAAGAAACAAAATGGAAGTCGATAGATATCAAGTAGATTGACTGGCGCCAGAGGCGGTTTCCCACGCGCAGCCTAATACTAGAATATCACGCCACGCGAGAAATACTGAATCCGGAATTGCTAGTTGCGTTTCAAGGATCTGGAAAAGCTGCGAATTCATTCTAATAAGCCTGGCGATGTTCCTACTTATCCATATAGCGAGCAGCATTCAGTTCTGTGACTGAATAAAACATGCAGTCCTTAGTGCCCCGACCGATGCATGCGTTCCTAACCAGCGCTGCAAGCACCATTGCACGTCAAGTGGTCAAAGTGTGGTGTTTGTTTCTAACGTCTTACCAGCCTAGCTCTGGCCGCGCTCCATGCAAGTGACATGGTGCATTATAGGCCCAGCCCCTCGGCTTCATGTATGACAAGGCACCGGACGCGGGAGTTCTTAGGCTTGGGGGCAGATGGTAGGTGCGTGGCCGTGGACCGGATGGGGTATCAGCTGGAGGGACATCTTTCTGTCGCATCGGGTGCCATGGAGCTAGTATTACGGTATTACGCAGGCGGGTCGCCCGGGAACTTGGATGCATATACCAAGGAGTGTAAAGGCCGGGAGGCCTGTGTGCTAGAGAGCCCTAGTTCCTATATTCCACCAAAGTTATACAGTGCACAGGGGTATATCAGTCCCTGTGCTGTTTGCGCCTATAGCCAGCTCTTGCTTGCGCGAGCACATGCCTTGGAACTTGTGGGGAACATATGCCTCGAGGCTGGGGAATATGGGGTTTATTGAAAAAGCTTTGACAGTTCCACTTACAGCACGAAAACGGAAGGCGCTGTGAGGTAGACTTATTTGACGGTGAGATTGTTTCGTGGTCAGAAGCAACGGAATTACTTCTGCCAAAGCATATCAGCCTCACTGCCTGCGAAGTGGTGGGGGCCTATGACAGAGCAAGTTAGACGAAGATTTGACCGGCAGGTGGCACTTGATGCAAAGTGCCTGCCAATTTGGCGATAAATGAGAGAAATGCTTAGGTGCTGCAGATTTATGCATAACAAAGCAAGCAAATGACAAGGCTGCGTCGAAGCCTTTCACACCTTCCATCCTCAACCAAACCAAGGCTGTTGTAGCGCATACCGTAGGTAAAGTTCCTGTACCTGCAAGTACTAATTTCAGAAGAAGAAAACGTTCTTCGATTGCAAGTAGGTAAACGTGACGAGTATCCCTGTTGAAGAACTCTAATTGGCTGTGACTTAGATGTAATCAAACACATTGACAATTGCAAAGTAGTAGCACGAAACAGAACCAGATGTACGGCAATGCAACCTCATGATCATATGACACCATGCTCGGTTTTGTGTTAATTTGTTTTTCTGTTTCCTTTGTGATGGTCAGGAATGCGTCAATCTCCTTAATCTTCTGGAGTGATACAAAACCAAAAAAAGGGTTCCGCGGCCCTCTTCAGCTGAACAATAGCGGTTCATATGCAGCGAATCTACCAATCGAATCAACGCTTCACCCAGCTGCAGAAAACTATCGATAGAGCTTTACCTATTTTAATCGGACTACTACGATAAGTTAATACGAGGAATGATACGAACAACGGGCTGGCGCGCAGGTTTTCAGATTGCATCGGACGGCGCTCTTCCCAGGGTTCCCTTGGTGTTACCATCCTTAGATAGCGCCAGTTTTCCTATATATGAAGATGTACCCTTTTGTGTCAACTTCGTGTACATCAGGTACACCATGCAAGCATCCCCACATGTATAACCGGGAGGATAAGTACATGGTATTATGGTACCTACATTTCTACGTTACAAGTTTGCGTCGTTGCTACCCTGCATCCATCGCTCAATATTTTTTTTCTCTCAGCGCCAAATCCGTGCGAAAGGAAAGCTTAGATTCCTCTCGAGTCTCTGTAAGAACGAAATTTTCTATCGTTCCTAACCTACAGCCGCAGTTCACGCAGAGTCATACTTTCCTGATGTTGGGCAGTGAGGTTTCACATTTACCAGTGTTCGGTCAGACGCTCCTGCCAACGGCTGATGAAGACTTGCTTCTGCCGCATTCCATTTCTTAGCGCACTTGTTTTTGCTCGTAGGGCTGCATTCCTCATTGACAGGGGTTCACGATCGGTTTCAGGGGAGTAGAAGCCAACTTCGATGGGTAGCTAGGCCGAATGTTGACTGCATCTTACGCTGCAGAATGATTAGGCTGCGATTGCCTTTATCGATCCAAAGCTACATGCATTAAGCATGCTCTCCAAAAGATATGTAATAGAAAGAATATTCATACGAATATGGGGTAAGAATCCAGATAGTGGTAGATACAATACTACGCGGACTGTTGTTCCAAACTAGTTGTCTACTCGTGTTTCTGCACATATGCATGCATACCTACTATAAGATTACCCCATAAACTGCCTTGGCCCGGAATGTAACCCAATGATAATTTAAACAAGCACGCCCTCAAGGTTCTCGGCGGTCAACAATGCACCCGTATACGACAATGCTATGTACGATAATTTACTTCAACTCATGCGCTCTGGTTTGACAGTTGCCTTTAACACTACTTTCTTGTCTTGTAATTGCCCTCCGCAGCCCTATATGAGATTGCATGAGCACCTGCTTTCTCTAGCATCGACGAGGTAGTGACGTAACTAGTCAGCCTGCGTCCATTGATGCAGTTATATCCACATGACGACAACGGTTACTACTGGCAGCTTGTAAGAGCCCATTTCTGTTTAACATTTATAATAGAAATCCCGGCTGGCTGAAGGGGGATGGAGAGGTAGCAAAGTACTTCGATGGGAAGTTCACGTGCACGAGCGGATTTCTCTAGCAAAAGATCTAGAAAAACATGCATGCGATGCCAATGTGATTTCCATTAAATTCATGTATACGCATGCTTAAAGCAATGAAAGCGGATGCGAATCAAATAGGAGACTTTATGTATCACTGTATGAGCGCAATGCGGGCCACCGGTTAAGGACGTAATCCAACTCCAGTGATGGAGGATATGTGGCAGATGTATCTTTGCTGCCTTCACGCTAGCGCCCTCTGTTAAGCTAATGAGGCTCTTGCACTCGAGTTTATCGTTTTGCCTGGGCCATTCCGCAGTTCTGTGCTTTTTGTGCTGTATGTACTCTGCTCAGGTTGCCAAGCAAAAGAAAAAAGTAACTAAGGTATTACCCCGCCCACTCTCAGGAAATGTGCACCGACCATCGACGTTACTTTACGTTGTACTGGTGCAGTATACACCACTATGTATTGGCCCGAACTGGATGGCGACTATTCGCAACCAGGTCACCGCACAAGACCACTGCACCCACAGCCCGGAAAATCCTAACATTGGCTGTGACAGTGGCGGCAACAGAAATGAATTGCAAGTGGAGGTAAAATTTAGTTATGGAGGTGCAAAAAGGGTCTTGGCATATGCATTTGGTTGACGCCGGGTTTGGCGCCTGCAGAGCTGACTCCAGTAGTCAGATTTGTGTCAGACTGAATGAGTTGCAATAAGGGTTAGTCGCAGAGCTGTACAGCCCCAATACCATGCGTTAAAGAGATATGGCAAGGCATACAGTGCCCTTCAACTGAAATGGAAACATCTGAGGAGGAAAATGGCGAAATCAATCGGATAGTGCTTGCGCGGCTGATGTAGTACAGTTGCAAAGTTATTGCCAGTGAAGCTGTATCCTATGCAAGCATACATTCGGTAATACGCCATTAGTAGCAGCTTGAGCATCCTTTCAACTGTTTTCCTGCGGGAAGCCTGATGGGACTAGAGGAGGCGCACAGTGCGTAATCGCATCCATCGCCCTCCAAGTCGACCTACAAGTTATGAATTACCAAGCTGTAATCCATCTTCCTTACCTGTAGTACGGCACATGTGTAACCTGCTATAGCACAATGTCCAAATCGTCTGGAAACCTGACCGTTCGTACCCCTAGGACAATCATGCTTTCAATGCGAGTTGGACACCGTTCTGATTGACCAGATACCTGCATATCGCAAATCGTTATCGATACCAGTCAGGATTGCTTACTACGAGCTAGACTGCTATTTTTCTGTGATCTATATATATATAAATATATGAAACTAGTAAAAAGGGCCTTTTGGTAATTTCATCATATCGCTTCTTTATCTTATTGTTGGATAAGAGGGCCAAATCATAAATAGCCTGAATATTCAGCGACGGCGTTTATGTATACTCTGACCTACGTGCACCCCCTCCCATTTGATGTGCAGGATCAACAATATTATGAAACATTGAGAAACAGTACACAGCTGTGCCATCTCGGGTCGCACCAAGCGGCCGGCAGTTCCATATCCAAGGCACCGGTGGAAAGTAGGGCCGATCGCGATCATCAGGCATAGGGCGAAACGAACCGAAGCACAGGGAAGATGTTTAAACTCTAAGAAGAGCATGTGGATGACACAGAAGTACAGTAAGCGGTTTATCATTTAGTGGAAGGACGTGACATGGGTAAGCTCCACCTTGCAGTTGTCAGCCGTGCCACTGTATGTCATCATCCTCCACTTACTTATGGTCAACAGGAAAAGATGAAGGAGAGGCGAAGAAACAAACAAGATCAACTTCGCACGGTGCGCGCTTATCCTTATACAAATTATGTTCTTAACAGTCCACCAGTAGCATTAGAAACCTATGCTGCACTTGATGAAAGGCTGCCACAAGAGTTCTCCGATCAGCCTCGGACTAAAATGAAATAAATTGAAGTTGCGGAGTAAATCAACAAGCGGGAAGGAACTATGCTCACTACCACGTAGTGCTACCGACGTGGCTCCAAGGCAGCGACGTTTTCTGTACTTGACCCTGTCGGGTTAATAGACGCCAATTTTGTATTGACCGTCAATATACTAGGCGGTCGTACAAGTGAAGCCGGGGGTGAATCACGTAACTGTACCCGAGTCAGCAAATGAGGGTGATATTAATGTCCAGATGTGAGATCACGCACCCAAGGTCCACCTGGGGAAAACTGGAATTGGGAAGTCTATTGGTACATGGTAGCTCATTGACTTCTCAACACAATCGCCGAGGAGGAAAATCAGATGAATTCGGAAGCTCATGTGCACCTAACACAGTTCTTTGTCGCTCCCTCAACGACTGTGTGCCTAGGACCTGTGTTCCGTCGCCTTTTGAGTGGAGGTGTCGCGCGCGACTTGGGGCTGCCGATACTTTTGTGTGTGCGTTTGGCCGCGACATCGGGAGGATATGTTGCGATCGTCGTATCGTGTATCGACCGCTGCTAGACATCGGCACCATAGTACTCTCCTTCGGGCACATGTTGCGGGTATACGAATGACTAGAGATTCTTGAATTTCTACACGATGTTTGTGTCCTCACTTCACTGTCCGTATCGTTACCCTTGCTAGCAAATCCGTCACTAGCCTTATTCTGGCCTCTTGGATATTTAAGCTTAGAGCTGCCTGAACTTTCCTGTTTGTTTTCTTGAGCTCGAGCGACCCCCTCCTCCGTAAGCGACATTTCCGACATTTCCGACATTTTTTTCAAATTTTCGAGCTCTTCGGAAGTCATTCCTTGACCATCATCTTTTAGTCCGCATTGCTGATATGCGAACTGTATGTTGGGGACTTGATCCATGCATAGATCATTGCGAAATCTCCGCAAGGCCACTTTGTCGCGATCGAATTCATCTCCGAAAACAAGTGGGCACGGGTACGGGATGATGTTGTTTATACATAATTGATAGAGCTCTCTCGCGCGGGTAGCTCTCATTCCTTGACAATATATAAAATTGTGTATATTCGCCTCACTCAAGTCGATATCCTCCCAATCGTCGCTCATTTCGGCTTCGGCGTGATAAGTCGAGCACAGCGGTTATCGAGGGGGATGAGTTTGATAAGGGTGAGCTGACGCGTGATCCGGTAGCGATGCGGAATTGTTCGGGTAGACTTGAACCATAGCACCTTCTATGATACTGTGAATTAGACAGTTTGTTTATATGTGTAGTTGTCTCGGGAAGCCAGTAAGGGGGTAAATCAAAGAAGCTAATAAAGATATACCCTACGCAAAGATACCTGTGGATCGCAATTCTAACTGTGAAATGAGGAACTGGATAAAATATACCTGACGAACCTTCGTAAAATCCTCCACAAGCATTTCTATCATGACGGTGGTAAAGTAGAAATCTGACAAACTTACAATCTTTGATTCCACCGTTTTACTTTCGTTTAGATATATACATCACAAGGCCATGAGGTATTGTACATGTTCTGGAATCGACGTGGCAACAAAGCACCCTAAGAAAGGTCATTTTGCTCCGTATTTGTGAGTGATGCGTTGTCTATGCCCAGTCTATCAATTGCCTGAAGAATAGGCATTAGTACATGCAATGCTGTCTCATGACAGTGCTTAGTCTCACGCCAGGCAGTGCTAGTGCCAAAAGGAGGAAGAAGCCATGTTACTAAGCACGTAATCTGGGTTGCACTACCCGAGTATAGTAGAATGCACCTAGAAGGTACCACTTACAACCACCACATTTGAAGACCTTCTACATTACCAAACCACACCTGATTGAAACCTGAAGGGCATTAATATGTAGCATTTTAACTGCTCTACAATTTTATGTCCTTCACTTGAAAAAAAAAAGTTAGTTAAGGAGTGAGTAGAAGTAGATCGAAATGGAGATACATTGTATGGGAAAGCCGAAAAATGCAACGTGCCAAGAACACCAAATCAGTACTAGTACAGAAAGAACTTACTTTATTTGGAACTGATCTACATGTTCCTTTGTCACAACCTTCTCGATATGCATGCATAGCGTAACATTTATACAAAATGATTGATTGTAATATCAGAAACAGACTCAAGACTACATGGAATTGTCAATTGTAATGCTTCGAAGTTATACTCACAATTGTTGTGAATATAGCATTTTGCAGCTGCCCCAAAAAATTCATTAAAGGTGAGCTCATGATAAAAGCAATGATAGAATAATACCAAATGCCCATGCGCTCCAGGTTGTCCGGTATTGGATTGCGAAGATGATGTGAGTGTATTGCGACCAAGCGGACTGGGAGCTTGTGTGTCAGTCCCCCCCCCCCCAAAAAAAAAAGTGTATTAGTCAGCGCGCGACGGAATGTAACAAGTGGTCCCTTCTAGGCGCACTCCACCATATCTGTTGCATAATGATTGATTCACTTGACCGTGCAGGAGTCGCTGTTCTATTTGCTTCCTACAACGAGGTTGTACTCGAGTACAGTAAATAAGGTAACCCATGTCACTGTGGTTCGCTTTGCAATTTTACCAGCAACCGCAATTTGCTAGGTACTAGAACACACGTCTGAACCTTGCAGGTTGATACTTATAATAATATCTGCAAAATGTATTAAGGTGGAAGTGGTTAGAAATTAATTGACAATTGAAGATGGAAGCAATCATAATCACAGAAAAGCTAGACGCTTCAAAATAATAATAAAAAATCTCCTGTCCTCAATGCTATAACAACTCACCATCTCTAGCACAGCCCCATGCCTGCGGGTTCCGAGGTTACCTGACATACAAACAATACTAGTCCATGCTGGCTTAACCATTAAAATAACCCTCCCACAATAGCATAGCAACTTGCTCTTCAGACATAACTCCATACCAAAAACAGCCTATCTCGCCATAACCTATTGGAGGGTTTTTAGTGCGCCATGCGGTTTGCCGACCCGGGTCGGGAAAAAATTTGCCGTCGGGGAAGTTTGCTTGCCGGGATGCGAAAGTGTGGAGAAGAGGGGAGGGGGGAGAGGGGGAGATATAGTGGAGCCTCAGGTTCTAGAAGTAGATAGAAATTTCTTTGTTTGTTAAGCCTGTCTCCGGGCTTCGAGGGCTTGCCCAGGGACCCTGCCATGGCTTGGCGCTGCAAGCGGGGTTATGTGATGTAATAAAAAAAAAAAAAAAAAAAAAAAAAAAAAATCGCCATAACCTATAGGGCAGCACACGAGTATGATATTATTCATTAATTGCCCAAGATAGCCGTCTGAGATTCGTGATAAAGAAGGTGAACTTTGAAAACAAAATATTGACTCGTTAAACTACCGTATTAACTCACATAAGAGCAAGAAATCAAACGCGCGCTAGTTCGGTCTTGGCAAACCTTTCAGCGCCAGTGCGCGTGTATCACGCACGGGCGCATAATGATTCCCGAATTACCGCGATGCTAACCTCAACACCACGATGGATCTGAGCACAGAAGTAGGAGACGGGATCAGGGGAGTAAATAAACGTTGTGGAGTGTTAATGAAATCATCATTATACCATAGGTACCTATACTGGAGCATCATGATTTCTTCTATTCTTAATAACCCACAAGTTATTGAAACACAAGTTAATGAGTTGGCAGCTAAGCTCTCACAAACCTCCTTACAAAAGAATCGATTGAATGCACTAAAAAAACGCCCTGGACCACATAGACAACCTATTGCAGCAAGGCCACGTTGGGTCCCTGTACCGTCTGCATCACCTTCTAAAAGCAAACGGAGTAGAACTGTTGAGTTCAAGCTTGGTGTACTCTCTTGGGCACGCCATACACAAGTTGATAATGGTAAAGGTAGAGTTAGAAAACCTACATTGGAAGAGATTCGGCAGAGGTTCAGATTGAAAAATGCAGCTACAATATCAAAATGGAGAAAGGTTTATATCCTTTCTTACTATATACTACCTATTTACTTAAAGCTAATATTAGATAGAATGAAGAGCTACTTTTAAAAGCACATGGAAAATCCCGGCGAATACGACAAAACATTCCGCGATGGAAAGAACTTGAGAAAGCACTTGTTACCGCCTTTACAGCAAGACGACAAATTGGCCGCGTTGTACGTTACCGGTGGTTTGAGCGAACTTCAAAACAGCTATTTAGTGAGATTTATCCTGATTCATCGGTCCAATTTCGATTTTCTCAAGGCTGGTTCCGGCGATTTTTAGCTCGTAACGAAATTACCCTCCGTGCAATAACCAACAAGGCCCAACAAACACCTGAGGAATACCATGAACTTATTATCAACTTTTTATGCTTCAATCGCCGGAATTCACAACTACGAGATGGCACTACCGATGTTATGCAGAGAGTTGGACGATATTCAATTTCCAATATCGTGAACATGGATCAAACACCCTTGCCTTGGGAATACTTGGAGGGCAAATCATATGAGTTTAAAGGAAGCAAAACTGTATGGGTAAAGAGCCAAAAATCTGGGTGGGGGAAGCGGCAGGCAACAATTCAACTTACAGTTTTTGCAGACGGAAATAGTGAGCGGCACGAGCTAGCTCGAGGACGTCGACCGTAGGGTGGACGGCTGGTGAAGCAAAAAAATGTGAAAAATGCAATGCGCAAATGCGCAAATGCATCGCAGTTACACAATAGCTATATGAGATACATAGAGAATTAGTGAGCATTACTAGTCAAGTGTCTTTTTGGCCTGGCGGACGGTAATCTCTGCGTTTACCACCTCCGTGACAGAGTAGAGAAGCTGGAGATTAGCCCCCATGTATAATCGCATTCCTGTGCTTAGTAATGCCAAGATTGCACGAACCGCGCGCTAGTGCGATTAATGGCGCCTGAGCCATGCCAAGACCGAACTAGCGCGCGTTCATTTTCTTGCTCTTAAGTGAGTTAATACGGTAGCCCAGGACACCGCCAAAACTGTTACATCAAATCAAAAAGCAGTCAACCTCCTCTTTAGCTGTTCTCTGACGCCAATTGCATCAGGAGGCATCTCTTCGCGTAGTACGGTGCAGCCTGTCAAGCAAACTGTGATATATCCTACAGCGGGGAAGTGTGTATGTACTCAACATCTTTGGTTCAGGTGGCCGGACTCCCAAATAGTCCCAACAGTATCCCCCAGGTACGTCCTACTGATGCTCCAGCTGCAGACAAACACCAACCAGGGTTACATCTCATTTTTGGGCCTCGACTACTAACAGAAGCTCATAAAATCATTTTCTTTCATTTGCGCGTGGAGAGTCGTGCTTACTCCCAAGCTTTACTCCTCAGTCAGCATATGTATTAAATTCAGGAAAATCCACCTAGCAGCTGTTACTTACGTGCTTATTGGAGAAATGTACTGCATGTCTGTACAGAACATTTGGTTCTTGAGAATCCTGAAGTTCCCAAAGGCGCTTGCTTAAAGTTGGTGTACTTTCATAAGCCTTCACCGAGTCCAACTGTGCAACTCTAGCAAAGGCGCTGTCCCATGCACTCAAGATGGCCTGCAACTCTTCACTCCTCTTATTGTAATGTTCCACCAATTCAAGTTGTGCAGAATACGTTGCAGAATTGATGTGATCGATGCTATCAGTTCTGTCGTGTTCTGGTAAACACATTGTGGAGTAGTGAATATGAGTTGTAATGATTATGACTGTTTGTATTCAGACTTCGATTTTGGCCGGAGAGAGGTGAGTGATCTTTTTGTAGAAGAAACAGTTAAAGAGTACCCAAGCTGTATGGCCCCAGGAAATCTGATGTGTAGATGGTCATTTATTAAAAGTTTGGGATTTAAACTCATGAGCCGCCTGCCTGTGATTCTTTAAGCGGACTACTTTGCAACTACTTCAAGGAGGGTTAAGCACTGTGGGTCTGAGAGAATATTGCAGACATAACCTGCTTCCCTCAATTTATATATGGCAAATGCCAATGAATTCAGCTACAGATCAGTGGTAACCAATACTGCAGGGCTGGCATTATCATGAGACAGCAATTAGTCCTCTGAAGCAGACCCAGCGGAGCTATGAGCCCGGATCCAGTAGATGACCCTGTAACCTACCTCTAACAAGCACTTTCTGCCATCAAGAGCACAGCTGATACCACCGATCGCGGCGGATCACGTACAATGCAATACAGTTCTACAAATGTCGTCGGCTCTATGAACAATCCTGCAGCCTCTAGTAGTAAGGCGGGAAAAAGGAATAACCTAGTTTCACCGCATACAAGCGGGGCGCTGATGGATCTGTTGGAATGGGCGGGACAGGACGCACGTAAATTTTCTACCTACTATTCTTCTTTACTTTCCTTTATGTAACTAAATATCGCCATAGACCTTAGGGCGGCATGTGATTAATGATATAAAAAAAAAAAAAAAAAGAAATACAGGTTTAGCCCCATTGGAGCTTTTACTCAAACTCGGTTTCAAGAGTTAAAATCACATGTGGTCAGCGCGCATGTACGTGCGACGCAGCGAAGCACTAATATACCCAAATGACTGTAGCATCTGGAGGGTCAGACATATAAACACAACCACTTTAGCGTGAGACTATGATTCTGACCTTCAGTCCTATTGGACAATTACCGTGTTATGACGCTGCGAACTCATTACATAGATACTTTCTATGATCGATGTGTATGCAAAAATATATCCTATGTAACTATTTAAATTCTGTTTTTCTTCAAGGAGGATTGGAAACTTACTCTCCCTTAAATTATTAACCCTAATCTACATGACTTCGTCCTTCCATTGCGAGAAGTCTATATCTCTGCAATCTGAAACGTTTCGATACTAGTGCAACCGGCATCCTGGGACGCATAGCACGTGACCAAAGATGATCATGAAACACCGGACAACAATATATTTCAGATTTCAGATACGCAGAATGCATATGAGGTCTTTCCCATGCTATAGAGTAAGTATCTAGATAATGCAAGTGTTGCTGGCTTAAAATGTAATAAATTACCTGGAATAAAGCCTGTATATATTCACTACGAGTGTAACTATACTCCATTTATGTAGCTAGTAGTGCTCAGGCAATAACAACAAGTGGCGGCATGCCGAGGTCCAGATAGGGCTGTTCCAGTGTGTAGAAGGATGAGTGGTAACCTAGAGTGTAAAGCATGAGTGTTACATTCGGATTTTGCATTAGGTTGTTTTTCTTCTTCCTCTGTTAATAGGCATGGACCTTGCCATGGCCCATAGGGCGGTATGCGAGTAATGGAACAATGGAAAGAACGCATCCCGACCTTTGACAGTAGCAATGGCCAAATTCGCCTACGAAGACGCAAGAAATAAAACCAATACAATATAACCTAAACCTGGTCCTCTCATATCCATCCATCTCAGCAATTGCACCAAAGCGTTCTAAAGTTTGCAATGTGCGGGTCACCTATGTGTTGGCAATCCTCTGTAACTGACTTGCTGTAAGGCCACACTCAGAGATGACCAGAAGGTTGAGAACTGGCGGAATACACACAAGACTTGTATTCACATGATGAATTTCGAGTGCGAAGCGTGGGTACAAAATGCAGTGTTGTGAGAGTGCCGAAAGTATTCTAATTACAGAACAAACATGCTACTTTAATATATATATTAACAAAGGAAGCAAAGAGAGCAGTAACTTGACTCGCAAAGTAAAGAAAGATTCTATGTCAAAGAATTTCAATAACGAAAAAACTCGAATTAATTAAAGAAGAATAATCAAAGAAGCCAGAGAAAGCTCCATCTTTTATGCCAGAGTGACAACCCGATATCACAAAGCTTACCCTATTCCGGCGCAACGCTAATTCTTTCAGCTTCCCCATACTGCCTGCTCAAATGTATACAAAGATTCACCATGGATACCAACGGTTTTGTTTGACGTGCTATGATGTCCGCTAATACTGACCTCTTGAACCAACGCAGCAATTGCCCGCATATATAGGGTATTGAAATGAGTGATTCTACTACACTCCGTTAGTTAATGTTCAAACACCTGTTTTGCGGTCAGAAAGCCGGCTGAGAAATTGTAAATTACTGGAGCAGATACCGATGCAGGTACGAAAGCTGCTGCAGCGTGAGCCAGTATTTAAGTCTGCTGCTAAGATTTCAGGATCATTTATCAGAATTCTGGCTCGAAATCCCCTTTTTAGTGCTACTTTTACCAACCTTTTTTTTTTTTTTTTTTTATTTCACGTGACCCCGCATGCAGCTTTTCGCCATGGCAGGGCACTTTTACCAACCTAACTAAGTAACTTTCACATATCTGTCAGCTGTATTGCTCACATGGCTGGACACAACAGATCATTTTTTGGAGGTAGTTAGTTCACTGAGTATTCCTGGCTGTCCTGATTTGATTCTCTATCGACCTCTAATGGGGACAAGGTGACCTGCCTATGAGATATATTCAGAAGACGCATAGAAGCTGTAAAATGCACCTGTTTTGCATACCACACTTGGAATTGCATGCACAGTCCTTTATCAAGAACGTGGGATCCAAGCCAGTTCAAATCTGCAAACCTAATCTGCAACAACGGAACCACCACTCTAAGTCAGGAAATGGCAGCTCTAAATGCAGGCTGTCTGATACCTTAAGGAATTACGATACGGAGCTAAAGTGGGGCCTCTGGGCCTCTTGTACTAACATGTGTGTTGACACTGTTGCAGGCAAGGACGTCACACTGGCATCACTAATATTGCCAAAGGGCTTGAGATCAAGTGAACCTACAAATACAATCAGTAATTACGGGATCGCTGTGTAACAGAGCAAAAGCTACCTGAATTAGTTGTGCTCCTAGATAGCAGCTGCCCGTCAAGTTGGAGTCAAGGGAGCATGAACAGCTAGGTGCATGTAGGACTGCATGCATTCTCTCTCACCCTAGACGCCCAGGCAGAAAAGCACGAATGGGAAAGAAGGATTGAGGAAGAAGAAGACCAGGGCTGGAAGACGGTGTACACGGCCGGCAGCAGAATCGAAGGGAGGACGGGGGTGGGACTATGGAAAGACAAACCGGAATCACACTACCTAGGCCCCAGGGCCACAGTGAGTGACGCCGAGCTTATCGCCATGGCAAGAGCCTTGGACGAAGGAGATGAGGAGATCTTGCTGTTGACCGACTTAAAGGTGGCTATCCAGAGACTGAAAATGATATCCCAAAGACTCCCAACACCCGGGGGGGGGGCAGCTCACACGGTCAGGACGGCCTGGGAGAAGAGACAAACGGGGGGGTTAGATGTGGCAGTGATGTGGATCAAAGCCCACAAGGGCACGGAGGGAAACGAGAGAGCAGACAGAGCGGCCAAAATCGGCGCCTTCTTACCATATCAAACGGGGGTGGTCACCGAAGTCGGGATGCGCGCAGAAACATGGGCCCAAAGAGCCGAAGACAGGAGTCGACTGGGCTTGAGCTACCGACCACTGAAACATCTAGGCGGACGGACAGCACCCTAGCGGGGCTACTAGGAGGCAAGGGCCTCCGAGCATGGAAGCACAGAATCAACAAGGCGGAGAGCCCGGAATGCCGCTGGTGCGGAGGAGGGGCAGAAACGACGAAACACATCTGGGAAGAGTGCCGGACGTGGGACCAGAAATGGCCAGGGGGAGGCTACGGTGAAAAAACCCCCGGAGGCGGAGGAGGAGGGAGCGGACACACTAGCGATCATGCTGGAATGGGCAGGAAAAGAGTAGGGAGGAGCCAGTGTTTGATGCTTAATTCGTTCCCTTTGCTATATTTATCTCCTATCTAGTTATCTCATATGTACATAACCTCGCTATAGCCCCTAGGGCGGCATGCGAGTAATGATATAAAAAAAAAAAAAAAAAAAGTGATGTGGAGTTGAGCTTTAAAGAACACAATGGTTTGTCACTATCCATTTGCAGTATAGTGGCAACATTATTTTAGGAAGCCCTCCCCTTTGTCAACTCAAACAACATGCTGCGCGCAATTTGTTTTACATTGGTAAATGAATCATGCTCCATTCATCGGACATTATAAACCACCTGCATTCTTGATAGCAAGTCTGCAGTGGAGTGGAAAATGTGCACTTGTGGAAGGAAACGCACTAAGGCAGACTTATAAGTCTGTACTCCAACTCCTGAACGCCACAAAGCAGCAAAACAACACGCTGCCTAAGGTAAAGGAGCGGTTGCATGCAGACAAAAAAGGAAATATGTAAGTACATAGTTTGCTCGGTTAGTCAAAAGTGGTGGTTGAATAATTCTACAAAAATTCAGCAGCAATCTAAAGCTCAGATTTCACCGAAGTTCAGCAATTCCTCTTCCAAGTGACTTTCCACCTTCATCATATTTTCAGGATCCTTTCGATGGCCTTCATTCTCTTTTAATGGAAGTGGCCGCCAAATTGTATAATCGCTTCGAATTTAGAAATTTTACTTCATGGTAGGTATTGGTTACAAATTTCTTTCTTGCACGTACAACAAAGCAATCTCTTAGATGCCTCCTGAACTTGAACCTCCTCTCTTGTCTTTAGCTCATCGCCTTTATCCAGAGATCCCCTCTTCAACCACTGGAGTATACTGCTATGTAGCCTTTTTTTTGGTGCGACATGGAACAGCAGTGCGTGGTTTGCGGAGCGACATGTCTGATGCGTATGAGTACGAGTGAGTGAGTGCGTGTATATCGGCTGATATGTATCGATTGTGATTGTGGGCTAGCTGGCAACGGGCTCGGGATGTTCAGATTTCGAAATCGGCCAATTGAGAGCAGATATTTGGCATTTGCGTGGCTTTATCTGTCTACTTCTGTACATAAGCAAGATAATACTGTGCCGACTCTTCATTGTGAGAGTGTAAGACCTTACCCACAGTTTCTCTTTATTAAGCTACTGAGAAGCCCTGCCTTGGCGAACAGCTGCATGCGGGGTCATGTGAAAGAAAAAAAAAAAAAAAAAAAAACCTACAGTACTGAGAATCTGACAATTTGTGGTTTTGTGCTGTTCACGTACTTTAATCAGTTTATCCCATGCAGCTTGCTGTAGAGTACACGCACTTTTAATGTGCTCAGCGAAGTCGTATGGGTGCTCGTTGTACGCAGGATGCAGGTGATCGAATGTTAGAAGTATGTATCTAGTCTCACGCCAAGCCTCCCTACTTTTTTTTTTTTTTTTTTAGGTAGTATCACATAACCCCGCTTGCTACTCGCTATGGCAGGGCAAGCCTCCCTACTATAGAATATTTATCTATTATTCCCCTTCTGTGCCATTATAGATGAAAAAGGGTGGTTGCAAACATATGCGTAGACTACTTTGATCATAATGGGGTGGCATAGAACTCTCCGTCTAGTCTCATTTATATGACACTGCATCAGAGAGGGTAGGTCTAACGCTTCAGGATCATATTTTCTATTCGTACCCTGTGTGCGGGTTAGCTGCAGCAAGAACTTGCTCATTCCCTCTTGACAACTAGGTCGTCTGAACTGCTGAATGTTTCTCCATTGTAGCATACTTGGGGCCGCAGAAGGCCGTTTAATAGGTTGAGGGTGGGAGTATTATTTGAGGAAATAAATGCATTGGTACCCATTTGTATACGTAGCTTCCTTCAGCCTTGTGGGAGACTTCAAATGACTTTTTTTGTTCGCACTATCAGGTGGGAGAAAGCTTTTATTCAATACAAATCTCTCCCATATATGCGCATAAATGTTTTGTTATGACTTTGTCTTTACAAATATGAGTGGCAATCCACCAATAAGGAGCAAAGAAAAGATAGTTAAGGAATGATTTTAACATTCTTTGATAATCGACTGATCCAAATCGGTTCACAGCTACAGGGTTGCAATGACTGATAACCTTCAACCCGCTGGACAGAACCAATGCAAAATTATCCAATCCGCATACAGGATACCAACTGCTTGGTCCAGTTCCGGACAGCCACCATATTTTATTTCAAGAACCAAATCGTCTATGCCGCTATAGCCATATTTTTTTTTTTTTTTTTTTTTTTTTTTAATTCACGTAACCCCGCTTACAGGCTACCAGCCTATGGCAGGGACCCGTATACCCGGGTCAGGTTAAAGCAGCTACTTATCTACACTATGTACACGCTTGATACCGGGATGTCTCCGGACAGTCCTTTTGGACTGTCCTGACTGTCCTGACTGTCCCGAAGGTTGCATAACTGACTGTCCCATCTTGCATATGGTGCGGCTGAGCTGCCTGTCTCAAACTTGGCCACTAGCGAGAATTCATTAAAAAAGCGAAGTACCTAAATACATGATTGTACGAAATACAGAATGATACATCATAGTGATGCAGTAGAAGATACAGTGATACAATTCTTATTACGCTCCACACTCTCTGTCCGAGCCCACTTTCGCTGCCTTTCTGCCATTTCAGCTCCTGTCAAGGTACGACCAGCTACTTTTTCTTTATTTTTACGTTGGGGCAATATGCTGGAAGATACGACTGGTGCAAAGTGATGAGGTACTGTTGGTACTGTGAAATGATCAGTGATATGACAACCAGCTGTTGTTAGTTCTCTTAATATCCGATTGATTCTTTCCTCAACAGTAATAGGAATTTTACTGCTATGACGGCTGTTATAGTATGCTTTAGGATTCAACTGCATTCCTTCTTCTGTACGAAGGTGTAAGGACATATTGTAACTCAATCCTGCTCACCTATACTGTATAGCATCTCCTACTGCTTGCTGATAATCAGTATTGCGACGTTTATGCTGGATATATATTAATGGATTTGGTGCCAAAGGATGAGTATGGATTTTATCTGATATCGCAAGCACCCAAGTATCTGTTCCACTATCTATATCTACTCGCAAATTGATAGATATTGCCCATAGACATTCTTTGGCTTGTGTGTTGGTCTGGTGTCTGCGCTGTACTATATATATATTAGTACATAAGTCTTAATTGACATACCTTCAGAATTCTCTGCATCTAGTTTTCTAGTATCTCGGGGCTTGCCATGATGTACACATCCATAGCGGATACGACCTTTCTTTTCAGACCCACTCAAAGTCACCACAGCGAAGCCTTTGGTATATGCATAGTCCCGGAGTCTATCTAAAGCCATATTTGGCCATGCATATTGCTCGCCATCCATAGGGTCTTCACAATGTAATTCAGGCATCTCTTCTACAACCTTTATTACTACCGAAACAAGCGCCTTTGGAAGGCTCGGGTGTGGAGTCCAGGTCTGTTTCGCACTCAAGGTACTGGTTGCAGTGGAGAGTGACATTTTAGTGAGCGCAAAGCAAGTATAGGGCAGAAAAATTAAATAAGGACTCGCGAGTACTATATGAATATATGTATCGGCTGGAAAATATCTGGGATGTAAAGTGCGTGAAGCCTTTGTAATTGTGTTGGAGTCTTGCAAAAATGAAAATCTCAAAACCAGTAGCTACAGTGCGAATTATCAAAGAAAAATTTCCCAGTTCGGAGAGTCAGGCGCACTGATTACCCTGCACCGAAAATATCTGCAGACAGTCTGCCACACCAAGACAGTGAGCTCAGCCGCACCATATGCAAGACGGGACAGTCAGTTATGCAACCTTCGGGACAGTCAGGACAGTCAGGACAGTCCAAAAGGACTGTCCGGAGACATCCCGGCTTGATACACACCGCTCCCTTCGGCCGTTCAGCTAGCCCAGATCGAGGCTGGCGAACCATACCTCGACTGGGTTGCCCTCTACCCCCTCCTGCTTCCACCCCTTCTCCTCTAATTCCTCCCAGCACTGCCAGGTGACTATCTTGCCACTCTCCTTCTTTCTCTTGGGCCGCTCCAGCTCACCACACTCGAACACCACATGTTCTGCACTCCAAGCTGCTCCACAAGAGCACCGCGCCTCCTCTCCACTGATTTTCCTCCTCCACATGGCTCCACCTTTCCCAGTTCGCAGCCAGGTGTAGTTGGTGAGGGCCCTTCTGCACCACTTCACGAACTTGCCCTTCCAGAACCCAGCTCGCTCCCACTCCTCCTTTCTCTTTCGAACTAACTCCTGGCGCAGACCGCCCTCAGTGGCCTGCCCATCGTACCTCATGCATCTGGCCCCCTCCTTGGCCCTCTCATCTGCGATCTCATTGCCCTCTATCCCCACATGGGCCTTAACCCATGCAAGCCTCAGAGCTCCGGGATCCCTCAAGTTCCGCCGCCTTTCTGCCACGAGCTCTACCACTCGCGCCAGGTTCGCAGTCCTCGCTTTTCCAGTTTTCCCTGCTGTCTCAACTGCGCTAATTGCTGCCTGAGAGTCTGCAAGCAGTAACACTTTCACCCTGCCATCCACCGCCTCGAGAGCCCCTCCCGCTATAGCCATTGGACAGCACTAGTCTTCACAAAGATGCCAGTATTAGTAAGTAGTTCCGCTCAAGATTGACCAAATATAGAGCTCGAAGGTTGACCAACTAAACAGCGCGAACCCAGTCATATTTCCTTGTGATGAACTATTTCGAATTCCCGTTGCCAGTGCAACTTTTCTATCTTGACCAGGTTCTCCACAAGAGTCAATACCAATCACGACCCAGCATATTCACTGGTAGCCAAATGTTTGGTTATGTAGTGCCTGGATTTGCTTAAGTTTATGCGCGAATGCATTCAATTACTCTCGCATATCTGTCCAACAATTGAATATACCTAGTATCCAAATACTAGGGGTTGTTTATTAATATGATGAGATAAAAGCACCACTTAGAAGCTAGCAGCACACCGAAGAAAGAACAGTGCACGGCATGCTTTGTTATTGATTGCTAGGGCTAATGTGAGTGTGTTTGTGGATGAACAAATTACAGTCCTAAAAATGTTGGTTAGACCATAACTAAGATTAGGCGATTTCGGAACGCTCTGATAAAGGACTATAGTTCATATTTTCTTCGATCCGATATCGATATATTAACTGTAGGATCCATTTATGCGGCTGCGACCAATCCCATGATACAGAAATTTGCAGCCACAATGTCAAGTGGTTCGAACTGCTATTTTTGTTCCTACAGGCCCAGTGATTCATAGTATCACGACCACTTTCGTTGGGCCCATTGGTTGGAAACTACTTTCTCGTTGGAAGACAACTTGTGAACATCCGAGATGCCGCCAAACTAGTGTCCAATGTCATTATTACTGTAGTTTACCACTTTCCCGGACCCCACTTTCCCGGACACATTTACCACCAAAACTGCTCAAACTTCGCACTCAATATCTCAACAACCACAACAGCATTTGTGAATGCGCTTTGTATAGCTATTAGACAAAGTGTAATTCTTGCTATCTAGCACTTTTTCTTCATCAAAAATTGTGGGTGCAAAGGGATTATGGCTTGTCGCATTTTTGTTGGAAGGCTTGGCATTTATTTGTATGGGATCTCCATACAAATGTCACCACCCCCGAATTCTGCATGCTACACATGCAATCAATTCATGAAAAAAACTCAGACACTCACATTCAATAGGATCACTCAGTTGGAAACTATGAGCAACGTAGTTAAGTAATACCTGTAGCGGTTGTGAAATTATTCACAATATTCATATTTCCCATAGAAACCATTTGTACGAGAAACACACCCAAAAGTAGATAGTTGTACACCAACTCTACAATTCAACAAATGAAAGTAAACTAAATGCAGCACCTTACTATAACTCTTCAGGTGATTCTTGACATATACTATCATAGCTATTGTAATTAGCGTTGAAGAGTAGGACTATATTCAAGTCTTATGAACGTTTTGTATGGAGATCCCATACAAATAAATGCCAAGCCTTCCAACAAAAATGCGACAAGCCATAATCTCTTTGCACCCACAATTTTTGATGAAGGAAAAGTGCTTGATAGCAAGAATTACACTTTGTCTAATAGCTATACAAAGCGCATTCACAAATGCTGTTGTGGTTGTTGAGATATTGAGTGCGAAAGTTGCGCAGTTTGGGTGGTAAATGTGTCCGGGAAAGTGGGGTGTCCGGGAAAGTGGGGTGTCCGGGAAAGTGGGGTGTCCGGGAAAGTGGGGTGTCCGGGAAAGTGGGGTGTCCGGGAAAGTGGTGAACTACAGTAAGCTTGAGTCTGAGGAGATGAAATCATGCGACTTTAGTTTGCTTTTATCTCGACATCACAATGAAGAATCCAACTTTGGCAAGCGTGGAATGAGGTATAATCTGCGTACTCTAAATCCACTTTGTGAGATTCACCCCCCGCGAAGTCGTCCATTGGAGTCTGGGCAGGCGTGGTATAGCAACGCTACCTATCATTATGTAGGGTGGCAAAGACCACCTCCAGCTTAGTTATCAATGTGTTCGTAGGCGCAAACGCCCGATATATGTCAACCACCATGTGCTGCTGGGGGTACGCCCGTGATTTGTATGGATCTGACGCTGTTTTTTTTTTTTTTTAATATCATTACTCGCATGCCGCCCTATGGGCTATTGCGAGGTTCTGACGCTGGTGCTATAACCGCAAGAAGTGCATCTTTCATAACAATATCTGAAGCCCTGGATGCCTGTTCGTAAAACTATGCTGCAGCTGGTCACGCCGCTGGTAGACAGGTAAACATTCAAGTTTAATGACTGCGCAAACCATGGAAACTGACTAGTGTACTCACTCCACTGAAGCGCTGACCAGGTAATCTCAGCGTCACCTGGCAGCTACCCGGAAGGGTCCCACCGCCACCTCTTCACCAGCCAAAACCGATGCCACCACCAGAGGAAAATACGGCATCGTAATACACGGGATCGCCTTGCGGAAGGATTTGGGGAAGATCAAACTTTGGCTGGAAGCCGCGAATCGGGAACTGGGGAAGATAAGCGGGATTCGTTGGTTAAGGAAGAGGACAATACTCGAGGAGGAGGGGAAGAAGACAAGTTCGGTGGTGGTGTATTTGGGAAAGGAGATGGAGGTCGAGAGGGTCAGGCTTAGTGGGCGATGGTTCAGATCGGTCCTGTATGAGCCGGAGAGGGGACGGAAGTAGGGGATACCGGACGACTCCCGCATCACTGAGAGGCACCGCGGGCATCACGGGCATCACTTGTACGTAGTTGAGGTTTGATGTGTTTTGTTTTTTGTTTTTTTTTGTTTTAGTTAATATAAGACCCTCCCCATAGCCCGTTGGGCGGCACGCGAGTATTGATATAAAAAAAAAAAAAAAAAAAAAAAAAAAAAGACCAGGTAATCTCTTGCTGTATTTGGCAGGAAATTGCCCTGCACTGAAGATATGAATAGTAACATGACTTTAGCCTCATGTCAGTTTCGTCCACTCTAGTACCCAATCATGATTCATCTTTACGGGGCTAGGTGGTAGAAGCTCGGGCAGCTGTATGCATTGATTCTCAGGCCAGCGGAGCACCGGCGCCGGTTCATTGGGCAGGTGGCGAGAGCGTGGAAGAAGGAATGGGAGAAATTCCAATACCGAGTAGCCAGGAGGATTACATTCTGGGCGAAGGTCAAAATACCCAGTGCCTTGTAGGTGTTAGGCACGTGAGCTAATTAAATACCATCCCCTCCTTTTGCATCAGGATGTCCACCACTGCCTCCAGAAATTTCCAGAGCAATTCACTTCCCCTTCGGCGGTGGATACCGCTTGAACTCCTCCTCCTGGCACTGACTTGTCACGATGGGATGGTGCATGAGCTCAACTTAATAACAAGTTCGTACCTGCCTTAAACTCTTACACTGACTTGTGTCAGTGTACGCCAGTCAATGTATGTCAAGGTGTGACAAATCGAACCGATAGGCAAGCCAGTTTCTTGAAAATGGCGTGATACCGACTGGAAGCCGATTTGGACCGAAATAACTGACTTGGAAACCGAGCCGAGCGCGGGTGCTAGAAGTTCTGGATAGATGTCACAATTTGATGCAATGTTACTGCATGTTGATACATGTCTTTCCACATGCCGGTAGAGTCCCCCACAATGTTACCTGTGTTGCAGTGTCATGGTGCAAGAGTTTATCATCTGATGCGGGCCGAGAGCCGCAGTCAGAATGTGACTGCCCCGAGAGGTTCTGCCATTCGGTGGCTTTACTCTTACCTAGAGGTCCGTCCGGTGGCTTACACTGTGCTATGACCATGCCCAGATCCTTGCAATACACATCCGTGCCCGACCCATGTTTCATTTGCCGAGAAAAGGTTTTTTTGTACAGTACCCTGAAAACAACACGGACGTCCTTGAAACACCCATCTAGTTTTTTAAATAGTACTAAGTGTATCTTCGCCATGACAACAACAGTGACGCTACAGCACATTAAAAAAACACATGACCAGTGTTCATAGAAAAGTATCATTCTTGAATTCTCATTTTTTTTTTTATTTTTTTTTTTTTTATATATATATATATCAGTACTCGCATGCGCTATGGCGAGGTCTAGTTACATGATGGTTAAGGAGAGAATATAAAATAAAGAAAGATAAAAGAAAAGAAAAGAAAACTATGGAATATGAATGAATTCTCATTATTGTATATAAGAACTATTGTAAAAAATGTATCCTATATATATAATCTACCGCTGTATCAACAACTACTTGATTCTGTTCCTCCCCCCGCCGTCCTCGGAGCCGGCCACAGGTTCAGCGCATCCCACGTCGGGCCCTCGGCTCCCGCCATCCCCAGTGCCGTCTGGCGCCTACCCAATGTGCCGCTGTCTCCTCGGCTTCCGACCGAATGGACCTCCAGGAGCAAAGCCACCGGATGGACCTTTAGATGTGGCGAGGAAGTGGCTGAGGAATATCTATAGATAGAAGATCATGATATCATAACAGTACACTCTCGATATAAGAATGTCCTCGGGAGGGTGTATATTCTTACATCATATTGTAGATGTTCTTATACTAAAATTGCTTGGCAGTCCCTATACTAACTGTATGGAGTAAGGCCTGACAAGTGAGGTCGGTTATGCAATGGTATTGCATCGGCAGGGGATGATATGCAATCCGTATGCGGCACTGAACGCAGTTAGGCATTGCATATGCAGTTGTAAAATAAGATTGTACATGACTAAGCAGAAAAAAATAAGAATATCCTTAAACGAAATATTCTTAATCTGTAGGGGAGAGGGTCGCACACATTCTTACATCGAACATACTCTTATATCGGGTATTCTTATATCGAGAGTGTAATGTAGCAAGTTAGACAATAGATGGAAGGCACGCAGGATTGACTATAAGAAGGGACAGCAAGGGCTACCCTCTCCGGGCTGCGAAGATGTGGAGGAGAGGGGAGGGGGGAGAGGTGGAGAGATATAGAGGAGCTTCCCTGATGCAGAAACCAGAAGAACCGTCCGGAAGTTTCTGGAATCAGGTTTCTAGAAGGGGAGAGGGGGGGTGGAACGGGGATGTGTATATAGAAATTTCTTTGTTATGCCTGTCTCCGGCTTGCCCAGGGACCCTGCCATGGCTTGGCGCTGCAAGTGGGGTTACGTGATTTAAAAAAAAAAAAAAAAAAGGGCTGCCCTTTCGAAGGTTAAGCACCAAGCGTTGTAGTTGCGAATATGAAGATCCTACTGAGGCTGAACGGTACCAACTATTCTGTTATGCTCAGCAGCATTCAAAGCTTAAACAACGGGAGCTACAGGTGTTTTTAGAAGAACTTAAGAATGAATTGTTCAATCGACAAGTGGTTTATGCGATTTCAATAGGGTGTTCCTATACCTTGTGATCTCATGAAGTGCCCCTTTGAAACAGGCATCTATTACCTCTTATTTTGCTGCTGTATATAGTTTATTATCCAATGTACGTATCTGCTATAGCTCTGACTGCATGTATATAGCACAAAATTTGACCTCTCCATTCCAACCTGGATAATAACCTGTCTTATTTGATAGAACCCGCCGGTCCCGACGTTATGACCGGTTTGACTGTATTGGCCATACTGGCCAGTGGTTAGTCTCCTGATCAAAGATGCAGATATTGGTGTAGCCATCAACCCGTGCCTTACCAATTCCCGCACCTTCACATACTGAGAAGTCACTTAGTTTCATTTTTGATGCCCACCAGTAAATGCATTGAGACTACTGCGTACTGCCTTCAACTGCAACATTCCTGCGCATCAGATCCGGAGCTGAGGTGGATTTAAGGATTCTTTTATATATATATCATTACTCGCATGCCGCCTTCTAGGCTATGGCGAGATTAAGGTATGCCGAATGGGAATCATATAGGAGGCGAAACAGAGACTGCGATCAATGACCCGCTGGGGAGGGGCATTGGGAGCACTGCTAACGGAGAGCAAATAGATATTTTTTCGGCCACGTAACCCCAAATACAGACTTCCAGCCTATTGCAGGGAGAACAGATAGCGATGATGGCGCCCTGGAGACCAAGATGCAGACTCTGGCCTGTGTCGAGCTAATGATAATGGGAACTGAGTCCTATGGCTATTGTATGTTGGGGAAGAGGGCTTTGTGTGTGTACCATGGTCATGGGCGTGGGACGACGAGGTGTTGCCTGCACGGTCTCAAGCATTGTTCTAGGCTTTTTTCCCTCTTCACCTATTATCATCGACGACTATCTTTAGTTTGTGTTTTTACAGAAGATGAGGAACTTCACAATTCACTTACTGCGACAAGAATCGCACGTATTCATTCGCCCCTTATGCGGGGCCCATGTGCTCGCCCACATCGCAGCATCATGCCTCCGAGAGCAGCAAGAGCAGACTGAGTCGTATGCACATGCAAGAATGTGAGATGTCGCTCAGATATGGAGAGGGTCAGTACCGGCCAGTGGCTGATTTCATGGACAAGGATGCAGATATTTGTGAAAAATATAAAATCGCGTCGAGGGATGGATGGTCAAGGCGAAGTTGGCAGAGTCACATTAACATTTTTTGAGCGTCACGGGATCTGTTCAGAAATTACCAAGATATTACGAGAACAGCCCTGAACAAACCAATGGAAAATCCGTTATGATACCAATTGAGACTGGCAACGTAGTTGCCAATGACATATCACAGCTATTTCCTTAATTCGCTCTGCGGGGAGGCAAACTTACAGGTGTTCTTGATGGCTTATCCTAGAGGTGGGGAATTACACTCATGAATTTGCTCGCTAACCTAAGAATTCTGCCTTAGGTGGATTCCTGGTTGAGCGACTACTGGTAGGTTAGCGGGAATCGAATCTAGTGTATATTTGAGATTCTTCATTTTCATCTGTTCCTGTGCACGGTTGTTGATTTGATGATAGTTCTAAGACATGAAGGCAGGAGATATCCACCTAACAAAAAGAGAATAAGAAAAGAAAGCCTATTGGAACCTCTAAAAAATTTGCTGCCTGTGAGTGCATCTAGGATTGCTGTTATCTACTGTGAACCAAAACCCCACACTCCCATGCGTATATCTGTCTCAGATAGTCTTCGTTCCTGAGTGCTCCTAGTGATATAGACTACCTGATCAAGGAACTGATAATGTGCTCAACAATGAGGAACTGGGAGAATAACCCTGGCATTTCCACAACCTCCTCGATTTCATATATCTGCAGTATCAAAAACTTTCGGGTTACTGCTAGTGCATCAGCTGCAGCATCTACATTGTGAATATTTAGCGCTTCATTTGCATATCAGCAGTTCACGACCATTATCACCACCAATATCATAAAGAGAAGTGCTCTTGAGCGTACAATTATGCCAGAAATTCTTATAAATTCTTATACAAACTCTTAATTTCGTCGACAAAAACAAAAGTTTGTTTCAGAAATGCTAGGGTCAGTCCTTGCCATAGCCCAATGAGCGGCTGGCGCGTGTGGAGGGAAAAAAAAAGAAAAGCTGGGATCACGCCACAAATCTTGGCAAATGGTTTCAAGCACTGTACTTACACACAGATGAAGTACCGGAGATGATGAACCTAGTGCGGGAGAGGAAACAGTAGACAGACCCAGGACTGGAGTCGTACTCCGTACAATGCAGGCAAACTGTGAATGCAAATGGCCTACCAGCCTATGGCAGGGACCCATCTGGCCGGATCAGGTTTGAGCACCTACAGGTCCCTGAACAAAAGTCTTGGTGAAAGCGACCTGAGCGCACACGGTGGCAGGTTCCATGTGAACGAAATTTGAAATATCTCAACCATCGGCGACCCGATTAACGTATAATCTGAACAGGTGGTAGTATATAGAGTATGGAAAAGGCTACAGTGCAGGAAGAGACTACAGTAGAAAGGTCAAGGGTGTAGCATTGCAAGAAGCCTCTTGGTTACTAGCCAGTTTCAAAAGTATTCGGACACCTGACTAATGCAAATTATGCGCTAATGTAGTGTATGGCATGCACTAATCCACTTCTAGACAACGTGCTAGCAAAGCTGGGGACGAGGCTACTAGTCAAGTGTGAGCAACCTGCAGCAGTTGTTCTGCACCTGTTTTAGACCGTCCCTCCGCAGCTGTTTTGGCCGTCGTTCTAGCAGATGCTCTGACCGTAAATTTCTGGCAGCTATTTTGACTGTTGTTTTGGCAGCCGTTTTGATAGCCATTTTAGTCAGCAGCCATTTCACCAACTGCTCGCAAAATAAGTCCTCTGCATAGCTCATATAGCACTCATTTATTCGACTGCCACGCCTTTTGCTGTCGCATATCGCCTGCATCGCATATGCGCGCGTACATCCACCGACGTGACCGCGTAGCACTAGCTACAGAGGAGAGTTAAAGAGCGAGAGCAGGAACAAAGAACCACATTTCCATACTGGGCTCCTTTTGGCAGTACCATCTGGGTGAATTCAAGCTGGATCAGATTTTTAGCGTAGATTGTGATGGAGGTTGTGATATACCAGCAGCAGAATTGAGGGGCGGAGATTGAGGGGCCTATGATGAGCGCCCACAACATCGTACTGGAATAGAATTTTCTTGAGCAGATAGAGCGGTGCTTTGGCTCATTTATTACTTTTTCTTGATGTAAATATCCGCAGAATTGAGTGTTATGGGAATATGACAGTTTAAGGGTCAGTCTTCTGGATTTTAGAAGGGAAATTTTGAAGACTTGGCATTTATACATACATTGTTGCTAAGGCAACATATTCTTCTTCCCAGCCCTGAAAAGTTCGAGGTTTGCAAAACCTCTCTCTTGTGGTTATCGAGACTTCGGGCATTGGAGTTGTGCAGATTTGGTGTAAAACGTGCATCGTTACGTGGTGTGCGCCGCTACATGGTGAAAACACAGTTACCAACGTGCAAACTGCAAGTTGGAAAACAAACATATTTGGAATGTTTGTCACCAGAAAAAGATCGTACTTTGAAATTCATCGTAAAAATGCGATATATATTTTAACACCTAGTTTAGGGAATATTCGAATTCGCATTATACAAGTTCTCAAACCGGAAGGCAGCACCAGCTACCCACACTACGTCTCCGGCCTGCAATGCCACCATAGAGACCTATAATAATAAATATCATTCACTGTATTTTTGGTTGCTAATTTCAATTGGTAACGAAGTTTCCATTAGGTTAGTCTCGGGGGAGTCATTCCATTCCTTGGGCAATTGTCAGCTCACATGACTTCGATTTGAGGCAAAATGCACTCTTCAATGGCTGGCACTAGTCTCGTAACCAAGGATTTTATTTTCGACCTCCAGCAGTACCAGCACCCTCTCACGCTTCCTTGCATCGACATTAAACTCAGACCTCTGCCTTTCTGAACTCCTCAAGTATATCCTGCGCTCTCACCCTTAGCTAACCTACTTTACTTCCCTGCCATAGACTGGTAGCCTGTATTTAGGGTTATCCGACCGAAAAAAAAAAAAACTACTTCACTACCGCAGATCATGAGAAGTAGCAGCTTGAACTGTTGCGTAACTTTGATGCCGGAGCCTCTGAACCAAGTGGTTATTGCAAAAGTCGAGGATTTTAAAGGACTGAGAAAGACCCAGAAGTCGTTGCTTTGCAATATGAAGAAGACTTATTACTAACAAACTCAGAAACTTCCTCTGATTTTGTATTTCTGAGTACCAGGGGCCTCGCGAAGTAGTGTCATTTTAGAAATATATGGGGCCATTGAAAACCGAATTTTATAATTTCGGCAAATACAAATATACAGTAAGCTTAAGAAATGGTTGTTGATGATAACTACCAGCTCATCTCATGGGAGATACTGAACCACTTGAGGGAACCAGTTTTCTTAACATTCAGAAACTAGTCCAGCGTAGAAGTCCTTCGACTCTTCCTCCCTCACTCCTACATTCACGGCAGATACCACAATTATCAGAATGGTAGTCTACGTTCCGCATGTGCACACTAGAGTTGAAGTCACCATTGATCAATGCCGTATGCGTTGAAAAAACAAACAGGAGAGACTAGGATGAGCTTACCAGTATTGGCACGAGTAGGCCATCCCGAGTGAGTGTAAGCTTCTAGCCGGAGGATTTGTAGCCTTTCCTGTCGCACGCGTGAGAGCATGCGAAGGTAGCCAAGCCACGATGCTGCACTTGCTGTCCTAGCAGTCAGCCGCAACAGCGGCGAACATGCAGAAGAAGGCGGGTGCTCGGAAGCTGTGGAAGAATTGCAGCTTTTCCATGGTGGTCTAAAACCAGTCTGGGTCAAAAAGAAGATACAAAGCGGTGAGTGAGGGATTGCTTCAAAGATTTTTGGGGACTTGGAAAGCTTAACTGGGTGAGCTTGAGAAAAATAACTTATGGGGGAGTGAAAAGGAGGAAAGAGGTGGAAGGACTGTAGCTGCCTAGACTGGCTTATAAACATGTCCGTACCATCGGCCAGCCAGTTCCAGTACGCAACGCGAAGGTTCGTACATTTCTTGTACCAAATAATTTACGCGCGCGTTGCGGCACCAAGAGGATATATACCTGAATGGTACAGAGTTCCTACTGTAAAAACCGGTTTGCCGCCTTAACTGCAGTTTTCGAACCAGTTGAAGTAGAAGTGCCAGGGTGGAGGGCAGGGCCTTGAAAATCGAAGGGGAGAAGATGTCAGAGGAGGAGGAGGGTTATGTCTACCTGAGAGGTACTTTGAATTGGAAGGAGCCGCTCCCGTTGGCAATACTCCCAAACCTGCCACCATCGGCGAGAAGAGAGCGGGAAAGGAAAACCGCAATTTGCAGAAGATGAAGGTTGGACAGCAGTATACACAGATGGCAGCAGGATCGAGGGGAGGACTGTGGCAGGATACTGGCTGGGTGGCAGGGCTGGAATCCACCTACCTAGGGACAAGGGCCACAGCCAATGGCGCAGAGCTAATAGCCGAGTGGCCAAGGCCCTAGAAAATGAGGATGAGGAAGGTTCGATCATTTCGGACTCGAAAGTGGCAATAGACAGACTGAAGGGGATTGCGGAGGAAAGCCAACACCGGATGAAGCCTGTCGAATATTTCGGAGGGCCTGGGAAGGAAGGATAGCACGGGGAGGTCTGGATGTGACGGTAATGTGGGTCAAAGGACATAAGAGACTGAGAGGCAATGAAGAGGCGGACAAGGTGGTAAAGATAGGAACAGTTTCACCCTACCAGGATGAGGTGGTCACGGAGGAGGGAATGCGCATGGCAGCCAAAGCACAGCAAGCCCAGGAAAGGAACAGACTGGGCCTAGATTACAGACCGTTGCAGAGAATGGGTAGCTGGGTACGCACTTTGGCAGGGCCTTTTAGTAGGAAAAGGCCTGAGGAATGGAGACATAAAGTGAGTAAGGCAGATAGCTTGGAATGCAGGTGGTGCGAGGAGGAGGAGGAGGAGGAGACCACCGCACACATTTGGAATAGATGCGAGGTATGGAGGAGGAAGTGGCCTGAAGGCCTGGAGGCGATGTATAGGCCCCCGGGGGCAAGAGAAAGGAAAGGGCACCCCATGGTGGAACTGATGAGGTGGATAGAGAGATAATCTTCCCTTAGGATTGGGCTTTTACGCCCCTTTTGTTTCTCTGCCTTTTTTCTCTACCTTTTTCTCTCTTAGTTATCTCCTTTGCAACCAATCTTCAACATGTGGCAGCTGATAGTGGGAAGTGTTCCGTGCCACCCATAATGTGAGCCAGTCACCACTAGTCCCGGCCACTCAGCAGACCGGAGCCACTCAGAGTATGCATCTTAGCTACCTATCTCTATCGTAAGGGCACTTTTCGTTCCTAGTGGACAATGAAAGCTTCCCTGATTAGCAAGAGTTATCAGTGGAGCATTTGCGTTCCTCCCAGAGGATGTTTGTAGGGCGCCAGTGGGTGCTGTATATGGCTTGCTTTTCATTGGCTCAAGCGTTACCTTGTGGCCCCCGCGACTGAATAACCCGGGACGATATATCAGAGCGTTCTTGAGCTGACCGCCTGCATGCGATGCCGCGTAGTGAAGGTTACATAAGCTGCTATGAATCCCAGCGTACAGCGCTGATAAACTGCTATTTGGTAATGGATCGTAATTCTCACAGTTTACAACTCTGGGTCCGGAGCTATATGAGCAAGACGTACCCGTTCCTGCTTTGAATTCATTTACGCTACTGTCCCGTTGCGCATCTACCCCAAATCATTATTCCTAGGGACATTGCCAAGTCAGGACAGCAACGAACGACTCCTCACCTAGACTAGCATATAGCGATATTCAGACTAGAGGTATCCCGAAATCGTCATGCCCGACGTGTTCTATCATGAGATCCTCTCTGTTCGGAATGTGCCAGCTCTCTTTTGGTAAATACTTAACATTAAATACTTATACCGAATAGTTGCCAAATTCATACGTAAAGTTTGGACTCGTACCCGGTTGCTAGTAAAACAAGCATCTTCATTATTTGCTGTGTTGGCCTCAGCTTGGTGCCGGTGCTGTGTAGTTACACAAACTACAGTATCCTACTCAAAACTTCATGGTATACTTGACAATGTACGCGTAAGTATGTCAGACGTATCCTGCGAGCATTCGCGAGTACATGACTGGATTTCTTAACAATTACAGGCCTCTCCCTCGAATACGTTTGCATGTGATTTGATTGGTATAGATTTTTTTGACTGAAAAGCATTCGGCGATTTTCATTCCTGCTAAGTAGTTAGATTGGGAGGAAATATCATCACAAATAGAAGACTAGTCACTGTTCCATGCAAGACTATGGCAGTGGTGGCGGCAGATTGAGAATAAAGGCTGCATGGTCAGCAACTGAGTATATGTGAAGGGAGAAATACGGTATCGGGAATTTCCTCATAGGATAGCGCTACAACTTCAGCAAACTGCAGCCAGGAATTAACTTCACTCCTCAACCCTCCTGTCTTGCTTTGTGACAATAAAAATTTTGGGCAACTTTTTCAGTTTTAATGTAACATAACTACGTAGTTAGTATACCAAGTTGATTTTTGATTGCACCACGGTGAGCACGGTAAGGATTCGAAATTTCGAATACTACAAGTAAACAAGCTTCCTCCCAACCTCATGAAAAAGGGAAAAAAAGAAAAAATTCCATGAAGAGATTCCCATTTCACGTCCATTTACCGGACTTGAGCAAAATAACCATGAATCACATCATGGGCCCAAGCAATTAACAAAGGACCGTTCCAGATAAACACACAAATACATACCATCGCCACTTTGCCTCCCTCCACCCACCTCCTCATATCTTCTTCCTTGGACCATCCCCCTCCTCGAAAACTCGCCACGATCTAATCAATCAATACTCATAATCCTTCCCGTAATTCCCTGCCCATCCCTCTCCATATCCACTGTGACCATGGGGCCCATAAACCCCATCGTCTGTCTCCTTCCTCGCGTACCCTTCCATACTCGGTGGCATCGGCGCCACCGGCACAGGCACCGCATACTCCACCTCTACATACTCATTCCTCACCCTGCTCCTGCTGCGGCTCCTGTCACTTCTATGTCCATGCCCCCCACATGCAACAACTCAGGATCCGGCTCTGCGTACGCTGATGGCACACCATACGGCGAGATTTGGTGCCCGTGAGTGTGCACGTGGGACGGATGCGGATCCATCATGACAGGACTCGGCGTGTAATGTTTTTGGGTCCTGTAGTCGTAATCGTAATCGTATCGGGCGGCCTCGTCGTAGCCATGGTGGCCGCCACCGTAGTATGTGCGTGGTGGGGAGCCGCTCTCGTGCTCAGGGGATCGACGGTTGTACGCATGCTCGTACCCATGCGAATGTTTACGTCCGTGTTCGCGTGACGGGGACCGTTTTGGCGAGTGACCTCGACGGGAATGAGGGGAAGGGCTTCGGTACTTGCCGGAGCTGTACGAGTGCGAGTGTTCCCTGTGGCTGTGACTGTGGGATCGGTGGTGACTGTCGTCATCTTCATCGTCGCTATAGTCTCGGCCAGAGGACTTGTACTTATCTTTGTCCTTCTTAGATTTATCCCTATTTCCATCCTCGTTAGTACCAATCCATCCTCCAGGATAAGCGAAGGGTGTCGTTGCGGTGGGTTTGCTGGGGGTAACCGACTTCTCCTTCTTTTCCTTCTCCCTCTCCTTTTCCCTTTCTCTGTCCTTCTTCTCCTTCCTTTCCTTCTCATCATGATAATCGTAATCCTTCTCCTTTTTCTTCTTCTCCTTCTCCCTCACACTCCCGTACTTGTCCTCCTTCTCATTTTTATCCTTCCTATCCCTTTCCTTCTTCTCCTTCTCCCTCACGCTCCCATATTTATCTTTCTCTTTCTCCTCTTTCTCCTTCTTTTCCTTCTTTTCCTTCTTGTCCTTCTTCTCTTTCTCATCCCCAGGGAACGCCCCAGGGAATGACTCCCCCTTATATCCCGCCAACGCCGCGCTCGCAATCCCTCCCAATGTCCCGCCCAACGGACTCGCTGTCAATCCCCCTGTCGGTACCTTCATTCCCCCGATCTTTATATAATCCTCCTTCGCCTTGTCCTTTGAGGACGACCCCTTTTTCTTCTTACTTTTCACCTTCTCCGCCCTTTCCCACTCTCCTCCCTTCAGTTTCCCATGTCCACAGTCCCCTGAAAATCCACCCTTATGATTTCTACCCTCTTTCACCGCATCAGAATTCAATATCCCCTCCAGCGCTGCTCGACCACCAGGATATGCCTCCGCCCACTGCCTCACAACCTCAAACATCCCCGTCTGAATCTCGCTACTCGGGTCCCGGAGCCCAGGGTGATGCAGCACACGCACAACATCATACAATATCAAGCCGATATCTGCGTTCACGTTCTCCCACGCGAACAGGACCCTTGGCACTACATACTCAACTATCTTCGTCGCAATCAAGCCCGCAGGGCAGTTCAACACGTTCGAGAAATGGTCCTTGCTCAGCATCGAATGCGTTGGGTCTGTCGAGTACGGGTTCGACCACACCTCAAACTGATGATGCTTGGCTGAGTTCAGCACCTCCGTCGACCCCGTCTTGAGCTCCAGATGTGCCTGTGCAATCAGCGGGCGTATGTACGGAGACAAAACCGAAAACACATAAATGGACAGTTGGTCGGAAATCTGATCCATGAGCTCCGAGAACTCTGGGAAACCTGGGATGCTCTCGGTAATGCTATCCAACGCCGCCGCAATCGTCTTGACCGCATTATCCCGAAACTCCAAAATCGGGTAAATGTCGCGCGACAACTTGACCGGATCGAAGCTGGCAGGGTCCTTCTGGGCTGCTCTGGACCCAAACTCGCTTGGGTCCGCAAGCTTCATGTTCTCAAACTCGCGAGCATCGGCGGCTTGTTCGAGAGTATCGGCTTGTGCGGCAAGCGCGGCGCAGTTTGGAATTTTAGATAACAGGTCCTTGAGGATCGAGGTTTGCACGTGACGGGTGCCGGACTTTTTGTTCTCATTGTGGGCTTCCTCGAGCACGAGGTCCATCTCTTGAAGCTCCGTCTGCGTAAACTTGTCTTGTGCCTCGCCGAGCACGGAGTGGAGGAAGTCGACGCCGCCAAAGGTGCCGGTTGTGAGCGGGAACACGCGCTTGCCGTTTGGAAGAACCATCTCTGTTAGGGTGCCAACGTGGGGGAAAACTGCCAACATACCAAGTTCGCGCAGAACGAGCTCGACGTAGTTGCTGTGTGCCGAGAAGTCTTCAAGAGTGTGCAAGGCCTGGCCGAGGCAGCGGAGGGCTTCGTTGAGGTGGGCTTCCTTGCCGGCTTCGCCGGGGGGGCCAGAGGTGTAGAGCCGGCCGAAATGGACGGACCGGTTGAGAGAATGCTTAATGTATCCAGCAGAGGTTGCGATTCCGAGGTTTTCATTGGCGATGTAATTCTTCATGCAAGTAGCGGGGTCTACAGCGAGTTCCGTAGGATGTACGGGGGGGCGAAGACGAGCATCATACAGTCGTGCGTCTTGGTTGTCCGCATAATCCTTCGGATTATCTACGGGGTATACGTTAGGTTGATGTTTCAATGGAGAAATGTGGGGGAAGGCAAGGGGAAGGAATGCAACACACCAATATGCTCCTCGGGCCTGTACACTCCCAACCTCTCTTCCGTCACCTCAAACTCCCCCGTAGCAAATCCAAATGACATGAATGCCAGGACCCAGACCAGGACTCTAATCGACTGCGCCTGCACACTCTTGACCGTCCCGACATCAATTGCCTGCGAGTAGTCGCGCAGCCAGTTTCCAAAGTAGACGCGCTTGATCAGCTTGCTGGACCATTTTGCGCCTTTGAGGAATGTGAGTTTTTTCAACGTGTCCTCAATGTCTCCATGGCGGAAATTCTGTCCTTCAACTTTGGCGAGAGTGGGGATGTTGCCGGCGCCGAAGGCGAGCTGGAGGAGGTGTTAGCGAGATGTAGGGAGAATGAGAGTGGGAGGGCAGAATTGAGAATTAGGACAAGGGCAATGGGGGTGGGGTATGGGGCACAGGCGAAAAAAGAGTGAGGTAGGGGGAGGGTGACACAAAGGCGGGCAGAGAAGAGCGGAGTATAACAGGTTTATGAGACGAGGGATATGCGGAAGGATACAGGCGACTCAGAAAGTTCCACAGCCAAAAACGATAAAAAGAAAAAAGGAAAAGAAACAAAAAGAAAACAAATGAACAGCAATGAAAGCCCAAGGAACAGGTAGACAGAGAAAAAGAAAAGGGAAAGAAGAAAAATTAATTAACGTACAGCCGGCGACGCCAAAAAGACAATTGTAACCAGGAACAATAATGCAACTGTAGTGCTGCGGGATATCATCGTTGCTGATTTCTTCCCTCAAGTAATCTCTGTACTCTTTTTTATCTGAGGAGCCAAAGGGGTGAGGTTAGAGTTACGAAGTTGTATGTGAGGTGCTGCGTGGTTAGTTGTTTATTTGTGGCGTTTTGTTACCCCGCTCCGCGTGCGATCGATATCACAACTGAGGAGGTTATTTTTTCTGGAATCTCGGTCAAGACTAAGCTGTTTATTTTAGCACTTATTCACCCGCCCTGTGGCCGCTGCGGATGGAAAACAAGTGGGTAAAGGAAAGCGAAGAGAAGAGGAGAAGAGTATGGGGATGAAGGCATGCGAAGCTAGGGCGGGGGCAGAGAAGATAAGAGGGGGAGGGGCTGCGGTGACGCACCGCACTGCCCAAGGAGCTACTAACACTTTAGTAGCTGATGCTCACTCAGCTGTCCTTGAACTGGGATCTCGAGCGTTGATTCGTCCCCTTGCTTCCGCTGCGCCCTTCTCGGATGGTTGGGGGAGGGGGAGGGGAGGGGGAGGGGGAGGGGGAGGGGCTTCAGAGAAGGCACGGCTGGGCTGGGCTGGGCTGGGCTGGAAGCGATGCCGATGAGGGATGAGGGCGAGGCGACGAGCGCAACAGCAGCTGCGATGATATGGACTGCAGTGCGGGGGCGAATCTGATCGGATCTGCACGGAGGCCGCGACAGCCAAGTGGCTGACTCCGGCCTAGCGGCGGTCTTGGCGCACGGCGATCGGCTGCGGCCGCGCCGAGGCGCAGCTGGGGACTACGATGGCCAGCCGGTAGGAATGAGATGCGATCTCAGCATCTTCTAGAACTACACCCGCCTTTCCAGCTGGGCGAGGCGGTGCCGGCCGGAGGGGCCAGAAGCGGCCGGAGTGGGATGCAAGATGACACCATCGCCGAAAACGGATATGTGTAGGGGCGAGGCGGCGACGGCAAGCAAGCGCGACGGGGCGACTCTTGGGCGGTGGCTGCAGTGGCTGCCGTTCGGACGCCAGGCGCTGAAGCCAATCTCAGCTCTGTTGCATCAAGGTTTCATGTATTCTTTTTCTTCTTCCTTTTCTTTTTGTTCAATGCACGCACGGGATTCGGTCATGTTTTATATAGGCGTCAAAAGCAATCCACAGCCCTAATTACATGACTGACGCACTGCTCTGTGCAAGCTCTTATAAACAGCATGCAGTGCGGCTGAGTTTCATTCCGTGAATCGCCCAGTGCTAATTGACATTTGCTGTTAATGTATGTACCCCCATCTCCGCGGGTGCGGGCAAAAATTGGGTCTCAGACAAAAATTCCGAGTCTAACTCCGGAGTCGCAACCAGCCAATTGCAATTCCATTCCATTCTGGCCGCTCAGCTAGATAGTGGGGCCTCGGGCTCGAGAGCAACCCGGGCCCTAGCTACCCCCCGCGCTCACTGGCATGGCAGAATGCACTCTCTATGAATAACATGTATACTTGACGGAAGCTATTATTCGAGCTGCAAGGGGTCAATTAGCTGCAACGGCTAAAATGTCTATCTTCGGCTGCTCCCCCCCGAAAGATCCAGTACGTGGCGAGAGGTGCTTGATATGAAGTAGTGTTACGGCATTTGCATACCCAATTAGGCAACTTCAAGAGCCCTGACATTCAATTCAGCACATAGCGTACCTCCTCCCGCCCCATTGCTCATGGCGGTTCGAGACTGCATTCATGGCGCTTGTACCGCGGACCTAGTAGTCACAAGACTGAGGTATAATCGAGGCTGGGATTGAGGGGGTTCGGACGCATGCACTGCACTGATGGAGCAAGGCACGCCATCGTGCTAGCTACCTAACTTAGGACAGGTATAGATAGCTCGGCGGGTGGCCAGATTACTCTTAGGCACTAGTCTGGCTTAGGCACATATAAAGAGGGTTGCGACTGTCTCTTCTTCCAGCCCGCTTTGAACTAATTGTGTAGTCCTGGTCCAATTTTCTGTACTTCGTTCCTGTTCTCCGTTCGCCCCCAGCTGCTCGGGACTATTCTTGTACCTGCTCCTGCATCCTGCGGATATCATACTATATACATGGTACTTATATACTCTATCATGTTCTATTGTCCTCATTCCCTTTCTCTCCTCTAACGTTTCATTATCCAAAACAATGTCCCCCTTTCCCGTAGCAAAAGACTGAACCTGGTCGCAAAGTCCTGCCACAAAAATATTTTCCCCAATGCGGCCCCCTGGCGCAAATCTCACGTCACCCCGTCTTGCATTCCATAACCCGAATGTAGCTTTCCATGCTAACCCAGACAAGCACAGAATATGCAACAAGATAATTCTAAGACGAAAGTTTTCCTCCTGGCATGGGACTAGCTTCCCCCATGGAATGCCTCCAAAACATTGAATTGAAGCTTAGCGTGCCTTAGTCAGCGGGGTTGTGACGAGAGTTAGGGTGTACTGCCCTAATGAGACTAATTGCCTTATGAGACTGCTGCCCCAGCCACAGTGAACTTGAAAGGACACTACACAAGAGGAATAAACGGCTGCCGAGCCCTGATATCCCTCCCTTACTCACTCTTGCTCCCACTGCCCTTTTCCCCTCCTCCCTCCCTATCACTCTTTTCCCGTTCCTCCTCACCACTTCTTTGTTCTTCATCTGTTGCGTTTGCTGCGTCTGCAGGTTACCGACCGAGATGATTCTCCTGGCTTCCTTTCGTTACCCTTTCTCATCTTCCGTTTGCTTCCCCTTCTTTTCCCTTCTCCATTTCAAATAGTACCCCCTCACGAAGCCTTTCATCAACACCCTCCCCATATCCCACACCCGCTCCCCCTCTCTGCAGATCATGGCTGCTGCAGTTCTTTCCTACCTCCACCAGCTCCGGAATAATCGATAAAGGCAAAACCTACTGAGTAGTACAGTTTTGAATTCCCATCCCTCCAAAATCTTTTTTTTCCCCAGCCTCTCAGGATACTGCTGATTTCCAAATCTACCAAAGCAAGAGATAAACCGGAGGGGCTCAACTTCACATCCCCGTGACTTTCCGCCCTCCTCCGTTGTCGTTTCCTTGCGAGGTTGAATGAGCTTTCTAGGGCCGGGTATGCCCTTCATGAGTATAGAGGTGCTTATTGGTGATTCGTTCTAGGGGCAATGATAATCCTGCACATGCTAGGGAATCGGACAAAGAAATACGGCGACTTCAGGGTGAGAGTGGAGAGGGAAGAGGAGGGGAGCCTTACGAAGTTAAAGAATCGTGTTGGATATGGGGGAAATAAACAGTTTTGGCTTATATAAAAAGGGTACGTTAATCTTAATCCCTCCCTCTATGAAAAGTAACTAGAAGGTGATTTGTTAATGTTATTTGATATAGTTCAAGCCTGACAAACGATAAAATTGCCTCGGGTGAACAAAGACCGAACAATTAACGCAGTATTGATATTTTTTGATTGCTCGTTCACGAAGAAGGTATAGACCAAGGGATGGGAGAACAAACGACAATAAGATCAACGATCATGCTACATGGTGAAATTAGCGGCCGGAAGAATGCTTGAAAGGAAAGGTTGTGGTTCGTGAGGGTTGAAAAGGTAGGTGCATATGTTACCCTGAACTTCGCTCTTATACCCTAAATTAGTAGATCCGCACAACACCATCCGGAGTATCCATGCCGAACATGTGAAAGTTGAGATGACATCGGCACTTACGTTTTATTTTTCTAGTTTCCAAGACATACATTGGAGAATGCCGGACAACTTAATGATGGGTGCGGTGGTGAGGTGAGCGTGGGGTGATTTTTTCGGGCGAGCGGAGATATACACTGGCGCTCTCATATCCACGCAGCGATGATATGGACACGTATGAGAATTCGCGGCCCTTGATATAGCTATAACAGGGAGCTTGAAAGACGACGACGTGGCAAAGTGGAACGTTGGAGCAGTGGACGTTTGAGTTGGACCCGGTAAGGTGTAACGTGAATTCAAAAGGTTTAACATATATAGATATAAATACCGTCAGTTGAACCAAGACCATCAGATAACCCGGATTGAAAAGACGTCGAGAGGATACCACATGTTTCTTACGATATTCATGAGGCATATCAGTTTCATGACGTGAGGTTGAACAATAGTGGTTAAGCGGGAAACACCAAATTATCTACCCTATGGGAACCCCTTGCATGATGCGGAATCGCCAGGATCGACACCAGAATATTGAAAAAAAATTCGAAGAGAAAACCGACAAAGGAGGAGGGATAAGGGCCGGCAGTACAGACAGATATATTTAAGGGTGTGTGGATAAATTGGGGAATGAATGATTTAAGAGAATGGGATCGACTTGGTTGATGTTGGGAACCGGTATGGGTGATGATATTAATTGTGGGGCAATGAAATGGAGGAGGGCGACCTTGATCAGGGTTTCATTTAATTCCGAATCAGCACACTTTCGACAAGGAGAGAGCTCAGGTGGGGAAGTAGATGAACACTATTATCGACAAAAGGTTGATGTGTAGATGGAATAAAATGAGGACTTCAGCGTTTCCGGAAAGGCAAAAATTAGAGTATGGGGTGCGTGATCCACCTTCAGGGGTTATGTTCGATTTCGACAATCTGGGAATTGTGTGACAGAAGTGGGGGGAGAAGCGTTTGAGGAGTGAGGATATGTGGTTGTGGCTTTATATGTTACAATGGTTTGTGATTCGCCGGTGGGTGTCTGAGGAGATTCCCTTCCAAGTGCGGTTATGAATTCATCTCACAACTAGGCGCATTTATCCCCTTCCTGTTTATATTTACGTTTCGGAAGTCGAAAACAGGTTAATACACGCAAGCGATAATAATGAGGTTGAAAGAGAAGGAGTAGGGGAATTGTTTCAGACCAAAGGGAATGTCAAGAGGTACGTTCTGGTGGTGATTCTGCGGAAGTTTTAACTTGCGGGCGTTTCACGTAGTTAGGTGGCCTTGACTGGAAGATGGAATTAGGGATATCTTGCAAGGTAGGTCTGGAGAGGTAGGTCAATTTCTTTCCAAAAGTCGCGATTCTGTGCCTAGGATTTGAGGAATATTTGGGTATTATCGAGTGGTAGGATGCTACATTTGCAGAACGGGGGTTGACATTTGGCCAAGATTTGAACCCAGAACTCGTAAGTAATTGGGCAAGAAAAATCAAGGTAGGGTAGAGATATAAAAAGCGGGACGCAAAGTGGAAGGTTGGTGCCGAACGCGAGCACCCGGTAGCAAGGTAGGTCGGACGATATCGGAGGTGTTTCAGGGTAACAAGGTAGATCGCTAGGTGACCGTAGGTCGGACAGGTGAATGGACTCAGGTTTGTAATTCGGAATATAAAGGTAGGCAATACAGAACGGTAGATCCCATTTTTTCCCCTCATTGGTTGTTTCTGGACGATTTAATGGATGCCCGGAAATGGTTCTGGTATGGTAATCTCCCTGCGCAGGAATATACTGATTAGAGGTGGAAATCTTTCCATTGGTACAAGGTAAGTCTTGCCCAAGCTAAAAGGTAGGATGATCGCACCCCCAAACCAGCTGCTGAGAGAGATGGAGGAAAGGAAGCTACGTAGGTCAGATTCAGCGGACGCAAAGGTAGGTCTTGTAAACAATGCCCCTCCGGGCTCCTGCGTCTGGTCCATGCACCCCGGACGTCGTGGCAACTTCTTATGTTCAACGCCCTTGACCTCACAGCCAAGGAATGCGCCTCCGCAGATGACTATCAGTAAAACTGTAAGCTGTACATTGTAGTTGTACACCTTTTCCGGGCTAGTCAAAGGATCATTTGTTTGCCTCTTTGTCTAAGGATTCTAAGGAATCTTGGAATGGGGGTGGAGCAGAAAGTGTTGGCATCGTTTAACTCTCAGTGGGAGCAAGAAAAGTCCCCATGTTGTAAGCGGTTCGTATCTTATAGAGGAGGCTTAGTGGAACCTTTACAGGTTTCTCTTCTGTGGAATTTTTCATCGGTTGCGAGCATACGAGAGCTGTAGAGCCAACGGTTCATGCGCCCGGAGAGGGTTGTATCTTAGTCAGGGCGGGATCAAAATTCCTCTGCGGCGAACAGACTGTATATCAATCTCTTGACCTAAATCCATCAAGTTGTCATATTCAGCTGTCTCTAAACAGAGGGGCTTTCATGATGGGGACAGCCGAACTGTGGTAGTTCAGAAAACCCTCTATTGGGTGATTTAATTTTCTCTTACAAGCCTCACGATGTACAGGAATAAGGACTTGCCAATTTGAAAAAGGATGCCTCAGTTGAGCTAGTAGCCATTATATATTTCATAGGAATAGTATCCACGCTACAGGGGTTGATGGAGATGTTGGGGGAGGACGGAACGGGGGACTAGGTTTCTTTTCTTTCTGTTTAGTTAACATTATTCTTATGACCCATGTATTTAACATAATACCTCGCCATGGCCTTACAGGCGGTAAGCGAGTAATGATATATATATAAAAAAAAAAAAATCAGTTTAGCTAGTAGCCATTATATATTTCATAGGAATAGTATCCAAAGTTGTCGTCATGGTCTCGCAGCGCTGCAGGGCTGTAAGAGTACTGAACAAAAGAAAAAAACTAATTACATTGATAGAATCAAGCAAGAGTTGTGTAGGTGAAGTACTTGTTCTGGCGATTCATACTCTGTAGGTAATAGGGTAAAGGGTTTGGATAAACTACCTAATTGCAGCTGGCGAGTTGAAGATAACGAACAGGACGGTATCACCGGTGTGATGACGGCTCAACAGCATCCACTGTTTCGCACGGGTACCGGTATCTAGAGCTGGCGGAACGAAGCCTCAAGGGCGGCCTCAATAATCAAATGTCAAGAAAAGAGTCTTCAATTGTCTTGTCTGTGCGTGTCCATATCTGTCCATGTCTGTATATCTCCGTGTATGTCTGTATCCATGTCCGTTGCTTCTTGCTTCCTTCCACAGTCCTATCTACATACAATTTATAGACCGCCTTCGCCTTCCAACTGAGCCTATACATACATATCTCGCTTCTTAATCATAATTTTCTTCCCATGTGTCATCATGTGGCCCTACCGCTGAGTACCGCTCCGGCCCGCGTATGGCCTTATTCTTTCCATCGGTACCGTGGTTACCACCACATACTACCCCCCTCTCTTAGAACAGCGGCCCTCCGCGTTCGAACCATCAAAACAAGAAAAACCAAGCTATAAAGCAAAAACAAAGAACAACAAAAGACTAGTCAAAGGTCAATACGCCCACCGTGTTCCAATTCCCTCTCGCTTCTGGTGCTTCTCCCAATTTTTATTTCCTTCAGGTTTTATCCCACGCCGCTTCTCAACCTGAACTCCCAGACAATCCTTCTGACAGTCAGTAATGGCCGGGTTCATCACTGACTGCATTCTTTTCCCAACACTGGTTGCCTAGCCTTGCTACGATTCCGCTCATGTCTCGCTTGCATTGAGCAAAACGTTGCCGAATTTCCTTGTTTATCATAGATAGTAGTATAGCAGCTACCATCATCTCTGTTATCATGTTTAGCTCGTACTAGCCGTTCCCATGGTCTTCCAAGAATGACTTCTTGTGAAAGTCCTTCCATAACAAAGACTCTGCATCTGGCTTCAATCCCTCCTACCACTATTGGTACATCATGGCATACGCCATATGCTTTGGTGTTGTGTGAGTTTGCTGATCCAATTACCCAGTCTGTTTCTAGGTCCACGGGAAGGTTAAGCTGTTCGTATACTTCCATTGACATTAAACAGAGCTCTGCCCCTGAGTCAATCAACATATCAAAGGTGTATTGATCAATTGTACCCTTGCACCTAGGTGATGCACATGCATATAGCTTCAAAGAGTCCTTTTGAGCAATATTAATCTGAGCGTCTAGCTTTTGGCCTTTATCAAGTGGTGGAATCCTCTTCGCTCCAAACCATCGGCGGATCATATCTGGTGAAATTGACAATATTTCTCGAACTGTCATATTTGGTACTGTTGCATCTAGCACTTTGTCACTTAACTTCACTAGATCTGCTGATTCTCTAAGTGTTGTCCATAGCTTTTCCTGAGGTGGCCGTTTATTGCGTTGGCGAGGTCTCTCCTCATTGTCTGCGTCTTCCATAGCAGTGTCATGATGATCATCATTGTCTTTTCTCACATTTCTAGGGCGCACTGTGATTGTGTCTGGAGAAGATGATGGCGTGCATGGCCGTGGTCTCTTGTTTCGTGCATTTTCACCTTCATCGTGTAACTGCCGGCCTCGTTTTTCTTCAACATCTGCCTCCTCCCGAGCTGCCTGATAGATAACTTTTTCACCATTAATCTTTTCTACCCTCTCATCCAATAGTGTAATACACCCCACTGACTTAGACATCTCAGACTCCTTCTTACGAAGTTGTGCAGCCACCCAGTCTTTCTGCCATTCAACCATACCATCCTTTTCCACTGGAATAGGTACCCTAACTGAGTCCCCTACACCTTCTTGGCCAAGATAGAGTATAGAACCTTTCCTATGAACATCTCCTCTTGATAAAGCCTTGCCCAAGTCTTCACATGTCTCTCGATTGTGCATACCACCGTCCCAGTAGCATCCTTTAAGATTGGTCCTATTAGGTGCTGGATAATCCCGGTTGCCATATTGATTTGGTGAGTAGTATGATGGTTTGTTTGCGGCCACCATAGCCATCATTTCTGCTATTTGTGCATCAACTCGTTTTTGAGCTTCAAGTTGCTGGACCTTCAATTCTTTCATCATTTCGGTGAGGTCTTCAATATCTTTGTCACTCCCTGAGGCTCTGGGTGCTCTGTAGTGTTGCTGCGGTTTCTGTAATTGCTGTGGTTGTGGCTGCGACTGTAGTCTAACCGGTTCTGTCTGTATCATAGGCTGCTTTTTCTTCCATAGCTTTTTCATTTGCGAGTCTTCCTTAGTGCAGATGCGAATAGCCTCCTTCTTAAGATCACTCCATACAGTAGCCGTCGTTGCTGGATCTTCAATATCAATATCACATTTCTTGCATAGCTTGTCACCAATCTTGTCTGAAAATCCTTGTAGAAAAAGTATCACTCTGTTATGTGTACTTAGAAGCTCCTTGGATACCAAATACTCTGCTCGTTCCGTGAAATCCAGAATGAATGCCCTAAAGATTGCTGCTGTTGGATTCTGGTGCTCACGCATTGCCCTGGAAAGATCCTGCAAATATGTCTCTGTGTACTTTTGTTGCTCTCCATCATCTTCACAGAATTCCTCCAATAGGTCTTTCTTAAACTGATCCCAAGAGTCTCCCATATAGCTTGCTATAGTCTTAACATATTTGCTAATGAGCCTCTCACAGTACAAGGGAAGCTTCTTGATCTTGAATTCGCTACTCCAATCTGCAGTCATTTCTTCCCAAATCCTAATAAAGTCCGTGATATCATTGCCATCAAAGTGCGGAGCGCCGGGTTGATGTGCGAGTGGGTAGAAGTAGACACCTGAGCCATTCAGAATTGCCGGCGGCGTTACCTGCGGGGCCTTATCCTTCCCTGTGTCTTTCCCTGTGCCTGTACTTGAGCTGGATGATGTAGATGGTCCTGAAGTAGGCATTTTTGCTATTAAACTACTGATTGCTGTAAGTAACTGATTCTGTTGCTGAAAGAACTCTTGCTGAGAGTCCTGAAGTCGTTTTCTGCGAGTTGTCTTGTTGCGAGTTGTATTGCGGGGTCTATTGCCAAAGCGGCGAGTTATCCTAAGAGTTCGTGTTGCTGAAGAAGATAGGTGCGGTTTGGTCTTGCGAATTGTCTGGTCTAGAAAGAAAGGTCTTGTAGAAAGCGAGGTCAAAGAAGAGTCCGAAGAAGAGGTCAATTGCGAGTCTGCTGCGTGCGAGGTCTGCGTTGTCTGTCTGAATGATCTGTCTGATCTGTCTGAAGCGAATGGTGCGAATGATGCTGCGTGTGTTGATGCGTGTGCTGATGATCTGTGTGTTGATGCGTGTGTTGATGCTGCGTGTGCTGATGATGCCTTCAAGTCTGGCATTCTTGCTGTCTTTATATACCTGTCTGGATCCACCAATTGCTCAATCCTCATAGTTAACCTGATGACAACGTAGCACATAAATATTGACATCATTTCTAAAGGTTGAAGCTGTAAAGGTAGTTTGCAGATGATAGAATCCATGATAGCCGGGCCGAAACTTAACTCAATTTTTAGTTTAAATACTGCTATAAGCGAGCAGATAATGAAAGGTGTCCAAACCGATGATGCCATCATCGTGTAAAGCCTTGCGAGTCCTGAGGGTTGTAGATTGTCAAATTTGCCAGTAAGTCTCATTCTGCAGCCACAGCTCTCCGGTCGAAGGGACCAATGTGATGACAGCTCAACAGCATCCACTGTTTCGCACGGGTACCGGTATCTAGAGCTGGCGGAACGAAGCCTCAAGGGCGGCCTCAATAATCAAATGTCAAGAAAAGAGTCTTCAATTGTCTTGTCTGTGCGTGTCCATATCTGTCCATGTCTGTATATCTCCGTGTATGTCTGTATCCATGTCCGTTGCTTCTTGCTTCCTTCCACAGTCCTATCTACATACAATTTATAGACCGCCTTCGCCTTCCAACTGAGCCTATACATACATATCTCGCTTCTTAATCATAATTTTCTTCCCATGTGTCATCATGTGGCCCTACCGCTGAGTACCGCTCCGGCCCGCGTATGGCCTTATTCTTTCCATCGGTACCGTGGTTACCACCACACCGGCTACAGAGGAAGGAGAGGGGCCCCCTGGTGGAATTGAAGAGGTGAATAGAGCGATAATTCTCCCTTGGGTTCGGGCTTTACATCCACGTCTATTTATCTGTTTTATGTTATTCATTTTACTATTTGCTCATTATCTCCCATGTAAATTAGTCACGCCAGCGCCCATAGGGCGGCATACGAGTAATGAGATTAACAAAAAAAAAAAAAAAAATAAAAAAAAAAAGGAACGAACAGCCAGAGTTGAGGGTAATCATATTTATAATTTTATGTTGTGCCTAACCTTGGCCGGTGGCAGGGCCCGTAGGTATCGGGCCATTAAATGAGCTTAAAAGTACAGTACATTGTTGTTGACTTAGGATGAGAAATACCTTTTTTTTGTTCTATTTTGGTCAAGTAACCCCGCACACAGGGGAGAAATACCATTGCCATTGAATGGACTCAACTTGAATCAAGTTGAGATATCTCTAGCTATATCATTTCCTATAGAATCAACCTTCGCGCACAAGCTTGTGCCTTATTTGCCCTTTCAAAGCTGTGATCCTTTAGTACACGCATTGTCACCTCAAATATACGCTATGTCACATGATCTATAAATCTATATGCATATAGTCTTCTGAGAGTATATCTGCATGCAGCGGTACATGGAAGGTGACTTGAGCTCTTCTACCCTGCTCCAATTGTTGCAGTAACGTTAACATGGACAGAGGCAACCTTTGTTACGGTGAGCTAGCATCCTCAGCCAAGGTACGACCTGGGTACAAATAGGGTCCACATGCCTTGTACTACCGCTCAAGAGACTGGAAGTTTCCCATTGTGTCATCCACATGCTGTTCACGCCACAGCCACTCATACGTGTCAAATAATTGACATTTATAAGATGTTAAGCTTTAAATAAAGTGTTTGAGCCGCAAGTCCGATTCATATACAGAATGTGCACTCAATTTCTATCAATTTGACGCTTCCTTGCCCGCCGCTGCAATATGCCGACACTGAATGTATCGTGGCACAAAAGTACTTGTGATAGCCTTGCCTTTTAAGCTCCAACGGCCTTGTGCTCAACCAATCTATATTCGCGCCCGGTAGGTAATAGCTTGATCCTAGTAACCGTTTCTTCTCTGCAGCATACGACACGTGCATAAGTACTGGTGACACCGCCCTAGCTCGCTTTTTCGGGCTCAAGCGAACGTTATTATCCGCCTGCGCCCAGTATAAACGGCATTTGAGCCTGAGCAAGTTAAACCGCATGCGTGCATTCCTCACGCTGATCATATTGATGACTGATATCACACCATATTTGCCTCCCTCCTCAAACTTGAGCAGGCCATATTTAAACTTGCTCTTTGCTGGTTATATTCTATTGGCTATGGAGCAAATTTTGTCGGAATAGACCTGGAGCTATCGAGCGACTCAAGGCTTCCTAGGAGGTTATGTCGTTTGCCCTGCCAGCTTTGCTACTCGAATTCATGGATATTATCTACCATGCTGCAAGATAAAACGTCTTATCGCAAGATAGGAATAGCGTGATGTTTGCAATAGTTCGAATCTTGACCGCCAGAGGAGGGAATAAACAACTACATTGTGACCGACGACATCGACGTCGATATATCGAGAGTTCAGTGCTGCGTGCCTAATACTGAGCGCCGGTGCCGCAGAGCTCAAGGCGTGTTAGGTGGATCTAGCAGAGCAAACTAAGAACTGTGGACGCTGGGGAGCGATGGAGGAGCTCGAGTTCGCTCAAAAGAAGAATAGGCACAGTGCGGTAAGGATTAGATGCGATAATGATGCACACAATGCCGAAGTTGGCTTTTGCATTCCAGTTTAAGATGCGTAAACACGTTAGCATTTGAGGCAGATCAGGACATTGATCAAGACGTCTATGACCAGACCGTAATTTCGAAGTATAGAAGATGTCATTTATTGACGTTTGTGCATTTGTGCTCACCGCCAGCTGCGGACTCGCGTGGCACTAATTCAAGCTAGCAGCCAGGGGCAGGGGTCCGGGAATCAGAAAGAGTTCGACGGATTTTAACTATCACTCGTACGATGATGTCTGCTTTTTCTGGCGATCCAGTTATGAGGTTTCTTCGTAGCTCGCTACATCGCGCGATAACAGCAGAGCTTATATCGTCATTATTGTGCGTAATGTTCTGCTTCACCCAGTTATTCTCACTACCAGGAACTATTTATCTCCGTGGAGCATGGTGCAAAATTAAGGTTTTGTGCTACCTTATTTCACCGATTGCAGCTAATGGGAACAGCCGTACTTAAGGAAGTTCAGGGTAGTACCGAGTTAGTTGACTAGTACCAAAATACTTGGAATTCCGCTAATTTTACTCATGACGGACACATTGAGTCAACCGGTAATCTAAGCACCGCCAATCAGGGCTATAACTTGCTACTAGCGGAGCTTGAGCTCAGTGGCAATGAGGATCGACCAGACTGGCTTACATGAGAGACAGCTGACCTCCAAGTAAAACAAAGCAGGATAAAGGAAATCTAGAAAAGGGCATTGACGATTAAAAAAGTTTTATGCAAAAAAAATCCCTCGCACAGGATGCGCCGCCGCCGCCTCCGCCCTTCCAATAATTAACCGCCGAATTCCAAATAAGTAGCCCTATTCCCGTTTTTTCCTCTTTCTATTTTTAATCCTTTGCCTGCTTGTTGGGCAGGTTTAGAGATGGGAGTCAGATTGAGAACTCTCATAGAGTAAATTAAAGGCTCGATAACACTCTCAATATGAGTGAGGTTTGGCAAGATAGCTTCTGTGAATATCGTGTGCCTTGCGCCTGCTTTGCTGTTTCCAATCCCCCCATTCCTGCGCACCTTTACCTCCCTCTTCTGCCTTCGACCTGTCCACGTAAGTTCGTTACGCCGACTCTAGATTCCTCATTCAGATTTGAGAAGAATGCGGAAGCTGCAAGAGGGACCACTGCCCTCCACACCTGCAGACACTTTTTCCCTTAACCTACAGCTTTGCGGCTGCCTCATTTGTCACTGGAAATGCTGGCATATGCTCCTTGATTTCAGCATTTGAGCGGGTAGCTACCGTTTTTCTTCGCTATATTGAGCGAGCGACAACGCCGCTACCGCAGCGGCTCGCTAACATTTATATGTGTAATGTTTATAATAGTAATGCTGGATGTGCGCGCCGTGCCTACAAATATATTCATGTTAGCTCGAACCCAAATATGATGATGGTGGGGTGCCTACATGCCTGCGTGCGGGGATGGGTGGATGGGTAGATGCGCTTTGTGCTTGCCTGGCTGGCTGCGACTGGGACTATCTTGCTGCGTCACGATGTCTATTTTTCACCTTGGATACTAACTTGCTTTTACTTGGGGCAGCTGGCCATGGGGTAGATTGATGCTAATTGTTGTTCCTGCGCATGCAGAGGAAGGTAGCTCTCGAGCATATAGGCGGATTATACTCGTGTTACGTGGGTGTCAATCAATACCATTGGGGTGCCTGTCGATAAGCTCTGGAGGCCCGCAGTATGTAGGTCTGAGTTAATCCCGCCATGGATGCTTAATCGGATACCGATTGGATGTTTGTAATAAACTCTTTCTACAATTTTTGCGACATCGGCCTATAAGACACCAACAGGCTTTCAAGCTTACACCCATCATAACGGCTAGCATTTAGTGACTTGTGCTGTCAATAACGAACGGTACTGCAGAAATTTGGAACTTTGTAACTTGGAAATATGTCAAAGCAGGTTACATCTTGATAATTCGAGAAACCTTCGATCGTTCCTAGGAGTTCCATGCAAGTGTGTTGTGCATTGCATCCAGCCCGCCTGCGGCCGATTTGCTTCCTATTAAAACTACGTAGTTTTCTCCATTGGACCAACTCAAAGCGTCACGGCAATAGCATTCAAGTCAGAGCTGATCCCTGCCATAGGCTTGTAGCTTGTATGCGGGGCTATGTGAACCGAAAAAAAAAAAAAAAAAAAAAAAAAAAAAAAGTCGGAGCTGAGAGGTCTTTTCCTTGCTGTGGAAACGGGATTCCAGTGCCACAACCCTGCAGAAGCTAAGTTAATGTATGGGGAATAGAAGTTAAGCTCAATGGCACGGACAATTCTCTGGGTCCCATGTGGTTGACGGAATGGAATGATGTCGGGCGTCGACCGGACCTGCAACAGAGTGTGCGTGCTATCACTCACTTGAGGGCTATCTTGCTCAACCGTTAGTAGATTCGCTGGCGTACTTTACTCAGCAGGAAGCACACCACGTTTTCCGTATGCGGGACTTTTCCGTAGGGGATAGCTAAAGCGAGGAACCTGGCTCGTCCCAAGCAGGTGTGAGGCCGCTGGGTCTCCCACTATACAGTTTGATTCATGGAGATACAATTGCTGGGTCGAAATACTCCTTGTCCTCCGCCTATCAGGTGTCGATGTCACGCGAGAAGCTTTGACAAAAGCTTATGGCCAAGGCCCGTTTTTTTTTTTTTTTTTTTATATCAATACTCGCATGCCGCCCTACGGGCTATCATCTATGGCGAGGGTCTTTTATTAATGAAAGTAAAAGAAGTAACACAAAGCCATCAAACCAACTAAATGCATGTGGTACCCGCGGTGGTCCTACGTGATGCGGGAAAAGAGACATCTAAAACTCAGAGGGCCAGTCCGTCCGTCCTACTTCCATCCCCTGTCCCATTCGTACTGGTCCGCTCTTAACCAACGTCCTCCAAGTCTCACATTCTCCACCTCGGTCGGGGTCGGTATCTATGTAGGCCTGTCCAAATCTATCCAAAGAATGTATGCTTGGTTTTGCAATTCACCGGAATATATTGATATCACCACAATAGGGTGAGAAAGTATGAGGCGCATGGTCTCCGCTCACGACTTGCACTGATTATATGATCATCCATACATGTGATTACCATTGCATTGTACATGACAATCATTATACCCTGAAGATATGATCTCATACCATAGTTCTAAAGTTCTCAAAAAATCTCATGAAATTTTGCACCCGCTCTATTAACTTCCTGTGTTTCCCTCTTATAAGCTCTCTGTTCATGGCTAGTGTTTGGTATTTGTGTGCGCATGTATACTACTGGAAGGAATAAGAACTGAGAAGCTCATACCTTGCGCAGTAAGTAATAGCATTAGATCAACGCCGCTGTTCTATACACTATGCAGCTGCATATATACGTAAATTCTACTGGATTGAGCCGAACTTGCATTTTGTTATCATTCCGCAAGTAGCTATTGGTGGACAGGCAGGTTTGGGGATGCATGATAAGTGATAATACAAATAAAGGCCTATATATAAATGCATACCGTTCGAAGCCGGAACTGGACAAGATAAACGGCGTTTGTGATTCGGCATCTGAGAGTTGAGATAGCTACTAGTAGTGCTTACAAAACAGGAGTCGCGCGCGGCCGGGTTAAGAGAAAAGCTGACGTCAAAGCAGTTTGTGGTGAACCGAGTTGTGATTGTTTCAGGTTCGAGAATGGTTCTTTGAGGAATGGCTGGTATGGATGAGACGGTTTAATGCTTGTTCATGTGACTAAGGTGGCAGCTGCCATGTTTGACATCATGCGGCATAATCATCATTGTCAAAACCATGGGAACAGAAAGAAAGAACGTCAAAAACTACCAATTTGGGTAGTCAGTCCAGCGAATCTAATCAGATGAGATCTGGCAATGGGATTTAGTATTATCGAAACGTTAGATAGTCGTCATGCACTGCCAATTACATTGCAAACTGAGTAAGTACAACTCTAGGATACGCAAGGTGCTAGGCTTCAGCCCCTCAATGTTATTTATAACATTGCAAGAAATCTAGAATTGAAGGATTCCTTCAATGCTTTCTTGTCCTACAAGCACTCAAGAATTAGCCACTATTTGATGAGAATTGCAATTCTTCACTGCTATGCAACTTTATTCACTTGGCTTTCTTAGACGGCCCGATATTGTGACTTCAGGATACATCGAGGCTGCCCCACCGTAAGTAATAGCCTATGTCCTTTCACATACTCACCGCGTCCCCTAGGTTTCTATGTGTCATTATCACTTACACCTTTGGAAATCAGTAAGAGCACGAGATTGGGCAACAAGTGGGAATCACAATCTCAATTGCAATTGTGTCCTCGGATCGTGTTGCCACATTCAGGCGAGATAAATTGAACTTTCTAAACCGGCGAGGGATCTATTTCCTTCTGATAGTGCATCACATGAGCCCCACTTCAGCAAGATTCTAAAATGACCATCCGCCTCGTTTTGAGGCTCCTCTTCACTGGTCAATCCGAAAGAGGAGCTTCCCCGCAGGCCGCAATGGAACCAATTGAGCAGTAGGTTCAAACGAGTTTTTTGGTACCTAGTCACGGCAGCCTAGCCACCCTACTGAAACTTTCAAATTGCTTCTTTCCATGGAAGCTTCTCAGGGAAAAAGAGAGAAAAAAAAAAAAAAAAAAAAAAAAAGGGTGAGGGACATAGTGCTAATCTGTTTGCGTTGTTGCAGCCTTTGTGAAAATTGCAAGCCTACTTCATCTAAAGTAGGAGGAACTCTAATAGGAAGTGGGTAATACACTGGATTGGTTTCACTGGCCAAGTCATAATCAGATAGATGATGTCGGCAGAGTGAGCTGGGTATATCGTGGTGTTTACATGAGAGAGAAACTATAGCGCCTAGGGGGGCGCGGGAATGTTTTGCTTGAACCCCTAGAGGTCAATATGCAGTGCCTTAGCCTGGCTAGAACAGGCCTTCTCCCCTCCCTTTCGGCCTTTTGACTGTCTCTTCTTGGTTTAGTTCAAACAAGTTCAACATGGAAACTATATTAGGCAATTGGTTTTTTTTTTTTTATTTTTTTTTATATCAGTACTCGCATGCCGCCCTATGGGCTATGGCGAGGGAATTGGACTTTGGTGCCTGTTTATGCCCTTCACCTAGTGGTAGTTCCGTTCACCATCATGATTGCAATACACCCTAAAAGGTCCGCAAGTCTTTGTAGTCTTAGTTGTCCACGTTTGCTTGTTCAAACCTAGCAGGTCATGACCCCGGTTTTAATACTAGCTATAAACATCGCCCCCCCCATACACCCACAGTGCGTCACTGCGAAAGTTGACTCGCCATAGATCTCTAGTCACGGAGCTGCTGATTTGTTGTCAATCTCAATGCAAGTTCCCGTCTTATTAGCCATTGGCTTTCGGTGTGGACCCGCTCACCCAGCAGAGGTTGCTAGAAATTGGATTACCTGATCGGAATACCTCAACACCAACGTTCACTACAATGGTCCGAAGCAACTTGTCACATACGTCATTCCGTTTAGGATTACATGGCAGGCGCGAGGTACGCCATGCAAGCTATGCCGCTATAAGTAGTAGCCAGTTGTCCGACAAGCGGTAAGCGGACGGCAATGGGTAGCAATTGCATGTAATCATATAGTATAATTGCACAAGTGGATGTCTGACAGATAAAACTGTGGCCCTTACTTAGCATGTTACTCATTTACCAAAATGAATATACAGGAACCTGTTACCTTAATTCGTTCAATACTTGTGGCACTTTATCGAAATATTAGTTTCGCAACGCATAAGTGTGAATTAGCAGAAAATTCGTATTGACACGCCCATTTTCAAAATATTCTACGCATCGAAGCTACACAAAGCTGATCAATTTGCGAGTTCTCACTGGCTGCACAGCGTCTCACCATGAACCCAAACGGGCCCTAGTTTTATTGCGGCTCAATTGTGATGGGGAAGGTAGGTCAAGGCGCTGTCCTGTCATGTGGCGCTGCAGGGTCTGCACAGTGTGTGTTGTCCATCAACTCAGCAGGCTTCAGTTCTTCAGCCTTCTTTCGCTAAAGCGTCACCAGGCTCGGACGTCACACCACTGAATAGTATGCAGCATATATCTCTCTCCTCTTACCACAGCCCCAGGGGTGGCAAGCGAGCAATTTCATTTGAAAAAAAATCAAAATATGAGAAATGAAGGGAAAAAAAAAAAAAAAAAGCAAAAAGAAAAGAAAAAGAAAACATAATATGAAAAAACTGTGCACCACGCAAACCCTCATCTACCCTCAACATAACTTCCGGCGCAATATTATTGGTACCAGTAGTTTAGCATCATAGCACTCCACTGACTTCGAGAGTGCTGATTTTTTCATTCCATTATTCGTGTCTCACATATACTACTCTGCCACTCTCCTTTGCACTGGATCCACCCCTACTGCATATGTGCAATTGGCCTGATTGGCAGGTCAGGTCGTCTCTTCTACCGCGGTTCCTAATGCCATTAAGGATCTACTTAGATTAGAACCTCCTACAAGACGAGTTGAAACCTTCGCAATTTTTCCTTGCTTTTTACTTGAAATGTCAAAGGCGAGATGCCGGAGCCTCGTAAAGTTTCAATAGGACATCTCGAAGCGGTGGTGTAGAAGAGTTTTAGTTGCAGTTGTCCTAGTTAGGATTGACTAGTAATTAAGCGTACTAACTGTTTTATCTGGTCTTGAAAATCGAGTGATCGGCGATGGACACTACAGTACTTAACTTTATAACCAAGATCGGTGACTGCATGCGTGCACTTGGAAACTGCAACGCAAGGTAACCGGTAAGTACCAGGGGTGGGAATATAAGTACTATATCCGGACTCAATTGACAATGCGGGGTTGCTTACAAGCGGCTAATCGCTGTCAAGGACGATCATAACGCGCTCCAGAAACACACATGGTCATATATAACCTCCTGCAAAACTTGAGATCTCATATCAAGCTAAAGGAGTAGCGCTCGGATAAGTATCCTCATAAGCGCAGCGGATGCAGGTGATCCGGTCAATCCAGAAAATGGCTATCGCGTGGATCTACTCAATTCAGTCCCGTTGTGCAGGTTTTGTTATCTCCAGCGATCCGAGTCCACAAACTCGAATGCCTACTAATGCTACAGTCCATTGGGACAAGATGAGCCAGCTGGAGGCCTAGTTTCCTTTTTGCGGGGTACGAGACCGACACTAGCGTACGTATCAGTCTGGAGGAAAATCTAAAGCACGTGACTGGGTCGGTTGGCGCCAATCAGGGCTCTCGCCAATCAGTTATGCAGCGTAAATTGATAGCATGTTTCAAAGAGATGTGATCCGAAAGATCGCATTATGTAATCCGAAGCAATTGGTCAATTCACAAGGCTGTAGAGTAAATTTTTTGATGGCCATTGGTAGAAATATTTTTTGGGACAGAAAATAACAAGTGTCCTCTTATTACCCATGACAGAGGATGGTGTGCGAGCCTCCTAATCGATGAAGACTAGATATTAGAGAATAAATTTCGAGTGAACTTGCGAGAAGGAAATTGATATCAGTATGTAGGGGCAACAAAAAGCGATGAGAGAAGGGGGGTGTGGGGGGTGGGGGAACGGGGGGGAGGGGGCGGCGTCGGCGGGCGGGGCCCATCTGGCGCAGGACTTGGTGCCGATACGATGTTGGAATGCTGGTACCTAGCCTCTGCTATCGTGGAGAGCCGGCAATGGAGAACTCGAGCAAAGTTGGTCACCCATGCCGGCTTATGCCGACAAGTAGGCTACCACTTTTGAGTCGGTCTTGGTATTTCTTTTTCTCTCAGCAGCTTATGGAGTACCACGGAACCTCGAGTTTGGGATATGTGGAAATGCTGTCTTGCAGCGGAAGAGCCCCCGAGGGGAATTGTAACGCTGGAAGTGAGGGTGCGCACGGCAGACGAGCTCGAGATGCAGGATGAGATAGTGCACTAGCGGAGCCAGCAATGTGCGGGAAGTTTCAACTAGTTAGTTTTTTTTTCAAAAACTACACCACCAGTATTTAGAAATAAGCGTTTCAAGCTCAACCTTACCACCGCTAGGAAGACAATACGTATTTTTCATGAAACCCTGGGATGCTGAATTCTGCTCAGTGTTAGTTAGAACCCCATCCTGGGGCGCGGAACGCCATCCTTGAACGAAAAAAAGCCTAAACGCGGAAGCCGTTGTTGGGTTCCATGAGACATGTGTGCTTCTGAGTTGTTCGTTCGATGAATTTTATCTCAACCACCTTCTTACACATACAATACTGCGTAAACCACCCTCTCGCCTGGTGTCAATCCTCCCCGCCATGTAATTTCCTAACCCAATATGGAGAAAATCACCGGCACTCCTTGGCTTGTGACAGCATAGCTCCTTCGGAAAAATGTAACTGGTCTCAAGCATTCCCAGAGCTTCGGAGGCGCAGGATTTGGGAGTGCCTGACAGCAGACACGACACACTAATCTAGAAGCAGCACTGTGTAGAGAGCTTAGTTGAAGCCCCGCCTATAACCAATGCGGCTCATGATGGCTTTTGCTTTTTTCCTTTCACTCTCGTTTTGTTTCAAAAAAAAAAAAATTGGTTTGTAGTACTTTTTTTCTTTTTGCAGATGGAACGATGAGATATAATGGCCTTGCCTGTGTCATGCATGTATACTGTGCGCCATCCTTGTCTGCACCCTTTACGGACTCTCAAGATGTTTAAAGTGTTTGTTCCTGGAATCCGTTGTGGGCTCGCTGGCGTCGCACGGGCCGTTTGTCAAAGCGACCAGTTATATTTGACATGTGAGGGGACTTCCGAAAGGCAGAAAAACTCCTTATGATATCATGCCGGTTTGAAGCATCCTGCAGCTGTACACAGCCTCGCTTGGCGCTTGGCATACCTCACAGCCTGGCCTTGTTGCTTAAGTATGCATGCATATGCATACACTTGTTAGCCATGGTTATAACTGGCTTGACTAGTTCATTCGAGTTCGAGGCTTTGGCAGTCGATAGAGTACTCTCCATTTCTTTCTCCTACTTCTACTGCCCTTTGTGTACTCTTGCCTGTTCACTAACGCTGTAAACTAGCGCTATCGCAGTCCACTTTTAATCGTAACTGGGCAAAATCTGTTGCAATGCAGGGAGTCCTATGGCCCATTACACCAAGCAGAATAGCCCAATGATTCGACTCCAGCCGATTATGTAGGTGCTGGTGATCCTAGATCAAGATGTAGAGTACTCGTGCTGGAAGTGGCACGAGACTAGCCATTATAAGCAGGCTTGAAATGTACCACTGGTACGAAGTACCCCGACGTTGCATGCATGCCATCGATGGTGACATGGCATACCGTCGGAAAGTTAGCCGACTATGGCTTCGCTGAGAGCATGGATTCCCCCATTCCATCCTCATCAACGGAACCTCGCCGTGCACTGTGCTTGCAGGCGTTCTTCTTGTCCAAACAACGCAACCTTCTCGAACTTTCTTGCAACCCCGGATCCTTCCACTCCACTTTATTTTTCCGGGGTCCCTGGATTAGAATAGGCGCTATGAGTAGTGTGGGGCATTTGATTGGCTGATCAACATTCATTGCTTTCTGGGACCCAGCATGTCATCGTGCTGCTGCACCCTGGTCGAACAACCCTGGCTGAAAGTGACCCGTGTCAGATCTCGCTCGCATTCATTTGCAAATTTATCAATTTTTTTTTTTTTTGTTAAGAAAAAGCATTTATTCTTATTTGTTTTTTATTTGATTTATTTTTCCCTTGTTTTTCCCGTTCTTTTTTCTCGCAAATCAATCTTCAACCTATACCTGCTTCCTTTGGGCGAGCGACCGCATTAATTTATACTGTTTACATCAATATAAAATTTAAAAAAATAAACGTTTGATCTCGCGACTGGGCACGAGACTAGTGTCGCCGCGCAAAGTAGAGTACGTCATATTGAAAGCCCTGAAGCACAGTACCTAAGTATTCAAGTACTGTGTCCTCAACGAAGTATTACCGAGCAAGAGCGAGTAAATTCAGTTTCAAAGTAATCAAACATATAAGATAATAAAATAATAAATGAGCAACCCCCCCACAAGAGAAAAAAAAAAAAAAAACGTGGCTTCACTATTCGTCTGGTGACGAGATGCTGTATTCACTGGAATGGCACGCATCAGTTAGCTGGTAATACAACGTCGCGAACACAGACGTCCAGGTGGCATGTTTGAAGTACAACTCCGCAAACAATAATCCATGTGTCATGCAATTTTATTTCTCATTCAAGTTTCTTTGTTTCGCTGAGTGGCTTGTTGGCATTCGTTAAAACAAACATGATCAAGCCACCGCTTCTTAGAATTTCAAGGTATTGATACAACGAAGTGGTACACATTCATCTACAACGATATTTTTGTTGTTTAAATTTTTTATTTTGTAATCTGCCCGAACCCAAAATTCTGTCAGTATCCTCAAATGATGCCAACTCAGGCATAACCCCTCAGGCATAACCCCCACACCCCTATTCCAATCTCGCCGGACCCCAATGTCGAAAATTCACATCCTGACTTGTTTTGAAACCCCCAACGCCAATGCATGTCATCCCACCCAAAATGCCAGCACCTGGCCAGCTAGCACGAGATATCACTGATCAGCGTAATATCTCAAAAGGATACCAGAGGGCGACCGCGGAGATCTCCAGGTTGCCAGTTGGTATTCTGTTGAGTGCCTTCTATGTTTGAACCCCGTAATAACGTGGCGTGGTTACGCAACTCACAACCCTAGCCGGTGGTAGTGCGTCCCTGCCTTACAGTGAGACCTTTCCCTTCTGTAGACCAAATCATAACGTCCCTAGATACTTTGAAGGAAAAGAAGGAAAAAATCGCAAATTAAAATGAAGCGATTGATAACAGTCGTACCATTTCACAGAGAAGATGTCGAATAAACTGAACGCAAGCAAATGAAGTCGAAATGTGATCATCCAAAAGCAGATATGCTAGAAGTCTGATCCATTGAGAAGATAAACGTGAGCAGTCGGCGGCGACAAAATGTAAAGAGGCAAGATTTGACGAAAATTGCAAGGCAAATGACTGAGATGTGCAATGCATTGCTCTTCCGATTCCGCTCGCAGTTCTGACTGTCGTGGAAAATTGACATGAATACGAGTGGAGATCGTCATTGTGCTACAGGTATCGGAAGTATCTCGACACCTGAAGTCAGTACGCCTACGCACCAAACCAACATAGAAGAACAAATAAAGAGATTCGTACATGCAAAAATGAAGACCAAAAATTAAAACGCAAAAAGAAGCAACAGTAAAGCGAGCGAATAGACCGAAAAAGGGGAAGTCATAACATCTCTCATTCCTTCCAGACCAAAATGCTCCATACCCAATTTATGCTGTCCGACCCTAGAATGCTGCCCAGATCCGTAAAACAAATATGAAAAATTCAGCGCTCGGTCAATGCAACGCGCAACAACCCAATAGCAGGAAGAATACAATGATAGTAAGATAATAAACAAATTAAACGGAAATTAGTTATTAAAATTGGTATAAAGCATTAACATAAATTAGAAATGCAAATGAAAACGAAAAGAGAAGTTGTCGCCGGCTACGCATGCGAACGGTTGCGATAAATGGTATATTCGAAAACGTATTGCTCAGGACCTGCCGGTGGGAGCATTATAGGTTTCTGGTCAAGTATTTCGGTATGGATACGCCCCAATACTGGTAGTCATGGTCTGGCGAGTTGAATCCTGGCGGCTGGAACAGGATTTGAGACTAGAACACGCTCTCAAGTTAGTTACGCCTCCTGATAGATATCTGTAATTCATGTTACAAACATTTATTGGATATGTCATTGGAGCTGATATATCGCATGCTCCCATACACTGATCATCCTGTTGCTTCTCATGGTAATCTTCGTCAATGTCCTCTTGGTCTGATCTCTTGTTGGCAACCGTGCGGCGCTTTCTCTTTCTCATTTCGGGAAGCTTGTTGCACATCTCGATCAATTTCACACCCTCTCGAACGTTGTCGATGTTGGTCATATCGGAGAATAAATGCATGAGCCTCCTTCTGTACTCTCCATGCTTCCGTTGTTCAGCATTGAGAGTCCGCTGCTTGGGACACGTTTTATCGTCTCTAAGATGCCTCTTGTATGTGCAAGGCCTGGCATAGCTGTTACCACAACCATCACATTGCATGCAGTTAAATTGGGCGTGGGCGGTATAGTAGTGGTCCCTATATAATACTTTAGCAATCGAATCCTTCTTGAAGATCCATGCGATAGAATGGTTATCTCACTTCATATCACAGGCCTTATTTTTGACTACACTGCAGTTCTTGATCTGGCAATGGTATTCCTGTTTTGGGCAAACTGTGTAGACATGGCCAGTCCTTGACTTTCGAACGAAAGCCTTGCTTCTTGTGCTGCTATCAGGGTCTGCACTAGCACTCCTGGGTTTTGAGATGTCGTTTGGAGGGTCCCTTTCAAGCTGGTATACTGTATTAAAAGCCGGATTATGACTCGGGAACATTGCCTGCGAAAAACCAATTTCATCAATGGAATCGCCAATTCTATCGATGGGAGAGCTTTGTGCAGATCGAACATGGCGATACTCAGGTATTCTGTCATCGAGGCGTGGATCCACCTGAGGCATATGGTTAACGCTTGGTAGCTGGAAGTTGGAACGAATGTGCCTGGCTATGCTTCCACTGGGTTGGAGCTGTTGTGGGTAGTAAGGGAACGAGTTCAAGGCCTCGCCCATGCCTCCGACTCCATTGCAACTCAGTCTTGTTGCAGCTCCCATGCTCATGGGGGCAGTAGTGGCCCCTGAATTCCATGACTGGCCCAATGTGTTTGGGTAAGCAGACATATGACTAACATCAAGCTGCGGCAACTCCATGTAGGGCGTGCTGGAATGGATGGAAGGGTAAGAAGACATTGCAGTGGACTGCTGGCCGTCTGTAAGGTGAGAGGCGTCCGAACTGATGAGGTGCCAAACAAAGCGTCGAGAAGCAGGTGCTCGCAGAGTCCTTCTTATATACTCGTTCTAATCTGGACGAGCACTGGGAAGGCTAGCTCTGCAAGTGTGTAATGTGGGTGCCGAGATGGGAAGAGTCGAAGAGCGGATCCCGAAATGATAGGAGGTGCACGCTGTTCAACCGAGGGCTGGTTGCTGGGAGCGAGGGCAGGCAACCAGAGAGTGAGCCGGGCCCAGTTGAATATATATAACAAGTCCATTTCTTGCAAGGCAGTTTGCAGCAACCCCACTGGCGAGCGCGCCTGGAGGCTGCCAAAACGGCGTCAATGGTAGCTCGCGATGGAGGATGGGGTGGTGTGCATTGCATCGCTGGCTCATGAGAGGTCGTGAGTACGAGCTCGCTGGGCCTGGCAAGTCTTGGCGTGCATTGTGGAAGTCAGGGCTCAGGCCGGAGAAAAAGCAAAGCACAGCAACAGACGTGGCCCAAGTCCCGCTGGATGCAGTATTTTGAGCCAGCCCAACCCTAGAAAGCATCGCCCAATACCCTTCGCACGCCAATTGCATCCGGCTTTTGAATTTTGCTTGGTACGTTCTGTCCTCGAGTACATTGTCCCTTGTCCGACCCCAGGCAACTTCCGCTACATCGTAAATACAGACGTATGAACTCATCTACAATGGCAACATGACGACGAACTAATTGCCTTTCGGCCGGCCCAGCCGATTGACCTTGAAGGCACGACTCTATGACTTTTACCTTCTTTCGTTGCTTGTCTTCGTGGCAGCTGAATTGCACGGTATTGCACTTCTCTCTAGTGGTTTCAAGGCGGCGAGCTTTACCATGACTAAGCGACTAGCTTGGCTGATGTTTACTATGTGCACTGCCTTCATATGCATGCAATGTGACTTGTCAAACATCCTCTTTGCAGGGTATACAACGAATTTCGAACCTTCTGTACCTGCGTTAGTAGTTTTCAGCCCCTGTCATGGACCCAAAATCTCAGCCATGAAGTGGTAGAAAAGCGGTTTGCCTGGCGATTTTTTGAGGCTCAAATGCAACGACCTCAGAAAGCCTTTCTCTCGCTCAGCTTCTCATGGATTCATGTTGTAACTGAGAGCCTTATGTTCCGTTGTAAAAGCAGTCACCCATCAAGTATTTCCGTTGTCATCGCATATCGCCGCAAAATGCGTGTCGTAATCACTTCTGCGTACAACCTCTTTTGTAAGGATTGCTTACTAGCGATGTACGCGCCTTCGGTATACGAGTAATGATTTCTTTCTTTCTTTTTCTTTAAAAAAAAAGATGTAGGAGCCTTGTGATGAAATTTGAGTACAATTGTAATATTTTTAAGTGGTCTAGCATTGCTAGGAATTATTCGCTGAAGCCACAAATCCTCCTATTATCCCACCAGGCCGTGCAATTGGCTAGTGTCTTAGGAAAGTGGCAGTTACTAGGAGTCATACTAGCCCCAGGATTACCTATCGGAGTGTTTGCATCTTCTAAACAAAGCGGGCCGAAGAGATACACGAATATCGAATGCGCCTAGATCTAGGCTTACATGTTCCTCCCGTAGATACTTAGGTGAGTGGTCCCAGCTCCGCAATCGCAGCCGGGGTTAGTCTAGCTAGAAATCATCCCTTTGCATAAGTCCATCTACTTGCCAAGTAATCACCGATCTTAATCCATCACAAAGTCTGATGGCCTATCAGATAAAACGATGGCTTTGTTCGTACGGTGAATCTCAACTCCAATTAGCGTGGCCAGACGTGATAAATTAGTATTAGCTGCATAGGAACAACACACCCCTTTAGCGTGTCGATGTTCAAACCACCTCCATCATGAGAATCAAGTCCCGCAAATAGTCCTAATGTCAACAACAATAGCTCTAACAGAATGAGAATTCAAGTTCTCTCTTCAACACCTCTTTCGGGCAACTTGCCATGCACAATCATTATCCAGCCTTGTAGAACATGACTCAGGCGTGGGCCGCTATCCTAGTACGTCGTCACTCAGCAATCTAGAATTGCCTCCTGGACTTCATTTCGCGTTCTGCACAAATACGGTCATGTGAATACTTCCATTTTGGAGAATCGGGGTGCTTCTTAAAAAGTCGAAAGGAACGAAGGAGGATCTGCCTTGACAAACGTAGACATTGGGCAAGTTGGTCTTCTTGGAGGGATAGCTGATGTTAATGCTTAAGTGAATACTAAGAAGCTTTCTCTAGAACGACATTGAGCACTGCAGACACCACAATCAATACGCAAAGCGCGCTTGTATTGGTTTGAAGTGAGATATTAACTGCAGATACATGTAGAAAGTTTCTGTTGCGGAATATTGATGTTCGACAGTTGACATTTCCAATGGGATAAAACTCATTTTGCACAAGGATTTGCTGCTCCGTGGCATAGTGCTCCTACTGATCGGTATAAGCATTAGATTTCAAGCGAAAGCTGCAGGACAATTCAGAGGACATACCTGATGTCACGAATGATTATCAATCGCCAATTGAAGTCGTTGCGTCAGTGGTCCAAGCCGCCATTCAATTTATATCCAGGCGGTTAACTGCCAGTGAGCAAAATGAACAGTTCAGGATTACATATGTATATGTCAGACGCGGGTTTGCTGGATATAGAAGTCAACACGGGCAATGCTACTGCAGACAATACTGGGGAACTTCTAAGTACGTACACGGATTACATTCCAGGCTTCCCAAACGCCACACATTTTGTATAGACAGATGGGGGCGCTTGAGTTTCAAGCAACCCACAGTGAACAACACTGCAATTCCATTGCGATGCAACACTGGACGATCAATAGGCACAATGATAGTGGGATTCAAATAGCGGAATTATTAAACTCGTGGCCAGGAAAATATGCAGATAGATGGCTGATGAAAGTCGACTACCACTTGTATTTTGGATCTCCGACGCTATGGTACCCATTGCCGATATGAGACAGGAAGCCAAAATGTACTCGTATTCTTGGTTGTGTCACCTTCTAATTTTCACCACGAGACGCACGTACAGAGACACCACTCACTCACGCGTATATTGTCACTTTGAAGTCAATCCCTATGTTAATGGTAGGGCCTTCCGCTCGAATGCTTGACTTCACTCATTCACGCGTGCTCCTCGCAGCAGCCTCAGGCTCGTGCACTAATTCATTAGAGAACTGTATAATACTGTGTTAGCTGGGGGCGTCCTGGAAACAATCCTTCCGTGAGGTGCTTAAGAGTCCCACCAAAGGCCCTGGTGACGGCATTCCTTTGGTTACAGCATGACCCTTAAATGACGCTATCTTGGTATTAATGGTTGAACTTGGGCGGCTACCGAGCAGAATTCCGTGCCTTAATCTGGCAGCCCGTCTCCGCGGTTACGCGACAGACACAGAAAAAGAAAAAAAAAAGAAAAGAGAAAAAAAAAAAAACCTTTACGTGCATTACCCTGATGAATGTAAGTCGAGAATAAAGGTAATCTCACTCCTAGTTCTTCATTCTTTTTTTTTTTTTTTTTTAATATCAGTACTCGCGTACCGCCCTATGGGCTATGGCGAGAGTTCTTCATTCCAATTCTATCGTTATACGTTAGTTTTGGCTAGTGCCCTTGCTGTCATTTTTCATGTGCCCTAACTGAGTCGATCTGTAGTTGTTCATAAAGTGCCAATATCATAGACTTGGTTCTAATAATTACTTAACCTCTTGCCTTTTTTTCTTCCTTTTTTTTCCTTCATATCATTATTCATATTCCCCTTAACCAATGTCGAGATTACATACAAAGGAGACGAAAGGAAAACAAAAGAGATATGTACTGTCTGTCACGACCCAGAGTCAAACAATCTCTCTAGCATCGATCCACCCACTCCAGCACCGCGGCCTTTTCTCGCCAAATACCTGTAATATCAGAATAGGGTGCGACCATGGCTGCCGTACTCACGGCCTTGCACAGCATAGAATACTGCTGTTAGACGCCAACCAGAAATAATACTGGATAATATGAACAGGAGCTCGGTTATCGAATTAGGAAAATTTATTATCTCTTAGGGAATTGGAATGCCTAGTCCTGGCGAACGAACCGATGATTTTACCTGCATTTTGCCGGCAAAGTGGGGACGTTGAGGGTAACCTCTCAAGGTCCGTAACCAGCATTTGATACTTGGTCCATCCAGCAACCTGAAACGTTGCGTAATGGACCAAAACAAAGACCAAGCTGCATCTGCCTATAATTTGGCATTATACTATCAAACCCTCAGAATTAGGAAGTTACCAACGAGCTGTACAGTAGATTTTATCCTGAAAACTATGAACAACATCCTGGAGATAGGGTGGGAGGTTTGTGCATCTCAAGTGTCAGTAATTGAGAAACGGCCACCAGATGATCCAAACTGGGTGTTGAATGTGTGTCGCAAGCAATGCACCGTCATGAAGTGCGAGTCTAACATGCTTGTGACTTTATCTTAAACAGTTCAGATCACAATATAGCTTAGGTGTTATCCCATCTGGAGTAAGATTTGCTATCGTACCAGACGGAGGCGGAGTTCACTCATTCTGAGTTTTTTCGAAATTGGCATCGCGCCGTATCAAACGCTGAGCTGTTGTGAGCGGGGTCAGTAACAAGCTTACCAGTGTAGGCAATAGGATGATGACATAATGTAATTGTATGTGCCTGCTATCGCTGTCAAAATTCTCAGATGAATATTCATAAACTTGGACATGACGACATAGAAACACACATGGTGACATGGAAACACATTGCAAAATTCTGCAGAATAATATGGAGTGCTGTAGAGCTGTGGCTGTCCGCTTCTGCAACCGCTATTGGCGCTGCTCACAGCGGTTGGCGCGTTTCGAGTGCCCTCTGTGATTCGGTTTTTTTTCTATCATTACTCGCATGCGCCCTGTGGGCTACGGCAAGATAGCTACATAGAAAATTAAGGAAAAGCAAAGCAATTAACAAACGCCGAACTGTGTGATTCGGATCGATCATTGCATCTCAGTTACCAAGTACTAATCCCTGTTAATTCCCGTTGCGGTATGACACGATGAACACGTTCCTAACTCGTCCACTTCTCCTCCAACCTCTGTCTGCTGAACTGACTGCGTGTGTCCATATTATCCCGCTTTTTTCGTCCTTCTTGACAGGTTATTCCTTGGAATCGGAAAGCTGACTGCTCCATCCCTGTCTTTCTTTCCTGAAACACATACAAATTTTTTTTTTTTTATATATCATTAATCGCTTGCCGCCCTATGGGCTATGGCGATGAAACACGTACAAATGACCATGTCGCTCACTACGTTGAATATCCCCATACATCGCAACTTACAGCAATACTGCCATATATCGTTGCTGTAACCTGCTCAACTTCCATATTCTCGCTGTGGCTCAACATTCTCAACATGGCTATTTGGTGCCCTGACAATGATACCTTCTTGCCATATTGAGATATTACTGAATTGAGACGATATCTACGGTCCTTCTCCAGCTCTTAGTACGTAGTCAAGGCTCAATGAATGATCATTGGGCTGCTCGGGCCACCCCGGCCGTACAAAGGTTTTGTCACAGACGGGTTGGCTGGGAAATTCCTAGAGTACAATGGTATGTGAGATGTTGATTAGTTCGTCTTCGCCAGCTGATTTATGTTGCAGCATTTGGGTAGACTGGGATGACCCAATCCATATAGTCAATGGGCTAAGCAAGCTGAATGATTCAGCCTATGTCCAGCGAGAGACTGCCACTACCTACCGGCTTTCGATTGCTAACTGGTGTTGCATAGCAATTACTGAGCAATGGATAAAATGGAAGCTTGCCCCTACTGCTCTATAGTAGAACTTTGTGAATCTCCACAGCTGCAACCAATCCCGTCATGCAACAAATATCTACTGAGGCCTGACTGCCTGAAGAATACTCAACTGCTTTTTCTTCCATGAAACAGAAGATCATCAGGAATGACAGTGAGTATGGACATCGCATATTGATGAGCCTTGTGAAGCGACACATGCTCGTAAAAATTACTCCAGAAGGTCTCTATTTATCCCTACAAGGCTGGTAGCAATGATTTATCTTGTCCCCTGGTACTAACCCGCCTATGCTAACCAATCCAGACTACTAAACTAATACCTCAAACTGTGGTGCAAAATGTCGGGTATCACCGCTACACCCGGACGGGCAGTCAATTTCGCAGGTATCATCTTCTTGAATGAGGGCGCCTGAAGTGGTGTCAGGAACACCCGAAAGCGTGTCATGATTACACCGCTGCCGGGTGTACGCAAGTACTAGAGTAGAGAAGCGGACCGGCGGGTGCATATACATACTGTTCTCGTGCCCAGACTAGCTATTATTTTCGGCCTCCACCTTAGCTTAGCCGTAATACATGCCGTCGCATACCGTATTATTTCGAATTTTAGAACCTCCCGCTAGATGGTTGAAATCTACTGAACTCGGTTTGGCATACAGGGGTTATGATGCTACACCTGAATGAAGCATGATACGAGGTCAAAGCAGAGTGAGATATACATACGTAGAGTCCTCACCTACACCTCATCCGTCTAGCGCCAGGTTCTAAAACTGAAAAATAATACGGTATGATATGTGACTACAAGTGCAAAGGTGCCACTGTTGTGAGCACAATCTACTCGCTGGTTGAAAAAAATTTGCATATTATGCAGTATTGAATACTTTTTCAACCAGCGAGTATGAGTATGCTGTTCCTGAATAGTGCACATACATTATGTTATGCAATCTTGGCAATTACCATTGGCACAATCTGGGGTACTTCCACCGACCTGGTGAGACATCTTCCCACACAGCTTTTAGCGTCTTCGACTCCCTATGTACCGCGTGCTAGCCTCCTAATAGCCTACTTTTATGTGCTTGAGTACTTCCGATACAGTTCCTCCAAATAGACACTAGCACCACATTCCTCCCAGTGCTGTGGAATTGCTATCTTGGTTGAGTGTTCTGTTCCTGGGGTTAAGTTCTTGTGAAAAACAATATTATATATATTATATAACATAGCAGAATTTGGGAGCCGAACAACAACAGCAATACCATGGACTTTATAATGGATCCAGCTAATCTGGGAACAAGTGGGTCCACTGCCCATATGAGGGCCACTAGTACGACTAGATTCTTAAAAATTTGCTGTATTCCGAAAGAAAAAAAGAGAGAAAAGGATAAGTAGGGGGGTGGGGGAAGAAGAGTGGAACACGGTTGCCCCCAGAGGGCACGCTTTCTCGTTGGTCTGGAGGAATTAGAGCAGTTGCTAAATAGGTTGGAGTCTGCGGCTGCTACATCAGCGACCTGCAAATAGTTAGAGTGATACTGTTTGGAGAGTAGTTGCTCAATATTCAATGTGAGACTACTATTGAATGTAGTCTACCTACGCCTCGGTAAAAGGCATAAAAGCCTACGAAGAGGTTACCGTATGAGCTATTGTGTTTGTCCCGTAATTGGAAATCAAACTTCGTAAGCGGCAAACAAGTTCATTCTTCTCCGGTATTCTCTTCATTATGGAATACTTATTCTCTCGAGCCTCCACCTATTTATTCAATGTCTCGTATTGTTCCGGCACCCCTGTCACATCGATGGAAGGCAAAGAGGGTCAGCAGTACGTACAGCAGTCATAAACCAGATCCGGCATAGCTCAAGTATGCCACGAGAGAGAAAAACATATAGATGTGCACTTTTCGGGCCGGACTGCCGATTTGCTTTACGTAACGGATTCAAGACTGCCTCCCAGGTGAAGTTAGTAAATCCCTACCCTATTGATTCGTCTTTCTGTCATACTAAATGTCACGTAGGGAGGATGTTCATCGTCAATTGTTACTATTTCAATGTCAAATTTGCTTCGAGCGGTTTTCGAAGGAGTATAATTTGAAGCGGCACACCAGAAAGTGCAAAAGGCCATGGAAGAATAAACCCCTTTCAGACGCTCAAAAGGCTATCTTCCAGCAGTTGAAAGCGGCGAAGGTTATTGAATGCATACAGCCAGCTGTTAAAGGATGGGAGACTGGTAAATCTCAGTTCAGTCCATTTCCGTAGCCTATGATATCCTTTGAATTGCAAATGGACGACCCGCTGATCGGCACCTGTGAACTCTAACTTCTGAAGACGAGGAAAATCTACAATTAGTGACATCTCGTAAACAAAAGCCCATTAAAACCTTTCAAGGCTCCGGCTGCCCGCTCCAACAGCATGCGCTGCTAAGCTATGAGACTCATTACCCTCTCCCGCCCAGCTCCCCTGGCGGTTTGAGTAACTCTCAGCCCGCAATTTTTCCACATTTCGCTGTCACATTTCGCTGATATGAGATACCAAGAAGGGTCCTAGTATTGCCAATACGCAGAGAACCTGCACGTTGGGCTCCACTATAATCCCGAACGCATTACTAGAAGTGTTGAGATGGACGCATTGTGAGAGAACTAAGTTTATGTTATATTGGCTTTGTTTTAGTTTCCTTTATATGTATCTTCAAATAGCACTTCAAGCTCTCCAATTTTTTTGTCTCCTTTATAGATAACTTCAAATAGCGTTTCAAAAAACTCCAATGCCGACCCTTTGTATATATCAAAATAGAACGTTAGGTTTGTATCGCTCCAATTGGTGCAGAATTTATTTCCCTGTATTCCTCTCAATTGTAGGTTACAATGACTTTATTTGATAGCTGTTTGGACCTTTAGGAGCTTTATATTGTGATCTCCGAAACTGTTCGATACCCCTGTCGTATATCAAATCCAGCAAGATGTATTGTCTACTAGTATCATTCACGTAAAGGTAACTAGCGGCGTAGTTGGTAACGTGCCAGCGCCTTGGCACCCTTCACCACCACCGAGTTTCCTTTTTTAGCGGTCATTAACTCACAGAAGATATCTTGTACGTGCGATGATTATGACGGAAACAAAAGTGAAAAGGCTGCATCAATAGCATCTACAGTTGTATCATCTCCCCACCCTGCCAAACAACCCCTTCTAGTGCTCACCAGCAAATATCCACTCTCTGCAACACTGCACCCGTTCATGCAATAGTGGCAAATGGTACTGTCAATATTATATTGAAATATGAGGTTAGTGAAAGCTCGAGATCTACATCATAGCGCTGTACATACCTTGGTATATATATACCTTGAATTCTATTTCATTACCAGATGGACTGCTTTCAACCTCGTCAACTTCCAATCCCAACTATGGCAGCAGCCCGGCTGGCTTTGAATTGAACTCTATAGCTGTAGGGCTTGTTTGGAGGCCCCCTTCCTCTCTCAGATGTCTTCAGCAGGTCTATTGCTACAGAATTCAACTGTACAGGCCCTTCGTCTCCCCGCCCCCCGCAACACACACACCATGAGCTTCAGCGCTGCCCCAGCAGTCGTTAATGGTGGCGCTAGTCGTTAAGTGGTATATGACAGTAGGTACTCGCTTGATGATCCCTCAATGTATTACCCACTGAATACATCTCTCACTAGTGCTAATCTGACTATTTGTCTTGTTCCCAATGATATACCCGTTTTCTGCGTGAGGCTATTAACGCCTCTTGCAACATAAACAATCTTGAGATTATATCAGGGTCAGTTAGAGAGCGATGCAAGATCTCTAGGGAGTCAATAGAACGATAGCTGAAACAATCATGGAAGTGCGGAACTTGTTGCTAGCTGGTAATTGTTGCTTGCAAGTCACATATTTCCAGCCAGTCCTGTTTGACTCTTTTTTCTTTTTTCTTTTTTTTTCTTAAATCAGTGATCGCGTGCCACCCTAGGGGCTATGGCGATTTCCTGTTTGACTGCATACTGCCCCGGGGACGTGGTATGCGAAGAGTAACCCTAGCACGGGCAACCAGACGGCCCTAGCACTGGCAATTATACATTCATAAATAATGTACTGTACCTGTGATGGAACAAGGCGCTGACATGAGTAATTTTGACTTGGGTAGGTAGTGTGCGCATACTTGCGCTGCTGGTGGTAGGCTTGCCTTGGCATGCCTACGCCTTTCCTAAGTGGTCGGCACCCTCTCACTCTTCCTCCGATCGACACCATACTCCGAAGTCCGAACACGCTTTTCAAGTTATGAACCCGGCTGCTCAGCATCTGCTTCTCATTACACAGGTATGTCTGTTCTCGTGCCCGAAGTATGTCCTGCCCTCCCACCCTTGGCTACTCAATTTCACTCAAAAGCAGATCTAGAAACATCCTGGCGCTTTGGACCTATATCACATATATTGGATGTGCAATACCGGACGCTCCACACCTAAAGACGACATCCATCAACAACTTCTGACAGAGATGATAGACCGAGCGGCCTCAAATATTACCGTTCTCCTTATGTTAGCACACCGAGAGAAACCTTGCATGCCAGTCATAGACCGAAAGAACTCTGCCGGTAAATTTGGATTTACCGAGAGAACGAGACTTCGGCCGGTATAGCAAGTGCTGTGCGCAGCACATGGGTAAAAAATATAACAATCGGTCATAGACCGAGAAAATCCTTGTGGAGAGGATTGAAAAATCCTCTTCTGGCTTTGTTATTTCTGACGATCAGATGTTTCTCAACATCTTGGAAAACGAGAGTATCGGGCAGGGTGAAGACGCACTGAGAGAATGTGCCGACAAGGGAGAAATATTGGCGGTAGGCTTGCCTTGGCAAGCCTACGCTTGGTCGGTACCCTCTCCCTTTTGCTGCAATCGACATGACGCTCAGACATGCTTTTCATGCGCGGAGACAGCAGCAATGTTAGTACTATGTAGTGCTATTCCTAACAAACCTGGTCCTATACAAATCAGGAATAGCAATAGCTCCTCGCGTGTTGGATCCCCCCCACCCTACCCCACTTCGCGTTAGCAAATCAAAAGCGTTGCCAGCTTTTCCTGATGAGGGAATTTTCAACGTCAGCCCACACCGCACCCACAGCAGACGTGCGGCCCTGGGGACTTAGATAAGTTGTAGTCGTTCGGGATATCGAAGACCATGAATTTGTAAAGTGGCATGTTGGGAGAGCCAGAGTAGTTTTTCTATGTATGCGGCATGTTCTTGACTGCCATAGCTGCTCTTACTTGACCAAATAAATAAAAAAGAAAAAAGAAAAAAAAAAGAGATGAAAATATCAAGCGTGAGAGTTGTCTTAGCACTATTCCTAGTTCATAATTATTTCTCTTATCTCACTACTGAGAGCTGAAGGGATTGGAAGATTTGACTATTGGAACTGTTTGCTGTCCCTCTCACTTTCAACCATCTTGCGACATGCAGACGGTGTGTGAGGAGGAGATAGTGACACACATTTGGAACAACCGCGAGGTATAGAGGAGAAGATGACCAGGAGGGATAGGAAGGAAAATATAGGCCGCTGATGTTAAGAGAAGGGGAAGGGGATCCCCTGGTATGGTTGTTGTGTGTGGATAGAGAGATAATGATGCTTTCATGCTTGTGACTTCCTTTTCCCTAGGTCTGGCTTTTACAGTTCGTTTAATTCGTTACTTTATTTCCTTTTATCTCCTATGTAATTGATCTCATTATAGCCCATAGGCATTCGAGTAATGATATTTAAAAAAAAAAAATTGCGAGCGTAAGAGGCGATCAATTAAGTTTGCCAAGAATACACCGTACGGCCCGCTTGTTATAAGTATATGCCCCAGCATAATATGCCACCTTGAGGAACCATCACAACTACAATTGCCTTGAATAAGCTAATAATGTTCGCTCACCGTTGGCATTAATATGGTGTGATAAGTTATCTGGTGTTGTTTGCGTTGTTCTGAGGGCCTAAACATATGTGTTGCTATCCACTGAGCCGACAATGATCCGAGTCCTCATTTAGCTCTACTTCGACTCAGAGCTCACCCAGTGTTCTCGTACCGAGACTCTGGGGACGAGAACACCCGCCCAGGCCGCTGACCCACATTGTTCCACATAGTCAATGTCCAGTATCTGTCCCTGCATGCACGTAACTACTTTGTATTGGCAACCTTGTCCATTTGTATTTCGCGTCTATATTTCAACGTTGATACGATACCCTGAGGTAGCCAATGAAATGAGAACACTCATAATTCGGCATCGATCAGCGTGCGGCAGTACCCTGGTAGGAGAAACCGGAGGTGTTGTATATGGCGTATGTAGTTCTCATAACCAGACACTCACTAGTGGATGATGTGATTTGCTGCAAGACCACTCGGACCCAAATTCAAAGCGCCTCATCTGTTCGTTCATAAGGACTCGTCGCCCAGCATTTAAGACATGGGTTGGCAGCCAATAAAGTATACCGCCTGTAGTCTGAAACAGAGCCCCACTGTGATAATGCTTCACGGACGTGGCCCTCGCGTAGCCTTCAATTGAATCTACCAACCAGTCTTCGTACATGGATTTTTTTTTCTTAACTTCCTGCAGCTAATCGGTGAAGCGGATGACCTGCCAAACGGATGTTAACCCACGTGGGCGCAAGATGCAAGGCGCCCCTACGTGCATCCGGTACTTGGGCTGAGACCCACTCTTATACCTGGTAACCTTTAAATGTGGGTCCGTTACTACAGGGGCACGATGATACATTACAAACTCCAATCAGCCACCTTTGGCCAACCAAATGCAAATAACGAAGATGACCAATCAGTGAAAAATGCTTACCTTTCGTTCTTATCCATCATCTACCGATATCCCCTCCTGATTATTTGTCCACGGCGTAGCTTGCGGGTGGTGGAGACTAACAGCATCACATGCGACTAAACCGTTCCATTGGTGACTTCGGATTGTATGTCCCAGTGGGTGCAGTGTAATGTTGACACCTATATGCATGGGTAAGTGCGTGCATATTTAAATCTCGATAAGACGAAGATGAGCCAGTTAACGACCAGTAAAGCAACCTAACAGGCTTGATGGTGCGGCTGCAAGTCCAACGGGATATGTGAGCTTATTCGCAACTAGACTAAGTTTATTCGGTCTTTGAGTCGTTTTCATTCGACTCGCAGAAGTGGAGACATAGCAGTGTCTGCCGTGCATTACATTTGCAGGGTGCGGTTACCCGAGCGGACAAGGAATTAATGCCGAAATGTTGTGGTTGATATTCCCCACAGGCTACGCTCGATGTTCATGATAAACCAGTTTACATTACACGTACACACGGGTATGCATGCACCCCTCATGCAAGCCTAGAATAGTAAAATTAGTATTGTGGCTACAAATCACAAGGAGTGTAAACTTACCAATACTTTCTCGTCCCTTCCGGACTCTACGAACGTCCAAAGGTTACCCTCAGGATCGACCCATGAATCAACACTCAACAAGGTGTGAAACTATAACAGACAACTTCTCCCCTCCACATTAGTGCATGCACAACTGGCAGCGTTCGCTCAGGGGCCGATCAGAAGAGAACACTAGCCGCCGATCGTTTTTACACAAGTATACTTGTGAACTTCATTCATGGAAACTACAAAGCCCGACCCGATTTATACCAGTTTAATGAAAAACCGTTTACATGCCCCTTTAGCCTATTTTAATGGTAGGCCTCTCGATTTTGTCTCCGTGAGTAATGTATCTCATTTTTATTTTTTTCACCTCGCACGTATGCTCACTCCCATGTCTTTGACTTCGGCACGATCAGTTGTTGCCCGCTGTGCAGATAAACTACACATCTTGTAAGCTTCATGTCGAAAAGATTATTTCATGCTTCGTTAACTATAGACAGTGCTAATGATCTCTGCTTACATAGTTGCATTTGCCATAATATCATTTGCAAGTTTTGAGGATAAGACATTGAAATCATTTCCATTCGTGTAGTTCGGATTTTTATGGTCCGTTCCGGTCACCATTTATCGATGGCGAGGCTCCATATATTTGTGTATATCACACGTCCACTTTTCAAGAGTTGAGATATAGCTAATGCTGCCTGTACGTCGCGGTGGAAGCAAGGCTCACACAAGGGCTTGGTTCGAGACTGACAAGAGATAAACGTGCTGGTTCCTTCGCCGATCATGCGGAACTTCGGATTTATTTGTTCGATAGGCGCGCTAGAGCTCAGCTATGATGGTCCAATTAGTCCCCACGTCCAAGCTAGTCTACATAGAAGTACTGTGGACGCGAGAATTGGGAAAGGTGTTGTCTAAGGAAAGTGGAAGGAGGATTCGTTGTATTCTGGATTTCAGAGTTGGACTGGGTGGATTTTTTTTTTTTTTTTTTATATCACATGACCCCGCTTGTAGCTATTCGCCATGGCAGGGCCCCTGGGTCTAGACCCTCAAAGCCCGGAGGCAGGCTTAAGGACTGGGTGGATGGAGGTGGGGACTGTACCTAGCGAACACAAAGAGACAAGAGCAAGCACGATGCAAGAAAGGAACTCAGCGAACACAGAAAAGAGACAAGAAAAAGCACAGTGCAAGAAAGCAACTCTCCAACGTAACAACTCCGTCAGAACCATTGTAACCCTGCAGCTTCGAGGTGTACAGTTGGCATAACTTAGTCAACGCAATTAAGCATTCGATACCGTCAGCCTATATAGTTCAATCTCAGAAAGACACGGAAAGTGCGTTGTCACGGTCGTTTGAAATCAACCGAGAAACTGGCCGCACCACAGTTTGGTTAACATTGCGGAGCTCCTGGTTAATAACCAATTAGGTGATCTTTTTTTTTTTTTAAAAAAAAAAAAAAAAAAAAAAAATTCATTACTCGCATGCAGCCCTTCGGGCTATGGCGAGATTGCCCAACTCAGTCTCTGGAGGGTTATGCAACCAGACTAAGGTCAGGTACGTACATAAAGAATTTTCATCGTTACTGTTTCACTCTTGTTGCAATAGCCAAGTACCGATTGTTGTTGTAACGGAACCAAAACCATGGCCATAGGGTTACAAGTAACGTTCAGAGATTGTTTAAGAAAGTACGTGCGCTGTGTTTATGTGTCTCCTTGTAAAGTCTTAGTGACTCTACTCTGCAGATCGAATTTTTCCTTACCAATTCCCTACGCCTCTACTCCCAGCTCTCTTCCCACACATAATCTCATGATCACTCACAAGTATAGTCAATTATAAGTCAGAAGATGTAGAATTAGGATTGCAAACATACGAATAGGCCTGAAACCAAGATGTGTGTAGAGACAGGCCTAGCGAAATTGTAAGCATATTCAGCCTGACGGCACACGAGTAATGATATTAAAATATAAAATAAAATAAAATAATAAATAAATAAATAAAAAGGCCTGAGATCCTGATGTTTTTGCCCCTCATGCTTCAAAAATGAGTTTAAATGGGTTCATAGCAGAGTCTTCACACAGTTCTAAAAGGGGTCGTACAACTAATCACGTACGTAGCCAGAGGATCACACAAGTAATCTGTGCTGATAGTCAGAGGCACAGAACCATACTTGGGTATATGCTCATAAACGTCATTACATGTCTACTCGAAATAACAAAGCGAGCACTCTTCGTCATGGCAACTTCTAGCCTACTTGCAGGCAGCAGCCTTTCGTCCTCCCATCAATCGTGCCCCTTGCGAAGTTGTTACAGCGCTCCAACTTGTGCACAGAAGTTTTACATAGCACACAATAAACGAAAACACTAGTCTCATAACCAGAAAAACACCTCAACGTAGCCGTCTTTCCCTCATTGAAAGTATGTTCAACCCTGCCATGGCCAAGTGCTACAAGCGGGGTTATGTGATTAAAAAAAAAAAAAAAAAAAAGAAAGTATGTTCAGCTCCGTTTAGCCCCTTCATCATCAAATTCCGCTTTTTTGCTTGATCAAAGCCGACAACCGGCCGGCCGCGTACATACCCTGTTGCATTTTATTGCAATATCTTATGACTACAAGTTCACTGTCGCCATGCACCGCGCTGACAACAATTGCGTCCGGATTTGGATCGAAGCGCTGCTACGGACCCCCTTGCTCTTGCCCTGCCATGGCGAACAGCTACAAGCGGGGTCATGTGATATAAAAAAAAAAAAAAAAAAAGACCCCCTTGCTCAGGGTAATTACTATTCTTTCTAGGCTACGAGGCTGAAATTATCGTGAGAAACGAAAGCCTCTCCAAGAGAGCTCTCATGTTGATACATATATAATGCAGGAGGAAGAGCGTCTTCATTTCGTTTTCTTGCTCTTTCTGACCACTTATTCCATGGTCAGGAAATATACGGAGATACATATCAGGGAGGAAAAGTGGTGCGATCTAGGTTCAGGTGGATTTCTACTGCGGATTTATGAGGGTTGAACAGGATGAGAGGATGGGCACCCAGCAGCATGAGCACAGTTCAGAATTGATATAAACCAACGGATCCCAGTCCACTTTCGTCGAATGAGCAGATATCACACAAAACACTGCTACAATAAAATGATCTGGCGAGAATATCAGCAGCAATTCGTGCTAGCCTTGCGCAACTCTCAACCCTGCTCCATCACCAACCTCGACCGTCGACCCAGGGGACACAGATCCAAATTCACTTAGAGCCCCGTAACGTGTCTCTAAATTGAGGCTTGCTTTTTCCAGAGGCTTTCCAAGCGCCTAGATTTAGAGATATCATCCTTACACAAAGTTACGGGGCATACTGGTCCCCGACCATCCGGATCTAATAAGGCCTGTTGAACACGCAAAAGCAAAGAAAAAAGGCAAGAAATTATTGCTAATATCTTACTAGATCTGTAGACCACGGACCGGGGCGCGTTCATCCCGCGTACTGCAGGTCGAGCCAGGCCGGATCCCACGCTGTATTTTGACCGCCGGCCACGGTGGCCAACATGTGAGTTCGCGGCGCCAGCGCGGATCAAGGACCACGTTTAAATCCCGCTTCATCCACTCACTCAATTCGCTTTCTCGAAACATTTGTTCGAATGATGGCGGGTCATGTATACTGTACTGCTCGTTACAGTAGCTACAGTCTCGGAACACTGTGCGATAATGTAACTGCAATCCGCGGTAGAAAGCAACCAAAAAGGGAATATATATATATAAGTACACAGCATACCTCCATATTCTAGAATCTGCCGGAATTGTTGCGCTCGTGGCGCTCCCTCGCATTCAATCTCCATGCTGAGGAGAGCTCATCCGCAGATTAGATGCGTCACGCAGCAGAATGCGGGTGAGGGGTCTCTCTTGACAAGGCCTTGTGGCCGCGCGAACTGCGTTTATGTTGGAATGATTGATGTACGTACCAGCTTGTGGGATAAGTTATTCGCTTCATTGCCCGAGAAGAGGCACCATGCACGCGCGCGGACAAAATATGTTTCCGGTCTGTTCGCTGGATGAATCAGGCGTTCCAGCCTCCTCGAGCTCCACAGCATGGCTCGCCCCGTTGGAATGTTTCCTCATACGCTTCAGGCCCCACAGCAATTGAGTGTTTCCGGGAGATATTTTGCGAGCACGAGGTATTGCCGCACCATATATGCGATGGAAACAACTGTGCAGTCTCCTGCGGGGGTCACCCCTGCATTGCATGTATGTCCTGCTGCCGCAGAATTACCATTGTTTTGAGACTACCATTGTTTCAGCCGCACAGGGCACAAAATGTTCCCGTGTGAAGATGGGTAGCAGTTGAGGGTAATGTTTGTTGATGGCACGTACTGGTAACTTCTTTGGCTGAACTACGTCTTTGCAGCACAATACACGTTTACGATGAAATATGAACCGTGTGTGCTTGTTCATCTAATTTTTTGCTTTTGTTTTTGTTTTTTGGATTTGCCGTTTGATATAGTTATGTATTCTATGCCTCTCTAATAGAGGTTTTGAGAAGGAGGTATTAGATTGATTCAACTTCACCGTAGCGCCAGCTTTGGTCTTCAAGATCATACATATATGTTGTCTATATATACCTGTTGTATGCTAATATCGTTCAAATGTCAAGCGCGCAGAACATAACTTCATGAATTCGCTCACTACCCTAGATCAGACCATCCCTTCCACTCCCTGCATTTCTCCAATTCCGAGGACTCCGACCATTATGGCGTGTTGTTTTCTTATTCCCCCAGATGTCCGTCCTCCTCAACTCCCTAAAGTTTCAAAATGCCCCCCCTACGCCTGGGTCTGTAGACTTCGGTACGAGTTTCTGTTCATTCATCTAAAGCGGTTGTTTCCCATTTTCCAATCCCGAAGTACATGGCTTGCGGCTGTACCGTTGCAGCCCCAGTTTGAGGAGCCGGTGGTAATATTGCCGTAATGGACTGTTTCTGCTGGTCCATAGTTACTACCTCTGGCGGTGGCGGACATCTCGAAGGGGGCTGTATTGGCTTGGTCTGGGAGTGTGTTTGTCGGCCTTAAAAGTCCCTGAGGAGATCTTGTGGAGGAGGAGGAAATTAGTTTTGAGGAAGCTGTTGTCCTAGCGCGGTTATGGATATGGCTGAAACTGCTGGTATCTGTTTTCCGATGTTGCGTAACTCTATCATTCGCTCCCCTGGTCTCATGATTCATACTCCAAATGGCATTAAAAAAACCTTACGATTTGCTCCCGTATTGCCATCGATGTTCGCCTCTCTGTTAGCCTTTAATTCACCGTCTGTTCCGCCCGGTGCTCCCCAACTCATTCCCTGCGTTGGAAACCTGTACTCCACTGTTGCTCACCTTCCTCACACCTTCCTTGCTCTCGTCCTCTTGACCTATGCATGGTGTTGTACCTCAATGCTACTCCCCTCTAGGTTGTCATTTTTTCCCTCCTTTCAATGATGCAAAAAACCCAGCTCCCTATCCCCCCTCCATGATTCCTAATCATTACCCTCTCCCTCTCACCTTTATGATTCCTAATCGAGACCTCCGCTTCATCATGAAGCTCCACTCTCACTTCCTCCATCACTTCTCCAAGCCCGTTTCTACGAACATAGTGCTCCAACTACACCACTAGCGCGTGCTCTGCCAATTCCAATTCCAGAAGAAGCACAGCCGCCGTTTGTTGACATATCCATGAATCAGTAGTGAGCCTCTAGCGGGGAAAAATCGCGACGCCTGGCGGCCTCCAAGGTGTGAATAAGCCTGCTCAAAATTCCTTCAACTGCAAAAATAAATGAGCAATAGCAACAAAAGCAGAAAAGGAAACTCAAGAAAACTTCTTCAAGACCAGCTCCTGCCCCAGTAACGCCACCCAATGGATGAAGAAGCATACAGAAATCTGGAATCGAAGCAGGATATACGAGGTATTTATCGTGCCCTACTGCCTCCGTACGCCCTTCTCTTCCATCTCGGTCTGACTGCATCTGAATATCACCAGTTACATTCAATATCCATATAGCTAGGCAGCATCCGTCGCTCAATAATTGCGCGCAATCTTCGCAGCCCAGGTGCCAGATTTGCATAGTTCTCGGATTTTCATTTTGTGCAGCTCTAGTGCAGTTCTCAGGTAACCCCGAGGTATTATTCTCGCACAGGGGGGAAGGCTCTTGAGGGTTGATGGGGGGGGTTCGCATTTCACTGCTGATAAGAGAGGATATCCGCACGCGGTATAAGGTATTTCTGATAATTATAATGGATTATATCCTTTATTGTCTCTATCAAACGTCATTGTTTCAGCCCTCCAAAATTTTGGCATCTCCTGAAACTCACACAAGGTGACATTGCATACTTCTCTCGACCTTGTCCCTTATACAGATCATCAACACCAACCATGGAAATTAAAAGATACGTAGGCAAAACAATCTCCCGAAAATTCTCCCAATACCTAATTAAGTGCTGCAGCCTTAGAACTTTCGCCACAGCCATTCGGGGAATGGAAGTATAGATATTAAAGATTCCAGCTGCTACTACATCCCATCCCGACTTTGTAAGCAAAAAGTCTGCATGTAACATGACAAGACGTCAAAACATGCAAAAAAGCTTAACTGAACCTCTGTAACTATAAACATTTGACGGTCCACAAGGTCAAACATGTGGCCAAGTATCGCTGAAGTAAAAGGTGACCAGTGGAGACCCCCAAACCTGCTCCAGGTAGAAAAAATAATGCGTCCATGGCCAATCAATACCTAGCCAATTCCTCTCAGTACCATGGACATTATAATTCCGAACTTCACCTCACTGCTCACTTCTTCCAGTCCACCTCCACCGCACCCCCGATCTCCATCCTCACCCACACCCCCTGCTCCAACCCGCTATCACTCCGCTCCATCTCCTCCATCCACCACCCTCTCCCACACCACTCAACGACGCCCCTTCCATTGTTTTCCACTCTCCTTCGCCGTCCCATCCTCGCCAAGTGCATGCGCAAGGCACCCGGGCCCTCCATCTGGCATTTCGTCCCATTCTCATCCCATGCCTTTCCAACATGTATGAGTTGGCCATCGATAATCTTCGTATCACACGACCCCGTGCACCCTCCTATTGCATGTGCAGAGGGGCTATGCATCACCCTCAACAACCCCAAAGCGTAAGTTACCGTGCGTTCTGTCTCTACATTAAGAGATGTGCGTCTAGCAAGGTCAGCTAACAATGCACTGCCTTCGGCCACCAAAATGGAGAGGGCAAGGGAGAATAGAAAACAGCCGCATCATGTCTCAACTACTGTACGGCCTGACCTATCAAGCACAGTTAGAAACAAATATTTTGTTAGAGCATATTTGTGACTGTATTTCGGAGACAGTAAAGAAAGTTAGAGTAGCTTTGCGATCAGAGAATAGTGGTGTAAATATCAAGTTGTTTATTGTAATGATTGTGCATTTCCTTCTGGCAGGTGACCATAACTCTCCAGCGCATCGAAAGCTAAGATACTTGAGTAGATAAAGGTATTCATTCAAAATCATCCATGATACGTACATATCATCATACCGTGTCAGTGCCACATCGTTACACATACAAGAATCACCTGAAACGATCTTCCGCAATGTCAAAACCAAAGACTCATTCCGTCAGATCTCCTCATCAGCCCCGGCTCTCAATAGGTATAGAACAAAACCAAGCTGTAACAAAACTATAATGACAACATCCAACGGTCCAAAGGCTTGAACTTCCCATCAGGAAACACCTAGCACAAAATTATGAAACCCCACCCAGGTTACATTCAGAAGGAAACGGAAACTCAGTAGGAAGTTGTTTATAACCACGCATAGAAAAGTACACGTCAACATAAAGAAGCGGAGACGCTAATAGAAACGGAAAAGGCAGGATACTAACAGGCTGAAACATATGGAAGTAACAAACTGCCTCCTCAAAAATTCTTCAAATTGCAATGTCCAGGTAATACTGCCTGCACCCACTTACATAAACACAAACTTAAACCATATTCATACACATAATGTGCATCCGCAAAAACGAAAAATAATTATGAAAAATAATCTACAGCCCTTTTCATGTTCTTGGTCTGTAAGTGAGACTGATAGGGGAAAATCAAAGAAAGCGCAAGAAGCACGAACAAAGGTGGAGTGTAGAGAATGCACAACCAGAAGGAACACTGCATGATAGTGCCAGGGTAGCTGATGTGCCCAGAGAATTAAAGTCTCTAAAACTCTGACAAATCTACACCGAGAAGATGTTCATCCGAAAAAGTTTTGTAAAGTGTGGGATCAATGTTTGGTGAGAGCATTGATGTGATATCAACGCCTGCCCCAATATCTTGAAACGGCGGACCATGGCCATGTTGCTGCATATATCCCTGTTTTGGCAATTCCAGCAGTTGGGAAGGCTGCTGCTCCTGCTGGGTACCCATTATTGTACTTTCTGGGTTGTACCCCGTCTGCCCATTCCACATCCGATGGTACGGGTCGAATGCATCATTATGCCCAATATTGTGTCCGTTGGCCTGCGGCGCTATGCCTGGGACAAAATGTTGTTCTGCATAGTAGCCATTGTGAGAGGGCAACTGAAGTTGTGCCGTGTTTACCTGAGCTGAATTGTTAGTTGGAGATTTTTGTTGTCGTCTGGTACCATTAAGCTTGTAGTTTTGCTTCGTGCGCTTATACTCATAGCCATGCGCCTTCTCCATATGCTGTTTACAATTGCTCTCTCTCTTTGATCTATACTGACAGGGGTGATATGAGCATTGATATTCTGGGGCCCCGGAGGAATGCTTGTCTATCCAATGCCTATCCCGTTCCTTTTCTGTTGGGAAGCCTTCGGTGGCATATTTACATCCAGCGACTTGACACTTGTGAGGTCTAGTATGCGTCTTCTTGTGTTTCCTATTATGAAAATAACTCAATTTCATGCCCAAGTAAAAGGTTCAATTTATGCAAGTAGGATACTCACGTCAAGTCACAGAGTCGCGCAAATGGTCCATGCGGGCAACCTTCCCAATCACATTGGAAGTGTTGTGGCTCTTTCTGTACTGCTGTTGGGCCCCGGCGCTTACCCTTGCTTCTTGTGGTGTTCATCTTGGGAAATGCATCCACCGCATTTGGATGTGCCCTGATAGGAAGAGGTGGAGGTAGCATAGCTCCTGTTTGGTTGGCAGGCTGAGTACTGCGCGATCCTGTGAAGTTGTTCGATATATGTTCATAATTATTTTGAAGATTTCCCAGGCGATCTTCCATGAGATTAAATAGTGGCACATTCGGCTTGATCCTCTTTGACGAGATAGCATGTTCAACATGTTCTTCAGCCACCCGCTTCTCAGTTCTTTGCTGCATATTATCCAACAGCTGTTGGAAAGAGGAGCTGTCATGTCTGTTAGCTTTCTTTTCATAGACAAGATAAAGCTTGAACCTACTCTAAATCCACGTCACTGCTCATCTCATTTTTATTGAATTGTGCTAATGTGTCAAGGAAATATCCGTTATCGTATGGACGATCGTAGGTACGGTGTAGTTCGTTTGGCGGCATGTATGCAAGTGAATGTTTGATATGGCTCAGAAATTCCGTACAGAAGGTATTATAACCCTGCCGATGTTTTGCATTACTCTTTTTTACACAGTAAGCTGAAAGTTCCGAAAGCAACCTGCGTGAAGGATCCTTAAATGGAGCAAGAGAGGGTACTAACCGCTTTGTGAAACAGAAACTTCTCAAGATCTCTAAGAGATCCGATCCTTCCACTTTCGATCTGCTCTCCTGCCCATGTACAGACATCCCAGAAGGCACAAAACTTCTTATCGCCCAAGATAGGTTCGAGAATTATCTTCTTCATTGTGTTGACTGCAGTTTGTGAAAGCATCGGTCTTGTTTCATCCTTGCGTGCGGCAGATGGAGCGACAGCAGACGATAATGGTGGCGCCAGTTGAGTAGCGTACTGTTTGTACCTTGCATTCGTCACAGAACCAGATACACTATCCTTTTCGTGATATACAGAACCTCTCTTTTGAGAGCCTGCCATGGAAAATTTCCGACCACCTGTAACAAACACATGTTAACCAACTTTGTTTCACTTACAAAGATCAACGCCTGGGGCGACGTACCCTCCTTAGAATATACACTCCGTGGGTGTCCACCGTGGTATACAGACATACCATTCTGGGACGGGACAGAGTGAGGGCCATAACGGCTGTTTGTCGTAATCGAGCTACCCATACCAGAGTCTGAAACGGGTGCCTTTGAGTACACAGAGGTCATTTTTGCCCTTTGTCCAATGGTATCACCGTATGTATCAAAGGTGTCGTGCTCTTCGAGGTCTTCGACAGTGGGAGGAATGGAATCGTGGTCCTCTATAATGCTACAATTATCATTGCTGACCTCTTCCTGGAGCTCCTTGGGGGTGATATAGTTTCCAAATGGATCAGGACTAGCTTCTTGATCTTCTGGGGTCAGGTTATCTGCATAAAGATCTGGGGGTGTTGCTGTGTGCGCCACGGCCGGAGTAGACCCCATAAAGAAGAAGGCAGGGACGGGGGATTCGCTGGCGGCGTCGATAGGGTTTGATTGCGCCACACTGTTTGTGTATCCATGGCCTAGGACCCCTTGAAGAAGCTGAGAATCTTCTTGAGAGGAGGAGGAATGAGTGTCTGGTTCAATTCTGGAAATGAGTTCTCGAATGAGACGTTCGTGTTTGGCTCTGTTCAACTCCTCTATCTGAGAACTTGGAAAGGTTTCTGCTCGCTTTGGGCTGATGGGAGACAACTGCGGGGAGCGAACGTTGCTGTCACCAGAAGTCTGAGGTGTCGTGAACGCAGGCATTGTGTGACGTTTCGGAAGCGGGTAGTCCTCTGGCTCGAGTTCCAACTCCAGGGCATCTGGCTCAAGATGCATATTATATACACTGTCATATGGAAGTCTATTGATAATAAGCTAATGGGTCCTTCAAGGTGGGGGGTGGAAAGGGTGTATGGTAATAAGGGAAAGTCGACGAACTGTGTTTGGCCTTCCGCGCCCACGAGGTTGTCGTCCTCATAGCTTGACAAGTCCAGAAACCAGTTTAATTTCCCAAAATCGCAAGGGTTTTCGAACCCAGAATCGTCAAAATTTTCGTTGAAACTACAAGTACAGAACTGTTAGCATACATGCAATTGAGGAAAGGCCTTCATTTGGAACCAAAAAAATAAAGGGAAAAATGGAAGAAAGGACAAAAATAAAATAAAATAAAATAAAAAAATAAAAAAAAGAGGATCTCAAAAGAGAAAACAACAAGGTGAGCAGGTACAAGGTTCACTGACCTCATCTTGACCTGCTAAGAACTAGGCTGCAACGCGTAATTCTTAACGTGCTGAGTCGGCTGGACGGCGGCAGCCTCGCACGGGCTTGGAGGGGCAGTGGGGAGTAGGTGATTTAAGGCACAATTCGCAAACTCTGAGAAATGATAATTGAGGCTGGGCAGCTTCTCGTCCTGACGCCAGAGAGGGATGTCACAGCGCTGCGCCTTCTGTGTTGGTCTCAGAGCCTCGAGGCTTATTAACTTCCACTACCACAATGGGCTTCAGAGCTGCACGTCGGCTGCTATGAAGCCCAACGATCACCAGAGCTCACCAATGAGCCCTTGGAAAACAATAAAATGGAATTGAAGTGAAGAAGAGCAGCTTGAATTATCGAGGTTTCGTCAATAGCGAAGGTGATCTGAAGTAGAAGACAATTCATAGGTGAATCATACCTGTACCCCATCTCAACCGTCCGCTTCTTCTATTGTCAAACACCAAGAGAACGTACCCTGGACAAATTCTAGGCAGCAGTCGCGACACCCTTGTCTGCAGATAGTTGCACTGCGACTGGTTAGTGCTGCGTTCGAATCCCTGAGCACCGAGGACTGTGGAACCGCCCGTCGGAAAGGAGCCGCGCTGGACGGTGGGTATTGTATTCAACAACATTCTGGAGGGGTTGTCAATATAATACCGATCAACAGACAGCGCCTTGTTGCTGCTTGCATGGTCGCTTGCAACATGCAGCGGGAACCTCATGCCCTCAGCCACATCCACGCCTCTGCTTACATGCGCCCATGTTAGGCCAAGCCTGTGCACTCTCAAGATCGACCTGCGTCGTGACGTTATCATCCATTTGCGAGAGAGTTATGCTTATTGTCCCTAGTAGGGTAATTTCCATGACTTTTCCCATCCTCAACCCATTCTCACCGAAAGAATAAGGATATAATGACGCAAGTGGGCCTTGCCCCCACGGCTTCTTGCTCAGTTAAACTAGACGTTATTTGGGGGGCACTGTGATCATCAAAGTTGGCGTGTCGGACGGGGGCATAGAATCAGAAAATGTGTAGAAGAGGATGGCAGCAGCAAAGTAGGCTAAAAGATTGGTGAAAACCTTTTTGCCTCCCAAGCCGGAGTACCTATGATACAGGATGGGCTGGGCCCGAGTGTGAGGGCGGCCAGGTTGAGCCTGCAGGTTGAACTTGGCACTAGGACCACTCGGGAGCGGAAAGAACGCGCAAGGACGGACCGGGGGTTTTTCGACCGTGCTGTGCTGGTGGGGGAGTGGGGGGTCAGCATGTACTTCGCAAGGGTGGAGGGTGGAGGGTGGAGGGCATCCCGGCGCTGCGAAAACTTCTCCGCTTCTGCTCTGGAGCTGATTCCTGCCGCGGGGAGGGTGGGGCAGCTGGTGCCACTGCGCCGCTTGCAGCGCCTTGCCAAGGCCGGCCGCGTCTCCCGTTGGCCAGTCCCGAGCCGAGGAGGGCACGCTTCGCGCGCGCAAACAGAGGCCCGCCGTAGCCTTATGCCATACGCGGGGCCACCTAGCGTCGGGCTCACGTGAGTCGGCGCCGTACTTTATGCAGCCGCCCTTGCCTCCCTCCAGCATTAGCGCCGCGCTCCCGAGACGCCAGCCGTGCGGGCCCGCTGCTGATGCCAACACGTTGCAAGGTACGTTCAAGCCACATCCCGAACACCTGCCCGCACGTTGCACCTGACTAGATGGGCGCCGCCGGCCTAAAGCGCACCATCGAAGTCCAGCTTCCGCGGCCCGTGGCAGCGACTGTGAGCGGCGCACCATAAATATACAGTGTGCGTGATCTCGCGCCCAGTGCTATGGATTTCAGTCTGCTTTCCAATGCATCATTAGACTTGCATACTCTTCCTTCGGTATTCTACACGCAGCTTTAAGCTTAATATGACCTGCGCTTCACGTAACAACGCTGCAACTAAGCCACCGTTCTTTTTCTTTTTTTTTTTTTCCTTTTTTTTTTCTTTCTTAATTTCATGTAACCCCGCTTGCAGCTGTTCGCCATGGCAGGGCAAGCCACCGCTCAAGGTGGCTCCAGTGTCTCTCGGGTCGAGCCTTTTTGCGCCAATGAGAATCACGACTAGATCTCTAAACTTCTAGTGGAAGGTCACGCTCTCAGCTGCATTTGTTGCACGCCTGATCTGATTTTCGAAACGTCCCCTGTCAACTGCAAATACTCCGCAGCCCACTGACTTCCTGCAAGGCTGACCAACTCTTACAGCTTTGAGGTCGAGGTTGAAAGGTCTATCTTAGCGTAACTGGGCACACTAGCGACATGTTTGTCAATATGTGCAAAAAATCGTAGTCAAACCAGACAATAAAAACATATCGCCCCAGAAGGGGTAAGTGCTCAACATTCCCCCAATCCCAATCACCTAACCAACAAGACTACATACCTCAGGGCAGTTCTGTCGCAACCCCACCAGATTCCGCGCAGCAAACAGTACCGAACGCTTCTCAACGATGTGATTTTTACGAGACTAGATGTGACTGTAGATCACTTCCATGATTAAAAAAGGCGCACTGCATTGATTCTTTGATTGGTTAAGAAAGATTGCGCACCATTTGGTTTTACGTACACCTAGCGCACTCTCATCGTGAGCTGCATGTATGTGATACGCTGAATTGCTCCATAACAGTTCTTTGATGCAAACCGGTGCAGGTATCATATAAATCTGGGCCACTACTGTAACTTTGTAGGAGTGATATCTGAAGTTCAGTGATCCTCAAGAAAGGTGTTTCCTCTTACGGTTTCAGGGTGCCCAATTAGGCTCAACCTCATGCAAGCATAATCTGTAAGTGGGTTACCCCCACATCTTGTGATAGCCATTTTCGGCTACGTTTCGCTTTTTAAGTTACGGATCGTTTGGACTGGGTTAAACAATTGATGTGAGTGTGGAAAACCTTTTAAGCGAAGTTCTACTGCTCAATGGCCGATGGTTACATTACCCTAAATGGATGCACCGCGATGAGTAGCAACTGAGTAGCACGATATATACTGACGGGATTCAGTCTCATGCCGTGTTGGTGCAGCTACGCAGACAATAGTCGAGGGAGCCATAAGGTCGCGTATTTCTTGTCTCAGACTTTATTCTCGCAGGCTAGAATTTACATCCAATACAACTACGACAGCGGTAGGGGTGCTGCGGAAAGGGTGACAAGGGCTACGATGGAGACATTAGAGCACGCGGTTGTGGAGTTGGAAGGCCGAAAAAATATGCGTTTGTCCGCATGTACCTAATATTAGTGAATCTGCTGGCCGGACCAGTTGCTTACGGAGCTCAGTGGAAGCCAAGCGTGAAGGCATTATCGCATAACTAGTTTGGGGGCACTGAACTTGTGTATGTCAGCTATTATCGAAATGAAGGCTGTTGATTTTTGTTTGCTCATAAATTTGCTATTTTAGCAGTCTCGAACCAAGCTTGCACTTAGGCGTTCTCGTGCCCCAAACTCTACCCTTAGGTATGTTCATAAAAATGTTTTGGAAGATTCTGTTTACGGTATGGTGCTGCCCCTGTGATACTGAGAGGCTGAGTAGCCATGGTTAAGCAGTTGATGCAGAAAGCCTAGGGGCTTGGCATGAGATTAGGAGTTTAGCGATAGTAGAAACCGCAGAACAACACAACGGGTATCGGTAGTCTCTATCATAGGCATCATAGCACAACGGATGACTTTTGCCCAATCTGGAGGGTTGGTGATATATGACTGGTTCCGATCTTGTGGGTGCAGAAATGCTTCGCCCGGTCAAGTCGTATTGTTGGTCGCATAACTGACCCTCGCGGGTCAATCGGCTCCCCATTAAACCGGGCTTCGGACTGCGCGGAGAACCTCTATCCACACCTCAGTACGGATACCTACTTCATCTATGTTCTAATGTCCAATCATCCTGAGATTAAGCTTTCTTCATAGATACTTACGATACCCCTGTTAATTGCATGCACACCACCAAGATTGACCCCACTGTAGGCCCTTAGGCGCGAGATCACAAGCATCAGTGGCCAGTTCATGTTGCATCCTCCATCTAAGTCTTGAGCTTTTGCCACCGTGGAGCCAAAACGCAAATCCTGCGGTCACAGGTGGAACTTTTTCAGTGCGACGATGAGCGATTTAAATTCAAATCTGAAAGAAAACACTTGTGATGAATTGCGTGGTCTTCATTTCGCCGCATGATGGTGCTAGTTCACATTCGAGCACACATAGATGTACATTACTCCGACTATACGCTAATATTATTGCTCAATGCCTCGTAGAACACCAGGATGAGTACTTGCTCAAGAAACAAAAGTGTGAGGAACGGCAGTCCTGCGCGACGGAACGGCTGACAGCCATATTGCAACGGCCGCTTCTCCGAATAGATCTGTAGCCGTAATTCCTGTCAATCGTGGAAGGCGAGCCCAGGATCCTGCAGCGCTAGGAAAATGCACCAAAAAAGTCAGATTGCATGATGCATACAACGAACCTGTCTGAGAGTGGTGTAAAGCAGTAGCGGCAGCCCTATTATTGCACAGCTGGCATTTTTGGGTACTTTCAACTGCCTTCGATTATGGATCCGGAGTGCATGTTCCGGTGTCCTGGGCACGACTGGGGCTATCGGTAGTTACCAGTATTTAATATCATAATGATCATATGCATCACACTTGATTAAGATCAGAGGCGGCCCTGCGCCATCACACTGCTTTAAATACCTGCAGCTGCATTCCTCCATAATGAACGTACAGATTTCTGACTTTGCCTTGCTGTCGTCTTCCTGTCTCTAAACCTCCGCCCCTGGATCGACGCCGGCGCGCACGATGTACTACTGAGCCCAAAACTTACCACCATGTGTTTTGAAAGTTGCCGTGTACACTGAGACAATTACGACTCTGCACAGCTGCGTCTTTTCTTGGCGCCTCAGTGCTAATAAGAGGATATTCTTACTGTCAATCTAAAAAGTATTTCTCGTCTGGAGGTGGTTTTGACGTTCCCTGTCCTCGTTTCCAAAGCAGATATTCCCACAGTCCTGCAGTCTCGAACCACTAGTGTGCAGTCTGGTGCCAACTGATGAAGTACTTAGTGGGTCTACATATGCGCACCTCCTACTGTGAGAACGCTCCTAGCGCTTTGTCGATATAAAGATGGTGTGTGGAAAAGAAGACGAAAAGCGGTGTCGAACTAGAATCATCCTCGAGCTCGCCCGCTCCAATTGAGGCATAGAATGAAGATGTCCATGACATGCGAACCTTCTTGTGCTCGAGCTCCTCAGCTTGTCGCCAGGCCTAATCCCTAGGTGAGCGATTGATTACATCTGAATCCCCTATGCATGCCACTGCATCTGCAATGATCGTCTCGGGCTTGTAGATAATACTGATATTAGTCGAGCTGATCAGATATATATGGTATTGTTCTGATAACAATGACCTCGTCTGGAAGGCATTGGCGCAAGATATGAAGTGCTATCGGAATGGTCTGGTTGCCAGCGAAACCAGAGAGGCATCCAGACTACCGTAACTATCCTAGTCTCATGCCAAGCTTTGCAATTGTGGGGCTTTCAGCAGTTAAGGATGTTTTGGCATGAGACTAGCCCCACAGCAAGTTGTGTACCAAGAGATAACGAAAGATTTCCCGATCTGATTCTTTTTGAAATGTAAAAGCACGAATTGGAGGTGCTCTTATTTTGTTGGCTCACATGTTACATAATGAAATTAATTGGTTTCTGTTGTGTAACTCCTCGTTGCCTCAGGGCAGGAGACTAAAGCTCCTCGAGCTCGATGTTCATGTATTTCATCAGCTCCTAGACAGCAGAGTAGTACGAGCATCATTACCACTTACGGCACCTCCAACAATGGTCGCCCCCCGATCTTTGATGATTCCATGTTTCTACGAAAACATTGCAACCAGACTACCAAAACATAGTCCGGTTAACACACAAAAACGAAATCCAAACAAATCTCAATCTCCCGCTTTATCAGTTCTTCCATCAGATGGCCATTTGCTGTCCCAGCATCTATTCCGAATTGTTAGAAATACCATTGGTGTCTCGCAAATATGTAACCAAACTATGTTGAAGTGTGGCACACATATGTGAATACTGGAATACGAAATAAGATTTAAAAAGCCACATCAAGACCTGGTTATGAAGACTAAACAAGACCTACAATTTCCCTAGGGAAACATGCTGAGCGGTCAACAAAACCACGCTATGTGATCTGGTTTACGAGACTAGGGGAACACCCGCTGCGATGCATTTGCATATGTATGTACAAGTTTCTCCGCATGCTCGCAGACGAACCTGTGCCTTATAATTAGAGCTTAAATTAGTACTCTAAGAAAGCACCTTTTCGGTTTCCAGTCTGATATCCAGGCGAACTTTGATGTACGCACGGGCCTGCAGGACATTACAGTTCAAAATGCTGAACTTAACTGACTCACAAACTGAATCTCCAATAAGACATTCATATAACTGGATCAGGCAAGCGCCACGCCCTGCATTTACGAACGTACACTGTCCTCCGTACTTATGGTGGTCATTCTAAGTTTAATGCCTGGAAGAACTTGACAGGCGTTTCTCCAGGTGAGAGGCACGTCATTACGGATCCCCCACACGATACTCGAGGAGAAAACCATTTTCTCTCTAGTCAGCGACGTCACTCTCAGTATACTATTCTTTGCCTGAATATTGGTACGATCCTGGCACTGCAATTCTCTACCTGATGTGGAAAATAATAATAGCTTGTCCAATATCGTTAAACTTACTTGAAGCTATAACAAACAAGTATTCACGGAAATCAGACGAGATGACGATACTATATACATTTGTAATACGATATCGATTGCTGGGTTGAGCTTTACTGTACCCTAACATCGAATTACCTACGCGTGGAACAATGGATTCTACCCCTCTCCCTACAAGGGTCCGTCTGACAATGACGTATGATATGCAGGGCTCAGCGAAAGTTTCAAACACTCACTATCTATCGCGGATTTCCTGCGTCAGTTTCTGTCCCATGCGACATATTGAGCATTAACCTTGGAACACAGAGATTCGGAGGGACAATATTCCGCTGATAGACGCCTGAAACTGTGACCTCTCTGTAACTTCGTAACCTTTTTAATACTGATATGATGTAATTTACACATTGTATGTTTAGAAAAATGTAATGGTCCCTTGACTCGATAAGTACTCTGAGTTTGACTGATGTTATGGGGTTAAGATTAAGATGACATATAGTATTTGCCCAGGATCAAGGGCTGAGTATTGAGATTTCATCTTGTATTACGTGTGCGCCTGGACCCCGATTCGGTAATCTGACCTTCTTTCTGAATGTTTCAGGCCCATTTCGGCAAGAGATCTACAAACTTCTCCATTCTTGTTCAATGCTCACAAAAAGAACAACTCTCGTCTTTTTCTGGCATGTAATCGCGATAATTCGCAATTAAATTTGGTGAATGCGGTAACTAGTTAAACTGCAGTCCAGTTTATTCAGGTAATGCAATCACTCCAAATATTATTTGCCAATCCATTCAAGGTGTATGAGTCTTCAACTACTCAAATGCTCTAGCTCATTATATGCCCCGTGAGCTAAATTTTCGTTGCATTACTTGAACGAACTTCCAGTTTACCAGCTGTTATCTTCTTTTTGGACGTCATTCTCATCGTGTTGCCATGACATCTGACCCAACTCCATGTCAATCAATACTAACACGGTGCAGATGCCAGCACGCTCATTTAGGCTTAAATTGGCAGATGGAGACTCGAATCTTCTCATTCGCTACGACAAGCAGGGTTTCCATACCGTGTCGGCGGACCGGGTATACGATAAGATCAATTACTACAGCCTCATCACTGATGGTGATTTGGTGGATCTATTACTGGGTTTGGAGTTCTTCAATTATTTTGCCTTGATTTATCCTTATACAGTGACCTGTAAAAACTCCTGGGGATTAGGCTTCCATGATACACTTACCCCAATATTTGCCTAATCCGAAGACCTTTTACGGGCCACTGTACCACCGAATTCAGCTCAACGGGAATCTCAATTGCTTAAAAATCGAGTCACGACATGCTGCACGATGACGCCGAAACCTGTGACTAATTGCTCATGTACTGTCTCTATGTAGCTGTGAATTTCGCGTACGGCCTCTCTTTTGAAGAATCGATTCTCCGATATATCGAGGTTTCTGAAACCGTAGCACGCAGCATATACTCAATATCATTTGATAATGGGCAAAGGACTGGAATCGGGGATATTCCATATTCCATCGTTGACCAGGCTTCATACACCGTTTGAATGCTTAACCCCGCATCCGGGTTTTCTTACCAAAGATGGAAATAGTGCAGCGCCAAATGTCGACTCAAGTAAACGCTATAGGCCTGAGCCCTATGGGTTTGCATGATGTTGTCGAGATCAGTTATTATGCTCATTAGTATAGCACTGTGGTATTCCTAAGCGATGCGGTTTGCAATGGGTAGCCCTCCGGTCCCGCATCACCATCCCGCAGCTTTTTCTGCTGCAAGTTGCAGACTTCATACTAAAGCAGAGCCGCAAAGCATTTCAGCCATTCAACTGGTCGTAATCCCAGATTGACATGCGCGAAGTCCTCGGCTCGGCTAGACCTGCTCACAGCTCAAGAGCCCGAGCGCAAATGAACTCTTATCCGGCAGAGCCTCACATAGCATGCAACCAGACTACAGGCATGCATGCATGCACACATCCACCACAACTTTGAGTGTACTCACTTTTGATATGTACAAATCTCGCTTTGTGATTAGTGCTCTGGTTCACACATCAACACCAAACCTGGTTACTTTAGACCATAAGCTTCCCCCCTGGTCTGGTCGGATCTGCATATCCTGGCATTGCACCTAGTGTCAAACTCCTCCCTGGCTTACAACAGCCGCGCGCACGGCTGAGTGCAAGAACGAGTCTTAAGCATGTGAGTATCGTTAAACCTGGATACTTAACATTTTCGACGAGATGTCTGCCAAGCCTTCTGGGCCAACATACTGTATAGGGTAGGTCTGTACCGCTATCACGATGGCGCCCCGAACTCAGGAGCAAGACCGCACGTAGATCACTGTGCTTTGAATTTAGCGAGGCTCTACACGTAATATGATATTTTTCAGCACTTGAAGGCGGTATCAGCAGGATGTCGATCAAGAGGGGGCAGTACTGGCTTTCGACTGAGTGGCAACTGAATAGCATTCGAGATCATTTGTTATGTTCAGAATGCTCGAGCGCGCCAAAAGTTGAGTGTCAGCGTTCAGCTATTGCACTGCCTTCTCCTGAGCGGATCTTTCCATACTTGCCCGTAAGTTCCCCAACCGATCAAGCGCAATACCAATTTTCACCCCAGCTGCCAAACCTCATCCGCTGTGCTAGGCTTTCCGGAGTACTAAGCATCCGTATGGGACGCCTCACGATCGAAAAAGGCCGATGAACATAGAACAATTGTCGAATCTTTATTGCTGTTTGACTCGGAACGTACACATATGCAGTCTCTCATGCAGTGTTTTTTATTTTTTTTTTTTCTGACTCACGAAGGTCACAAGCGCCCCATATCTGTTTACTGCAAGTTCGTAATTGTAATTTTGAATAATACTGCAAAAATGATGTACAACTTTTGCTGTCACATATCGCACTGCCTCCCGGTCTCCGATACGCACCTGTCGATAGAATATACTAGCGACCAATCATAACGCAGATGGGGCAGTTGATATCACGTGGATCATGCGAAAGCGGACTGTCATGTTCTGATCCCAACTCTTCGCTGCGGTTCACGAGTGCGCCTGGAGCATTGATATAAGAGAGTTTTGTGCCTTGGTGCGCCTACATGTCATAAGCACCTAATAAATGCATGCCTGCGCCTTACGAGAGAAGCTTAGCGGTGATCGCCAAGTTCCGTGTCGAAAAGAGAGAACAAAGAAAATTGAAAAAGGGAAAGGTAAGCACTTCAACTTAGTTGACATTCTGTGGGAATTGTAAATCACAGAAAGAAATTAATCGGCCTGTTTTCGAAGATTTGTTTGAGGCTGAGTGGTCGCGGGATGTGGAATGACCATCGGTTGGGTTCTCTGTGTCCCCGAAGTGAATATGGCGCGTCGGTTGCTTGTTGCTGATCGGAGTGCAAGGAAGGAACGGATGAGCGAAGGCGCAGTTGATGCATCTAGTACGTTACATGTTGAGCATGAGTTGGCATGGGGCGGGTGTTGACCGGTTGGGACGCTTGTTGTTAGCCTAGTACTTTACCTCAGTGGCGGTGATAGGACGGTGCAGGGGGTGGCTACATGACTTATGTAAGGGCTCGGCGGCTAGGGCTTGGCAGATGGTAGGTGGGAGCGCTGAGTTACCCTGAGAGCGGGAGATTGTACGTACATGCCCTCAATTACATTCCTCGACGAGGCAGCAGCGGAGGCGGAATTATCTTTGAGTGCATTATTCTGTTCATTTGATGATGAGATGATTCAGAAACTGCGTCCTTCCTCTGAACCGATATGTGTAAAAAGGGAAAAGAAGTTGATGTCTTCCTGTATCAAGCCCTCAGACACGATAGTATCACAGGCAATGCCCCTTCCTATCTCACTAAAAGCGGGAACCTTAGCAGTTGTTCTCGTATCGCAGCATGTATACCTATTCAGGTCCAATTACTTAGAGAAAATCTGTTATGAGCCTCGTAATGATACTTTTTTTGTAGGGAAATCAGACATCATAATATCGTACAACTCCTCTCGTCATCGTCGAAGAATAATTTTAATCTTCCTTACGATTTATCAAATCATCCCACTCTTTCCACCGGTCGCCCGCCAGCTCTATGCATTCTTTTAGCTTCTTCACTCCTGCCAACGCAACGCCTATACCTAATCCCCCTACCTTTCCCCCACCTTTCTCAATCTTGGCTATCCGCTTTCCGTCCCTCATCACGACTAATATACGCTCCTCACAAACTCTTTCCTCAAAGTCATCCGGATCCGCTAATATCCATGTCTTTCCACCCTCTCCCTCCCCAGCATCCTCCTCCAGCGGTGCTGTGAAAATTCCGAAACTGGAACTGTAACCCCACGATTTTATTCGTAAAGTTTTCCGTTCCACGGGATCGCAAACCACTCGTGCAGTATCGGGATCCCATCGCGCAACAGGTAACTTTGTATCAGCTAGCGCAGCCATGATAGCCGCCCATGCGGGATCGAAGGCGTTACCGTCTAGTGAGATCATGAGCGTGTCGACGTAAAGTACCCAGTAAGCTTTAACCTCATAATGATGATCTGCGCTGTCTCCACTGTTCACTGCGAGCCCCCGGATCTCGAGATCAGCCACGTCAACAGGACAAAGTACGTCCAATAGTAAACTCTTTATCCTCTGTGTTGTCGCCTGGGCGAAATCTGACGGTGGCCCAGGATGGTATTGTGCTGCACATCCCGTATTCAGTTCGAGATTGGAGACAATAAGAGGGTAGCTTTTCAGTGCCGCTTGTCGGTCGCCGTGGTCCTCGGGGGAAAACCCCGAGCGAATCACTTTTTTCTCGCCGCCTTTGAAAGTCAAGATCTCACCGCGTACGCCACATACTACTGCTGTGTCCCCGGTGCGGACGACGGCGGAGCCGTGCGCGTGTGAGAGGGAGGAAGTGTGGACGGTCGGTGTGCGGAATTCGTGTGGGGAGCGACCGGAAGGGCGGATGGGGAATTGGGAGGACCCCATGGGAGGTTGAAGGTGTCGGAGGAGGTAAGAGCTGGGATCGACTTTTTGGTACGTGGCGGGGGGAAAGAGAGGCTGGGGGCGACGGCTGCGGTGGTCATCGTTTACAGAATGCTTCGTCTGGTGCTATTGTACTGTTGCATGAGGTTGAATATGATGTTGAAAGCAGTGTTTGGTTGAGGCTCTGCGGTGGGGACATTAATTAGGTTGCAGCGAAAAAATTAAAATGAAAATTCAAATTGAAGTGCGCGTCGCACGATTCGAACTCACCGCGTAGCAACCGAAAAACTCCCCCATACTTTTCGAGAGCACTTATTATTCCTCGTTTTATTCCCCTTTGCAGCCCTGAAGCAGTAGAATTTGAAGAACAGCTTATCGCGCGGTGTGTTGTTGTGTTCTCGTTAAGCGACAACCTACTTATATCTCCTATTGTTCCTATTTTGTTGTCCTTCGGGACACTTGGTCAATTTGGTAGGTTTCCACATGCGAATTTCCTAATTCAAGACACGCTAGCTAACATACCAATCACAGAAACGATACAGAGAAGATTAGCATGGCCCCTGCACTAAGGATGACACGCTTCACAAAGAGAGGTACAATTTTTTTTGGATTTCGGCTTTTTGTTTTATTTATATTATTTCTAATCTTTTTTTTTTTTTTTTTTTTTTTTTTTTTTTTAATCTATTTGTTTGAACGTAGCCAGAAAAGCGGCCGCACATTGTGAACTTCTAAGCACAAGCTATATCAATGGTGCCTATGTTGGAAATGCCCTGTAATCTCGCCCCAATCTGTTGTATGTGTCTATCAGCCTGTATCCCCTCGAGCCATTCTACACCCTCCAAGGTCTGAATAGAACATCCCTCCAATTTTTCCACATATTTCCGCGATTCCTTCTTACACCTTGTGTGCACTATGCCGCATGATGATCAGTCCCCAGACTCGTCTTCCGACAGCTCACAAAGGTATTCTTCATTGTATGCACAAATATTGAATATGACCATATAGCCGTCACTAGAGTGTACCCCCCTACCGCCCAACCCCACCCCCATCCCACCTCCCCACACCCCCCCACACACACAAAAAAAAAAAAAAAATCACGGACCACGGTTTTGCATGGGGCAGGGGGCGCGTAAATGAGGGTCTAATGGTCCATATGAGAGTAAATATGCATATGGGGAGGATGTTTCCACCACCCCTTGAGATTCTATATAATTAAGATATAGAAGGGCGAGGAGTGGTAAAGAGTGGATATGAGGGTAGGTACGTACAGGAGGGTGCGAGGTATGCATAGTCTGGTTGTGCAACCAGACTAAGGATATGTGACATATAGAATGCGTTGAAAAGAGAATAAGATTGAAACAGCAGAAACGCCAACGCTAGAATGCCAAGTAGAAGAGTCCTCCTAAAGCCACCTTGTTGGATGTAATCATACGCAGTTCCTCCTGCTTGCTCGTCATCTCACAGAAGGCTTTGTGATCGCCTAGTATATCAATATTTTTGGAAAACACGCTTCATGCTATAACAAATGCCCTATGGCGACATGCAAAAAAATTGAGGTTCTGAAAGCATCAGCGCGCCAAGGTCATCGTAAAAGGTATTGGAAGCTTGCATTTTGGTTAAAATGTCATTGGTAGGTTGCTCAAGCGTTTCCCAGCAGCACTCGCCTGATGAATATGAATGTGCTGTTGATGGAGATGATGAGTAGCTGGGATTATTGTACCTTGGCTCGAAGCTGATTTTTTCTCTGTTAATATTTTCAAGGTGACAATCGACAGAGTTATTGTTGCTCGTGTTGCTAGTGACAGGAGACAATGTTTCCATGAGAGCATCAACATCAGCTGAACCAAGTACGGATCTTTCACGGGTAGCTCTTCGTTTCCGTTCGCCAGCCTTGCGTGGATTGAATTTGTAATTTGGATTCATCATCTTATGCATTTGAGCCAGCTCATCTGACCTCTCCTATATTCTTGTTTTAATAACCAATATTTAGTTGGAAGAACACAGTCCTCATACCTTATAATTCATCTTAACCTCCGATTTCTCCTCTTGCCACATTCTGGCAATTATTTTAGCTACAGTGTTCAGTGTTAGCAGCAATACATTCCTTTAGTTTGTCTAGAAACCTTACAAATATCTGTATTGCGCATTCCTGGAAACAATTTCGCTATAATTTTATGATAGTCTCGTCGATATATGATCCACCTATAATTTTATAAGGAGTTAGTTGGTATAATTTCAGTGATGTTCTCGAAACTTTGAGTACTCACGCATTGGGGGGACGTCTCATTAGATTTGGCCACTCTTCCTTTGCTGTCACCATGAACGGCTTCCGTTGTGAACTCCAAGGAGAAACTGCGTTGCCTGCTGCCATGAGTGTTTGCGACGCCTCTTTCACTGCTTCCCAACCTCCCCCTTCTTCAGCTGCGTAGTTGAGAGCAGGAGAGAGACCAGCTGGAGGAAGCTGAGTTCCAGTTCCTTGTTTCAGTGCCCAGAATTTCATTTCCTGGATTTCCTCTTGATTTCCTTGTAATGCATGCAGCTCATTTATCGTTTTCCTGATTAATCCATATTGAACATTATCATATGTTGTCAAACGGGGGACACTGCATTCGTTTGCCTGATACTGAACTGGAATTCCGTGAACGACTCGGGCTACTGCGTCTTGGGGCGCCTCAAGTGGTCCAAGTATAACGTGCGGCTGCTTCGGTTGGTCTAGATCCCAGGCAGGTAAATATTTATCTTGGTTGATATGATGGACGTCTTCAATTTGTGGATGAAAATACTGAGCAGCGAATTGATTACGAGCCTGTTCCCTGTTCAAAATGTGGTCGTGATAGACGGGAACACCGTCTTGACCTTGGTCATAGAAGCGCACATTTTGCGTATTTATGCATTTGCTGATGACGGCAGCATTGATCATACTGCTTTGAGTTCGACAGCTCAGCACCCTTGGCCTGATGTTCCTTACTGTATCCCGGTCCTCCTTTCGCATTGCCTTTATACTGAAGATCCTAACGAAGCTGTCCTTCATTTTCATAACTCTTCTGCTTGATATTTTTGCGGATTATTGTGAAAAGGTGAAAGGAGGGAGGCTTTAACTTTGTATCTGTAAGACGATAGAGCGCTGTTCTCGTGCCTAGATTCCTATAGAGCGATGAAGATTCCAGTGTAAAAGAGTTCTTGCCCAGAGCTGTCATCTAGGGAGAATAAACTTATATCTATCGGGAAGGACGGGCATATACTTCAATGATAGTTTTCCCTCAGCGGAGAAATGAAGAAGCTCTGGATTTGATAAACATAAGAAATCGCTGCTGTTTGCAGAATTCAATTCAAAGAACAAAGAAGTTGTGGCGCATACCTGGATGGGTTAATCCGTTTGTGATTGACCTGTTCCGGAATTAGCATTCTATGATATATACCATTAGCTATATCCTCGTCCCTATGCAGTTTTTGTTGTGATTGCCCCATCGAGCATTGAATGAGGGTGCTCAGTCGACTTGTGCATTCAACGTTCGCTAAACTAAGCAACCAATAAGATGTAACCATTGTTCTGACCTAGCAGAATTAACGAGCTGCTCAGGAGAGAAGGCTTCGACAGGTACTTCTATTGATGACTAGTCTGGTAACCTGCAGTATGGTGGAGTCCACCTATAAGGGACCACTTACGACCGAAATTATACACCTGAACTTGACACACTACTTCATCACCCAACCACACCTGATTAAAAAATAAACTATGTACATATGTACTATTTCGCCTGCTCTACAACGCTTCATTGTCCAAATTTAAAAAATATCAAGGCGTTGTTGAGTAGTAGAGGATTGAAATTTTTGACTTTGTATGGAGCATCTGGGAAAAGTAACATGCCAAGATTGCCAAGTTTGCAGAATTTGTACTAGTATGTGAACAAAACTAACTATATACAGGAATGATCTACCTAACTCTTCTATAGCTTTTATATACACGTTCAGTAAACTCTTTTGTACCATATGTACAGCCATCCCTATATGCCTCCATAGTCTGTAAACTTCTATAAAAACTCTTCACTTTCACTATATACAAATGGTCCGGAAATGCCCTCTTCTACCGCGTCTAGCTCGGGGGTATCCAGATCCATAGCTGCTCTTCTTTTCGCCCCCCTAGCAGCAATGGCAAGCAAAATAGCTTTTCTTTTCTTGTTGGGACGAGGTATCTTTAATGATTGCTTAGGTATGTCTATACCTATTACTATGATATTAGTCCATTTCCCTACTTAAAAAGAAGCTATAGGACAGGATATACACACCTTTGGGGACGTAACTCAAGTTACCCGATGGAAAATATCCATTTCAACGTCGAGATATGAGGTGCGAAATCCTCTGAGAGCGCAGGAAGGGGGCTATCATACCATGTAATTGCATATTAGTCAGCAACCCGGCGAATGTAACAGGTGGTCCCTTATAGGTGGGCTCCACCATAGTCCAGATCGCCTTAATGCACTATCGGTGCAACCAGACTATGCACTGTCCCTAGCTGAGATTTGTAAAACAGGACTAGTCTGTAGTCTGGTAGGCTGGTTTGCACGACAAACTCTATAAACGGAACCTGGGAACCTGGAACCTTAGTCTGGTTGCACTACCCCTCGTAGAGGTATGCATATCAAGAACGAAGCTGGCGAAGAGGTTAGTTGAGGTACTTAGTAGATCGCATCTCTTGTTTTGCCTTTCCTGAATAGGAGCGACGTACGACCCCATCGTGCAACCAGACTACATTTGTGGTCAGCGGTGGTCAGCTCTGATTGATCATGTCCTCCCGGCTGTTGGCAAATGATCAAAGACAGTACTTGAAAATACGGTTTGTTCATCCGATCAGGTAGTCCGAACTCCCCCTGCTAGCCATTGGATTCTACTTTGTCCCCAATTACCCTCAAACGAACCATGCAATCTCGTCGGAGGGGCAATTGTACCGCATAAAATAGCACCTTCTCCTTCGCGGTTTCTACTACCAAGTAACTGCGAACTGTTCACGTCCGTTGAATCAGACTATGAGCCTCATGAGGCTACCTCAGAGAAACCATGTCCAGGCCTAATTCGATATACCGCTGCTACCGCGCCCAGAGTTTCCATTGCCGTATCTCGACAATGAGCAATGGACCATTGCCAATACGATCTTCAAAGCTGGTGAAATCCGACCGGCGCGACCAAAATCCTTTGTATATAGCCTATTGTAAACAGTAGTAGCAACTCAATCATTCTAGTTTGTACGTTCATTTGGACTCAATGAGCTTGTGAAACAATGTTTAAGGTACTTTGCAATTGAGGTCACTGAGGCACAAGACTCGGACCACGGGAAGCACCGTCCCATCTGTTTTTTTGTCACGTGCTACGAACTTCGTAATTGTTTCGTTGCTATTTTGGAAGCGGCAACCTATAAGCTTTTGTTTTGGCTTCAACCAAACACCCACTCGTTGCCTTCTCAGACTATAGAAAGCCTCGAAATAAGTCCCGGGTAAAGGCGTGTGATCCCCCAGAATCAGTGCCAATGTCTGTACAGCAGGCAATGTATGGCATTGTAAACAGGGTATCAGCAACAGCCAAACATGGCGAATGAAATGATTCTCCGAACTCCGGAATTGGTAGCGCACCAAAATCGGTTACATTAATTCGATCCAAGTCGGGTATCTGCCGGTGTCACGCCTTTCCGGTTTCTGGTGCGGCTGCTTCATGACATCGGTTCGGTTGTTTCCTAATGTCGGGGCACCGGCGTCAGTTTTTTCCAGGGGGAGTCGATAAGTCGATATATATATGAGAAAACCGAAACGACTTGGGCCGGTGCGTATGCTACGGAAGAGGCCCGTTTTTCGCTCTGCAAGTATTTTATCTTATAAAGTCACAGGCGTGCACGAATTTATAATACAAGAACGATGCACAATGAAATACACTAATTCCTCTCACCCATCCATCGTGTGACATAACATTCTAGCAATTTCCGTTCAATCTACATACATGCAGCTTTTTCATCCTCAATCTCCAATCTTCACCGCCATAAAAACGAACGCACCACCATACATCATACGTATATAATCACCACCCACCATCAACAAGACTTGAAAAAACGGAGAGTAGAGGAACCCTCCAATAAAAACAAATGTATTCATTGAAGGGATATTCGATAGGTAATCAAACAAACCAACAACACATGAATATGGATATAATCAGATACAGCCTTGAATGGCAGGAGCTGCGGTTGCATCACCGTGCATATACCCCTTAGGCGTTTTGCAGCTCGACGTAGTTTGCAGGCTAATAGTCTGTTAGTAAAATGATCAAGATGGAGGGGCAGCGTATGAGGCATGGAGTACTTACGAACAATCCGCGTTTGCCGTTGTATGTTCCTTCCCACCAGTCCTCATCAGGGAAGGCCTAAACGATATATGAGCAAAAGGCCACTATCGAATGCAATCGGAAAAACTTACAATATCCTCAATAAGCGCACCATCAGGGAAGGAAATCTCATTCCCTTCAGCTGCCTCATAATCATACTGGGCGATGGCGCAATGCCCCCTTTCGGCGGCAGCAGCAGGTTCTGGTGCTGGTTCTGGCTCAAGCTCAGGAACAGGAACAGGTCGGCTTGCCATTGGCGGGGGAGCAACTGGCTCAGGTTCTTGTCCCTGCTCAAGGAGGACAACGTAGTTGGATGGAAACAACCCGGTCTCTCCACGGGAGTTTGTACCAGCCCACCAGTCCTGGTTGAATGGTTAGCAAGGTTTCAATTAGACAAGATATCTGAAATTCTACCTCATCAACCAGGTCAATATTGCTGATAATCTCTCCTTCAACCAAATCAATTTCATTTGTATCATTTTTCTCATAATCGTACTCAACCCTAGCAGTCTGTCCACCAACCGCAGCTTCAACCGCAGCTTCAACCGCAGCTTCAACCGCAACATGTCCCCGTTCTCGGGCAGGCTCCTCCTCTGGCAAATCCTCCTCCCTCGGTACCATCTTACTCAAACTCTCTACAGGAATACTGGTCTCTGGCTCTTCCTCAACCTTCTTCACTGGCTCATCACGCCCTCTAGCCACAGGCATAGCAATCCTAACTGGGCTGCTAGGAGCTACAGGGGTTGGTGGACTTGGTGGTGTTGGCGAGCGTGGCGGCTGTGGCGGGGGTGGTGGAGGAGCCGTTGACTCAGTATCTTCAACAGGCTGTGGCCGTGGGGGGAATCCAGGCATGGAAATTGCCCCCGAGCCAGCAAGGGAAGGGCGACTGTCCTGTGGAGGGGGCGCGGGAGGAGGGGATACAGAGCGATTGGAGCGACCAGAGTATTGCACGCCAATAGGAGGAGCACCAGAAAATTTGTTCTTGAGGGCACTCACTCCAGTGAAAGTAGGCTCCTGTTCCTCAGCAGGCCGAGATGGTGGCTCCGGTGACGCGGCTGAAGCAGAGGGAATAGTTTCTCCACGTTCCCGCGCCTTCTTCTCAGCCCACAACTGAGCAGGTGTCTTCCCGCCCTGAGAAGCAAAGTCCTTGTTGGCAGTGCCAACTGGCGCAGAAGTAGCAATGTTTCCAACGGGACCCGGAGTGAGTGGTTTGGTTCCAAAGCTGGGGGCACCCGCACCGAATTTCTTTGCTGGCTTCGGTTTCGGCAATGAAGTCAAGCGTTCGGCTTGAGCAGATGAGGTAGCGAATACTGCAGTTCGCTCACTAACAGGCTTGGGTTTCTCTTCCTGAACAGGTGAATCCGGCCTTGGTTTTGCTGCTGCCCTGATAGCCGCAATGTCGACCTTGCCAACCGGTTGATAAGCTCCTTTCACTGGCTCTGGTCGCTCCTCCTTGGTCCTACTGGCTGCTCTGATTGCTGCAATGTCAACTTTACCAACTGGGACGTAGGCGCCCCTAACGACATCCGGTCTGTCGCTTGAAGGTTTATCCCATCCAGAGGTGGTCGAAGATGGCATTGCCTTCAACGCCTTAATGTCAACCTTTGTAGGCTGATATGCTGACTGGACATTCTCAAGCTTTGAACGAGTGATTGGTGGTGCATCTTCTCCCCATCCATCGTCGTCCACTTGACCCTTTGCTTTGTATCCATAAGCGGCAGCACGAGAGGTCCCGGTTGTGGTGGATGGTGTGTATGCAGGTTTTGCGGCGGTAGGTGGGGGGGGACGCGTTGACGGTTTCGGCGCAGTGGATGTTCCTGCAGAATACTTTGCCCCCGAAGCATCGGCTACTTTTTGAATGATTGAGTCGGGGGTGAGGTCAGATTCTGAGCGAGCTGTGATTTGTACATGGTAACCCTAGTTTCCAATTAGTGATTGAGCACCCATAATCCAGCAGCTGGGGTACCTACATGTAAGACCTTCGATATGGTGCTCAAATGCCCTGTGAAATATCCCTTCACACGTTCCGGAACTCCTTCTCCACACTGTTATCGAGAGTTAGGAACAGTCCGCAGCGAAGTAATACGTGGCTTGCCTTACCCATCCAATAAGAACAAACTTCGGAAGACCTGTATTCGTATCTCTGACTTTTACGAATGCAAACTGGACCTTGCCATCGTTGAATTCTTCTATCAAATCTGACAATTCACCCTCTGTGTTCAGGCTGTTAGCTCGTTGTACCCCACGTGGGCCAATTCACGATCGTGGCCCTGTCCGTTCCACAATGTATGCCCCATTCGTTTCTATTTCTATAGTCTTACCTCCGGTAGCTTGGACTTTCACCACACTGTCCTTGGGAGGGCCTTGCACGAAGGCACTTTGCAACGGCGGGGACACCGAAAAGAGAGCCCATGAAGCGTATGTCGGTGATGGATTTTTGGGAGCGGGCGACTCGATGAGGGATTTGTACGACTTGTTAATTGAGGGCCCATTTTGGGAGAGATCTAGGGTTGCCATAGCTGTTGAGAGTTGGGGGCAGATGTGGCGAAAAGGGTAGGGATAGGTAGACGAGCAGGGCGGGGTAGAGGGGTATCGTTAGATGGGGGGTGTCTTCACTGATATGAGCAACCAATGTGTTAGCTGCTTTGCTGTACTTATAAGGCTTCAAAAATTGTAGATGGCAAACTGGCGGGAGGTTTCTATAAGGGTTTGGGTCTTGACTGACCTTGGTGACGATAGTGATGACGAACGTTACAGTATGTAGAGCGGGGCTGGGGGGGGGGGGGGGGGGGGGCAGCTTGCAGCAAGGCACAATGGGAGCAAGCGCGTGTCCGTTGGGTATGTATGTCTCGGTTTGCAAGTGGCGTCTGCCGCACGCCAACTGAATCAAACCACAGCCTTTTCCGCCGCGTAAGAGGGGGCGAGAACTGTATTTATATATCACCAGCGGACGAAGGAGAGGCTCGTCCACAGCAAAAAGGAGATGCTCTTACGGGGACCACGGGGGGGGGGCGCGGGGGAATCAAACGGAGGATTACACTACCCGGACACTGGGCATGAATACTTGGCGGGGGGAAAGGGGAAACGGCCAAGCTGCGGCACTGAATGTGCTGGCAGTGGATACTTTAGGCCTGTTTCCACTTACTCCTGCGGCGAGAACGAGCCACAGCCAGCGGCACTGGTGGCAGTGCGGCGCGGCCCCAACGCCAAGGCCGCTGACACAGCAGGCCGTGCGGCTGCACTAGCCTCGTAAGTATCATAACCAGACGCTGACTACGGCTGCACTCTCATACATACAGTACTTTACATACGATATCCCTCGTTGGCCTGCACCGCACGCACATGCGCGCCCTTCCTGCTTCGTGCAAGCGTGCAGATTGCTTGCTGCACGCCTCTGCGACAAGCTGCTGCCCTTGCCAGATGCGTGCAGGATCTGGCCTACGCGGCGCCCGGTACAGCCCAGCACAGCGCGTCGCCGCTCACCACCTTGGCCCGGGGCCCTGCGTGCGCTGACTCATGGCCTTGGCGCCGGCGGGCCAATCAGCGCGCGCGCCGCGGCGTTCACCAGATCCCCTACACAAACCGCGATGGCAGGCACGAGATCTGGAGCATGGCTCGATACCCGGTTCTCGCATGTCCCAATCTCGTCCGGACCCGTTCCTGCGTGGCCGCGATCGAGGCTAATGCCCCCCGCACGCGCTTGGGCGCGGGGCTCCCCGGACGCTTTCAATTTTCTGCCTCCCATCTGCTGGGCCCTGCAGCCGGCAGCGCTGGCCCGGGCACGCCGCCGTCACGTGAGGGCCGGCTGCGCGCTCGACCTTTCCTTCCTCTGTGTGCTGCCGCCAGCCAGCTGCGGGTGCGAGTGCGCCGGGGTCCTGCGAGCGTTTCCCCGCTGCGTGCTCGTGTGCAGTCGGTCAGTCGCAGCCGACCCATCACATATGAGCACGCCGCGCAGCGCACGCAACAGTCGCCCGCCCGGCAGCTCCGTACGCAATCCCCCCCCCCCCCCCCCTACTCTCGTTCCCTTCCCATCCCTTCCCTTCCTTCCTTCCTTCGCCGCCCGCCCGCCTGCCCACCCGCTCGCTCGTTCGCCCGCCAGCTGCCCAGCTGCCCAGCTGCCTGCCCCCCCGTCCCCCCCCCGTCTCCCCCCGTCCCCCCCCCCCCCATCCCTCGCAGTAGACCCTCTAGTCTCGTAGAACTCCCCGCCAGCGCAGTCAATTCCACCCCCAGGACCCCCCCCGTCAAAATGCTCGTCGCCACCACCCTCGCCCTCTAGCTGTCGTAGCGAACTCCACCAGAGAGAGAAAAAAAAATAAAAGGAAGAAGGAAAGAAAGGAAGATCACAAGTATACAAGAAAGAAAGAAAGAAAGAAAGAAAGAAAGAAAGAAAGAAAGAAAGAAAGAAAGAAAGAAAGAAAGAAAGAATAAAAATAAACAGAAAAGGTAAAAGAGAAATTAGCGGAAAATAGGTATAATTTGTCGCAGATAACGAAACCTCTCAACCCGTCCACGGACCACGCCACTCAGCCCTCGAACAAAGTGTCCAGACAGCTTACATCGGCCGGGCGAGGCATCCGCACGAAAAAAAAGCTCGTTGCGTCCGCATATCGATAGGCCCGGTTGAAGCTGCCTGCAAATTGTAGCAAATTCTCCTCAATATCATTAAATTGCAAACTGAACGCACCCCTCCTCCCACCCCCTCCCCCCTCCCCCCTCCCCCACCCCTCCCCCTCCCCTCTTCGCCCTCTTATCCCCACCCACCCACCCACCCACCCTCCACCCAAATAACTGTCACACTCACTTCCTCTCACTCGCTCTGCCGCACGCTCGCTCAACCCCTCTCCCACTCCCCACCACCTCCCTCCTCAGATATCTCCTCAAACTCACACTTCACGCCGACGAAGGGGAAGCAAAAGAAGGAGAAGTAGCAGCAGCAGAAGAAACGCAAGCGATGACTCGGTCGGTGGATTACATCTCGTTTGACGCCACCTCACGTTGCTTCGGTTCCGCTGCTGGCGAAGGCAAGGTACACCTTGACGTGGAAGAGGGTGACGATTACAACTCGGATGAAGACATATGCGGTAGCTCACTGAGCTTTAAATTCGAGAGCTCCCCTTCTCCATCATTACGTCAACCGAACTTTATTGCGCAGTCCAATGGAAAAAGGCCGGCCGATGACCATGAAACGCATCGCGACCTTCTGGATGATGCGAAACGCCTCCGGTTCACTCCTCCTGGGCCTGCCAAAGCCCTGACACTTCCAGAAAGCATCTGGGCGGAAATTTTCTCCCAGCTGCCTCCCCAAAAGCTCGCCCAACTCAGGCGAACATGCCGACTATTCCAAAAATTCCTCCTCAATCAGTCGATTTGGAGGGCTTCCAGAAAACAATGGATGCCGGAAATGCCAAAGCCGGTCTTCAGTTTGAAAGAGTGGGAGATGCTAGCATTAGCAAAGGGTGATGGATGCATGATTTGTGGAAACAGAACGCACACACATGCTATATACTGGGCTTTTCGAGTGCGGTGCTGCACTCAGTGCTTCAATCGAAATATGACAAAGGTACCGACCCGGAGGCCGCAATTCTTCCCATCCATCAAATCTTGAATAAAACATAATACTATCTTACTTATTGAACACCGATGCACAAATGACAACGGGTATTAACTTGAACTATATAGGAATCCTCCCTGGCTAGCAGCGGCTTTCCAATGTCTCTTCTAGCCGCTTTGCCATATGGTTTCATTGACGCATCAGGGCAATGGGTGCCTAATGCTCACAATCAACTCTCGGGAGCTGGCCTCTCTAAAGTATACTGGAATACCGACCTCGAGTCGATAAAAGAGCGCTATGAAGAAGCCAAGGCAATGGATGCTGAAGAAGAATGGCTGAAGGGTCTCGAGAGTGAAGGACATGAAAACAGGTCTGACATAATGAGAATGGAGAGTTTTGAAAGTAGATGGTATTCAAGGGGCAAGATCAAATCAATTGGGAACGCAACGAAGCCTTCACCCGCAACTGGCTATAGCTCCCTGATTACTACTAATGGCTTTAGATGCAATTCCACAAAGCCGAATTGGCAGCAATTTCAGTCTAGTCACACTATACTCCATCCTCATGCACACCCGCAACCTCAATACCCACCCTCAGCCCACAATGGAATTATGCATCCATCATTCAGCTCCCGTCCACATCAACACAATTTGCCATTGATGTTGCACAGCCAGCAGGGACAGATAAGCCCAGGGACAACATGGCCTACAGGGTATCCACAAGGTATTGTTGCCACCCATTTGCTTCGTTTACCTCTGCTAGGTGCCTCAGAGGCTTCATTGTGCTACTTTAACACAATCTATATATACCAAAGCATAATAATACGTTACTAATTAGATACCAAAGGTCAACCGTTTCCGCCAACTAAGCATTCTCTCCCTCGGAATACCAGTCGCCCTGAACGTAGCATTTCAGAGGTTGCAGAAGTTCGAGCTCGCCGACAACATGACATCGAAGCTCGTTGCTTGAAGCTAGCTCCTCCGTTGCTTCCAAATGTCCTCCAGCATATCCCAGCATTTAAAGCTGCCTTGTTGATAGCTATGCCATTAACAGATCAAGCTTGGGATAATCTCTTACCGAAACTTCTTGAACAGCGAGCAGAGGCCGAAGAAACTGAAAGAGTTAAGTTAGAAGGCCAGATTAAGGTCCAAAAACAATCAGAGGAAAAGAAGGCTTCCGAGGTTCTTCAGCGGGAGCTGAGGGAAAAAAAAGAGAAGGAGTGGGATGACACTCAGGCCCCAGTTCGGCAGAAATTGGACCGTTATGCCACCGACATCATCAACCTTTGGTTAGCCAGACATCCAGCGACCCAGCACCCTGCCATCAACCGAGACTCGGCGTTACGATTTGCTCCAGAGGTACTTGTGCAAGTTAGGAAGAAGTTTTATGAAGTGAATCCTTATACGGCGCAGGATCCGGGCCATCTTATCATGCTTGATCCAAGTACTCCTCAAGGCGCTGCCGCTTTAGAAATCCCAACCGGAAACAGGCTCCTATTGGAGAATATGAAATATGTATTTGACACAAAAATCAAGCCCATCACAGACCAGGTCAGGAAAGAGCTTTTCCTCTGCAGTGGATGCGAGAATAATCCAAAATTCTATGGCTTTGAAGGCGTAATACAGCATTATGCAGCCAAACACACTAATCTCATGAGCCTGGGAAGTGTAATTGTGCACTGGAAAGCCGACTGGCCTCATTTCCCGCCGTTCATTTTGGATCCACTTGCGTCAGCCTCCAATACTAACAAGCATGTGGCTCATGCGTCTTCTCATCATCAATATCAAGTCGGTCATCCTAACACCGGTAATAGTACTTTCGGTACGTATAATAGGATGGGTATGCATATGAGCACACAGATGGAAATCTCGCACCATGCAACAATGGTTACAAATGGCTTCCCCAATGCAGAGGGAACCTTCACAAATGGTGTCTATACCACATTTCCAGTAGCCCGACAACCTTATGGCCCAAATCAACACAATGGATCGCTTGTGCAAACAATAAGTATCAATAGTCCGATGAACGATATGAGCAGGCTTCAACAGACACTACCGACAACGTTTACACCGTACCAACAACAATCGGAGATGCATCATCGGGCGCAGCTGGAGGAAATTGCTGTAACTGCTCGAGAAGCCTGGTTTCAACTAAACGGCATTAAAGACCTTCCAAGCTCTGTACGGGTTCATTATGTGATACAGAAAGTTGTTCGAGCTTTTCAAGCAAAGTTCGCTTCACCTGTCCTACAACTTAATATGTTCATTGAAGCACTTCGCGAGCACAATCTAATGAAACCTCTGCGCAATGTGAACGGGTTACATTGCTTGGCTTGCGTTGTTAACTCAATACATACATATACCAATAACTCTGGATCTGGAGCGCATCCTGTGGGACGAGTTTTTACTCTTGTTTCTCTCATTCAACACTTTGAGACGGTTCATATTATTCGAAATAGATCCTGTGTTAAGCCAGATTGGAAGACACAAATGATTCGCTTACCTGAGCAGAGGGCTATTGGCATGCTACGAGATGCCATGGGTATGGATGAGGAAAAGCTTCGTTTGCTTAAGGAGGCCTTCCCTATTGCTTTCAATCTACCGCTGCCTACGGGCAGAGTTTCAGACGGATTTATTCCTTCTTCTGGTCCATTTCCTAAACCAGCACATTCTGTTGCCTCTAACTTTTCAAGCTCATCAAGCTCCTCAAGCTGTTTAGATTCGACCAATTCGCCGTCGCCACTCCGGAGTGTCGCAACTAAAGAGACTTCACCAGCATCTGAGCGCGGATCTCCCTCGCCAAAGAGTCCTGTTAAAAGTCATAGTTCTTCATGCACTGAGAATTTAAATAAAAAGACCACTACCAAACTTGCTGATGCATACAAACATGATACGAGGCACAAGAATTTTGTACCAATTAAATCGGAGCCTACTGATGATTTGGAACCACCTAGAGTTTCGAAAAAGGCATCGATGACTGCTGCCGAGAGGTTTTTGGCAACATTCTTACAAGAGGACGGTAATCCAGCAAGTTTCGTGCAGAAGGCAGAGCCTACTTCTCCTGTGGATTCTCCTGTACCGAAAAAGAAGCGGCTTTGTATCGATACAGAGAAAACAGACTTCACAAAAGTGCCTTTACGGCCAATAACTCCTAGATTCGTGTCCCCACCCTCGTCTGGAACCAGCAGTAGAATTAAGCGCCACAGCATTGATACCAATCCAGAATTATACAGTCCGAGATCAGATCAACACTACAGGTATAGGTCTCCAATCAGAGAGGAAAGGCGATCAATCTCAAATTTGGATCCGGTTTCCCCAGCTCAAGCTAGGTATCAGCCCATTGATCAACCGCTGGAGAATAGATCTTATTCTCCAAGGCCAACAAGTCCCCGAAGGAGATCAACCGGTAGTAACTCAGAGGATAGAGGTAGAGGATTACACATGCGTCCTTACTCCCCCCATAGCAGGTCTCGGAGCCCTCGATTTAAGTATTACTCTGTACACCCAGCGGAAGGCTATTACGATCCCGACCACCGAGCTGGATTCTATACTAGAGAGTCATTCAGAGATTATATTCCTGATGAGTACGGGTACCGGGAACACATACGGCCATCGGCAAGATCCCTGATGCGGCGCCCTCCAGTGCTGCCAGAAGGACGTTACTATGAAACAGTGTATGACGAATCTAGGTACTTAAATGACGAAAATATTCCAAAAAGAAAGTCTCGAGAGCGATCGCGGAGCCCTCTCAGCCGCTATCCACCTTTCGGATTGGCTCCAAGAGAGATAACAGTTCCTCAAGAATACAAATATGGTTACATTCCTTCAGTAGCCCATCACCCTTCTTCATACTACCCTTACCCTCAACACCCAATCCCTCCTGGATATCCTTACATGGAGTCCAGTAGGTATTGCCGGAAATCTGGATCTCGAAGTCCAGTATATGAAATCGACCCGAAAAGACTGTCATCCACCGCTTCCAGGTATCCTTCGAAAGCTTATCTGGATCACTCACTACAAGCACCAATACTACCATTAAGGGGACATCGACATTACGATGATCATGGTAATGATGATGATGATAATGATAATGATGATGATGATGCTGTAGACTATTTGAAGAACCGAAGATATAGACAGCTTGATATGGTGAGCTCCGTTAGAAGCCATGCAGATGTTAGCAACGAAGATAGTTTTCCTCCATATGCTCGCTCCATCAGGGAAAGTAGGATAGGCGAACCGGATGACGTGAGATATTAATGAACATAACCTGTCCATTGGATGAAGATTGGAGGATGCTGAAGTCAAGTATAACTTGAGTTGGACTCCGTTCCTGTGAGAGCTGGTCTTAAACCTTTTTTCATTTTTTTTCTTTTTCATTTTCATTTTTTTTTTTTTTTGTTTTGGAGGGGGAGTGCTTATGAACGAATCTCCTTTTTATATCATGACATTTTGTTCTTTCCTTATAGGGTGCTTTGGGGGGTTAAGTGATCATGTTTTTTAAGACACGACCTTTTTCTAATTTTACACCAAAGCTTTTGATAGTATATTCTGTTCACCCTTTGGTACTGCCACCCCTTTTCAACTTCCTCGCAGTTATAATAATAATACGAGAAGGGGCGTGGTATTATTGCGGCTGAAGGTCTTTCATTTCTTCACTTCTTTTAGATACCTCCAAGATTCGACCAAACTCTCCTTCCTCTAATTTGCCTTACTCTTGAACGGAAGGACTCCACCAGAGCGAAGGGAACCTAGTCTGCCTTTAATCTTGGATTCTTTTTACTTTACGGCTTCATCTCCTCTCTTCACTGCTTTCACTCCGCGAGAGTACTGGGGAAGTACTCGGGGTTCTCTTTCCTTTTTGTTCTGTAATTACCTTTCTGGTTGGCTCTGATTCTTTTTTCCCCACCGGGCATTTTTGCCTCGGTGTTATGGAGTTCCAATACCCATAACGCTTGATTATGACGTTCTCTCTTTCTCACTCCTCTGCTTTTGCTTCTAAGTTTCTTTTTTTAAACCTGAAACATCTGGGACGGAGGGGGCGGGGTAAATTGCTTTATCATGAGTATTTTTGCTAGTTCTCCTTCTTGGGTTATTTATGTATGACTTTTTTTTTTTTTTTTTTTTTTTTTTTTTTTTTTGGGGGGGGGGGTAGGAGGGGGACCGCCATATCTCTTTTTTTTGGGCTCTGATCTTCTTTTTGTTGCGTTTTTTAAATGAGTTTGATGAGTTTTGTTTTCTCTTTAAAAAAACAGTTTGAATGTTGGTCCATGAACCGAACGAAACATTACACAAACACACACACACAAGGCCACACACATACACACACACAAGCACACACAAGCATCATTATACATACATACAGTACAGAACGGAGAAGCGCGTAAGTAAGTAGAATGTGTTTATTGTTGGTATGGTGGTAAGTGAAGGGATTGTGGTAAACAAACTTTTTTTTCAACCTTTTGAAATGGTAACATGGTAGGTCTTTATTACTTTTTTACACCCATTCCAAACCTGGGAGGCAGAGAAAGCAGGGCACTACAATTGATTTGGGATATTAACTCATCATATTAGATATATATATATATAACCTACGAGCCTTTTTTTTTTTTTCTTTTCTCTAAATATCTGCTTGAGTTCCGTAAGTCAAAGTATGTATGTGTGCCGGGCCATTCGTAACAACGCTCCAGTGGCCACTGGCCCGGACTACTCAACGGAACGCTGATTCGTGATCACACACTAGTACAACGCATTGACCTTTTTGTTCTGCGCAGAGAACTACAACAGAATGTTGGTATGTTGGTGGCTGTTAAAATACTAGAAGGTTTGAAATTGTAATTGTCTAAATCATTTGTTTATTTTTTTGTTTATTTACTCAAGTATTTAAACTTGATATTTTTCCATGCTGTTGGTATTTTGTATACAACGCCAAGCCTATCTTATTTACCTAAACTGGTAATTTACTTTTCAGCCTCATTCCTTAACAATCTTTACCTATGGAGCCTTTTACACCCATCAATTGGAGCTATATATTCAATCTCGGGACCACACAAACAGATATCGAATGGAACCTCAGAAGTTATGAGAAATTCGAATCTTCTGTTGTGATCCAGAATGGCCCATGTCTTCAGCAGCTGAGAGTAATGTTAAAACTCTTACCAAGGTAAATACAACCTATAATGAGATTTTTAATAAGATATTAACAAATTAGAAATTTTTCATTAATGCGGACAGAGTTTTAATGCGCAAAGCGAATCCTCCCCAAAATGAATACTATCGTGAGGTTATTTTAGATGTGTTAATAATGCTTTAGCAAGAGGTTCAGAAGGGGGCCTTTAATGCAGCTGTTTTTTCCTGTCGCCGGAGGGGTCCTTTATGAAGCTGTTTTTTTTTTTCGCCGGAGGGGTCTATGAAGCTGTTTTTCCTGTCGCCGGAGGGGACCATTCATGAAGCTGTATTTTTTTTTTTGCCCCGTCGCCGGGGGGTCCTTGATGAAGCTGATTTTTCCTGTCGCCGAGGGGTCCTTGCTGCTGCTTTTTTTTTTTTTTTTTTTCCGCCGGAGACGGTCCTTGATGAAGCTGTTTTTTCCTGTCGCTGGAGGGTCCTTGGTAGAGCTTTTTTTTTGCTGTCGGAGGAGTTCTTTGTTGGAGCTGTTTTGCCTGTCGCTGGAGGGGTCCTTGGTAGAGCTGTTTTTTTTCAAACAGTGGATGTGTGGACACGCGAGTGTGTGTGTGAGAGAGTCTGAGAGAGTGAATTGTAGGTAGAATAAGAAAATCCAAATTCTGAGTGGCCCGGGCCAGTCACTAACCAGCGTTCCATTGAGTAATCCGGGCTAGTGGCCACTGGAACGTTTGTTACGAATGGCCCGGCACATATATACGTTATCGTAATTATTTTTGTTTTCTAAAATAATTTCAGAAGCCTAAAGTCATTTTGCTTGTGGTTTTTTTTTTTTTTTTTTTCTTTTTTTTTTTTTTTTTGGAAAGGTTGGGTTCTAGCGTTATGTACTGTCGAGGAGGAAAGTGGGACTAGAGGGAAGGAGTGAATCACTGGAATTGAACGAGGTCTGTGGATCTGACTTTCTTCTACCTTGTAACGATGATTGTATGCTCTGCTACAGAGAAGGCCTCCCCTTCGCCCTCTTGATATACCCGTAATTCTCAAGTGCCCACTTCCTCTTTTGGTAGTCCCCCGGTTCTTCAACCCGCCGAACCTTCTAGTACCCTCTCCCCTAGCCTTCCTTTACCAGGTCACGTGCAATGCCAAGGTCCTCTCCAGGTTTGCGACAGTACCTAGTTAGCTATTTAGTGTTTCACACATGGGGAATCTTTCACCTTTAGTTACCATAAGTAAACTTACTTTACTATCTTTTAGCAAAAAAAACTAGTAAAAAAAAAATCCATGCACGTGAGAGATGGGAGGGAGGGATATATAAGTATTGTACTGTACTTGTCATGTATGTATTTGTTCTTCCGCTATCATCGATAATACGTATTCATATACAGTGTTGAGATTCACGCACCACTTCAAAGACATGTCTTTGAGACTTTTACATCCTATCAATAGCATCAAACTATTCGCGAATCACATCCATACAGTACATAGGGGGAAAAAAAAAGGACAATCATCCTCCCTACTAGTTTACATACTTAATCTTCCAAATTGGGGGTATTCAGTCACCGTTTTTGTGCATACAGGTATCATGAAACAAGACAACGAAATATCGTTAGGGGAAAAAAAAAAAAAAAAAAAGGCTAAAAAAACAATGTAGCTTTTGCTAGTAGAAAAAAAAAGCGAAAGAAACAAATTGACCGCCCCCCCCCCCAACTCGCAGCTTCCTATTTGGCAAGGAGAAACAATACCTTCTGGATTCAAACATCGTTACCAGAGTAAAGTCCAACCAGACTAAGTAAAGTAATAATTTCAACCTTCTCCTTCCCTTCCAAACAATCCCGCATAGCACACAGTTTTCTTCCAAACCCAATCAGATGGAGTTTAATCCCACCCCAAGCCATCTCTCCCGCATTCGCATAGTCGATGTTTGCTTTCCTCAACCACTCCCTCTGTTCCTCCGGGCGCTCCTTCTAGTACTTTTGCTCATTTTGACCGCTTTCTCCACCTCCTGTTTGCACTTGTTCTTCGACTACACTCCCATATTGCAGATCATCCTGCTTCTCGGAATCTACAACCATAGCTGTCTCCTTCTCTTCCTCACGCTCTTGCTCAGTAGCAACAGCATTCTCGTCATCCTCATCCTTACCCTCTCCTTCCGCTCTCTCGTTCTCCCCTGGCACTTCGTTCTCTTGCTCACCATCTACCATCTCCCCTTCCTCTCGTTTATTCTCTCCACTTTCCTGCAACTCACCATCTGCAGTAGGAGTAGGCGACGGAGGAAGCTCGATATCTGCAGCATCCACGTTCGCTTCGCTATCACTTCCACCATTACCCTGCTCCGACTGTAGCTGTTGCTCAGCCACAGTTTCTACTTTGCTCTCTTCCTCCTCCACCTCCTCCGCCTCCTCCTCCACCTCCTCCACCTCCTCCACCTCCTCCACCTCCTCCACCTCCACCTCCTCCACCTCCACCTCCTCCACCTCCTCCTCCTCATGTGATGTCTGTTCTGTTGGTCCCAGCAGCTGCACTTCTTCGCTGCCTGCTAGTCCCACTGGTTGCTCCTGAATCTCATCTCTTTCTTCCTCAATAAGACGCTTTTCAGTTTCAGAGCCGGCTCCTTCATCCTCTCCACCTCCTTCATCCTCTACACCTCCTTCATCCTCTCCATCTCCTTCATCCTCACCTTCCGGCACTGGTGGCGCTGGTAATGGTACCCCAGCCCCCTGTTCAATAGGCTCTTTTGAGGATACTTCTAAAGCTACATTTGGCTCACCTTGTTCCTGTCTCCCTACCTCTAATGCCAATTCCATATCGTGTTCAGGTCCATTGTCATCTCCTCCCTTATCTTCCACTGATGCAACTTGTTCGTCACTAATTGCTCCCTCCGAATCGACCTCCCCGGGATCGTGCTCAAGCTCACTTCCATTCTGCTCATCCGCAGCCTCAACCCCGCCCTGGCCTTCACCTTTGCCAAAATCTCCCACGAAATCCTGCTTCCCATTTTGATCCCTCCTCTCGTCGTAATCCTGTTGGGAATCTACACTCGAATCCTGTTCGTCTTTACCGTCCACATCCTCAACTTCCCCAAAGTTCCAGTCCCGATCCTCATTTTCTGATTTCTGTGCTTCTGGCACGTCGAACACATCATTCTCATTGTCCTCAACCTCTAAACCGTGTTGATCCATACCAGTCGTCCCAGTCTCGGCCTTAATTTCGGAATTTGTAGGATCGCCTTCCTCCAAAGAATTTCCTATCACCTGTTCCTCCTGTTCCAGAGCGCCACCAGTCAGAGATTCATCATGGTCACCGGTTTCCAAGCGCTCCTCTGAATGCTCTTCTGGATTCTGCTCTACCTCTCCCTGATCATCGTGTACTTCAAGTACGGATATTATAGCCTCACCTTCCTCCAGCGTGTGAGGTTCATTGCTAGATGGTTCATCATGTGCACTGCGCTCCTCTTGCGGTGTAGGTTCCTGCAGCATCTCATATTCCGCTTCACTCTCATCCTCGCCTTGTTGATGGTCATCATGAGAAGGATTGTATAGTATCTCTCTATCAAGAGGCTCTTGCTGCTCCACTTCTTGTTCGTCTTCGGCATTAACCTCCGTCAGGACTTCATCATCAGGAGCTCCTGCATCAAGATCATTTATAGAATTGACGCCACTCTCCGCACCAATGGTACCAGCTTGCTCATCCTCTTCAACGAACACACTCCAATCAATGGCTTCATCGTGTTGCTCAACACTCTCCTGTTTAATACCATTATCCGCATCCTCTAACTCTTTTGGTGCATTGAATCCTGCTTCCCCTAAAATTCTTTCCTCCTCAACCTCCTCTTGCTCATCCTCATCTTCCACAAGGTCACGCCAATCCATATCTTCATCATATTCCTTGGCAGTGTCCTGTGCAATAACAGAACGTAACTCCTCAACCTCCTCTTCGGCATCCACTCCCGTATCCTCCACCATTCCTTCATCCCCACCCTGCTCATGACCCACCCTCACCTCTTCCTTCGCCTCGACCTCGCTTTCTGCTACAACTTCATCATCGTGTCCCTCGTCCTCTTCCTCATCCTCTTCCACATCCTCACCTCCTTCCCCCTCCACAACCCCTAACACGGTTTCATCATCATCTTTCGTCCTCTCTTCCTCACCGTCTTCCCCCTCCCCACCATCCGCAATCGCAATTCCATGCACCACATGCCCATGGTCATCAAACTCTGCATGCGTCAAAAATTCACCATCCTCGTGGTGCTCCTCGTCTGCCGCTCCAACTGTTGACACGATGCCAAAATCGAACTGGTTCAGATCGAGCTCTACCCCTCCTGGCGTTTGGTTTTCGAGTGGGAACGCAGGGGCTGAGTCGGCGAGAACAGTGTCGGCGTCGTCGGTTGCGGTTAAGTCGAGTGAGCGGGCGGTTGCATGGTTAGCAAAAGCTTGCTCTTCGTCGTCGTTGACGGTGGCAAACGAGGGTGTCTCGTCGGTTTTGATGATAATTATATCTCCCTTCTGTTCTTCGGTATATGAGGGGTGTATTTTACCAGTTTCTAAAAGAGCATCTATACTGAAGTCTATCCCTCGTCCTAATAATGGCTCATGATGGAGCTGCTCATCCCCTGGTGTATCGTGTGGTCCCGAGCTTTCCACCGTTCTTTGTGTCTGCGATTCTTCTTCTATGTCGCTCTCTTTAACGCTCATGTTAGCTGCCTCCACCTCTGGAGAATTATCATCGACCACTGATTGTTCTTTATCCCCTTGTGTTGAGTCAGAATCTGATAATTCATGCGTCTGTGTTTCTATCCCGTATGAAACCAAGTGCCTTTCATTCTCCAATCCCTCTGGCACACCTCTCTCTCCAAAACATTCTCCATCGTTATCAAGTTCTGCCTTCATTGCCTCTTCAGGCTTATTCTCCGTACCTCCATCCCTACCCTTCTCTAAAATATCCGCAGGGGCATGGCCGACCACCGATGGCAATGCATCAACAAAACCGGCTCCTTCAATTTCAGAGCTCTTGATCGATTCCCTACCCTCATGTATCTCCCGTTTCTCCTCCTCCTCCTCCTCCTCCTCCTCCTCCTCCTCCTCCTCCTCCTCCTCCTCCTCTTCCTCCTCCTCCTCCTCTTCCTCCTCCTCCTGTCCTTCGCTCTCCGTCTCATCCGCTAAATGCCTATTTAGTTTGCTTTCTTCAGCCTCTGCTGTCAATAACCCACACTTATCAACCACAAACAATGCATTGGAATCTAACCTCAGTGTATTCACTTCTGTAACTAAGCTTGTTGCGTCCTGGTTCTCGAAATCGGAATATATCTCGTCATCCTCATCATCCTCATCATACTCAACTTCTTCCTCCCCCGTTCCTCCTCCTCATGCTCCGATTCCCTTTCCGCCATCTCTGAAAATGTGCTATCTGCTTTTTGGAGCATGGATTCTGCCTGTAGAGGTGTATCATCTCGTGGTTTTGCCAACGCTACTGCAGTTGCCGCTGCCATGGCCGCCGCAGTAGTAGTAGCAGCAGCTGCTGCTGCTGCCTCCGCCTCTGCCTCTACCTCTGCCGCAATCTTAGCGGCCTCCTTGGCCTTTTGCTCGATAAGTGCAGCCGTCTTTGCGCGCTCCCGTTCTTCTTGCTCAGCTTTTATCCGCGCCTCCTCGCGCTCACGAATCGCCCGAATCTCTCGGATAGCCTTCTCGGCCTCCTCTTGGATCCTCTTCTGACGAGCCATGCGGGTCTCGGATTCTTGAATCACTTGGTCGGTTTCGCGCTGGCGGGAGCTGTGGCCGGGCTCACTTCCCCTGCTGGAAGAGCTAGCGCGCTGCTCGAGATCCTCTTGGATGCGGATGATGCGGGAGCTGCGGCGAGAGTCGGTCCCTGCAGAGGAGGACTGTCGAACGGGGTCCTCTTGGAGCTGGATGTGGCGAGAACTACGCCGTGAGTCAGTTTCCTTTACGGATTGCTGTTCTTCCGCTTGCTGACGGGAGCTACTCCCAGAATCGGTTCCCTTGATACTGCGTATTTCGGTTACCTCTTGAAATTGCTTCTGACGAGAGCTGCGGTCGGAATTAATTTCTTTGACAGCAACAGAACGTTCATATTCCTCCTGGGTGCGTCTCCCACTGGACATACGGCCGCTGTCACTTCCGTTGCCGTTCTGGTGCAGCTCCACTCTCCTATGCACCACAGGCAAACAATCTGAAAACAGAGCCACCCCAGGTGAAAACACCTTCCCATCATCCAACGGCGTATCAGACTGCGTCAACGATGTGACTGTCCCCTCCCTATACACGATTGGTAACAAATTCAGCACCTTCTCTCTCCGCCCCCCTTCCACATCCCTCTTTAAGCTCTCGACCAGCTGTGAATTCTTAATATATGGAAACTGTGACTCATATAGATGACAGCCCCACTGGGCATCGTCGTTCTCAGTCTCTAGCCGTGCGATAAACATCTCTTTTTCCAGCCTTGCGTAACGCCATGTGTCAATGGCGTACTTTACGACTCGGCGAACACCGGCAAATATCCGATCCATGTTCTCCGACTCTGCGAAGGGACGGATTTTGGCGATGATCTCGTCGATTACAGAAGCAGCAGCGGTGGAGGCGTGCGCTTTGGCGCTGGAGGACGTGAAGGCGGCCATAAGGGTATAGTTTCGCCAGATGGCTTCTTTGCGTGTGGACTTTCGGCGCAGGTGTGTGGACATGGCTTTGAGCAGGGAGTCGGCATTGTCGTAGCGGTTAGCAAGGGAGAAAAGGAAGGGGGAGAAGATGCGTTGGCAAATGACTTTGGAAATAACATGCTGGATGTAGGCTTGTCGAAGGATGCGGGAGGCGTCGGTGTTGGAGAGGATGTTTGGGAGGCTTGGGGGGATTTGGGAGATGACATCCTGGGAAGAAAAGGTAAGCATATATACTAAAAAACCAAGACAGATGAAGGTAAGCTTACACTAGGAGGAATTCTAGGCAAGTTTAGGAATTTATGAGAGATATCAATGATATCCTTTGCCAGCGTTGTGAAAGCATCAATGCTTCTTCCGTCAGCCCAATTACCATTAACATTATAGAAACTTGTGTAAATAAACTTACTAGAATCCATCCCCGCGTCCCTTGATCTCATGTCCCTCCTCTGCCTCCCCAATTTTCTTCAATAAGGCCGTAACCCTCTCATTCTCCCTCTCCAACTTCTTCCCTTGCTCCTCTGCGTTCTCCACCATCTCCAACAACGTATTCTTCTCCGCTTCGTGAGTGAATGCAGTCGTATTCTTCTCATACTGCAGGTATTTAATCTGTCCCTCGAGTTGTTCCTTCTCCGCTACCCACACCTCTCTCTCCTCTTTGAATTTAGCCTCCATCTTTTGCTTTTCTGCCCTATGCGCGTCATCGAGCGCTTTCTTCCTCTTCTGGAATTCAGACTTCAAAGACTCAATTTTTGAGTGAAAGCGAGATTCTAGAGATCGCAGCCCTACGGCGTGAGAGTCTTTTAATGCAGAGATCTTCAACTGATGGTTGTTTTCGAGCTGTTGCGCGAGCTGGCGATGGGACGAGTCGAGTTCGGTGGCGCGTTCCTCAAGGATCGTTGAAAGCTCCGCAGAGTGTTTTTGCTCGAGGACAGCGATTTTGGATTCGTATATTTGCCGTATGGAGGCTTTTTCGGCGGCGTGTGCGGCCTCAAGTTCGGTGAGCTGAGCTTCGTGCCGTTCACGGAGGATCTGGGCTTCGACTTCGTGCTTGGCTAGAGCTTCAAGTTGTGATTTAGTGATAGTCGCTGTTTCCTCGTCCCCATCCTCCCCGCTCTCAACGGATGCCTTGGCACTAGGCAACCGCATCCCGACTTCCCTCCTTAGTGTTTCCTTTTCCTCTTCACATCTTCGCGCCAGCTCTTCCATTTCACGGTCCTTTTCCTTCACAATGTCCTTGAACACCCGAATCTCGGCCTCCAACGTTCCAATCCTATTCCGCAACCGATTCCCCTCTGCAGAGTGCATGGATGCCATCTGATCCAGCTTTTGCCGTAACGACTCGACCTGCTTCGTCTTTTGCGTTATTGCAGCCTCCTGCGCGCGGGTCACTGATAAAAGCGCAGTGTACTCCTGAAGTTTATCCTGGAGGGACCGGTACCTGTCACATAAAAGCTGTAAGTGTGGAATGCTGAGAGTCAGTGAAGAAAGCATGCCATTGACATTGTCAAGGAACCGACTGAGTTCTTTGTAGGGGTCGCCGCTGCGAAGGTTGGGTTTCAGGACAGCGGTGGAGGCCATGGGGAAGGTGGAAGGTCGGGGGAAGGTGGAAGGTTGAATGTCGGAGGTGGCGTCATCGTCGGCTTCAGGCTCATCAACATACTCTTCAGGGGAATAGCTGTAAGGGATGGTCCCGATGGACGGGGCTTCGAAGGTGTAATGGCTATGCCGTCTGCCAGATAATGAGGTCGTCGAGGAATGTCGTTGATGAGGGTAACTCGGTTTTCGTGGTGTGCCCTTCGGACTTTCGGAATGCTTATACGACTTGTGTCCGTTCTCAGTGGCACTGTACCCCGCGCTAGTGTAATCCGAGACATGAGACGAATGATGGTTGTTTTTCCCGTTACTGTGGTTGTGTGGCGCAGGCATGGTATTTGCGCGCGTGGGCGTCCCGGAGGGCGTTGAGATGCCGGTATCGTCATGTGGTGACGACGTACTTGAAAACTGGCTAGATAGCCTCATAATCCTCCGGCGTCGAGCCGGACTCGATAGCGACGATGAGGACGCAGGAGCAGAGCTTGCGAGCACTGGGTCGGGAGGCATGATCTCTTCGTATTCTGACATGCTGTACAGCATGTCGGGCTTCAGCATACTATGGCGCTTGGGTTTCGGGTCCGTGCCTCGATCGGACAGGATCTTGGTGGAAGTGAGCTCAGATCGAGGTTTGCGGGAGCTCGATGCGCCGCGGCGAGGGGAGGGTTCCCGGGAGGTTACTGGGCTGTCATCGCGCCGCGATGGAATGCTGTATTCAGGGTCCATTGTCGCCATATGTGGTTAATCTTCAATAAACTGCATGTACATCCAACAACAATTAGTCCTGATTCAGCCCACGCAAATTCGCTGAGATGGGATGGATGTGATTCAAAGCCATACCTGATTTCGATCGTCTAATGTCGCGATATCTTTAGATTTGAAAGCGGCCCAACCCAAACACGAGACGCAGACAAGAGGCAATAAAGCAGAAAACCCTCAATTGCAATAAAGCACTTCTTGGTGCAGCAAAGTACAGAAAAAAGAAACCACGACAACACTGCAACGCGATATTGCGCCGGGAATGAGGAGATGCAAGTAGGTCGATCTTGGGAGCTAGGATAATAATATCTCGCACGTCCAGGTAGATATTTGGGAGAAACGACCGCGCACGCCGCCGAGGAACCGACAAAGAAAATCCTGCACAGCGCTATCTCTTTCTGACTCGTTTCTCTTCTATTTCAGGAAGCCTTGCGTGTCATACACTGCAGCCCAGAGATTATTTATTCACAGCTGTACATCGGCATGCCTGATCGGTCTTGCGCATCGCAGTGTCTGCCAACCTGAAGCGGGATATCGTCTGAAACGCAGAATGGCCTAGTGCTTCGAGTGGCCTCCCAGAATACCTGCAACTATAGTATGTGTGCCAAAATATCTGTTGGATTTGAGAGGAAAGCGCAGACAGCTTCAAAGAATTGCGCAGGCATTGAGGTGGAGAAGATGCAATCACAGATAAATTAGCGTACGAGATTGTTGGATAGTGATGATAGCTCTCCGAAGGCTATTATTGCCTATAAGCACGAGCAATTAGATGCGCTAAACTGCGGAAGCATAGTCTCGTGAATTATTTGACATAAAAATCTTCCGTTGATCTGGTTTCACGGCTCATTATTGAGCGCGAAGTCAATTCCTCGGCCAAGCTGTCATTGCTATTGCATCTGACGCTGTCTTATTCGGCTATATCCCCACCCTTATGGCAATCCCTGTACTGATTAGAGCTGCTAATGGACAAGGGTAGTTGGAGGACTACACCTTGTGATTGAACAACGCACTTAGGACTGACCTCAAGTCAACGCTCTCAACCATCGCATACTGCAGATAGCCTTCAGCTATTCCGTTTGTGTCACCATCAAGAACTGTATCAAGGTATTTAATTTTCAAAATTGTCTCTTGACTAACAGCATCAAAGCACATACTGTAAACTTATATCCAAATTGTCATCGAAAAGACCTGCATGTGATATGTGGAAAGTGTAAAGGATTACAGGGCTTAGCCATTATTCCAGTTTATTCTTCAATCGTTGACACGTCAGTAAATAGAGAATAAATCATCTATCTTGTCTATTGATCTCTTGTAAATCAGGTAACAAGCCTGTGTGTATCATTAACTGGCACGGATTGGTAAAAATATATACTAGAGAATGTCAATAAAAAGTCCTTGGGCTGGAGACAGTGGTTCAAACGAAAGTAATATATGCTGTCAATTGTGATTTCTGTAGCGTGCCTGTCATTACAGCCTGCTTCTCAAATGGTTCCGCACAGATTTCAGCCTCTCAACAGCACTATTCTCCCGCTCTTCCTCGCTCTTCCCGCTCGAATCCTTTACTTCTTTTTGAGCGACATGCAATAGGCCTAGCATGTTGCCCCATACCTCCTCCGTGTACACCGTATCATCCCGTGAAAGAAACTGCACAATGTCATCCATTGCCAGGAACTCAGCAATCTGTGCACTGTGCACGTTAGGTACATGAACCGATCCAGATATATTGTTGATTGTAGTTTCACGATCTTTCGGTTTCCAGATCTCCTCTGTTAGTGATGGAGACGATAAGATGTCAAGAATATTCTCTTGAGGTTGTGGCTGTGCAAGGGTTGTGGCATGCCCTGATGACCATCCTGCAGTGAACTCTCTCTCATTCTCTTGCTGGGCAAACGGAGCAACAGCCACATGCATGTTACTTGTTTGACCTTCACCAAACGCTTGGTACTCTTCTTCCACTGACGAACCGGCGTGGGTCCTGAACATTGGACTATAGGGGTGTTCTTGCGACCAGGTACTGTGCATGCTGCCATGTACCTCGGTCCAATAATGCGAGTTTGCAGATCCTGCAGCAGCGGAAGATGACGATTGACCTTTAGGTGATAGGGTGGTATTAATGGCACTTCCTACTTCGGAGGGAGCAGGTTGAAGCAGCGAGTTAAGCAGTCTCGACGACGACTCCGCAATGCCGCCGAGAATTCCAGACCCGAATGTATCGCTTGCGTCTGTCACACTTGAAGCAGGCTGTGATGTATCCGCAATAGATTGTGCATCAGTTGCTGCACCCCGGACCGGTGTCTTGCCCTTTTCAACTGACGATGAATGATTCTGCGACATTGATGATACTTGTGCTCTCAGTGAAAGTTCCTGATTTGTCGAGAAGATTGGCTAGTATGCGGGGGGGGGGGGGGGCGAGATGAAGAGAGTGAGCCATGCTTGTCGCCGGTTGATCAAGACTTGTACCCGTGAGGATTCCGGTAGAGTTCTGGGTCAAGCTCGGTTATTGCTGCCAATCAACGGAGACCAAGCTAAGTAATGAACCGAGCCCTTGGGCGAAGGGATAGAGGTAGGAGGCTCAACAGGAAATGCCTTTAATTAACATGAAATTGATGTCACCAATATCAATACAAGATGATTCGATAGGAGTATTTTTCCATGCATAGACCGCATGCATAGTGTGCACTTGCGGAGTGTGCGAGCATGAGTTATATCGCTCGTCACCTGATAGCGGGGTAGTTGAGAAAATTGATGAAGGAGCATCAGCAATTGAGATACATGACACAGCAGCAGTTGGTACCACACAGGCTGGGCACGAGAACAGGTACCACTTGGCTCGTCCTCTTGACTAAGATTCTTGGAGGCCCAGGACACACGTACAGGCACCTTCAGCTGCCTGAGGCATTGTAGGACAGAGATACTTGTGCACTATGAGACTGCTTGCATTCAGTCTGCCGGTCAATTCATTCTCCAGGAATACACGAGAGATGCCCAACGCATGGCCCATGGGGCGTTGCATCAAGTCTAGCATCAAGCAGTGGATGCAGGACGATTGCTCTTCGGTACGAACGTGCACAAGTACGTATTGTCGACCCGACGGTACAAGCCGCCGTTCTGCGCGACGTGCGGTTGGCTGACGACTCTGGGCTTCACATCTCAGCAAAGCATGAGATCTGAAAGCAGCAGCAAGAGCGAGGCTTGAAGGGCAGGGAGGGGGGAGGAGGGGGGAGGAGGGGGGAGGGGAGGGGAGGGGAGGGGAGGGAGGGGCTGCCGTTCATTGTCCCACGCTGCCTAGCGCGCAGGGCGGCCCTCTGGCATCGCTGCGCTGTTCACAGGGCCCCCAGAGGCCTCCCGCTGCCGCACAGTATTACAGTATCCGAAGCATACAACTGCGCTGCACCTCGCTCCCGCACGGAGCTGCCCAAGCCAAGCCGAGCTGGCATCGAGCATCGCACCTCTCAGAGCATTGCTTGGCCCACTCCCGCTTCCCTCAGCTGCTGAGGCACAGCGCACCCAAGGCTCACCTTCAGGCACACAGCCTCTCTCCCATCTCCCCCCAGCTCCCCCCCCCTCCCCGCTCCCCCCGCTCCCCCACGAGATTGTGCTGGACATCCCGCACGTTGTGATACTCTCCATAAAGTCAGTAACTCCTGCAGCTCTTGCCTGCCATCAGGCATCCCCTCTGCCCCCACCCTTCAAGCCCCCATCCCCCCCCCCCAATCCCCCCCCAGGCACTCCCCCACACACACGCTCAAACCCCAACGCCCCGCAGCCCCACTCCCCTCCAACGAGAGCGAGCTTCAGTAACATTGGTGGCCCGCTGGAAGCCCACGTCGCCTTCAATTCCGCCTCCGTTGCGTGGCGGGCTCATTGCTCCGTAAATCACTGCTCATCGCCTTAGGCTTAGGGTGCAGCCGTATGTACGTTTGAAACTCCAGGTTGTGATCCTTCTGGGTTTTGGTTAGTATCGTTTTCTGTGGTTCCAGCGGATAAGTGGTACTTATTGGTAGCGACCCAACACCCAAACCCCCCCCCCCCCCAAATACCCCAAATACCCCTCTCCACTGTCGTCCTATACCCACCCTCCCACCGCCTCCCATTACCCACCACAACCACCATCAACTGCAGCGTCAGTGTACGCACACGACAACACCATCGATTTCAAATCTACCTAGGGTCTGAACTCGTTCACAGGGAGGACAAGTAAACGACAAGCTGCCTGTCCCGACGTTAGCGTGGCGGACCCGTTGCTTAACCACCTGGACCGGACGCTTGAATCACTTGCAAGCCCTTCGATCTAAACCAAACGCACCTCACAGACGACGTTCACCAACTCTCAATCCAAAGAATCAAGAGAACGACAGACATGGTTGAATCGGAGACAGCAACTCCAACGTGGAAATTTACACAGTAGGCTCTTCACTCTCCCCTTCTAGAGACTGGCATGAGGCTCCTTCTTTGGACTACAGCGGCCACAATCGCCAAAAGCTCGCTGTACTGCCACTTGATCCCAGAGTTTGCTGACGGTTGGTTTTGCAGATGCTTTGGGGATAAAGGTGATGTAGAAGACATTACAGAAGGTAAGAATCACCGGGGTGCGAGGTTTCATCATTCTTCCTCTTGCACGACCGACGCTACGGAATTGCAAACTAATTGCAGTTATCTTTCAGCCGATATTATATCAACTGTAGAATTCGACCACACAGGAAACTATCTAGCAACTGGTGATAAGGGAGGACGTGTAGTGTTATTTGAAAGAAATCATGCAGTGAGTTAGAACAGGGCAGCCGAATTCGCGGCGAAAGACTAAACCGAGTAGAAGAAAACAACTTGCGAGTACAAATTTCACACCGAGTTCCAATCTCACGAACCGGAGTTTGACTACTTGAAATCCCTTGAAATAGAAGAGAAGATCAACAAAATTAAGTGGTGCCGAAGGTCGAATGCTGCTCACTTTTTGTTGTCTACCAATGACAAAACAATCAAGCTATGGAAGGTATTCGAAAAGTCCCTAAAAGTTGTTGCAGAAAACAACTTATCCGGAGACAATTCTGGAATGCGGCACCACATGACCCCTCCTCATCCCAGCTTTACCAATGCTGCTGCTCTTAGGTTACCTCGCTTGACACATCACGACACTGTTGTCGCTGCAGTCCCAAGAAAATGCTATGCAAATGCTCACGCATACCACATAAACTCCATATCAGTCAACTCTGACGGAGAAACCTTCATCTCTGCAGACGACCTACGCATCAACCTGTGGAACCTGAATATTCAGGATCAGAGCTTTAACATTGTTGACATCAAGCCAGCGAACATGGAGGAATTGACAGAGGTTATAACTGCAGCTGAATTTCACCCACTGAGCTGTAATTGGTTCATGTATGCAAGCAGCAAGGGCACGATAAAGTTGGCCGATATGAGGGTGAGCGCATTATGCGATCAACACGCTAAATGTCAGTCTTCCTTGATCCGTACCGCATTGTGTGCTATGCCAATTTGCCGCCCATTTCATTTGAGCTGAGCCAACTTCACAATGCTGACATATGAGATTTTGTATAGTATTTGAGCAGGAAGAGGACCCACAGAACAGGTCATTCTTTTCAGAGATTATTTCCTCCATTTCAGATGTCCGGTTCTCATATGATGGAAAATATATTCTTTCCCGTGATTATCTCACTGTCAAGATATGGGACGTAGCCATGGAGCGTACACCAGTCAAGACAATACCAATCCATGAGCACCTCCGACCACGGCTCTGCGATACCTATGAAAATGATTCAATCTTTGACAAATTCGAGGTCGTTTTCTCTGGTGACGCCAAGCACGTGATGACAGGTTCCTATAATAACAACTTTATGATCTACCCATCTGATCCGGATAAGGAAACAGAAATTGTGTTGCAAGCTGATAAGAGTGCATTTAAGGCCAAGAAGATTGGGGTTCCTACACCGATGAACGGAAGTAAGAAAGCTGGAAGTCGTGCAGGCAGCCCAGCAGCAAATACTGGACCTGGTGCCAGGATGAGGAAAGAAACAGATGCCGACCAAATCGATTTTAACAAGAAGATTCTCCATATGAGCTGGCATCCGTTCGAGGATTCAATTGCTATTGCAGCCACAAATAATGTGAGACCCACTACCCATTTTCACATATGCCTCCTTTCAGCTCTGTCACTAACCTGTTGCCTTCTTTCACCATGAACAGTTGTTTGTCTTCTCTGCAGTGTAGACTCGTCACTTGGTATTAAACAAAGTTCTTGCTGCTTGATTTTTTATTTTGATGCGACATGAACCATGGCTCCTTTTTCATGATTATTATTCACTTCTGTTCTTTTTGTGGATTACATTACTACTGCGTATAAATAACCCCAGAGTAGTGGGATCAGCACAAGACGCGCCGAGAACTCTTTTTAACATACCTGCCTACTCTTATAATCTATGCCCTCTTCATCTATTATAATCCACGATCAGTCTGCCTTTCACGCCTCTTGCACCTTCTCCTATTTTCACCGCTACTGTCACCATTGCGCCTCTTCTGCATCCACGGCCGCTTCCTTCAACCCATTCTTTAAGTCTTTGATTGGATTTGAATCCTCGACACCATTTTTTGGACTTATTTGCATCTTTTGGAACAAGAAAACCAAGAAAAACCAAGAAAAGCTGCTCTACAACCTGTTTCCTCTCACTGGCCCAGATCGATTCATGCATGTGTATCGCTTTTTATCAACCTTAGATGCAACCTGCGTCGACTTGCAATTGGCGACAATATATTGACATGATGATGAAGCGTTTGAAGCATGATCAGGCTTGGCTTGTCGAGCGAATTGGTTATGAGTAGATGATGTTTACACTTTTGAATACCTTTAATGGTTGGTGAGAGGAGGAGGGTAGACTCGGTTTTTTTCTAGACTTCAAAAGTATGACGAGAGACAGTTTCTGTGGGGGGTAGTGGACGATAGCGAGAGTGAGAGTGTTGGGTTAGGGCCAGTGTTCAGGGTATGAGTAGAGTAGATTGCTGGGAAATGGGGCTATTGAGAGCAAGTAATAATAACTGTCTACAATATTTTCTTTTTGCACCTTTTTATGTTCTTGATTTTCTTGTCTGTTGCGTTTTTTTGTATTTTCATGGAGAGTGTATGTGTGAAGGCTACTGTGGGACAGTAGGAGGAAGGGGAGAATAAGGGGAGATTGAAGATAAACAAATAAAAGAAATGATACATAAAAAACATATATGTAATATCAAAGAAAATTGTGGTGTACGTACGATGTAACAAACTGCTAGAGCTTCGGTATTACTGCTTGATTCATCTATTCACAAACCTCAGAAACGTCGATGAATCTGCTTGCCTGTCGATAGTTCCCTCCTCATCTTCCTCTTGGCTTCCTTTCTCTCAAATTTTTTGGGGAATGGGTTTTGAAAAATTATAGAGGGTACAGGAGTCATGTTTTAGTTGTTTCATTTCGTTTCTTGTTTGTTTGTTTACATGGGGGAGAATAAATAGTTGAGTGTGACTTGTGACGTCATGCAGAAAACTATGTATGTATCGTTAAATGTCGGTAGGCAGGGCACTCATGGATGGGGGCCCCTGCTTGGTTGAGATAGGCATCGAATTTTTGAAAGTACAGGTGACCTTGGCTATAATGAACCTCTTTCTAGTGAAAACCTGGCTATAGTGAAGGGATTGGCCCTCGCTATAGTGAAAACTGGTTATAGTGAAGAAAATCGGTCAGATTCTTGGCCTTCATTATAGCCAGGTTCACCTGTAGAGTTATGTATGTACTTGCACAAACTATATAAGTAGTTCCCATGATATTACAAGGGTTAATGAAAATATTCATGTATATTTTTGCAAGGGAAGCTTGGTTTGCCGAGACGATATGTCGTGGGTACATACAAGCAAGGGATGCGAAATGTTATACCTACTAGAAGGGTCATGGTACCAATGAACTGTACTTTCGGGATCTCTTAGCCGCTGCGCTGAGCCCCCCCGCCCCCCGCCCACCGCCCCGCCCACCGCCCCGCCCACCCCCCCCTCGGGGTCAGGGGGGTGGGAGAATGGGGTGTAAAATATACGGTTTAACGTATTAATGTCTCAGTTCGGTTTGAAAAAGGAAGCGAAGGGTAAGCGAGTTGTCGGTACAAGACAAACTCCGCAAAAACGTTGATTCGTTAACAACCTTACGTACCGTCAACTCATACATATTTCACAGGTAAGTAACTTTGTATTTTCGTCGAGAGCCTGGAGGACAAGTGTTGGGTTTTTGAGTACGTATACGTTGCCTTTTTCCCCTCAAAAACTTTTCACTACTATTACCCTCAACAAAGGTTAACAACACACTCCCCTGTTCCCTAAATCGGGTCTAGCGGTTAGTCCTATTAGGAGTAATCAGATTTTCGGGGGTATCAACGCAAATATTTTTTTTCAATAACCGATAAAACATAAGTTTTTTTAACTTTCTCGGCGCGAGGAACTGGAGCTGCATCACCGATGACGTCACTTTATGTAAACTTTCGGGCTTTTTTTTTTTTTTTTTTTTTGATTTTTGAAATCCCCCCCTTGAGCACAAATAAAGTAGAATATTTGAGAATCATTATTTTCAATATATTTCTGAAAAAGCGTTATCGATTTATTTCTTATCTTTTTTTTTTTCCCCTTGTTTTTTTTTGCGTTATTTTTTCTAAGCATGTAAGTAACATATTCCAAAAAAGTAAGGTCAACTTTCTTCCGAGAAACGTAAACTATCCCTTGATTCCCCCCTCCGACACCTAGCCCATGTCCCCCTTTCAAGTACTCTGGAAGTACTAGAACACACGTACCTTACCTTTCATCGGAATCGATACATATGCGGAGCTTAATTGTGGTGGAAGCCTAAGTAGAGAGAAAATTAGAAATTAATCCATAGCTACGGGGCGATTTATGTATACGTATACAAAATACGCACGCTATATAAGTTATTAATCTTTATTAATAAGCTGAGCTTCAGCGCAAGCACGTATTTCACTAAGTACATATGCATCACAATTATACACGGCAACAAAATATTCCAACTATCGCCTAGTTTTTCATGTAAGGTAATATAATAAATATATACAGGCATTACTACTACCCATATTTACTTGTTATACTCCCCGTCCTCCCCCTCCCGTGCCCCCCTACCCCTTCTCCCGGCACCTATCCCTACCTACACATAGAGTAACTTGGTACTCGCAACCCAAACTATTACCCTCAAGCACCGCCAGTAAACAAAGAACCCACCAGCCCGCCAGCTAGGACACGAACATATCCACCCCGTCCATAAATATTCACCAGTCTAGCAAACAAAGCCAAAGCAAACACCTCCGATTAGCACCCCCTCCTCCCGCCGACCGCTGGCCAGCCGCATTTAGCAACTAACAAATACGATAAATCACACAAACAATCAGTTCATACAGTATATATTATAGAACAAAGCGCAGCGCAAGCATCTTGTCTTGTATCGCTTCATCTCATCTCAGACACATAGCGCCTAATCACCGTAGCGTACAGTACCATACTCCAGTCCATTTCATCCCATACACCAATATCATAGACTGATATTCATACAACACAATCACAAGCCAAGATAACGTGCACACAAAGAAGCTAATATAGAGCACATAGATCTCGCAAATAAAGCTCGAACCAAGTACAAGTACAAGCACAAATCCTTCATATGTCCCTGCCCACACTTACCAAATCCAGCAAGCACCAGCTAAAAGGCCAATGTCAACTAGTCAAAGATATAATGCACAAAGTACAAAAAGCGCGAAAAATAAACAACAACAGCCTCCCTATAGCCCAAAGCCACAAGCTAACGCCAGTAAGAACTTAAACTAGCAAGACCAACCCTTCAAGCTCCCTGCATAGGAGATACGCATCAAAGAATAAGGAGGAGAAAGAAATATATAAACATACGCATGTAATGGTTTAGAGCCACAATCTTGAACGGGCCAATAGATTGGGGTTGGAGATAACAACAATGCAATACATGAGGGATCATTCAAGATATTCGAATACGCAAGCCCAACGATATGAAGAAGTAATACCCGAAGGGGAATCTCAGGTAATTTAAAAAAGGAAAAAGAAGAAAAAAAGTAAAAAGGAGAAAAACAATTAAAAAATACACCTCAACACCATCTACCATAGTTCTGTCGTATAAGATCTATAATCCTTTTCGTAAATTCGTAAAATCTCCAAGGAGAGTATCACCATTCCGGTTGAAAGTCGAGTACTAGACATCAATGTCAGCAATAGTCCCGAACGTATGACGGACGGAATTAGACATACCAAAACACGTAATACTCCATCCAGAGCACTTTGCAAGTAGAAACACAAATCGTCCGTCATTTGACGCTTCGCCACCTTTGACATCCATGAAGATCATTGGCCCTGTCTTCACTGGTAGTAACTGCCAGTCTTCTTCATCTTCACCAAGATTGCGTCTCCGCCTCCGTCTCATGATTTCCGGTTGAACAAGTTTATGTCGTGAGGTTTGATAGAAATGACGAATTACCGGTGTCAATGTTACTTGAGGCTTGGTGTCGGAGCTTCCACTTTGGGAAGGAGAACCAAGGGGAGAAGGATATGTGGAAGCATATTGTCCAGGTATACGCCAATCAGCTGGGGTTTGTGTCGCGGCATTAGCATGGGAAATACATTGAGGGCGATATAGAAAACTCTCAAAGGGAGGCGGCGTAGAAATCAAAGTGTCAGAGCGCTCCTGCTTAATTGGAAGCCCTGCCCCAATTGCTCGCGAGTATCGTTCCTCATAACAGATTGAATCAATTCTTGCCCCTCCATTTTCATACCAAGCCCTCACAGGTTGTACTCCGATAAAGGATTGGTCTTCATCGCCTGACATAATTGGTTCCTTCTTTTTATTCTCATCGTAATAAATATACGATATTCCCCTGACTGCGTCTAAGCATTCCAAGCGAGTATGCTCCAATCCAAGCAAAACTTCATCTCGAAAGCCATCATAGATAGGAATTTTCTCATTCTCCGCATATGTAGAGAAATATCTTCTTATTTCCTCCAGTTCATGTGTGATGGGATTGATTATCCATGCAGATAGCATAGAGCTGCTTTTATCCATATTTGTCCACGGGACATACATGCTGCTGGTGCGGTACGAATGCGGTCTTGATGTGGACTCAAGGAGCATAATTTTTTCCGGCTCCCCGCTTCTACTTGCTGGAATAATTGTAAACCGAAGTGATAGGTCAGGGCGATAGCGACTGGCATCTATGGTAGGCCGATCGAGGTCAAATCGATGTAGGAAAGTCCCGTCAATGGAATAAACCCGTACCACAGATCTGCATGCCTCTCCATGGGTTTGAACATTGTATGTTGCAAAAATTTTTGTTGGTTTTGAAGGTGGATAAATAAGATGGGCACCGGGGACTACGGAGCAATCACCGACATCTGGTATCTGGAGGGAAGCTGAATGCATCATCTTTCCAGTCTCAAGGGAGTGGATATAAATATGAGTGTTGCCAGTATGCGGAGACAGGGAATTAGCATGATGTATTGCTGAAACTCCAATGGTATAGTAAATGTGCTTGTTTGTGACTTGCAAGCCAATTGGGACTGCCGGTGGATTGATTTTCCAAACGACCCTATCCGTTTGATGTTCAATAGCCATCAACACCAACGACCAAGTAACGACCTCTCGAAATAGGACAATTACCAAACCTCCCTCTGTAGCGGTAATCTGATAAAGGTGTGCAATTGTATCTCCAAATGTTTTCAATTTAAGGGCACGCCTTCCTCCCACCCCTTCGCCAATAGTTTGTACCCATATATTCCGGCTTGATTCCGCCCAAAACAGATGCGTGGACGTTGCTGCAAATGACTTTTCAGAAACATGATGCAACCGGTGCTTGTGAACTTTGCTAGGTTTTGCAAGTGCTCGGGTATGAAGCCTGAATGTAGCTCTTCGAAATCCGACAACTGCCTCTGGGAGCGTGCTTTCGACAGTCTTGTTTTTCTTTCTCCTTTTTTTCCGTTGTTCCTTTTCGATAGGTTCTGTAGGTGGTTCTGTAGGTATTTCCTTGCCTCTTGCATTCTTCTCCACGAGCTGCTTTGCCTCCGTAGAATTAGGGAAGTGGGCCAATAAGGCAATTCTTGAGATGTACTCTGACCCAAGGATGTCATGCCAGCTCTGGCTTACCCGTTGCAACCTGACTATATCAACAGGATTGAGAAGCTCAACGACCATGGCAACAACGTTCAAGTCCAAACGCTCGAATGGGTCCCTCGAGGTATCCATAGCTACTGATCTGAATGTTGCTTTGTCGATTGAGAAATGATATTTATGCTTCCAGTAGAACCCTACAAACTCTCCTCAATAAATTGAGCGTCAAAGGCGTGACAAAGTGCTGCGAAACAAGGACTTAGATTGTTGCAGTAACAAGTTGTTGACGGTTTTATCGGGAATTTGCTTCAATGAAGAGTCGTAGTAGAGACAGATGGGAGCTATTTGAGCTGGAATCAAATAAACACAACCATAAGCTGGACAGAATCGTGCTCGTATGAAGTTGAGCCGAAGAGAATGGGAGGGGCCTCTGCCTTGTGCCTAAAACTTGCTCTTTGTTAGACAAGCCAGACTCGAGACAAAGCAAGCAGGGCGGAATACCAATAGCTTCCTTTGCGTGGTGGGGTGTTTCGTTGCTGGGGGGGGGGGGGAGTTGTATCGCCCTGAGTATCCTAGCAGCCGCTGTCGACAAGCAAGGACATGAATCGGCCTTGGGCAGTTGGTTCCGTAACAAAGCAGCACCTTGTGAACGCAGTGTATGTGTGGGGGAGGGGGGGAGGGGGGTTGCGGGGGGGTTGGGGGGGTTGCGGGGGGGTTGGGGGGGGTTGCGGGGGGGCAATGTATGCTTGTGTGCGTGTGAGGGATCGAGAAGGATCAGAGATGTAGATGGCGGGCAGCAGGCGGCAGGCAGCGGGCGGCGGGCGGCGGGCGGCGCGCGGGTCACACAGGACGGCGGTGGTGCGTGCGCGGGCGGGGCGAGGGCGAGGTTAATAGTGATAATGGGAACTGGAGGGGAGCGCGGGCACGAGTACTTAGCACTTAGTAGCTTGAGGTGCCTGCGGTGCTTCCGGTGCGTGCGAGGCTGCTCCAGCGCAGGCCTAAGAGCAAGCAAGCAAGCAAGCAAGCAAGCACTGTCGGTATGCGTACGTGCGGAGGGGATGGCCTGGGCAGCGGAACAGGCAGGCAGGCTGGCAGGCGGGCGGGCGGCGGGCGGGCGGGCAGCGCAGAGCAGAGCGGAGTCAGCTCGGTCAGCCGGCCAGCGAGCGAGGGAGCGCTGCGGGCCACTCCCTGCGGCAGCGGCGGCGGCGGGCCACATTCGCGGCGGGTTAACCTCCCAGTCAGCAGAAGCTCTCAAGTGACCAAGTCCAGCGGCTGCTCCCCCGCCATGTGCACCTCCAGCCAGTGCGCGTGCGACGGTGTGCGTGCGCAGCACCTCCGGCGGTTACTGCTCACGTTCGCCAGGGGCTTTCCCAATCATCATGTCTCTGTATATCAGTATGGAAACCCCGATTGCATGTTTACTCCATTCGGTTACAGGCCACGCATGTGCGCAGTAGAAAGCTGTGCAACGCAGTGCAGCAAGCGACAGAGAGGGCAAGAAAGAAAAAAAAAAAAAAAAAGGAAAAAAGGAAAAAAGGAAAAAAGAAAAGAAAAAGAAAAGGAAAAAAAGAGGCAAACAAGGACAAAGGGGGGCCAGCTTGAACGTCCGATTGTGATTGGAGGGGACGCAGCAAAGGTCCATGACTTCAAGCGTGCTGGCCGCTGTTTGTTTGCATGTTTGCAGGGAAGTCTCTACTGCTAACCAGTCCTCGTCTTCTCCTCTCCTCCCCGTCCCTTAGCCCCCTCCGCCCCTCTGCATGTATGAAGCATGTTTTTACCGTGGGAAGCAGCACGCACTTTGTACGAACCACTCGGGTCTCTAGAAATGCAGCGGATTGGCCATATACTGTCTCTTAGTGCATGCGCTCCCTCAAGTATGATGTAGGGATTGTTTGATGCACATGGCCAAGGGTGCTCTAAATAGTAGCGCTCGGTGGCATCTAAGGCTCGACTACGTAAATCCTGCAGCTTTCTACTGCTTCTTCACCTATCACACTTCCAAGCCTGGCTACTCCCTACTTGCGCAACAGGACCCAGTATTTCCACTGCAGTCGCTGCCCAAGTTGAGGCCTCGTGGTCATGGAGTGAGTAAGTAACCGTGGACTCCTGGCGGGGCTGTCTTTTTGAACCAAATCAAATAGTGTAAACTTCGTATCTGTCGTCACCTGTCGACCTCAGATGAATTATCCCCAACGGTGGTCCCCCATTTGGGAACCCCAGAATAGCTATGAAGGTCCATCAAGTCAAGGATGAAGTGTTAAGTAAATGCAACCAATATGAGAATGCACATTGACTGACCATGCTAATTCCTGAGTCGGATACAGATAGCAATACTGGCGATTAGATCTGGTTGGGCACAGCGATCCTTGTAGGTTGATGATGAACCAATATGTCAATAAATAGTTAGAGGTTGTATGTAGGACTTGGCGCTTGCTATCGATTCGCAGGCCCAGTTCTGTTGTATTGATTGTTGTAGCAAATGGAGGATGGAGTAGGGTACGGCACATCGGAACGATATCCAATCATCTAAAATTCGAAGATCTCGATCCAATCCCAGGATCCCAAGCCCATTGTCTTGGATGTCTCCCGGCAATCTAGCCATGTGCTCACTTCAAGCTAGCTAACACACACTAGATATGAGACAAAGAGAATACTGTATGTTCCACCAAGTATTGGTTAAATACAAAACTGATCTCTGTTGAGAAACAGGCATCCGAGGAGATAACGTTCTCTATTTTGTTTGTTTGTTTGGTTTGGTTTGACAGGAAAGATTGCCCCTAGTGGCACTGACGATCTTCACTGTCGTTAGGGCGATCAACTGAGCTTAACTTGGTGTCTTGGCATTCATAACGTATTCACTCACTTAAGAGGTAAATCACAAACGCGCGCTATGGTGGTCTTGGCAAGCCTCTTAGCGCCAGTGCGCGTGTATTACGCAAGAGCACGTGATGATTCCCGAATTACCGCGATGCTAACCTCAACACCACGGAGACTGATATTATGAAGGAACTGAGTGCTGAAGTAGGAGACTGGATCAGAGTGATTAATAGACTGGCTTTTGGGTGCTGAGAAGAGCTTTTCCTCACTGACCGATGGTGCGGGGAGAAAGAAGAATCAGCCTAACACATATGGGGAGAGTGCAGAGTATGGAGCCAGAAATGGCCCGGGGGAAGGTCCGTCATTTCTAAGATATATATAAAGTGTGATACATAATTTTTTTTTTTATATACTGTACGAAAAAAACCCCGTTTTTTATAACCGTGATGTTATTGTGAGTGGGCGAATTTCCGTTAGTGTTGAGAATGGGTTCTTATACAAGGTTCATGCGCAACCTGTTTGTTGTGGGAAAACGGTTTTGCGGCGAAAAAATGGTTAGGTCACACCAAGTGGTTAGCATAGACACCTCGTTTAAGGATGTAACTCTATGCCTATCCAAATGGTATTCTGATGATCACGATATAGCTTTACAATAGTGTAGTCCTTGACTCTGTATACTTATTTTAACTGTATCCTCATCACAATTATATAAACTACTGTATAATATGGTACACCATTGTAAATTTTTAAGTACTAGTACATAATTTATAAAACTAGACTACCTCTAATAAATTACATAATTATAAGATAGTTTCCATTCCTCTTATTATAATAAAGATTTCCTGAACAAGTGAAAGATAATTAGCTAGCAATATATGATACAACTTTAATATATGAAACAGTATACATGCTTTTATAGTTTTATAAGAAAGAAGATAAGATTAAGTCTAAAAGTAGCAAATGTTAACTCATAGCTAAGAAAGAGCATTATATATGTACTGTATGACACTTATCTTATAATTAACTCCTCTCGGAAAGGAGATAAAGTAATAAGACTGTTGAGTGAATGAGATTGTAAATATCAGAATGAGTAAGATTGTGAATAGAGTTGTAATGAGTAAGATTTTATGAGTAGGCTTATTGTAATAAGGGTGGTAAATGCAGAGAGTTACCGTCCGCCAGGCCAAAAAGACACTTGACTAGCGATACTCACTAGCCCTCTGTATAGCTCAAATAGCACTCATTTATACAACTATAACACTTTCCGGCTGCCGCATTTTGCCTGCATGCGTATATCCACCGACTGCTCACCTACGGTTGCAGTGAGCCCGTAACAGTTATAAGTATGAGAATGAGTAGGATTTTGTAAGTAAGGGCTATGAGGCGGGATCATCGAAGTGAGTGGAACTGTGTGCACGAGGTTGTAAGTGCTAGACTTAGCGACTGTCAGAGTGAGTAGAATTGTGTGAGCAGGGCTGCAAGTATCAAAAGGGGACAGGATTATTGAACCAGGATTATGTTACAGTGAGTACGATTGTGAAGTAGAAGTAATAGAGCAATGAGACTGATAACTTAGAGGATTAAATGAAGTGGAAGTGTGGATAAAGTGGAGGAGTGGATGGAGTAGATGAGTGGACAGAGTGGATAAGTAAGTGGAGTAGAGAGTAAAGAAGTGGGCGGAGTAGAGGAATATGAAAGCTAAGTGAGAAAGGCTTGGCACGTTGTAGTCTGGTTGCACTTCTGTGTAGATAGTCTGGTCCCCTCCTCTGTAGAAGCACTTTGTACTCACAAGACTAGGCCTAGCCAACTATACTCATCGGTAACCTTAGTAATCTAGTTAACTCTACTGCTAATCTCTGCTATTGATTCTGATGCTGGGTTTGTACATATGTTGCCAGTGACAAGAGCAAGGCCATTGACAGCAGATGAGATTGAGACGGAATTGATACCTGTTGCACCTATTACATTAAATAGTAGTACAATGTGGTGGCGAAATGAACGCCTAACAAATTTGCTTTAATTAGATAGAAAAGATGATGTATTTGCTTAATAATATATCTTTTATTTTCTTCTCTTTATTCTTGCTATTGGTTGGTTATCAAGTTTTTTACTATGTATGTAGCAAAAATAGTTAAAATCTATTATAATCATTTAACCTAAAAGCGGTGTTATCACGAGATTTTCACAATTAACGGGTGTAAATATATTAACTGCTCTGGTGTCCTTGGTGTTACCGGATTTACAGCTGTAATTCTGTACTAAACTCTACGAAGCTAAATTTAACACAATTTGGAATTATTTATTGTATGAACACGGAACCAATACGGTGACCCAAAATGGGGGTTTTTTCGTACTGTATATCATTACTCGCGTGCCACCCCGCCAGTGTGGGCTATGGCGAGGATTTAAGTACGTGATACATACTTGACTAAAGTCGTAGACCGCTGCTGTTTAAAATTCTAGATATTTGGAAGATTCTACTCATTTAGATACTCAAACAATCTGGTAAATGCTGGCCTTGATTTCACCTGGATAGCTGTGGAGGGATTCGTTTAATTGGCCTGAATGGTCTGGACCGGCCCTCACGGCCTGGCCTGTTGGATTCATTGCAATGTCATCACTTGGTTATTTCGTTATTTCTTTCCTTCTTCGCGTTTGTTATTATATTCCTTTTACTTCCTCATGTACTTAATCTCACTATAGCCCACAGGGCGGCATGTGAGTAATGATATTAAAAACAAACATTTCCTTACTGTGGCAGAAGTGGATTCATGGTTGTTCTCGTGCCCAGACTCTCTTATTTAAGCGTGCCATATAAGAGAGTCTGGGCACGAGAGCAGAGCATGGTACACTATTTTACTGTGTATCTTTATTCCTTTATTTTGTAGTTAGTCTTGTCATAGCCCAAAGGGTATCGTAGTATACGAGTAATGATATACGGGTGGAAGACGCAAAAAATGCGAAAAATGCAATGCGCAAATGTGTCGCAGTCGCACAATAGAAGACTAGCGAGCATCACTAGTCAAGTGTCTTTTGGCCTGGCGGGTGGACGAGACTAGGCGGGTGGTAATTCTCTGCGTTTACCACCTCCGTTACAGAGTAGAGATAATGGAGAAGCTGGAGATTTTACTAGTAGCAGCCAGAGGATCTTGGCATGAGACTACTGGAGATTATTGCATTCCTGTACTTAGTAATATGTACCAATATTCGCGATTAATAGCGCCTGAAGTTCTGCCAAGACCACACTAGCGCGCGTTTGTGTTTTACCTCTTAAGTGAGTATCATACTGTATGTTCGAGATTTCATCATTTCATTATATGCGAAACTGTGCAACCAGACTACAAAACTGCCCAATAGAGCAGTGCTGGTCCGGTTAAGGCAACTGGTAAAGAATGAAAGTAGTCAGACTGTCTAACGAACATTTTCGAATACTGGAATAGGAATTCGTACCCACCGCTCGACACTACGAAGCTTTAGCTTGCTGGTGGTATTTATACCACGATGGGTTGATCTGAATCTAGAGGATTCAAATCACATCTCGCTAGCTCCCTTCCTTTATGAAATCTGGGACCAGTCGTGAAAGCACAGGGATGTCGATATTGAAGCGCAAGAAGATGCAAATAGCAGTGCCGAGACTATATATTGTGGAAACCAACTATTTATGAGACGAACTGAGAAGGTTAGTTTGATGATTGGCAGTATTTACCCGTTGGAACCCCAACGAGTTGTTAGTGAGTTCGCCGACTCAATCAAACCAATAGACAGTCAACGGTGCTCTGACAGCAAATACATAGTAAACAAGAGCCAATAAATAACTGGTCCAATATGCATGCAATCTGGTAGGCCTAAATATGTCACACTGCAGGAAGGAAGGTACGTCGGGATAGGTTTCTCAATGCCGTACATGTGAGTTGAGACCCATGCCGTTTTCTCATTTCGCCTCGAGCTCTGACTTGAAATAATTCGACTAGCTATGGATTGCCACAATCTCAGAGCCTCAAGAGTGATTGGAATGTTCTGAGGCAATTCCATGTCTGCAATTGGAGAATGTTTTGGAATTTGTCGAGAGGTCGCACTGGCAGGTATGCAAGCCTGGCTGCACCAAAAGTAGCGAATGAAGCTTCGTCGCCCAATAGAGGTATTTGGAATATTTACTGGATTGTAATTAGCCTGGGCGCGAGATAATTAGCCTCACAGCCCTGCATGGAGTAAGGTACTTAATCATAGTTGTTGGAGCTACATCATGATGTCCATTTCCAACAGCATGTTTCTCCAGCATATCAATGTCGAATTGGAACTATGCCCACTTCTGAGAGCATTCATGCTTGCATCATCACAATACTTAAGAATGCTCGAGGTCGGTATCCTTCACGGAAGCCAAAATGGGAGTTATTTTGCTAATAATACACAAGTTCAGACTTGCAAATGCGCGTGAATTCTTTTTTAGAGTATAATTTTGACCCTATTGTGTCTTGGAACTTCATCGGTCTGTGGATGGTTCCTGGTTGTATCCCGGGTAAATATTTGCGTCCGACGCTAAGCGGCAGATCTGCAAGACTCGAACCGATTGACCGGACTGTTACAGTATCGAAAAGCTTATCTGCCAGCCAGCAATTGCAAGGACTCGGCGATGCCCAAGTGTAGGCGTCAGATTTACTGGTAGCTGATTGATCTGAAAAAATATAGCATTTACGGCCAACAGGACTCAAGTTGCGGGGTCTGGAATTCACCCACACATGTGCCTGAAGCCCGATTTGACGGTTGGGTGGATGGATCTATGACCGCCATCGAGTGGGTCAAGAATCGTCCAGCGGTCCCTGCGCTTGTAAGCAACTCCTTCACTTGTAACACACTAGAAACCTAGAGCACGCATCAACTGCCTAAATAGGCAATTCAAAGTCCAGCACTAGCAACAACGGCGCTAGGGACTGTTCCTTCCACTCGTCCCATAGCTCTTCCCTGGTGGGGCGAAACATCAAGTAAGTTACATATATGTCAGTCTCGGTGTAGCTAGCTTGAGGTGCAGCAGCAGGCAGGCTTGGCTGCTGAATCGACTGCCCACTTCCGTTGATGACGGCCGCCGCCTCGACAGTGATGATATCACAGCTGCATTTCAATTTAAATAGAGAGGATGCGAAGTCAACTGGCTCTATTTGCAGGGCCCTGGCACGACGACCAGGACCCCGGATCAACACCCTTGCGATAAAGCCAGCATGGGTCAAAAGCCAGCCAGACTGGCTGAGAAAATTGTGTTTTTTCAGTTAACGTGGCTTTAACAAATTCATAGAAAAAATCAATTGTACGTACGTAGAAATTGGCTGAAAAAAATCAATTGTATGCACATACAAACTCTATACCACACGAGAACTCCATGCCATACGAGAACACATCAGCAAGTGCATTAAGGTCTAATCGCCCACCCATAGGAGAATCCCCTCTTTCTTGCTGCAGTAATCTAAATTGTGCTATGCGGATATTAAGGACTCTCTGATGCATTATTAGCAAATGTTCAGATAGCATTCTGGATGTGTAGGAGTGCGAGAACAGGTATAAAGATAAGTATAATCGGTATAAAGGCACGTATGATTGATATGTGTTAAAGTAAACAAATATTTTTCACATCAATAGAGCCAGACGGAACCCCTGCTAATCCCCCTGTCCTTATTGTCCAGGCACCCCAGTGAAATCGCATCCTGAATTCACAGAGCCAGCTCTATATTTTACCTGCTTTGCCAATTTGAGCTTGGTCAGAAGGTTTGGAGTCAAGCTGGCTTTGAATCGCATCCTCTCTAATGTCTCTCAGCTCAATTGCGCGCAGCTTCCAATATGTATACCTACCGATGCAGAAGGAGCTCGGAGCTCGAAGCGTTGACTGCGCTGCGGCACGATGAGGTGCAGAGGTGCATCCATCTGCGCATATGCTGAGATGCAAAGGTGATAATTCTGCATCTGATCGATAGATTTTATCTGCAGCACTGCAGCAGCAGACTCCACAGCAGCCGTCCAATTAGTCCGAAAGTCCAATAGGCCGGTGTCCAATGTCCAATGTCCACTGGCCGCAGCTCACACTGTAGCGCTGCAGCCGCTAGTGCTAACAATACGCTGCAAGCGCGCTGTGGCACTGGGGCGCAGGCACCCTCCGATAAGCACCTCACGTGGTGCAGTGCCCCTCAGCAGAGCGGTCCCCGCTGCATGATGCTCGGTACTTGAGTACAGCACAAGGCAGCACTGCTCCACCGCCCCATCATCTGGGACATCTGGGACACCTGGGACCTTGAGGTGGGCGCGACCGCCCCGAAGGGTCCTGGAAGGGTTCGCCATCTCAACCAGCCATTATTGAAGCTCTCAAGCTGTGCTCAGCTCGGCTGCAGGCACTGTACCTAGCAAGATGCTGCTGCCCTTAGTACCGCTTGCACCTGCTTGTTATCTTGCAGAGCAGGCGAGGGTGGGCCTTCCGCTCTCCTCCAATACTTCGCTGTCATCCGCGGTCACGTAGAGCCAATTCCTCAGTATTTGTACACGGCTGCTGCTCTGCCGCTCCTCTCATTCGCTCCATAGCGCCCGCAGATCTAAAAGGAACTAAGAAACCCTAGTCGTGCCGTTGGTAGCACTGGGAGCATTGGTGCAAAGGCATTGGTCCCTTACTTCTCCTCCTCTTGGTTCGTCTTGTCTCCACTCCAAACCCTCCTTTGCCTCTCCTTGCATACCCCCCTCCCCCCCCATTTTTACTCTATCTAGCTATTGTACGAGCATAAGTTCCATTCGCTCAGGGCCTACGTTGTCGTGATATTTAACCTTATCGATAGCCATAGCACCGGTCGGGCAATTTCGCTGAAAGCAGAATTCAGCTATGGACCATCAAGGTACGCTCTTCCATCCCGCTAATGCGTTGTGGCGATCTTTTCTTACAATGTGAATTTATGTCTATGAATCAGTATGTCAGTTTGGTTATTGATGGCACATCATGTCATATTGTGGGTATAAGTTAGCTGACAGCTCCGGGATCGATTAGGCGATCGCAGCCTTACATTTGGAAGCGACGACGAGGCCAACCCGCGACTACGCGATGTGCCTTCGGCCCCAGAATCAAATGATGGCGATGGTTATTATGAGCAGCATGAGCATGATAACGAATCCGGACCGACACCTGACGTAGAGTCGATGGCTGGTGATGGGGGACGCAAGTCTGCATTCTATGACTATAAACAGGAACAGGCCTTGAAGGACATGGACGCCAAATTATTTTATCATCAGCAACATAGTCAAGCACATACCCCTCATTATGCTGCGAGCGGAGCCGGTGGAAGCTACCAACCATCACCGCTGATGCGGGCCCAAACAATGCCAGCAGCTTTTGGAGGTCCCTTATCCAGAACGGCCAGTATGAAGTCTTTTGGCTCTTACAACCATCATACACAACAATATACCTCTCAACATCCACCGCAATCCCCTGGTTTGGGCCGGAGTGCGATCCCCCTTGGGATGGCTAGCCTGGATAAGCCTGCAAGCAGTGACGAAGTGCAAGCTCCCGCTGGGATGGAGAAATTCGACCCACATCAGCTAGCATCGACCGACAAAAGTATAGCTGGGAGCCATGGAACCGGCGTTCCAGCCGTTTCACAGCCAGTTCAAGGTTCAGGCTATGACCAAGGGTTCGCTAGCAGTATGTATTGTCACTTCAGCACCCATATTTGCATCTCCATAGAATAAGCTTTTTTATTTTTATTTTTATTCTTATTTTTAGCGTTGTAATCACACTTTATTATTATTGTGTGGAATCTGATAATATACCCCATCTTACGACGCAATGCGTCCAACATCTCTTCATCCTTGTTCTCTCATGATATAGGCACATGCATCAAGCTAAAATGGAAGTCGAAGGGGACACAAACATTTCAAGCGAGCTGTCAGCTATATATACAAATATCCAAAAGATCATAGACTTGCGGCACAAGTATCTCCGGGTTTCGCTTCAGGAACCCACAGATAATCCTAAAGATGAACCTTCCTGGAACATCTATCCACCTCCGCCTCCACCTCAATGGATTGAAGAAAAGGATAGTCATTCGATGACTGGCAGTCAAATACTGAACTCAGAGCACGCTTACAAGACGGGAATTTCTACAGGCCCTATGAAAGAGGGTAGAAAGCAGGGCGTAGACATTGGTACAGACTTTCAATTTGAAGAATGTGAAATTCCTGGAGAGGACGAAATGGAATATAAGCTTGATGCAATGGGTGTATATCAGGTGTATGAAAACAAGACATGTTCGTGCCTTCATCCTTTTTAAGTCGGGAAGATTGCTAATACTAGATAGCCCTTGATGCGGATGTACCTGTTGTGGCAATTCCTACTTTAAAAGATTATTATCTCGACCTCGACCAGATTCTGGACATATCATCTGATGGGCCAAGCAAGAGCTTCGCCTTCAGAAGGCTTCAATATCTCGAAGGAAAATGGAATTTATATATTCTACTCAATGAATACCAGGAAATGGCAGATTCAAAGGTGACACCTCCACCTATTTGGTTTCTGGCATCTTCCTTTCTAATTTGATTTCAGAGAGTGCCGCACAGAGATTTTTATAACGTGAGAAAAGTGGATACTCACGTTCACCACTCCGCCTGTATGAACCAAAAGCATCTGCTCCGTTTCATTAAGAGCAAAATGAAGAAATGCCCAGATGTAAGCGTTCTATATTGGTATTGTTAAATTCAGAAACTAAACCTGCACTCAAGGAAGTCGTACTGTATAGAGATGGAAAACATCTTACGCTTGCCGAAGTGTTTGCAAGTCTGAATTTAACTGCCTATGATCTCAGCATCGATACCCTAGATATGCATGTAAGTTTGGTTCATTATATACTCCGGATACAATATCCACTGACTGGTGAAACTTGTCAAGGCGCATACGGACTCTTTCCACCGATTCGACAAGTTTAACCTCAAGTATAATCCAGTTGGAGAATCTCGCTTGAGAACAATTTTCTTGAAAACCGATAACTCTATCAAAGGAAGATATCTCGCTGAAATCACGAAAGGTAGTTAATTGTTTAGCGCCGTACTATGGACTTACTAACAGGATGATATAGAGGTCATTTGTGATCTCGAGGCAAGCAAATACCAGATGGCAGAATACCGTATCTCGATTTACGGTCGCTCTGAGGATGAGTGGGATAAACTAGCCGCTTGGGTTATCGACAACAAGCTATTCTCCCACAATGTGCGCTGGCTGATTCAGATCCCTCGTCTCTATGATGTGTACAAGGCTTCTGGTCTGCTACAGTCGTTTGAGGAGATTATCATCAACATATTCAAACCACTATTTGAAGTCACGAAGAACCCGCAATCTCATCCAAAACTTCATGTGTTCCTGCAGCGAGTGGCTGGATTCGACAGCGTAGACGATGAAAGTAAAGTCGAGCGAAGGCTTTACAAGAAATTTCCACTGCCAAAAGTGTGGGATACTAAACAGAATCCACCGTACAGCTACTGGGTTTACTACCTTTTTGCAAATATGGCCTCTCTTAACGTCTGGAGAAAGCAGCGAGGATTTAACACCTTTGTCTTCCGACCCCACTGTGGAGAAGCAGGTGATACTGATCACCTTGCTGCTGCGGTTCTTTGCTGCCATTCGATTTCTCATGGGATATTGCTCCGGAAGGTGCCATTACTACAATATATTTTTTATCTGGAGCAGATCGGCATTGCTATGTCACCGCTGTCAAACAATGCGCTATTCTTAGCCTACGACAAGAATCCGTTCCCGCAGTACTTCAAACGGGGTTTGAATGTTTCACTCTCAACGGATGATCCTTTGCAATTTGCGTTTACGAAGGAGCCGTTAATAGAGGAGTATGCTGTCGCAGCACAGATTTACAAACTGAGCGCAGTGGATATGTGCGAGCTGGCAAAGAACAGCGTTTTGCAGTCTGGATTTGAGGGCGCAATAAAGGCAAGGTGGTTAGGAACGGATTATCAACTTCCCGGAGTAGCGGGAAATAATATGGATAAGACCAATGTTCCGAATATCAGAGTGGCATTCAGACATCAAGTTTTGATGGAGGAGTTGGCGATGTATTATCTACTTCTTCTCCATGCTCAGCTTCTGTATATTCTAACTGTAGACTAGGATTGACCGATACGCATCCATCAGCCTCCCTCAATCATTCACTCAACATGTTCCCGAAAAGTCACTTGGCCTTCGTCTTAACCTCCATTTGCCTGTGTCCCAGAAAGGCGAAAATACTACGGGTCCTCACTCACCTACGACAAGCATGTACACGAATCCCACCACCACCAATCAGGCGCCGTCGGTATATGTTCCCAACACGGGCGGCTCCGGAGTATATACCCCAAGGATGATGATGCCTAACTACTCCGCGCACGACAGCACCAGTGCGCGCATGGCTCCCGCCGGCGCAGCGCCCGGGTCCCCGTCCTCAGGCGCTGGTGGTACACGATCCGGAATACCATCGCACATACTCGCGCAGCAAGCCACGCAGAGTCAGCAGACGCAGCAGCAGAATGGTCCACTTGCGGCCGCGCAAGTGCAACCTACTTCCCCGCTGCCGGCGACAAAGCTGCCGTTAAGTGCTGTGCCAGTGGAGATACAAATGAAGGATTTGCATTTAGATGGGTCGGAGCCGAAGTACTTCCCTGGGATGATAACGAGTAGTTCGCGGACAAGGAGTTGGAAGCAGAGGAGTTATAGTGAGAAGGATAGTGGGGGAGCGAGAGTGGAAAGCATACAAGTACGTAAAAGCCTCGTACGAGGAGTTAGGAGGATGTTGAGGTAGGGATGATGTTAAGACATATAGTACTCTAAAGTATACCTGGCTGGTCACTAGGCAAGAGATAGGTTTGGTTTTGTGGGCGTGGATTGACAATTAGCTATGTTACTTAACTCTATATCCTGGTGGGATTTGTGCTTTATATCTATCTATACGCTACTAAGTTAATGGATATGTGTATATGGACCTTTGAACTTCGCATACTTTTTGACGTGAGTGTAGGTTTAGATCAAAGTGCACGGTCATGATATTGTGCATGAGGCAGGTGCTGTCCAATGCCACGGGACATGTGCAACGTACAAATCATGACTTGAGCGTGGAATTGTTTACTCTATATGATACACATTTGTCTATATAAAACACCCTGATAAGTCGCATTTTCCTTTCCTTGCTCCCAAACCCTTATGGTCTCTCACTTCCGCAATTGTCCCTTATCACCGCGCCACCATAGTATCTTCTTCCAACTGCTTTAGTCTGCCGTCCATACTCCTCCAATACCTCCACCGCCCGAGCCCCTCCCATGCTTCCTCCCACCTACCCTCCTCCAGCAACTTCCCAACGTACTCTTCTTCATTCTGACATCGGATTTGGTTCTCCTCGAGCATCTTGTTGATCAAATCTATATTCCCCGCCGCCTCCTCAATGGCCTCTCGAAGCTCCAGGACCTCGGAAAGGAGCTGCGGGGAGTCTATGCTCGGTGCGGCTTCGATGTCGCGGTGGTGCGGGTGGGGGGACTGGGTGTGTAAGATGTACTCGGCCCGGAGAAGCGGATCAAGGAGTGTAGAGTAGGCTTTGGAGAGCGTGGAGGAGGTGAGTTCAGGGTGCGGCAGGGGTGAGGCGGGCGGGCGGGGGTGCGGAGGATGCGGGTGGGAAGAGACGTAATGGTGGGAGTGGAGGAGGTCCGGGTGGAGGCGTTGTTGCAGGGTGAGATATTCTTGGCGGAGGAGGCGGGGGGAGATTGTGAAGGGGCCAGATGGAGGGGGGCCGGACGGGAGGGTGCGGGGAAAGAAGGAGTAGTAAGGAGCGGGGCGAGGCGGGGGTTTGGAAGGGTTGGTTCGAGGGTTGGTGGTTGAATGGGAGGTTGATGAGGATGTTGAGGAGGAGGAAGAAAACCGGAGGGTGTTTTGAAAAAGGAGGGGCGCTGGCATCCGAACGGAAGCGGCGCAGCTGAATCCCACCCCGCGCATACTCCCAGGCCTCCGCGGCAAGCCTACAAGCGTCGCGCGCAGTTTCATGTTCGATGAGCAACGGGCTCTAAACCTCAGTTTATTTATCCCCGCAAGTTCCAGGAGGTAAGGCCTTCTCTTGGATCGATATTAAATGACATCCAGCGTCTGAAGAAATCTCAGGTTGGGGGGTTAATCTTGCTGGTTGATGGTTTTGAAGTTGGCCGCAGACCCGTCCGTAGGTAAAGAATGGTCTCGGTTAACGCGGGATGACGGCGCCAAGAAATAAGCGATGTCCTGTCCCGTGTTATACTGTATTTGACTACATATGATAGAAGATAATGTGGTTCGCATGAACGCTAAAATACACCCATCCTGTATATTCATACAAATCCACGAAATGGTGGGAGATAACCAACATGCATCAACTCACACCAATGCCCACCCCAACTTTGTCCAAACTTAGAATGCCATATCCTCCACACACCATAATTTACACGTCCTGTCCTGTCCGCTGCTGACTATCCACTTATTATCCCTCGACACGTCCACACTTGTTACGTGGCCCGTGTGGCCTGAGAGGGATTTTACGAGGGCCCAGTCGTCAGTAGAAAATATCTGTGGCACAAAAATCAAGTTAATACGAGGCTTTCACACCATATAACAATGAAATTGCGGGCGTGACGGGCTCACATTTACGTTCCCATCGAACCCACTCGTGACAAAATATGTCCCCTCTATCCTCATTTCCACATCCGTCGGGCCCGGCGTCTGCCCCTCCCCATTCTCCATCTCAACCTCCTTCACAGGAAACCCCCCTATGCCCTGATACACCCTGACGTCGCTCACCAGACTCTTATGCGCGCCGACTGTCGCTGCGCACCGCACCATGCGCACATCCCATACCTTACAGCTCGCGTCTCCGCTGGTGCTAAGTACCCTGTACCCGTCTACGTTCCATGCCAGACCGGTAATTTCACGTATGTGCCCGTCGAGGACCATGATTGTGCGTCCTGTTCGCAGGTCCCATATACGGCCCATTGAGTCTAGGCCGCCAGAGGCGACCAGGGCGCCATCGTTCTGGAATGCGATTGCGTAAACTTCTCTGGAGTGACCCTCTTGGAGTAAGAGTTCTTGTTGCGTGGTAAGATCCCATAGACGCCATGTAGTGTCGAACGACGCGGAGCCAAGGAATTTTCCAGATGGATGGTGGTCGATACGGCATACTCTAGCCGAGTGTCCAGTGAGTGTGGCGAGTGGAGTATCACGGCCGTCGATTGACCACAAATGGATGCTCCCATCGGCAGCCCCGGATGCAAGGTTTGCTGCGGAGTCGGGCAGGGTGAGCGTTGCTTCGGGATGCCATGATATCCCCCCTACTCGGTCTGTGTGACCCCGTAGTAAGGCTTTGTCCTCTAGATTTGGAACGGTGAGGAGCTTAATACTCCCAGAGAGATTCCCAGCGGCGATGATTTCGGAATTTGGTGAGAAGCGAGCTATTGAGACAGGACGCTCTCCGGCTATCTGGGTTCCGAAAAGAGAGTATTGTCCTAATTTCTCTTTTATTGCTCGGCGATGCTTGATGTGTCGTTGTAGTGGAATTTTGGCTTCAAGTTTCTGGTACGCTATCCGCGTCTTCGCCCGCGGTAGGCTATACGTCGCAATTTCCCGCCTAGATTCAAGTAGCTCTGGTATACCGGGTGTATAGAACTCTTCATCTTCCTCCTCCTTCCCCCGCTCTCCTTCTTCCATGTCAACGTCTCCATCAGGGCCTGGTGTACCAGATACCGACCGGGTTCCTTGTCGCTCATTCCTTTCCTCAATCTCATATAGCAGGTACCGCAGTCGATCTCGCCTATCCCCGGGGCCTTCTCCAAAGAGTGTGATAGGCTCGCCGAGTTCTCGAAGTTTCGCGCGAACTCGGCCGTCATCGGTCGGCACGGCAATTGCGGCGGCGCGTTTCTTGCGGTCGAACTGCTCGAGGATGGCGGAGGCTTTCTCCGGGGCGATGCCGGTGCTGTGGCTGGGGATTAGGTGGTTGCGGTCAATTGCTGGTAAGAAGAGGTAAAAGGTTAGTGTTTGCTGCGTGTGTAGATGTAGGTGAAGGGCGGGAACTTACGGACATTGGCGAGATCGATACCGTCGGTATCCTAGCGCGCGAGGCCGGGAGACTGGAGTTAGTTAGTTGTAGGCGAGTAGGACAAAAAGTGAGGAGAGGGCGGGCGAGGGGGATAATGCTGGGGGGGACATGGGGGGAGGAGGCGTTGAAGCAGGCGAAGGGACGCCTTACCATCGAGTCTTCATCCTCCACGTACGCCCTCCTCGACGGGTGTATTCCTGACATTGCGGTCCGGGGCAGGGGCTTTCGGGGTCGTACTGATACTTCTGCTCGGCGGATATCTGGAGGCGGGCGTGGAGGGAGGTGCACTGGGGAGCTGCAGCGGGTGAAGAAGCTGCCTGGCGCGGCGCGTCGGGCTTGGCGCCAGCGCTTGGCGTCACTCCGGCGCCGTGCAGCGGGCGGGCTCAGGGCGGGGGGCCGACGGCGCTGCGAGCCGGGTCGTGGTCCATTTCGGCCTGCAAGTCGCTGCGGCGTCCGCGGCTGCAAGCAGCGCCCGCAGTGCTCTGCCCGACGCCTGCGCTTCGCTGCGTGGAAATAAGTGTGCGGCGCTGCTGCTGCTGCTGCTGCTGCTGCTGCTGCTGCTGCTGCTGCTGCTGCTGCTGCTGCTGCTGCCGCTGCTCCCAGGTTCTCCCGGGATGCGTCGATCAAGCCACCTGGACAGTTGCTCCTCCCAAAGAGACGTAAGTAGCACGCGCCCTCCCCTCCCCTCCCTCCCCTCCGCTCCCCTCCGCTCTCGCCCGCTCCTTTCCTTGTCCTGCTCCTTTCCCTGTCCCCAATCCCCCCCCCATCCACTGCTCGGACATTGAGCAGCTGGCTCATCCCCCATCAAATCCAGCGTCACCTCAGACACCTCATCATTGATAGCCACAGCCCAACTACGTATCCATACACTCTTTGACAAGTGCGTCGCCTGAAGAAGGCACAACCTCAACACAATGGGTGCGGAGTCCCCTTCAGGAGTTCGCCAGCGAGCTGGCGGCGGCGCTGCAATCAAGAGGTCCAAGTCACCCGCGCCGGATGTATCTGCCTCACAAGACGGCACACAGGTCAAGATTGAAAAGCAAAAGAGCGATGGGACAGGCCCATACAAGAAGCAGTCGGAGACGGGCTACAAGATAGCTTTGATCCTAGTAACAATTGCTGCGTTCATTACCAGATTTTGGAAGATATGGCACCCAAATCAGGTCGTGTTTGATGAGGTGCATTTTGGCAAGGTGAGTACGTCCTCCTTTGGCTGTCAGCGCACCGTAGCTAACGAACCCCTTATCGATAGTTCGCGTCCTATGTATGATCACCGCACCCCCACAAAATGGAGCACAGACAGCTGTCTTAGTTAAGAAACCACTTCTCACGTGCACCCAACCTCACAGTATCTGCAAGGAACCTATTTCTTCGATGTCCATCCCCCATTCGGAAAGCTGCTCTTCGCCTTCATGGGGTGGCTTGTTGGTACGTTCGCGCTGGGCAATTGGCTGCAGCCCTACAGGGTATTTACTGACTGAGCTGACAGGATACGATGGGCACTTCCTTTTCGATAGCATTGGCGACTCCTACATCGAAAACAAAGTTCCATATGTTGCTTTCAGAGCAATGCCCGCCATGTTGAGCACCATGACCGTACCAGTGGTGTTCTTAACCATGTGGGAGAGCGGATACAGCCTTCCGGCATGTCTCGTTTCTGCAGGATTGATGATTTTTGGTATATTAAAAACAGTGAACGCTTGGTATCACTCCAGGGTAGCTGACAATTAGAAACAGATAATGGTCACATCGGTCAGACTCGTCTCATTCTGTTGGACTCAACTCTCATCTTCTCGATGGCTTGCTCTCTCCTGTGCTACGTTCGTTTTTATAAGCAGAGGCACAGTCCATTTGGGCGCAAGTGGTGGAAATGGCTTCTTCTCACTGGCGTCTCACTGTCCTGCGTCATCTCCACCAAATACGTCGGTGTCTTCACCTTCGTCACAATTGGCGCGGCAGTTGCTATTGACCTTTGGAACATGTTGGACATCAAGCGTGGTCTCACTCTAACCCAATTTGGAATGCACTTTGCCGCAAGGGCCTTTGGCCTCATTGTCATTCCATTCTTCTTCTATCTCTTCTGGTTCCAGGTCCACTTTACGATCTTGTACCGCAGTGGGCCAGGAGATGACTTTATGACCCCAGAATTCCAGGAGACGTTGAGCGACAATATCATGAGCTTGAACAGCATCGATGTTCAATACTATGATATTATCACTATCAGACACAAGGAGACGAAGGCGTATCTCCACTCTCACCCAGATAGATATCCTCTCAGATATGATGATGGCAGAATTTCCTCTCAAGGTAAGAGCTGAAGTAATCGCATATGCTCGAATCAAGCTTCTGACAAGTTGCCAAGGCCAACAAGTTACCGGATACCCGTTCAATGACACTAACAATCACTGGATCATCGTGCCGGCGGATCCCATTCCAGAGGACAAGAAACTCGGCCGTCAAATCATGAATAATGACTTGATCAAGCTTCGTCACGTTGTGACTAACACCGACCTATTGTCCCATGACGTCGCATCCCCATACTACCCCACCAACCAGGAATTCACCACCGTCTCCATCGCAGATTCCCAGGGCCCGCGTCACAACGATACCATTTTTGAGGTCCGCATCGAGGGAAAAAAGAAGCAGAAGCTAAGGACCATGTCCGGGCTATTTAAGCTCGTTCATCATCCCTCCAAAGTCGCCATGTGGACCCATGGCAAACCACTCCCTGACTGGGGCTACAAACAGCAAGAAATCAACGGTAATAAAAATCTTGCTCAAAAGAGCAACATTTGGTACGCCGAGTCGATTATTGAAATGGACCCTGCCGACAAACGTAACAACAAGGAGCCAAAGAAGGTCAAGCACATGTCGTTCTTCCGCAAGTACTTTGAATTGCAACGGGCCATGTTCCATCATAACAACGCCCTTACCTCATCCCATCCATACGCGTCCCAACCCATCCAGTGGCCGTTCTTGATGCGAGGTGTCAGTTTTTGGACAAAGAATGATACGAGAGAACAGATTTACTTCTTGGGCAATATTGCGGGGTGGTGGATTGCATCGAGCATTTTGGCTGTATTTGCGGGGATCGTTGGGGCAGATCAGTTAAGTTTGAGAAGAGGCGTAGATGCAATCGACCGCACAACGAGGAGCAGACTGTACAATTCAACAGGATTTTTTTTGGTTGGCGTGGGCGGCCCATTATTTCCCGTTTTTCTTGATGGGTAGACAGCTCTTTTTGCATCATTATCTGCCCGCACATCTGGCGAGTACACTTGTGACGGGAGGATTGGTCGAGTTTGTCTTTGGGGTCGAGCCGACGGAGCAGGAGGAGAGCAGCCAGGGTGGAAAGGGGAAGAAGAAGTATACGCCGAAACAAGGGCCTCAGAGTACGGTTGCGGCGTGGATCGCGGGATCCTTGATTATAGGAATAGTGGTGGCGTCGTTTGTGTTTTATGCGCCATTAACGTATGGGTCGCCAGGGCTAAGTGTAGAAGGGGTGCTGAGGAGGAAGTGGCTGGGATATGATTTACATTTTGCGAAGTAGGAGGGGAGGGGAGAGGGGATGATGATAATGTAGATGCCAGACAGTAATGCCGGGTGTGTGGGGAGAAGATGAAGAGCTGGTTACGAAACTAGACGACGAGCAGTAGTTAGCCAGAACTCGCACGAACAAAGTACTTCTATCATGCGTACATACATTCATAGTAACCAAACAAAACCTAAATATATTGTCAATTTTAGGGGAATGAGAACGAGAGGATCCCCGTGATGATGATGAAGCTTGAGAGCAATGACAGGGTGAGGAACGAGGATGCGAGAACAAACGCACTTGCCGTGTCGGTGAATGTTGGATGTGGGGGATGCTGCGTCCTATTATTATTATGATTTTTCTTGTTTACTTTTAGTCCAAAGGGGGACATCTTTGTATTGAATAATTCATCTATTAGCAATTATCTTATTATTTTTTTATTCCTTTTTTTTTTATCTTCACGCCGGGAAAAATTAAAGAATAGTATCCTTGTGTACCGTGTTGTACGGAAAGCTGAGGGCACTAGTAGCAATCCATCCCTTCAGGAGCCCTCCTTTTTGTTGAACTTTTGTAACTCAGTTACCATATCAAGGTTTGGCCTACTTTTGTTATTGTATCTTGTTGGGCTTCCGAGAAGGAAAAAAAAAAAAAAAAAAAAGGAGAGAGAGAGAGACTTCTCTGATGGTAATCATCATCATCATCATCATTGTATGTAATTCAGAACATGCACGTTTTAGGTATATGTTACTTTTACTTACAAGTACAAGTACAAGTTATCTTACAAAAAAGCAATGAAAAAAAAATGCAAAAAAACTACACACTCATGAAAACAAAAGCCCCCTAAACAAGTATAATATATAAACAAACGTACAAGAACAGGGGGGAAAAAACAAGAAAGGGAGGGAAAAAAAAAAAGGGGCAATTAATGCAATAATAGTTATGTATGTTAATATAGAAATATCCAGCAATCTGTACTCTACAATTAACAAAAATTCGCCAAATCATAATCGATAATTAACCCTCTCCTACGAATTCCCCTTTCTGTATCCCCTCCAGCTCAATTCCAACTGTCTAAGGCCCAAGCCATCAGTGCCATACTATATCGTTTTTTTATCCCTCCAATCTCGGATCCTCCACAAAAACAAACAAAATTACATATGCAAAATACAATGTAAAACTTCCATCAATGCGAATGCCATAACATTAATCGACTCTCACTTCCATTTCCACTCCACCACCAGCTCTCCCGCCCAAACACCCCATCACCTCCCCATCCCATTCATTCCTCCTCCTCCTCCACCAACTCCCCTTCCTCTTCCCCCCCTCCCTCTCCACCTCATTCCTCTCCTTCCATGATGCCCATTGTGATGCCTCCTCGCGCCTCCTCCCCTCCTTTCCCTGACCCCCGCACCCTCAACTTCCTCCAACCCCTTCATCGCCTCCTCCCCTGCCGCCCCCACAACACCCTTATCGAACAACCACTTGACTGCCTTGACTACCACCTCATTTTCCTTCCCTCTTTCAGCCTCGACGAGGCGAGTGTATAACGACGTTCTCCCTGTCCCAGTGGCAGTGGCAGCGGCAGTTGGTGCGGCTCCTGCGGATGTGGTAGCGGAAGCATCATGCGCATACCGGCATCTTCCCCCGAACTTACATCTCCCTGTCCGCATCCAGGACTTGCACGGTTTCTTTTTCCTTTCCTCTTCTGCTCCCTTCCCTCCGCCACCACCAGCGCCTTCTACCGTACGCGTAGGATTGGTAGCATTCGCACTGTCTCCATCGCTCCCCTTAGATGTCTTCGTGTCTAACTCCTCCGGATCCGAGCCTGATTCCTCTCCGCTACTACTCTCTTCCCCGTCCAAATCCGACAACGACGACTGTGTCCCGAGGTCCATATCCACCATCCCATCATCATCCTCACCTCCCTCCTCCTCACCTTCATTCTCCCCATCATGGTCAGGCTCATCCGGCTCTGAAGCAATATTTGAAGCATAATCATCGGATACCTCATCATCCGTAATCAGTGGGTCGTCCATAACATCGGTGGGTCCCTTCCCACCCTCGCCCAATATCTTTTCCAGCTCAAGCAGTCCCGTCGTGACACCCTCACCCTCAGGCTGCTCTGCGGTCGCGGTAGCTGCTGTCATCCTCGTTCCCGAACCTGCCTTCCTATCCCCTGTCCTCCTGTCCCCCTCCTCCTCCTCCTCCTCTTCCACGCCATCCCCGTCCGACTTCTCCGGATACGAATCCGACGCATACTGCAATTTATGAATGTCAGCCTCCTCTTCCTTCAGCTCCTCTCCATTATCATCTGGAGCCCTTTTCCTTTTCCTACTCTCTGTCCGAAGTACCGTCCACTCCTCTCCCGTCCCCCCCCCTTCTCCACCAGCATTCACCACTACCGCATCATCACCCCCTCCTTTCTCCCCTCCTTGTCCTTCTCTTTTTCCCTCTCCTTCTCTCTCCTCCTCTCCTCCCTCAACTTTTTCTTCCTCTTCATCCGCTTCTCCCGATTCCGCTCCCGTTGCAGAGCCTTCATCTCTGCGCCCTTCGTCGTTGTCGTCATTGAAGGTGTGGTGCCCACCACTGTGGCAGCGCGTTTTCGCGCTTCCTCTTCGGCTTTGCGGCGCTCTTCTTCCTATTAGGCAATAGGGAAGTTAGTTGTTTACAGTGGACATTGAGATGATTGGGAGAAGTTAGTGAGATTTGTTTATCTTTGGAACTGGGCAATCCATATAAATTGACGTAAACGAAAAGAGACAGAAAGTACGGGCGAAATGAAATGAAATACTAGCCAAAGTATCTCACCTTGTGCCTGATTCTCTCCTTTGTCGGCCACCGCGCCTTCCTTTCCGCGATCCACTTCTCGACCTCCTCAGGTGTGTCAAGGGAAATATTTGTGCCCAAGATTTTTCCCCTACACGATCGTCAGTTTCAAGTTCTTTCAATTCCCATGACAAATACTTGCAAGAGAAGGCTCAATCCTATTAGCACTTACCCATTCAACCTCATCCACGTATCTTGATCCATATCTGGCCCCCCGCCAACTCCCCAATCCCCCCCTTCCTCCTCTCCCCCTTTCGCCGGCCTTTCCCTTCTCGCCCTCTTATTCAGACTTCTCCCCCTATTCCCCTGGCCAAAATGTTGCCCCCCGCGAGCCCCAGGCAAATGGTAATTATATCCCGGGGCTTGCGGCGGTAACGAGGGTGGTGGAGGAGGGGGAGGCTGATAATGTCCGTATGACGGCTGCTGAGCAGGCCATATTGGCGGTGCGGGGGCTGGCGGGAGAGAAGGCTTGCTTTGAGGCTTGCTATAGTCTTGGGTATATGATTTATAGTGGCTGTGGGAGGCCGCGCCGACAGCGGCATTGACGGCTGCGGCGGAGGGGAAGAGTTGAGGCCGTTGAGGAAGGGATGGGGGCTGTGGGGGAGGCGGCGGAGGGGGGAGTTGGGGTGTATAACCTCCTTGGTAGTATGTTTGTTGCTGGGGTGGAGGGAGCTGAGAATGCGGTTGAGGTTGGTATCGGTAAGCAGCTGATGGCTGCGTTATTGAGGGAGGGGGTGGAGGTGGAGGAGGTGGTGGTGGCGGTGGTGCTTGCATCTGCTGCTGCTGGTGCCCTGCTCCCCCCAATCCCGGGTAGAACTGTGGGTTGACGTGCGTACCTGCCGCGTACGCGGGCATCTGCGGTGTGGTGTGGTACATCTGCGGGTGCAATTGGCCGTGAGGGTACTGTTGGCGGGGACTATACTGCTGCTGAGGCTGCTGCTGCGGTTGCTGCTGCGGCACCTGCTGTCCATGATAGCCCTGGTATCCTCCCCCTACTACCGGTCCGCTGGCTGGCCGATTCCCATGGCCGCCTCCCCGTCCACTGGCCCCGCCACCCCTGCCCCCCCTCCCGCCGCGGCTCCCTCCCCCACCACTCCGTCCCACCCCCGCTTGTGATGGGTATCCGTGGTGCCGATGCTGCTGCTGCTGCTGCTGCTGCTGCTGTGTCGCCGGCGGAGGAGGCTTCGGGACCGGTGGCGGTGGGGGCGGTTTGTAAATGTATCCAGGCTGCATAGTTGAAATCTCCTGGAAATGCGTGCGCGTGACGAATTTCTGGAGGCAAGATGCAACTTCCGACGGCCCTCGTGTCTTTCTCCGGAATTGCTAACACAAACCACCCTTTCCGCGTATGCTCTCCTTTATCGGAATCCTTCCGAAATGCTCTGTCGTCGCCCACTAGGATTGCTTTCTTCGAGTCAAGAAAGAGTTTCTCACGGAAGCGTCGACGTGAATTCCGGCCGTGTTCCCCCTGGTACCAGGATTGTTGGGATGCGGCCAGACACACCGGAAGTTGCTAAGTGGACGCAGCCACCCGTCTGTATGCTGATAGGGACAGCCGAGCGTAACTGATTATTATTAGTGCGTGATGGCGGAACCGTGGCACCAGCGTTTGCCGTGTCTGGCTGTGCCTGCTGCGTTCTGTGTCTGTTTTCCTGCTCGGCCAAGTGTAGTGGTGCCGTAGAAGGGCCCCTCTCACTCTCTTATTGCTCCCAGCTCAGTGCTCTCCTCTGTAAATTTGAATCGCCGCGTACTGTGCGTGTGCAGTGCTGTGCTGCTGTGCTCCACAGCTGCATTCAAAGACAGAGCGGGAAAAAATTCAATTAAGCTTTCTGGGCACGTTTTTGGAGAAAGGCGTTGTTAGCGCGATGCACCTTGCTGCGAAATGCGACAGGGGGAAGTGGCGGAGGGGGGAGGGAGGGAGGGCGGGCGGGCGGGCGGGCGGGGGGAGACTCGAATCGAGTGGTGGTGCAGGTGGGATGGGGATGGGGATGGGATGGGGAGAGGGATGGGGAGAGGGCGGCGGGCGGCGGGCGTGGGCGTGGGCGTGGGCGTGGGCGTGGGCGTGGGCGTGGGTACTGACCGCACCTGCGCATAAGATGCGTGGTGGGGGGGTGCATGCGAGATAGCATAGCAAGTCTGTCAGCGGCCCAGCACGTCCTCTATCAGCATAACTACAGCATACAGCATACAGCATACAGCATACAGCATACAGCATTCTGTTCTCGCATCCGCTCTCCACCTCAAGGGCACTCCGCGCTGCGCTGCAGCTGCCCAACCGCGGACACAGGCGCGCACATCCATCAGAGACAATTGCATTGTGCCCCTGGGCACGTGACACATGCGCCTCTACTCTACATCGGCGCCCGCTCCTCCGCTACGCCCCCCACCCCCCCCCACCCCCACCTTTCTTCCTCATCTCCGTTTTGCACCTCCCACACTCACAATCAAAGAACCACCTCTCCGCCAGCTCCTTCCTCCGCTTCTCCACATCCACCCCCTCCACGTCCACATATGCGATCCGCGCCTCCTCGCCCTCCTTGACATCTCTCAGCGCAACCACAAACACCTCCTTCCCAGAGAACTCCAGCGTGCAATTCGGCTCGCACGAGTGGTTAAACAGCGCCGCATAGGGGTCGAATAAGTTCCCGATTGTCTCCGTGCCGTTGGGGGCCGCGATTGAGAATGTATTCACCAGCGTCTAATCGTATAACCCCCCCCCATACCACATTAGCCCTCTGCGCCCTCGATCCACTCAAACAAACCTTGAGGGGTAGTTGAACCCACCTTGCAATACAGTCCCCTCACCAGCTCCTCACTCTCTGCCGTCCCCGAATACGTCTGCGCCGCCTTTGCCATCAACGGAATCATCTCTCTTTTCTTCTCACTCTCCACATGCCCCTCCTCATGACCCCGTAGTCTCAATATCCCCCTCCACACTGTATTCCCGCTTTCCCCCTTTAACTCTCCATACTTGCGCAGTAGTAGAAGGCGGATACATGCTCGCACAGACGCAGGCAAAACCCGCGGCTGCAACTTCGCAAAGACAGGACATTCGTGACGGTGGGCACGGCGCCAGTCGTATTTTTGGCAGGTCTGGACAGATAAAGTGAAAGAAAGTTTGACATCTCAGGATGGGCTCTTTTGCTTGCAGAATCACAAAACTATAAACATTCACTCCCATCGTACCGTAATATGACAAATACATGCGCCTGCGCCCATATGCAAGGGCTCTGCAGCATAAACGTGGAAAAGATAAACGTTGTACACATGAGAGAATAGTAATAATATCACATACCTTCCCACAATACCGCACTATATTACACCCCGTACACTTCATCAACCTCTCCTCCTGCTCCTCCGGATCCGGATACTTCAACTGCCTCCCTCCATCCCCATTTCCCCCTTCCTTGTCCCCAGGCTTCCACTTCAAACACCCCGAGCAGCACTCCCTTATATGCTTCTCATCGGGCACCGCGACCAATGGTTCCGCAATATGTAGCACGACCTCTCCCGGCATGAACGACCGGGTCGTGAAGAGCCCCGTTCCTGCACCATTTGGTGCAAGGGACTGGCGAAGGGGAGCGACGGTGGCAGCTGAGCCCGGGGAAGGCGATGATGTCGGCGCTGACGCTGGCAGTGATGCTGCAGTTGATGCTATGGACGAGGCGGGGAGCATGGTGCCGGTAGGCTTAGTTTCCAGGAAGCTGTTGGAGACAATGGATGGGCGGATGCAACTCGTTCGACACCGATGTCGGGTGTATGAAGAGTACTGTACAGACCGCGTCACGTGCTAGCTAGTTGATACTCAAAAATGTTATTTGAATCGTCCGAGATATGATAGCTCTCAAGAAACAAATGTCACAAAAATAGTACTTGGGCATCACACCTCCGACTAGGTACGTTCAACCATTTCAACCGGGGCTGGTCTTGGTCGCCAAAAAACCGTGGAAGTACACAAGAGACATCCATTGCACTTGGGATCCTCTTTAGGGTGAGGATAAATACAAAATCCTCGGTATAGTTCTTACTGGACAGTTGTGCTACACCGCAGATTTTTCAAATGCTCTTATTCTAAAGATTAGGTACCATTAATCAATTCATTAAGTATGGTCACTCTAATCTATGCTGCTGTAATAAATTTCTGACCTGACATTGTACCTGTTCTCGTACCCAGTGGCTGAAAATAATAGTCTGGGCACAACCCAATGCGTAACTTGTGATTTAATTCAGGGACTCGCGTCACTTCGGAACCGTACCCACATTTCAATTACCAATCACCACGTGAATTAAAATTTTCAAGATAGAGCAGCGAAACTTCCTATCCCTCTCTTAGAGTAGCAATGTCGCTCTCTTTTCTTGGCTGTCTTGCCCCACCTCGTGCCCAGCGTCTGTGCGAGGTTAACTTTCACCTCCGGATTTTCTTCCCCTACCTCCTGAACGGCTAGGCCCCGAATTACCTAGTGCCCTTGAAGCAAGCGAATCTCTCGTAGAGCATTTTGCTTGGATGGCTGGTTTAGAGGTAGAGTACCGTACTGGTAGCGTATGGGGTATAGCGTATTGCGCCTCTGTTGTGCGTTAATGGTAGATAAGTCCCCACAGCGGTGCAATTCCAAAGAACCTACTCAATCAGGAGGATGGAAAAGAAATCCGTCGTCTGGTTCGAGACTGCAGCACTCGGTCATGTCGCAAAAAAACGGGGAAAAAATAGAACACAAAATGATACAGTAGGTGGCTGAAGGAGCTGAATTCGTATACTGAGCGAAGCCAATTCGACTGCAGATTCTGAAATTCTGCGAATCCATAACGAACCCACCAGTGATATGAAAGTCTAACTCGAATTTGGCCTGCAGGCCTCATTAGCATCCTCTGAAGAGAAGACTCTAGAGGCCAGTAATCCCATCTGCTTCCAACCAGGATATGGTGGGGATGAATACCCCGGCAATAACGGATAGTAATACGGGTCACAATCAGCCCCGAGTCCCAGCCCATGCCCTGAGAAAAGGTCTCAGCGAGTATAATTTCAACCCCTCCCCCCTTTTTCCCTCCCTCTTCTTTTTCTTCCCCCAATCCACAACGCTCGCTTGACTGCAGTTTCGCCCCACCCTCGTCTCTCTTTGACCCCAGTGTAGTCAGTGTATATTCTGCTGTATTTGTTTACTTCAGTCGCGACGGTCACAACGCACTCGTTGAGTTGAGCCGGCCTTATTAACGCTTAATCTCCTAATCAAAGTCCTCGTATAATTTCAAGAATCTCGAGAAGAAACAAAAGCCAAAAATGCGGTTCCTCAGCACTGCTTTGGTCGCGCTCTCTGCGCTCTCTGCTTTTGTCTTCGCGCAAGAAAACCCAATTTCATCGCCAACAGCTGGCACTGTTCTTGTCGCCGGTCAGGATCATACTATTACGTGGAATCCCACCACACAGGGATCAGTCACCTTGGTTCTCAGAAAGGGAGACTCAAAGAATCTTGACACCCTCAACACTATTGCTGGTAAATTGTTCCTAACTTATGCCTTGTTAGCGTGATACCAATACTGACCTTCCTTATTCAGCAGACATTGCCAACACTGGCTCCTTTGACTGGACTGTCCCAGAGAATGTAGAATCTGGCGAGGACTATTCTGTTGAAATCATGTATCCGGGTGGCAGCAACTTTTCTCCGCAGTTCACTATCGAGTCCAACTTTGTTGCAACCCGCAGCACTACTGAGGTCTCAACGACGGAAACAAGCACTACTACGACCTCCGCTGCGACCTCCATAGCGAACTCCACCATGACCACTACCACTGAGACTACAATCACATCATTCGTCAGCACCACCACTGCCGCGCCAAATAGCACTACCGTCACTAGCGGCACTGGCAGGCCACGAACAACCTCTAAGGATGAGAATGAGAATGATGGCGGAGCTCCAGACCCAAACAACAGTGCTATGGGAAATTCCATCCCCATGGCCATGTTCCTTTGTGTCGGTGCGGCCTTCGCGTACCTTGCTTAAGCCACCAGTCCATCGTATACACAATTGCAGCTGAAACCGTTGTTGGTTGACTTTGCGGGTGGGAATGGGGTATTAATTTGTTCCTGTTTTCGCTTGGAAAACTCAATTGCTTCTACTCTACTCGCGTTGTGTTTGTGAGTTTCTTGGTCGATTGCTGTATTATGTTGATATGTTTTTAATGGCGATTAGTGAAGGCTTGAGGAAATGGTGTTTGGTTCTGAAATTAGGTTTTTTATGTTTTTTCTCTGGCTTCTTGAAACATAATATTTTATATATAATTGTGTGCAGACATGATTCGGTTGCTGCTTTTTTATGGGCTGTATATTAGGGAATGTGAATGAAAACGTGTAACGCGCCTTCTTTTTCTTGTTACCTACATGAGATGGTGGTTTGCAAAAGTGCATCTTGTCGAGACCTGGTATCGACGCGTGTAACAATTCCTCCTGGGTGATGAGTGCTCTCGAGAAAAAAGGTTGCAATGTGTATCGAAGGTGAACTGGATTCTGAGTGGAGGTTAGGAAATATTAATCCGGGCTGCATGTAGGCATCTCCCTTCGGCCTGCCAGGGGATGATACTGCACTGAGACTATGAGACCCTTAGGTCGACTGGAGGCTCCGGTTACGTAGATTGCAGGTGTGTGTACGCGCAAGGTGGGCGCAAGCAAATGGAAGATGTGGGACAGGATATGAAGATATTTATGTAGACTAGCTGTGTCGACTGTGCAGGAGAGGAATGCTTTCCGACGCTGCAGCAAGTTGTCTTCATTTGTCTGGGATTGGCGGTGTAGTTTTACCCTCACCATACCGAGCTTGGTATGCAACTTGGGAAGCAATCCTTCAGCTTTAAAGTCTGTATTGGTGTAACCCGGAAAGCTTGATCTGCTCTTCAACAGGTGAGAGCGTGGGTAACGGGGTAACCCGAAAATGTGGAATAATCCTACGGGCACCATAAAAGCTTACAAATTTCTAGGTAAGTATTGCAGTCAACTTGAGGGTATTATGTGACAAATGCCTCTGTAGATCTGGGTAGCACATCAAGAGTCACCCGCCCAACACCCCCACTATCTTTGTTGATCTTATCAACCGTTCTTACTTCTCATCTCGCTATTTCATCGCCCCGTTTATACTCCTCCACTTGCTTCACAAAATCACAAAATCACTAACACTTCCACCGACTCCAAAATATATTCTCTTCGCTACAACAATACCTCTCCCTTGCGGAGACATGGAACCCAATAGTACACGCGTAAATTCTAGCGTTGTAGCAGGCTCATATATGATTTCAGAACCCAAGATAAGATCATATTTTCCAACTCTTTCACAACCCAGAAGTTTAACATACTTGATCCCCAGCAACTGCTAACAAAGTTGAGATTTCTTGCAATGAGGAAAGGAAACTATCTTTAAGAAATTCCGTAACATCAAGGTCATCAGTGGGAAAGGATAGAAGGTGTGGATGGCTATGAAGCATCAGGAAAGGAACAGGTTTGGAAGAGTAACAAGGCAGAGAACAGAATAATTGTGATCAGCAAGGTAGAAAACAAACTTCGGGAATGCTGGTGATATGACGTCCGTTTTGAGAGAAGGCTATCTGGAAAAGAAATAGTGTTGGCAGGGAACCCAGCTAATGATGGTCAACGTGAGCAAGCATACTTTGCAAGCATGAGAATTTTCAATCTACCTCTAGTACCGACAGCCTTTCATTCCTTGTCATGGCAAATAGGCCTCCCTCCCTCTGTGCTAACCATTTTACCAAGTCAACTGAACATTCCCAGCTCTTTAGCCCCCCTTAGTATTTTCCTGCCTTCAAATCCTCATCCCCAGAGACAAATCTGAAGAGTGCATCTTTCTCCTTTTTACTCTTTTCCTTTGTTGTAGTGCTGTCCTCAATACCTATGTCCTCATCCTCAGCCATGAGCTGCATCCTCACATCAAAAAGCTCTCGACGACAGATGCGGATGGGATTTCAATTCCATGATTACGTAAGGGACAATGTATTATGAGATGTTTTGGGAAGTGTGGAGATCTGAAATAGTTAGAGTTATATTAGTAGGTAATGGCGGTGAAACTGAAGATGACTGGAGAGGAGTTCGCATAACGTACAAGATCTTCAAGAGCATGGAAGACAGGAGAATTCTGTATATATGGAGATGATCTTTTGATTGTGCAGGGTTTTCTGAGGTACTCTCATGATGTATGGATACATCTGACGAGTTTGAGAAATTGAAGTGAAAGGACATCGTGGGCTGTTGTTAAAGGAACAGTCAATCTAAATACTACTTGTAATTCAAGCAGTATCCCATCGCAGGCGCCAAAAATTTTTGAGGCAGACTTCCACACAAACATAGCTACTACACTAGATAACCGTGCGTAAAATGCATTCACTATATGAAGATGCACCATTTCACAGTCCTTGGCCTGCTCGCTTTTGACTACAGGAGCAAGACTGCATATACACCATCAATGCAGAGCGCTGTGAGCAAAACACCACCACTACAAAGTATTTGAGCAATGAAGCAACAGAGCATCTAACAGAACACTTTCAAAACGCACTCAATGGAGCAAAGACTAGAAATCTAGTCCGAAAGATTGACTCTCAGGTCAGATCTGCTCAAAGCAGATTCGGAAAACCCATCAACGCCATATATTCGTTCACCGTAACAAAGTTATAAATCGTGATCATTCTGTTCGCCCAGAACAGCAATCCTTATCTGGAATGTCCAAAGCGAGTATATTCAGATAACAGGCCCTGATCAGAAGATGGAATAGTACACATGATTTTGTTTGCCCAAATTTTTAGGAAAACCTGTAAAGAAGCCCCTCCATTGCCACAAAAAAAGGAAAAACGTATCGATGAACGAGAAGAGGGAAGACACAAAACAGGAAAGATTACTCTGTAAATAACAAATTAGTACAGTTTTTTGTAATTCTATAAGTGAGTTGAGCATACTCAAAGGAATGAACCTGGAAGAGTGGGTGGCACCGATACCCGGACGACCGTGCTTAACCGGCTTACTATATATCCAAGAAAAATGATTATTAGTATTCCACTTTCTGTGCTTCCAAATCCTTCATATTCACCGTCCTCAAAAGGCCCAGCAAACCATTGGTAGAAACATAGAGTCCACATACTATGTGATAGAGAATTCTCCAAGATAGTGCCCAACCATCTCAGGCCTGATCTCAACCTGGTTGAACTCTTTTCCAGAATAGATACCGACAACAGATCCAATCATTTCTGGCACGATGATCATGTCACGGAGATGTGTCTTAACAAGCTCTGGCTTCTCATTTGGCTTGGCTTCTTTCTTAGCCTTGCGGAGCTTCTTGATCAAGCCCATGGGTTTACGCTTGAGACCGCGGTCAAATCGCCTACGGGCACGGGCATGGACGATATCCCTAAGTTCCTGGGAGGAGAGGTCGAGCAGTCTGATTGAATTAGTTTGAACTCTGGAATATTGGCACAAAAGGTAACGGACTGATCGAGATCAATTCCTCTGTACGAGAACTTCTTGAATGTTCTCGACTTCTTCTTCTCTATTATCCAATCCCAGGTTAGCTGTTGTTCCTTATCCACCGAATTCCTTGTGTAATTACCCGCTGCCTCAACTGGGTCGTATTCTGTATCAGCCATATTTTAGATTCGATACTATTCGGTTTTGTGAATTCCGGTTCCTGGAGAGACGGCGCCTAGGACAATATGTCGTTCGTCTGTTCTTGTCAAGTCTGGAGGTACACCTCATTAGTAGTTCTCGCACACACATCCCATGCAAAAACTAATCATTCGCGTGCTAGGATGAAACGTTAGCTGAGGGCAAACCCTACTAACCAAAAGTCTTGGCATACAGCCTAATAGGTTCAGACAGTTTCTGTGAGAGACGTCAATGCAGGCATTCAAGGCATATCGTCACTATTGGATGTTTGCTGTTAAGAACGTTAATTCGCACAATTTTACGGAAATTATCCTTGTCACATAAATGAAGCAAAGTAGATATCTCTTGGAGGGAGTTCGTTATTCAATATTCATTACAGTGGTGTTACTTGACATACAACAGTCGTAGTCCATCCAGTAACAAATCCGTTTTGCCCCCCAATTAACCAGATTGTTTTTGACGCCTGAAAAAACCGTGCCCAAGAGAGATATAAAACGCTTAGTCGAAAAGACCGAAACCCATATCCTCATCCGACTCCTGTAACCGAATGGTAAGCGTTCCGCCCTGTATGCACGGCATGCTTGGTGACGCCCTCTTACCTCCTTCTCCTCTGGCTTCTCCTCCTCCTTTGGAGCAGCAGCTGCCGCTGCGCCTCCACCACTTACGGCGGGAGCAGCAGCTCCACCTCCACCTCCACCAGTTGGTACGGATGCAAGCTTCTTGGAGCCCTCGGAAATCAACTTTTTCATTGTCAGTCTTTATACTTACTGGGACAAAGATTCCGCATCGAAGTTGGAAGAACCCGAATACCTCGTTAATGTCTTTGCCCTCCAACTCCTTGAGGAGGGTGTTGACACGGTCGTCATCGGCCTCAATACCAACGGAGGAAAGAACCGCGCTGATGTCAGAGGCCGATGGGGAGCTGTTTCCACCAAGGCCGAGGAGAAGGTAAGCAGCGAGATGCTTCATTGTGATAAAACTGTGCGGGAGACGAAGTTGTTAGCAGCTGCTAGCGGCGCTGGGAATGAAACTGAGGGAGGCGTACTGCCGTTGATTGGGGTTTGAACAAGAGAGACAATCAAATTTAACCGTAAGACGGAGAAAGCTCTTCGTTGTTCAGAAGTCGGAGAGTGATATGATAATTGTCGCTGGTTGCTACAACGAGGGTAGGCGTTTGCAATGCAGGTGTACTTGGTTCGTTTGGCTAGCACACAGGGCGGAGCGCACCTGTGACCGGCGCGCACAAATCGACGCGGGGCGCTGGCGGGGTGTGGCGCAGCCCGATAGGGCTCAGGGTGCTAGGGCACGGCGAGGGGCTTGGCTTGGCGCCTTAGGTCAGGAATGAGTCAGGCAGGCTAGGTCCCATCAGCGCCCACGCCCGGCAGAGCAGCAGCCTCTTGCGCCCAGCAGCGTTCCCGAGTCAGCAGCACCAGCATCGCCAGCGCCGCCGCCTGCCCCCCAGCACGCCAGAGCCCTGAGCCGCTCACCCCCACGCACCCGCACAGTATCGTCACGCCGCGCTGTCTGCCCTTCACTCGACAGACTGCTATCGACAGAATCCCCGTCCTACAGCGCCTCCCAGCACCGGCTCCCTCTCCTGCCTGCCTGTTTGCCCTCCACCTACACACAGCAACCCGCAGCGGTATCCGCCCCCGCAAATCAGCTCGAGCCCTTCGATGAGCCCAGAGCGCCGGCACCTATAGTATCGAGAGAGGCGATTGCCACATACCCGCCAATTTAACAATCCAGATTCTCAACAAGAGCTGACGCCGTCAACGCTCACCGCAACGGGCATCATACTTAACAGGTGGCTCTTATCTGTCCTCATTCAACCTGCCGTATCTTTACCAACTTTCAGCTTTACGCGCGCCTTCTATCGCTTCGGCTCCTACTTAACTGTCACTCCTTCAAAAAAATTTCTTAACTTTAATCTCGCGATTTCTCCGTCTGCGGCATTATTAATTTGGTACTCCTCGGAAACAGCGACTCAAGGATATAATATTTCAACGTCCCTTCCCCTTTGAAGTCAAGTCTCTGTTTCACCCCTTTTATACAATATAGATTATGGTTTTCAACAACGCTGATGCTGGGGTAAAGATCTCTTTCCTTTTTTTCCCCCCCCCTCCCTGATTGGCATGACATGACAGCGTTGCTCACATTTGTCTTGCATGCACAGTCCGCCAGCTACATGTCTTTCTTAAAAAAAATTGAGAGTAGAGCCTCAACAACGGTTGCAGACAGTGCGTCATTGTCCAACAGGGCCCTTCCAAGATCTTCCACAACTTCTGCGGCTCGCGCAAGCACAAGTACGGGAACACCACCCGGAAGATCCGAACGTAAAACTAACACACTACCTACAGGTACTGCCACTGCTACAAAACCACTTTCAGCGATCTCGATTTCCTCCACCTCCAAAACATCATCTACTGCAATTTCAACTACTAGTGCGCAAAAGACAAATGGGACGACCACATTAAAGGTAGAAACAAATTCTGGAGTGAAGAGGAAGGCTGAAGAGGACTTTTCACGACCAAGAAAAGTGCAGGAAACTGCAGCGAATTCAACAGCTTCAGCTTTGTCAAGTTCAGCCAACAAGGCGACCTCTACAACTACAGCGACAAAGCCAGGAGAACCAGCAAAGCCACCCAAGAAGGGTTCTTATGCCGAATTGTTGGCTCGTGCGAAAACTTTAACAACGATCCAAAAAGCACCGGTAGGAGCCATCGTAAACAAGCCCAAGACACCAGTAGAAAAGCCTCAGAAGCAGTGGCAGAAGAAATTCCAGGAGGAAAGGGCGGCGAAGGCAAATGATGGGCGGACTAGCAAAAGTCCTGGAGGTACTTCTGGAGGAGAGAAGCCGGGAGCAAAGTCTGCAGATAAAGCAGTACCGTCAAAAAAGATTGTGGCAGATGCTGCAAGTTCGGCGAAGAAGGGTGCTGGGGTTTTGGATCGCAAATCTGCAGCAGTGCCATCGTCATCGAAATCGAAGGAAGTGGCACTAGATCCGAAAGCTCGTGCTCCAATCCGGGAGCGGGAAAGGAGCCCTGTTGGAAGGAGACCTTCCAGGGAGGAGCATCCATCTTCAAGAGCTCGGTCAAGTGTATATGATCGACCCAAGAATCGACCGTCAGTATCCCTCATTACCTTAAATACATAATATCGTTGGTCTGTGCTAACTTTTTATATTTCGAATTACAGACCGCCAAGGTACGTGTACAGGGAGGACTCGTACGACTCTGATTCAGATATGGAAGCCGCGGGGTTAGAGATTTTAGAAGAGGAAGCCCTCAGTGCGAAGAGGGCGCGACTAGAAGATCTCGAGCAGGAGAGATTAGAGAAGCAGCTGAAAGCGGAGAAGAAACGGCAAAAGGCTCTGGCAGCGGCGGCGGTGAGGAAGGGGGGTGCATGACAAACCGCCTTTTGAATGTTCTGGATTGTTAAACCTCAGGATCAGGAATTGTGTTTGATGTCAGATTGTTGAGGTTCAAAGAGGCACCATAACTCTTTTCCTCCTCCTCCTCCTCCTCCTCCTCCTCCTCCTCCTCCTCCTCCTTCTCCTCCTCCTCCTTCTCCTCCTCCTCCTTCTCCTCCTCCTCCTCTGTTTTCCGTCCACTCCTCCTTCTCCTCTGTTTTTCCTTCCACTCTTATATCCTGGAGTTTCCTTTTCTTTTTTGTTTTCTCGTCTACATATCTTCCCTTTTCATGTCTCGGTCTGTTTTAGTTCTTGCTTTTTACATGGAAGGTGGTGAGTCTTAGTTTTTTTTTTTTTTTTTTTTTTTTTTTAATATGAAAAACGGTATTTCCTTTCTTGTATTCTGTTTCGTGTTCTAAACATTTCTTTATTCGAAAGGATAAGTTACTATTCCTAGCAGTATTCTTTTTTCTTTAGTAGCCTCATTTCTTTTTCGTTTTCGAATTGAACCTGGCGATTGGCTAAGGGGTCTATTATTTACGTACTTGGTTATTTATTATTACTCATTATTCCCCCCCCCCTCCCCTCTTGAGTGCTTTACAATTCTGAAGGCATTGAGGACATCGATACGATGGTGACGGAGCATGGGCTTAGCTGCTGCTGCAAGTAGGGCGTTAGCATGCCCTTTTTTCTTCCGTTTTCGTTTGTTTTCAGCATTCAGATAGGCTTTTTTCTTTCTTTCCCTTTGTTTCATTGCTGTCAATTGTTACGTTTTGTGTGGTACGTGGCATTGTGCATGCGGCATAGGTAAGTACTAATACGTATTTGCTTTGTTGCTTTATTCATTTTTATTCTTTTATTCTTGTCCTAAGGTGTATGTATGTGCGTGCGTGGCAGCAAGAAGGGTGAGAGGGGAGAGTTATTTTAGCTAGCTACCACTTTGATTTGCTCAAGCTCTGTTACTTTACCCGCTTGTGACCGGATTTTCAGATGCGGAGAGTTGCTTTTCTATTTCGTATCTTGTTGTTCATACAGAGTACATATTTTTTTGACTACATTATTATGAATATACGTGTCTATGCTTGTCAGCTTTCTCTATATATCAAATTCATGCAAGTGGGTTGGTTATTGCTGTTGAAGGTGGAAGAGCTTTCAGGAAATTTTTCGGCATACCTACCCCATCAAGATATATGGAGGATGATATTCTTATTTTTATTTTTACTTTTTTTTTTTTTTATTTTTTATTTTTTATTTTTATTTTTTTTTACTTTATTTGTAATTTTTTTTTTTTTTTTTTTCTTTTTTCCCCTCTTTGTTGAAAGCTGTAGCTGTGTGCATGTGGAGGAAGAGCATTTGCATGTGTCTAAGCGTTGAAGGATGTAGCAGACGCTGTTTGGTTCGAAACTGGGTGTTTACTTTGTAAGTATTAGTACCGCAGTAGCACCTCAAGTACTTTTATGTTCTTGAATTCTTCCGCTGATATCGATAGAGTAGTCTGATGCCTACAACGCTAAACCGCGTTGAGAAAATAGATACTTTTATAGTAGTACTTACTACTTGGAGGCTTGGATGAGACCAGCTGTATTCTGGTTGAGGACCAAGTACGAAGGATGCTGCTACCAGTTATGACGCTTCATGCTGGATTCAGCCTGAAACACAGACACAACGTACTCTACCTAGTTGCAAATTCCTAAGGCAGTTGGCCCCAGCATGCGCCGAATCTCGTGAGTTTCCAGCCAGACAGCAGTATCTCAAACCCAATTTGAAGGAGCTTAAGTTCAAGGAATTCGAGTCAGTCTCGCATGTATCCAGTGGAGGTGGCTGCAGAATATACGCTAACTTAAACACGGCGGCACGGGTAACCTACTCGTGAACGTCCAATCAGCGAAGAAGACATGTTAAAGATGCCTCAGCTAGCACAAAAAACATAAATCAATATTGGATTTTCTTTTGTATGGACACCTCTTATCGATAGTCAACAACACCAAGCAATAACATGTAGAGTACTAGTAAATTACATGTCAGCATCATTCTTGGAACAACCTTCTGTGATTGTAACAGGGAGCAGCGCATGCACTGTTGCTCCCGAATCATATGTGATTCCAGGGATGCATTGCGTCTTGGGTACAAAGCATGCATGTTCATTCCAGTTAGCCTACTTAGCATACAGGATGGTGCCAGCGATCATCTTTGCATTGGAGTTCTTGCAGCGGCTACTCGAGTAATCTAATCTGTAGCTCTGTTTACATCGAGGCTGAGCACTAGCGTGAAAGCAGCAGTACAAGAGCCAGAGGTCTAAGAAAAAAGAAGTCAGCTGAGGTGTGAATCAATAGTCATTACTGTATTTCTCTCTTGCAGACTTATTTCCGCGAATGAAAAATTGACTGACTGTTGGCAGCTTAACTTGCCCCATCTTTACCCCTTAAAGCCAGTAAATTTCTTCCTGAAATTGTGCCATTATGGGACAGCGGTAATGGTCCAGTAAGGGAGGCGGACAGTAGAATAAGTAGTCAGGAGGCAACCTATAGGACGTACTATATATCGCCATTGCCGTTCATAATGGTGTGATGACTGAGGATGGCTATATAAAACATGCATGCCGAAGAGATGGTATCTGCAAACAGGCTATGATTTTCGCTACTTTGCCGAGTCCTCCAGCCAACTCCCTATCTCAGGTCCGCAAATTCACTCTGAAAAGCGATCGAGGTCACATGGCTTGATAGATGGCCATGATAGTCAATGGGGTGGCTGGCATGGCAATAATCAATGATATCGCTGAACATGACATGATAATGACTTCATGTATATTAATTGTATATAAGTACAGGATGTGGTGGTACATGGTTTGGTGGGACGATAGCGAGTTTGCACAGCAGGGAAGTGCCTCAAGGATGGCCGCACAATTTGCGAAGGAAGTATATTAAATGGGTTTAAGGTTAAAAGTTCAAGGGAAAGTGGGGAAAATGGAGTGAAACCAGGGGTGTACCGATTATCTCGGTTCTTAATTAATTATGCTTCCAGCTATGATATGATACTTGTCTTGATTGCAGTGCTCGCATGTATCACTGGCACGAGAACACATAGTATATTGTATTTAAGTTCAGCCTATAGCCATCTCAATTTATACCGTCATCCGGCATGTACTTGAACTCAATTGCGGATTTTACTGTTCTATCATGTGAACAGTTACCACTACTGAAAGCAGCCCCAATCAATCATAACCACGAACTGATGCAGCGTGCAATAATTCACAACAGAAGCCGAGTATACCAACGTAATAAATCGATTCCAAATACATTCTTTGCGTCACCACCCTTTTCTGCGTACGATTGTTCGCCTCTGACAAATCATAACCTGTGACAATGCTAATCTAAATTAGGGAATGAACGGGGGGCTGTCAAGTCGGACTATACTAGAGCAGAAATGATGTTAAATGCAGAAATGATTGGGTTGTCTAAGTACCAGGCCACAGCTGATTTCCCCTAGTTTTATTTTTGGAATAGCATAATGCTGTTGTTGCAAAGGAGCTGTATGGTAGGTACCTAATTGTTCCATTACAACCAATTGAAAAGAGTTTCTTCAGTTAATTCAGAGGGACTCTACATCCTATGACGCATAAGGAAGGAAGAGCGGAAGGCCTTCCTCACTTTTGTGGCGGTCGAGTTCAAGCGCATCATGACGGAATAAATGGGCATGCGATAGACGTTGGACAATACGCGTCCATGTCTGTTCTCGTGCCCGGTCTCGGAAGCTACTCGAGAATGGGGCTGGGTAGTTCGACGGTCTCGAGCTGTAGAGCGAGATTCAACAACTCCTTCCTTACTGGGCGGCGGCATCCCAGCAGGCCACTGCCACCCCTGCACGCAGCTGCGCCGTCTAAGTGTACTGTATTTCTAATTCGAAATTTTGTGCAACCAGCTTGGCGCGTTGTGAGCAGTGCCAGAGTTTGTCAGCCATCATCATCGATTTGTGTTTTCTAGAATTCTTCTATCTTCGGACAGGTTGTCCATAATCCAAAGTTACTATCATATCATACCGCGGGGAAACGTCCACATGCAGAGCAAAGCTGCTAGTGCCGCCAGAGGCTGAGCTGCGTAGCTGTAGCCACGCACGCAGCGCTGGAATAAGGGCCGAATTGCCTTGTGGTGGGAGCTCACGTGCAATGTCCGGACAGTTTGCAAGCATCCCGTGCAATTGCGCCATCGAGCCAGGCTCCGCTGCGTCGCCCGCCCGAATGCAGCGCGCTCAGCGACTTGGAGCGGCGGGAGCAGCAGCAGCAGCACCATCACCATGCAGATGCAAGGGCCCGCACATATCATATCATAACATATCATATCAGCATGCCTTGCTCTGCGGTCTGGGTGTAGTACCCGCATCGCATGCCCGAGAGCTGGCGAGCGCAGCATCTTGTCGCCCCTCGCCCCTCGCCTTAGGTGGCATCACTGCCCCACGCTCGTAATTTCGTTTCTGTTAGTTTACGCTTTCTTTTTTTTTTTTTTTTTTTTTGCGCTGCGGAGGAAATGCGCATATGCGTTGCAGGTGCAAGCCGAGGAAGAGTCTGTCATGTATTTATCAGCTAGATGGGGGCGGGCCATCGCTCTCGTAGGGCTTCGTATATAAATGCGTGACCAGCTCTCCTCCCCCTCATATCATGCTCCTCGGCCTCTCTCATTGCCTCCATCCCCCCCCGTTGCATTCCCCGCTTCAGTGGCACTCCGACTAGGGCGCGTCTATCCTTCCGTTCATCTGCCTTCTTTGAAGCCTGATACCATTCAGCCCGTTGATAACGACACCGGAGTTTATTTAAGCTTTATTTAGCTATCTGGAAGGCCATTGGCCAATTTGCCATCGACAGCTATAAAAGAGCACGACGCTGCCTTCAGCACCAGGATCAAAGTACTCAGACACCTCAACGTCTCACTGGGAGCACTCTACTTGGTCCATATCAGCACAGCACAGCACTACTAACCAGCAGGCGGCAGCAGCCAAAATGACCATCATCCAAGACGAATTCACCCAGCAGGCCGAGGAGGGTGTTTCAACCCGAAGGTTTGCAACCAATGCTGTTCACGCAGGGTCTCCTCATGATCCTACAACAGGAGCCGTTATCCCTGCTGTAAGTATACTGAGGCCCTCGATTTGGTTACTTCTCCTTACTTTCCAAGCTCACGAAGCTGTCCTTCTCTTTCTTTCTTTCTTTCTTTCTTTCTTTTTTTTTCTCCTTTCAACTACCCCGCTGCATCGGTGCCTGGGGCCCCTGATTCAACCTCAGTGACGGGAGCCCACCATCACATTGCTTTTTCCTGCACCCAACCCCTCCCAAAAAACCTCTACCTTGTCTAATGACGTTATGCACGGCGCACCATTTGTAATCGATAAATCACTGACACAATTTCCCCGCAGATTTCCCTCTCCACAACTTTTGCGCAAACCGCCGTGGGAGCCCCTGTGGGCATCTACGAGTACTCCCGAAGTGCCAACCCCAACAGAGATAACTTTGAGACAGCAGTAGCGGCATTGGAATGTGCACGATATGCACTTGCGTTCTCTTCGGGATCAGCGACCACTGCTACAATCCTCCAATCCCTTGCGGTTGGGTCGCATGTTATCTCCGTATCGGACGTTTACGGAGGTACCCATAGATATTTTACCAAGGTGGCTACGGCACATGGCGTTCGAGTTACTTTTTCTGGATCGATTGAGCTGGATATCAGAAGCCTGATTGAGCCTTCTACGAAGCTGATCTGGATCGAGTCCCCATCTAACCCTACATTGTCCCTTGTGGATATCCGGGCGGTGGCAGACGTAGCTCATGAGTACGGTATTTTGGTGGTGGTGGACAACACCTTCTTATCGCCATATGTGCAGAACCCCCTAAAACATGGAGCCGATATTGTTGTGCATTCAGTAACAAAGTATATCAATGGCCACAGTGTAAGTATTTACATTATGACATCTTCCAGTAATATTGCTAATTGCGCTCCTTCAGGATGTACTCATGGGTGTGGCTGCTTTCAACGATGACGAGTTGAATGACCGTCTCACATTCCTCCAAAACGCCATTGGTGCCGTTCCGTCGCCATTCGATTGCTGGCTTGCTCACCGTGGTCTGAAGACACTCCACCTGAGGGCGAAAGCCGCTTCAGAAAATGCCCAGGCCGTTGCTGAAGCTCTAGAGGGTTCAGAAAACGTTATTGCCGTCAACTACCCTGGCCTAAACTCCCATCGTCAACGTTACGTTGCACTTAAGCAGCACCGCAAGGGTATGGGCGGCGGCATGCTCTCTTTCCGTATTAAGGGTGGAGCCAAAGCTGCCGCAAAGTTCTGCCAGCTCACAAAGATCTTCACGCTTGCAGAGAGCTTGGGCGGTGTGGAGAGTTTGTGCGAGGTCCCCAGCAGCATGACGCATGCGGGTATTCCCCAAATTGAAAGAGAGGCTGCAGGTGTGTATGATGACTTGGTCCGGCTGAGCTGCGGCATTGAGGATTCAGAGGACCTTGTGGAGGATGTGATGCAGGCTGTCAACAAGACTATTGCTCTTGCCGAAGCTGGGAAGATATGATCGATGATTATGTCGGAGCACTGTTGGAATAGTAATAACCCGCTGCAAAGACATGATTTAATTCACGGATGAGGAGGAGAAGTTGGAGCGATAGAGATATTCTTTTTCTGACCGGGAGCACCAAATTGTACAAAACTCGGCTATTTTCTTGCTTGAACTCATAGATTAGGGATACCCGAGATTTTGTTATCTTTTTTTTTTTTTTTTTTTAACACGTCTCTGCTTTTGGTGGTTGAGCGGACTCGACGCATACATAATAAATTGTGCATTTACATTTGTCACTTGTTTTCGGTTTACGTCGGCCTGAAGGTTAGACTTACGTTTGGAAATTTCTGGAATAGGAAGGACCGGCAGGTAGACAAACAGAAAGAGCATGATGATCACTTTGATGTAGATCCGAGGGAAGGAATGCTTGTTCGTTACTTTCTGCGTTTCGAACTTGGGGGACTTTAATTTATGATTTGTGGGAAATGGCGTTATGTTCTATATTTTCTATCTTTTCTTTTTTTTTTTTTTTTAAAAAAAAAAATTTGCACGTCAATTTTTTTGCTTGCAGTTGATGGTGTGGGTTACCGGAAATAGATTTTTGATTGTTTACAAGATAAGCCTCTTCGACGGATGCAATTGGCCGTATGTAGAAAGCATTCATATGCACGTGATGATTTACCCAACAGCTCTGCATTGGCGGTTGGATGCAGATGCTCTCCCTAGCTACAACTCAGCTATGTGGTGTAGAATCCAGTAATCGACATCACTTGTTTTCACCAATGATTGTTTTTTTTTTTTTTGTAAGGGCCATTCTAATATTCAAGTGATGGGGTTATCGTACCAAGCCCCATACTCTAGACTAGCTCTTAAGGAAAATTAGGATCTGTACCCTTCAGTACGAAACATCTCCGAGGTCTAGCTTACTTTTGCACCGGTCCCGGAGCTGGTTAGCGCATGAGACTGAGCTAGTGTGCTAGTTTAGTGCAATATTACGCAAATGATAGTCAAAAGATTGAGAGATCTATGTAGACTGTGTCCCTGGAGATACTTTCATATTTGCTATAAATTTCTCAGTATACTTTATATATTGCACCTTAATAGTACAACCATGTTCATCTCCGATGCCCATTGCTCTTCCCCGGAGCTGCACTTACCTGAGCCTCTGCATTTCGAGTAGCCTTTATATAGTACTCATACAAGCTTCTGCTCCAAAACAGGAATTATGTAAGTTGTTACTCATCAGGGTAGGTCTAAAAGGCTCTAATTCCATCTCCAGTAACATTAATCCTTCTTGTCACAAGGCTTACTCGGAGCAGTTTTAATAGCTGCTCTGGTGGTCTTGGCGCCAAGAGCTGAGAAGCTCTCCATTTCTCTACTCGTGGTATCTCCAACAATAAGAGACCTCGAGAGAGAGCTTCCAGAGTACCAACTGCATAGACCGTCTCTTCCACCATTATCCATAAAGACCTGAGTACTTACCTACTACTAGTACAAGTTATTGCGGGAGCTCTTCAATGCGGGGTTGGGAAATTTAAGTAAATAAATACAACAAAAAAAAAAAGGTCACTTATCAGGAAAGGTTACCGTTACTAGTAGTATCTACACACATCCAACAGCAGAAGTACATACGCTATGTATAAAAGACCTTCAGAATAGCTAATCTAGCTTGCCACGCCATTCCCGTCCTGTTATATTCTCCCAGCTCTTACTCTAAGTATCTCTTAATTGTCAAATATTCCCCTCAACTGCTGTTTCTCGTACCCCAGAATCTGACTCCCACTCAAGAAATATAAGATAGTTACGTAGTAGATAGTATGTAGTATGTATGGAAACCCAAACCATACAGAATAAAATAACATACGTAAACAAAAACAGCAATGCAATCACAAAAAAAAAAACAAAAAAAAAAAAAACGTGTATTTCTGACATATTCCTTTTCAACTCAATACGAAGAAGGAAAAACTACGGAAGAGCAAAAGACTAACTCTCCTCCTCTACCACTACTAAACAAACCACACATATATCGTCCCTCTTTCCTCCGGAAAACTGCTCGCCCGGCATCAACCGCTTCACCTCCTTCGCAAACGGCCCATCGACCCGTCTATTTAAGCTTGCGCTCTTCGCCTGCCACGTTATTGCGCGAGCTAGGACGCTGTGCAGGCCCGTGCCATCGAGGGGACTGGTCACCCGTGCGAGGTCAGGCGTTGGTGAAATACCGGGTATGGATGATTTGGACTTGGGTGAGGAGTAGGAAGACTCGTAGCTGGAGTCGGAGTCGGAGTTGAGGGGGCTGGAGGGCGGGGTTTGCTCGGAGGTAGAGGAGGTATATGGTCCACTAGACCATCCATTACCCTTCACCATCTCCTGGGATACAATTCGCAGGATGTCCTGCGGAAACAAATTATCCCAGACCCCATCAGTCGCAAAGATCACGACGTCCCCATTCTCCAGCGCATGTGTCGTCACTTGTGCGTCCTTCGGCAAATCGCACAAAAAGTCGCCTCCGAACATGCGAGATTGGTCTAAGACTTCGGGCGGGACAACAGAGAGCTGGTACGGAGTGTTGAAGGCATGGGTTTGCGGACTGGACGTAAACTGGACCTTGCCGTGGCGGAGAATGATAAAGCCAGAGTCACCCAGACTAGCAACCCACAATTTTTAACTTTAGTATTTATAGATACGAAAGGATTCGGAACGACGATGGAGGGAGTACTCACTTTGCTACCATCATTACTCCGTCCGGTCGTATAGTCCCAACGCATGCGGTGGATGCTCCACCCCGTACCTGCCTTGACTCTATCAAGTTCTGATAGGCGTTGTATAGGAGCGTTCGGGGATGCAGATTGCCACTGTTGTGTGTATGCGCAACCAATGCCATGTTTTCACATAGCGTATGCGAGAAGTCAGCTGAGTCGATGCCGTAGTGTGAGTAGCCACCAACACCGTCTGCCTATAACCGCCAAAAAGTCAATTTCAAAGTATTTTTGCCCTGTGATATCAAGGGATAGCTTACCACTCCAATAGCAATGCCTCCAGAATCATCTAACCTGCTAATAAAGAAGGCATCCTGACCCGAATCCGGTCGGCTTTTCCGCCTCTCTGACTCCGATGCCCCAAACTCTGGAGTCTTAACCCTATGATAGGGATTGAAGTTGAAGGTATTAGCATTTTCAAAATACCTCATTCCCTTTGCGGAATACGACGCCGAAGCTTGGAATGATAGCCTTTTGGTAGGAGTACTCTTCTGCTGGACTGTGGCATCAGTAGTGAAGTTTCTCCAGGCTGACTGGGAGATGAGCTGCTTTTCCAGCAATATATTCCCAGTAGCAGCTTTGGTGGGTTTCCACCATTTCGAATTTGGTTTCTGGTTCGAAACTTTCTGTGCGCGTGTGCATACCGTCCTGAACGGCACATTGATTTGCAGGCCTTCTTTTGCTAGCGCTGGAGAGGAGCGCATCAGAAACATTGGTGCTGACACAGGCGGGCAGAAAGTAGGAGTTCTAGGCACACTAGAGGCTCGTATTATTTTATTTGGGTGTTTTGGTGGCATATTCTCGTCAACCCTATCTACGCACTTGCCCGTGTCTCTTTCGAGCAGTCGGCTCCGAGATACATCGGTGAGCTCTAACGGTTTCCATTGAGGACTCATATTTGAACGTTTTAAACTCTCGAGACACCTGAGGTGCAGCTTTTCTGGGTCGTATTGGAGCATTGGCTGAATGGATAGACGTAGCACCGTTTTTTGAGCAGCAGAATTTGTCTCCGCGGTTTGCAGCACCTCACACTGTATCTGTATTCCCGTTATATGATTAACTCCGCCGGTTCTAGAGACATATCATGTAATAGAAAGCGTACTGAAAACCCTGACCGAGACCATGTGTTTCCTGCTCCTCGTTCTTGACTTTGAAGGCCTTCAACTGCGGTTGTCCCTATTCGTCCGGTCCCACATACACTTCGAATACCAGAGGCACAAACTCCTCCAACTCCTCCTGATGCTGCTCCTCCTCCTCCTCCTCCTCCTCCTCCTCCTCCTCCTCCCCCGCCCCTCAGTATCGCCCGGTGTAGAGCAGCTACTCGCGCACCCGCACTCGCCCTCATCGTTTCAACCGGTTCTGCTTCTGATGGTTCGTTACCAACTGCGGTTATCCTAGCAGCTTGAGATCAACAATACGAAAACGAAACAAAGACTAAAGTTCCACAATGGCGTTCTTAGAGTAGTAGAGTGAAAATCAAAAATCAGGGTATTATCTGTTTTAGGATGCTCGCAAATTCGAATACAGCTGGGCAGTGAATTCTAAATGTATAGAAGAATTGGTGGGAGCTACTAAGACACGCACGTCGCAAAACATCATTTGCCGGCGGCACCAAGTTCGAGAAGGATCAAGGCTCCTGCAGCACGGAGCACGGAGCACGGAGCACTGGAGCAGCAGGCAGCTGTCGGCGGCGGCAGTTGCAAGCAGCAAGAGTACCTGCTAGAGCTATTGTAGAGGCATAGCAGCACTGGAACCTTGATGTCAGTGAAAGCTAATTGGATGACTGAGCACTGAAAACAGTCCGGTATCGTGAGTGCGTCTGTGTAGGCGCAGTGCGGGGGTTCTCTCGTAGTGTGTGCTTCCAAGCCGTGTGCGAGGTGCTGCACGCAAATTCGGACACAAGATCTTAATTGAGCTGGGAAGAACAGGGCTGCACCACTGCTTCGTGCTAGGCCGGAAGGATCTTGCGTTGGGCCGACAAGAAATGGCAGTGCGATAGGGAAGCGTCAGGCTCAGGGCTGCGGAAGCGCAGCAGGATGATCGCAGGAAGCACGCGAGGCAAGAGGAGGGGCTGCCGCTCAATCAGTGTCGTGCACGTGCCATGCGCGCCCCGCCCTGCGTAGAATTTTCCATGCGTCCAGGATGCATGCGGGGGGGGGGGGGGCGCGAGGCGCCCAGCTGACGCCAGCGCCACCGCATATGCAGCGCCACTGCTACCACGATGCAATGCAAGCCCATACTCTGCTGGCTACCATGTACTCGAGTACGCATGTGAGGGCAGCTGCTCTCTTCATGAAATGGAATTGATTACCCGCAAAACTCCTCAAGAAAACATGACTAGCTAAAGCAAACATGAAAAGCCGAAAGGCCTCCTCTACACTTCGTCTTCGACTCTCCACCCTTCTCCACCGTTCCAGGCCGGTGGCCGGTGCATACTAGTAATACATCAAACGGGCTGAAGCCACTCAGAGTTCATCGTGCCCGACGAAAAAGTCCTCCGGAATGACAAGTATTATTTCCTCGTCCTGTTGGCCCTTAAGCTTAATCTTCTTACCCCCACCTACCTTGGCTGCACCCTGTTTTGCCCCCTCTTTTGCGCCCTTTCCTGTAGCAGCCTTTTTATCTCCACCAGCTTTCTCATTCCCGCCGTCTATGCCTTTCACTGACCCTTTGCCATCCTCAATAACCTTATCAAATTCGCCAACTAGCTTTTTAAGGTGTTCTTCCTTCTGCTTCTTGATGTGCCACTCCTCAACTTGAGCTGGATTCAAAATCTCTCTGCATTCCACCGTATTCGCCCTTCCTTCCCGAGGTGGGAGGAATGCGACATCATTGCACAACCGAGGCGTGTAGATAACCATTAGATAGCAGCAAATAGAGACCTCCTTGACAAACCCAATGCGATCACTCGTGGAAGGGTTGCAGTGATACTACTGAGATGTTAGCGATAACTCAAGAACAGTCGCTGACGCTGACCTGAACTTCTATCCTCCGCTCCTTCCCTGTAATATCGCATATCGTCCCTCCGCCCAGTTTCTGCACAAGATACCTCAATTCCCCACTTCCCTGTAACTCGGTCCCCTCTCCTCTCCGTCCTTTCCCTCCTGGCCCTGATCCCAGGTTCGCTCTTCCTAGAACATAGCTCGCTGTTTCGGGATCCTCCCTTGGTGGAAATAACGGCACACCGTTTTGTGGGGGCAATTGGTGAAACTGCCTGATCTCTCGATTGTGGCAGAAGCTGTAACTCCACCAGCCAGAAATGAAGTAAAGGCACTTTCCCTCCATTTCCCCAAGCAGTTCCCAGCCTCTGTTAGTAGCGCGTGCTAGTTCCTTCTCTTCCTGTGCCCGGTGGACCTCTTTCTCTGTTGCATTCATCGGAGGAGGTAATTTAACTATCGGAACGGAGCATAGGTATCGACGGTCTTGCCAGAACATTTGCTCGTAAGTTTCGAGGGGCTCATCAATACTAGTGCCCGTGCCATCTTCCGATCCTTCTTTAGACAAACCGGTTTTTAGCTTGGTGGAGGGCATTGGTGGTGATGACAGTAGCTGTATAGCTTCCTCCTCAGCAATATAGGAGTCGCTTATCGAAACTTGAAACTAAGATATTGCCGTTTAGTATGGAGCTTTGGCGTCCCAGGGGTTTCTGAGAGTCTACGAAGGCTTTCTTACCTGAGGAAAAGCGAGTATGTCATCGTGAACACTAAATAGTGCACTGGTAATTCCAAAGCTTGTAGACAGTCCAGCCACTGCTAGCATCAATGAGCTGTGCATCATCTTGGTAGATTTCTGGTGAGAATAATTCCCAGGGTCTTGTGACTAGATGTGTGCGCTCGGACTTTGAACTGCAATTGAGATACAATTGAAATAAGACGCCGAAGTTATGGGTATATGGTTCAAAGGTGCTGCCGCTCACATACGTGAGACGTTGGTTGCAGAGTTACATAAGATGTAGCTTGAGGCAACGTTGACAGTTCCATGCATGTCACGTGTCTACTTCTGTTCCGCCACTGCCGCTACGGGAACTGAAACAGTTACTAGCAGCCTGCCAGCGCAACCGGTATAATAAGAGTCTCAGCTTCACGTGATCAAGCTGTTCTACGTTGAACCACAGAAGCTTAAATCGAAACCCTGTTTCAATTATTCTTCTCCTACTAGTGCTTAGAATTTGGGAAAAGTCTACTTGTATGAAAAAGGTATTGCATCAAGGCCCGGGGGCACTGTCACCGAACTTTAGGGTATGTTTAAAATTTTGAGAAAAGGCACCATGACTATGCTATTGGCTCAGGATACAAAATGGAATACATTAACTGATGTTATCTTTTCTTCTGAGAAAAATATCAAGGAAATATCAAAACAACTTGCGCCGATAATGACTCAAATTCTCTATACCACCCTCAACTTCCTGACTCCTTTTGTGGTATTCTTCTTCGGCTTCTTCTTTCCTGATGTGAATGCCGCTGCGGCGGCGTGGTCTCTCCCAAGGTTGTCAAGATCTTTCACTTTGTAAATTCGCACGATCCAGTTCTCAGAGGTAAAAGCTTCCTCTATACCGGGATTAGTACTGGGCTATATTGAAACTTGTGACTTCAACTTACCGAGTGTGCTAAGTACAGGACCCTGAACAGGAAGCCTGGCTCCACGTACACGATCCTGGGCCTGCCCTGGGGGGAACAGCTTGTTGTAGTTGTAGTATGACATCTTGTACATCAAACTGTTTTTCATGGTGTCGGTGGCTTGCTCATCGACTTTGTATTCGCCTCTAGCGGTAAAAAAATCTCGCTCCCTGACTTCGTCTGGCCAAATTCCTTCGGCGATACGCACCATCCATAGGAACTTTACAGGAAGAAGTACGTTAGTATGTCTATAATTGACCAGCGAAGGATTATGATGCTTACCTTGTTCATGTCATCTCCAGAATAGCCCAATAGACCCCCAAAGATCACCAAAACATAGTCCACATCGTGCTTCCTGAGAATTGGATAGCTCACTTCCTCGCGGCAGCTCATGGCCTTTCCAACAGTTGCAATGTGTGTGTTGTTCCATGTGTTATTGTCAACCAGGGTTGTTCTGTCGGCCATGCCACCAATTTGATAACCGTAGTCCCACCAACTCATAATCTTTGCATCTGCAGCGGTATTCTTTCGCAGCCAGTAGTATGCCTCTCTGTAATCATCAATGATGTGCTGGCTGCCGTCCGGAAGTCGGGAGGCCAGTACAACAGATGGAGAGGAATACGCATTAGAAGTAACCCAGGTGCAGTGTTGGACGAACAGAAAAAGGTAAATGGTGAATGAGCCAACGACCAAAAGCTTGGATGTGCTGCTATAAATTCCAACAATTTCACCCTTTGCAGCGTTGAGAATATTGCGCTTCTTCGCGGTGCTCGGGGCTGAGGTTGAGTCTGTGCTCTGAGTAGACCCTGAGGCTGGTTCGGTAGGGGCCTTTATAGTCAAGTAGGTATCAAGAATGCTTGAAAGGGCAACAGCGGAGGCGACACAGACACAGGGGGTTAATGTCAACATCAAACGAACCATAACGCCTGCAAAGTAACTTGCCATAATGCCGTAGATGATGACGAAGACATGCTCGTCATGAAGTTTGTCGAAACACATATAAACACCAGCAGGAAACAGCCAGATTAACATCTCAAGATCAAAGAAGAAAGATGGCCATGCTGTTGGCTGATGCTCGGAGACAGACGCAATAATGGGAATGTGAATCTTCGCATAGCCGGTATCCCATAAAGAATAGAAGCGCCCGCTCCACGGTGCGATCACTCCGGAGTAGGTTAGAGACACTAGAGCAGTGGCTGATAGGAAAAATGCAAAAACTACGAAAGCCCGAAGGAGAGTTTGGAATTGCTTGGAAGGGATTTGAGCGCGAACAAACTCAACGAAGGCGACGATCTGGAGAAGACCAAACACACCTATACGTTATATATCAATACATGGATTGAATCATTGCGACAGGGTAACATACCAAGAGCAGCCATGTGCTCAGATGATCGAATAGGCAAAAAGCCCACAAAAGGAATTTGCATACTTCCCAATGTTCCCAAGGCATACCAGCTGGAGTAAGCTACATATAACCTGGGCGAATACCTACCCATCAAGATCAAGACGAAGCCATGAAGTGGAATCATGTTCGTGATGAAAACGTAGCCACCCCATGCGGCAACCATGTAGAAGTAAAAGAGCGCACATAGGCCACCCCAGAAGGCACTTCCTAGCTTGAGTGCCTTAATCCAGAGATAAAAAGTGAACATGAGTAGAAAAATGGCAATGGCTTCATTATCATAGGAACCAGCAACAGAACGAGAAATATATCCAGGCGCAATTCCAATGAAAGCTGCAGCCAAAAGACCAGCAGATTCATCTTTCAATTCCTTGGTGAACAAGTAGGTAGCAAAAGCTGTCAAACCAGAGAATGCTGGCGCCAATAGCACACAGATGTTTCGAATGTCCACAGGAAGCCTGAGAAATCGTAGAATGTGATAGATAGCTCCTGAAGTGACCATGAGGCCTGGATAGAGCGTTCCGCCAGTAACGCGGCCAAGTGGATGCCATGTTCCTGTGACAGCAATTGAGTGATGGATGTCCCAAAAACAGAATTTTAAGGATACATACGATCATCGAACCAATCCCAGAAGTTGTAGAAACCGTTCTTAACTAGATATTTCGTTGCTCGGAAGTTGAACCATGGGTCAACTGCGGAATTCAATTAGCTTCCCAAGCTCTCAATTGTGGTTCCCAGAGGTAATGGTGAGGTCGCACACTCATGTATTATACTCTCAAAACCTAGAAGCGCCTAATTAGCTGTTGCTTTGATGATTGGGCCCGTTTGGGCAACGCAGTCGAGCTTCAAGTGAGAAACTTACGTATAACGGAAAAGAGACGACTGGCAATCGCCGCCGCGGCGATAGTAACTAATATGATGAATTTAAGAAGGGACCGTAGATTCCTGGCGGAATCGTCCTTGAGAAGGGCGTCTAGGGCCGTCATTGTTCGCGGATTGCTGTTGGGGGCGTATTGGCAGGAGAGCTCCTGCCAGGCATAACTTCCCAAGAACAATTTCGTGCAACTGGCTTTGTATGTGGACTGTCTGGCCTCTTCGGCGCCGGGGACGAGATGTACGCGGCCGCGTCAGCAGCCCTGTAGACATCAGCACTAGCTCGCAATGCGGCTGCTATCCTGGTTGACCGATACAAGCAGCACTGATTCCCCCCCCCCCACATTACAGAGCCGCATTCCCTCCACGGCATATCCCATTGTACCAAGTTTATCATATCGCCGGCTATCCGAGCAGCCTTCAGCCTGCATACGAGATCTATCTTATCGCTCGCACCCCAAAAGCCATCTTATTACTGCGAACATGGCTTCGAAACCAGAACTTACCCTCGAATATATTGCGTCTCTCACAACCAGCACTGAGGTTACTCCACAGGCACTAGTAGAGCTTCTGGCGGACCTGGAAGCATCTGCCTTGACTGCACCACGCAACGAACAAAGTAGGGAGCTTCTCTCGACATATTACAGTGTATTGCTCTTATCGCTATTGCTGGTAGACGATATGTAAGACCCCAAACTCCTTCTGAGAACGAGAGCCTCAATTTACCTTGCCTTGTTCAGAAATGAAGCTCGATTCCTCTCGAAACGGATAGCTTCCAGTCTCATACCAAATGCCCCGAGCAACGTCTCACCACCACTATCTGAACTCACAGCGTATCCCCTCATTCCTCTGACATATAACCTACTGCGAGCGGTGTACACAAGGTCTTATAGCACAATCTATGATATCTTGCTTGAGACCCCCTGGCCCCCCATAATCGAGCCAGTTGCAATGGCCTTTTTAGAACACTTCCGCCGCAAAACTTTCAAGCTTCTCTCGTATGCATACACAACAATCACTCCGTCACAAGCAGCGAAATATCTTGGCTTCGTCGATAGTGAGAAGGCAATCCTAGAGAAGCTGCTCGCAGAAGGGTGGGAATGGGATGGAGATCAGGGACTGTTGAAGACTGTCGTTAAAGAGGGCGGAGAAGATCTCGTAGGCGGGGTAATAGTTGGGTCTGGTGTTATAGCAGGAGGGGAACCGGGAAAGGATGGAAGGATAAAGAGACTCACTGGTCTTGTCACTCACCTAACTGAGCTATGAAAGTGAACGAAATATCATGATTGCAGAATTAAGCAAAAGTGCAACGCAATTAACTGGGTTGGAGTTATGGGGGCTTTTTTCCTTTTTGCACTCACGGTTCAATAATGGTTCTCGCATGTCCTGGTTTTCATAGATTTGGGAGCTTGCTGTGCTGCTAATACATGCACCTTCTCTGGAATAAGAGCGCCCTCTGAAGCAATTATATCGTCAAAAGTCTATTTGGTTGAACTTTTCCCCGTACATAATCCCCATATCCCCCGTCTAACTACCATTTACGAATCTTGCTTTGGGTTTGACGCTCAGAAAACTATACAAAAATATGCTGAACAACATCCTTTGAACTCTGCACGAACATTATCCGCATAAGGAATGAATAAAGCCCAGCGATCCTCCTCAACCGTTCATCTTCAAGATCGAGAATATAAACGCAACGAAAAAGGAACTATGTGTATATTCCCGCACTCCTGTACTCCATGACTATACCAATTCGCATTACACTCAATCTTCTAATGTTTGGACTCGGCTTCTATGCTTTTGAGGAACGCCTCTAGATCAAATCTGGAGTCATTAGGGTCGGTGATAACTGGAGAGGTGTTTGTGTGAGCTAGCACGTCCAATTGTGAACAATGGATCTTAGGAGTAAATTATTACCTCCGGAAGTTGATTTCGGTGAGTGCCTATTAGCCCATTCAGCCTTGGCCTGTCGGATTAAGGCTTCCTTATGGGCATATTCTGCAGCGTCCTTTGCCTTCTCGGCTCGGTTATAGATTGTGCGTTGATGGAGAAAGCCATAGACAATTCCAGCCCCGAGAGCGGTGTAACGGAGAACCTATTTTTGCGAATTTGGAAAAGCAGCATTAGTCTCAGGCGGGAGGTTTGCTAGTTGCGAAGCGAAAGTGGCAAGTGCGACTGTCACCGAAGTAATTGGGTATGGCGATATTTGCGCCCGGCGATGGGGACCAGGAGGGTCGGAAGATAAGCAGCTCTGATGGGAAGAAGGGGGGTCATCAACGTACATTGACAGCCGGTGATGCCATTGCTGGTATATTCCAATAACGAAAGATGTTTCCGCTAGAGACGATAACAATGGGTACTAGCGGGGCGCGATGGCTTCGGCGGAGGAGGGGGGGGGGGGGTCGTAGTAGAATGCAAGGGAGTGAAGGATGTCCTGCGAATGAGGTGATAATAAGATTTCTTCGGGCGCCGGCAATTGGTGCCTGGCTTGCATTCGCGGAAGGCGCAAAATGTAATGAGGCGTATTCCCGAGCTGTTTCTGCGGTCCATCTGTGCATTGTATGCAGTCCATCACAGGCTTGCATAAAAATGCATCACGTGACCAAAGGCCCTGCATCCATACACAGCTTCACTGTTACAGCTAAGCTTCTAATCCCCCTTCCCCACCCACCACGACCCCCCCGCTACGCTTCTCCCCCACACCCCGAACCACAGCACCCAATAGAGAGACAGCACTTGCCAAAGCGATGAGCAGAGAGGGCTATCGGGATCAGATTGCACAGAAACGTGCCAAGCTTGAAGCTATCAAGCGTGCACGAGAGGCCCACCAGAAGCAGACCCCTTTCGGCATTTGGAAGGGTAGTGGAGATGCCGCAGATGTATGTCCGCTAAACCATCTACTCTGTTTTGTTCAAACTTTGCTAATTCCAAGGGTCATCACATATGTGTAGCTCGGTCTAGGATCCATCGGGTCACCAGGCAGATCAACAGAGTCCAGACGACAGGAAATCGATGAATTGGTGGAGAGTTTGGTCGGGGCCAACAGGCCCAAAGGGAGTAGGCCTGGCTCCGTTGTATCAGCGGCAGAGAGTGGATTCTCGGATGCCACCTCTCCAACTTTAGCGTGCGTTTTCACAGTGTCTTAGTCGTCCTGGTGAAACTAATAGTTTATCTTATCCAGGGGCACAGCAACAGATATTGCATCGTTATCCATCCAGACGCTTTCGACAGCGCCATTTCAAGTCTTATATGATGCCCCGCCATCTCCAGTTCGTGAAATCGTCACGTACAGCAAAGAAGTCCAGACCCTAGACGACTGGGAACCACCAGAGCCACCACCACAGGAGGATACTGTGGATACCCGGAGGCATTCAAAGTTATCAGATGAGCAGCTCCGAGAACAACTACGGAAAGAGATTGAGGAGGAGTTGAGGACAATTCAGGAAAATGCGACACAAGAAAATGGTCAACCTCTCACTTCAGGGCTTGGGCTGAACGGGAGCATCTTTATAAGAGAGTTAACGGATGAGGAGAAAACTGCTATTACAAAGTCAGAGGACTTTGTTGACTTCATAGAACGATCGTCAAAGGTAGTTGAAAGGGCTTTGGATTTGGACATGGAATATGACATTCTGGCAGATTACGGACATGGAGGGTTTGGGGATGATGATGCAGAATCTGGGCGAAGAATCAGGGAAGTAGCCCACTTTTACGACGAAAAGTGGTCAAAGAAAAGGATGATTAGTGATTTGCATTGGTCTAAAAAGGTATACAGTGATCGAAGCTACCTTTTGCCATACGGAAGCGGCGTACTAATATTTCTCTGGTGTGCTGCAGTACACTGAACTTGTGCTGGCATCATATACCAAAAACCCCTCTGCACCACATGATCCTGACGGACTTATTCAAGTCTGGAGTATGCATCTTCATAGTCGACCAGAATTTGTGTTCCATGCACAGGTATATACGATCTCCACTCACTGGCTAACCATGTGATGTTAATGAGCTATTCAGAGTGATGTTCTAACAGCTCGTTTCTCACCATTCCATCCAAACCTCATCGTTGGTGGCACCTACAGCGGCCAAGTCATGCTCTGGGACACACGCGCCAAGTCCCAGCCTATCCTTCGCACCCCATTGACTGGCTCAGGCCACACTCATCCAGTGTACTCCGTGGCCATCGTGGGTACCCAGAACGCAAATAACATTTTGAGCTGCTCGACGGATGGGGTCGTGTGCTCATGGACAGTCGATATGCTTGCGCAGCCCCAGGAAATGCTTGAGCTTTCAACTCCGCCACCAGCAAAGTCAGATGATCTAGCACCAACGTGTATAGGATTCCCGCACTCTGATCCAACGTACTTCTTGGTCGGGACGGAGGAGGGCACTATATACCCGTGCCATCGCTACGACCGCGCAGGAGCCAAGGCAGGTGTCGAGCCAAGGATTTTGTACCGTGGACACTCTGCACCGGTCATGTCAGTCGAGTTCCATCCCGGTAAAGGGCCAGTCGACTTTGGGGACCTGGTGCTCTCCAGCTCACTAGATTGGTCCGTGAAGCTATGGAAAGCACGTCCACCTGCCGCTACAGCTGGTGCAGCAACAACCACAACAAATACCGCCGCCCCGGCAGTAACGTCTTCGGCCGCGCCCGTTCCGAGCCAGTATAACAGCGTCTCTGCACAACCGATACTCGAATTCAATCGCGAGGACGTGGTCTATGACGCGAAATGGAATCCGCACAAGCCCGGCATGTTTGGACTTGTTGACGGCGCGGGGCAACTTGAGATATGGGATATTACACTCGACACGGAGGTTCCCGTGTGTAAGGCTACGCCCAGCACGAGGGTAGGAGTAACACAATTGACCAAGAGTCTAAATAAGTTGGCGTGGGAGCATGAAGAAGGGAAGAAGGTGGCAGTGGGGGGATTAGATGGTATGATTACGGTGTTTGAGGTCGCAGCGGAAGCGGCGAGGAATGAAGAGTGGAGTGCGGTGAAAAGAGTGTTGGGGAGAGCAGAAGGGGGCCTAGGGAAGTGATGAGCGAGATAAAGGATGTGAATGAGAGGAGTGAGGAGTGAATGCTGATATCGGTAGGAAAACTTAGAGAGGGTGTACGCATGTGCGATGAGTTTTTGAGTGCATGTAATGAAGCTACTTTGGAGGAATACAATCTTTGTAAGGCTTTGTAAATGTGAGAGAACTGAACATCAAATACCAATCAAACACCAAATATCAAATGTCCATTTTTATCCTCTTTTGAATATTGGCAGAGAAATCACGCGAACTCAGTGCCACCATTTCCAGTTATAGCAGAAAAGTGTAGTTGATCCCATGCCGGCTCATTGCTCGCTCGGAATTCGGGGTAGCACTAAAACAGGTGAGTACAAATCGCTTAAGTGGTAACTTATATTCTTGTTTTACCAGGCAGTCACTACTGATTCACTTGATCACTCACTCAAAGCAAACGTATATCAGGCAAAGGGAAAAAAAAAGGGGAAAAAAAAGGATCGGACGGGGACAGATGGACCAAGGCGTGGGGGGTCAAAGTAAGTAGGGCCAAATGCAGCGAGCAAAAAATAATCAAAATAGGAAATAAACCATGGCGCAGGGTTGAGGAACTTAAAACAGAAATAAAATAATAATAAGGCTGATAAAGGTACGTTATAAGAATATAACTAGGTGCGTATGCATTTCTGTATACTTACGTACCGTGGTTTCAATCGCTCAATGACGATATGTTAAAAATTTGATGAAAGTTTGAAAACGGAAGGAAAAAAAATTGTACGATGGCGGTTAATGACGGTGTTGTATTACGATGGAGCAAAGGAGAAGATGTAGTGGGATAAATATAATAAGAAAAGTAATAAAAGTAAATAAACTGGGGGTAGAACAAGTTCAAGGGAGCTATATAAAAGGAACAAAGACGATGACAATGTTCGATGGAGTTCCAAAAAGTACAGAAGGCAAAAAGAAAGAGACAAAATGGAAAATCTCGCACGAAAGTTAGAGTAGGCAGCCATTTAAAATCCAAATGGATTGTCCGGAGCTGTTGTTTTAGATAATGGTTAGCATATATAAAAGAAAATAAGTCAAGAGTGAAGATGGATGTACTTACTAGCTTGGCTCAGATTCGCCCTCTTCCCTGTCGGCTGTGGCGTCAACTTCGACTGTCCAGGCGTTACACCAAACCTGACCGGAGGTGGTGGACCAGTCGGCTGGGGCTTCAATGGCTGCATAGCACCTTGGTTCGTCACTCCTGTTTGAGTCGGAACCAGCGGCGGCGGGAGCAGCGAATTCACTGGCAATGTAACCGGCCTGTTCTGCTGGAACCCACCCATAGCCATACCCATACCCGTTGGCTGGTTAACCAGACCTGACTGAGAAATACTGGTAGGTTGGTTGATAAGACCCGGGAAGCTTGGGCCCGGCATGGTAGGCTGTGGCGCTTGTATAGTTGGTAGCCCATTCACGAACCCGGAGGACTGTTGAGGCGGTGGCTGAAAGGCGGTTGCCATAGGCAAGAGCGGTTTTGCAGCCATTCCAGTCATCTGTGCTATTATCGCGGCTTGTGTCTGCTGGAGAGATTGTTGCTGTTGCGCAATCTGTTGCAATCTCATTTCGTGCAGCTGTTCAGCCATGCTAAGCTGTCCCGGAGGTGCAGCAGACGTTAGAGGCAGCCCAGTCAAATGCGGAGTTATAGGAGGCAATACACCCATGTTGTTGGACTGGTAAGTTTGAGGAGCGGATATAGGCCTCTGTGGGGGTGGAGGTATTAGAGAATTTCCAGTTCCCACTTGCTGGGGAGCCGTTGGCCGTTGTCGCTGTGAGGCAGCAAATGTAGGGTTGGAGGGATGGAATTGCTGGTTCATTGATGGGTTGAACCCAGTTAGTTGTGGAGAAATTTGTTGCTGGGGTGGTTGGGAGATTGCAGGCGGCTGTGGTTGCGGAGGTTGAGGGACTGGCTGTGGTTGTGGAGGTGGTGGCTGATTCACGACAGTTGGCTGCAGCGGCGGTGTGGACAATGATAATTGCGACAAGTCCTGAAGTGCTGCAGAAACAGGGGCAGGTGGCACCTGGGGAGCAGCTGGAGGAGCAGCCTGTGCAGGGGCTGCTGGTGCTGATTCTAGTGCAGGCGCTGGAGCTGGAGCTGGAGGAGGGGTAGGTTCCTTTGGCGGTGGAGCTGCTTGTTTCGAAGGCTTAACTTCCCAAGCAGCATCGTCAAAGCCTCCAGTTGAACCCGAGGCTGATGATTTGCCAGTTCCAGCGGGAGGGGGTGAGGTTGACTTTAAGAATGCAGAAGGGTCTACTGTATCACTAGTGACAACAGCGGGAGCTGGTCGGCCCTTTCTGCTTGTATTGTTCTTCAGCACCCCACCGGGCCCACTAAACAATCCTCCAGATCCACCTTCACTCTCTGGGATGACTTCTGCACCACCAAAGCTAACCGCTTTCTTCCCACTATCCGAGCCATTGTTCCTTCCATATTTATTATCCAAAAATTTTACTGCTCTTAGGATATCACCTTCCTTCATACCAAGATTCCGCATACTTGCTGCGGTGAGGTCTGGTAAAAATGTCTCGTCCATATTTTCTTTCTGGAAGTTGTGTGCATATCTTTGGCAGTTTGCGAGATCGATACCACAGCCCAGGAAAAAGTCAAACCAGTCGTATTCATTCTTCTGTCCCTCAGGTCTTAATGACTTCTCGATAGTGATGCCAGATGCTGGCTTCTGCTGCTGCTGTGGTTGTCGTTGCGGTTCTGGCTGTTTCTTCTGAGATTGTTGACCCTGTTGAGTCTTAAAATAGGATAGAGGCTTATGATCCTCTAGTGAGACCCCAGTACGTCTTTCCACATAGTCCAAATCCTCTACAGACATCTTTCCAACAGGTACCGCAATCTTGACCCCATTACTCTTGTGAAGATGTATTTTCCCATCTTTATATCCAAGGAATTGAGCCTCAACTTTGAATGTACCGCTACGATCAGTCCAAGTCCGTAGTTTCGATGGATCAGGCTCTGTACAGTTTCAACTAATCAGCTCTATTATTTGAAACGCTCTTGCCCAAAATAATTTCTCTTTAGAAAAAGAAAATAAAGGATGAAGATGGGGGCAATACTAGTCTTAGCGGGTGCTGACTGATCACCAGCCCTCGAATCTCGCTTTCCTGCAAGGCTCGTTGTTCGCACGGGAAGCTGTACGCCCGACGGTAGGCTTGCGGATGAGCCTACACGCGCGTGGTCGCTCTTCGACTTTTCTTTCCTTAAACCGTCAATGCTTGGGGCAATATCCGTTCTCCCCCTCTCTATGTAACTACTTGGTACCACCCCTTCCTGACCATTAACAGTTCGCTTGACCAACCACCAGTCTGCATCCTTATCATCCAATATTGTCACCTCATCACCAGCAGCCACAGATACTTCATCTTGGCCCCCTGCCACGAAATCCCACAAGACGGTACCAATAGTGTCGGACCTCTTGTACTTAGGCTCAGCAGCATCGAGAACCTCTCGCAGTCCAGCAGCTCTAGCAGCACCATTAATCTCACCAAGTGCGGCAAAAATTTCCTGTGCTCCCTCCTTAGATCCCGCGTGAAGGTCCATTGCTTTCGTGGGATAGTTCACATCAATAAAGACGTGTTTATCCTCGAATGAGTAATTTAACAAATTCTCAATCGACCATTCCTGCCTTGGAAGGGTTGATTTATCCGGAATGAGGATGATACGTTCCGGGCCCAAAGCAAGCAGTGCAGCGTGCTTCTTCTTGCCTATAAGCTCTTGAACTGGGAAAGTTCGATAACCTGGCGGAATATGTGATGGTGATCCAGGCTCGACAGGATGTAGTCTGTCAGAATGATGACCTTGCTTGTGTCGCCGTTCATGAGGCGGTCGTTTCACAGGTAAATGGGGTCCATCGTCATCCGAGTCGGAATCCGAGTAGTGTCCAGAAAATCTTGTACGCTGCTGCATATGAGGTGAACGAGAATTATTTGAGCTTGGAGAGTGTCCGTGGTTAGCCGGCGGCTGCTGAGGAACTGTAGATAGCCTGTTTGCCGCCGAGGAGCTACCAACCATAGAAACTGGGCGTGGGGGAGTAGGTGGTGGAGGGCCGTCTGAGTCGTCATCATGTGGAGTTGGGAGAGGCTTTTCAAGATCCGGTGGGGCCAGCCCAGGTGATGGTGGAGCCTGAGCTGAGGGTGATCGTGTGCGAGGAGGTAAGGTCAATGATGCAGGAGGGACAGAAATCGCTGCTGGAGCGGCAGGAGCAGCGGGTGAAGCTGGCTCAGGAGCAGGAGAAGCTTCAACCGGTGCGTCTGTTACCATTTCAATATAGTTTGCTGGAGCAAAACCATACTCTCCATTGAAACCCACCAACGTCCAGTCCGGATCCTGCGTATCGTAGACGTCAAGCACCGTATCCTCCGTGAAGGAAATCTCCTCCTGTGTCTGGCGGGTATAGTCGTATGTTGCCTTTGCTTTACCAATTGGCTTGGCCTAAAATTATTGTAAAAGGTTCAACGTTAGGGGTGGGCATGTAAATTATATGCAACCATTTTCATATTCAAAGATTCTAATAAAATGAAACTCTTGCAACCGGTATGTTTCTGGGAGCTCGATCTGGACAGAAAGTGCTCCTGCAGTCTGGCAGGCACTGTGCAACTCACCTCTTCAATATAATTGCATGGCACCAGACCTTCAGGTTCCTCCTCGTCCGTAAATAGCGTGCGCTTTTTTGCCTTCCACCAGTCGTCCTCCGTTGACTTCTCCAGGACATATAGGAGGTCGCCTTCCTTCAAAGCGAGCTCCTGTTCACTCTGCGGAGTGTAGTCGTAGAGGACGACATATATGCCCAGAAAGTGCGAAGGCATCGTTCAGCGGGGAGGGGCGTGTCTCTCTGTGTAAACGCCTCGAGCTATGGCTGTATGGTGTGTTTGATGGTAGCGGTCGAAGTATGCGGTATAGGCACGCTGCGGTGGGAGGAGGTTGATCAAAAAAAGGATAGGGAGAGCGCTAATTACGACACCAAGTTGAGCCTCTTTAGGCGGAGGGGCACGGTGGGTTGGCAGGGTGCGGGAGCGTGAATTGCTCTAGCGAGAAGACGCGGCCACCGGGAGTTCAGCGAGCAACTGCTGATCAGGCTGACTCGGTGGGGGCAGATCCAAGATGCAAGGCTACACCAGTGATGCGTCAGATTATGCGCCGCGACGATTTGAGGGAGGGAGGGGGAGTTCTTTGCGCATCAGTCTAGAAGCAGAGACAACATACGGGGAGAGAGCAGCTGCTGAATTGGACAGTATGAATCCAGTGTACTGACAGAGGAGAGGATATGGGACGTATCGCTAGGGAAATTGGAGGCTGGGTGAGGGGAGGGGGGGGGGGGGGGGATGGGGGAGGATCCTGAAGAAAGTACGGAGTACGGGCTACGAGAAAGCGGCACACGCACACGCAGGGCCGAAGCGCAAGCACCGCCGGACGGAGCGCTGGGTGCCAGCCCGGCGCCATGCAATGCAGCTGTGCTGAAAGGGGGTGCATATGCACTGGAATATGCCCTGCGCCAGCTCCCACACTACTGCATGGTCACGTGAGCAATGCATGCAGCCCACAACGACATTGTTGCGCCACGTAACACGACTACGGACAAGCGGATTGTCATCCGGGCCGAGCTGAGAGTGACATGCCAAGCGGATCCTGATCAGCAGCAGTCAAACTCACATGTCAGCCATCACGCCCTTCCAGAGTACTAGTACGTCTAACACGTGGAGCGGTACAATTCTAGGCTTAAGCTCCCCTCCCACACAATTGCTTTTTGGTGCCTGACGGTGCCTTTGGGCCACCGGACTACTTACTTGCATCGTAGCAGCGCATTAGCTGAGCCCAGAGGGCTGCTCGTTGACTACGTGCGCATATGGAGCTCTGCCCCCAAATACACACGATACCTCACTCCCATGTATTCAAACGCATTATCATTGCTTAGCACACCAGTCATCCAAGAGAAGGTTTGATAAAAGCAAAAAGCACAAATGTATTAGTACCAGCGACTTGAAAAACCTTCATATGACTTTTTTACAAGATCGGCCTGTTCCTTGTCTTGTCTGAAGATGGGCCCTGCTGTACTCCATCCTGCCCTATCATACCTACGCCCCACTAGCCACCAATATGATACCATTAGAACTTTTCGTGTGTGTGGGAAACAGCGCTAGTTTCAAGATCGATATTCGAAACTCGTACCTCCGCGGGGAAGGCTAGCATCAGTTATGTATCTCTAGGATACTTCGGGATTATACCACATGGGGGGGATAACATGTGATCCAAGGAATCTGTGACTTGAGACTGTACTGTACCTGGCAGCATGCATGGCATCCATCACTAGTTGCTGGGGGGGTGAATCATAATTGTCATTATAGCACTCCAGAAAAATTTACCTATACTACTAGTCTTCAAAACAAACGAATGAATGGTCTGCAGATTAGAGTTATCTGAAGATTCAAGTTGCGATTGGATTGATATCCGGCTGCATGTCTGAACGTTTTCAGGGGGGGGTGGTTTCGCAGGGGCGCTCCATAACCTAGCAGCTCTTGCCGCTGAAGCTTTCGATTGAGGGTCTTGGTGACTTTAGAAGTGATGGATGCCGTCGAAAGACGTGTGCGCAAGTATTACTCACATGTTTTTACATTTGTGCAGATACATTTCGTGCAGATGTGTCTTTAGCGCAGACTGTACTGTACTCATACTCATGAAGGAGTTGACCAATCCTCCTCTCCTTCCCAAGCACCATACCATATGGATCTCAGCGTGACGGGGATTGGGTTCTGAAAGTCGGGAGCAAGACGTCGGGCTGGCTGCGACGGACAAGCACTAAGCCTCGCGCGCGCTGGGCCCCGGCCACGGCGGGACCAGGGCAAGCGGCGCTGCACCACCCGACACCACCCTTCTGTCCGGCTGCGCTCCCTTCGCCCGAGGCTTCAAGCTCCGGCTTTAAGCACCAGCTTCAAGCTCCAGCTTAAGCATGCCTGGCCTGCTGACCTGTACTATGTAGTACTCGAGTACAGCCCCTTGCCCCTTGCTCAAGCCCGTCCTCTGGTGCTTAGCACCTGGGCCAAGAGGCGACGGGGAAAGAGCCGGCAGAGGCCCCATGTGCGGTGCTCCGCATGCAACGTACCGGTACCATACTCGAGTATCATATTCATATGGCGCGCCGCCCGCTGCCCACAAACCGCCGCACGCACCCCACGTGCCGCTGCGTGGGCCGCTGGCTTGGTGAGTGCGCCCCAGAAACCTCCGTCAGAATGTCTCCCCCGTGAAGCCGCTATATATCCGCGTGCGAGCGCGGCCGGGCAGAAGCGAAATGGACCCTTGGCAAGTACTGTACTTACAGCGTGCGAGACACGAGTGAACCAGCACGCATCGCGGGGTGTATGATATGATATGATATGAAGCGGGCTCTGCCATAACACGGCGGTGGCGCGACTGCGGTGACTAGGGTGGCCCAGCAGAGGCAGAGACGCTGCAGCTGCAGAACCTTCCATCGTCACCCATATCATAGTTGATCAGAGCGCAGCTGCTTCTTGCCTTTTGCTCCCCCCCCACCCTGGAACGTGGATATACGTAGTCCTGAAATACTCCGCCCTCCAGTCCGCCCAGCCGCCCTCTCCGCCCCCCCCCCCCCCCCCCCCCCCCCGCTGCCTTCCCCTCGCCCCGTCACTCAGCCTCCATCATATATACCCTCCTCCTCCCCGCCGCCCTCCTTCTCCAGCGCTCCCTCAGTTGCTCTTCCTCGGCTTGCCTTTCCCCAACATCTCCAGCACACCCCCCCCCCCCCATCCCAGCGCCTTATCTAATCTGCGGTAGGGATCATTGCGCAGTGCATCTTGCAGGCCGGCCAAAGCAACTGTGTTACTTAGTGGGGGCAACTGCACGTTACTGCAAAAGGAAGGATCCATTCACGGCGCTGCACTCGGTGAACGGCACGCTCTATAATAAAATATATATAGATTTTCTTCGGACTCGGAATCCCCCAAATTCTAAGAACGGAGGCCCTAACGAGCGGCCTTACACACTTGTCACTGCTCTGTGCACCCCCTACGGTGTATCTCACCTGCACAGCAACATCAGCGCAAGGGCAAACTCGGAAATCTTAACAATCTCTCGATCACCATGGCATCAACAATACCTCATCCCTTCGTCGAGGAGCTCCTTCCCCCGTTGCTTGCCCACATTCCAATTGCCTTTTCCTCACCACAGGCGCTTCCTTCCCTACTCCCTCTTCTCGCCCCAATTCTACGGCAACGGGTACAACTACTTTCCGGCGGGCCCAGCGATGGATACACTTCTCTCTCAGCATCAGATTCATGGTTAAGATTACTCACATGGACTGGCGACGGCGCTGAGTTATGCAATTCGCTTGCCAATCAAGACTTTTCTCCGCATCCAAGCGGGGAGTTTGAGATTGGGGACTACAATTTCAAAGGCGTGAGGCGCAGCGATGTGGAGACCCTCAAGGCTGCAGTAGAGCTATTGGAGAGGAACTTCGAGGTAGAATACGTGTGGGTAGAGGAAAAGGAAGACAAAGACGAAGGCGCCGGATGGAAAATTATGGACGTGCATTTGATGAAGGATAGTCGGGAGGAAGACAAATGGTACCCTACTGTCAGCGCCGCCGAGGAGGCATTCTTGAAATCTGTGGAGTGGAAGAAACCAGCAGAGATACTGCCGGTGAAGGAAACGCAATTAGTCCCATCAGCGCCGGCAAATCAGGATCCATATAACCAGTCTGAGAATGGTGACGATGAGGACGACTCATACTGGGACATGTACGATCGGTCTCCCGCACGGACGCCGGCCGTGCAGCATCAGAACCCGGATCCGTCGGAAGACGAGTACTTTGCAAGGTACTCGAATGTTTCCCCAGCCCTTGATCGCTCAGACGCATCTTCGTCCCCTTCAGCATACGGGTTCACCACAGTCCCAACTACAACCACGCAGCAGGCGCCACCCCCACCACAACTACAGCCAACTACCATACTTTCACCCATGCCTCCCTTCACAGTCCCTATGTCCCCTCCGCATTCATCCCCCTCCAAACCCGCCTCCCCAACCTCCTCCACTCCTCCCCCCTTCACCACCACCAGCACCTCCACCATAAATGAAAAGCTCCCAGTCAAAGCCGAGCCCGAAGTGCAGACACATTCTCCTCGCGCTACCTCTCCCTCTCAAAGCGCGCGTGCGGCTGTAGATGCGCTAGAGCAGAGCGCTACCATCGCCCTGCAGGCGGAGGTAGGCATCAAGCAGCACATATCGACATCGTTGAAGAGTTTGTACAGGCTGGCGAGGGTGTCGGGGATTAGTAGGGAGGAGTTTCAGAGGGTAGTGGAGATAGAATTGAGGGTGTTGGAGATGGTGGAGGAAGAGGAGGAAGGGGGAAGCTGGTAAGGTTCAATCTTGCGCAGAAGGAGGAAGAGAAAAAGGCGAGGGCAGGGTTGAGATATTCGATGTTTCTAGTTCGATCTCTTGAATATTGGTTGGGATTATGTGTATCACTTTTTTTTTTTTCTTCTATTGGAGCAGTAAGGTTCCTGTGGTAGTATGAGTACAGATTTGTATTGATCTTCATGTTCTGGTACTGCATATTTGTATCATATTGAACTACTTGTACATTTTGATTTCAGGCAGATTTCACGGCATTTGTTGACACCATCTTTATATTTTCGTTTAAAAAAAAAGAAAAAAAGTTTTGTATTTTTGAATTTAGCCGTCAAGCAAACATTGTTGGTGCTTCCCAATTTTTTTTTCCCCCTTTGTTATATATGATGTGAACCCCAAACTGATAGTTGAGTTGATCGATATTGATGCTCATTGACTTGTATTCTCGTAAAAAAACCAACTGGCCTCGGCCAGCCCAACCTCACTTGACATCGATAATTATAGCTCTGTGGTTCTATCCCTCTTGGCGTTATGTATTGTGCATCTGACAAACTTACTGTCACTGAGGATAAACATACTACCGAAAACGGCTATTTCCATATACGGTAAATCTCCTACATAGAGCTAGATCCCTCCCCCCGACTCCTCTTCAAACGCAACAAGTGTGAATGGAAGTGGATGAAGGAGGTAGAATAAGGTTTTCTCCGGGGGAAGCTCGTTTTTCTCCTTTTTTATTATCTATATTCTAAAATACGTATGTCAAAAATGTGAAACACGGTCAACGACAGTTATATAGACTTTAGGTTCTCACTCAGACTCCTCTTCCTCGAGTAAGTGAGTCCTTACAAAAGTAAACAGTTTCAAATGATGGTAACTCCGTACTCTAGCTTCAGTTGATATGAATCCTAAACTTCATTTCGATTCAATTGATATATTCGCCCCCCCCCATCCAAAAAAACATGACCATGACCCCAGAAATAACTATGGAGCAAAAAAAACCACAGAATATTTTGGCACCATATGCAAATGAAGGCCAAAAAAAGAAGAAAAGAAAGAAAAGAATTGGTAATAAACAATAAGCATTTTTCCTCTAAGGAAGAAATAAACTACGAACAAGAACATGAAACACAAACTAGTAATGGGAATACATAGAAAGACAAAACACCATGAATCAAAATAAAATCAAAAAACAGGAACCTTCTACCAGTACTTGCGTCTTTCTCCCACTTCCACTCCAACTTCTCCCTCAACTACCTACTCATCCAATCTCGCCCATTTTGCCTGATTTTAGATCCAAGTCATATTCCCGCTAGCAATGCCCCCATTTCTTTCTCTTCCTTGCCTCCACTCTTTTACCAGCAAATTCCATGCACCTGTCTTCGCATAGCCATCTCAACCTTACCCACTCCAATAAAGCAAGCAAGGCCTCGTCAAAATGTATGTAAACAACCAACTATAATGAACACACCGGACACAAAAATCAAAAACGATAAGAAAAAAGAAAAAAAAATTACTCCCAGCCTATTTACACCCCACGTTCTCCGATCCAGATATACAGATGATACCCCAGGAGAAATACACAAAGAAAATAAAATGGGCACGCACAATGGAGATACTACTGAACATACATACACAAAAGTACAAGAGATAACCACACCAACACTATGATGTTAAGGAAGCCAAAGGAAAGAGGAAATGAAGCCCCACAGATGATAATAAGAATGGATAACAAAAAAGGATGCTACAAATGCGCCAGATAAGTCAATTATGGACATTTTTGTTCAGCACAGCAGACAGCAAAAGAAAAAAAAAAAGCGATGAAATAGAAAGTCTAAAGTCTTTTCATACATAACCTTTCCCCACGGGAGCATACCGCGCTATACCTAATGGCTGCAAGCCGCCTATTTCTTTGTCGTCCATCATTCGTGACCGTTCGGGGCCAATTAAGGAACTCTCCCCCGGCTCCAGACTACTTCCGCGGGGCCCGTATGATTGGTGGAGATGCGGATGCTGGAGTCCATGTATGTGTGCCTGCGGCGGCGGTGCGGGTCGGTAGGTATGCAGTGGTGATCGGTTTGCGTGCGACATGGACTGTGGTGGATGTAGCCCAAGGGTGTGGTGGCCTGCTTGCTCGAGTTTTATAGGTTCCGAATTATGTAATAAGGCTGACAATGGGAGAGGCATGACTGGCGACATGTGGGTCGCAGGATTTGGGATAGACGTAGACGTGCCGGCAGCGCGTCGCTGTGATATGGACTGGTCCTGTGCCAGATGTGACATGTGGTGGTGATGCGAATGGGAATGAGAATGGTGATGGTGATGATGATGCGTTGCTTGTGATATGGTTTGGGGTGGTGATGGCGGCGCCGTCCTGTTGCCCCAGTGTGAACGTGGCAGATCTTGGTAATCGTCCAGCCCTCGGGACATACCCCCTCGCATGGGTGCTCGGGAGACAATCTGCATAGAAAGCTTGTTAGCATTATGTAAATATGCTAAGGCTGCATTAGCAAATAGGAAATCTTACCCCCATCGCCTCCAAATCTTGTTGCATCTCACTAGGGGCAGCACCCTTAACTTCTGGAGCTGCAGGGAATCCAATGTACTTGGCAATCCCGGCTAGGATCTGAACTTCCATATTATAAGCTTGCCGCTCTCTAATCCTCGTAGCTCGATCTTCAGATATTCGGTATGTGTAATCTTGCACAAACATTAGCAACTGTACAATTATCGGTTATACAGTGAAAGTGACATACCTTGCACCAGTGTATCACTCGCCCTCCTTTCTCTCTGTATTTGATAAAGCCCTTCACTAACGCGATCGAGATACCGTTCACGTATTTCCCTTACTTGCTGTCCATATTGTGAATGAAGTTGCGCTCTTGTTGCCTTCATTGCTGTTGTATGCGTTTGTAAGGAATATTTAAGCTGTGTATTATATAACCGTATTTTATCGTCCCTTCTTTTGTTTACAGCTTCCATCATAGCTAGAAGCTCGGGATGTGTGCCTTCATTCACAAGTCGCATTTCCTCTTCAATATCCGAAATGCGTTCCTCATACAATCTGCCACAATTAGTGAAAAGGATAATACACAATCAAAATATGAACATACTTGTCACGAAGTTTTGCAAATTCCAGTTCAATCTGTGTCAAGGCATCCATTGCTGCTTTACGCTTCTGTAATTTTTCGGCATCTAATTTATGCCATTAGAATGAAGCACGTATATGGAGGCGAAGTGAGGCTTACCTTCTTCCTCCTCTCGTGAGACTTCTGCACTTTCAGTAGTATCGTCTTCAGCCTCTTGAGGAGCCTCAGCAGCTGGCTCATTTTTCGAATCATCTTCAATTTCTACTTCTGCGGCAGTTTCGACAGTTGGTGGTGGGTCTGGTTCGGTATGGTCGTCCTCTGTGCGGCTGTCATCGCCATTGACGGGGGCTGGTGAAGGTGCAGCCTCAACGCCTTCCATAGGGCTAGTAGCTCGTTTATCTAATGTGCTATCTGCCGTGCCTTTGCTTTTCTTGCCTTTTTCCGAAAATGATGGGGGCTTAGCGGTCAGGGGAGTGGCAGGACGGCTTGTCTTATCTTCTGCTTTCACCTCTTTATGTGGAGTGTCGCCGTTATCCCTCTTTCTTTTCTTTGCAGGTTGGGAGTCTGCGTCTTCTGAAGCCAAATCTGCATCGGAACTCTTGGTAGGCTTTATATCGAGAGAGAGCTTAAGTGGAGCCGGCTTGTTTGCTGGCTGGTTATAGGTAAACACAGATTTAGGGGCGCCTTTCCTCGGAGAGTCTTCCAAACGTTCTGTTTCCGCCTCGGAATCTTCTAACTCGCTGAGACTTGATGTATCTGAAACGTGTGTATCATCATTGAAAACTGAGGTTTTTTGCTGGGGTACCTGGGGTGTTGTAGGTCTTTTGGAGTCACGAGAGCCTCGCCTTTTTATAGTTTCCACAAGAGCTTGGGCCTTGGGCTCTTGTGTCATTGGGGGAGGAGAGCCTTCGTCGGAGGGGGCTTCAGGAATTGGGGAAGGCTCCTTATGATTGTTGGACTCGTTGTTGTTGGTGTTGGAGTGCCTGCTAAAATTCCCTCCTGTAGTAGATGACAGAGGGCGAGAGGGGTTGTCTTGTCGACGGGCAGAGTGGTTTGAGAAGGACCGTGTCGGCTGTGCAGCTGGAGACGAATGTGCCGAACGTGTGCGCTTCAAAGGAAGTGGTTCTACACGCCGGACGAAAACATGCGATCAGCTGAAGGTGTAACCGTAGTTTGCCAAGGTTTTTACCAAATGATCAAGAGTGGGAAGTGAAGAGAGTGGGATTCTAGTGACTGAATAAACCTGTGGTGGGCTTACCTTGTTCTTCCAAGGCCAAGCTTGACGGGCGAGACCTTCTACCACGCTTCGATGCTGATCTCATAGTCTGAAGCGAAGCCGTGTCCTTCTTCGATGAGGATTAGGGTGCTGTGAGAAGAAAACGAGAAGGACGAGTGGGACGAGGAGGTGGTAAAGTGCCGTCACTCTTTCCAATTAGTTCAGTAGGTAGAATTGAATGATGGCTGCGTAGGTTCAGGGGTGTTCGGGAAGGCAGACAGCTAGGTGACTTGAAGTCGCGGGTGACCGAGGTGACCGAGCAAGAATGTAGGCGTAAAGTACAAGCGGTCTGGGAAAAAACGTTCAGGATGCGAGACAGACGAGGCCGCTAAGAGCAGGGCGGGAAGCGTCGACGGTAGCGTGACGGTGCTGGTAGTTCAAGGCAAGTTGATTCGGAAAGACAAGAGGCCGATTGCTGGGTTATCCCGCTTCGTGAATCTTTGAGGAGTGGAGCAGAGCGGGCAAGGAGCATGCGAGAGGAGCATGCGAGATTTGGCGGTGGGATGGGTGAACAGACTCTGAATGGGAGCGGACGTGGGCTGTGATGAGTGTACGTGTGAGAGTGCGAGTTTGTGTTGGGAATGTGGGGGTGGTTGTGTCGATGGAATGGCAGGCAGGAGTGTGGGAGTAGTACGGTTGTGTGTGTGTGTGTGTGTGGGGGGGGGGGGGGGGGGGGGGGGGGGTATTGCTTCCACTTTTTTTTGGTATTAGAGTTGTCTAGCACACACTGCAGGTTCTGGCGTCAGGACAGGATCGTTTCCTTTCAGCAATGGGGCATAATGGGAGGGCCGTGATCGAAATTAGTGTAGAGTCGGGTGGAATGAGTGCAGGCAGCGTTTCGGTGGAGGTATTTGCGTGTGCAGACAAGGCGGCGGCGGGCAGCAGCAGCAAGCAGAGGCGGAGGAGGAGCAGTAGGGCGAGAGCAAGCAGCAGGATGGATGGATGGATGGATGGATGGATGGATGTATGGACCGAATCAGAGAGGGCTCTGCGGGTGTGGTGTGTGTGGTGGATATGCAGCTGCCGGGGTGCTGGGGGTGGGAGGGGGGTACCCTGTGAGGCGCTGACGGTGACGGAGGGACAAGCAGAGACGTGCAGAATTCAGCGCGGAACACAGGGCCACTTGACGAGACGAGGCGATTGCGTGCGTGCGAGGCACGAGGAGAGGCCGGCAGAGTGGGACACGGACAGGGCAGGGCGCGCGGGCGGGCAGGATGGCGGCACGGCTGTGCGCGCTTCTCGCGGGGGGGGAGGGGCCGGTCGGGGACGGGCGGCCAGCGGGACGGGCACAGCAGAGGGCGGCAGCGGGGGCAGCAAGGGCGCCGGGCGCCGGGCGCTCGAGTCGGGGCCGGAGAGGCCTGAAGCGGCCACGGCGGCCACGGCGGCCACAGGCACGGCTGCGCTGCCGCTGCCGCTGCCGCTGCCGCCCTCGTGCGCGCGCACCATCCACCACATAGGCTATGTAAAGTAAGTAGGCACCGAGGACACAGGCATCCGTACACATGATGCAAAACCCGCAGGCGGCGAAGCTGCCCCCGCTGCCGAGCTGCCAGGCAGCACAGCAAGGTTTTGCGTTGCGTTCCCTCTCTCGTCTCGCTCGCCCTCTAAGCGCGCCCTCTGCTAGTTGTCCTGCCGGAGGCCCAGTCTGGCAACCAAACAAAGCCAAACCTGCCCACTGATGCCACGGCTCTTGAGATGATATCTGATAGTATCGGCCCTTCAGTGCGCCTCCATGTGAGCTGGGCCACACGCACCATTCCTACTGGCAACGCAGGATGCCAGTGTAGCTACAAGAAGAAGCACTAGTCGTATTATATTATACTCTCACAGCGCATACTTGGACCCAGCCGGCGTCCTCCCTCTGCGCAAGACATGTCACTGCCGCAGTTGCGAACCTGAGGACCCGCCCGTGTGAGAGGTGCGCTCCAATTATTGGCCGGCCAAGAGGCTTTGCTCGGAGCCCTCTGCAGCTGGACTACATGTACGTGAGGACATACGTATATCGATACTGGACGACACACGGGGATCAACGGCGTTCGGGATGATTGTGCATGAGGAGCGAAATCAGCGGTGCATGGACATGAACATGAACATGATTGCTATAGGTACAAGCGCCGGGACCGGTTGCATACCGAACCGGATCTTCCCGCTGGCTGTCGCAGGGTGTGGTAAGTATGGAGTAGAATACAGGCACACTGGTCACGAGACTACAGGCACAGCTCTGCTAGCTGCCCCCGCGTCAAGCCGACCCTGTAAGTAGACTTCACATCTTTGCTGGTAGCTTGATACACAAATCAAAATAGAGCAATAAGTAAATAATAAAAGACGAGTTAAAAGTAAACAAGGTTCAGATACCGCCTCAAGCCAATCCATGATATAACAGAAAAAAAAAAAAAAAAAAAAAGCTTGGAGCCTTGTTGCGTAAATCACACACCCCCGCGCAGGGCGCTAAAACAAACGTGCGATAGTGCCGTTACATCGTTGAGATACCGGGGACTAGTACCGATATGGACTCGCCTTGCTTCAATTTCCATTTCTTTTTTTACCTTCTTCTCCAACTTCTGCGGAGCCTCAATGTTGATGGTACCCAAAAGCATTTGCAGCAACCTCGCTTGAAGTCTGTCAAGACAAGGGTGCGCACGCTCCGATACGAACCCTTCACATATGCCAGTCCGCTCAATTGAGCGTTTCTTGGCTTTACCTTTCGCAGACACCTAACTGGAATAACCTCCCACTCCTACAGCTATGAGAAAGAGCAAAGAAAAGTCAACTCAGTCCAAGGCCTCAAAGACGGCGGAGGAAACACCATCAACGGGGCTCTCATTGACAGCCCCATCTAAAGCCATTGACCCTTCCCTGGCCTCCTTGTTTGGCTCTAGCGTGAGTAGTAGCTCAGCGCAAGCATTCATTTGAAGCAATTCCGTCCTGACGTGCTTGTGCTTCATTCCAGCTTGGGCCTGTCAAAGCATCAGAGAGGACCTACATACCGTTTGTGGCGAAAAGGGCGCCAACAGCAGAAGAGGATGAGGATTCGACCACTGCCGATAATCAGAGCTCTGGGCAAGAAGCGGATGGGGGTTCAGGCAGTTCTAGCCAGGATGAAGACGTGGAAAGTTTACAGAAAGCAACTGGCAGTAAAGAAACCAATGCGCCACAACTATCAAAACCGAATCGCCGCGCAAAGCGGAAGCGCGACGATGATAACATAGAGGAACAGTACATGCAAAGGTTACAAGCAGAGGAAGATACGGAGGCTAAAAAAATAGCAAAGAAAACAAACGGCCAATTAGAATCCAATTCATCTAAAGCCACCAATCCATCAGGGGCAGTGGAAAGCGATGCAGCCGCAGAGGATGGGAGTTCAGAAGAACAAAGCGATAGTCAGTCTGATGCTAACGAGAACGAGAAAGAGGAGCAAAATGGCATCAGTAAACCATTTCCCATTCTACACGAGGCATTGGTATCTAAGAAGAGTGAGGATCTTGAAGAGGCTGCTCGAACTGTTTTCCTAGGAAATGTGCCGTCAATCGCTATTTCCTCCAAGGTTGGTTCCTGCATGTCATCGCCTTTTTCTTGCATCATTGGATTGGCCTTGATGGGGCTAACCGTACTTGGGTTGTGACAGGCTTCGTATAAAACACTGAAAAGAGCATTCTCTGGTCCAGGGAAAATCGCAAAGCTTCGGTTCCGTTCAGTTGCGTTTTCGGAGCAGATACCCCGCAAGGCTGCCCTTGCGGCACATAAGCTGCACGAGAAACAGCAAACCGTCAATGCATATATTGTATATAAGACCAAAGAGGCCGCCCGCGAGGCCTTGAAGCTGAATGGAACTGTTGTGCTTGACCGGCATATCAGAGTGGATAGCGTTGCGCACCCTGCTAAACATGATACAAAACGGTCTGTCTTTATTGGTAATCTAGACTTTGAGGCACAGGAGGAAAGTTTATGGCGACACTTTGTATCATGTGGGAAGATCGAATACGTCAGAATTGTAAGGGACAGCGCAACAAACGTGGGGAAGGGTTTTGCATATGTACAATTTGAGGTAAGTTACATTTACATCTCATTATCCATGTCGACGGCCCCGCCTATCCCAGCCCAACCCGTTGGCGTAACCCCACTTCTATATGCGGCTTCTACCAACTACAATCCTGAACCTTGTTTTCGAGATTGCTGTCTAATCTCACAAAATCCCAACAGGACGGAGTTTCCGTTGAACAAGCGCTCATTCTTGACGGCAAAAAAATGGAAGGCGACCGCAAACTCCGTATCACTCGTGCCAAAAACATCAAGCGCAAAGACAAGCCCAACGCCGACCCCGCTACTGGACGTCCTGTAAAGAAGCGTAAGGTGTTTATTCCAAAGAAGGATCCACATCTGAAGGAAATGCTGGGTAGGGCTCGAAAATTGCTTGGGAAAGCAGGAGCTGCGCAAATGAGGAAGGCACCAGAAGCGTTTATATTTGAGGGTACGAGAGCGAACAGTACGTCAAATCCCGGCTTGAAACTTGGGGGAGGAAAGAAGAAAGGGAAGGGAAGACAAGGGCAAAGGCCAGTGTGAGGGCGGCAGCGTGGAAGCAGAAGAATAAGGCGAAGAAATAGTTGCTGCATTACGGAGTCAATATGTGCTATTCCGAACGGTCTTTTTGCAAAGATACTGTGATTTTTATTGTATAATCATGTCATGAAGTTGAAGCATGGTTTGGGTATGAGATAAGAAAAGCTTGTCCTTGAACTTTTACTTTTATTGTATCAAACATGGCTTTGTATCAATATTACTTGTTACTAGTACATGTACTTGGTATTCCATCACTCAACGGATTTTGCCTATCAGATCTGAAAAAGAATGGCTATTTGTGTCCTCTAGCCCTAATCTATATATACTCACACCACCACTATTTATAGCTAGCCATCCGTGACTATCATTTCCGAACCGTATTGAGCAATCAGCTTATTTTTGCAAAAAGGCGTGATGACAAGGCGATATGTCCGCTCCATCAACTGACGCAAAATTGCAGGAGCACGATAGTCTGATTCACACGTGAGACTACAACTATATTAGACAGTGCGCTGGCTTCCCCAGATTACTACTGCTTAGACGTAGCCTCCAGGAAGGGAGGTACCGTAGAAATGGGAGTAAAATAAGGAGTTACAAACGTACCTACTATATGTTCAATTGTCGACGCACGAGTTAACAACTTGAATTTACAGTTAGGCTTTTGTGCACAGGTTTGCAGTATATATACAGGACCCGGTTATGTTGATGCATATAGTAAAGAATAATGGCATATACAATCGTGATCACAAGACTCATGTGAAAACCTGGTCAAATATATGCAGACACTGTCCTTCAGGTTCTTCAGGTACCTAGTATGTACTCTACTTGTATACCAGCATACAGGGGTATGCGCTAGGGAACAACGCCAGTTTTTGAATTGAATGTTCAAGGTAAATACATGAATTACTGCGACTCCATTTGTGTGTCCTCCATTAGCAGCAATCTCGGCAGCCATACGTCTAGGCATGCTCTCTAGAAGATAAAGAAAAGTATCTGCACTCAGCGAGCCCTACTCCGTCACTACAGCTTCCTACAACACACAGACCACTTCGCCACACTTGCCGACAACCCCTGGTGTTCCGGTATTTATGTCATGAGCCTTCTGAACGCACTAACTCACAATGCAAGACAATGTACCAAACACCAAGGGTCGATAGTCTGCAACTTAATTCTCGACCCTGATTTCCAGACATAGGCGATTGGGCAGGCAGCATTGATATCCCCTATGGGAGCGCATATCCCGACAAGCAGGAATACTACCGTTCCGCATTGACATACCAACTAGTCTCCTATGATAAGAGCTATCAACCAGTAGATACATATATATTAGTGGCGTTTCTAGGGATAACAACTCACAAAGAGGAAAACCTCAACTTGATCAGGTTGCCTGAGCAGCTTCATGGCTTTTACCAGTCTGGGCACGAGAACAGGCTTTTACCGCTCCTCGAAATACCTTGGGCTCTGAATTATATATTTATCGCTCTGATGATGTTCCAGTTTTTGGTGGAAATTTGATCTTGTGAGTTAGTGTTGTCACAGGGTCTTGAACATCCTATATCGGGCCTGGTCCCCAAAATTCCACCATCCGTAGGTCCGTTGCGAACAAGTTGGCGCCTTATTATCTCAGCGTAGATCACCAAGATGGTCAGGGTATACTAGTATGTGGCTGCTGCAAAATTAATTGACGCAATGCCCAGAGTAAGAAAGCACCGTCCCTGCAGGTGCACGGAGGAAATCTGCAGAGGAATGGATGGTAATATTATGGCTCCACCAAAGCTGTTCGATGGAAGTCAGCTACAGGCATGTAGGATGGCACCTGCTCAGAGCGATTGATCAAAATTGCAAGTTGCTCTTGGAAATTGAGCATGAGGCTTAGTCTTAATTGAATGAGCAGCTTGGCATCAAAGTTCCATACTGCTTAATCAGGAAGTGTCCTTTCCCTCAACTGCCATCCAAGATAATGATTTTTTATTTGTTCTTATGAGCCTCAGTCATGTTCCTTCGCCTTTCTGTATTTTATCCTCTTCCGTCCTTGCTACTCCACAAATAAGATCTTCACTGTCCATAAGCTCCTTAGAACTCCTTTATTCATGTTCGGTTATCCCTCTGGCGGGCTTGTATAGAACCAATGTTGTCCTGTTCTTCGTATGATAGGCTAAAGGCCCAGTTGGTAACACCTGGTAGTCGCATTCACTTTTTCAAACGCGAGTACAAGTGCACCATCGTTGTCTCAGAAACCGACCCTGTACCTGGTTACGAGACTACCCTGTACCTACTCGAAGTTCCGCTAGTGGCTCGAGTGCTTGCTTACCTTTGTAGCGAGGATGAGAGTAAGGGCCCAATTGAGGCTGGAGGCGAGTAAACAGTGTGAAGTATGACAGTGGGGTCATATTTCTTAAGATCGAGAAGTTGAATAGAACGCCCAATTACAGTAGATGATATCGCATTGACCTTCTACACTCAGCTCGGAGAGTTGAGGGTAAGGGATGAAAACAGCGAGACTGGGAGTCAAAGTGTGAGAGCATCGTCGACAGCTAGATTGAGAGGAGGTTTAGCACGACGGTGGGGCTCTACGAACCGGCTATTCCACCTGATCCAGAGCACCGGCCGATATCAAGTTCAACCCCTTGCAGACCACAATGCCTAGCGCTAAACGCCCATCTATATCTGCATGTACAACTAACTTGACAAGCACTGCATGCTAAAGGTATCCGATGGCTTTTGCAGAGGCCAATGAAGCTTGTATTCGAGCGACTGGTTAAGTGGAAGTTCAATGGCTGAATGGGTAAACTTAGAACCACGACATTAATCTAAGAGGTTGCTCGCAAAGTTAATAGCGATGCCCAATACACCTCAATGCGGCCGCAAACCGGAGCGAGGGCGATGTTGAATTGCAGTAGAGGGTAGTCTATTTACCGCCCAAATATGACAGAGGTGAGAGAATAGCATATAAGGGCCAGCCGGTAGTTAATACCTGCTTCAGCCGGGGCCCAGTTCGACATGATTCTGAGCTTTGTACAATACCGTCCGGCCTCAATCTCTGACTCGGCTCCTCAGCTTTCTTTTGGGTTTATTAACGACAGAGGAAACAGTAGATCTTTCAAAGATCTAATTTTAGATATTACCAGTACGCTTACCTATACTTACTGGCTAAAAGTACAACTCGATGAGCAGGTAAGGATAGTCCACTGATACGTGGGCACGAGAGCAACTGAATACAAGACCAGCAGAATATAACTGTAGAGTAGGCACGTCTTTACACTTTAAGTTCTAAACTTTATGTACTTAGGCAAGAGCGGTAGTCCGGTAACCAAATGCCGGGGCAGAGTACGGGATATTGATTCATCGTCATTAATCACTCAAGCTTTGGCTTAATTGTCTCGAGAGTTGGCTGCGGGTGGGCACGAGAACAGCCAAAGGTATAAGGTACTCTAAGCACTAAAATACTTATCAATATACATATCAGTGCAGGCACATAAAATCGCGACATGTCTTCAAATGTTACAAGGCAAGTGGCTGACAAGTCTGCGAGGATCAATGATGTTTATGGCTTGCCGTAATACTTGGCCGTCGAGCTCACCCTCGGCTCCCTTTCCCTCTCGCCCTCCAGTGTCCCTTGCACGGCAGTGCATGCGTCGTCTCGTGACTGGCAGTCGCTTGGCCCAAGGCTCAGCTGTAACAGCCAATGTTCCCCTGCTCCAGCCAGGGCTTCCTGCTTACGCTGCGTCCCCTCACCTTCCGCTCTCCTCGTCCTCCACATCTCAGGCAGGTCCACCAACCACACCTTCCCTCCCCTCCCGCCCCAAGCCCAGCCCACAATGAACCAGTACTATCGATATTACATCTAACGCACCGCAAATTTTTATTCCGTTCTCATACGCGCAATCTATAGCATTCGCTGCCCTTGTCGCACGTCTAACCAACCGTCTCACCCCACAACAAGAACAAGAACCACTCAATCTCTCGTCCCCCCCACACAGGCAACACACCCATTCGCAACAGAGTCACCAACCTTAAACGGAGAAAGAGCTCACGACATCGAGAAGCGAGATACGCATCTTGGAACAGATTGAGGTCATAAGCACTGACACAACCGGAGCTGCTGCTTGCACCACGCTGGTACCTTGGCCGCTCCTTATGCATCACTACTTGTACGACGGCTATTAGTGTACTGCCCTTCCCGGGACTCCCAATTGGAAATACGACCCGACCTGTTGCAACAATCATTCACCCCCACCCCCCATCACCCACATCTCTTTCTGAACTCCTCAGCCGTTCAAACCTTTCCTTTCTGGCAGTAAACCTACAATCTGCGATTCAACAAACTGTCGCCGCTTGCTTGCTTGTTTCACTAAGCAGGTCTTGGTGGTGAAATTTATCCCCTCGTTATCATGCGCGGGCGAAACGTCACTGGGTCAAGGCCTTTCTACTCCAATGTCGTCCCAATCTGGAAATTCCTGATTTTATTATTTTTTATACAACTATTTGGAGCAGTCTGGGGACAGCAGCACAGACCAGTCTCAGCAGGTACCCAGCCTGTGAAAGGCGGTCGCGCCCATGCACACACCAAGTCAGCACTTTCAGTCCCACCGGCTGGAGAGTCCGGTTCTCTGGCGACGATATCTCCGCAGCCCCTAAGCCTACAAAGCTCATATGGGTTCAATGGAGATACCGCGCTCGGCGCACCAAGGTCAATAACTGATTGGAAAATGGGAGATTTTGTCTTGATAGCGATGGTGGATGGTACGCTCCAAGCAAGGGAAAGAAAGACAGGAAGCCTCATATGGGAATTACTGTCAGATACACCCGTCGTGCAAACTGTATATCACAGGCGGAATGATACCAGTGATCGGATTGATGATGACGATTTTGTTTGGATCGTCGAACCGATTGAGGAGGGGGCTTTATTTCGATATCATCCGGAATTAGGGCTCGAGGTAGATTACCAACTATTCATAAGGGAAAGGGCTTGGCCTGATCTCGGTTTCGGCAAATACTGATATCAAAACAGAGAACAGGAATGACAATGAAAAAACTTGTTGAACGTTCGCCGATGTGGTCAACTGATACTCGCAGAGCCTACAGCGGAGAAAAACAGACAGTTACATATGCCATAGATGGGCGAACTGGTGACATATTGAGGGTTTTCAAGACTGGTGGAGGGGCTAGGATGCTAGTCGACACGAGTCGTTGTAAGCCAAAAGAGGCCGATGATCTCGAAGACGAGTGTGAAAATCGAGAATCGGATAAAACCATATTGGTTGCGAGAACTGGTATGTTTATTCATTACATAATTTCCCAGATTAAATTACTTACATTACTGAATGGATAGAGTACACTGTAACGGTCGAAGATATGGATACCAACGAGCTATTATGGACTCTCAAGTACACAGAATGGGGCCCTAATAACAGTGATCTTGACTTGGCAGCGCAATATCGTGAACCTATGGATGATCGCTACATCTATGCACTACACAATGGCCGCATTCTTGGCTTTGATCGAAGCAGAGGTATGCACTGTCGTCAGCTTCATATATATCATCACTGTTTAACAAGTTTCCGTAATATAGGGTCCAAAGCACCGCCGGTTTATGACCAACCTCTGGCGTCCCCAGTGGCCCGTGTATTTGACGTGATTAAGTCTTCTTCAGCAGACAAAACTAACTTTCTCGTTCTTCCTCAACCATTTGTTGATGCAGAACGGCCACATGTAGATAAAACATATGTGGGGTGCACTGAGCAAGGTGGATGGTACGCATTGTCAGAACTTCATTATCCCTTTGTTTCCGAGAGCGGCTCCGCAGCACCTTGTTATCGACTAAAACCTCAACTTTCTAAGCTAGAGCAGCCTGAGAAGATGAAGGTTCTCGTTGGAGTCCATCCAACCAACCATTACAGCCCACCAGCTGAACCCGCCTTCATTGGTGGTAAGCAACCGCTTCTCATCGGCGCTCCAACAGAGAATCGCTTGGATAAGCCGAAGTCATCAGAAAGCACTGATAAAGCTCTTCCATCATCTCCCTCTACGGCGATCAAACGACTCGGGATGACCTACAAGTGGAATATTGCCCTTGCTATTCCATTCTTACTGGGATTTTTGTATTATTGGTTTGATGATCCAAGGCTCCCGGTCATGGGCAAAGGGAAATGGAGCTTTGATGCGGCTATCAAGGACTCATCAATTGTAGTTCCAGAGGCAAAAACGGATGCAACAAACATGGAGACCCTAGAACCACGTCCAGGAAACTCTCCTATGACAGCAATTCCATTGCCAGTAACGGCATCTGAACCTATAAGTAACTTTGAGGCTATGCCTGAAGTGAAAGCCAAAGTAGAAACAGAGCCTCAACCCACAACTCAACCCGTGGAAGAAGCTGACGTAAAGCCGAAAATTGGACGTCAGGAGGTATCCAGCGTTTCTGAAGAGAGACATCTCGGATCGGACTCGCCACCTATAAAGGCAGACGAGGAATCTCAAGTAGCAAATGGAAAGACAGATGGGGCTCTGGTAGCCCAAGAAACGCCAAATTCTGAGGATACACCCGCACCTCAGCCTCCTCCAAACTTGGATGCTTCTGTACTCCCAGAGGTGAGGATTGTGCGATTTGAGGAAAGACCAAAGACACCGCTGAACGACGCCTTTGAGGATGAGAAAGAGCCACCAACACCAACCACATCCACACCAAAAAAAAGGAAAGCGCACAGAGGACAACGAGGTAAAAAGAAGAAAGCCAACAAAGCCCAACAAGCGGAGGAGAGCGATGAGATAGGAAGAATCGTGGATCGAGCAAAGGATATACAACAAACCGCACGCAACCTGGAGCCCGATGTTAAGGTTATCAATGAGTCGGGTGACATTGACTCATCAATAATTAGAATCGATAACCTGGAGGTTCATCAGAACGCTCAGTCGACTCTAGGATTAGGAAGTCAGGGAACGGTAGTTTTCAAAGGAAAATTTGAGGGAAGGGCAGTCGCTGTAAAGCGAATGTTAAGGACTTTCTTCGATGTTGCCCACCGAGAAGTCAAGCTTCTCCAGGATAGTGACGATCACCCCAATGTTATTCGGTACCACTGTATGAAGGAGCTCGATCAATTTTTATACATTGCACTAGAGCAATGCAGAGCATCCCTCTGTGATGTGGTAATAGAGCCAAAACATGCTGATCTTCGTCAGCTCCTGGACCCTCAACAAGTTCTTAAGCAGATCGCGTCAGGAGTTAATCACCTACATCAGATGAAAATCGTTCATCGTGATCTCAAGCCACAAAATATTCTTGTTTCCGAGCCAAAGCGCTTCCCTAGAGACCCTTCGAAAGTTCAACACCCTCGAATATTGATTTCAGACTTTGGTTTGTGTAAGCAACTCGAAGCAAATCAATCCTCATTCCGAGCAACTACTGCTCACGCGGCAGGTACTTCAGGATGGCGGGCTCCAGAATTACTTATGGATGATGGTTCGATGGATATGAGACCATTTTCCTCCTCAACTGTTAGTGAGACATCGGGTTCAAGTACGGAAACAGCAATATTCGAGGGGCTACCCAATAGGAGAGCAACAAGAGCGATCGATGTCTTCTCAATGGGGTGTGTCTTTTTCTTTGTATTGACACAAGGAGGCCATCCATTTGGAGCGATGAAGTATAGCAGAGAAATGAATGTTATCACAGGTTCAAGTGATTTGTCGCCTTTAGAAGCACTTGACGAAACTGGGTATCTTGCTAAAGATTTGATACGAAAAATGATTCAACGGCACCCAAAAGCAAGGTAGGTTCTTACTGTGGTATCTCTGTAACATCTCACTAAATTTGAATAGGCCGGACACACAAACTATACTCATGCACCCATATTTCTGGACTCCTGAGAAGAGACTGCTTTTCCTCATAGACTCCTCAGATCGATTTGAGAAAGAAAAGGATCTAGAAAAGGAAGGGAGATATAAATCTCCTCATATTCAAGTCTTGGAGCGTGATGCCAGGAACATTGTGAGATCCGATTGGCTTAAGAGGATTGATCGAGCGTTCCACGAAGAAATAACGGCGAACAAACGAAGAGGGTATGATGGGGAGAAGGTATTGGACCTTCTGAGAGTTATTAGAAACAAGGTATATAAAATCTTCGTGAGACTCTCGTTTCACAACAATTGCTTACAATAGAGAAGAGAAATCACTACCAGGACATGTCTAAAGCCGCACAAGCAGCAGTAGGTCCATTACCAGAGGGATACCTTAATTACTTTACGACCAGATTCCCAGATCTATTCCTCCACGTCTACAGGGTGAATATGGAGACAGGATTTGCATCTAAGGACTTGCGAGCCTACTATACCCCTCCAGATGTGTGAAATTGGCCATTCAACGCTTCTCCCAATGCTGACTGGCTAGCCCGCGGTAATGGTGCACCTGGATGTGCTGTCTACATATATGTGGTAGTTAATATTCTAATTTCTATTAACTCTGGGTTTGTAAAGGGCCAAGGTTTTGGGATATGTGGAGTTTTGATTCGTTAACCAAAATATTGCTGTGTCTTTGCTTTGAAAAAATTGTTATCAATGGAGTTTGGAGGGGGGTTGTTGAACTTGTTAGGCATTCCGTTTTGGGGCTGGGAACGTGGGTTCTCATTGGCATTATTGTTTTGATTATGGCTTATACCACGGTTTTAACCACGTTTTTCGAGTAGTGATGTTTTGTTTTTTCTTACTTATTTTCCCTTTCCGGATGGACAGTTTGGAGTGCATCAGTCCACTTGCATCCATATCACCATTGTTGTCATTTTCATCTTTGGGAACACGGCTGTCTTGCAGACATTCGTTTACATCTCTTCTTTCTTCGGCGTTCGTTGAACTATATTTATTTGTTCTTTCTCTCGTTAGGATTCATATGTTCCTATAAGATTCTCGAAATGAGGATTTCGATAACTGAGGGCTAGTATATTTATTTCTTACAGTTTGGACTTCGCGAGGAATACGAAGCACGAGGTTGAAGGTATGGAAAGATATTGAATTTTTTGGATTGGCTAGGGAGGAAGGTATGGGTATTCTGGTATATCTGGCATGGGATGGGATTACTATATTGGTTTATAGGAAGGGATGCATTATTTTGATAACCCCCTCGGAACGCATTTCTTTTTTTCATTGCCAGCAGTGTTTCTTGCTTTATTTGTGGTTGTATCTGAATTACAGACGAGCGGGGGACAAGACAGCTTGGCTGATTTTGAGATGGGATCTCTTTGATATTCGTCTTTCTGTTTACTCGTGTTGCTTAATTTTTTCTTTCTTTTTTTACTTTTATTGGTTTGATTTTGGCCTTATGAGTTTATGAAATTAGTCTTATTCTCTTTCAAGTAACCGCCGGAGTGTGTTCTTCCGTTGTCGAGCTGATAGTAAGGGCTTGTAGTTGCAGTCAATATGGCCGGCCTAAGCACTCTTGAAAGAAGCGATTATCTATGAAGCTCGAGTTGCGGACTGTACTTGAAATAGATATGTTACATATCGGGAATGCAACGTATCATTCGTGATGTTGAAATGGTTTTTTACTACATGTGGCATCTATATCCCTCCATGCCCATTGACTTTGGTGTTGACGAGACTGCCTTTTCCATCGCCCAGAGTTCATTAGGACTGCTTCACGTTGGCAGAACACGCAATTTGTGTATGCCAAAACGAAGTGTGCTCGTTTGGGATACGAGGTCAGCACGAAAAACGTGATCTCATGTTTTTTTGTTGGCAGTGCAATCTGTACGCATTGAGAAAACATAAAGAACCGGAGTGGGCGCTTGAAGTTTGGTGAGAAGAGGAGCGGATACACAATGAACGAGAGTTTTACACATTTGGCGGTCACGCACTCACAAATAACAATTTGTCCTTATGCAACCTTTGTTGCATTTTCTTTGATTTCTTCTCTTCTCTTGATTTAGGTATCATTCTATTTTTTTCCGACGCCGTTCATCCTTCATCCCGTCCCATATAAACCAACGAGAACAGAATAAAAAGCTAAAAAAAAACAAAGCCTTTATCATGAGCTAAGGGGGTCAGTGGGCAGGGATAGAGCTCTTGCAGCTCATTAGTGGGGTATATTACGTTTTTTTTTCCAACTTAGTTTCCCATACTTCTCCAGCTCCCAGCTCCCATTTCTCAGAACCTTTCTATCCCCGCTTCTTCAGTTATGTGCCCAACTTCTTCGCGCCTCCTTCTTCTCGACTCTTTAGCCTTTCCTGTTCTGCAGCTATTATTCGTCAAGGGTAGTCTTCTGTTATGTCAACTTACTTATAATACAATGCACTTATATCATGCAAAAAAAAAAAAAAAAAAAAAAAAAAAGGAAAAGTAAGGTAGGGAGTAGTTCATTGATATGTCAGAAAAAGGTAAGAAATTAGCGTTGATAGTTGTTCTTTCTTGTAGGATATTATGTTGCTAGATGGGTATATTCGGCGGTTGTAGGTAGTGGTTATGTGGATTAATGTTCAATGTATATAGATATCCGGAATGTAGTGTGTTAAGTAACAAAGTAATAAATGGAATGTGGTAGGATGTTCCCTGGAGGTTTACAATACTCTAAAAAAAAACAGTCAGTACGTCCCGTAGGCGAAGTTTGAGCTGCGCCTGGGTGACTAAGGTTTCGTACCCCAAGAAATCCTAAACGACAGAAAGAGAGATTATCAGTATGGCATTAAACCAGGAACAAGAAATAGCAAAAATGGAAGCCTTGTACCTCTTTCACGCTTCCAATGGCGTACAGCCTATTCACGTCCATCCTTGTACCAATGAGTTTTATTCGAATGTGTGTCCCCTTCTCAATTACTTGGTCGCCGTTGTCCGTGAACTGAGGTGGGTTTGCTGTTGGGTCAAATTTGATGTCTCCAGGGATGAGCTACAAATTGCGAGCTATGTCAACTATTGAGCTCTTCTTATCTGCGCCTGGGAAATACTCACATGGCTCGAAACAAACACCGACAACGGTCCAACTTCGGCGAAGAAGCCCATTTTATTGACACTCGTCACTATTCCATCAACCTATTCCATCCGCACAGCGCCCGCCTCCGAGTGTCAAACCAGGATAGAAGATGTGAGGGCTATGAGGGAGTACTCACGGTCTCACCCTTGAACGGCTTCCATACAAGCGCCTTGTACTGAATTGTAAACTCGGCAATGCCGCTGCCAGGAATAATCCTGCCTTTGGAGATGTGTGTTGTTTCCATGACGCAGATGATGTAGTAGCGGCCAGTGCAGAGGCCCTCGACTTGGTCTAGTAGCGCTGTGACGAGGTGCTCTCGCATGTTGGCGCCGAAGAACGAAGGGTGCAGTATGAGGACGCGCTCAAGATCATGGATGAAAAACATTGCGACAGGTTCTTGTGCGAAAAGTGCTAGATGAGAGGATGCGCAGTTGAGCGAGATAGTGGATGGTAGGTAAGCTGAGAGCTGTCGCCCCTGTTCTCTACTTGCGCCTTTCTGGTGTCGTTCAGCAAGAGGACGTTCTCTCAAGCGGTTCTTGCGAGTAGCTTGTATGTATATTGCTCAAAAATAGTGGCTGGCCGAGCCTGAGTAAAGATACTCAGTAATATTTGCTGGCTGAGATGTGAGTGCTTCAACGATGGCAAGGGAAGACGTGCACATGTAGACCCTGGCCTGCTTACATAACGAGTTTGATGTCATCTTGGCGCGCATATAATTCAAGTCGCATGCCAAGACCCTGCATTCGATGCCGCTACACACTGGCATTATGGTAAGTCATAGGCGTGGCTTTTCACATGGCTCGTGCAGGGCCATTTTTCGCGAAATTAAGTGGCCTTATCCAGCTCCCCTCCCCGTTCATACGATCGAGTAAAGCTAGTTTTGTATTACTATTCGCTTGTGCTCTCTACTGTGCCTCTCCCCACATTTTCCACGCATTACTCTTTCCGACACCAGTTCGTCCTGTCGTGACCTACTAGCAAGTGAGGAGCATCAGCAGCGTGCCTATAAGGAACACTTTCCCTCATACTGGTACCATGGCTATTTTAGATTTAGAGTCGCAGCTAGCGTTTGTGCGCCTCTCCTCGCTGAATTTCGTTTTATGATACCTTACTAACCTGACAATATTTAGTACCGTTCCTATCATCATAATCCAGTATGCATAAAGCTTTACCCTTTCCTCGAATCCCGTTCACTTACCAAAGTCATAGACAAATGTGCTTGTCCACTTAATCTTTATCCCCGTCTTGGTCTTTACTACTCTGCTTCTGGTACGGCCCGAGTTTTAGGAATTTATGTTCGTCTCTATTGGAACTAATACTTACATACTTTGTCCCTGTCCTAGGCGACTAGCACTGGAGACTTCATCAAGCTTCCTTATATCCCAATAAATGGTGGAGCTCTCATGGCGGGCACATATTTGTTCTTGTACTTCTTAATGGAGCCCGTTGCTGGGCTTTCCATGATCCCACCTGTCGCATTGATACTGGTGTACTTGAATAAACTCCATGAGGAATATGGTGCGCAGGCAATCTTGGTTGCAGGGTATGCGCTTTATGCTTGCTTCTTTAAGAGAAAAAAAACCTGACGGTCAGCAGGGTGGTCAATATTTCATCATGGATTGCGCAGTTCATTGGACATGGAGTTTTTGAGAAAAGAGCACCTGCATTAAAGGTAAGCAGCTGCTTAATGTAATCATAAAATAGAAACTGGACTTAACGATCAACAGGACAACTTCATCCAAGCCCTTTTCCTGGCTCCATTTTTTGTTTGGTTCGAGGTACGTTCCTTTTAACCTAAAATAATAGAGAACTAGTTGCTAAACCATTATCAAACTTGATGTAGTTGCTTTTTAGTTGTGGGTACCGCCCTGAGCTTCACCAGCGTGTTGAAGAGAAAGCGGTAGCCGCCATTGCGAAATACAGAGCAACAGAAAAGAAGAGAAAAGCAAAATAACCTCTCAACAGAGTAGATTAGAAGCAGTTCGGGCTCAGCAGGGTGAGCTGATGCAGGGTTGTGTCTACCACAGATACGAAATGCAGTTATGAAGAATCGGATGTCAACTTGGTCCCCATGGCAAGTGTAAGTTTGCGGCAGTAGTAATGTTTCTTTGTAACATTTTGAGGTGTTTAAGGTGTAGGAAGGACTTTTATTTATATTGAAATGTTTGGTAGAGCGCCTTGAAGTGCTTTTGCCAGGCTTTTGGTCTTGATCAGCGCGTTCATCAGGGCAATTGTCTATTTTTGCGGCGATCAGCTTTCCGTTGAAATGATTTTCAATAACAGAAAATTGATTGAACATATTACAGTGCAAGTGACATGGTTTACTGGCCATGGTAATCCAACACAAGCGCATCCTGGTGAAAGCACTGCTCGGTCCAATGTTATCCCCGCCCTTTCGGCGCAGTTGGATTGCCCAATCACGAGCACCCTCTGTGCACATGATACGCTGGCAAGGTGGTTTGAAGATCCCTATGATCGTGGGCTGGCAATAGGTAGTCTGCTTTGCTTATCTGATGATTGATGTAGACGGCCCCTCTTGTCTCAACTACGTAACCATACTCTACCCAATAACCTGCAACCAGACTATGCATACCAATAACCTAGCTTGGCTCTATATACCCTCGATGGTTTTTCGCCACGGGGACTTCAAGCCTGAGGACAATTTACTACAATACAACCACGTCGCTACCGCTGATGACAAGTGACTGTAGTGAAGCCCTTCCCACAGCAATTCGCATGTCGCATTCAACGTCCAAAGCTGCAATTGCATATTTCGGTATCTCATTCCCCTTAGTTTGGATGTGACCCATATGCACTTGCCCAGGCCCAGTGCGCAAAAGCCCCCCTTCCCCGCCGGGATCGGTCTTTGCCAATTCCCTCGACGGGGTCTATTCCTTCAGCGTTCCCTCAGAATCTTTGCAGCGTGGCGTGGCCAGCAACCCTAACCCGAGTCTTCCCGCACTCATTCAGCCGATCGGTGCTGCAAAATACTCCACTTCCCGAAATCACTAAGCAGGATTGTGGCTTACGTTTTCCCACTCCACCCTCCATCATATCCCTTCGGATAGAAAATCTCCCCTCTCCCTTCTCCCTCTTCTGACTGATTCCCTCTTCCTTTTGTTCGCTAAATAGCACCACAATGTTCAGAAACGCCCTCCGTCAGTCCACCCGCATCGGGGCGCTGTCTGCTGGCAGAATAGTTGCGGTATGTGCACCCCCCCACCGCCCCCTCACCTCCAAGTACCGCCCTCATGCCTCGGGCGCAATGACTCGCCTTACCTCATCCATATTCGTCTCAATTGATCTGTATACGGCATCCCGAACTTGATACTACTCATTAGGCAATGCATGAACAGTCATATTACCCCTCTAGTCTTGTCAAATATACGCTAACGAAATTTTCCTCTCATTGTTTTAGGCCCGCTCTGTTGCTCCAGTAGCCGCCATCGCAAACGCCCAGATAAGATCGTATGCCAACGAGGCAAAGGCATCACCAACCGAAGTGTCCTCAATCCTTGAGCAGAGGATTAGAGGTGTCGCTGAGGAGGCCTCTCTGGCAGAGACCGGAAGAGTCCTGTCCATTGGGTACGTTTGAGCGTACCCATTTCCGGAGCCCGGCTACGACTGATATCTCGATAACTAATTATCGGCTTGACAGAGACGGTATTGCCAGAGTACATGGGCTGGCCAACGTGCAGGCCGAAGAACTCGTCGAGTGAGTGCATCTGGTTATCCAAGACTAAAAAGGGATGACGATCTTGATAATCCATCAGGTTCGCATCAGGTGTCAAGGGAATGTGCTTAAACTTGGAGGCTGGCCAAGTCGGTGTTGTGTTGTTCGGTTCTGATCGTCTTGTCAAGGAAGGAGAGACTGTTAAGAGAACTGGAGAGATCGTATGCAGAGAGAATATTACCCTGAGGAAAGCATTGGTACTAACTCGGCGTTCCAGGTCGATGTCCCAGTCGGCGTTGAATTGCTTGGACGTGTGGTTGATCCTCTCGGTAACCCCCTCGATGGCAAGGGACCCATCAAGACCAAGGAGAGGAGACGAACTGAAGTCAAGGCCCCTGGTAAGAGGGATTTTTTGATAATGACAGTCCTTCAAATACTGACTACATTAAAAAGGCATTCTTCCTCGACGATCTGTCAACCAACCTGTGCAGACAGGTCTCAAGTCTGTTGATGCTATGGTTCCCATCGGTCGCGGCCAACGTGAATTGATCATTGGTGATCGTCAAACTGGAAAGACTGCCGTTGCCTTGGACGCCATCCTTAACCAGAAGCGATGGAACAATGGTACTGATGAAGTCAAGAAGCTTTACTGTGTCTATGTTGCCATTGGTCAGAAGCGATCTACCGTTGCTCAGCTCGTTAAGACCCTCGAGGAGAATGATGCCATGAAGTACTCTATTGTCGTTGCTGCTACCGCCTCCGAGGCTGCTCCTCTTCAATTCTTGGCTCCCTTCACTGGTTGTGCTATGGGTGAATGGTTCCGTGATAACGGGAAACACGCTCTCATCATCTATGACGATTTGTCTAAGCAGGCCGTCGCTTATCGCCAGATGTCCCTCTTGCTACGTCGTCCCCCAGGACGTGAGGCCTATCCCGGAGAGTAAGCAATTTTACATTCCATATAGCAGCCGCTATATATTGACTATCTTCTAGTGTCTTCTACTTGCATTCTCGTCTCCTCGAACGTGCCGCCAAGATGAACGACGCACATGGAGGTGGTTCCCTTACTGCTCTCCCAGTCATCGAGACCCAAGGTGGTGATGTATCTGCCTACATTCCTACCAATGTCATTTCCATCACCGATGGTCAGATCTTTTTGGAGGCAGAACTCTTCTATAAGGGTATCCGTCCCGCCATCAATGTTGGTCTTTCCGTCTCTCGTGTCGGATCTGCCGCTCAGGTAAAGGCTATGAAGCAAGTTGCTGGGTATGTAGCGGTAACTACACATAAAACGATAACACCTGTACTGACTTCTCCAACAGCTCTTTGAAGTTGTTCTTAGCCCAGTACCGTGAAGTCGCTGCCTTCGCTCAGTTTGGTTCTGACCTTGATGCTGCCACTAAGCAGACCCTTGCTCGTGGTGAGCGTTTGACTGAGCTCTTGAAGCAGAAACAATACTCTCCAATGGCTGTTGAGGAGCAAGTTCCACTAATCTGTAAGTACATACTACCGTATGTTTCCTGTGTTCTATACTAACATGCACTTTTAGTCGCTGGTGTAAATGGCTACTTGGATAACGTTCCAGTGAGCAGGATTGGCCAATTTGAGACAGGTATATATCATCACCTCTTTGCAGAATGCAGAAATAGGTGCTGACCCTTCCGACAGACTTCCTTGCTCACTTGAAGACCAACGAACCAGATGTATTGGCAACCATTAACGAGGAGGGCGCCATCAGCAAAGGCCTTGAGGCCAAGCTGAAGGACGTTGTTTCCAGTTTCGTCAAGTCCTTCCTGTAAATGTTGCGAGTCTCCTTTGTACAGATAACCCTGACCACCACCGCCCAATATCCTTCTCCGTTTCTCTCAAACCTCAACAACACTCCCATTATCCTAGACATACACCCACCATTTTTGTCTCCTTGATTCTTTATGTAGCGTCGTGTCTCTTATCGACGTCAAACCGAAAAAAACGAAGCTGAAATTGGACTGGACTGAAATTGACAGCTGAGCATTGTTGGTTGTTGTGAAAGGAAGTATTGAGGCAGCATAAAGTAGTAGCTACTAGTACTTGTGGTATTTGTCCCTCTGTTTACGAGACATGATATGGTGCAAGACGATATTGTACAATAGAACAAGGAGCTCACAGAGCGAGGCGTAGATTCCTCGTTGGCTCCGTCGACACATTCGCGCTGTACCTGTTACTTGCTGGAGTGGCACATGTAATAGTGTACCGTACCGTGCCCAGCGCCACAGCTTGTTTGGCCCCTGCGGCTGATCAGCGACCGCTCGTGTCTGTGGCAGCGTAGGGGCAGCGCCTAAGACATGCACCCAACCAACAGCGCCCCCTGAAGTCTTCGCCTGATTATCCAAGTGAGTACTGTATCGAGTACAGTACGCTACACATCGATCGTTCACACAGCTATACCCACCACAGGCTCATCCTTGAACCAACGCGCCTCCAAGTTGCATTTGCGAGCTGTCCTCTGAAGGGGGCGCGACACGGCGGCCCGTAACCGTCCATTGCTGGATCCCTTTCGTCTTGACACAGCTGTGGCCATGGCTTCATCTAGCTATCAGCAAGTCGCCCAACGCAATGACGACGACGATGACAGCATCGAGTCGACTTCTACTACGTCCCTCATCCTGGAGCGGATCAATAACGCTGATGCAGAGCCTGCTACCAAGCGGGAACCATACGACGACCCTGATCACCATGGCGACCATCACGATGCTAACGACGACGATGAGGACCTCGAGGCCGGCAGGATCGGCGAGAAGCCCGTAGCTAAACCTGTTGGCAATAATGTCAAGAAGATGGTTTATATTATTGGAGCTCTTTTGGTAGGAGGATGGTGCCTCGCTTTAATTGTATACCTGGCAAGCGAGTACAATGCTCATGACACAGCTCCAACCGCAGAACCATCTGACACAGCCAATTTGGGAAAGCTACTAAGATTGGGATCGATTATGGGTGGCGAATGGCGGCCGTATAAGCATGACATTGAATGGGTGGCTGGAGCGGATGGAAAGAAGGATGGATTGATGCTCACCCAGAACTACGAAGCTGGTGGGACAAGGGGATGGCTCGTCATTGAAGATCTGAAGGGAGATAAGAATAAGCCTCAGGTGCTGATGAAGAGCCGAAGCTTCAGCGCAGGAGGCCGACAATTGTTTGCGACAAGAGTTTGGCCGAGCCCGGATTTGAAAAAGGTTTTAGTAGCGACAGATACGGAAAGCAAGTTCAGGCACTCCTACACAGCGAAGTATTGGATTTACGACGTCGAGTCGCAGTCGGCGGTACCATTGATTCCAAAGAATGGGGATGCACGATGCTCGTTAGCGATATGGAGCCCCCAGAGCAACGCTATCGCATATGTCATCAATAACAATGTCTATATCAGGAGATACCCGGAAGAAGTTGTACTCGAAGTCAGTAAGGATGGAGGAACGGATTTGTTCTACGGTATCCCGGACTGGGTCTATGAAGAGGAAGTGTTTGCTGGGAATAAAGCAATGTGGTGGAGTGACGATGGATCATATTTGGCTCTACTGAGGACAAATGAGACGGAAGTTCCAGAATACCCAATCCAATTCTTCGTCTCCAGGCCATCAGGAGAGTCTCCCAAGCCGGGATTGGAGAGTTATCCAGAGATTGAGCTCATCAAGTACCCCAAAGCTGGAGCGCCAAATCCCATAGTCGAGTTGCTATTCTGGGATATGAAAAAGGTGGAATCATTCAGCGTGAGGATTGATAAGGATTTCCCAGATGACCAAAGGCTGATAACGGAAGTTTTATGGGCTGGAGGGAATAAGGTTTTGGTTAGGGAGACGAATCGGGAAAGTGACGTGTTGAAAATGGTCTTGATTGATGTCAAATCGAGGAGTGGAAAAGTTGTTCGAGAGCAGGATGTAGCAGCTTTGGATGGTGGATGGTTTGAAGTGGTTTGTATGCATACCATTTATGTATACGCCAGTGTTACTAACAATTCATCCAGAGTCAGGAAACTCGGTTTATCCCAGCTGATCCTTCAAAGGGTCGTACAGAGGATGGATACATTGATACAGTCATTCATGAAGGCTTCAACCACCTTGCGTACTTCACCCCTGTCGACTCAGACAAGCCGCGAATGCTCACCACCGGCAAATGGGAAGTTGATAGTGCCCCTTCAGCAGTTGATCTTGAGAAGAATATTATATACTTCTTGGGAACTAAGGAATCTTCTATCCAGCGCCATGTCTATAGCGTCAAACTGGACGGGTCTGGTTTTAAGGCCATTACGAATACCTCAGATGAAGGAAAGTACGGAGTGTCATTTTCGAAGAAGGGTGGCTTTGCACTACTCACTTACAACGGACCTGGTGTGCCCTGGCAAAAAGTTATTGGTACTGAGTCTGGGGATCCCAGCTTCGAGCAGGTGATTGAGGATAATGATCAACTTGCGGCGCTTGTCGTGACACATGCCTTGCCTACTTTCCATTACTCAACGGTAAAGATTGATGATGTGGAGTTAAACGTAGTGGAGCGCAGGCCGCCGAATTTCAACCCGAAGAAAAAGTACCCGGTTTTGTTCTACGTATATGGAGGGCCCGGGTCACAGACGGTTTCGAAAAGCTTCAATATCGACTTCCAAGCGTATGTTGCTGGTAATTTAGGATACATTGTCGTGTCAGTTGACGGTCGCGGCACTGGTTTTATCGGAAGGAAGGCTCGCTGTGCGGTGAGAGGCGATCTTGGGCATTATGAGGCTCGGGACCAGATTGAGACTGCAAAAATCTGGAAAGCGAAGCCATATGTGGATCCGAAGAGGATTGCGATCTGGGGTTGGAGTTTTGGGGGGTTTATGACGCTGAAGACACTGGAGCAAGATGCCGGGCAGACGTTTTCATATGGGATGGCGGTGGCTCCTGTTACAGACTGGAGATTCTATGGTATTGCTTCCTTATTCTTAATGAATCTGAGGTGTAGTGGTTTCTCTGTATTAACTAGAGATAATAGACTCAATCTACACGGAGCGCTATATGCACACCCCCCAAAACAACCCGAAGGGCTATCAGACCTCGGCTGTAAACAATGTTACTGCGCTTGCGCAGAACGTGCGGTTTCTTCTCATGCACGGCGTCGCGGACGATAATGTGCACATGCAAAATAGTTTGACACTCTTGGATAAGCTCGATTTGGGCAGCGTTGAAAATTATGATGTTCATGTGTTCCCGGATAGTGATCATTCAATTTATTTCCGTGAGAACCTCGAATTACCGTTGTTTTAATTTTTTTCCCCTCTGATACTGCGATGCTAATTGAGTGACTTCTGCAGATAATGCAAATCGAATGGTCTACGACCGGCTTGCAACATGGCTTATGGCTGCCTTCAACGGCGAGTTCTTGAAATGGCAAAATATGAGGCCGAAGGAGCAAGTTGGGGAATATACGGGTAATGTTGATGGCGATGATGACGATCATCACGACAAGACTATGGGACGGGGCAGGGGGCTTTTGAAGAAGGAGTTGAAGAAATATGAGAGGGAGATTGCGTGGCAGAGAAGAGGGGTGGGGACAAGGGTCGAGAAGATGTTTGATGTGTGATAAAGATCTTGTATATCTTGTTTTATTGTTTTTTTTTCGGTTGTCGATGCTGTATGTTGTATCTAATGTTATTATATGTACTTGGTTATTTACGGGTTGTAAGCTGACTATTTCCCTATAAAAGTGCACAAATTCTAGAGTTGGAGAGATTTATGATGAATACTTTTAACTTTTCTGTAAAAGGACGAATTCCCAAAGCTCTAGCAATGGGCTTGTTAACATTGTATATTTGAAGTCATTATCCCCCTATTATTGCCCCATTACCTGCTGTCCTCCTCTTCGACCCCTTCAACTGCAATCTTATTTCTTCCGAACTCATGCTTTCACAACTTTGCCTCCAGTTTGCCCTCGTCCGTCTCAAACAAGTCCCTGAACGCATGCTCCACCTCGACAGTGAGATCACTAGCCTGCAGTGCCCTTCCGTGTTTCTCAAACGCAAGCCGTGAGCAGTATCGTGTTATTGACGCCGCTCCGAATGCGCCGAGGAGTGTAAGGTCCTTCGATGACAATGAGCCGTCGTGGCTACATTACGAGTGACAAAGTCATTAGCCCATATCCCAACAAATAAGCATTCGTTCAGAACTTACTACCACAACTTCTCCAAATACGCTTTCTTCCACGCCAGAAAAGTTCCAAGGCTGCCAGTTAATGTGTCCCCCTGCCCTCCACTCCTCTTGCTCCCGCCAGTCACCTGACAAAATATTGTGTCGTTCCCATTACTTATCCAGTCCTTTTTGCCCTTCTGCACGACCGTGACCCCACCCAGTGCTTTCGCCAACTGCGCGCATCGTTTTCCGCCATCATCGTCGCTTCCCGCGCCTGCGGGATCAACACCTAACGCTTTGCATAGGCGTGCAAACTCGGCTACATTGGGGGTGATAACCGCAGAGTCGTAGCCACGGATGATGTCTGGGTTCTCCTGGACTATAAGCAGCGCGTCCGCATCAAGGACAATTCCCATGCCACGCTCGCGGGCGGCGACGATGATTTTGGAGACAGTGACATGCATTAAGATGTCGCGGCCGAGTCCCGGACCGACGACTAGGACATGCAGGCGGGAAAAGAGTGGAAGGATTCGTTCGGCGATGACGCTGGACTCGGCATCGAGGGCGTGGGGGGTTGTCGGAGCAGTGGGGTCTTGACGGGAGGAGAGAGAGCGCAAGTATGGATGCACCATAAGGTTGGGGGAGTAGGATTTGATGATGGGGGCCGCGGGGTGGTCACATATGACGTGCGACATGTCGGCGCCGAGGAGAGCGGAGGCAATGGCGGAAAAGTAGGGGGCGCCGGTATAGCTGAAGAGGTTGAAATGTTAGCAGTTGGAGAGGAGATGAGAGAGGCGGAAGGGGGAGGTACTCCTCGCAGCCGCCAACTACGGCGACGCGGCCTTGTTGGCCTTTGTGGAAGTGTTCTACGAGTGGAGGTACAATCTGGCGGGCCTTGAGGAGAAGCTCTTTTTGAGCGAGAGAGTGGAGGGCCATGATGAAAATATGTATGTCAAGGTAAGTGCGAAATCAATTGTCAAAATTCCAGAGCTCTATGGTATAGTATGGTACTTCAATATAATGGTATATATTGTCCGTTTTTGAGCATTACACTTGGTGGTGAGTATTGTTTCTTTTGGATGTAGCTTGAGCTTATCGATAAGCGGTGACGTAGCTTTGCGATAGTGGAGCATGCCTAACTAATCCAGGATGAACAAGTAACTGCAGATTCTTTTGTGACACTAGAACTCTCCCAGGCAAAAGTAAACCAACGAAAAGTAAATTGCATAAGATATGTTCAAAGATAAAAATACTGTACAAAATGACACTTATGGTGTATTATGTTATATTTCTCTATCCACGTGTGATGTTTCAAGCAAAATAAGATTTAAAAATGTGAAGGAATAGGTATTGTGGAAAGGGCAACAACAAGGGGAAACGAACATCAAAGGAAACAAAATACATAGAAACACCGAATTGTCAAAAAAGAAAAACCTAATCCTATGCAAACCGTAAATTCCTTTTTTTCTAAAACCTGTGGAATGAATGATGATTCCCTTGCCTTGACAACTTGAGAAGGTTATTACAAACACAACTATGCAGGCACAATACACACTCCTGCAGGCCCTACCATACCAAGAAAACTTTCAGAACCCAATTCTTCCGATTATTTAATACACACGCTTGAAAGGTGGGACGGAAGGGCATTCATCTGGGGCCAGTTAGTTTGCAATTGTATAATGGTGCCAGGGCCAGGCATAACATACTCTCATCCAAAGTCTTAGATTGCACAGCACGGTACTTGAGCTCAACAGGGGCATTGGTGCACCTCTGGAATGTGAGGGAATGCTTCATCCAATTCTATGAAAATATTTAATTAGCCTCGTCGAAACCAATAATTCCAACAAACTCAACATACCACATCATCTCTCTCTGGGTAATCTTCCCTCGCGTGCGCACCACGGGACTCCTTCCTAGCAGCAGCCGCCACAGCAGTCTGCCTGGCGCAGGTCAAGAGATTCGCCAACTCGAGTGTCTCTACCAAGTCGGAGTTCCAGATCATGGACCTATCCTTGATGCCAACCTGCCCGTACGTAGCATCAATTGCGCTAACTTTCGCTACACCCTCGTCAAGAGACTCTTGGGTCCTGAACACAGAGACGTCGACTTGCATAGCTTTCTGCATAGCAAGACGGATCTCATGTGTCGACTTGGGCCCATTGGAGAGACGGATCTTGTCGAGGTTGGCGATGGATTCTGTACCGATGTCAGCGCTGACGGGCTTGAGGGGCTTGCCGGGGGTAAGGGTGTCGCGGATAGTGTGGGCGACGGCTCTGCCAAAGACAATCAAATCGAGCAGAGAGTTGGCTCCAAGACGGTTGGCACCATGGACAGAGACGCAAGCAGCCTCACCGCAAGCAAACAAGCCAGGAACAATCTTGTCGTTGCCGTTCTCATCCACTGTCAACACCTCCCCTGTGTACCGGGTTGGAATACCACCCATGTTATAGTGAACAGTTGGGAGGACGGGAATAGGTTGCTATCAAAGTTAGTAACTTGCTCATATCCACTATATATGCTTAGAAAGTACCTTGGTAACATCTACACCAGAAAAAATTGATGCGGTCTCAGAGATACCCGGGAGACGCTCATGAAGGATCTCTGGTGGCAAGTGAGAGAGCTGCAGGTAAATGTGGTCTTTATCTGGACCGACACCTCTTCCCTCTCTGATCTCCATCGTCATGGAACGAGACACGACATCACGGGATGCCAAGTCCCGAGCCGTTGGTGCATATCGTTCCATGAAACGCTCACCCTGGGAGTTCAAGAGGTATCCGCCCTCCCCACGAGCGCCCTCAGTAATCAAGCATCCAGCACCATAGATACCAGTTGGGTGGAATTGTACGAATTCAAGATCCTGGTTGGGAAGACCAGCACGAGCAACCATTGCCATACCGTCACCAGTACAAGTATGTGCACTAGTGCAGCTGAAGTACGTACGACCGTATCCACCAGTAGCAAGGACGGTCTTGTGGGCCCTGAATCGATGTAGTGTACCGTCCTCCTGATTATATGCGATAACACCCACGCACTCTCCGTCCTCCATCAGCAAGTCCAACGCGAAGTACTCGATAAAGTAGTTGGTGTTATGTCGGAGAGACTGTCCGTATAGTGTGTGCAGAAGAGCATGGCCTAGAGATTGTCAGTATTCAAAATGAGATACTATGACGACGGCAACAGACCTGTTCTGCAATTCATGTTAGTTTCAGGTAGTAGATCACTAGATCTGTAGAGGACCTACCTGTCGGCTGCTGCGCAGCATCGATATGCCTGGCCACCCTTTCCATACTTCTGAGATTGACCTCCGAATGCACGTTGGTAGCTATTATATGGTGTCAGCTTTGAGTTATTTGTTTATGCCAGGCGACTTACATCTTTCCGTCCTCAGTTCTTGACTGCAATTGCAAATTAGTCATACAATTCCTTGATTTCGAGAAGCATAATACTAACGAATGGACAGCCATAGTTCTCCAACTCAATGACTGATGCTGGTGCCTCTCTCGTCATGTAGTGAATTGCATCCTGATCCCCTAGCCAATCCGAGCCCTTCACTGTGTCGTACATGCTATTTAATGTAAGCCGCACGGTCAGAGCAAGAAATTTAGACATGGTCACCTACTGCCATCTCCAGTCATCCTCATGCATACTGCAATTCTCAGTTAGTTCCGATGAAGTCCGAAACGTTTAAAAACCACATGACTTACTTGCCCAGAGCTGCATTAATACCACCTTGTGCTGCGACAGTATGACTTCTAGTTGGAAAGAGCTTGGATATACAGGCAGTGTTGAAGCCAGCCTCTGCCAAACCAAAAGCCGCACGCAGTCCAGCACCTCCAGCACCCACCACTATCGCATCGTACTCATGATCCTATACTAATTAGCAAGTCCCTATTAAATGTCCATTGCAGGTGGTAACACACAATGACGGGGTATTTGCTGGAAACATGAGGCGGGGCCTCCTTCGCTCTTAGCGGCTGGCTAGCAAATATTTTGGCTGCGACATTGTCAGGGAGCTTGTTCGTCCTTGCAATTGCTGATGACTCTCAAGATTTATTACCTGCTGGCCGTGTAGAGTGAAAGAGGCGGGAGTGCTGAAGTTGGAGCAGGCTGGTGATCTAGTGAGAAGCGTCAATGTCAGCCTCCGAGTCACTCATGACGGGCGGGACATTCCCGAGCAACTTACCCTATGAGTGGAAGAGAGAAACCTCCGCAGCGGGACTGAACTCATGGCTGGATATGCTGGAGTGAATCGTATGAGATGAAATGGGACAACCTCAGCAAAGGAGGGGTGGTCGGTGGGGCAACTGATGAGATTACCGGAGATGGGGGTGGAACTGAAGCTGGACGCAATGGCACGAGGATGCGTGAGGTATATCGATGTGCGTATGCCTGTCGGCAGCACAGGAGCTGAGTTGACTGGCTGTCGAGGTCAAGAAGATCAGACAGGGCTTGTTCACAGGCGCGGATACGGAGAAATGCTGGCTGCTTTTGAAGGTCTCACGCGGTCCCACTAGGCCTAAGGGGCAGAGCGAGGGAGCGTCAGATTTCGGGCAAGCAGCGTTACCCTCGGCTCATGGCTGCTCCTCACGTGACCCCGCACCCAACACGGGCCTGCCAATCGGAGCGCGAGCAAACTAAGCAGCTGGGCGGGACTAGCCCATACAATTGCATTGTCATGCATTGTCACGTGAATGTGCTGACTCGCCTCTTGGCAGCCAGACCCTGTCCAGTGAAGCTTAGTAGCAACTTGCTACGGTTCATTCGTAATCGACGTCCTATACACCACCGCCCCCCACCCTAGCACAGCACACCTACTACAACCACCTACAAACCTCAGCTTTCTGCAGCAAAGCCTATATTATTGACTTGCAAGTTCTGCTCATAATACTGCTCCCACCAGGCTGTTAAAATCCATTGTACCCTTGCATCCAAACCCACCTAGCAGAGAGCTATGCCACCAAAATCAGACTGGGAGAAGTACCCACAGAGGTTCAGAGATGAAGAAGTTCCGGAGAAGAAGATCGTTCCTTTATCAGAAGAGTATGGTTCTCCTTGCCCTGGAGCTTGGTTCGACTGTCACTGGACAGCGCTCTGACTGAATGGCGTTTGCAGAGATATTCAAGTGCTTAAAACCTACGGAACAGCCCCATATGCTCAAGCAATCAAAAAACTGGAGCAAGATATCAAAGAATTACAAACTAAAGTAAATGAGAAGATTGGTGAGTACTGAAAGTCTCTTTCCTCTATACAAGCAAGTGAGCTGACATGTTATAGGTGTTAAGGTATTGATATCCCCTGTGTTCATTCTTCCGCTTTCTCATGCTCACGGCTGGGTCGGCTTAGGAATCCGATACTGGGCTGGCACCTCCACATTTATGGGATATAATGGCAGATAAGCAGCGAATGAGCGAGGAGCAGCCATTCCAGGTAGCAAGATGTACCAAGATTATACAGAGTGCAGATGACCCCGAGAAATCTAAATACATAATCAATGTCAAGCAAATTGCCAAATTTGTGGTAAACCTTGGCGAGCGAGTCAGTCCTACAGATATAGAGGAGGGTATGCGGGTTGGGTGAGTAGAGCTAGTTGTACCTCCCATGAGAACCAAATTTTGATCCGCTGCATCACAGTGTCGACCGTCTCAAATATCAGATTTTATTACCCCTACCACCAAAGATTGACCCCTCCGTTACGATGATGACAGTCGAGGAGAAGCCGGATGTCACTTACGGAGATGTCGGAGGATGCAAAGAACAAATTGAGAAATTGCGAGAAGTCGTGGAATTACCATTACTATCTCCAGAACGATTTGTCAACCTTGGTATCGATCCTCCCAAAGGCGTTTTGCTGTATGGGCCACCTGGTACCGGAAAAACTCTCTGTGCCCGAGCAGTCGCGAATCGTACTGATGCAACCTTCATTCGTGTAATTGGATCGGAACTTGTACAAAAATATGTCGGTGAAGGTGCAAGAATGGTTAGAGAGTTGTTTGAGATGGCACGTACGAAGAAAGCTTGCATCATCTTCTTTGACGAGGTCGACGCTATCGGAGGAGCTCGATTTGATGATGGTGCTGGTGGGGACAACGAAGTTCAACGAACCATGTTGGAGTTGATTACACAATTGGATGGTTTCGACCCACGGGGCAATATTAAGGTTATGTTCGCAACGAACAGGCCTAGTACACTAGATCCTGCCCTGATGAGGCCCGGAAGAATTGACCGCAAGATTGAATTCAGCCTTCCAGATCTTGAGGGTAGGGCTAATGTTTTGCGTATTCATGCAAAGAGTATGTCGGTAGAGAGGGATATTAGATGGGGTAAGTTATCGCCATTCAAACCATTTAAAATTTACCATACTAACTTTTGATAGAGTTGATTTCACGTCTCTGTCCAAACAGTACAGGAGCCGAGCTACGTTCTGTCTGTACAGAGGCTGGTAAGTTCCCCTTATCCTTCAGTTGCATAACCGTGTCAATGCTGATTGTATGAATTAGGAATGTTTGCGATTCGCGCCAGACGGAAGGTGGCAACTGAGAAGGATTTCTTGTCCGCTGTTGAGAAAGTTATCAAGGGGAATCTCAAGTTTAACTCGACCGCCACATATATGCAATACAACTAATTTTGTGGCCGTGATCTTCTTGGGTTTGTTGATTTCATCAAGCTGTTAAGCTACTTTTGTACTATAAGGAATGAGGAACAGAATGCCTACTCGCTCATTCAGAAGTATTGGAACGGCTGACTAAATGCGCTAGTCATCCGTTCCACTACTTTTTGAACGAGCGAGTAGTAGTACTAGTACATGCTTTACGGTTTGAGATCATTGAAAGGTCCTGTGTAGACTATGAAAACCCCAGAAGACCTTTACGACCAATCGAATTCTAGAGTTACAGTCCGAAAACGAAAATCCTACCTCTTTGTGAGAAGCGTGCTATAGTGCACTGCTTACATGTCAAGAGTAGAATGCCAAGATTTCGGATCTACCAACTCAAAAGTTCTTAGAAATGCAACCCCACTGCGTACAACTTAAACCTAGTAACCTCACGAGCCTCAAAATAATTATTTCACCCCTCGTCAGCCAGTATAGACACCCCTCATCGATACTACAGAACACACGTTACGGCAGTCAGTACATACAAGTTTCAACGAAACATAACGTGACGATGGCGCAACGAAGTACTGGGAGCCCATCCGTTCTCAAACAGAAACCGATTGCTGTTCGAACAGGCAACGTCGTTGCTGCTAAGGGTGAGTATGTTCGAGCGTTAAACCCTTGTTCAGTCAGTTAACTGGTATTTAGCTGTTGCCGATGCTATTAGAACCTCACTTGGACCAAGAGGGATGGATAAGATGGTATGTTATTGAACCTTTCATCATTCGAAGTTACTCTCTCTAAGTAAGTTCCTTTAGATACAAACTGGGAAGGGAGAGGTTCTGATCACGAATGATGGACACACAATCTTGAAAGATATGGCGGTTATGCATCCTGCAGCAAAGATGGTATACTTCCCCGTCCCATATATCTAGGTACAGCATGAAACTAATTCTTGGGTAGCTTGTCGACTTATCAGCAGCTCAGGATGTCGAGGCTGGCGATGGTACTACCTCTGTTGTTGTGATCGCTGGTGCTCTTCTGGGTGCCGCGGAACAGCTGCTGAATAAGGGTAATTGTTCGTATGGCTATTCCGCAGCATCTAGAAACTAATGCCTCTCACCAGGGATACATCCTACAATAATTGCCGAGTCATTCCAACGCGCAGCAGCGAAAGCCGTTGAAATTCTGACAGAGATGTCAACGCCGTTAAATCTTACTGATCGACAGTCTCTTTTACAAGCAGCGAGTACCTCTCTATCCAGTAAAATCGTATCCCAACATTCAAGCTTGTTGGCCCCTATAGCCGTCGACTCGGTCATGCGAATTATCAACCCGGCTACCGCAGAAAATGTGGATCTCAAAAATATACGTATTGTGAAGAAAGTCGGAGGAACAATTGATGATACAGAATTAGTAGACGGGTTGGTCTTGACACAGACTGCGTTGAAAGGAGCTGGAGGGCCTTCAAGGATGGAGAAAGCGAGAATTGGTTTGATCCAGTTCCAATTATCGCCCCCAAAGCCAGATGTAAGTTTCTCTTTATGAAATTTGACTTTGAGAATGCTAAGCTTAAATTATAGATGGAAAATTCTATTGTGGTGAATGATTATCGACAAATGGATAAGATTCTAAAAGAAGAGCGAACCTATCTCCTAAATATATGCAAGAAGATTAAGAAGGCAAAGTGCAATGTGCTCCTGATACAAAAATCCATTCTTAGAGACGCTGTCAATGACCTCTCTCTGCACTTCCTTGCCAAGCTCAATATCATGGCAATCAAAGATATTGAGCGAGATGAAGTTGAATTCATTTGCAAGGTAACGTCAGGTTAATCCTTCCGGTGTTTGGATTTACTAAGATGTTCCTAGAGTACTGGATGCAAACCTATTGCAGACATCGACTCTTTTACAGAGGACAAACTTGGTAGTGCTGAACTTGTGGAGGAAGTGAACTCATCTGGAGCCCGCATTGTTAAGGTTACGGGGGTCAAGGCCGCAGGGCAAACCGTCTCCGTCTTATGTCGAGGCGCAAATTCACTGATCCTGGATGAAGCTGAGCGCTCGTTGCATGATGCTCTTTGCGTCATCAGGTGTTTAGTGAAGAAGAAGTAAGTTTCCATTTCAGTACTCAAGTTGCAGCGTGCTAACTGGCGGTAGGGCATTGATCGCTGGTGGAGGTGCACCGGAAATTGAAGTATCGAAGTCACTGATGAGGGCGGCTCGTCTACAGATAGGGACTGAGCAAGTGTGCTGGCAGCACTTTGCCGAGGCTTTGGAAGTAATCCCAACAACTCTTGCGGAAAATGCTGGGCTCAATAGCATCAAGGTTGTTACGGAGCTACGAAATAGACATGAGAAGGGAGAGAAATCTGCGGGCGTTAGTGTAAGAAGAGGTGCTGTCACTAATATCGTGGAAGAGAATGTACTGCAGCCATTGTTAGTCTCTACAAGCGCTATTGAACTTGCTGCCGAGACCGTCAAGATGATTCTTAGGATTGGTGAGCATTCTACATCCCATCGCCAGCCCAATATAGAGCTTATCTAACAATTCAACTTTTACAGATGATATCGTACTTTCACGTTAAGCATTGCAAGTTATGGATTATGGATTTGATTACACGATTTGTCATGATGTATGTCTGGGAGCTGAATTGAGATGAAATAAGCTTTCTCAAGAGTGTCCGTGATCAGGTGCCATAGTCCTAAAAGTCCTGCCAGAAATCAAGATCAATTTCTACAAGACCTGCTTCAATAACCCCCACAAAAAAAACTGCCACAAATGTACTAGCCGAATTAGGACTAACGCATGGAAGCCTTCTATCGTCATATGGCTTCTGGAACACATACTTGACCTTTGGCATGTCGATCCGCCAGGGTCATGACGCAGGCACATTCTTGCATACATGTTAGCTGTTGGTGAACGGTGCGCAACAAAATAACCTGATTGGGAATGAAGAAGCACTTTCAAAACTTGTTTTAATGGGAGTGTTGCTTATCAGTCTTGTGTCCAAGATGGGAGATGGATTGCATTATTTAAAGGGAGGAAATGAAGCCGTAAGCATACAAATTCATTGAGATATTAAGCGCAACACATTCATATAATAGTTGATTGAATTCCTTTACTTCGTTACTCTGCAAGCCGCATACCCTACATACCGAAGCACAGCCAGTTACCATGCCTATGGGAGCGCGCACCCGCACCCGTACCCGCACCCGCACCCGCAAGCCGACACTTTTCAATAGGATTATGCACCCGGATACCACGCCGTCCTCGCACTCGACTGGCTATCGCGCGACACACACAAGGTCTACTGCTACGGGCCCTGCGCCTGTGAGTACACATAGACGGGCTAGGACTAAGCCTACCCTAGGCGCTAGGATCCATGGGTTTGCGAAGCGGGTGTTAGGAACAGTGAAGGGAGACAGGCAGAAGAATGCTGGTATGTTTTTGACCATTCATTCCAATCCTAGGCCAAAAATGCTAACAATTAGTGTGGCATGTAGGCCGCGCAATGTCGAACGGTGTCCTGCCCGGAACGAGGAGGACTCGTCATCTGTAAATTGACGCTCCATACATATCATTCAGCCATCCACCGGACTTTCTATGATGCTGGCGACGACTTACGACTGAGCGAGTATAAACTATACACGACATATGTTTTGCCCGCTCCAGTCTCCTCCAATTTGTTGACTATTTCCTTACTCCTTGCAACAATATTTCGTTCTCCTTATTCCCATTTTCCATCTCCGAATATTTCGCAACGAGTTCCCCTTTCTGGTTTTTGCGGCTTCCTAATTAGGAGTGTCTCCCTGCATAACTCTTAGACCACGTGTGGACAGGGAGCTCCTTAAGCTCATGGCTATTCTTCGAGGTGACCCTGGTTTTAATGAAGGCCAACCGATTTTCTTCACTATAACCAGTTTTAATTATAGCCAGGGCACTTTCTTTACCTGTGTACACAAAGAATCTTGCCCATCCTTTCACTATAGTGAGGTTTTCACAAAATGAGGTTCATAATAGCCGGGGTCACATGTATCCTACATCATGTACATGGCATTTATGTTCTGAAGTGGCACGGACACCCTCTTTTCCCTGCTTTGACACTTCGACATCTTGACGTAACTAATGCTTGTGTAGCGGCTAATAATTATTGTAATGAGATTTATCGCATGCTTGTTATAATTTATTCATCAGGGATGTTTCTAGTTTGCGAGTACCATACAGTCTACCCTTGCTATACTCCGTACCGGATCGCTAAAATCTGACAATTTTCGTCCGGTATAGCAAGGTTCCGGTATATCATAGAATAAAATGCTTGGCAGACAGGGGTAGTAAATTCAATTAATTACTGAAATAGGAAGTAAACATCAACTTGTTCACACCCAGCCAAAGACATCAATATGCATCGGTCACGAAATCTAGAAAAACGTCGGGCCTTAAAGCATCAAATATGTACATTTACTAGAACCAAAATATGCTAAAAAAAAGTTAAGTGAAATTGATAAACATTTTTGAAATGAAATTGGTAAGATTACTGTACTTTAACTTAACTTTGATATCCTAGGTATCTAATTCATTATTTTAAGCTGATCAGTAGCTGTATCTACTTAGTCAGGTATTTTGAAACAAAGTGGTAAGTGGTTAGCAATTAATCTCGGAACATGGAACAAGAAGCAACGAAGTGCCCGGTTTCATTACTCGAACAACATTGTAGCAAGTGATGGTAGCAGTAGTAGCAACGGCATTAGCAGGAGCAGTTACAGCAGTGGTGGCAGCAGTGATGGCAGCCAAGTGTGAACTGGAGTAGTGTAAGATGTATTAGTATTAGTGTGTCTGGTATAGCAAATATTATTTGTATGGAGGCAGGGGGTACTTGTCAGAATTGTTAGGGCGTCCGGTATAGCAAAGGCGATTTGTATGGGGAACGGATGTCGCAGACAGAGGCCATCCGGTATAGCAAGGGTAGACTTTATTTCTATTTTGCCCGTTTTCAAGTTTTTAACCTGGGCAACTAGGATCCTGGACGTGCTGGAGTGCGATAATGCTGTGTGACATTGCTTCTGCGGGCCACAAGAGGTGATACATATACATTATCTCGTTTTGTGTATGCATAGCCCAGGAACCCTGCTTGCCCTTTTTGCCGCGCCAGCGGGATGACGATAAAGGTGGGGAAAGTGTGGAAATAGGGTTGATTTGGGAGCAGATAAGCCGCTTCAGTCTTCGTTATTTGCTTCTTTTTTGATGTTTCGAGTCGTCGCTTTGTATGTTATTGAATCCTGTTTCATCATCCATAACATACAGAATAACCCTGCCATGGCCTAGCGCTGCAAGCGGGGTTACGTGATTTAAAAAAAAAAAAAAAAAAAAAAAACATACAGAATACTTTGACATGAAACTGCTAAGCCGATGCATGGCACTGCTTGTGGGCCCCATGGGACGTTCAGCTTGAATTATATGGGGAGACTTTTTTGATCGCGGTTATTCTGGCGGCGAGTTGCTGAAGAGTTGGATTGGCCAAAGTAATCTGAGGGCCCCCATCTAAGAGATTGCAGCAATCCTTTTTACTACTAGATTGGGTAATATCAATTGAGGTCGATCATATAAGCGCCGCATGCTTCATATGCCTATTGTGAACATGGTCTGAGCCTATGTAGACATCAGTAGAGGAGTACATGGTACATACCATGTGATAATAAAGGGACAGTAATTAGTAGAGAATGGATCGCTAAGTGAGGTAGAAGTTCAGTGGAACGAGCGCAACACAGTTTCCGTATATATTGACTACTTGAAAGACAGAACCAATTTACAATTCTTCGCAATTCAAGTTCGGCCAGTATCAGCGCGAGGACGACTAGAAAAGGCCTATGCCTGCAGCACCCGTCGACTTACCAAAGTACGCAAATTGACCTTGCTAGGTTTTTTGGGGAAAAACTTCGAAAGCTCGAAAGAATAACGAGAAGTTGATTCCAAAACGAGTTCCACCGGGTTGATGAAATGAAATGTGTATAATGGAAAATACAAGCTTGGGCCCGGGTGTAGAATAATGGGGATGTCGGAGCGAAAGCTCCTGGATCTCAAATCTCGAAGTTGACGAAATCTTGTCGTGCAGAAAAGGGTAAATGGAAAGATACTTAGCTCAGGACAGCGGTTGTCTAATGTTTACCAATGTTGCTGCTAGCCTCCTTGGTTGTCACAACAACCCTGCGGACAACGTTTTCTCGACTCCGCTCCATTGGAAGTAGTCACATGAAAAGGTCATTTACCCGGTTACTTTAACATGATATCATGATTTGTTCAACTCTCCTATCGAAATCGGTACACAGGTACAACAGGCATCTAGAACAATACCAGATCTTCAAACTTACCTGCAGCTCGCATGAAAAATTTTGTCGGCTTGGATTTAGTTTCGTAAACTTTATATTGGACCCCCAACTCAAGGCGGCGGAGTAAGATGTAAATAGGTTTAGAGCAGACTTGCGTTAGGATTTGATCAATCTACTTCCCTGTGGAGGTTGCTTGCTCTGTGTAACGACTTGAAATAGGAAGGAAGGGATTCGCAATGTGAGATACCTAGAATATAGTACACTGAGAGCTGCCTAGCCATAAATCCGTGAATGAGTGTACTAGCAGACAAACGGCAAAGAGGGAACGTACGTTTATATCTCACATACATACCTCCTCCATGATGTCTCAAGACAATGCACCTTGCCGTCAAGCTTCAGGAAATCTTGTCCCAAGATTCACACTTTGCGCACTCCGTAATAATGATGAGAAGCTCATGTGTGAGCATCCTATTAATCGGCCGTCCTGCATTATCAAATCGCCATGCAGATTATCATTTTCTAGTACGGTGAAGGTGACAGAACGGTTGGCGTAAATCTCATTTGACGTTTTTTGTCAACCGTGTCGGACTATAGGATTAATAGGTGTAAAGTTAATACCAAAAAGTGCAGTCAGAAACCGTGTTAGAACTTGTAAGATGCAGGAACAAAAACAAAAACGCAAGAATATTACATGTAAGAATCGACACCCGCATGATCTACTTGCCCTGAAAACAAATCTAAACAGTTGATTCGCTAAGTAAATACTTGGTGTCTTGTATTCATAGGGGAAAAGAAATTTAAGTTCCATGTTTGTGCTTGAAACTTGAAAAAAGTATGTTTATTGGCAGCTGCAACAACCACGTGGTTTGCGCCCATCTAAATTAAGGAAGCCCTGCCGTACAATTTTTCGTGTGATCCGCAGTGATATTCAGGGTAATTGTAATACAACGGATTCGATTTGAACCTTTTTCCTTTTTTCCTTCTATTCTCCAGCAATAGTTAGATCTCGTTTTCTTTCCTCTTTTTCTTTTCCTATGGTCACCGGGAATAAAATGCGTCCAACTTGCGAAGGAAGAACACAATAATGGTCTGGTTGAAGAGTAAGTCCATATGTAGGCCATGTAAAGAGTAAACAGAGGTCATGTGAACTCAAGCTCAAGCTTTGGTATGCTACGATCATTGAAGTAGCCTATCCACTTCCAACTATTACTGCTGACTGCTACGTTGAGCTTCCAATATGTACTCGCACAGATATGCATGTAGGCAACCACAGATGGCCGCAGATACATGTATGGAGAGTACTTGTGATCAGAGTGAGGGGAAAGGGTCAAAGGTTGCACAATTTTCGGGACTTTCTTATTGAAAGGTTGGCAGGCTCGACAGCGCTAGCATATGGAGCAAATGCCACCTGTATCCGAAACAATCTATGGTAGCATGGAATCGGGACGAACCTATTACGCCAATGACATGGTCACAGGCTTGCACAGGCTTACCGTAGCCCCGTCATTCTAGGACTGTAAGCATGTAGAATAACCTAGTCGGCTTGATAGTGACGATTTACAAGCAAGTACTGTAAATGGGATTTAAGAAAATAATTTGTTGCTGATTTTATGAATTTGTTTTGCTGATGTGAAAGGCCAAACTGTTCAGTGTTTTGTGGGTGCCAAGACTAAGTGTTGTGCATTCGGACATTCTCGTCCAGGTGCCATTACCACCTGAATTGAGTATTCATCAATTGCGTGGTTAATTATAAGACCCGTAGTCTCAAATTTGATAATAATGCTGAGGTGTTTTACCTCACCTTAATATATATATGTATATGTATAAAAAGAAAGAAAGGGACAAAGAAAGGAAAATCGGTGCTAGAAGTTTCAAGTCGAGCGTAGGTACATAGCCCAGTGTGTCGTCCGCTGCCTAGCGAACAAGCTGCAACAAAACTACGATTAAGTGAGTTTCAGAGGTAAAACTCCATCATCATGCAGATACGTAAACAAGGTGAGCACTAGTTTTTCCATTCATGATGATAACAAGCATATTTTAATGTATCGTCAATCTGCTAGAAGATCCATTGACATATATATTAGGCATCGTTGGTAGAATGTTTAATCTAAGCCCTCGCCACTTCAAATACCTATTATTCTCCGGCTTGGTACTAGGGGCAGAAAAGCAATTGTTCTTTATGTACGTGTAAGTTCAAATCAAGAGCAGCTATAGCTATTGGTAGTCACAAATGACATAGAGTACTAGTATTCGGCTGCTTCGAAGAAATATCACCTGAAAACGAAACATTGCGAGGTCGAAGATTTAAACACTGGCCCAACTGAGGAGTTCGCTCGAATTGCATGCGCCTGCATGCTCAACCAAGTAAAGGTATACGCGAAAGCGGCACAAAGGGAATTCGGTGCCTAGTCGCTTAAAGGAACGTACACGGCCATTTAGTTAAGGACATAAAATCAGTCCATCCAACTTCATCAGCTAAAAACGAGCAGTTTGGAAGCTGACTCTTGAAGAAAAGAAAGAAAATAGAACCATCTCTTTGTAGAGCCTACTAAATCAGAATTGGATTTGTAGCATCTCATTAGGCCACGGTGCCTAGCGAACAGACCTCCATGTTCTCTACGTGTGTCCGAATGGGGTATATCTCCCATTGAACACCTCGTAGTCGAGGCCAGCGTGAAGGGGTCACGGATTGGACTTGGGCCCGTCGTACTGCACCAAATCCACTGCCTGGAGTAGAACAAGAGTAGTAACCGTATATAGCAGATTTCGTCCCTGGCGCCTGAATTCCTCTCTGTTGGATTAGTTCTGGGTCCCGCAACGGGTTGTTGATCTCGAACAACGGGTAACAGTCGCTCGGTTCCCAGGCCAAGTCGTTAGAGACAAAAAGGTGCTGGAACGGTGATAGCTGAAAGCATAGGCTGGCATTGTCTTGCCAGGGGTGGACCCAAAGCTGGACCCAAAGCTGGACGTCATCTGCGCGGGCGGTTAGGGTGGCCAATCATCTTGCTCTGCTCACGATGCGAGCAACCAAAATCCGCAGGTCACGGGAGTCAGGATCAGCAACTGTATGCGAGCTCTGGGGGGGCATGATGTTGGTTGGTGTGCCTGGTGGGGATGCTGGGCAGGGGGTAGCAGTGTTGGCCCCCATTCAGCGGCGTTGGTCTTAGACAGATCAATTGCATTGGAATTATGTCTTGGTGCATGCTCTCGATCTGGCGACGCCCAATGGCTCCTTGCCATGCAATGCTTTGGAGGCCGCGATTGTGTACTCCAGCACCCTCAAGCGAGCACCTTTCATTGCCGTATCCTGTGGCACGTGCGACGGTGAGCGGGGTATCTGGTTTGGACCGTCGACGCTGTGAGCGTGGCGTACCGATATCGATGTGTGGACAGCAGCATCTTTGCTGGGTTGCCGCTCCCGGCATGGGTCCTTGCATCGACACAGCTTTCGTCCCCGTCTCCGCCCCGACGTGTTGGTGTGTGCTTTCCCCCACGCCACGCGCTGCGTTTTTGCACTCACTTCTTTTGCGGGTGCTGCTGGGCCGGGACCGCGGGCGGCCTCACCCACCCGGGCCCGAGCAGAGCAGCCCCAGTTGTCGAGAATGTCTCTCGACCAAATGCCCTCAATCCTCATAAAAAGTTCCCGAGCCCCCTTCCCCCTTCCCCTCCACACACTAGGCAGTCCCCATAACCATTACTCGTTCTGAATCAAAGATCGTCTATCTCGCACTCACATGGTATGTGGACGAATTAATGAACGAATTGCTAGGTGAGTGAGTGCACACCCATATTATCCTACCAGCAGCACGACCCCGGCCCCCCTCCCCCTATGCGCGAGAAACACACATACCCTGCCCGAATTCCACAGCTCCTGCCAACGAATTGCATTGCCCGTTGTAGGTAGTAATCTGGACGGGACTAAGGCCTTTCTTTCTGAGAATACCGATTGCACCAGACACACCGTATCATATTCTCTTCGTTTTCCTCCTTGCCTGTCCAGAACGCATCATTAAGGAAGTCAAAAGTTTGGAAGATTACGTGGGGAGCCCATCTCCTTTAACGGTACCCAGGGCCACGGCAACGCATCTAGAAACCAGTCAGATTCGGAGGTTGCCAATTCTCACAAGTCGAGCTTGAAGCCAATTCCAAGTTGTTGATCGGCGTCTATTCAGACATTCACTCCAATGGCATGTCTCCAGCCTTCTTTAGAAATTCATGCCCCTCGTGTCATGCCTCCGCCGTCAGTAATGGCTAAAAGGACAACGAAACCGTCGTCTTCACCTGTTACAAAGAATGGAAGCAAATCAAGGCTCCAGTTCTCACACACCAATCTGTCAAGCGAATCGTTACCGGAGCCTAAAGGTCGGGGGTCAAGGCTTTCCTGCTGCCCAAGAACTCCAATGAAATTTGAAAACACCCCAATAGACTTTGAGAGTCTACCTCCGGCGATCAGACGTAAAGTGAGTGCACCTATTTGGTCAAATCCCGGGCCAGCTAGGTCTGTGGGGCCGCTCGGACCGTTCAATTTGCTAATAATGTCCCCTGGAGTAGATGTTTTCCTCACATGAGCGACTTCGACTTGCATTAGGCCAGTATCAGCAGAAGCACAGCAGGGCAATGAGCTCTTCAAGCAACAAGTTATCAAGTTTCCACAATTCACCCGACTCTTCGAGGGCTCATTCACCTTACGGGAAGCTCAAGAAACCACCTCCTGCTGATGCATTTGTGCTTTCTCAAGCGGATGCTCAGTGGTTTCTAAACCTTCCAGAGACTATCAAGAGGAAGCACTTCACCCTGGAGGAAAGGGTTCTACTGGAAGGCCGATGCCAGAGTGTCATTATGGATGCAGCAGACGAGACAATATACAGAATGGGTCATCAAGCAAATAAGAGTTGCGATACGCTCGACAGTAGCTTATCGACAATTTCACAACGGACAACAGTGGAGCCTCCCTCCCCCATGGATTTATTCGCAAGCAAAGAAATGTTCGATTGGCGAAGCTCTTTCAGATGGCTAGACGAAGGTGATGATCTCGACTTACGGCTCAATCTCGAAGAATTTCATCACTGTTATTTGGATAAGCCGCTGCCACCCACACCAAATTCTGCCCACTCCCGACGCCGTACATTATCTCTGTCTGCAAAACCGTTATCAACTCCTTTCTGTCCACCAAGTCAACCATTGCGCACTGGGAGAAGACATTCGAATCAGTTCGGTTCCTTTTCAAGGTCGTCGTTGAATCAAGCCCCTCAAAGGCCGTCAATGCAGCTTGAGCCTGAAGCAACATACTATCGAGACCCTGAAGCTCGCCTCAAGCTCCGTGTATATCTTGCCTCTGCACAGAAGTTTGATGAAGCAGTTGAGTTTGGGTTTCCGGCCAGCCCTGAGCCCCGCCCATCGACAGCTGGCGCTCCTCGTACTTTTCTTTTCTCTGATGATAGCCCACTTGGCGACGACGAGAGCCCTCCAGCATGGGATGGAAAACTCCATTTCAGGCAGAATTCACGGACAATTGGCTCCCCGTTAATATCCAATCTACAAAAAAGCCAACAAATGGCAGGGCATTATCATTTGACTTCACCTGGAAACCGAGAAATGACATTGCGGATGACACTTACTCGGCCTGATTTACGGGCTGATGAGAGCCAATTATATGGATGGAAGAAGGGAAGGGATCCTTTGGCCTTAGAACCATTACCCCCAGCAAACGATGTTGAGCCTGGCATGGGACCTTTTGATATCCCCCCATGGTGTCGAGATCCAGACCCTGGACTGGTCAAGAAAATTTGGCGAAAGGTCAAAAGTCCCATAACGTCATGGAAATGAGTTTTGGCAATTGAGGTTTTTCTGTTAATGATATCCCAGAATTTCATTTGTTCTATTCCGGTTACTCCTAGGGTCTACTTCGGTTAATATTTTCTTTCTTATTCATCTCTCTTGGTCTTTATATTTGGCTTTCCCTTCTCTGTGAATCTTTGGAGCTTCGCAATTTACTTCTATTTGTAATATCCTCTGGTATCTCTGTTTTCCATATCGTTAGGAGTTTATCTGTCTGTTTTATATTAGCAATGGCGAAGGGTATTTTCATTGGTTTTCCTTTTGACTTAAGATTTTGGGCGGGCTATTATGGTGTATGATCATTGGTTGGGTGGAGGCGCAACTTCTACAGAACTGGACATAGTTCTTGTCCATCTGGTATTGTTTTGTAATACAAAATTAAGTACTTTTAGATCACTGATTGACCTGAAAATGCCATCACTACTGTCGTGACTAGCGATATCTTCCAATACCGCGCCGCTTCATGACAACGGCTGTGCGAGAAGGCGTCGCAATAACACTAGCCAAGTTAAATCGGCATCAGTAGGTAGTATCGACGGCATCTTCCGCATACTTAACTCTATGCATACTTTTTCTTCCCAAGAGCCAACTCTTGATATGAGGGCTAACTTTCTCGGGATTCATGAGTGGCTGCAAATGTCCAAGTCCTCCCTCCCACAGATCGCCACAGTTATCGCCAGCTTTGGCAGCACTTCCAATATAGCCAAGCGCAGGTGGAGGCAGCTCGACATGGGGCCGTTCCCAGTCAAGAGCATGCTAACCTACTTCGAGCGTCGGCCTGGCAGCATCCCTTGCCCATTCTCAAACATGCAGGGCGATGCCCCTGTGTTTCGCGATCAGCGCAGTGGCTTCATCTTACCTTGGCAGCAGCAATTCGCCAGCATCGCCCTGCCATATCGTACGCTGTCGCCGGGATTTGCGGGCTGGGCACTCGCTTGCGCACAACAATTGGGCGGAGGGCCGCAATGGCGACAGAACGGCCCCGCGAAGAAGAGGAGGACTCGCCGCGGCCGCAGGCTGCCAGAGGGCGTCGAATCTCGCACGCTCGCGTGCTCCAGAATGCCTCAAGTGCTCCAAGTGCTGTACTCTGTACTCTCGTGCTGCGGGGTGGGTGGATTCCTGCGGCCCCTTGCCGCTGCGACATGCCCCCTCACGGCCGCCGGCTGCTGCGGGCCCAATAGCAGTCGCCGAGGTCGCAGCCAGGCACGAGGGCAGCGGACGCACTAGCCTCTCGAGTCCTCGACACCGCGACTGCGCGGATGCCCCCTTCTTCCCTTCTTCCCTTCTTCTTGGCTCCTCCGCCCTGGCCTCCTCCCACAGCTTGGGCATCTGTTCTCTCCCTTCCCACAAACAAGTCAACACGACACACACAGACATCAGGATCTGTCTCAGGAACAGGAAGCTCACTCCTTTGCTTCCAATCCCATCCCACCCTCTTTTCACACAACGCTCCCTCAACCCACCCACACTCTCTATCTGACATAATAGCACATCCTAGGCGTTCACTCTCTTACGCCGTAGCTCAAAGTTTGAAGTACCGCTTATACAGCACAGCAAGCCAGCGCACTTGACGCAGCCGGGCTCGGGGGGCTTATATTATCGACCTATAAACAGTAATAATCCGGTGGGGAGTATACATACCCCCTCCTCCCGCAATAGCAGATTCTGGATAGGTTTTTGGTCAAACGCGCAGGCTCGCTGTGGTGGAACCGTTAAGTTTGTCAATCCAACTTTTGTTTAATCAGTCAGTCTCTTTAGTCCATCCATCCATTCCTTTTCAACATGGTGGTTCTGTCGACCCAGAGCCAGCTAGGGCTTTCCGTGGTGGATTATGCCGAGGACAAATACCTGTTGGAAGATGAGAGCGACGACGAAGGGTTTGAGAAGACTGCCCTGGAGGCAACAATGGAAAATTCGGCAAATAAGGTATCAAAGACGCAGTTGGGATTGATTTATTCATTGCATATTGCGGAGGCGTGAGTGTCACGAACGAGAACGTACTTATAAGTCATATAATATTAATATTCTTCCTAGGATCGTTGCATCGAGTCTACAACCTCAATTATACATGCTCCTACGAGACGAGGAGCTATGTGGGAGTGTGGACTCGGTATATTGGAGTGGGGTGGTTGAGACGGTCTTCGCTTTGGGGTCAGTTGCAGGTTTATTCTGGGGATGGTTGGGAGATAGAATTGGGCGGAGGCCAGTTGCGCTTGCGGGAATGGTCGGCATGGCAGCCTCCTGCTTTGCCATGGGGTTCAGCACTGGGATCATTAGCTGTGCTCTGATCCGAGGGTTCGCTGGATTGATGGGTTCATCCATGAGGGTTATGGTGTGGACGATGCTAGGCGACGTTAGTGACAGCCCCAAGGCTAAGGCTAGGAACTTTTCTCGAATGCCGCTTGTGGCGACGGGTGGCATTATTGGGCCGCTGCTGCAGGCGCTGTTAGCGAACCGCTTCTCTGAGAGCGAGGTCTGGAAGAAATTCCCGATCTTGAGCTCGCAGCTTGCTTGCGCGGGGTTGATGGTGCTGTTCCTCACTGTGAACTTCGTCTTCTTGAAAGAGGTAAGCCACGAGTTGCCCGCACTCCAATTGCCCAGCCACAGACTAACACTAGCCTCAAGACCCTCCCGAGCTCCGAGACCGCCATTTCTCAGAGGCCTTACTCCGACCGGTGCTCCTCTGAGTTCGTTACCGAGAAAGATACTTTCCTCGGGCAGGCTGCATCGTCGCCCAATCCCCAGGGGGACTCCTACACCACATACACCTACTCCTACAATGACAAGCCGAAGCCTCTCGGTTTCTCTGCGGCCATTCGAGCACCTTCTCTCTTAGTGCTTCTTGCCTCGTTTTCTTTCCTGTCTCTCCACTCTGCATCCTTTGACCAGCTCCTTCCCTTGCTCGGAAATGCATCTGTGGAAAATGGTGGCCTTGGTCTACCATGCTCCTTCCTCTCATTGGTAGTTCTCATCGCAAGCTCTGCAGCTGCGGTGATCGTCTATGTTTTCTTTTCGAAGGCAGTCGACAAGATCGGTCTCTTGAGACTGTACCGAGTCTGCTGCTGGCTGTTCCCACTAATCTATGTTCTAACTCCTGTTTTCTCTAACCTCTTCAAGAGTTCATCCCTCTTGATTGCCATTTCCTCGGGCTCTTCGATCTTTACCAAGACGCTTGTCACAAGCTTTGCTCAAACTCTGGTCGTCTTTCTCGTGACCAACGCTTCCCCTGATTGCTACTCCCTTGGGTCCATCATGGGACTCATGCACTCTGCGTCGGTCTTCCGTGGCCTCGCAGTTACTGGTACCGGAATCGCATTCTTGCTTGCAGACGACCAAGTGCTTACCAACTTTGTCTTATGGGTGTGCTTGGCTACTGTAGCGGTTAGCGGGGCAGTGTTGGCGTGGTTTGTGAAGGAAAGGGCGACAGTGAACAAGGATTGGATGGCTAATGTGTTGAAATGGGAGATTTGCTATGAGAATGAGAGTCTGGTGGAGGAGGAGTGGAGTGGGAGCGAGTTTGGGAGTGAGTGTGGGGGGATGGATAGTGATGTGGAGTCAATCTCCACCGCTGTATAAATACGGGTTAAAGGATGTTAATCTTCGCTTGCTGGTGATAAACGAAGGGGCCAATGAGCAGGCTGTGCGTCGATTTTTTCTCCTTTTCCTTTTTTGTCTGGATTTTTCTTTCCGTTCATCATCTCTTTTCTCCTTGATACCTAGAATCTCGACAAATGTTCATTGGTTCGTGCAGCAGGATCTTGAAAAGCCAGTTATCTCCTGTTCATTTGATTCCTTCCTCTTTCAATATGTTAATTCCTCACTTTCCTCATCAACAACAGAGCCAATAACTCTGAAACAGAGCAATCATCACAATTCATGCGGCCGCGGTAGGAGCAGAGCATGGCACACTCATGGGAGGAACTTTGTTTTGGTTCAATCTCTCATTTTCCCCTATATATACAGCATCTGATCTCATCTTGCCTTTCTTTCCCCGTTCATCTGCTTGCCTGCTCGTTAACCTCTACCTTTTTCCCAGTTCATATCAATCTCAATATCGGACGCAGCGGGGCAGGGGAGACGGAAAATGGGACGGGGGGAGATTCACTCAACTTACAATATATGTATGTATTTTGGTTAGAGGTTTTGATTTACAGGGGTGTAGATGTTGTCGGGTTTTGGCAGGAAAAAAGTATATCAACATTGTTAAGATACGTGAGGAACAAAGGGAGATTGACGATTATTAAACATATCCTTGCTCGTAAGTAGAATACATACATTGTATCTCAATTTCTCTCTCAATCCAGCTGCTGGGAGGGATACAATGTGGTGAGTTGTTGAGGGAAAGAGTGGGAAGATACTTCCACCTAGTGGGATCGCATATATATGTAAAAATGTACACATGCAGCATTTTTTTTCTATTTCCTCTTCATATGTAGTTAGTAATGTATACCATTTTCATTTTTTTATATTTTTTTTCTTATAGTTTTTAGTGTATAGTGTATATCATTGGAGTTACGAGTCGTGTTTTCTTTGATGGAAATATCTACTACGTTCGGGATTGTCATGATTGGCTTGCTTGGGAAAGTGAATCCGGAAAAGCACCCTGCGACGCGCAACCTCCACGTATGATAGGCCGACATCCAGTCGGCCCACACAGCTATCATTGTGAAACTGCTCCTCTAGGCTAGTGTCACAACGGCGCAGGGCCTCAGCCACGGGTCGCACAAAATCCATAACCTTATTCGCACTTTGTGTTCGTCTACAACTGTACGATCAAACCACGTTCCATTTCACGTCGTTTCACGTCGTTTCACTCGTTACTCATCATATCCGCGCACTCAAAATTGGATCCCGCCCCCTACTCCATTTAACGTTTCCACAACCAAAAGAACACAGTAGGCAGGATTCCAGTTCTTACAAGACATTTGCTGGCTAATTATCACAAGGAATAGAATGATACTACATGAACCCACATATAATTGATCCTAATACTCTGCCGCTTCTGCTGCTTCAACAGAATCGCTAGCAACCTCCTATAATTCAAATATACTTTAGCGCATTCATCCACGGAACAGCCAAGTTACGCGCAAACTCACCTCATAGTCCTTCTCCAATGCTGCCAAATCCTCTCTAGCCTCAGAAAACTCTCCTTCTTCCATACCTTCTCCGACGTACCAATGCACGAATGCACGTTTAGCATACATGAGATCAAATTTGTGGTCTAGGCGAGACCAAGCTTCAGCGATGGCGGTGGTATTGGAGAGCATGCTGACTGAGCGGTCAACCTGAGCAAGCTCTCCACCGGGGGCAACATAAGGCTTTTGGTAATTGATACCAAGCTTGAAACCAGTTGGACACCAATCGACAAGATTGAAAGTCGTCTTAGCTTTGAGGGCAGCAATGGCAGCAGTACAGTCTCGTGGAACGACGTCCCCACGATACAACAATGCAACAGCCATGTATTTGCCGTTCCTGGGGTCGCAAACAACCATTTGGTTGTTCGGCTCAAAGCCTAAAACAGTCAGTTACACTCTGGCATAAGGACATCAAGCTTACATTGAAAAGTCAAATCGTGAACTTTGAAGCTTTCGTGTGAACTCTTGGAGCTGGAGATAACCGGAGCATAGGAAATCAGTGGATAATGAATGCCTGAGGATAATTAGCCTGGTTCTCTTAAATGACACAAAAAGATGACATACGAGGATAAGGTACCAAATTGGTTTGGAATTCATTCAAGTCGACATTCAATGCACCATCAAATCGAAGCGACGAGGTGATCGATGAAACAACTTGAGCAATCAAACGGTTAAGATGCTCGTATGATGGACGTGGAATATCGAGGTTTCGTCGGCATATATCATATACGGCCTCGTTATCAACAAGGAAGGTACAATCGGAGTTCTCGATTGTGCTGTGAGTCGAAAGAACGGCATTATAGGGCTCTACAACCGACGTGCTAACACGGGGCGCTGGATACACGGCAAACTCCAGCTTTGATTTCTTCCCATATTCAGTTGCAAGGCGCTCAAGAAGCAAGGCGCCAAAGCCAGACCCAGTACCTCCCCCAAAAGAGTGGAAGATCAAGAAGCCCTGTAAACTGGAGCAGCCGTCTGAATGGGCATTAGATTACTAACCTCGGGGAACTCGAAGTCAGTGGTGTCCACATACCTGCAACACGACGTAAACGATCAATGACACTTTCTAGTAATTCCTTTCCAACAGTGTAATGGCCTCGTGCATCTGTGTTACAGCAACTATTAGCTTTGAGGAATAATGCATACATGACACTGTGCTTCATACAGTTGTTGGCCGCATCCTCCTTCCCACTTATGAGCAGCTCAGGATGAAACAGTTGGCGGTAGGGTCCCGTTCGGATTTCATCAATTGGCTGTGGACAACTGGTTAGAGGAACTGTGACAATATGCAGCTTTGCGAGAGCCACTTACAGAGGGATCCAAATCGATGAAGATGGTCCTTGGGACATACTTTCCAGACCCAGTCTCGGTAAAGAAGGTGTCAAAAGAACCGCCGTCTGCAGAGGCATCCTTCCTCTCCGGGTCAGGTCGTCCATCAGGCTTAAGTCCGTGCTCCAACAGGTACCTACAAGCATTAGATTAGTTGTTCATGAAGCTCCGATGAGAGCGTAAAAACGTTCAATGTAACTCACAATTCCCAAGCACTACTCCCTAGTTGGGTACCGGCTTGACCGATGTGGATGTGGCAGACCTGGAGTGCAGAGCTTTAGTACCCGCCAATTGCAATGCGGCGTAGACATCGTGTCATTGGTCCTCATGGCCGTACATACTTCACCTCTCATGTTTGTTCAAGTGCCAGCTGCTGGTTTGGATGCTTCTATGACGCCTTAGCAGCAAGTGTGCGTGTGTTTTTAGCTTCTTTATTAATTTATACTGTAGGGTGTGTATTAGTTGTTCAGGTGATGCGTGGGTGCTGATTTGTTAGCTGGTGCCACGGGAGTATTAAGTGTAAGGAGCGTGGTGCAGCGTATATGAGTACGTGGGGAAGGGGGCAGCGGGAGGTGGGTGTGTGGGGAGGGGGGCAGGGGATAAGGAGATGGCGGACTGCGGATACCGTGTACTCGTGTTCAGGAGAGGGAGCAATACTTGTAGCCTTACCTGTACTGGGCCTCAGGGACTCAGTTCAGTGCTCCATTTGCGGACTACTCCATGTGGGCAAAGCCTGAGTGACAGGAGAATGGCACAACATGCGGCCTGCGCTACGAGGAGTGCTCAACGGCCGCTGCATCACCAGCTTGAGAGTTGGAGAGTTGAGTGTGTATACGACTCTTGCGGCTGCCCCCTGGCGTTAACTGCTCACTTGACTTCGCAGCAGGCCAGATAGACAGATACCAAGTACGAAGTACAGTACAGTTCTGGAGGTCTGCAGTACCTATCATACCTCTTTGGACGTGTCAAGGGGCACCTCACCTAGCGTGACTACGTAGTAATTGGTGCGGATCATAGTGCGCCAAGGGCATTCCTAGGAACCGCCGATCTTAGTCAGAGCGATGCCAAGAAGGACTATGCGTGGAGGCCTGCTGCTGCTCTGCCAAGATGCAGCGAGAACTTGGCTACTCTACTAGTAGCTTCGCAGTTTCATTCTTTAACCCCCTGTTCCCCGCCAAAGCTCATTATCTTATCTAGTCCCGCAACCAGGTCATTATTATCAACGAAGTGCACCCATCCAGATGGCGGCCTATGAACTCTGGGACCCTAATAAACAACACCCAGCAACGGGAATGACCTTATTTTGGTTGCTCGTCTACGCTCCATTGCCCGGTGTCTTCCTTTAAGCTGGAGAATCAGTGGAGCGTTTCCCTGAAGCACTCAATGCTCAATGACGTACATGATGTATCTGTTTCCCTGTCATGCCTTTCTTTCTGATACCCAAGACCAAAAGATCTTCACTTCAAACAGCCTAAGGGACAAATCCCCTTAACTGTTCTGTACAGACGCTCCCCGTGATTGACATTGCAGGGCCTGATTGACAAGTTCCATTTCCTCTTCAAGGTGTCCTACTTCGGTATCTCCCCGTCCAATGTGTGCCATGTATTACACACACTGTGAAAAAAGTACATGTTGCATCTCATGACCCTCTGAAAATTTTTCTTATTAAATTGGGCTCTCGCCCATCTGTGGATTCTGGATAATTCGAGGCCCTGGCCGCACAATTCTAGGGAATTTGGCAATACTGTCATTACCTGTCCAAGAACAGTTGTTACCACTCTCTACCATCCCGCCTATTGTTTATTTATGTCAAAAGAGTTTGGGAAATTATTACTTCTCCCTACAGAATCACTATGAGTGCTCCCCAACCAGAGCTGACCAAGTTCGGATACACCAATCCTCCACGGCCTGAAGGTGGATACCGAAGCCAGGAGGACCCTAAGCTTGCACCATTGCAGATTCCACACAACAAAGAGTACAATGACGACTACAGCCCCAATCCTGTGCGCTCTCCAAGCCAGAACCGTCACGAGAAGCATAGATTGAACGACGATTTGGAGCTCATGAACGCTGAGAGGGTCGCGTCGAAGGTCTCGCGATCATCCTCACGTGCCGTTGACATTTCCAGATCTAGATCGAAGGGGCATAGATCTAGATCACCAGAGGTATTTAACAAAAAATTCTTAACAAAATTAAACTGTACAATGCAATTGACTAGAGATGTAGCATGAACCCATGGATGAATTTGATATGGCAAATCCGGTGCATCAAACGAGCCCTGCATGGGTTCCACCGAAGACCCCCAAAACGAAAGTTGCGGTTCTTATAAAACATGTTGGCCTTTACCTTGAGGATAGATGTAATAATTATTAGGAGCTGACCAAATTTGATTGCATAAATAGATTCATGAATCATCTGTTCTCGTACGGTACTTTACATATATTGTTCCTGTGGTTTTGGTACTCCTAATTCCAATTCTACTGGCAGCCTTAGTATTTCCCGAAGCATCTGTCGGGTAGGGTTCATTGTTTCCCGACTTGTTTATGTGCAGTTAATTTGCTGACATTATTCTAGTGATGTTGAAATGATGTGGTTTTGTGTTTGGCTTATGATAGTTTGGCTTTCTCTCTGGGCTGGACGGGTAAGACAACAATAATACTCTAGGGCTCATAAAATAAAGCTGGAGGCGCGTGCTTACCTCCGTTAGATCCTCGCAAAACTGCTGCCTTACCCATTTGGAATTCTAGCAAGCGCTTTCAGCAACAGTAGCAGAAAATGGAGGGACATGGCCGTCATGCTAGAGCTTCCAGCTACACTCTTCTTTTGGTGGCTGGCTGTGTTCATTTCGTTCCTACCTACAATGTAAGTCTGGTTGAAAACATGTGAGACGATAATATTCTAATACGGCGTTTTGTTAGGACCAATCATCACATTGATGGAGATAAATCTCTCAGGTACTGGGAGAATCGAGTGAATGTGGTGATACTATCATTGTTTGTAGCAATGGTATTGAACTTCATTGAAAAAATAATAATACAACTAATTGCAATCTCATTTCACCAGCGCACATATGTGAGGCAACTCATAATAGTCCTATCACACCATATGCCAAACAACTAACATATTAGCTGTTTAATACAATAGGAGGATCGCATTGTTTTGAACAAATTCCAACTTGGCTCTATTGCGAAGCTTTACATGTATTCCAAAGCCAAACTAGTCGCAGAGGTAGATGAAGGAAGCCCCAATTTGTCAGGTAATTCAAGAGCTCCCATGCGGGTACTCCAACAAGCCAAAACCAATGCTCAGACAGCATTCCATAAGGTGGGGGATGTCTTTGGAAAAGTTGCTGGCGATTTTACGGGACGGAAGGTTCCGTCAAGTGGGTCGCCTGAGAGGGTTGTCTTGACGCTGTTGCAGTCGGTCGAAGGAAGCCAAGCGGTGAGCTTCCTGAATTTTTTATGAGGATATGAATAGAGCTTATTGAGAATCACAAACAGCTCGCGCGCAGACTTTTCAGCACCTTCGTTAAGGATGGTTGCGACACGATTTCCCCAGAGGATCTGCGCGAAGGGTTCGACTCCGACGAGGTTGTAAACTCAGCGACATTCACGATACATAACATCGCTAATTTCCTTTTTAGGAAGCCGAAGCTGCATTTCAGATGTTCGACAGGGACCTCAACGGCGACATCTCATGCGAAGAGATGGAGCTTTCAATCGGTATACATGACAAACCACGCCGCGGCATGGAGAAGTAAGCTGGGATTCGTGCTAATTGTTTTGCAGTTGAGGTTGGGCGTGAGAGAAAGGCAATTACGGCTAGTTTGAAGGATCTGGACAGCGTCATCGGCAAACTTGACAACGCCTTCAGTTTCCTTGTCACAGTTATCACGATCCTAGTTTTCTTAAGCTTAATTTCGACGTCCACAGCGGCTATCATTTCTTCTGCATCTGGAACCATCCTGGCGTTGTCCTGGCTGTTCTCCGCTACTGCTCAGGAATTCCTTGCTTCAATCATTTTTGTCTTTGTTAAGCATCCTTTTGATGGTACGTATCTCTCCCTTCTCATTCCTAATGTGTTATACTCAATTCCGCTTGCACCACAGTTGGAGATCGAGTCGACATCATCAACACCGGTGCTGGCACTGGCGATACCTTCTACGTTAAGGAGATCGCCCTCATGTACACCGAGTTTCGCAAGCTCCAGGGTCATGTTGTACAGGCACCGAACTCGCTGTTAAATACTCTATTCATATTGAACATGCGGAGGTCTGGGGCATTGGCTGAGGGGGTCCCGATTGATATTAAGTTTGGAACGACGCTAGACCAGATTGAAGAGCTGAGACAGAGGATGCTAGAGTTTGTGACGAGCGAGAGGAGGGAATATCAGCCTAAGATACTGACAGAGTTGGTGTAAGCCTTCTTCTGAGCCCCGAGCTGTGTTTTCTCAGCGGATATGGATGTTAAGATTTTCCTTTGCAACAGCGATATTCCAAGCATGCACTCCGTCAAACTTAACGTCGTATTCTTCTACAAATCCAACTGGCAAAACGAACTCGTGCGTCTCAGCCGCCGTAACAAATTCATGTGTGCCCTCATGGAGAACGTCAATTTGGTTGGTATCGAGTCGCCCAACATGCGTTGGCCAGGACAGAAGCCGAACGCCCCGGTGTACCTACAGGCAATCCAAACCGAACAACTCGCTCAATCTGTCGTTGACCGGGACCTCGATCCCAACACAGGCGGTACCGGTGCAGTCACAGCTGGCATTTCGCACTTTCCATTCATGACCGACCCCATGGCCGCCGCTGCTCCCGGTCCCGCCCCGGGCCCAAGCACCAGCCGACCCGACCATGACGCTCCTACACCCACCACCACCACCACCACTACCACCACCACCTTTCCTCACAGCATCCTCCGTCACACGTCCACTGCCTCCCATCTCCCTGCCGCCCACAGCAACACCCGGGCTCGCTCCTCCTCCCTCCACTCTACTACAGGTCGCCGCGTTGACTTTTCCCTAGGAGTCTCGGATCAATTCCTCCTCGACGACTCTGACGAGATCTTCCTTGATCGCAAGAGACATAAGAATCCAGGTAATCTGCCGCCGCAGATCTTGGGTCGAGTACGCGAGGAACTTAATGAAGGCGCCCCATCGGATTCAAATTGTGATACGCATTCTGTGCATTCTAGACAGGGCTCTAGTATAGCTCACTCTAGTGCAGTAGATCTCGGGAGGCCGGGTAGCGCAGATGACGCTCACCGACAGCAGCATCAACCGGCGGGGAGTAGAAGCCGCGTAATGCATCGTTGGGGGAGCAGAGCAAGGAAGGAGAGTTTAGGGAGCACGGAATCGAGAGGGAATAGATTCTTTGGGTTGACAGGGGGATCAGCGCCGGCGACGGCGGCGACGAGGGAGGATTTGGAGAGTGGGCATACACATGGAAGTGCTGGGGACGTAGAAAGGGGGCAAGTGGAGCAGCTGCACGCGGTCGGTATTGGGGCACAGGCGATGGTGCAGGAGAAGCAGCAGTCGTGAAAGGAAGTAGGCATGGGAGTATGAGAATGGGAGGGCGTAAGCGGAGGGGAGAAGTGAGAACGAGGATGTGTTGTAAGGATATATTTGTATTATACTGATCTTATACAAACATCATGATCTGAAGTAGCTAACAAAGTTTGGTCTGATGCTAGCTATATGGCACCCTGTGATTCAAATTCAGAGGAAGGCGAGTGGAGAACGAAAGAGAAAGACAGTCTCCTCAAAAATTATGGTATTCTTTTTTATTTATTATTATCATTATTATGATTTTTTCCATTTTGATTACTTTGATTCAGCACTGGTGTCAGGGTTGCGGCGGATGCACGTATGCATGCACGGATTGCTGCATGGCGGTGGCATGGGTGGAAGCGAAAGGAAGAATTATTTAAGCGTGCCAAGAAAGTCTGGGCACGAGAACAGCTCTAGAGTAGAGATCATCATCATCAGAATAGACTCCCGACTCTATCATTAGGCTTCGTCCTTTGCCACCGGTTTTGTTTATGATTAACTATCAAAGCTTTGATCATTATCCCAATTTAGAAATGTTATCAAGATTAAACCATGTGAATACAAAAGCTCAATTCGGTGTGGGGCAAGGTTGCGGTGTTATTAGTTTCCGGTCGGGGATCGTGCCAACCAGACTACGGTGTAATCATTTTCGGCCTCCGCCTTAGCTTAGCAGACGGTGTCTTTGCTATTATTTCTTGGCAGCACAACGTCGGGTATGTACGAGAACATGGTGGTTATCAGCATTGCGTCACGTAACCGTTACGTGAGGTAACATGACATAAGCAAAAGCTCTTATTGGCTGATTTCGTAAGCCCGATTTTCGTTGATCACGTAGCCAAATCGTCACGTTACCACCGTAACCTCGCGTAACTCTGGGTAACGACAAGGATATGCAGCCTGTGGTTAGCTAACTACCAGGGGTTGTTTACCTAAACCGTCAATTTTTAGACAATGGTGCATATGCATAAGAGGTCTTAATTCATGAATTTACACATGAAAGCTCTCTCCAGTTTCTACAGTCACTGGCCAAAAGTCCACTTTTCTTGGCACCTCAAAATACTTGCTTGCACAACTTCAAATGCTCATATCTCCACGATGCATAGCCCAATTTCAGAAGCTGTACCTGCAATTTATAGCGCCATGTCTATAGTATTGCATATGACATGCAGAATATTGGTAGTCAATTACTAGTATATGGACCAATTAATCAGGAGCAAATTCTAGCATTTTTTACCTAAATTCGCTCTGCATAATAGTGTAGTTTCATATATTTTTGAGGCTAGTAAATTTTGCTATGAAAATACATATATCCAGTAATGCATTCTTATCCTCCAGCGAGAAATTTTCACTCCGACAGTTCAACTTCCTCTACTCATTCACTTTTTAGATACATTAATACCTGACTGCTACCTAGTGCTTGCCGGCAGAACTTGACTGCTGTTTCTTAAGACCTAGTGCTCTCTCTTGGTGTTTGAGAGCTCCTGTTGTCTTTTGTGGTGAGATTGACAGCTTGTTCGCTGGCTCATAATTTCTGCATTTAAGGTGTAAATGTCTGCATAACAGAAAGTTTTCTAAGATTTATTATTTACTCACGTCCAAGTGCTTAGAGAAACTACCCCCTGCTTGTGGTGGAAATGTACCCTGGTAAAATTTGGTTTGAATTTCACATAAATCCTTAGAGAAGGGCACCCATTGAGTCCATCTTATTTCATATTTTTTATATTTTTTATGTTTTGCAGGTTCTGTGTGGAGCTATTTATTTCCAGACACCGATATTTTGACCCTAAAATGACAATTTTTATGGAATTTGCGTTCTTTGAAGTTGGCGATTTTATCTCGGCAGCTACATGACGGTGGTACCTATCATAGAAAAAATCCTGTTTGTCTATCTAGTTGTGGTGCTAAAGATACATCACATTCCAAAAAGTCACAGTTTTTGTATGGAATACCTAGTCATCAATAACTTTTTGTAAATAATACACTGCAATCATTGTGCTATAAGTATATCCTGTGCTGTAGCATAAACCATACTGCTTACACTATCACCAGTTCAAGTTGTAGGTTAATTGGGTCGCTTCCCATGGAGATATCTCAATTTTTGTTCATATGGACATTGTCGCCGCTTGGTGCTCAGATCCCTTTTACCAAGACTTTTGACCAGTGACTGTACTATCATGAGCCATTCAAGAGCTAATAGTCATCTGAATCTGAAGCTGAATCAAGTGGCATAGACATAGAGCATGAGTCTCGATGGTGTTCATGACCACCTATTCGATTTTGGCCTTCTCCGAGATGCAGGCCATGGTGATGTTACGGATGTGACGGTAACGTAGGTTTTGTGGGGGAAATCAGCTACCATCCTCTTTAGTTGATTGGCATGGGTCAACGTAACGTAACGCATAACTGATTACCACTACCGTATTATTTTGAATTTTAAAACCTGGCGCTAGACGGATGAGGTGTAGGTGAGGACTCTATGCTACGTATGTATCTCACTCTGCTTTGACCTCGTATCATGCTTCACTCAGGTGTAGCATCATAACCCCTGCTGTATGCCAAACCGAGTTCAGTAGATTTCAACCATCTAGCGGGAGGTTCTAAAATTCGAAATAATACCGTAATGTGTAATAGCATCTTACATCGTCTTATAAAAAATGAAAAATTCCCTACGTAACATTTTTGACCGAAGAAGCATTCCTAGAACATGCAACAAGCATACGAATGCTTCGTTTCCCCTTCAACAACTCCTGCTCCCACTCGCACCCTACACTCATCTCATCATCTCCCAGCAGCTCCCCTCATCATTACTCACTAGTGCATAATCCCTCCTGGCGTACGACCCCTCGTAGTGAACTTCTTCGGCCTACTAAGCTTATTGGTCACCCCCCCACGATATGAAATTATAGGGTCTTCGATTAATCATTGATCAAGAAGTGGACAATCGCCGAAAACCGAATTTTGACATAGCACCTTTGGAAAACATCTTTATGAAGTAGCTGTATACACATACATTATATAGTTGACAATAGAATACATCAAGTCAGATATGCTACTTGTACCCGTGATGATAGATTCTAAGATACAAGAGGGAGGCTTAGCTACAGTGGCCTTATAGAAATAAGAATTATACATAAATGATGAGAAAAAAAAAATAAAAATAAAAATAAATAAATAAATAAATAAATAAATAAATAAATAAATAAATAAATAAATAAATAAATAAATAAATAAATAAATAAATAAATAAATAAATAAATAAATAAATAAATAAATAAATAAATAAATAAATAAATAAATAAATAAATAAATAAATAAATAAATAAATAAATAAATAAATAAATAAATAGTTAAGGTTGAGACTGCCGAATAGAAAATGGTATGCTAGCTATCTCGACCTATCATCACGATTTTAATAAAATCGGTTCTTGTCGGGAGTCAGGGTGTGGGAGGACGCTTGGCAGCGGTCTTGGCGGAGGAGCAGGGGAGGATGTCCAGAAGAGGCAGGGCAAGTTGGAGGACGGAACGAGGATATAAAAGAGGAGCTTGAAGATAGTTAGTCAGCTTGAAACCACCCCACACTTGTCTACAGAATTTTGCCTATAGTCTTGTGACCTTTAAATGTGTTGTTCTGCATAATTTTACCTCTTTTAGTTCAACTGCGTACACCAACCGCTTCGTTACCCTGTTCTTGACGCCTTGCATCTCTGTTTCCGACCGTGCCTCATTTGAGGGCTAGTTTGTTCATACCTCTACTATAAATGTCTTGCGACTTTTTGAGGTTCAATCACCTCCAAAACATTCCTCTCATTGGTAAGCAGTAGATAATGCCTACTTACCTACCAAACATAGGAGACGCACTTCTCACAACTCTCTCGTTCACATAGTATCAATCGGCAGTCGACCAGATCAATTAAGCATATGCGTACATCATTTCACCTGCATGATGGGCATCTTACATGTTGGGTTAATCTCATGTCATGTGCAAAAGGTTATGGCAGTCAAGAATAGAATTTCTGTAGTCACATGTAACATTACTCTATAGCGCGCACGGCAGGGCATTTTAGCCTTGTTCCATAGAATCGTTTTCGGACCCTTGTGAGATTTCTCGAATGTAAACAGCCCATATAGGCTTTCGGCATTTCCAAATTCGTCTCGAGGCCGTTCACAGTTCAATCTTTCATCATCAGTCGCCTCCATAATTAAGTACCATTGAATGTCGTTACTGTTTCACAGGACCTGTAATTGGCCAGTTACATATCAAGTAGTCGAGTATATATGAAATTTATGCTTTCGGGAAAGTGCATTTGAGTTCCTTAAAAAAACATTATTATTTTCATGAGATGTCCTTGTGCTTCACCATTCAATAGCTGGGTTCTTATTTTTTTTTTTGGTTGTTCTGCTTAAGATAATTTTTGCCATGTTATCGTGCAATCAAGCTCCGATAGTGATAATAAGATACCATCTCGTGGGCACTATGAAGGTCCTGCAGCAGCATTCTTCTTCTTGTCCTCAACCTAGAGGGAGTTTGATACCAGGTTAGATAAGGTTCATATTTCCGCATGATTGGCCAATTTATTGCACAGAAGTGCTATGCTTACCGGCTCAATGTTGTCCGCCGGAACATCCTTATATTTCTCCAATAGAAACTCCTCAATTTCATCACTCAAATCACCCTGCACCACAATCTCCTACCCACCACTTGATGACTTCGTCACCGAACTTCCACATGCAAACTTCTTCCCCAATTCCTTTGCCACCTTCTTCAAATCGAGCCCAAATGCCCGCAGGCCTGTGATGACAATGACGTGCTTACGCTTGGTGCGCTCAATACGCTTCAAAATCACCTTGCTGGCCGCCTTCTTGATGGCGTCGGCTTCCTCGGCTTTGGCTGCACGGGCGGCCTTCTTTGCTGCATCTTTCTCTGCTTTGGCTTGAGCCTCGATAGAGATCCTAGAGGGGCTCGTGGCGACTGTATCTGTGTAGGGGAGATGAAGTCAGCTTTATGGATAATAAGGATTGGACGAGAAGGGCAAGGGGCGTGGGAGGTAAGGGGGCAGTATGCAAGTAAAACAGAAAAGGGCAGAGCTAATCCCAAGAATTTGGAGAATTAAACAAGTCCTTATGAGTCGCCTCGAGCCAGTCTTTACAGTTCTTGGTTGTGCCGCCAAATTCACAATACTATTACGAGTGCCGAAAAGATAAGGTCATGATTTCATCGCTTCTTGGCCTTTCCATCTTCGTTATCCCCTGCGTACAATCTAAAATATAACAAAGAGAGAAAAGAAAAAAAAAAAAGAAAAAAAAAAAAAAAGCAACTCGTCGAGATATTAGATGGACAGATGGGTGATGAAAAAGGTTAATTGCAATTTTGTTGCTTAATGCGGTGTGTTGGTCTCATTTCAAATCCTTTTCCTGGTAAAAATAAGAGACAAAGGGTATCCGAGCGAACCTTGAAAACATAAACGTGGTATGATATTCGAAAAAGAAAAAAATTAAGCACTCACCTTAGGAGGTAAAGAGCAGACTTAAACATGTAGCATGGAATCCCAGACACAGATCCGGGTCAGAAATCCTAGCTATCAGCCCTCAACTCACAAACAATAAACCAATACCGGCTCCCCCGCTCCCTGCATCCTCCCCCTCGCGCTCCCTTACAGATATTCACTCCCCTTCCGAGCTGCCCAACCAACCAACACCTGACAACCGACTCCATAAAGCTACAGGGAAGCGAAATCGGGCAATGGGCTTGGGGAAGAGGGAATTATCACTCGTTCGTGCCTACGCTTATTGCATCCACTGCATGCCATGCTGGTTTTGCCTGTTCTGCTCACCTCCGCAGTAGACCACCTTCTTGGCCTGGGACTCTAGTGATGGGATGGGTGTTGGTGGCATTGCTGCCGACTCCACTGCTGTGTCTACTATGGTATGCTCAGGCGTTGTTCAGTGCCGTGTCGGCATTTCGTTGAGCGGTTCCGTAATGTCGCGTCGTCGGCTTGTTCGAGGGAGGCGAAGGACGGGGGTGCAGATGGGGCTGCTGCGCGTGGTGGGGGTGGTGGAGATGGGTCGCTGTTGGACAGACTGTCTGCGACGCTCGCAAATACTACGATGGTAGGTACTCGATGATGTATTGTAACAGCGCAGTCTAATGCCCGTATGGCGGAGGGACCGTCGACCTTGCGAGTGGGTTCCGGTATTGATTGGCCCGGACGACTCAATGACCACAGCAGAGATGTTCAGCCCCGCGATACAGCCGCTGCACACGTAAGAATTCAACGTAGAGAATGTGGCCTTTGGTACCATCTCTAGCTGCTGTGCAGCACGCTATGAATTGACTTGGCCGTTCATTCACGCTATTCCCTGGCGGAGACATATCATACACTCACAGTTCATCTCCTCGCCTCGCTCACCATGATGGACCCGGCTATGACAGCAAAGCAGCGCCCCGTCACTAGGATACAGCGCCGCAGATGACGGCCATTGGCCGCAACGTACCGCACTCGCACGCACAGTGCCAGGCAAGCACGCGCCCAGGGAGGCACTATGCATGAAGAAGCATGAGGAGAGCTAGAGCCGATCGTATGCGGAGAAGCAGACAAGCCAGCTGCAGACGCACCTCCACACAGGAAGTGAGTGCCAGAGGCGCCTCGCAAGCCTGCAACCCTGACGAGGTGCGCACGAAAGAGACAGAGAACCCTGCGCTGCATTTGGCCCTGGATACTTACATGCACAGCTGCGCTGCGTGCTCTGCTCGACAACCCCCCCCCCCGCTGCTGCCGGAGGTACATAAAAGCCTCACGGCACAGGACTTGTGAGGTAAACCATCCAGCCCAGTTTGGAATGCTTGTCTCTCGGTGCGACTGACATTTCGGTCGGCCCCCGTGACACTGCCCCCCACGCGGCGGTTGCAAGCCTTGCGCGCCCCCAATTATAGTAATGTGACTGAACGTTGTGCCTCTGAGTATTGAGCGTTCTCGTACCCGGACTATTATATTCGACGTTCGCCTTGGTTTGGCCGTAGGTATTGAGACCAAACGACTCCAGTTATTCATATACACAAGCTATGCAACCAGATTAACATCAGCTCTACTGCGGCAGGCAATTCTGCCATGATGAACGCTGATCTTCCAGAACAGAAAGTTCCCACGGCAGATTTACTCCCCTAAAGTTGTCGGGCAATTGACGGAGTAAGGATACTGTTCAAATTCACAATACGTAACACGATGTCCAAGGTATCACTCAGATCAACTATTTTAGTCAGTTGATGATCTTGGCATATTAATACAGTTTTACCTAGCTATGAGACGGCCCTAGACAGTTTTTGCAATTTACATACAAAAAAAATTAGCTACATGTACCGGACGCCCAGTTAAACCGGACCGGACAACAAAACTGTAGTTAGCTGAATCAGATGAAGGCCAGAATCATGACACTGCTTTTTGTACCTTCTATGTGTTACAGTGGTATTTTTGAAGTGTTCTCTATATCTTTGAATTCAATGTTTGAGACTCCATAATATCTGAGGAGATTAAGAAGAAGACACCCCCTGGAACACCAGTTTCCAGACATTTCGTACCTCTCAATTGGCTTACTAAGTTTTGTACACCCCTGGCGGGTACCCGCCAAAATTTGTTATACCGGACGTTAGGTTAAACCGGACACAAAGTGCAAGGATTTTGGTCGTCCGGTATAGCAAGGTAAAACTGTAGGCGATTGTACCGTACTACCGTACTCACGCTAGCGCGTGGTCCCCACTGTTACAGAATATCGACGATTCATAGTTGGTTTCCCACACTTCCTCCCCTTCCCTAACTATGTACCTGGTAGGCGTATTTCACTACGTCGAACATGCCAGTGCACATTACTTCGATATAGTGTTGATCAGCTTAGCCATGGAGTAAGGTTCAAGGCAATCTTCATGGGATCTTTATGTGTACATTGAAGATACAGTTCCTGACAAGGATGCTGTTCAGGAACGACTGCAAAATTTATGGTCATTTCCAGACCAAAAATATATGTGGTCCAAAAGAAACAATTATAGAAGACGACCCATGAATGAATGTGCTTATATTCTGATTAATTCAAGAGCTAAAATGACTTCCTATTTGACATTGAAATTCTTCATTAATTGATTAACTGTTTTTGCAGTTAATAGTACTGCTTAAAAGAGCCTGGCCTTATGAAATTTTTGGAATCTTCTGTCCCTTAGATAACTACACTTGCGAGATATGAAAGTATGCAGGGTATGACTCACATCGGAATAAAGATTATTCCTCTGATGATATAGCAGTGCCCAGTTTTCGCAAGTTGTTGCGGTCACCTGCATTGGTTTGTTGCATTTGCTTCTTTTTTCCACCATTTGCAATAATAAATTGGTCCGCATGCGATAGGAAGTTCCTTATGATACCAGCATTATGATTGATAGTTACATAACCAGATATTCGGATTGCCTCCAGAGTTTCGATTTAGACTGAAGTGGAATCATCTTGAACAATGGCTTGTGGTGTTAAATACAGGCATGGCGTTATCCCAAAATACAAAATCGACTCGGCCGATTCATACTGAGGTACCTGCGTTTCTCCAGGCTATCACAAATGACAGCCAGGGTTTGATTTGGTCACGAGACATGCATGTTTCGATATTCATGACCTGGTTACACTACCTTCTATTGGTTGGTGCGGAATGGTGAAGTTGAGAAATGGGCCTTTGTATGGTCCGCCGTGTCTCAGATGTACTTGTGGGTGCGTTGCTTTTGCCCAAGACCGACTAGGGGGGCTGCGACCGAGCGTTGTTGGGAAAGCTGAAGTTCGAACCTCCTTTTCCAAGTCTTCTCAACATTCCAGCCCCATCTTGCAAATCGCGACACAACTAACGAAGAAGGTGCAACTCCACGTTGGCATTCGCACGGACGTACTTAGCTATGTGGGACAACTGTTTGATAGCTGCCACTAATAGACAGCCAAGGTCCTTCCCCACACGTCACCTCGGTAGAGCACTCTAGCTCTGGTTTGGTTACTTTTGGTCGGCAGGATGCATTACTGGGAACAGTGGGGTGGTGATTGTGGTGCAGTAATTGTTTTGTTCTTAGACCGCTGCACGCACATAGCTTAATTCCCAGATTGTTACTGCAAGCCGCATCAGCCAAGGAAGAAAAATCTAAGGTAGCTAAGTATGGATCAAGTGGCCGTGGCCGTAATTGCATCAATCTGACTGGGAACGATGGCATTAAAAGAGCAAATAATCCAAGCGAAGGAAGAGGAAAGGTGCCAGCAATTCATTCAGTCCCAGGCCATAGAAGAAATACCACATCCCGTTTGCAGTTGGCGCAAGTGTACCTTGCTTGATATCAATTGTGAAGCCAGCACAGCTCCCGTATGCAATTATCAGCAAACAGACTTAGCATACGCACCCAGACCGGACCTGCGGACTGCGGAATGTATGGGCCATGCACCGCCAACGACGTCGACGAAGACAAAGTGGACTAACTGCTTCGCTTCAGCGCAAGGGCGCGACAAAAGATGTTCTGCTCTAACCTTACTCCACAAGCATTGCAATCTTTTTCTCCTGCCTAGTCACAGTCCCGCTGGTCTGCACACTCACTGCAGATATTCTTCAGGTGAGGGAATATGGGATGACACACTGCCCTTTGCCCAGTCTATCTACCAAGAAGAGACTTAGGGCACCTCGGTCTTTATGGTCCTTTTTCCTCTTATCTTCCTTTCTTCCTTCCCTTTTTGTTCTTTTTGTTCTTTTTTTTTTTTTCTTTTTTCTTTTTTTTTTTTTTTTTTTTTTTTTTTTTTCCCTTTCTTTTCTTTTTCTTTTTCTTTTTCTTTCTCTTTTTGTTTTTCTTGTTCCAATCGAGTGGTGGGGCGGGCGTTGGCGCTGATGATGATGATGATGGCTGGCAGGACTGGGGGGTTCCACTCGGGTCGGGAGGATGAGGAACGGAGGACGGCAATCACATACCTTGTAGTCGGAAGCGTGGGATTGAGGATTGGCCCTGTGCATTATTAGGTATGCTGTGCCTGGCAGGCTGCCCGCACGCGGAGGAGCTGTGGAGAGCGGCGTCGAGAAGTAGAGGCGGCCGCCCTATGCTCCGCCCATCCAAGCTCTCCAGCGCAGGCCCATCAGGCCCGCCTGCGCGTACGCGATCGAGCCGTGCCCTTGATAGCGGTAAAGCGAGAGAGTGCGGCCTGCTGCCTTCCCACACTCGGGCCACCGGCGGCGGGCAGTCAACGCCCTCCCCACTGAAGACGTAAAAATGCTCTCAGAGCGTATCCGGCCCAGGGCAGACGATGCCCTACCAGCGCAATACGTGCCCATCCATCCCCATTGCCCGTCCAACCTGGCAGCGTTCTGCTGCCCTTCCTCCCTTCTCCCTCCTCCTCGCGCCCATTCCCTCCGTTCTCCATCCTCCGTACCTTCGTTTCCGCCAGTGCCTCCACATCACCATAGCACGGCGGCAGACACGCAGTGCAGCAGCGTCTTCTTGTGCAATGTACGCGCCGCTTCCGAGGTTCCTCTAGGCCGCTCCAGTCCGCTCCACTCGCTGCGTCTCTCCGTCCGCATGCGTGACGCTGGTCTGATATTGAACTATTGAACTACTAGCTTTCTCGCATCAACCATAGTCCATAGAGCTGTCAGTTCTTGGTCTGGCTCCGTCTACCTCGCCATTCTTCCTGCAGTCTCCGGAATACATTAGCAACACACCCTTCGTTACCATCTTTTATCGCCCCCCACTACCCAGCCCTCACACATCCCCCTCCATTCCCCTCCCCCTCTCTCCCGAGAAAATATCCCTACATCCCGCGGGCGACTACCTGGGGGGCTAGCACATCCCTCCATTCCATCTCTCTTTTCGCATGCACGCACTCTCTATCACCCTTGCTCCGAAGATACTGAATTAGCTAGCCTCTTAGTTTCTGTTTGCAGCAAGCCCTTCCCCCCCCCCAGCAACTGATTAGAAAAAAACTGCTAGCTTGGAGGCTACCCGGCTCTGCCTTTCCACCCCCCCCCCCCCACCACCACTAACGACCGCTTCCCCCCCAGGGATATTCGTCTTGTCTCTCAATTGCTTTATTTTCTTTTTTCCCCTTCATTGCTTATGTTTATGTACTCCGTGGCCCCTTCCTCTCATCTGCCTCTTCTTTTTTATCTTTCCCGGTTCCCACTAGTCGTTAATTGATCATAGCAAGGCCAGTCTTGAAGGGTGACCTCAATTTGTGTTGACTACTGGAGAGCTGCAACCAGATCTGTCAACCAATTGTGACTCTAACTTTCAGTACGTTCTTTTGCTGGCAGCTGCTCTTGCAATTGCAAACTAGCTCTAAGTACTTCAAAATGACGGAGGTCTTATCAGCTTCATCGCAATTTGAGGAGCATTACAGGCCATCGCATTCTCCTCGCCGTCGGGCATCTCACCCAGATAACTCTTCGACCCGCACCTCTACGATTCCTCGCTCTTACCAACAACGAGGAAAGCACTTGGATAGCAACTCGTATATCGCACAATCTTCTTTTGGGAGTCAAGGCAATAGTATTGTTACCCGAGTGCCCGTACCTCAATCTGACCGAAGTCAGTTCTATCTTTGTGATTATGAAGATGAGGAAAAGGATATAGATTTTCCTGTCTTCGATTATGCGGAGACGATAACACCAGATGCATCTCCAGACCTGGATCCATCACCATCTTTGTTCAGCTCCGAAAGCTGCACGTCGGCATCATCCAGCACCGTATCTCCGCCAAATTCACCAGAGCCTGAGCAGCCCCTCTTCATAGCGTTAGATGACAATACAATCAAGCGTGAGCCGTCCCGACATGTGGACTACCTTTCGCACGACTGGAAAGAGGAGGATATATGGTCTTCGTGGAGGTATATGGTGGGAAAGCGGAATGTGTACCAGAATAGTGCACGTCTGGAGAATGCCTCATGGCGAACGTGGGCGAAAGCGAAATACAAGTTAAAGACACTATCTCCCGAGAAGCTGAACTGGTATGTCATGGTTTAAAGCCTAGATTGTAGTGATTTATGTACTTACGATTCTGGAATTCTACGATACAGGCTGAAGGATTGCGATGTCACCTGGTTGTATGGTCCACTCTCAACTGGTGAAGATAAAATTTCACAATATACATCGCCAACATCACCAACAACTGAGCAACCAGTGCAATCACTGAATGCGCTTGCCCATTCAAAGAAGCCTATATTAAAAAAGCGGAGTATGTCTGAAGTTATGCTTCAAAGGTCATTATCGACCTCTAGTTTAATAAAACAAGCAGCAGCGGCAATTCATTCCCAGCAATCCCAGCACCAGAAGATTTCTAGGCCTTCGTTAGCGTCCAGAGCAAACTCAGATTTTACAACATATCCTTTCCACTATATCAGGGAGAGTGAAGTTAATACAAATGAACTACCATCTGCATTATCTACCGGGACTCATTCTCCATCATATCAAAGGCATATCCATTTCAACAATCGGGTTGAGCAATGTATTGCTGTCGATAAGGCGGATGATGAGGATTGTGAATATGACAATGGCATTGATGATGATAGCGATTCATCCGATGATGGCATTGTTATGATGGCCTCATCAAGGAGCAGTGCAAGAAGTACCCCAAGAGGAAGTTTTAGTGAGCATCAGACTATTGCAATGTTGCCTTCGACCACTTTGAAGCCAATTGATGATAGCGAGCCAGGCGATACAAAGACATCGGAACCACTTGGTAATGGCTTTGTATCTTTTCTGTCTTCCTCATTTAGTACTTCCAGTTACACTGGTTACATAGGTACTGCTGCAACTGCTGACTCAGCTTCCATCACAACATCACCAGCCCCAATCATCCATTCTAATTTCCTTGTTGATGACGATGATGATATGGATGATTATGCATGGCAGCCAACTTCGCACAGGCGAGACAGTATCTCGATTGCGCGGCCAAAATTTGGACTATGTTTTGGTGATAAGCACAATAGTGACGGAAAATCAACAGATTCCGACTCGGATGAAGGGGAGAGGCCGCCCGGTTTACTTGGACGAGCGGTGGATGCTGTTAACACGGCTAGGGATATTGCACATGTGCTTTGGAATGTCGGTTGGAGAAAATGAATTACACGACTATTTGGTCAACCGGAGTTTGAATCAGCAATTTACTGCACTCTACCAGTTTACTTATACACGAATTGCGACTGGAATAGATCAGCAATGGATACCAATAGTACAGACGATGTGGCTTAACCCTCTTTCACGAATTCCCTTACTGGAGAGCTTTATCTGCAATAGCTTTCGATTGCCTATTTTTAACTTTCTGCCGTTTGCTGTTCATATGTTTTGTCCTTGTTCATGGGATATTGTCTTTGTCAGTGAATCTTTACAGGCGCTATGGTTCAAAGCACTTTTTATCTTTCCGTTGGTCCTTTTTCGGCCGCTCACTTGTATTATATGCCTTCCTCTTAAAATGGGATAGGAACCATCGCATTATGATTTTCTCTGGGGGAAAACGGTCTTGATTTTTTTTATTTCTTCCTATGTTATTTTTTTATTTTATTTTATTTTTTTTTCCTTTTTACGATTTCCTATGTTTGGTCTAGCTTACGCATGGGGGCAGTCTCTTTTTTTCGAGGATTTTAAGCGGGGTAGGGGCGCCCAGGTGGAGGGGCGGGACGAAGGACTGGGCACTGTTGCTGTAAAAGATTTCGGTTTTCCTTGTTTCTGTGACCTGGTGATATATTTGCCCTTAGGCCGGGGTAATGTTAGTGTGGTTTTGAAAGCAGAACGAAATTGCATCGGGTCAGGTTGGTGGAGGCAGCAGCTCTTGCGGGGGCGATTTGACATCGGACAGGGTGCAATCCTGGGAGGGGAATTGTAACTTAGTACGTAAAACAACGCAATCTTGTGGTTTTGGAGGCACGTTCTTTGTAGGACGCGAGTATGATAAAGCGCACAAGTTTTGGTCATTTATCGTCTTACTCCGCGTCAGGCTAATACTTGATGTGGCCGCAGCGCAGTGAATGCATCGTCCAGGGCAGAAGTAACTAGTACTGTTGTGAAGGCAATATCCATAGGTTGAATTCTGGTTCCGACTGGGCAATCTGTATCAGCAGTACGGCAGCTTCAGCGGCCCATGCAAACGGGCGTGCATCTTTCTGATCGCCACAAGGGCTTAGAGGCAATGAGTACCTCGTGAAACCTTTTAGACATGCGAAATACTTCGTCCTCGCCTCGCATTTGAGGGCGAGGCAGACCGCTGCAACAGGTATTAGATATGACGGCCACATAGCTGTACCTACGACATTAGTCTTTGATGGAAGCACATAATTCTTACCTACTTAGTACATACAGTATCAACGATGATCACTTAATTGTCCTAGTTGTTCTCTGTACTTAATTTTATACATGGAACAAGAATATCTGCAAATTGTTTTCCGCCTTTCACAGGGTTTTGCTTCTTCCCACCTTCCGAAGCGGCCCTCGTGAAATTCTAATTCCCCCACCTTCCTTTTCCCCTACGCCTGGTTCGTTCTAATATTAACTAGTTCTGCACATACCGGAATTGAGCCTAACCATTTTATTTTCCTATTTTCCCTTTCCCCCCTCCCTCCTCTCTTTTTCAACAACTGTATCCTGGCTGAGACTCAGCTTGCTTCACTTATCTACCAGTCGTTTAGGACCTGCTACAATGGAGCAGATGGAAAGAAGGGGACAAGAGGTGAGGTTTTTGGGAAGCAAAACCAGCACATCGCAGGGCCAGGGTAGGGCAAGGACAGGACCTTGAAACGAGACCAGGCGAAAGCGAGGTCCGTGCCGTTGGGTAATAATAGTATAGTATTAACTCTATTGTGACAGCAAAGACATGGGAATAAGGAATTCACTACATGGCTGATGTGCATTGCAGAAGCAACTGAATGCTTGCTTGCTCTCTCTGCGTTATCACCTGCAATTGGGCAAACTGGAAGTAGTCGTCTCTCTGCGGACTAGGAACCTGTCGTACTACTTATAAGCGGGGTGGGGGGTGGTACGAGATCATCCTGAAATATGTGTGTAAGAGGCTTAAAAATTAGGATTGCTTGATGATTTCCCTCAGTGTCTATGCACTCTACATATGAGTACTTATTCTGGACCTGATTGTGAAGAGGCAGTTTCTTAAGGGGGGATAGGCTGTACGTTCAACTGTACAAAAGCTATACAGACAGGCACATACCAACATCTAACATAATCAAAACTACATCAGTTCATTTAAGCAAACGAGAAGATAGGGTGTAGTTTAGATAGCCGCGGGCTTTCCAAATTAAGCGGGCGAGGAATGGCAGGTGCAATATACGACTACACCTGGAGTCAACTGCGATAGTATTGAATTACGGAGCAAGAGGCTACGGAAACTTGGAGGGGATAATTAAGAGAAGCATACACTTAAGTTTAAGAAATTATACACTATATCGATACTTAAGTATGATATCGACGTTCGATTATCATTCCCATAACCTGTATTTGTTTTGACATGGAGTTTCTCCGAACAACTCCAAACAGGCATATGCCGATCGACATTCACTGTTACTATCATGTTAATGTCATATCATAACACACCCGTCCCGCCAGGGGCGTTTTAGAAGGGATCGATAGCAGGAACAAACAACGACCCTGGTAGTGGAGAGGATCAATGAACACCATTTGCCTAACGTGGACTAGGCGTTTCTCTAGGGTTCCTTAAACCCCTGGCCTAGGTAGTCAGTGTGGATATGAGGCTACTGAGTGGAGCAGGTTCGTTTGGATCCATCCATATTTTACATGACAATCAGTAGCTTGGCTATATGATCGATCAATCGATATCAAATGTGGTAGGCAAGCTTCAAGGTGGCACGGAGGGTTAACGGCATTACGACTGGAGAAAGAAAGCCCTATTACTTATTACTGCACGTTGAATAAGTACGTAGATGGTCGATTGAAATCGCAAAGTGGGTCCGGTTCGAGACTGGGTTGGGCCGTCAAAACGGTAGCCGTCTCGGACCGGCACGGAATGACATGATTTGAGTTTGGAAGGACTGCCAAGGAATATATATAATTCCATTCAGAGGGGGCGACCTGTCGACGAATAATAGTTGACATAAGCTCAAAATCCTAGAATGGTGCTCCAATCTAGCTTCAGCTACTAAACAATGGAAGGGTTTTTATATTCATTTTGAACGAGACCCGCTTGCAGGTGGGGCTTTGAATAGTGTTCTCAAAGTTTTCCAGTAGCTACAAGATAACAGAAGAATGGCGTCAGCTTGAGCTGCCGGTGCCTATTGCTCAGGTATCACACCTTCATGGCCAAGTAGTAATAGCAACTACAGTGATCTGCGTCATGCAGCAAAGTTGCGGGCTTTGAAGTCGGGCATGTGCAAATGTTGGAGGTGAATGGAGGCTTGCTCCAAGATGAAGTCGCGATGTCAGTAAGAAAATATGATGAGTAAGTTAATGAGTACACAGCATATGTGCGTCGATATGAACAAGAGAGCTATAAGCGTATTCTATGATAGGAATCAGTACATTATGTGGGGATGTGGTCGCGATTGACTTGAGCTTTGTGGAGATGGAGGGCAAGAAGCATGAAACATGCAACATAGAGATGTCAGTAGCAGGCATGCAGCTACAAAAAACAAGCTCAAAGAAACGCTGTCATTCTTTCGTGATTATGGATCGCTGAGGGCAAAAGCCAGATTTAAAGACAGGCGCTTGACACTTAGAGAGAACAGCAGTCTGGCTACCAGACTACAAGGAAACTGGGCAACCAGCAGCACACCAGATGCTTCGAGATGTGCATTCGAAGAGATGGAGGGGAGCTACAGTACTCATGCGTACATAGAGTGCAATGATCCACTTGTATCTATGCGGTCCAATTGGTGATTTGAGCCGGGGGTGCGGGATTGATGGGGATGGATAGGATGCTAGCGGTAACTATGTAGTACTCATGTTAAGCCGCGGCTACTTTACGGTTGAAGGTACAATGGTGGACAGGTTTGATCACCATTTACTTGATTATTATTTTTTTTGCCTGCTGTGGGCTCACATGTGCTGCATGTCGAGTAATGCTGTGCTGTATCCACCTGCGGGGTACTGCACAAGAGAACTCGAGGCTGAATTTACTGAGTCCAGCACGGGAACAATCACGGGATATGTATGATGAGCAAAATGGGGCTGGAGCAAGCTCGACACGGGCTAGCCTGACGAGGTGGATGGCGACAAGGAAGCAGAAGCCTGGATGGATCGGCGCTTGTGGACAATGGCTGGATGCGGGTCACCGGAAGAATTCGAAGATAACCAGACTACGAAGATAAGCACGCAAGCATCATACTTCTGTGATGGCATGAGACTACTTCTGTGAGGCATCATACTTATCTCTGCTGTGCTGCTGCTTAGGTAAGCCTCACAAGGTATCTCGACGCGCGGAAGTTAATGCGGCACGTGCGCTTTGCATGGTGGGGGGGGGGGTGCCTGCGGCTAGCCAGGATATAATTTGTCGGCATGCCGATGGATGGGGGTGCCGGCGGCAGCTGCACTCGGAGCGTTGAGATCTAGGGGCGACGCGCCTGCAAACGGCTAGATTACGTCCGAAGTTATTGGTGTATCTGTGTGATTTTCAGCGAAAGCCGCCGGTCAGACCAGTTTGGTCTGGTGGAGATGGGGGGGGTGGGTTCTTCATTCATGGGCACGGCGGATGCCTCGAGCGTCTGGACCCTAGTAAAGTATGGCACGCTTGGTCGGTAGGTTTGTACTACAGCAGAATAAGGTTCTGGTAACGTTACATTTGATGTCTTTGACGCAGAGATCACGAGAGAGGGAGGAAAAGAAGGAATCACAGGCAAAGGCAGTTGGTTACTACTTGTACTTACTGGTACGAACTACTCCGTACATAGTACTCATTCGCCGCGCCGTGTAAATTGCTACTACTAATACTTCGAGGAATTCTTCAATTGCATGCTGTTTCCTGTGGGTTCAAAAGGCTCTGATGTGGCATGAGAATTACCTGCGCTGGGGTGCGCGCGCTCGATCCAAGTTCTCGAGTATAGTTACTGGTACATATGAGTACTTACGGACGCCGGCCGCACTGGGGGCCCAGCAGGGCACAGTGCACGGCCACCGGAGAGATTCTGGTCAGGTGCAAGATCGTCCCGGGCTTACCTAAGCTTCTGGCGTGCCAAGCTGGGCTTGGCGCATTCCTCCCGTGGAAGCTGCGCCTGCGTACGTACTTAGCGGCCTAGCGGCCGCCTGCAACGCGTGCTTCCCGAGAACGGCAAGGGGCGCCCCAGGTGATTTAGGGGCCGCGAGGGCAGATGTGCCTGCCGAACTCGAGACTGCCTTCTGACGTCCCCATATGCCATACCCAGATCCACCCCCAGCAACGTGCATGCTCAGTAAGGACCACCACCCCCATCCCTGACCTGGCCTGAATTGAACGTGCGAACAATCCCAACCGCTCTACTCTGTCTACGTTGTGTCGACGGAAGGGGGCGCTGCTGGTGCGTGCTGCGAACCGTGGTACGGCCGGGTACGGCACGGCACACAATAGGAAGTAGTGTCACGAAACAATTAAAGGTCACGGTAATCCCGGAGAACAAGGCCAAACCATTATTGTGGACGACCCAGCTAGCCCACGCACCCAGTACTAACTAGAAGGCAACCAAGAGAGCCCCCCCCCCTCACCCCAGCAGGTAGCTGCCCGCCCGCATACACACACACTTATTCCCCGGAACCGTATTCCCCCCCAACACACAATCACAGCTACCAGCCATATCACTCCCAACTTACCTCCCTTTCCACCCGCCCCCCTCCACAACGCACATTAGCATGGACAACATCACTGAGCTAATCGAGCGGCTCTCGCACGAGGAGGACGCGGTGCGGAAAATGGCCGTGTTCAAGCTGCAAAGCAATATTGGTGATCCGAGCTTTGCGGAGATATTCATCAACCAGGGGGGGTTGTTGAAGCTGAGGAATTTGGCGCTGACGGCGAGCGGGAATACGTTGGCGTATGCATTGACGAGTTTTAGTAGGTTGTTGGAGCTGGATAAAGGATGGGAGTATGTGAATGCGGAGTTGATTGGGAGGGTAAGTAGTTGTGTTGAATTTTCTCTTTAGTGGAAAGATGAGGTGGTGGTTGGAAGAGGAGGGGAAGGCGAAGGGAAGGCGGAGAGGGCAGTTGCATGTCGGGGAAGAGCAGGAGAACTGTAGATTACAGGGTGTGGATGTGATGAGTGATTGTCTATGAGGGGGCGGGGGAGAAGAAGGGTGCGGTGAACATGTTTTTCCAGTTGTAGCAGCAGCGAGGAAGAGGGTTATCCTGGCATTGGGAGACGAAGATTTCGGCAATTACAAGGCTAACAATCCTCCAGGTCGTCGAGCTTATTGTCACTCACCCCCTGGTGAACATCCTCCGCGGCGCCATGTCAATCCTCGTCTCCATTGTGTCCCACCCTCACTCTGGAAACAGAGTATCACAGCCAGCTGCCACGCCCCAAATGTTCAATTTCCAGCATGGATTCAACCCTCATGTTCAGACTCCTGGACCATTCGGCTTCCGCGCACTCCGACCCGCAATCGCAGCGCACCCTCAGTTCCTCGAGATGCTTGTCAGTAGGCTGTCGAGCGCAGACCATGCGCTGTGTGCGAACTCATTACAGCTCATAAATTCCCTAATGCGAGACTCGATTATGAATGAGGCGGATAACGAATGGCCGAGATTTATAAAGAGACTACAGGATTTAGGTGTCATCAAAGCAGTGTTTGTATGAATTCCTCTAGATGAAGAGCGCTTCAAAGAGGCTTTTAGGTACGTGGTACTGACGAGAAACAGATTTTGATGCAGAGCTCCGCATTACAAGACCTAGCCCATCCGTTACTGGAGTTCCAGGCCCTTACGAAGGTACTTTTACGCAAGTGGCGGGATGTCAGAGTCGATCTGGAGAAGAAGGAACATCGAATAGCACTCAAGGCTCTCCATCTCGCCAGCGCACCCTACAAAGGACATGAGAAGCCTACCGGTAGCAAACGGCACAATCCAGAAAAATGGCGCAGACTAGGCTTTGAGACGGAGTCCCCGGCGTGGGAGTTTGAAGAAGTAGGGTTTTTGGGCATGATGGACTTTACGGATTTTGTACGGAAACATGAAGATGGGTTCCACAAGATGATATTAGAGCAGGCTGCGAAACCGCCGGAGCAGCGTTGTCCAATAGCGAAAGCGAGTTTGGCAATCACACAGATCCTATACCAGCAGTTTGAGGTTGACAAGTCTGATATCGACGACGCAAAGACATATCAGATATTGGAGTCACGGACAAACTTTGAAAGGGCGTTCAGGCCATTGCTGTTACAATGGAGTCGGCTACATACAGCTGGTCTATGGGCGTTCTTTAGGCTATGGAAGGAGACATCTGCGACAGTGGACGATTTTGATAAGGTGTTTGAGCTGATGAGGGTGCTGATACATAAACTTGTGGGGATTGCACCGAGGACGAAGGAAGTGCAGGATGTGGAAGATGAGATTGCGGAATTTGAGTATTCAAGATTGAGGGACTTGCAGATGGAGCTTTTGGAGCAAAGTTATGAGAATACGTGGGGAAATCATCTGAGGTAAGACACAAGTGAGCCATTTGTCCTCAAATATGGCTGCAGTATTGACATGGTATGCGAACTAGGCAAATTCGTGACGAGCTCAAAGTTGAGGCTCTCCAATTTGTCAAAGAACAACGCATCCGGTGTCTTCTTCGCGGCGAATGGTTCCCAATAAACACCGAGGTGGAGGGTCGTAGCGGACGTAAAACCCGTGGCGGAAACAAAGATGATGATGGTGCGACGACACACACTGAGGGTCGGGAGACGCGGGATACGAAGAAGTCGAATGCGAATGATCCGTATTTGAATTGGCGGTTTGTCAAGTTGAGTCACAATCGGAGATACTTGCATTATTCGGACTTTGAGGTGGAGTTGGTGACGGCACCGGTGTTGGAGGAGTTGACGGAGAAGAGTGAGTTCCTGCACCCATTACCGCCTCCTATGCTATCATCTAATACCTTACTAAGCACCTGATATTAAACCTAGTTGACCTTTCCACTGTCTCTTCCGTCGTCTCCAACGTCATTCCCGCCTCCGTTCGCTCTTCTTCCTCCACTACCACCCTGACACAAGCTCCCACTGGTGGTCCCACCGCACCGCACCACCATCACCACCATCACCACCTTCACCACCCTCCTCCCTCCCGCATGTCCTCGACTAAAATCACCATTCACGGTTACCCTATTGATGTCACACCCCAAAACGCTAAGGAGGTGGTCTTGCTTACTCTCAACCCGCAAAACCAGTCTGTGGCATCAGAATGGCTTGACGGATTGCTCATGCTGCTGAATCAGCAGCCCATCACGGCGGAGACGGCAAGACTTGTGAATGTCGTCACGAATTATGGGGTCAAGATTAGGTTATTGAATGTGCGATATACAGAGAACAGGTGCGATGGGGAGAATGTGGGAGCGGGAGGAGGTGGCGGCGGGGCGGGCGGAATGAAGGTTCCGGAGCTGCCAAATAGGGCAGGAGTGGATGATGATTATTATTATGATTTGTTTGTGTGATGGGAGATGGGGTTGACATGAGATGAGAAGGAGGAGGGGGTGGGCGGATAGGACGTTACGTCGATATATTTTTGGTGTTATATAGTTTTTGATATCCCATTATCTACTATTGTAGTACTTGGTTTTTTATCCCCTTGACGCTTCGGTGGCGTTTTCGTTTTCTCCATGCCATTGGAACGCATCTTGGTTGTATTTTTTTTTTTTTTTTTTTTTTTTTTTTTTGTGGTATGTGTGTTTAAAAGATTTGAAGTTCTATACCCCCTGGTGGTTTTTGCTTTTTCCTCTTTCCTTTTCCTCTCCTCACCTCCTTTGTGTGTGTATTTGTATGTATGTATGTGTGTGTGTGTGTGTGTGTGTGTGTGTGTGTGTGTGTGTGTGTGTGTGTGTGTGTGTGTTCGTTCTAAGACTTCAAATTTTGGATTCATTAAAATATGATATATATTCGTTTGACCTACTTGACTTTATTACCTCACAAAGTTCAGCCTGTGTGATCCACCGATACTTATCTTACAATTTATTTGATATATGCATATAAAAGAATTTAGAAAGTAAGAAAATAATCTATACATTCTTGATAATTTTTAATGTTAAGAATGTACTTACTTATCTACTCTTGATTGTGTAATACAATATTTTTGTTTTCCGTTTCTCGTTCTATAGTAGCTAGAAACTTCCTACCCCTCCCCCTTCCCCTCATCTACCGAAATGATTGTATCATGTACAGTGCCTAGCAATGATGAGAAACTTCGTTCTATTTGAGGGGATGACGGTAACAGCCTCTGGTATATACTGTAACCCCTCAATCCCTGCGTTCGTATGCAGTATAATCTACACTTATCCCCCCCCCCCCCCGAAAAAAAAAAAGAAAAAAAAAAATTCCATCACAAACTGTCCAAATCGATATTCCCGCACAAGTTGCCTTCCAAAACATCAACTTTTCCATCTATATGGCAAGTTGCTACCAGTGCTAAGATTTCTGATCTATCAGGGTAACGCATAAATCATTATATGTCCACTGTCGAGACATCCAAGAAAATGCTCTAACATGCATTTCAATTACATAAAATGTACTTGTATACATGCCCAAGTCTATCGATTATATACCAGGAAATTCTTAAAACTATTCCACGTATCTGAATCCACATACCTGTACAAAACACAAACATATCGTATTAGTTACACCACCCTCAAGAAATGCAACAAGGGGAGTTCCTAAGGGGAACACATACAAATACGTCATACTACTCCTCAAACTCGGCTGGATCGTCTCCGGATGCCATCTAAACAAATACATCACCAACCCCCAACTCATACTTGCAAATACCGGCCATCCGACCTTCGATATATGTGCTCCCATCCCCCCATTTGGCGACACGGATCCAACGCCAGGTAATACCTCCACTGCTGCAGACGTTGTCCCAGCACCCTTGGGTGGTGCAACGGCGAGTTTGGCTAGGGCCATGGCCACGCGGGCGAAGACGTAGAGAACGATCTGCTGGTTTACAGCATGGGCGGCGGAGTCGGTAGAGCGGCCGAAGACAAGGTATCCACCGAGGAGGCCAGCAAGGAGGGAATAGTATGCCGGCTCATTTGGTGTAGAAGTAGAGAGCTTACTGGATACTGTGCCGGGGGAGGCGGTAGGGAGTAAGGGAGGAAAGTCCTGCTTGTGCAGGCGGGTGAGGAGGTACATTGTGGATTTGTAGATGGTGACGAAGGAGGCGAGATTGAAAGCGTGTTGGCGAGTAGCGGAGAGAATTGAGGTTAGCTTTTCGCGGAACCTGGACTGTGTGAGTCGTCAAGTTAGGAGAGAGGGAAGAGTGCCTGGACTTACGTTCCATCGCGGAATAGGACGGTCATGCTATTTATTTTCACAATTCCATTCAGTCCCGTTCTCACCGGAGGTAGAATTGGCAAAACTCACACGAGGGCATGGGGAAAGCGGATCTTTGCGCCGTAGACAAGGCCATTCCGGAGACCTTTGAGGATGGCGAGGAAGTCGTGGTTCTTCGGGTCGACGATGAAAGCCGTAATGGCTTGCTGTGCGCAGTGAGGTTGGTTAACCAATGGCTGTGGCATAAAATCGGTTACTTCGGTTACTTCCCGGATGAGCAATATACCTTTATTGGATCCATGGCTGAATTCAAGCTAAGTTATGTCTGTATCGCCGTAGCGAAGACAATAAAGCAGGAGAGGTCTGCTGAGTCGAAGTATCGGGATCCCAGGTCAAAGTACAGAAATAGCTTTCAGGAAAGACTTCTTTTGTTTGTATCAAAAAACTGGACGGTCTTTCTTCTGATTCGCAAGAACCCTACATGAACGGCCGGAGCCAAACAGAGCGTCCGGCGACCACTTCTATCCGGCTGTGGGGTGTAGTGTGCGTATACGGTTGACGGGGTTGCAGCGCTGGAATTGTGAAGCTGAGCTTCCTGGCGGGCATTGCTATGCTACGTTGCTGGGGCTCGTCTTGGGGCGCGGTATTTCGGTAAGGGGTTGTGGGGCGCCGCACGGGAACGGTGTGCTGTGAATCTGGGGCTACGGCTTGCATGTGATGCCGGCCAGTGACGGTGGCGGTGACGATGACGATGACGATGACGATGACAGTGACGATGACGATGATGCGCAGGGCCGTCACGTGGCGCTCTGCTAAGGATGGAAAAAGTTGCACGTATTGTGTGAACAGCTGCCCACCTAATCTCCATCATTAAATTTTACCACCCATATCGCAGCAATGCTTCGCACAATGTAATACTCCATGATTACTGCTCCAAGCACTCCATCGTCATTACTTACCAGAGAGTTAAAATGCTAATCAATTGGCCTCTTCACTCCCCAGAAAACCCCGCAATGCCCGCTCCAAGCGGGCCCTCGAGAAGCGCGAGCCCCAGGCCATCGAGAACCAGAAGCGCACGCTCTTCCTTCAAGGCACCTCCGCCTCCGAAATCGTCAAGATCGCCTTGAATGACATTGTATCTTCTTCCCCTCCACACTCTGCCATCCTCTACCCCATCTATCCTTACTCCGATGCTCACACTTTCCCCAGCACTCCCTCAAAAAACCTCACACCCTCAAATTCACCAAGAAAAACCCCATCCACCCCTTCGAAGACTCGACCGCCTTCGAATTTTTCTCCACCAAAAATGACATCTCGCTACTTCTCTTCGCATCCACCTCCAAAAAGCGCCCCCACAACCTCACCTTCATCCGGACCTTTGACCACCGCATTCTCGACATGATTGAGCTCGGCCTCGACTCCGATACCTTCAAGCCCCTTTCAGCATTCAAGAACGCTAAACCCGCCTACGGCATGAAGCCGATGCTCCTGTTTGCGGGCGGAGCATGGGATTCAGCGCCAAGATACCAGCACTTGAAAAGCATGTTCATGGACTTCTTTCGTGGGCCCACGGTGCCGCAAATCGATGTAGAGGGTCTCCAGTACATCGTCGTGTTCTCGGCGCAGGAAGTCACGGACGAGAATCCCACGCCAAAAGTACACTTCCGGACGTACCTGATCCAGACAAAGCGAAGTGGACAAAAGTTACCGCGGATAGAGGTAGAGGAGATGGGGCCGAGGATGGATTTCAGTTTGAGGAGGGTCAAGGAGCCAGAAGACGAAATGATGAAAGAGGCGTTGAAGCAGGCGAAGAAGCTTGAGGTGAGTATATGATCTACCCCACTTTCACCCTCCACCGTCATCTCCCGTCCAAACAAACGCAAGCTAAACCTTTGGCACAGCCCAAAACAAGAAAAAACATTTCCATGGACATAATGGGCGACAAGATTGGCCGCATCCACACCGGCAAACAGGACCTTTCCAAGCTTCAATCTCGAAAAATGAAGGGCCTTAAGCGCAGCAAAGGCGGCGACGACGAGGATGAGGAGGAAGGGGGCAACGTAGACGTGGACGACGACGTGACGATGGTAGGACAAGAGGAGGAGTCCACGCCAAAGAAGGCAGCGAAGGCCAAGAGGGCGAGGACGAAGTAGGTGTGCCTTGTACGAGGATGGGTAGAGGGAGCTGGGTAACAGGGTGATATAAAATCTCTTCGGAATAATCTGCGAAGTGGCTGATAGAATATGCATGGCAAAAAGGTCAATGTACATTATCCACAGGTTGTCTTCTTTTTATTTTTTATTTTATTTTATTTTATTTTATTTTATTTTATTTTTTTCCACTAGGGACTTTGGCTTGGTTTTATCTTTCTTTTATTTGAGCTCAATGTCGCTTATGTTGTCCATTCATGGGAGTCTTAAGTAATAAGTACGGTTTTCTTATACGATTCTACCGCGGGACTAGCGTTTACCCTCAGTTGCCGAGTTGGGAGATTGACGTTACAGCAGTGAAATTGTCACGCTATCTAGTAGTACCAACATTCAGATAGTTGACAACACTAATATGTCGAGGGTCTACATTCAGGGTCGGGGCGGTATGTGTAAGTAGGTGTAAGAATGGGATTACGATAAAGCTTACCCATTATTTACATCAACAGCAAGGTCACCTCATTCAAGATCATTCACACCCATTATTCCGAAAGGAAAGAGCCTCTGGCGAGTGAAAGGGGAGGAAGACATCTCAGTATTTGGCTCAATCTGGTCCAGTCTTTCTCGCGAAAACTGCAAAGCAACGCACACCAGATAGGTGTGAAAACGGGGAACACCTTCCTCTCCTGCTCCCTATCATAATCTCTTGGTTATCCCTGAACAAATAAATATATGCAGGGACTCTAATTCCTTTGTTTTGCATTGTTTGCTGCCATCAGTGGTATTCTTAACATACAACACGAAACAGCAACACAAAAAACAAAAACACCCTCTCCAAATCCTCTCCCCACCCCCAGGTTCCACCACACAGCGCGCAAATCAAACCAAATCAAACCAAACCTAGATTCAACAAGAAAAAAAATAAAAAAAATAAAAAAAAAAATAAAACCCAAGCCCAAATTTCCCGAACGAACAACGCCTAATCCCCGATTCAAATTTCCCTAACCGCCTCAAGATATCTCACCCATTCGAGTTTTGTTTTTGCCTTGCGTTTTCCGATATTTTCTCTCTGATTGACGATATCGTCCCCGGCTATTTTTCCTCCTTCACTCTGTGGGTGGTGACATGGCAGAGGCAAACTAATAATACTAGTAAACCATACGGCAAAAATCTGAAGTTAAAAAGTAAAACAAAAATAAGAAAAGAGGATAACCTAAGTAAAGCCACCCGCTTGATCCATTAGCAATGCGAAGATAAACATGTTGGTTTCAAAAAAACAGCAAAGGAAACAAAGCGCACAGTGATGCACTGACGTACAGAGTACGGCGAAGAGAAAATTATAAAAAGAACATATCACGGAGGAAAGACCGAGAGGGGGAAACAAGGAAAAGGAGCAGGGATTCGAGAGGTCAAACATGAAAGAATTCCTGATAAAATGATCATTAAAAACATGACATTATATAAATGCTAACGCTCTGTGAATATGCTGCACTGACAACCAATCAGATCGTGGCTCCACGAAGGTATGAGGATGGGTGATTATAACGCTGAGGACGCCGGTAACGATGTGATGATGTGAGTGGGCGTAAGAGCAAAAGGAAATCTGGCTCCTGGATCGACAATACTAAAAGGTTCAATTGACAAGGTTAAGTTGCTTGAATACTCCCGCCCAGATATCATAGGAAAAAAGGAAAAGAAAATACATATTCAAAATAAAATTGCACACAACAGTACTAAACGCCGTGTCTCCATTGGACTAATAAAAAGAAAAAAATCCGTCCACAATATATACCGAACGAATGACTATATATAATGGTATGTATAAGGGCGGAAAATTTCAAAATTTGAAATGTCAGGTCAACATCATGACCAGAGTAAAAAAGTAAATAAAGGGAAAGAGAAATACAAAGGTTGAAGCGTATAAAAGAGCCACACCCATGAACCAAGTTGGTACATTTACTCCGATATGTTGCTCTTACTGCGTTTCATTTCTGCAGAGACCCGCTTGATTCGTGCAGTAAAATCGCTGATGCTCCGGCTTTTGGAAGGTTTGCGCTCCCTCGAAAGCTCATCATCGGCATCCTCAACATCGGCTTCTTTTGAATTCAATGTCCTCTTTTCCATTGATGCTCGTTTAGGCTTCTTCTCTGGGCTAGAGGGGGTGATAACTGGTGTTGGGAGACTCTGTCCTGTCGTGGAAGAAAATGGCGGTATAATAGAGGCGGACACATTTGCGGTTGTGGTCTGCGACGGAAGTGCTGGTGCCGCTGGAGGCCGATGCATAAATGCAGCAGGTAGCTCGAGATGTTTTGGTGACGCTTTCCGCATTATGTTAGGATTATTTTCCGTTGGCTCCTTTAGGCCTAAGTTGCTCCACTCTGCTTTTACTGATCGAGAAATGTTTGAGGCGCCAGATTTCCTGGAGAGTGAATCACTGTCGTCATCCGAATAAGAGGACATTTGGCCCAATGAACTACCTCGTTTGGGATTGGTAGATTTCTCCGCTGGTGGAGGAGATTCCTTCCCTTTGTGTTCTTCAGCACGCTTGTTTTGGCTAAGTGAATCCCGCCTGTCTCCAAGGGCTGGTCGCTCCGGTGACGGAGGCTCCCACATACAAAACTGCTCTAGCACTTCTGTTAATCGTGACAGTGTCATCGGCTTTTCAACTAATGCATCAAAATGGTGAGGCTGCATTAAGTCTTTGAGATACCCAGTTACTGCCACAATAGGAGTGGACGAGTTGTGATTTTGAGTTGTGCGGATCATGCGAGCAACATCTTCACCGTTCATTTGTGGGAGCTTGACTTCCATCAGAATGATATCGACTAGTGGAAGAGTTAGTATAGATGTACTTGAAAAAGGATAGTTAAGAGAACAAACATTTCACTTGACCCATTGCACAACGTACTGCCTCAGATCCATTATCGACAGCAATTGTTCGACAACGGAGCTTCTCCAAAAGACGTTCCATTACCATCCGAGACACAGGATGATCCTCACAGACTAAACTTCTTAGTTAAAATTTCTATGAAATGTTGCGGCGAAGAAAGAAAACGTACCTAATACGTCCAGGGGTCTGTAAACAGGTCCTTCGGAGAAACTGATAGTGGACATTCGTCGCGAGCTTTGCCTTCTTTTCTGAACACGAAGCAAAGCACCTCCTTTTGTCTCTTCATTATCAGATGAAGGTGACATATCGAAAACTTGGCTTTGCCTCTTGTGCTTCTTTCTCCAATCCTCTAAAAGGGACGCCTGGTCTGAATCCTGAGAGCCAACGGTTACTGATCGCGCCCGAGTTATTATTCCTGAGGGCGCTTTCTGAGGTGAAGACGTAGATGACTGTGACAGGTGCCTTGAAGTTCGAACAGGGGAAGTCGAGAGTGATTCTGATGCAGGTTTGGACATGCTCTTGACTGGAGATGTTGACGCCGAGGACGAATTCAGGTTCTGTAGGTTTGTTGCAAGTCTAGGAACATCAATCGGCGGACCAGGTTGAAGGGATCCCGATGACTGCATAGAGAAGCTCGAGGAGTTGCTTGATGCCTTCTTACGCTCAGTGGTCATCCCACCAGGAGTAAATGACATGAGCAACGGCGAAGATGGCTGGGATGTACGGCTGGAGGCTGACGCTGTCGATTGAGGCTGCCCACCGATATTTGATGGGGATACAGGCCGTTTGATGCTGCCTCCTTTTGATGAGTTGGAGAGTGCTCTTGATAGAGGCTTTGTCTGGACAATTGGGCTGTTCTCCATTGGAGAAGAAGGGTTCGAAATCACCGCCGGGGTCTTCAGCGCTTCTGTGCGTAACCTCTGAATCACATCTTTGTTTGCCTTTTCAAGTACAGGCAAATTTTTGAAGGCGAAGGACCCAAAGTCATCGTTATTCACTGGTTCACTGAGGCGTCGATTTCTTCCTTCACGGACATGCCATGGGATGTGAAGAGGAATAAGCCCTCTTTTTAAGCCACCAGTCTCTTTCCTACTGACGGTAACAGCATCATGAGGGCGTTCTGGGAAGTCGGCGCCAGGTGTGTTAACAGCTGGCGAATGAGACTGATCATCGAACTCATCGTCGAAAGCGTGTAGAGTGGCGCCCCTAGAATCAAAATAATCGGTATCTTCAGGGTCTTGCGGTGTAGGGACAAATGACGGTTCCTCCTCCAGTACTTTATCCCACTTTAGGTTGGCAAACCAAGGATGGTTCTTGACTTCATCAGCACCATTAGCACCCAGCCTTTGGCTTGGGTCTGTGCACATCAGGCGATTCATCAAATCCTTCGCCTCTGGAGTGCAGAAAGGTTCATCGTCCACGTCCTCTGGTGGCCAATCGATCCTTCTGGCCAAAATATTTTCAAAGACCTTTTCCGGAGTGTCAGCGTGAAAAGGAGGGTAGCCGAATAAAAACTCAAACAGAATGCACCCCAAAGACCACCAGTCACTCATCTCGTCCTGGCCTGTTCCGTTAATCGTCTCTGGAGCTAAATAGTCTGGAGTCCCAACAAACTTGCGATTGTTGTCTTCTGGATCAAATAAAGCCAAGGAAGGTGTTACAATTGGCTGAGATGGATGTTGAACCTGGCTCTGGTTTTGACTTGAAGTAGTATTCACGTGTTGCAATCCTAAACCGCTGAAGTCACTAGAAGTGCTACTTTCACTGCGTGCATCTTCCTCCATTGGGATTTTTCTAGACGCTACACTTGGTGTAGATATGTCATTCAGTGAGAAACTGCTGAGCATGGACATAAGGCTTTCGTTTCCTGTGGTGTCACCCCGTGGAATTGATGACCTACGGGAAGTCTCGCGATTCAGAGTACTATCGCGGGTTAGATTGAAGTAGGATGGTGTTACCAGTTGGGGATGCTGCTCTGGTGTAATGAGAGGAGTCTGGGAAGGAGATCCACCAGGAAAGTCAAAGGATGCTGATCGTGATGAATTTAGGGACCTCGCCTTTGCGAATGGCCCCTGTTTCAATAAGTCCGGTGTCGATTCTGTTGAGGTTGCCTGTTGAGCACGTTTTTGCCTACCCAACAATCCCATTCTTGAAAGGCCAAAGTCAGTAAGTTTTAGATGTCCTTTCTGGTCAATCAAGAGGTTATCTGGTTTTAGGTCTCGATGAACGATGCCTCGTCCATGCAGGTTTTCCAAACCTAGTATAACTTCTGCAAGATACTTCTTAGCCCACTCTTCTGGCAAACCACCAAGCTGCTTGATGAGTGCCGCGCAGTCACCGCCATTAAGATATTCCATAACCAGATACAAGTAGTCTTTGCTTTGAAAGGTCCAGAATAGCTTCGCGACGAAGTCACTTTCACCTTGAATCATCATAATTGCCCTTTCCGCACGAACGTTCGTTACTTGATTCTTCGCAATCATATCAGCCTTCTTCAAGACTTTGATTGCAAAATAATCACCAGTTGACTTTTTCTTTGACAGGTACACGCTCCCAAAGGCTCCTTTACTAATAGGCTTGATGATCTCAAAATCCTTAATAGATGGCTGCACTGCCCGCTGTTGAGTTGGATTTACTGAAGATAGGCGGGGCGAGAGGGGCGGTCTCATCATCATTGCTTCGGAGGAGGTGGCAGAAGATTGGCGCCTGTGATGGAAACCCTCAATTGCAGGAGAATGATCACCTGTAGATAATAGAGGTGATGATGTATTGTCAAATAGGTTATGAATCCGAGGCTTTTGAATTCTCAGCGGTGAAGAGGCAGTTACCATCCTTGCAGGAGATGCCTGCCGTCTCGGTGAACCAGGTTGATAGATACTCCGCCTCTTCTCTCTCAATGAACCCGAACGAACAATGTTCAGCTCTTGATCCGAACCAGGACTCTCTGTACTTCCAAATGTGGCTGCAAACGTTGATGATATAACGCTTGTGTCGCTGTCAGCACCTTCAGTGTCAAAAATCATACTAGAACGTTGACTATAGCGGCCTTGTTTCCTTCCGATACTTCCATGGTCGCCATTTAGCCTGCTACGGAGACTATGCTGAGATTTGGGGGTTGGACACTCCTGAGGGCTATTGGTACCTCCAGTGTTGACGGGGGAAGGATGTCTTTTGATATTATCGCCGACTGATAATTCAGACGCATTGGCGGTAGGTAAGGATGGAGCGAAAGAACCTGGAAAAAATTGTGTCTCATCCTCTAACTCTGACTCCTCATCAGAAGGATCTTCGTCTTCAGCTATTTCATCAACAGCATTCTCCTCTGCTTTTAGCCGGGCCTCTTCAATGCAACTTTCCACCAAATCTTCGAGCTCAGTTCGGATTCGCGCACAGTATTCGAGGGTGCGCTGATATCTGATCACTGCATCCACTTTCGCCCTTGCTGCTGCCTCAGTATCCGCACAGAGAAGGGCAAGGCCCTGTTCTTGCTCGAGGGTATTTGTTGAAGGAGATTGCCAGCCTAAGACTTGCTGCATTCGAGATTCGGACTGTGGCGACTGTGTCCGAAACTCTGCGTCACCTTGTGTTTCTTTAATAGCTGGCATGCTTATTTCCGAGGCAGTGTCGCACAAGTCAAGTAGTAACTCCACAATCCGGACCAAGGGCCTCCGCTGGATAAAGGAACGAGGCCGAATTCCAGATGCGGAGGAGTCTCTTGAACGGGATGGTGTCACACTCGGCGAAGCGTTCCCAGAGGATGTCGATGAAAGTGGGCCAATAGGGTATCCACGATATTCAACTGCGGTGCCATTGATACTGCTTGGGTCTCCTGGTACAATGCGAGCATTCTGTTGTTTTTCCATTGCATCAAGGACCTTGACAATCGCCTGTCGGTGAACACTCAAGTTATCTTGTGCCAACTGAACATCACTTTCCGCTTGATGCTCCAATAGGCATAGCTCAGAGTGCTTTTCGAACCACCAAGGGGGAGTTGCAAGCTCGCATATACGACATAATACAGGTTGTGGAGGAGGGTGATGTTCAGGATCTGCTGCTCCTTCCTCAGCGAGAGTAGTCAAGTACTTTGCAAGCATTGTTGCTCCAACTCCTAGAGACTCAACCAGTAAAGGTGGTAAGTCAATAGTAACAGCACTACGTTCAACAAATGGCCGTAGCACCCACATAGTCTAATCTTTTGTCAGCAAAGAATTATTGCCCAAAAGTTACTCCATACTTACATGGCTGGGCTCTCCAGTCGCTCTATCATTAATCAATATTCCTTGCGCTTCAAGGGTTAATAGTTTCTCATGAATATCGGTCTGTGATCCATTTTCCTCGGGGCTCATAGGAGTGTCAATGGGGTCTTTGGGTAGCTTCGACAATGGCCCGCTCCTCACCGCAAAGCGCAGCATATAGCTTCTAGAGTCATCTCTCTTCATGGCCTCTACAGCGTCTTTGAATACATCCTTGTCATGAAGCAGTATCTCGCCCATAGATTTATCCTGAATGGAGTCACGAGGGGTTCTAAGGATTCTTAGTACTTCCTGACAATCCACAAAAGAGATTGGAAGAAGACATACCCAATGACATCCTCCCAAGATGGACTAACATATCGAACTTTTCCGTCGAGATTGAGATCCAAGATAACTGTGCTGCTTTGCTGAGCTGCCTCCTTTAAGTCCTCCTTCTCCGCCTGTATAGCCATACTAGGAGTCCTCTTCGCATTCCGCCTAGACGGAGTCCCCAGCGTGTTGGCAGTCTGAGTGACCACAGTTGGCTCATCTTGAACCTCGAGAAACCGACTCATACCTGTGTTGTTTGCCATTGATTCCATTGCTAAATTTGCTCGACTGCCGACCAAGTGTTTGCTCCCAGCTCCAAGCTGCTGTTCTCAGCTCGCTGAGTAGTTATTTCGCTCCCCGATATTTTCTGTTTGCTTTTCTGGCCACACCACTATAAGGTATTTCCTAAATGAGAAATAGAATATCTCAATATAGACTCGAGTGGATTGGATATCTGTGAGAGCTTCGTCGCGGTCCAGCTAGGACAAGTATTCACAAATCGCCATTGTCATATGCAACAGTTGTGGTATATGATTGTTAACAAACTCTTCGGAGAGATGCTTGATAGACCAGGGGAAGCTCTGTAGGAAGGTGTTATGGGCGAATCTCCGACAGAGCTTGGGTACTGAAAAGTCGGGGACGGGGGAGGCCCAAATGGAATCCAGAGGTGGGATGGGTGCGATTGTATTGAACGAGCCCACCACTGCAGAGCGAATGTGCCTGTGAATTTTGCCCGCAGCGGCTGGCAACAGAAGTAGCTCAACGATGAGTTGATGACCTGCCGACTAGTCCTTTGCAGGACAGCCCTTGTTCAGGCTATTCACAGTTTGTCTGCGGGAGTGGGCTCGGGAGTGGTGGGCACAGCAGGAGCTTCAATGCCAGTAGCACCAAGACTCACAAGGATAAAGTCGTGGGGACCGGACGCAGGCCAGGAGGCCGGGGCTCGGTGGTGTTGCAGAGACGAATTGGGATTGGGAGGGGGGGGGGCACGGCAAGTTAAGTGACGGTGACGGGGCGGGGGGGGTGATGGAGGAGAAGAGGCGAAGCTTGGGAGAGCGGGAGGGGCGGAGGAGGGGTGCAGCGCAGAGGGGTGCGCAGGGAGGGGCGCGCTACTCGGACTTTCGCAGTGGATATCGTGGGGTTGAGGAGGAATTTGGGCAGAATCGGGACTGGGATGTATGGGGCCCCGAATGTGAATGTGAATGCTGAATGCTGAATGCTGAATTGGAGCGTGGCCTACGGCTCCATAGCAGCTCGTGCTCCAGCCCGTCGTTGTGCGGTGCATCTGCTCGGTGGGCCGCTGCTGGCGCTGCTTGTGCTGCCGGTGCTGCTGGTGCTTCTGGGACTTCTGGTGCTGCGTGGGCTGCGTGGGCTGCGTGGGCTGCGACGCAGCGCTTTCTCTGGCGCCGATCCCACACGCTTGCGCTCCGCCGCTCGCACTCGCACTCGCACTCGGGCTCACTACACACACCCGGCGCTCAGCAGCAGAGCTGCACTTGCGCCCACCGCAATTGCCATGGCTCCGGTGGCAGCGGCCACAGCTCGCCCCACTGGCGGGGAGTGAAGGCACGCCCCAGCCTGGACTGGGCTGGGCGTGTCCAGTGGCATCCTGGCGCCCCCATTGGCCCCTTGACGGTGTGCTATCATAGGTCGCTGCTGGACGCATTGGCAATGACTTGAGGAAGCCGACCGACAATGCAGTGCAAAGCACCCCCCCCCCCCCCCCCCCAACACACACACACACACACACACCACACACTCACACACTCGCACAAAATAAACCCCGCCAAAGCTCAGATATCGCCCCGCGGAAATCGGCGGGAGGTTGTACACCAGCTCGCCCCCACTACCGATACATGTAAAATACTAGCTAGTAAAATATGTATTCGGACATAGCGTATGTTGTGCATTACTACCCCTGTCCGAATACATATTTTACTGGCTAGTACTCGCAAAAGGAAATATGTGAGCACGTAGAGATCCGTACGTAGGTTAAGGTACGTTAAACAGGTTGCCCCAACCTACCCTTAAGCCCTTGGCATGCGCAAGAAATGTCTAGCTATCACTTTTTTTTGATCCTTTGAGATGTATGATGTCGTGCTGGGTTTATTTGAGCTGTTGTACAGCTACTCGCGCTGGTTCAAATAAGATTATACTTGCATGCTTTACTGAACGCAGTGTGGTCGGAACTATCATGACATGAGATTGGAACCAACTACTTGAGAAGTGCCATGTATTTCAGCCAATGCGCAATAGCTTCTTCAAGTACTGTAGATATCTTCAAGATTCTCACAAAACAGACAACAGGCCTCATCCCGAAAGTCAGTGAGATACTCCCAAAAAGTGTGCCAATTACTACTACTTACTCAGTTCATAAACCTAACTGTAGATGGTAGGCCTGAAAGCCCTGGATGTTCCCTAGGAGAGGTCGTGCCACCAGACTCCCCCGGATGTAAACTTTAGGACCGGAAGTAAGAGAGTTAAGTACGTTTGAGCGAAGTGTTATGCAACTTCATAGAGCTCATTCAGACATCTGCTCTCCCCTTTGTATCTGCCCTATTAAACAGGTGCTGAGTGCAGAAGTATGCCCTGCTCGCAGTCCGAGCAACCCCAGCTGGCCAATCTGGTTGCGCTGCCCCCTTGAGAGGTACGACATAACATCTGGCTCGAGACTACCTGGTAAGGTGCAACCAGACTCTGCAGTCTGCCCACTTCGCTCCCGGCTCCCAACTTCGGCTCTGATAAGACACATGTTTCCAGACTGAAACTGCGCTCTGATAGATCATTTTAAACAAGGTACCTTACAGGGTAAGTATACTGGAAGTACTGTTAATGTTTTCTTTCGATTCAGTGTCACTATGAGCTTCAACAATTTTTTACCATGTTACGTTTAGGGTTTGCTGATGAGGCGAGATCGTGGCAGCGTTTATATCCGGTCTATGCATCAAAGGAAGAATGAATTGTGTATTCTTGCTATGCTATGCTCCCTGGGTCTCTGGAGCGGATCGTACAGTATTGTAAACGATAAGCTTGTCAAATTTGAGCCAAACCGTATGAAGAGATGACGGGTGTCAGCCAAGGAATGTGTGACAATATCTTGCAGGCGGTTAAAGCCATGGGACGAGAACAGGGGAATGCGCCGTTCTAGGGACGGGGATATATGTTAATAGAGGTGCTTTACGGTTGCGGCTAAATTAATCGAATGTTGCAAGCAGTCAGGTGGTTTGAACTGTTGAAGTCTCACTTTGAATGAACTGGCCAAGTTTATATTATATTACTGATTGCTGTCGCGTAAGTGGCAACCTCGAACCTGATTACCGCTTTCGAGATTGGTTGTGTGGGCCACTCCCAGCTGTTGTGTTACACGCTTAGCTTAATGGGTCATGAGTAAGTAATTGCACTTCATGAAAGAACACCCTTCTGCACTAGTGACACATGCGTTTTGGCATGGCAGAACGTCAAGCAAGCGATAATCTATAGACTGTCTCGCTTGCGTTAGCTGGTCAGGACAGAAAAAATATCGCTGCTCACTGGCCATCGCAGCCACTGCGCCGACTGCAGCAATTTGAATGCAGTGCTACGCATTGCCAATCGAGATGTTGCCTTGGTGGATAAGCCATGTTGCATGTAGATATTTGCGCACTTGCATTTTATCACAACTGCCGCTACCGCACATCAGCCAGACTAGGCATTCTATATGAGTTGAGTACTTATGATACCTACTCAGTTGGTTCAGGAGGTATTGGAAGGCTGAGTAATGCATGCATACTATGCGTTTTCTGGGATGGCACTGCACACGGGCTGCTAGTAGGCATTGACGCTGGGAGAACGGTTATTGATGCTCAGTCAAGGATGCACCAGCTTTTAATTTTTTTGCATGCGCCAACATAGTTGATAACCAGGCCAAATAATAGCAAGAAAATTTCATAAAAATAAGAGGCCTTCTCATTTCAACCTGAGGGGCCCTGACTGCGCGTTAAGCAAAATTTTCACCTCAGCTATGCTTCATAGGCGTAGAATAGTAGAAGGTACGCTGAGCTACCGACAATATAACTTGCGCGGGCTGCATAATGTTGCCATTCCATAATGCGCAAAGTATGCATACACTACTCGGCCGTTTCAGTACTCTCTGAATAGAGAGTGCACTGATCGGTCGCCCTGCATCGCTCCACGTTTCTCGTGCTTAGTACCAAGGTGGCCCTATCTTGCGCGAATACGTTCTGACAGAGCGGCCAGGTGGAGAGGTGTGGCCCGGCCCTTGACAAACCGTTGTACTCCATTTCGGGCATTCGGAGTGCCCACAAACCTACCCACACCGCCTCCACACTGTTCTGCAACCAAACTAACACTGTTCTTGTGCTAAACATCCACACCCTAAAACTATCTATAGGAGAAACCCTTGCGAACTTTACAATGAATGCTTGTATTCTCGAGTCTTGTCCGACAGGCTAATACCGGCCGCTTTCTTCCACGCATTTTGTTATTGCTGACGACAACTTTGCCTGAATCCCTCCTATTTGACATCATGTCACAAATATCGTTGATCAACGCTTTCTCGAAGGCCTTAGTTGCCGTTAACCTGATGATGATCCTTTGGGCACGAGAACAACGATCGGCAGTGCGATCGCGTACACCCCATATTTCATTTCACTACCCCAACTACCCCAAACCAAGCGGTCACAGATCCTTGGACTGCAAATCGAGATAATCTTGTGAATCACTGGTGGACGATCTACTGACGACTTGGCTTATTTAGAATTGGCCAATAGATAACCTCTAGTTGGGATACACGAATGAGCAAATATCTTGCTCAATCCATGCCAGACAGGATTATTGTTCTGAGAAGACTGCTACTCTGAAATTTCCCATATTCCCATATTTTCGAGATCCCTGTTTTCTGATGAAGCGCGGCAAGGCGCAGGTTAAACAGTACTCCATCGGAGAAACCTCCGGCGTGGAAAGCTAGAACGCGAAGTTGAAGAGCTGGAAAAGAAGGAACATACACCAATCTATTTCATATGCATACCTCACATGCGGGCGATCATTGCCCAGCTTTCCTTTAATACCTTATACGGCTAGCGAACAAATAGTTTCTAGGCGCATCTATTCCCATTTCATCATGTGTTCGTACTTTAGAGAGTTGGTCCAAGTCCATGTCTTTGTGTGTCCCCATGCTTTTCATTGTTTTTTCCATGGTCATGCTCTTGTTCGTCCTATTTAGGCTGGCAGCATGAGCATGAAGAGAGCTCTCGCTAGGGCTATTTCAAACTTGCCCTCCAGTATCGTGAGAATATGTGCAGCGGGCATGGCGCAAGCCTCCCATGCAGGTCCGGGGTAAGCAAGCACACCTTGGGAGAGTTCAGTTTGGCTCTTAATCAGGTCCTCGCGTATCAGGATTAGAGCATTGCAATTGGCCAGGAACAACTTCAGTCATTGAACGAAAGCAGGAAAGACGGGAGATCGATGTTATAATAGCTGATTTTGGTGACTCCCACGTGCTGCAAGAGGGAACAGCGGGCATGGCAGCCTGCAAGAAGTCGCGCATTTCCATAAAGGCACGTTGTAAAGGTAGGGATTCTGTAATCTACATTTTTTTTTTTTTACCAGCATTAGGTGATGAGACTTTAACTGGCCGTGTAAGGGGCCTGGTCCAGGGCCCTGCACATTGGAGAGTATCAAAAGCATCGCCAAATTGGCCCTTCTATAAAGCACAACACGAACAACGGAGCCGCATCACCAAACGCTCGTAACGAGCCCACAAATCTCTGGTAGGAAGCAATGTCGCACAATATGTTATGACACAATCTTAGCTCAGATTCAGGGTAAGGCACAATTTTATTCCCCCACAGCATCTATCTATTCTCCCCTCCAAATCCACATTTCCCTCGAAGACTTTTAAATTTTTCAATCAAAATTTTCATCGTACATGTGCAGCTTTGTAGACTAAGAAAACCTCTCATATGTTACCTGTGCACGAACCTCGACAAGCATCTCTGAACTACTAGCCAGTAAAATATGTATTCGGGCAGGGGTACTAATGCACATTATGCGCTATGTCCGAATACATATTTTACTAGCAAGTAGCTCAATTTGCTTATCGTGGGGGTTACCCTCTCTTCTCCCGTTTTCCCCGCAAAAGTGCAATGAGGGAAAAAAAATAATAAGCACATCGTTGGATGCATTTATAAGTACTATAAAGGGCACTGGAATAGGAGGTAACCCTGTAGGTGCAGATGTACATGTACATATTTGTTTTTGGATTGAGTGGTTTTGTTCGTTGTTCGCAGCCTGGAGGTCTATCCTGCCCGGAAGGGCTGTCTATTGTACGAATCGTAGTTCTAAAAAGTAGATTACTATTCTAGTTCTATGCCACATGGCTTTTCTGGATATGCCAGAAACGGAAGGGTGTACTGCACAAATACCATGAAGTAGTTTAACTATTCCACATTCACTTGTTCCGCCAACAGGAATGTAAAGAATCGGATATTCAATACTAATTACAAGTACTTATAATACCTGACATCAAGCTTGTATATACGCTACATATGAGAAAATAGATGGATATGCACCATCTCCGCTACATCGAACTTTGAGTTCCCCAATGTGCGCCACAACATGATACTTTCTCAGGCCCAGACTCAAGTAGCAGGGGTTCTACACTGGCGCTGCTACTTGCTAAGCAACAGCGAAAACCCCTGAATTCCACGATGGCATCTGAACGCTCTTATGCGTCGTAAATATAATGATTCTTTGACGAAGCTAACTCCAAAGTCATCCTAGGTATCCATTAATACAAAATGGGCCTAGCTACTGAGCGGACCTTCCACTACGGCACTTTAGGTTCCTGTAGTTTGGGCAGAGTTTTGGCATTTAGAAGATGGTGGCTGAATAGAAGCATTAATTCACGTTCCAATAACACGCACCTGAAAAAGGGGATTCTATGATTAAAAGGGAAAAAGTATAACTAACGTAGTAGCCTACTATCCTGTTCCTACTAGTACATATGCTTCTCCGTACTTTCCAGTCCCGCTCCCATATATCCGAACGGATATATGCGCATAATTACCCTGAAAGCCCTTACATGACATTTTTTCCAAAAAAGTAAAGTGCCAAGAATCTTTTCTCGCGGAAAAGGTCACCGACAAAAATAAAATTAAATAGAAATAAAATAAAAGCAACATGAAGTGCCAAGGTAGAAAGATAAGGGATAAGGATATATTTCAAATATTCTGAAAGGTTATATTTGGTAAGCTTAGTTTGGCTAAAGATGTGGCTATGGAAGGAGTTTGCAAGCTAAAGATGTGAGGAGAGTTGGAGAGAGGAAGGAGACGGGGAGAAGGAATGGAGGGGCATGGAAAGACGTACACGCACAAAAAAAAAAAAAAAAAAAAAAAAAAAAAGGGTTGAGTTGGTGTGTTGGACTTGTTGATCTTTGGTGTCATAGTGGGGAATAGGCTATGTCTAGCGGTGTATTAGGGGGTTGCTGGTACTGGAAGGGAGGCGGTGAAGGGAGGCGAGGGAGAAGCAAGAAGGTGTGAGCTGAAGAAATGAAAAGGAAGGGAAAATCTAAAGTGGAAGGCAAAATGAAACTGCAAAAAATAATAGAGTCAAATATAATAAAAAAATAACCAGACCAAGCCCGAAATAATCTTCCGTTAGCCTTCCCATTTCCAATCCTCCAACCAACAGCCTACTTAGTATGTACTCGTGTCTTTTCATCTACCCATGACCCATTCTTCCCATAGCCTTGTAGCTTCTGTGTGACATCGAAACCAAAACAGAACTAAAATTTGAAAACGAAAAGAAAATGAAAATTCAGTATGAAATTCGTAAAAAGCTCAGAGACCGAAAGAGAAGAAAACAAATGATAAAGTCTATATTCGTAATCATAAGCCTTCCATGTGGGAGGGGAACTGGGAGAAAGGGAAACAAAAAAACAGGTAATAATCAGGCAACACGATAAAGAAAACAGGAACAGACACGCACGCACTCACATACATACACACACACTGAGATAAAAAAAAGAGCTGAGTGATCGATGATCCATCAAGCTGAGTCGACACATTGAGCCAACCAGCCCTCGCATCCCCCCTCCACGCAGGCCAAGGATGACGGTTCGTGTCATTGGACAGGAATGTGATGTCAATAGTGCGGTAGTTTGAGGGTGAGGATTGGACGTTCAGCCTTCCTCTTTTGCCACGTGCCAATAGTCGATAAGAGGTAATTCTGGAGGCGGGGCCATTGGTGGCGGATTAGGGGAGAGAAATGATAGGTTGCCATGGAGGAACTCCTAGGCAGGTGAGAAGTGATTTGCCTGCCTTGTAATGAAGCCACATGAGTAATAAAACAGATGAGCCAGACTAATAGTTGATAATACGGCCAGAAGAGCACAACTTGGGTAGTAACTTCTCTTATAGAAACATGATGCCCGCGGATTGAATAAGAAAAGACAAACGTTGGAGACAGAAATAAAGATATGAAAGGAATAAAATGCCCCATAAATAACGAGTAACGATATTCACCCGGTGATAATTAAAAAGAAAACCCATTTTCCCATTGATGACCCTTCTTGTAATTGAGAAAAACAGCAACAAAGGATGACTTAGCAGCGAAATGAAAATAAAAATAGTTGAAAAAAATTTCTTAGGATAATCAAAATCTCCAATTTGGATATAAACTCAGGGCCAATGGTAAAATATATAAATGAACATGAAATGGAAAATCAGGAAACAAACAGCAAATACGAAAAAAAGTAAAAATGAAAAATAAAAATAAAATAAATAAATAATAAAATAAATAATAAAAGAAACCCTGAAGAGACCCGCAAATCCTCATCCGCCCTATATGCTGCTACCTCAGACAAGCAGACAGAGTAAGCGAGGCAACGAATTTCCCACCAGAACGCCCCCATCAACCACTGCGTCGAATTCAGATCCCTCGTTCCCAAAAACAACCCAAACAACCAACTTTGAATGCAATGCAGTTAGATAGCCTCCGAAGGAAAAGCAAAAAAATATCCCACAGAATAAATCGAACGAAGAAAGCCTGTTAGCAACTTGCAAACTCCCAATATAATCCTCTTTCCAGCACCTCTGACCACGCCATGGTTAATCAATGAATGTAAGAAAGGGAAAGTAGTGATGTGCAATAGAGCAACTTTTTAAGGGCTCAAGGTAACCTGTCATATATCTCATGTCTTCATGACGTCGTCAACGAAAGGATATGAATGGGAACAAAGGGAAGTCAAAAAAATCGCCGAAACATGTAAAAGAAAATGAATAGCAATAGAGTAAGCGGACTTGCCAAATAAAAAATAAAAGCTGTACGTCGGTTTCTGTTGGTTTTCTGGGTTTTGTTCTGATGTGGGAGGAAAATTGTAGTTTGTTGATGCAGAATGATGTTGTTCCACCCTTAATACTCCTTGAGTCCTCCCAGTAGTCTTCCAGCCCTTTCCTAATTCCTCAGCACCTAACGAATTCCTTCCTACCATTTTCCAAAATCTACCAATTCCATGTCCACGAATAATATCCACTATCAAACGACATAAGAAATTTCAATCGTCGTCACCTAAACCATCTAGATCATCCTCACTAGCCTCCTCTTCAACATCTCTCCTTCCCATCGACAACATTCCCCCATTCCCATTTCCAGGTTTGGCCCTTTTTAGCGGGCTTGCTGTATTAGATTGGCTGCTGTTGGTAATTGCAGAAGCTTTTCGCTTTGCTGATCCGGCCGAAGTATTGATCCCCATAGCCATACTTGCTGTCGGCGCTGGCATTCTGTTTGCTGTCCTGTTGTTATTATTGTTGGTATTGCTATTGTTACTGCTATTGATGTCGATCTTCTGGCCCTGCTGTGGTTCCTTCCCTTTAGTAGCAGGGGGTTGTGTGTGATGTTGCTGTTGTTGGTGCGATACACCATTCCCATTGCTTGCATTTCCTTGCGCCTCCGCTTTCTCCGCTTTCTCTTTTCTTTCCCTTTCAGCAACCTCTTCTGCCGTCAAGAAGCGGCCCCGGGACCTCTTGGCCGACGCATTGCATGGTTATGCCGTGATTCATGAAGGTATGGTTTCCTTTGCTTCGATGTCAGGCGTAATGCTTCTTCGAGCTTTTGCCTGGCAACCCGCCTTTTAAGGATTCGATGAAATTGTTTTGCATTCACGTAAAGAGGGGATTCCTCCGGAATCATGTCCGGAGAATGTTGATGAGCTTGGACTTGTGGATTTTGCATCGGTGCCGGAGGCGGTGGAGGGGGAGGTGGTGGTTGTGGCGGTTGTTGTTGGGGTTGTGGTGGTACAGGTGCTTGTACTTGTGGAGGAGCTGAACCGCGCGATGTGGGAGCGGGCTGGGCATTTTGTATGGATGGACTTCCTCCATGTTGCTGACTCATACGACGTTGGGCAGGATTTTGTGGGGGCATAGGCTGCCCCTGTGGTACCGACTGTGGCTGGGGTGCTTGCTGTGGCGGGAGGACTTGGCCTCCTTGCACAGCTACAGCCCCAGCTAGTTGGGGCGACCGCTGCTGTTGCGCCTGTCTTTCCTGTTTGATTTTAACTGCTGAATTCAGCCGAGGCGACCCTTGCAGCCCTTTCTGTGCTTGAACATCGGGAATGAAAAATTGTTGCTGCGCTGTCAAAGCTGGATATGACACAAATGGCTGTTGATATGGCGGCTGCGGGTGATGCGCTTGATGGTTTTGAGTAGCAAGAATTGGAGATTGATGAGATTGCTGTATACCGGCATGTTGTGTCAGTGGTGAGTTTAATGAACCACCAGTTGGTCCATTAGGAGCGGTGTGCTGAGGAGAATATCCTCCTGCTCCTGGATGTACATGTTGACTATGGTGAGCTGTGTGAGGAGGCTGTCGGTGAAACTGTGCGTGCGCATAATCCATTGTTCTAAAATGAGGAAACAGGGACGTTTGAGATCGCAATTGGAGTAGAGAAATGTCAACCCAGTGATGGTTAGGGTACTGCTTTCACTGGGGGCAAAAGCCTTGTGCCGCGGAGAGGGCCGCGTAACCCGGGAACTACTAACGGAAGATGAGTGAGGTCAGGACGACTGCCGATGAAGCTGATGATGAATGAGCGGCAATCCTTGAATATCGTAAATTGGGAGCAAGGGACACTGGGTATACGGGAAAAAATTGCTACGCCGTTATAGCCTGTTAACTACCACTGTGGGTCGGTGCTCGAATTTGTTCCAGACACAATATTCTTTCTTGACTGGGCAGGAAACGTGGGGAGACAGGAACCTAATGGTCGAAAGACAACAAGACAAGGGAGTAAAGATGGCTAGCAGGGGGATTTTTTGACTGTTAAGCTGACTTTTCTGGAAGTCGGTGAACGAACAGCAAACACACGCAGCCGGAAGTGGTTCAGGTTAGTGAGGCTTCCCGGCAGGTGCAAGAGAATGCGTGGTTGGATATGAATGATGTGTATCTGGATGGAGGCGAATGCCGTCACCGATTGACAGCAGGGGGCACAGTCGCTTTTCCGGGAGACGCAGGACGAATACGTAGACTTGAATACGCCTTAGTGCTGTGTCTCAAGTTCTGGCAGCTAGAGCTGTTGCGAGTACTGTTGCACGTGTCTGCTGTTGCTTTGCTGGCGCCGGCGAATCGCAGCGTGGTGGGAAAAGAAAAGGACGAATATGCCGTAGTGGTGGGGTGAGAACTACCTGCAGCTACTTTTTTTTTTTTTTCCCCACGATTCGATGAGTTGTAAGTATTTGGCAGCGTGGGTGGGTGTGTGTGTGTGGGGGGGGGGGGGGGGGGGGGGGGGGGAGGGGGAGGGGAGGGGGAGGGGGGGGGCAGCGGGAGGAGGGAGAGGGTGGGTGGGATTGGGGCGCGGGGTGTGTTAAAAGCACGGAGGCAGCAGCGTAGCGCAGGAGGGGGCGGCGGGTACATGCTATAATCACGGGGCGGCAGGGGCGGGGGGGGGGGGGGGATATGACGCCCGGGGATACATACCAATTGCACAGCAGACGGAGGCCCGCCAGAATGGGGCCAGGAGGCAGCAGGAGCTTTGTGTGCGCCGCGTGCACGCCCGGCGCTGGTGATTCGTCCCTGGGCCGCTCTCGTCGTCCCCGGTATGGGCGGCGGGCGACTGCTGGACGGTCTCGAAGCTGGGATTGGGCTGGGCTCTCGAAATTGAGGGTCCTGATTCCCACTCGAATGACACCGATGATTAGCATAGTTCCACCAGACATACGCACGAGGGCATGATTGGTGCTGATGCGCTGGCAGTACTGCAAGCACCGACTCACCTTGCCGATCTGAGCTACTCTGGTTTCTTTCTTTTTCCTTTCTTTTCTGCTTGTAGTTGCGCGCTGGTGCTGGTGCCTGCTGCTAGCCTCCAGCTAGCCTCCAGCGCAGCAGTCGTACGTACGGGGCTTGTGTTTTATATAGACTGGCCCTCACCTCTGCTCTGCGTCGCTCGGTGTGTCAGCAACTGTCACGTTAACGTTAGGCACTTGCAGCGCCCTGTGGCAGCGGGCGCGGACAGCCAGCCAGCCAGCCAGCCACCTGCCTGCCTGCCTGCCTGCCTGCCTGCCTGCCTGGCGGCGAGCGCGGCGACGACCGCAGAGCCAGAAGGCAGGGCGCTCGGCGGTCTGAGGCAGCGCAGCGCACCGCAGAGGCCGGCCTGGACGATGCCAGCCAGCAGGGCCGAGCTGGCCCTGTCCGATGATGTCGTGCGCCCTGCAGCAGCGACAGCCAAAAGCGCCTGCTAGCCGCAGCCAGCTCCCACCCCTCCCCACCCCCCAACCCCAACCCGACCCAGCATTATAGAATAGAATAGCGCCCAGCGCTGCTGCTCGCGCCCACTTCCCCCCGAAGCTTAACAAAATAAGGTTGAGAAGGAATGGTCTACCGATGCAGAGACACCGGCGCCCCCCCCCCATATTGAATACTGGTCAATCACGCAGCGTAGCGGGCAAACGGGTAGTAGAATCATGCAATAGCGAGTACTAGAAGATGCAATTCAAGGGGCAATCAAAGGGGGTAATGCTCGTACACTTTATTTTTATTTTTATTTTTATTTTTATTTTTATTCCGACAGCGTCTATCTTTGGCGTGGCTCGGATGCCCCCCCCCCCGCTCGTCGCTGGTGCTGCAATGAAAACGATGATGCCCGCTGCTGCTGGTATGATATGCCCCAACCAGGCTACGTGATGCTGCAGAGTGCTACTTAGGGTCGCGCCGGACGATTAAAGCGCAAGTACTGTACGGAACTGGTAGCGACGAAGTCAGCTGCTGGCCGTTCGACCAGTAGGAGACTGCCGTCGGACGATTTGGACTGATCCCAGCCCTACGGTACCAGGTAGGGGTGACGCACGTAAAAATCCCTTTACCCAGGCAAGGCCTACGCCAAAGATCCCCCCCGAATGTGTGAAATGAGATACGATGAGGGCGATGGCCCGTCAAGATCTCGTCGCTCTGCTCGTACAGGGTTAGGTCGTGTCGCCCAGAAGGGGGCAGGGTGATTGGAGTATGTACGCTGTAAGGAGTCCGCAAGCACGTAAAAATAACCGGCGATGCCGAGAAAGCACTTGGTATAGGCCGTTTGTAGACAATATAGTTTATGCACAGCGGGTGTTTGCTGGTATTTGGGGCAGCGGAATGCAGATAGGCAGGTGCGGGAGGTGAGCAGATGATTGGCGAGACGAGAAGATGCAGTAGTGGAGTCAAGAACTTTAATTTATTTTTTTTTTTTGCGGGGAGGAAAAGGCTCGAATTTAGATGGCAAAGGTAAGTAACAAGGCTTTGACGGTCTGTTGTCTACTAGGAGGTTTAGCGTGAGGAGACAAACAGAAGCAGTTTGGTGTGAGGGTTGTCGTGGTTTTTTTAGGTATGGGCAGAGTCTGGGTACGGGAACAGGTGCGGTTGTGTCCAGGGTGAGATACTTTGCAAGTAGTTGGAGAGGCTGTTCTAGTTTCGAAAATACATATGTAGAGTACCAAGCCAGCAGGCAAGCAGAAGGCAGACAGCAGCAGCTCGGCTTGATCTATGGGCAGAGCGTATAGCTCAATATATGAATGATAAAGCAAGTTGTACTTAGTCTCGAGTCATACTACCGTGTACTGGTGCGCGCTCAAGTCCCAGCGAGATTGCAGCACGAGGGGATAATTAGGAGGGGCTTGGTTTACGAAGACTAAGAACAAAGTTATATGCAACATATTGCATTTATATTATATTGCATAATGGATACGAATGAAAGCACGTACATGCATTCAGGTACGAAGTAAATGGATTGTACCCAGTCTCGTGCCTGAAGTACCTACTGTAACACGTGCACAGCCCAAGACCTAGGTCTAAAGCTCTGGTCGGCGGTTAGGATGGTTACACTGCCCCGGTAGAGTAAGGAGTACTCAGAGGGTCGACGTCGATATTCTCTGTGCATGCCATACTCTGTCAATGGATGGCACAAATTTTTGTGACTATTTACTGATTTTTACTAAAACCAAATACGACATACAGGGCCTAAAGGAATTGGAACGGGGCGAAAGCTTGATACTACGACGCGCGCGACGTTACAAATGATGTAAGTAAAGTATTACAATGCACAAAGATCATAACCATAGAAGCTAGCTGGCCTTCTCTCCTTTTTCTATGGAAACCAAACATCATGAAATTGAGAATGAACTGTAACGCTAATAAAACCAACCAGCTCACTCCTGCCAGAATGGTAAATGAGGAAGTTGCGTACTTGTAAGTGTACTAGTGCTTGTTCTCGTATAAAGCACTTTATTATTATTATTATTATTATTATTATTATTATTATTATTATTATTATTATTATTATTATTATTATTATTATTATTATTATTATTATTATTATTATTATTATTATTATTATTATTATTATTATTATTATTATTATTATTATTATTATTATTATTATTATTATTATTATTATTATTATTATATTTTTTTTACTTTTATTTTTATTTTTTTGGGGGGCTCACGTAACCTCGTATACAAGCTACAGGCTAATGGTAGGAAGCACTTGAGTGTAAGTATGCTTGTAGTCCCATGCCACTATGCTAGAAATGCAACTTGAAGATTTGCAAATTTATAGACACGCACAAAATCCAACAGCTATCTGGTCTTGCCAGTGGTAGGAGAATTCAAAATTTAGGAAAAGTGATATTGCAAGGACCAAATAGCCGAAGTATGATTCAGGTTTACAAATAAACGCCATCAAGAAACCCTAATATCATTTCACTAGTCTCATGATTTCATTATGGTCTCATGATTTCACTAATCCCAACAAGTATGCATAATCTTTGGCATGGTCAAAGTATTTGTAGAACATATTCATTCTAGATCGACCAGGATTACCTGACTTTTATGGAAAAAGTAGGGTGCTACCGTAGGCGCAGACAGGTACGAAAACAGGCACAGACGGCGTAGCACAGTATTTAATACTAGTACTCGGTTTTGGGAACCGGTCTCTTTTGGTTGGGTATGAGATAGACGAGACTAAGTCAATGGAGGCAGAGGCAGTACTAGTACAATGCATAAGATAGGATAATAGCAGTTCTGTATAGCAGACTCGGATGTAGCAGCTTGCAGACTGGCTATACGAGAAATGCAGCAGACACTATTGCGCTGTAAATATAGTTCAACAGTATGAGGTTTTACTTACTTGTATGTTTTGACTCGGGATGAAATAAATGAAACAAAATTAGACGGTTGCACAAGCGCAAGGCATGACCAAGGAAGTAAAATCTACCAGAGCTGATCTAGTTGCACTACCACGTAGGCAGGAACTATCCTTAGATTTTTGTTTAGTCTGTGTTGCTGGTGCAACGTTGTCTTGTAAACACCACGTGGTGCCCAGTTCAGAAACTACCTCAAACCACGAGACTACCTTAAGACCGTATTTTAGGCTGAAAACTGCTGTCATATGGAGATAGTCGAGCCTATGAGGAGAAGAGTTGAAAGAAAAGTCCCAGAGAAAAATTCGCCGGACTTTTATACTCTTCTCCACTATGCCTTTCTATATTCTGTATTGCTGAATACAGAAAGTGAGCTCTATATACATGCTCTACATTATGTATCGGGCATGTGTGGATGCTGTAAACACTACTGAAATCTCCTTCCAATCCGAAATTGTAGGTAGAAAGTGATTTTAGGCACTAGGCCAGTGCGGTACTAAGGATACGTTTCGACGTGCCTTTCATCACCTCTCAGTTTTCTGTTTTACTTGAATTCAGCGACTCTTAAGCTACTTTCTTAAGCAACGTTCATCCTATTAGTATCTAAATGTTATGATTACTAGTAGTATTGGATCCACATTCTCTAGAGTTAATATGTAACTGAGAACATCTGTATATTTATAATTAATTCAAGTAAATACCAGTAGTTAACGGTTCTGCAAAAATTGGGCCAGCTCCGGCATATTTCCACGTATCGTATCAGGTCTGAGGTATAGAATTGTAAGTACCAATAAGTACGCTCTTACCTCACATCGATACTATGCATTGCTATGAATGCCTCAAAAATATGGTCATGCCAGATAGAAGTATACCATCGTATGCATGGATGCATGTTCCGAAATCAAAAGAATTATGATACCTATTGTCTAGTATAATCTGTTCCCAGAACATCTTGAAAGGCTTCTTTCCCTAATAATCAGTTTCCATGTTTTGCTTCAATGAACCTGGCAAAGTTTTACGTGCATGTGCGTTACCTCCTCAGTCAGTGTGGTGAGCTGTGTTTATTGGGCCCCTACGTTTCATTGGTGTACCAGTATGTTTGGGCGTGTAGCCAGGACCGGGCCAGCGCTGCAGAAAGTATGATATGGGCTCGTAAACGTATGCACATTATGCATCCATCCTTGCAACATTCCCGTTCTACGCATGGCAGTGCATCAGCTTATTGGCCTTCTGCAGTCGAGTCTGGTACTTTGCATTGGTTTCGCTACTGAGTGTTGTCAACGTTGGTGACAGTTGTCTACAGATGACAGATTCTTAGAGACAGGTCGTCCAGTGCCAAGAGGCACAGTTTGGACCAGTTCACGAGCGGCTTTACCCTGAGAAGACGAGCTAAACCGAATGGGACTATGCTAAGCCATCCCTGTGCAGCCAAGCCCTGTCCAGTTCCTTAGGCTCGTTACTGAGTTGCATCATACCAACAAGATTATGCAGCTAATGAGTCGCTGGGAGAGGCTTACGCACGTCTGGGGTAAAAGCCCAACACTTCTCTTGTGCTACTACCACATCAGGCTAGCCGTGGTCCGAGTACGGTATCCTTCAGGAATCCTGCATGGAAAAGCAAGGCATTCACTAGTCTGGCATTCACTAGTCTGGCATCCACCTTGTCTCTAACTCGCTCCCCCGGCCCTGGCATCTGCCCCTCTACGGGCCCACAAAGATAATTGCTTTCCTGCTCAATTTAGTCAAAAATGCCTGCCAACTGTGTGCTGTCCTAGATTAGGATCAGTACTAAATTTGTGAGCGCGAAGTGACTGCTAAACTGGGTTTCGTTGTGTAAAATCCGGGCCTCCCCAGAATCAGTTATCAACATTGCAAAAAAGTCCTTTCTATAGTCGACAGTGCGAATAATTCAGGGTGGCAAGGGTTGGGGCGAATGCGTGGGGTCTGATGTGGGTCACCCTGATTGGCTGGCCAAGAGCGAAGAAACATGGGATGGGCATTGTGAAACGAAATTACATGTTCAATGCATCCCTCCACGGAGATCTGGAGATGAACCCCCCCATCCGCCCCCTTGTCCTTCAATTTGAGCGCTGTCAAGTAACCTGCTGTTAAGTTTGGATATCTAATCGCGGAAAGTTTGGAAGCTGTTATGAACAAAATTATTGTTTGATCCATCCTAGATTCTTAGAACCCTTATCCCTATTACATTACGTACGGCCCATTAATATATCCAATTGGCTTGTATGTTCATAAACCAACTCACCAAGTGAAGTCAAGAAATAAAACAGCTTTATCAATCACTGGTAATTTCTAATACTGATGCTGATGATGAGAATAATATATCTACTTCTGCTTGTGATGAACAGATATTGTAGAGGTAACCCTCCATTATAGGGAAGTAATCACAGATGATCATTCCCATATGTGTATCCATTCAATTTTTCTTCTTCAAAATAAAGAATAATTAATATGGGTCAAATATCGGCAGTGTAGCGTGACCACACGTGAGGACAGCACAGTCTAATATCCTTGACGCTGACGAAACACAACCTCAGGAATCATCGAGTAAACTATGACATGAACGGGAACTAAAGAGTCGAAGCCAGACGCCGAAGGAATAAAATGGAAAGCTGTAATCTTACACGATCAACACCCCTCATTTAACCCTGAGCCAACCGCTGCCTCGTTCTTGCCCTGCACATAGAACGTCAGGCTCACTTGTGAAAACCAGATTGAAATTGAAATACTCCTTCATCGTCACCATGCCAGTTCCTATGTCATGATCATAAGAAAGTCTCAGATGAGAATTTGGCCCATCAAACGCCTCGGTCCCCGTGATTATGATTACCCATTTGCTAGCTGTTCGCGATAGAAATGAAGAGGCAGCAAGTGAACTACAGGGAATGAAGCTTACCTTGGGTGCATAAACATACCTTTCGGTCCAGGAGAAGGGACTAATCTTGCTATCCCTTGACACTTTCACATGACTTCAGCGCTACATTCTATTTCATGATTATGGATAGTCTCGTGCCCGAGACTAGCTTATGGGGCCATCTGACAGAGGATTTTTGTGTGGTTGTACATTGCGGATAAATGCACTGTCCAACTATTTGTTACTCCGAGATACCATCCACTCAAATATTTGATACCCACTATGATTGCTTAGTCTAGGTAGGTACTCTCCGGAGTGTTAAACGTACTGGGTTCAAGAGCAGTCTGGGCATGAAGTCAGTTGTTCGTACTTGGGAAAGTGTTACTGTGGCTATTTGCGTATGGTGACACCACTTTGAAGGGCATCACTTAAGTCTAAGACAGTCTCGCAGCCAATAGCACTTTTCTCCGGTCTAGAGTCACTGCAGCGACGTTTTGTTGCCCTGGTTCTGTTATCGTCTGCAGCCCCGGCTCCTTCAGATGGGTCTCTGCTACTTCTATGTTCAGATGAAGGTTTGGATATGACCTTAGAAATGGGATTACTGAACAGTGGATCCGTATCTCTACTTGGTTTCTCATATGCGCAAGCAACACTATGTACTGGCTCCATGTCCATCATTGGACAGTATGGAGTCATTTTGGTGGGCTTAAATTTCTTTTACTCATTGCAGGGCCAGAGGGTGGGTTAAGCAGAGAGGTTCATGGTGATCCTGTGTGGGAAATTGCAAGGGCTTCTAGACATAACTGGACTATCTAGACATGGTATGCGGCCTTCACAATCGGCAGACCCACTCAGTAAGCCTCTGAGGGCTCAACTAGATTACGAAAAGCTGATGCCGCCTTCTCCTGCCCATCCGTACCCACCTGCATGCTATCTGTGCATACCGAGTCATACTCTGCTGCGCCTGGTACTCTGCGCACCTGAACGCATCGAGCAGCGCAAGCTGTGACCGCCCCCTCACTGCTTGATTCGTTGACAATCGAAAGCTACCTGCTCTAGAGTACAATTGCTGCAATTGCTTTTTCCTTTCGACCTGCTGGTGCTGCACAGCCGGTTCTACCGAATGGGATGGATAGAGATATCCTTCTTTGGTGGTGATTTCCGAGCCGTCCTGCGCCATGTGCATTGTGTAGCATACCCAATTTCACGGCCTTTGGGGTACGTAATGAGGGGATATGGCGAAGATAGGTGTAAGGTAAGAAATTACTCTGCTCCAGGCTCAGAGCAAAGATCAATTGACACCGGAAATGGGCGGAGCCTAGGCACATACAATATCAAGGCTTTATATACAACTGAATTAAGAATGTCTCGGCTTAGGCATGTGCATCCAGCTGAATCTTCGCTTCGGCACTTTTCATAACCAATTGAAAGCTCAAGGCTGCAACAGTGTCTCTGTGGATTTTGTAATCGACGTAAGAAGTAGGTACAGGTTTCGAAGTGCAAAGGGACTAGGATCGAAGGGGCCTGCAGCCGGCTTAACATATGCCATATGCCCTGAAGAACTCACTTAATGGAATAGAAACAATCCAAAACCCATGAAGTAACAAGCAAAGAAACCAGGCAAAACCAGAGATGATGAGATTTACAAAATCACAGCCAGAGTTGAAAAAATAAAGAACGCGAACAGGAAGAGGAAAAAAACGAAAATGAAAAAAGTGCACTCCAGCAGCAGTATACCCCCATGTATACCCCCATGGAAACTAAGTAATTCATTCACATCTGAATGCATTGACACTTTGGCCTAAGTTGGCACGGAAGATATAGCGCACGTATTTTCTCAGAAAACGCACATATGCATGTATATCAGTAGAGTAATGTACCTCTTTCATCCAATGGATATACAACAGGTTCAGAGGGAGGATGAGTGAGTCTTGTGCTCATCATTTGCGTGCTCTCAATACTCTTCTGCCGCCATGCGTACCCGTGCCGATGCTTGCAGATGTTTTGCCTGCTTTTCCGTTTGTGGTCTTTTCTTTCCTCAATCCCTCCACTTTATTTTCTTTCAAACTCCCGGAGCTTCCAATGCTTTTTACAAATTGTTTCTCATCTGTGGGTGGTTGTGGCGTAGAAGTAGAAGTTTTGATGTTGCGTGTTTTAAGTGCGTTGCTTCTAGATAGATTCATAGTAGGTTTTCCTTCACTGCCCTTCTCATAGTTTGATTCCGCCGCAGATAAAGAATTTGAATCGGTATTGGAGAATTGAGAAGAGCGTAATGGTGATACCTTTCGGATATTGCCTTGCGGGGTTAATACAGGAGAAAGGGTACGCTTTACTGGAGACAATGGTAGGCGGGGTGCATGGGCCTTTGAAGGAGAACTGCTTAATAGCGGGTTCGCGGAGGAAGACGAAGATAGATGCATTAGTGCGCCTAGGTGGGAAATCAATATATATATCTTTCAATTGACCACTATATACTAGGCCCTGGAGGCAAAAACGTACCCGACCCGGACCCAACGATCTTCTTCGTTATCTTTTTCTTCGGCACGGTTACCACCTCGGAACTATCGTCAATTTCCTCTTTACGGCCACTGCTGTTTGAATATGAGCGCAACACATACTAGGACTACCACCAACTTGAACCCTAACATACCTTAGCCTTTTTACTTCCTCGACAAATACCTTTGCGTTTACAGGTGCAGCACTCCGACTTGAGGCGACGGGACGCGCGGAAGTGGCTTTTGCATGTTTCAGCAACAGATCACCCATTTTTGCATTCCATAATTTTTTTGGCACCCGGTTGATACGCATTTCGATGCGGCGTTTGAGTGCTTGTGCCTGCACCTCATACTGGGCTCGTAGTCGACGCACACGTTCGTTCACTGAGAATGAGGACGAAAAAAGGGAACACGTTAGTGATCATGATAGATGATAGTGGAAATAATGCTAGTGGTGTATTATAGAAGAAAGCCCGCGTACTTTCTAGCATGAGATTATCAATTATAACCTTCCTTTGAGGGCTCGTGAGACCCGTATTGTGCGACTTTCGGATGGGTGAGCGTAATCTGGCAGGTGCGTTTGCAGACATCTTTGAAGGAGATAACAGTGGGGTCACTGAGGTGATACCGGGCTTCAGTTGAAGGTGGGGAGGAGAAGGAGGAGGAGGAGGAGGAGGAGGAGGAGTAGTGGACAGCTTCTTTCGCCTGACGGGGGCCATGGGCATTGTGCAATCTGGAGGGTGAAGGTGAGGTGCAGACCAATGCGTACATGCGAGTTTGACGCGACTGGCTGGGGAAGGGTGAGAGTGGGGGCGGTGGAGGGGGGGGGGTATTAGCGGCGAGCGTGAGCGTGGACTTCTTCGAGAGTGTGTTATCATACAGGAGCAGTACTTTACTCGACAGGCGAGGGAGATGACGGGCAGTATGCGATGGCGGCTGGCGGATTGCGGGACTAGGGATAAGGCGTAAACAAAGGACTGGCTGGGGGAAGCGCCCCTCAGGCTCGCGCCAAGGCGCGCAGGAGCTGGGCGGTGAGGCGTGCTGAGCACGTGACTCCGCCTCTCAGCGTATCATAAGGGGGCGCCGCACGGCAGGTACATCAGGTACATCAGGTACATCAGATACATCAGGTACATCAGGTACATCAGGTACATCAGGTACATCAGGTACTATGCATAGTAGGTAGGAACCCGTCGCAGGCGCGCGCTCGCCTTCAGACACCGCCGCCCACAAGCCCTTGCGCCTCCCGCTGCGCCCGAGCCTCCGCTGCCCCGTCACGAGCGGGCCTGACGCTTGCTCCGCCGCCGTCACCGTCTGCGAGCGCCGTCGCAGCGTGCCGCCGCGTCCGGCTTCAGCTATTGACGCACACGTGCTGCTTGCGTGCTGCTGGCCACACCGCGGCACGCCTTCGCCTGCTGACCGTCGCCCCGGCCATCAGCAGCCCGCCGGCCCCAAGGCTCAAGGGCCTGTCGGATCCGGAATAGCGGGACAGGGCGTCCAGGCACCGCCCAGAGCTGCCGCCCGCTGTAGCTGCTGCTGTAGGTTATGCCTCTGTAATCTTACCGCCCAGCAATTGGCTTCCCTCCCGCCGCTAACTCAATCCTTCACACACTCCCCACCTGAAAGGCGTCCTGCCCACCCGTCGTCCACAGCTTCGAGTCCGCCCGGAGATCTTGCGCTGACCCCCCCCCCCCCTCCCCCTCCCCCTCCCCTCCCCCGCGCAGCCGCCGCCGCCGAGCACAAGCGTAACGTGCCCCCTCCTCCCCGCTCATTCTTTATCGCACTACCCCCCCTAGCTTATCACTACCCGGCCTACTAGTATCACGCCTTGTGTATACGTTGTTCCATCCCGTCGCAACATACCGAGCAACAACACAATCAAGCGTCGGACGGCAACAGCTCGCGGCGGTCCCGACGACGTAGAAGCTAGTAGCCATGGCTCCCGGCGGTGGTGGGAATATTAAGGTGGTGGTGAGAGTTCGGCCGTTCAACAACAGAGGTGCGTTCTAAAGGAGTGAAAAGTTGCGGCCTTCAGCGACACATTCCCCCACCAGCATCATGCCCATGAAGCTTAACTGTTAACTATATAATTACCGGAATATAGAGAAGGACAGAAGCGCAACATGTATTGTGCAAATGAAAGATACCCAGACCATATTGACCCCCCTCCGGGAATGTTGGAGAAGGGGGCAAAGGGAAAAGCTGCCACCGAAGAGCCAAAAGTCTTTAACTTCGACCGGTCATATTGGTCGTTTGACAAATCAGATCCACATTATGGTCAGCAAGCATCGGTACCAGCTCATGGATTCAGCGACTAATTGATGGAATATAGCCGGACAGGATCACTTGTTTCGCGACCTGGGGGGCCCATTACTAGACAATGCGTTTGAGGGTTATAACAATTGCATCTTTGCTTACGGGCAGACTGGTGCGGGAAAGTCATATTCGATGGTTGGTTCCGTTTTTGCGCTACGAGTTCAGAGAGCGGTCGGGACTAACTGGTAAACATAGATGGGATATGGGGAGGAATATGGCGTCATTCCAAAAATTTGCCAACACATGTTTGAGAGAATGTTTGGACCCAGTTGAAATCTTGCTTATTGGGATGTTCTGTCGCTGAACACGCTTAGAAACAAATTGCAGGCGGAGGACCCTAACATTAAATGTACTGTGGAGGTCTCATACCTCGAAATCTACAACGGTGAACATATCCAAGGTTTACAGTGGTTTTACCTCTTACTGATAGCTGTATAGAGAGAGTGCGTGACCTTCTAAATCCGTCTACGAAAGGGAACCTCAAAGTCCGAGAACATCCTTCCCTGGGACCATATGTCGAGGATCTAGCAAAACTTGTTGTTGGATCATTCCAAGAAATTGAGAACCTGATGGATGAAGGAAACAAAGCTCGAACTGTGGCAGCAACCAACATGAACGCCACTTCTAGTCGTTCGCATGCGGTATTTACTCTAATATTAACCCAGAAACGGCATGATGTGGAAACTGGTTATGATACTGAGAAAGTATCACGAATAAGTTTGGTCGATCTTGCTGGTTCTGAGCGTGCAAACTCCACAGGAGCAACTGGAGCTCGATTGAAGGAAGGTGCGGAAATCAATAGATCACTATCGACATTGGGCCGTGTGATTGCAGCGTTGGCAGAGCTATCGACGGCCAAAGGGAAAAAGGCGAAAGCTCAAGTTCCGTACCGTGACTCGGTTTTGACATGGCTGCTGAAGGATTCTCTTGGTGGAAATAGCATGACTGCTATGATAGCAGCTATATCACCAGCAGATATCAATTGGGATGAAACCTTATCGACGCTCAGATATGCCGATTCAGCCAAGCGTATCAAGAACCACGCAGTCGTGAACGAAGACCCAAATGCAAAGATGATCAGGGAGCTAAAAGAAGAGTTACAACAGCTTCGGGCAAAGCTTGCAGGCGGTGGAGCCCAGGACGAGGAGTATGCACCAGATACACCATTGGAGAAACAGATTGTTACAATCACAACACCCGATGGTACAGTCAAGAAAGTTTCCAAGGCGGAGATCGCAGAGCAGTTGGGCGCCTCGTAAGTGCTCTTGGTTATAATGGGAACAAGTATGATAATGTAAACCTAATAATGCGTAGGGAGAAATTGCTCACGGAGATTAATTCGACTTGGGAAGAAAGACTAGAAAAGACACAGCAGATCCATAAGGAGCGAGAACAAGCTCTGGAAGAGTTGGGTATCAGTATAGAAAAGGGTTCAGTAGGAATATCAACACCAAAGAAAATCCCACATCTGGTCAATCTAAGGTTCGATTATTGGTCCAGTGAGGTTCTCACCCTGCGCAGCGGCTAATGTGAGATAGTGATGACCCCTTGCTTGCTGAGTGTTTGGTATACAACATTAAACCAGGAATCACAACTGTGGGCAACCAAGAAACATCACAGACAGCTCAGATACGGTTGAATGGCTCTAAGATTCTTGACGAGCATTGCAGGTTTGAAAATTACGACGGTGTAGTCACTCTAGTGCCTAATGAAGGCGCCGCGGTGATGGTGAACGGGCTGCGGATAGATAAAGCACGGCGCCTGAGGACAGGATATCGTATTATTCTGGGTGACTTCCATATTTTTCGATTTAATCATCCTCAGGAGGCTAGAGCAGAACGCGATCGGTTACGACAGTCAGTAACTGCAGGACAATTGGGATCACCTGATGCGAGGCATCACCACAACAATAGCATATCTCAGGATACAATACCAGAGCGCCTTGAATCGGATGCTGATAGCTCCAGGCCCGACTCACCAGCCCCTGTCCCATCAAATACAAAGGATATCGACTGGTCTTTTGCTCGCCGCGAGGCTGCCCATTCATGGCTGGGGGAATCCGCAAGGATTGCGACGTTGTCAGATGACGAGTTGGATATATTGTTGGAGGAGATGCAGAGAGTCAAGGCGATTCGCAAAGGGAGACCTGATAGCCGACTGGAATCCGTTGACGATGACATGGAATCTGTAATGTCTTACCCTGTACGAGAAAAGTACGCCTCAACAGCGACGCTAGACGACATGTCACTGGATACTGTACTTACTATGCCATCTACACCTCAACAAGGTGAGGTTGAAGAACGAATGCGGCTGGTGAGGGAAGAGATGCAGGTTCAGCTCGAGCAACAGAAAGTTGAGTACCAGGAGAAACTAAAGGCAGCTGAAGAGGCAAATGTTGAGATAGAAGAAATTAGAGCTGAGAAAGCGAGAATGGAGGAGAGTCTCGCAACAGCCAGGGAGGAAATGCAGAGGGAGCTTGAAAGACAACGCGAGGAATTCGAGTCCCGCCTAGAGGAGATTTCGCTCATGCCAAAGAAAAAGAGAGAGGATATCCTAACAGAACGTGAGCAGAAGCTCGCCAAGGAGACGGTGAGGCACTGGAAAAAGCGGAAGTTTGTTCATATGGCGGAGTGCATTCTCCAGAACGCTGCTGTACTCAAGGAGGCTCAGATTATGAGTAATGAGATGGAAAAACAAGTCTTCTTTCAGTTTGCAATCGTGGATGTTGGGCAAGAACGTCTTTCCAATTATGATTTGGTTCTGAATGGAATATCCGGTGAAGATGACGAATTCCTGGAGAGCACTCCTAAGCCATGTGTCGGAGTACGTATCATGGACTTCGCCAATGGAGTTATACATCTCTGGTCTCTGCAGAAGCTGCAGACTAGAGTACGCCAAATGCGCCAGATATACCAATATCTAGACCGACCGGAGTATTTGCAACATTTCCGTCTCGGGGACCCATTTTCTGAGCCAATATTACCTCTATACTCACTAATTGGTGATGCTGATGTACCTCTCACTGCTGTTTTTGAAAGCCGAGTACAAGAATTTGTGCTTGATATCATTTCTCCCTTCACATCAAGTGTCGTTGGGATTATTAAGTTGGCACTCAAGCCTTCTCAGGTGATAGTACCTAATTCCTCGACTCTCAAGTTCAATGTGGAGATGGGTGAACTACACGGATTTGCAGAGAGGGAAGGGACGGAAGTTCACGCTCAACTCTTCATTCCTGGAATATCGGACGAAAGTGGGGCTACGACCACTCATATGATTTCAAATTTCGACGAAGGCCCTGTGACGTTTGACAGCGTGCACAGTATGAGTATACCGCTGAATAGCCCCGCGCGGAATGCCACTTTGAGGGTCTCGATATTTGCGAAGATCACCACAATGCATTTGGAAAAGTTGATCAGTTGGGACGACATGAGGGATCAGACTCAGAGTCCAACAAGAAGGAAGAAAGCTGCACGGATCCCGGAGACTGAATTCTTCACGGAGGAGAGGCATGACGTTTTTGCAAGGGTGCAGGTACTGGAACTCGCAGAAACCGGTGACTATCTTCCAGTAGAAGTTTTGCAACAGAATGATGTCGATCCGGGGGCCTTTCAATTGCATCAAGGCTTGCAACGGAGAATACAGATCACACTGACTCACAGTTCCGGTGATGCTTTACAATGGCGAAGCATCTCAGACATCAGAGTGAGCTCGATTCGACTTCTTGATTCGCGAGGCAAAATCCCGGATATGTCATCCCAAAAAGAAATCACTTTGCATCAAGTGCAGGATCCCGTCATGCAGTCAAATCCTGATGGCACATGCTCAGTTATGGTCATCACCCAATGGGATTCCAGTTTACATAATTCTCTGCTATTGGATCGTACTACTGCCCCGAACTACAGGGTGCAGATGTCTGTGAAATGGAGTGTCACCTCTGAGCGGATATCAGAACCAATTATGTTCTCCCTCGATGCAGCTTTGCAGATCCAACCCAGGATTGTTCGCTCTCCTTCCAAGCTTATGCAATATTGGACCAATGTTCGCGTTGTCCATGCTATCGTTGGCTTATTCGTTCTCGTTATACGACCTGCAGCAGCTAGGCGCGCCGGCGATCTATGGAGAATGAATACCTTGCAAAGGTATGTCAAAGGGGAGGAGTATCTTGGTGGATGGACCCCTCGTGGAGTGTCCTTAGTTAGAGACTACTTGACTGCAAGAAAACGGAGAATTCGAATTGCGGAGGTTGAAAATGCCAAGGGTTTCCTAAACAGTCGAATGAATGGGAACGGGGTTGAGAGTCCGCGAGTGGAAAACTCACGGACGAGCGCACGTGAAGATGCGACAACTGAAGGCGCATCACCTGAAAGCATGCAAGGAGAAACTGGGACTACGCTGTCAGAGAGTCAGGAGCAAACACTGAGACATTTTCTTAGTTTGTGGTCCTCATGGAAGGATCCGAGTGAAGTTCGTAACCCTCAATTCTTCTTTAGGGCACGTGATTTATGCTAACCTCAAACTAGGCGATTCTTGTACAGCAGAATTGCGAGCCGCCGCAGAATGGAGCCTGTTTTGCTGAGCCTACAGACGCAGAATCTCCTCGACTTATTGCCGATGTTCGCCACATTCCGAGAAGGTATACTAGCCCCCAAGCTCCTAGAAACGCCCATACTACATGCGCCATCACCTAACGCAAATCCAGCACTACCATTCTCAAGGCGGGGTATATGCTCATGCCGGATGAGTCCAACAAATACTGGATTAAGCGATATTTTGAGTTGCGTCGGCCTTATATGCATGTTTATTCTGTCCCAGAAGGAGAACAAGTTATGGCTATCAACCTTAGTCAATGTCGGATTGATCATCAACCGCAAGTGGCAAAACTGCTAAGGCGAGCAAACGTGTTTGCTGTGTACGCTCCGTTAAATACGTATCTGTTTGCGGCCAGGAACGAGCGAGAGATGATCGAGTGGATCATGAAGATTGACCAGTTTTATTTTGGCGCCCCATCTCGCAGCGAGACACCTGATACGGTTACTATCTAAATCTTTTAAGTTTGAACGTATATTGTTACTTACCTAATACACCGTTGTTTGGTGGCAGAGGACGGAGGCGGGCAGCCATGCTAATCGATTTTGGAGCTGTTGTGTGATTACCTAGGTTCATAACGCAGTCATTTCCGTTTTATTATTGTGGACAACTAGTCTACAGCTTGGTTGATTTGGTTTGGAGGTTGCTTTCAGTACAAAAAAGACTTTCTTTAGATACTTAGGCGTTACTATGATTTCCGGGATGTTACCATTCGCGCAGGGCAGGCAGAGGAGATTTTTTTTTTTTTTTTTTTTTTTTTTTTTTTTTTTTTTTTTTTTTTTTTTTTTTTTCGTGCTCTTTTTTTTTTTGTTAATTGTAGTCCTGTTCTATTCAGTTCTCTACTTCGCTGTTTTTTTATGCTATCCACGTGGTTGTTGTTACATTCATACCTGTTCACCGGAATTCAGCAGGCTGGTGTTGACTCCTTTATTTGTGCCATATGCATCAGGTTAAATTAGTCAAATTATGTTGACGTTGAGCAACATTGGATTCGTATAGGATGTGGCGAGGTATCTTGTACCCAGGCTCTGCGGCGATGTTGTGGCTGAGTAATTATTTTCTCGAACTCTATGTATAAAGAAACCCCAGCGATGCGTTCTGTATTTTTAGGGGATATGGGCTGGGAAGATAGCAGGCCCGAATACGCATATACCTGTGATATATTTTATCTTTCAGCGTTTATTTCTCGGGCTAGAGAGCTAGACACGGGTGTTTCTTGCCACGCAGGGCAGCAAAAAGCTGTACGTCTACCATTCATCTGCTCTTGAGCAGAATATTCATCCACAAAGTTGGCCCGTTGCGGCCACGCGGGCATTCATTTAGCCTCCTCCACCCAACTCATCGCCCACGAAATAGCGGCAAGCCATCAAACGAATGCTTCATTCACCTGCCAATTATATGGCACGTGCGAGCCCGCTGCTTTATCGCAGCTAACTGTGTTTCCTTTCTAGTGCTCCAAGCCTGTGGACAGACTCACTTGACGAGCCTTATCTGTGATGCGATGCCTGTCGATACTGCACTGCGAGGCATCACTTACCATCAACTGACCCTAGACGCTGTGAGCACTAGCTCGAGGGATGCCACTCACTGACTGGGACAATTGTCAATCCTTTCAGCGCTTGCTCCTGCTCTCTCCAATCCTACCTTCTCCCAGAGATGATCTCACTGCTCGCTGCTTACTGCTCACGCTCGCTGCTTACTGCTCACGCTCGCTGCGCTTGCACTGCGTGCTGGCTCCCTCGCAGCATGGCTAACGAGCCCCTTGTCCCCCACCCATCCGTTGTCCTCCACTCTGTTACGGGGTCAACGCCCAACTGTATCGCAGATGAAAGATCTTTCCTTCACGTTCTATACATGTGCTTGTGAACCTAGCTGGATATAAACATCGCCGCGGCTCGCTCCTACAGCTCAATAGCCTAACAGCTGTGTCGAGCGCAGTCACATTACCCCTGCTTGTGCACTGCGAGGCCGAAACAACTCAGATCAACAGTCAAAAAGCAAAAGCGCCGCCCGCACGCCTACAAGCAGCAAGGCTCCGCAGGCTGTCGTCAAATATCACCTGTTTGAATTCGATTATCCACTTTACGGCCAACAAAAGATACCACAAACAAGCCCTCAGTTACCTGACAGGCCCTTACTCCAATTATGCCCCGGAACTTCTTCCACCACCATCACAGAGATGACAAGGAGTCGCATCTGCACCCACAGTCACCAGGCTCAGCACCGCCAGAATTCACGTTCATCCGAACGGATACTGCAAGTCCGCCCATCCACCCACCTACCCAATCGTTCCCATGACCCCACCCACCCCTATTTGGGCTACCTCCTCGATTTCTGGGCCTAATGATTCGAATGAGCCATGTACTGACATAACCTCGGCCTGTGTACTGGCCTATACTTTGCTGAAGTCCTCGGCAACAGTAATCCATCCCCCAGGGCCATCCGAAGGGCAGAAGCCACCTTCCGGTAGACGCAGCAGAAGTGGTTCAACAGCACAGCGCCTCAGGCACTCCTTATTAGGACATCACAGACAGAAGTCCGATACTGCAGTTAACTTACCCGACTTACCTAACATTGATAAGTCAAATGAGGATGCAGACGATCAAGCAATGTGGGAACACCGAGCCACCATATTGGCTAAGGGTTTGGCCGAACCCAGCCAACATGCCCCTGCAAGATCGCGCGCATCTTCTGTGGTTTCCGTCAAAAAGGAAGACGATGTAAGTTCATTACAGAGACTGGCACTGGTACATTTGCTACCACCTTGCCCAATACGATACAGCTGATCACTTCAGCATTGACGTTTTTCCATCTCACGATGTAACTCCCGAGTGGATAGAACGAAATGCAGCTAATGTGCTTTTGTATTTGGTTGTTTACTAGGATACAATCCAAGAGGCTATTCGCCTTCATGAGGCCCAACGTGAGTGGCTCTTTGTATCGTGGAGGGCTACTCGCTTATTTTTTTCAATAAGAGTACACTGAGGCGACGAAGATGTTCGAAAAACTTGCTGACCCCAAAGGCCACAATAATCCACTGAGTCAAGTACTTTATGCGCTTTCACTGAGGTTGGCACCCATCTTATGCCTGGCTCTTTGATATGGATGAAATCTTATCTTTGGAGACAACCTGCCGGTTGATTTTCATCACAGTAACTTGGCTAACTGGTTAACATCCCCGAGCTTCGGGATGCTCCAAACCCCGTCAACCATAGGCATGGATGGGGCTGTCAAACAGATGAAGCCAGAGCAGCTGAATACCTTCGCCTCGCAGCTAGCAATGCAGCTGACATTGAACAGGAAGCTCTTCGCGCTGGAATGAGCAAGGGTGGCTCTGCAAAGGGTGAACTCATCCTCGCCATATACGAGCTAGCCAATTGTTACCGGCAGGGCTGGGGTGTTCCCAAAGACCTTGGGGCAGCGTTCCAGTACTATCTCACTGCAGCTAATTTAGGCGACACTGACGCGATGAATGAAGTTGCATTGTGCTATCTGGAGGGGTACGGGACGAAGAAAGACAAGGTACGTTCAAGCTGCAGTGAGGAGAAAATGGTGTTTCAATTAAAGTTGGTTGTTGGCATATGAGATCGGCGAAAATGTGGAGGCGATTCGATGATTAAATCAAATCTACTGAGCAAGGAAAATTCCTCACCTTTTCTGGAAAACGGAACGAAGATTTTCTCATAGACTTGCGAACTAACAAGAAGTTTACAGTATGAAGCCGCACGGTATTATAGGCTTGCTGAGAGTAAGGGAAACAAAATCGTAGGGAACTCTTGGTAAGTTAATACCTTTTCTTCCTTGCTCTCTTTAGCAGCTCCTCCCCCGCCTCAAGGCTGACTACAAGCCTTATCCATTCGTTGGCTTGTGCTCTCCCCCACTTTCTTAACTGGTGGTAACCTGGTACATGAGCTGCATGACTGTATGTACAGATGAGCTCTGAGCTTGTGTTGAGCCGAGTTAGTCAACTGGCTTGCTTTGCTTATGCCCACCCATACTTAACTCATACCATATTTCCTCTGTCCCCCACCCCACCCCACACATAAAAACCCCTAGAAGGGATAGGATAGGCTACAGAGAAGGCACGGCCTAGTGAATTAAGTGGCCAATGAGTATATAGAACTGACAATATAACCTTCAACAATATAGGATCTACAAAGACAAGTACGTCAAGTATGAGAAGGAAGGCAGGAAGAAGTAGGAGAAAGAAAGCTGGAAGGAGGGAAGAAAGATTGGGAAGGAGGATGGCATTACGGAGTTAAGTAGAGTAGAGGTATAATACAATGGAAAGACAAGGATGGAGTAGTAAAATCGTGAATCCATCAGCAAGATAAAAGAAAAAGTAAAGGAAGTAAAAGAGGCTCCCGATTGCCATGGATACTTCTTACACATCTAGTCTCCTCCATACGTCCACAATCTTGATGCGAGAAATACATGTATGTCATTCATGTAAGTAACGCTCCACTCCACCCAATCGTGGTACCCGTACCTTTTTTTTCTTTTTTTTTTTTTTTTTTTTTTTCCCGAACTTATGCTCAATCAATCCGCTTGTACTTTCTGGTGCTCCCTTATCTCGCTCCATTCCCCGCTTCTCGCGCACATACCGTGAGCCGGGACTTCAGTTGACTTGGGTATATGTAAGACTTTGTATCAATCCTAATGTACATACTACATAAGATATAAGATGCAAATCTGCAAAAACCGACACAAAGTACTCTAGGGTAAAAGGCGGCTTCTGCAGTCGTGCAACCGGTACGTGTGCGTGATTGATTTTATATGTAACCTTTCGTCCAGCTGGAAGTGGTGAAAGCGAATTATGGTATCTGGCAGAGGCCTGTCCAATGATCGTGAATTTTTTTTTTTTTTTTTTTTTTTTTAATGTGTGTGTGTAAGAATCAATCTTCGAGATTTTTCAACAGCAACAGGGGCTTTTTTGAGCTCTTCCTCCTATTACAGGATGATCAATCAATAGATGGTTTGAAGTCGGTTTTGCAGCCCAGCGAAAAAGGAAGTGAGAGAATGGGAACTGGGCAGACGTTCGTTGATTTGTGTTGAAAGGGCAGCATATTATAATGTCAACGAAATCCAATGTCTTTTTTCCCCTAAAAAGTTCAAACTTAGTCCAAGACATACGAAAAAATATGCATGTATTGTATTCTACAGACGAGGTTACATACTTCATACTTACCATACCTTACTTTATGTAGAGTAGCATTAATTAGGCGGTGTAAAGTTACATGAATTAGCGGCGGTCGCCGCACTCGATCGAAGAGGAAGAGTCGAAAGATGCCAGATCCGCAGCAGCTGACGCCGATGCTCGGGGCCCTGTTTTTTGCTTGGTCCTTTGAATCCCTCCCTCCCATGCGTTGCGATGAATTACCCACGCCGACCAGTACCCTTTTCTTTCACAAGCATAGAGGGAAGGGGAGGGGGTGGGAGGGAGAGTTTACCACGCATGAATGATACCGAGCGGAGGACAAGAAGAGTATTCTTATCGCCACACCTTATCGTCACACTAGGCCTGACTAAGTAGGAAAAAAGAAAGGTAGATGCGATATCCGTACTTTGTTACCTTTTATGTACTCATGTACGTGCAAAACCTGCACACAAAGGCTCCCATAGAGCATCCAAATTACTGTCGTCACATTCATCAAAAAATTATGCGCGCACTGCAACTAAATTCTCTGTATCGCATACCGCTTGTTTCGTCACCCCAACCCCTTCAAAGGTTTCGCTCCTTGATTTCAGTAAATGAAGTTATTATACCAATCTCTTCAAAGGGAAAACCTACTAAATAAAATAATTCTTATCATGAAACCTAATTTCCTATTGTTCATTCAATTCACTGACGCATACTCCAATGCATAATGTACGTATATTTAACCATTAGCAAAACTCCTAATTATGCAAGCAAGTTTGCAAGCAAGTTCAATGCAGCAAAGGAAACCCATTGCGATATCATACCAGATATTTGCGCATTTCCGCTCTGAGGTGGGATTTAGCAGAATATTTTGCGGGATCTTTGCGGTAAGAGGTTTGGACGCATATCGGCAGTCTTCGCCTCACTTTCGAAAAAATGGGATTTAGCAATTATCGTGTCTGAACGCTATTTTCTTGGCTGGAATCTCTGCAATTCGAGCGGTACTAGTAGTAACGCTCATACTTCAGAGGTGTTGAAAATTATGCAACGAGGATCATGTCACGTGACGCTATCATGTGTGAAACAGCCACTTGAATGTTGCCGAGATCGTGGTATGAATTAGCAACCTCATACTTGCACCAATCTGCTGGCAGCTCATGTCTATATATAGAGGTGTTAGGAGCATAGATTTACGTTGGAGAGAGCGAGAGAACAATACAATACGTATCCCTGCGCATTCTGTGTTACTTCAAGAAGCATCTAGCTATAGAGCCACATGACTCAAATCAACTGATAAAATTCCTTTATGCAGCCCTATTGCCAAGCCCCTTGTAAATGTGGCCCCCGTCTATACTCGCTCGTTCAGAAGTATTGGAACGGCATCAGTTATGTAATACTCGCATATTGCATAGTCAAGATTACTAACTTGCTCCATGCGCATGCTCATACTGTTGCACACGGCAGTACAATAATTTGTGGCACAGTGTTATGTGAAGAATAATCTATCCATGATAATTATTGTCATTCAAAGAATAGCGATCTACTGAGTGATCCCATACACAAATATAATCTTATTCCATTCCACAACCAGGACTGGCTCTATCTTACTTGCTGTCAGGAGATTTTTGCATGGGATCCAAGATTTTTGCATGGGATCCAAGATTTTTGCATGGGATCCAAGATTTTTTTCAATAGGATTTAAATGCAGAGAGTTTGAAGTGAAGCGTGATCAGATATTAGCTGGATGTTGACTTGAGACTTGAAATGCCTATTCCAAATCAGAGCTCCTACTTCCTCTTGCAATCGCATGCTGTACAACATTATGCCACATCATTTTAGGTATATCTAGTAAAGTAGAAATAGTCTTGTAGGATACATTAACGTATTCCAAGCTAAATATTGCGGCTCTTCTTTTTCGAGTGACCTCTGGACCTACATATATTTAGTAACTGCATAGCTCCTCTATTATTTCTTATCTTGCGACTAGCAAGCATTCAATAATAGAGGGCAGACAGCGAAAGACTAGGATGTGGATATTGTCAGAAGTAACGACGGCGGATAGTCTCGTATCCAGACGCTGACTAAGCGGAGATTCAGAGAAATTGTTGGAGCTCCTGGCAGAGCTGGTAGGTTATAGCCTTGGACTGGGGGGCAGTTGTATGCATTCCATCAGTTTTTTATGCATTAGTCAGCCGTTCCAATCCTTTTGAACAGCGAGTACTCTACGTTAGTCCCGCATTCGTTACACAGCCCCCAGTTACCATATATCCTGGAACAAAAACCGACTTGTCCGAAGGTATCATACATGGCCGGTTTACGCAGTCAGTTAAACCAGGGTCACGCTTGGGTCCATACTGTCAAAGTAAATTCTGTCCGCGTAGCATATTTCGCTAATAGCTATCTTTAAAGAGTATATGAAGAACTATCACTAACTGACAAGAAATAAAATATAGATAAATAGAGAGCAAGGAGATTCGTAGCATCATAAACCTCGTAAGGTCATTCCTTCGTGTTCTCGTAACAGTCGTCAAAAACGTGCAAGGAAGCAGGAAACAAGCGAAGTAACAAGACTGAGCAAGATAAAGGCAGAGAATTCCTCCCACATGAGAAGGAGAACCGGAAGGACAAAGGAGATTGCAGCTTTTGATGCCCCATTTTTCGCTGGAGATGGAAAAGAAGGGTGTTGGCGCAGCTCGTTGTAAGAGGAAAGCCTCGCTGGCCCTCCTGCGCGCGCATAACCAACGAAAGAAAAAGGAAAAGAATCAAATGAACAAACATAGAAAGCAGTGCGGTGCAAAACTCGAAAGCAGAAAAGTGGAAGGCGTGTCAAGGAAAAAAATTGAAAAGAACTCCAACCTAACCCGATGCTTACCCCTTCCATCCCAAGTCGTGAAAGAACATAAAAGATCCACCGTCCGTTCCGTATGCCCCGATGCCATTTCCACCCGTCCAAACCAATCCAACGCATGCCCCAGATAACCTATATCCCACAATCCTCCCTAATCCGAAACCCACAATTCCAAGTCTCAAATCCAATTCATACCCAAAGTACATGTCAGTCATCACTCATAATCCGTCGTTACAATAGCCAACCCAAACCCAAATTGCAAAGTCACTATCCAGCGTGTAAATGTAGAAGAGAGACATCATGATATGGAACTGAAAAATAAGCAGATATAAAACAGCTTAACTCCTCACCGCCGGAAATCCCTAGAATTTAAGTGCGCAACGTAACCTCGCCATGCACTTTCGAAAAGAATATATAACCTGCCGGAAAGTACAGTGCGAAAAGTTAAAAAAAAAAAAAAAAAGGCATAAAAGAGTCGCTAAAAGACAGATACGAGAGAAGCGCAGGTGGTAAAACACGTCAAGAAGATTAGTGACAAAAGAAAATGCGTAAGTCACCTCATTACTGCATATACAGAAGGTATATTAGTAGAAGGGTATCTTGATATGTCTTACAAAACGGTAAAGTAGGAATGTCGACCCCAAAAGTTTTTATACCATCATATCAGAAGCCTGGCCTTCAGAAGCTTGGGCAGCAGCAGCTCGTTGCGCGAAAGCAGCAAATCGTCGTACAACCTCAACGTCAACCTTATCCCATAGAAGAGAACGTGTGTAGACCTCAGCGAGACTTGGCTTGTGCTGACTCCGCATAGATGCTAGGCCTTCCTCCAAGTGCTTTCGACCTCTTTGGGAAGAGGGTTCTGGCTCACGTAGGAATTCCTTTGATGTCACATCATTGTATTCAGAAGCGGTAAGTTGGGAAAACTGTTGACGATCACTCTCAAGCGATGAACCAGCGAACTGAGCGTTCAACATGGCAACAGATGAGTCCAAAGTAACAAGCTTAGGGTTAGTTGACTTTGAGTCAGTCCAAGATTCGTTCATCGTAACATCAAGGTCATGAACTCGTCCCTGAGAGTTTTGTGTGACACCAGCATCTTGGAAGATTGATTGAAGAATTCCGGCTGATGCGGTTCTGATGGGCTGAGGAAGAGGTGGAAGAGAGCTAGCAGCCTGAGAAGAGGAAGATGAAGCAACAAAGGCGCCGCAGAGTAGCAACTAAAGAACGTTAACTATTGTCGTAATCAATGGAAGGAATGGGAAACTTACCAGGAAGAGGATGCCAGAAGCCGCTGGCTTATCAGCTTCGGCTGGTTCCTGCGGCTTCGCAGTCTCTTTCTTGACAACGGCGGTCTTGGTCTCAGTAGTGGGGATATCAAACGGGTCGGAGGTGGGAAAGGCAGGCCCGCTCCAGAAGCTATTCATCTCATCCTCGAATGGGAAGTCATCTGAATAAGCACCACCGGTATTGCCAGTAGAAATGTTGTTTTGTTCAATAACCGTCTCCATCTTTTGAAGTTGATTCTCAAGATAGTTATTCTTCTTGCGGAGCTCACCAGTCTCGAGCGTGTGGTTCTTGACCATCTCTTCCTTCTCCAGCTGCAAAACTTCTGATTGGTGTCTTGCGAAATCACGCTCCTGCGACACCTCCTCAAACCTCTTCCGCCATTCCTCGTCCCGAACAGTGAGAAGGGCAACCTTCTCTTCCAATTCTGCGATGATGGTGCTGTGGATCTTCTTCTCTTCTTCTAAGCGTTCAGTGTGTTGCTTCTTACGCTGTCGGGAGTCCAAACTAGGAAAGGATGTTAGTATAATATGTAAATGTTAATTGGTCTGTGATGTACTTACGCTGCTTGCCTGTTACGAAGTAACCGCTTTTGCTGCTTTAATTCTTTGATCTCTTGGTCATCTGCGGACTGTGCAATGAGTGTGTCTATATTGAGAAGTGTTCGCTCTGCTGGAATGTCGAATCGAGCATTTTTCTTCCTGATACCGTCACGCCTGAGGTTGAGTGGAGAATGTGGACGGGCTGGGCTTTGAGGCCTCATTCTCTTTGTAAGTGGCCGAGACTCCTGATCGTTTGTTGTCGTTGAAGCCATAGCGGCTTGTGGCCATTGGGATTCTGTCACAGGAGCTGTGCTTGGTAGTGCCGTAGGGACAGGCGCTTGGTATATAGAGTTAGGAGTGATGTGAGCAGAGGTTGCAGTTTCGTATGAGGCTGAGGCAGGCGCCGCATACGAAGTAAGATACGTAGGATCAAAGTGAGCTGAAGCAAATGCTGCATCATAGGCAGCTGGTGTCACAGACCCAGAAGTCATTGCTCTTGCGCTCCAAGCATTGTTGGGTGGAGAAAAGGGCTGTTGAGCTGCTTCGAGCTTAATAAAAGGGTTGTTATTCCCATTGCTATGCTCATAGCTGCCAGACGCTATTGGCGATGGACCATCCAAACTCGCACCCATTTCATGGTCAAAGTCAGTCCAGTCCCGTGATGGTGAGTATATTGCCCCATCCATCATCGACTCTCGCCGCCTTTGCTCAACTGGGGAAATGTCTAAGGCAGCGTCAAGATTATTTTCTAAAATGTTATCATCGAGTATGGACGACACATCATCATCCATCCACGACCGTGTGTCAAGGCTCATATGTGTTGAGTGCATGTATTCTGGCATGTGGGGATTAAAGGAAGCGAAAGACATCGTGACAGTCGTAAAGTTCTAATATGTTGGCGACAGCGTGAAAGATGAGCGAAGACTGTATTGCAAAACAAAAACGAAAGAAGAGAGAGTGTCGTGAGATAAGGACGGATAAGAATGTTTCTATCAGTTGATAGGAGGACGTTGTGGGGTCGTCAAATGGGGTCAGGTAGCAAGCTGGCCAACAGGTGGGCTAACAGGCTAGTACTCTGAGCAAAACGTAGGAGTGTGAGGTATGGGGAGGAAAAGAGACGACACGTTAATAGGAATCCTTTTCCATATATACTGCAGTAGGGGAGGCCATTTGCTACCCTCGACTGATCATGCTCTGCGGATGGGCACAGGGCACCGGCAGCTGCAAGCTTTCGAGAACCCAGTGCGGGTTCGTACTGTTTGATTCGTTGTCACATTGCAGGGATGCAGCATGCACCATGATTGGGGCAACCGGAATAGAATCGCAACAGGAGGGGGACGGAGGCAGCAGGGGAAGCAGCTGCAGCACACTACTCTAGGCCTGCACAAGGGCAGTGTTCAGCCAGTACGAAGGGAAATCACACGCAGAGCGCAGGCAGCGTGAGGAGATCAGAGGCGCAAAGCGGCAAGGAGTGGTCTTCATGAGGCAGCATGGGTGCAGGCCGGATACGATGCTGAGAGGGTCGATAGGCCGGAGGGGCAGCGAGTGCGAGAGAGTGTTAGAAGATGTGTGATGCAGCAGGCCGAGCGGAGAAAGAGCAAGAGAGGCACGCTGCTCGCCCCAGCAGCACTGGCAAGCCGGATTGGCCCGCAAGAAGGTGCCCAGACAGTGCGGGGGCGTGATGGTGATGGTGATGGTGATGGATAGGGAGGGAGGGGATCTCGCAAGGAAAAAGCACCGACTGATGGCATATGTAAAAGCAGACAACTATACTGGACTGCCCTAGGTTTGTGGATGCGATTGTAATGTTCCTCAACTGCTCGTCATGCCGGGCTCAAAGTCAAAACATAAAAAAACATCTGCGGTTCCGTACCCATGTCATTCTATCCCCTTCTTTTAATTTGCAAGAGAAAAGCAAACGGGGAGGTGGGGGGAGAAAAATTGGAACGAGAGTGCATAAAACTGAGGACTGAGAAAAATCTTTTTTGGAGGAGGGAAAAAAAAAAAATAAAAATAAAAATAAAAGAAAAAAGACATGAGTGGGAAGGCGCGTCTGCTGGAGGAACAAAGGTTGATGATCCTTCCTGTGTGTGTATGTCACCGTACTGCATCTTCGCTTCTTACAGCCAAAAAGGCAACAGGAGGGGTCTGTCAGGCTCGCCGTGCCCTCAGCCGCGCGGGCCAGCCGACAATCCTTCCCACTCCGTCTGGAGGAAAAAAACTATTGTGCTGCTTGATGGAAGGCCCATCTTCAGATCTGGCTCAATTATGCTATCTTCAATTCACCCTTTGACTCTGTCTTCTGGAAACCCAGTAGAAGAAGCGGTATTTTCTGAACTCCGCTTGGTAAATTGTTCTACCCTTCTCTATAAACGCGACATGCAAATAAAGCATTTGTCACTGGTAGGTCAGCATTTCGCCCACATTCAAGGAACCTTTGTTTGAACGTTTATCCTGCACTGTTCTTGCCGGGGACAGCTTCCCCTCTTTTTGACACACCCACAAGGGACCGGTATAAATTATTAGGCTAGGATAGGGGAAAATTGTGAAAAAAAAAAAAAAAAAAAAAAAAGGAATGAAAGAGAATAATAAACATGATAAAAATATATAAAATAAAATAAAATAAAATATAAAAAACGAACAAATGCTAATAATAAGAATGATGATCTTGTAAGAAGGTGCTCCTTTGTTTCTTCCCACTTTCCTAAAAAGGCAGAAAAAGAAACTATCGTCGTCATTCGGATCACTTGATAACCCCCACCCAGTGAGGAACGGAGCAACGTGATCTCGCAAGACGATCTAACAGCCAACTGTTTCGCAGTACCTTTTTCAAAGTTACAAAAATGTTTTCCGAAATATGCTGTCCCATAATCCAATCATGGTATAAGCCTGCATTTATCAATTGGAGAGAAACTAGATGTGACAAGGAGGTATCATCATCAGACAAATCACGAAAGAATTACCCACAAGACTCTGATGCAGATCATGGGAACCAGCAACCCCGGACACTGGATTTAAGACTGATTAGGATACTCCAAGCTGCTGAGGAGCTGAGACAAACACGGAGGGCACCCATGGACCAATATGGAGTTACGCAAGACCAAGGTGAGGTAAGAGCAAGGTACTTATCTGACAATCCAATAGCCGACTTAATTTGCGTTCTCGTGAGACTATGCCTTGGAAGATCAGTTGCTCGCTTGTAGGTCTCATTCTGTGTTTGATATCTCAACTCTTTTCCCCGTCACGGTAAAGGTCACGATATACCCCTCCCTTTCCCTTTCGTTCGTAGTATTGTTAAAAAAATAGACGATTACAGTTTAGCAGCCGTTCTTCTTGTGGGAGACCAATTAATTTTTTTTTTTATTATTTTTTTTTTTTTTTTCCACTGCTTCCCAGGATGTCCAGTAGATTCTTGACTTTCAGACACACTTCCCTATAGACGCGAGACATGCAGCGCCGCCCTCGACCCACCCGTGCGAGCATGACTCGGTCATCAAGCATGACCGCCCCCACAGCTGAGATTCTGGCTGGCGTCTTTCCATTAGACATGCGTATAATTGGAGTATGTAAGAGGATATTGAACGTGCGTAACTCGTGGATGTGCATGTTTAATGTTGCTTGCAGTTGCATGCCGCTTTGTTCAACGATTTCGTGCTAGTATCACGCAGATGTCTGAGTTGCAGCTGTTGGGACACCATCCTAAAATGTAGGCTGGAACCTTGTACAATTGGTGAGCCCCAAGCATCACACTGGGTGTCCTGCCTTGACCACGGGACCTTTCCCTTTTTCTTCAATTTATCTAGTCATATTTGGAAACTTCCACCAAATCCATCTGTTGTAGCCATTCGCCTCATTGAAAACATTTCCTAATCAAATAGCCACGGGTTGAACCCTTAATTAGCTAAGTAACTATCTCCATCTTTAAATTAGCGGTGCAGCAGCAAAATCAGTGTTTTAAAATATTTGCTTGATCAGATACCAACAGTTCTTCACAATGTTGTTGTTGCGGCAATATGCGTATGTATTCAAGGAAGAGATTATGCAGCTTGTGCTCGATTCCTCATTCGCCTGCAACTCGTTATCTTTGATAAAGCAACTAAAAAGGACCTCCTGGTAGCGTTTTTAGCTCCTTGCATATTTAAATTCAGCTGGGCCCTACTAAAAGGTTACTGTTGCTGATGCGTAAACTGGCATAAGAGATTTGAATAAGAACACGGAGATGAAGACTTATATCCGCAAAGGACTTCTGTATTGATCACAATCCAAAACTATTGACTATCAAACAGCAACCGTTGATAGGAGCACTATAAACTCCATAAGCCGTTATGTGTTGAAGGTGGAAGTAGATTGCAGAGCCGAGTCGAGGTCAGTTCTTCCCCGCACTAACCCCACGCCACACCTATCCTGATAAAGTTCGGATTTGGTGCGAATGGGGGTAGGGCAGCCCGGCTTTGGAGGCAAATGTAGGAATAGGAAATCTAGTGGCCACCAAGGGTCCGACTGTATTCAAGAGTAGAATGTAAAATTTTGCACTCCGGGTCTGGGATGGGGCCAGGGGCAGTAGGGCGCTCTTATCTGGGGTATTCCTTTAGAATAGTGCTTGGAGATCTCGCTGCGGCGAAAATCTTCCATGATCGTGATATTGTGATCGTGATCCCATTGTGCTGAGCAGTACATTGGTAAAGACTGGGGATAGTATCGAATGTATGCCCTAGTAGGGTAACGTACATCCTGCCAAAGGCGCAGGCTACTCGCTGCTTGAGCGGAGTGGGCGAAGATGTTGGGAAGTGCCTTTGCATTTTGCCTTACGGCGACGGTAGCTTGGGCTTGGCACTTGGCGTCATACCGTAGGCCTGAAAGGCTCGTAGCGCTAGACTAAAAGGCCGCACTGGCCGCAGACTAAGACTAGGAGTAATGCACCTCTAGGAGCACATTTGACTGGCGTGCTGTTAGTTTCTCAGGCGCAAGGCAGGCAGCACCCGGCGCCCGTCTGAGTACGAGAACAGGCAAATGGCGACGGCTGGGGAGAGTTAAAAAAAGCAGGCGGTTCAGGCGAAGTAAAGTACCTTACAATACTTGAGGAGCTTCATATGTTCCTCGATTGCGTCAAGTCAAGTTCATCAATTTTTCGTATGTATGTAGTACAGATATTGCACTCTTGCTCTATTCAGAGGATCATCAATCCACCGCGGGTATAGATCCGGGCGAGACAATCTTTCGTAGTCGGTAGGTCCGCTGGGAAACACGCAGTGGTTTGTTCATTCACATTCTGAACACGTGCAAAATTATCTTCTGTATAGAAATGTAAGGTTATTGAAATCTGGATCTTGCGATCCCTTGCGCTTTAGGAAGCAATCTATGGATCTACAAGTTCTCATACTTACCCCGCCACGGGCTCAAGTTATATTGCTCTGATAGATTAGGTTGGGGCTATGGGAGCTGGATGGGGGGGCGTCGATGGGGGATTCAACTAACAACGAGGTCACGCTGAGTACTTCTACCATTGTGTACCCTAGTACGAGTGTCTTACTACGGGGGCATCTTTACCGGGTTCGTCCCGTGATCGAAGCCTCAGGTCTCAACGGTAGCTGCTATCATACCGTCCGGTCAAGCTAGTCTGGTGCCCGCAGCTAAGCCTCCAAGGACCCGCTTGGCCCAGGCCATGTTGAGGAGGCTCTGAGGCCTCTCCTTCATCCGCTTGCAAGGGACGGCAGAATCCGTATGATACTGAGTGGCCTGGTTCTGAAACTGTACGGATAAAGTACTCGTACAGTGGTAGCTATAAGTAGGTCTCAGTCTTTCCTATCAAAGGGTGCGGTGCAGAGGCACAGAGTTGGCCAAAGCAGCAATAATGCACACTGCGCAGGGCTGGGCACAAGGCACAGCGCTGCAATTCTGCTGTAGAGTACCTATGTGCACAGGGCAGGGCCGGGCCGGGCAGGTATAGTATCTAGCAGGAGCGCGCGGGCAGGAGTAGGTGCTGTGCTCTACAGCAGCGGCGAGATCAAACTCCTCAGGTTTCCTACTGGCCCGAGGATGGTAGCAGATGGAAATATCACCTCGTAGCTCTGGAGGGCGGGGGGCGGGGGGCCTAGGGTTCTGGCCGTGTGTCGAGTACTGGTACTCGTAACTCGTACTTGACATGCTGTGCTGGGGCGCCAGGTGCGTAGCGCATTCGTCCTGCCGTGCTATGCATAGTCTGGCTGCCCGGCCCAGATTGGTACTGTATGCGAACGAAAAGGTGGGTTAGAGTTATCAGGCGCGTTCCCAGACCAGACTGCGATGGTGACAGGCCCGGAAGTTCGAGCGGGACAGACGCTAGCCGCAATTCAGGCTCTTCCCACGCAGCCAGGCCGCCGCAGAATATCCAGTGTCCCGTTCCCGGGCGGTCCCACCATGGCACGAGGCATACGAGAACGAGACCACCACCACCACCACCACCACCACCGCACTGCTACGGCTCGTTGCCATCCTAATCCCCTCCGCTGAGGCCTGTACGTATGTTTATAAACGCTATACGCTTCCCCGGAATGCCCTGCTTGTTTGCCTTCTGACCTGCTGCTGAAGTTCGTTGCTTCTTCCTCGCCGCCTGGACCCTGGTTGGCCTATGATATCTCACTCGTTTGCAGTCTCAGCCTCGACAGCAAACCTGTACTCTCATATACGTCTCCCCCCCCCGGCCATTCTGGCTCCCTTACTTATCGATCTACCCTTGATTACCTACTTAAGTGCCACTGCTGCTGGCTTGCTGCTGCTCACTTTCTTCCTACCTCCATGGATTCGTTTCCATTTCCCCTCCTCATTAACCTAGGCTTGTCCAATGACCTTTCTCAGTCGCCATGGACCGGTTGAAACTAACTTTTGAAATCGTTCCACTACCTGCTCATAAGGAAATTCCTTTCTTGCCCCCTCCTTAGTTGACCCTTCCCCACCCGCTGAACCCAGCTGCTACACATGCCTTAGTAGATGGAGATCTACCGGGACAATGTACATGTGCAATCTATCAGCCAGTAGGTAAAACCGCTCAAACGCCATCTATCGGGAGAATCGAACATACGCATGGCATCATGGTATTTCTAATTGCTGCCATCCAGTACGAACTAACTCTAGCAGTCGTTAATGTTTAGTCCGGAAGAAAAGAGAGGTGTGAATGTTAAAGGAAGTTGCAGTGGCAGTACTTTACGTACCGGTAGCATGAGCAACTACTCGCGGTTTTTCACGGCTTTTTACAGCTATCGGCTTCTGCTTAGGCCTTCGAATTTTTCCGTTGCTTCCGCGGTATTTCGTGTTAAAAACGTATTTGGTACAACACCCCACTCACAGCAACTGCGAATTTTCTTACTGGATCCTGTGGGGACCTCTGTGGATTTCCTTCGATCGAAAAGCTCTTGAGAGGCTCTGCTCCCGCTGCTCTACTTCTCTAGAAGCACATTCAATTACTTACACACCATTGGGGCTAAAAAGAAGCTTATGCTGAAGAGAAGCAGAGGGCCAGACGCTATAGTTGCCTCAGAGATTCGCCCCGCATAGCAACAGGGCAACATTCTACATTCTAATCATTTTGCTTGACGTAGTCAGTGCTCCCATGCATGAAACGAGGGAAAAGGTTTATTTTATTTAAAAATTTTTTTTTTAAAAAAAAGAACGCTAAAGGAAATGATTGGACAAAGATTACGAATAAAAGAAAGCAACGTACTGGTTCAGGTCGTTTATTGTGCCAAATAAGATTTGGCCGTCGTAGGGTTCCAAGCGTTATTCTTGTTCCCAAGACATGAGCATAAAACGAAGCTAGGATTTATTTGCCCTGTGGAAGATGTCGCCGAGGACTAACAATTGGGCTTAGCACGCCAGCTATTTTCATTTCGTCAACTGAATTTAAAGAACACACGACACAGAGTCCTGTCGATTACTACGGCTGTCCAAGAATAGCTATAACGAATGTGTGTGGACAGCTGAAGAGTTATCTCTTCTATTATTGCTGGATCACTTTGTGGCCCCGATAAGTCAATCAGTCTCACAAACTACAGGCTGGCACGATCGGGATCGGGCACATCATTTCAAGAGTGCCCTAGAGTAGCAATTATTATTAACTGCATACAGGTTGGCGAGATCACAAAAGAACGTAAAAAACCGTAAAACCTTGAAACATCCAACGGCCACAAAAGAGCAAAATGCTAGTCTCAATAAATCCTGGCCATGGCCATGGCCAGTGCAACCCACAAGAGAAACACGAATGAACAACACACAAATCGTAGCCCACCATGACCCCAAACTTAAACCCAGCCCTCCAACCTATGGCCATGTATGTCACACAAATAATGGTCCAATGAATTCTAGATTTGATGGCAGAGAAGCCAGTTTGTAAAACACGAGGATTCCGCTCTCTGCTCACACATAATCATGCAGTGCAGGCGCAGCACGGCACGCATAAACCTAACCCCGCCAACACCCAACCCAGCCCCCGAGAAAACCCCACTTCCTGCTACTTATACAGTTGCCGTTATGTTCCCATGACACTGAACCCTTACCATATTTTCAGGTGATAGAAGAGGAGGAGATATGAAAGCATTGCACACGCCTGACGACGTAGCCAACGAGACCAAACCCAACGGAGTTAATTCCTATTTTAACCATAGCCGTTACCTTCTTTTCTTGAGGTTCCCTGATCCGAGGATGGTATATCATCCGCCCGTATGATCATAGCCCAAAGTGTGTGTAAATTGTGTGAATTGTCACCATAGTTAGCTGTGGAAGAAAGCGTTGCACTGGCACAAATGCTGGTGAGAAAACACAACGTCATCAAGTGCTGTTAGGTGGGTTCGAAATCTATATCTGTAGGTATCATAGTAACGTCCTCTAGTCTAGAATAAAAGAAGACTCAAAGTATCATTTCAGATATCGAACAAGAGAACTCGTAATTATCGTTATAAATCGATTAGTTGCCTTTTCCATTAACCCGGGTAGTCTAAGGGAGTTGCCAGTGCTCTGTATGCTATGGCACATGTTTTCCTCAAAAGCAACCCAACCCAATAGAGCTTATTCTGCAGGACAACAAGATAACTGGGGTATTGAAACGAGGAGAAAAAGCAACTGAAAACCACCATTTGTATGCAAGAACAGAAAGTAATTAGCCAAAAACGGGGGGGCAGAGGGAGGGTCAGGACAAATGTAATGGCAAGCAGCGGAATAGGATTTGGCCACAGCTCCGAATTTTCTATGAAAGATGCTGTTTATGCTGAGACAACGATTTGTTTATCCCAAACGCAATTCGTCTTTCAAAATGGCGCTGCTAATTGTTAATGTATGGCTGCGCTTCGCATGAGACCTCTGAAGCTATTTTTTATAACCAAATGCCATTTGTATTGCATGTATGACAACAACATGATTCGTACGCATGTATTCAATGGGAGGCACAGATTGTTTTCCTTTTGACCGGTAATTGTTGATCACTGACTGCATCAGGTTAGAGATGAATAAAATCCAATTGCTGGTTCACTTCGTGGCCGTTTTTCTGGCCGTCACTTTGGATGAAACACTCTTCTTCGACTTCATCCTCGTCGCTCAAGGCATCTGAATCCACGTCGTCACTGTCGATAGCCTCACCATCATCATCATCATCATCACTGGAAAGGTCACTATCTTCATCATCATTTGATGGTTCGTTGTTAGCAGTGCTCTCAGTCCCTGATCCAGGGGTTGCTGTAGCCGGCTTTGAAGCTGCTGCGGCCGCAGCTGCCATTCGTCTCCGCCCTGCTCTTTCAATGTGTGGTAGTTTGCATTTTTTGTCTATGCATACCCCCTTCTCGTCAAATTCGGGACATTCGTGCACGTGTCGTTCTGTACAATCCCCGCCCTTTTCGCAATACCCTTCCGTGGCGAATGGTCTGCAAATTGGTGCCGCAGGATTGACGCGAATATGTGCATATCGGCAGTTTGAGTTTGAGCAATTGCCCCGTAAGAAATGAACACATGCAGGCACGCGGTGTGGAGTTGGTGAATGAGATAAATCGCAGGCATCCCCCTCAGGACAGCTATTGGACTGAAGAAAACGTGGGCATATGGCCACTCGATCCGGATCATGGGTGTAGGGGCAGGACATTCCGCGTTGACATTTACCTATAACAGCACCAACAGCATATGGTCAGTAACCACATTCATCAACCCTCTATGATAGGGTACCGAGATATCTCAGCCATCGAAGAGGGTAGGTAAGGGAGTGGAGCCTTTCCAGCTCCACAACTACGATGGAGCTGGCATCGACAGTCCCCTTGGAATAAAGCGATTGGAAGCAATTGGTACCGGTCATTGTGAAATATTTGCACGGCTTCGATATTTTGCTAGTTGTTGTGCTCCTAAGAAGCCACATTGTTGGGAAGCAGCCAGCGCTGTCAGCATTACAGCTCGAGATGATATTTAATTGAAATAGCAATCAACGATTGAGAAAGAAAGAAGCTTACCGTTTTGCTCTGATGAGGCCCGATCTCCACAGATTCCCACTCTTACTTCGAATGAAAGTTACTCCACCAACAACAGCTTTTCGGGAGTGGCGGCTGCAGACTTCACATCACCTAAACACGCATATACCAGTAAGTAACTCAATGCTAGGCAAACTACATGTAGGCCTTCAGAAGTATGCTATCCTTACCTGAAACCTTCACCAGCTTGTTTCCACCAGAAGAGACATGGTATTTGATGTCCCCAATAGTAATCTCATTATTCGCAGCAGCGACAGTACCGTACGATGTGCTATATGAAGGTGGTGCCGAATTTCTTGATCGTTCCAGAAATCTTTTAAGCTTAAGCCTTTGCCTCTCAGATTTTCTTTTGAGCTTCTCTTGTCGTGTAGCTTCCATCGCTCTCGCTCTTGCCACTGCCTGTTGATCATAGACTGCGGAATTGATCAGTTGCATATGACGGTCCCGTTTCGCAACCCATTGCTGCCCACTGGTCGATGGGGATTGTTCTGCCGGTATCTTTGGGTCTTTCCCTGTACGGTGACGGAAGCCGTCGGTGTTGACGGTTTGCTTTGGCTCTCTCCATTGTTACCTGGTGCTATGGTCCCGCCTGTGGTGCTGGTATTCAGTATCAGGGTTCTATTCCGATGTACTGGTGCAACTCTTCCTCCCCTTCCCCTTCCTCTACCTCTTGAGACCCTGTACGATGGTGATCCCCGTACCAGTGCTATTAGGATTCAGATACGAGTTTGTTAGTGAAAATTTTATTCTCATGAAAATTCATTTCTTGGACACGATGACTGAAGCGTCACGGAAAACGAACCACAAAGGATGTGGAACAAGTGAAAGACAGCGCATTACTTAAGATTTGGATAGGGGTAAGGGACTCTACAGTATGTATACGAATTATATCGCTGTGGGTAAGGCTGCGCGGCGGTTACACCCTCCTGCTGGTTCTTATGGCGGTTGATTTGTCCTATTCGAACAACAAATTCAAGTCAGTAAGAGATGAACACGACTGTGCTTTGTTTGTTCTTGCGACAGCCAGCGCAGCACATACCAGCAACTTGGCTGATTTTACTTAACAAATACTCCTTCTCTGACATGTTCGCTTTCGGTGACAATGTGGCGACGCGAGGCAATGTTTTCTGGGGGTGATGAGGTGTGATGTGATGATGTGGAGGTGGATGTAAGGAGTGGCGAGAAGCCGATGCAGTGGGGGTGAACGTGGGCTGCGCTGGCTGAAATGAGGATAGATTTAAACAATGTGGACTGGGATAGGCTGCAGCCGTGGGGATTCTCATAGGGCAGCAGGAGACAAGCTTGCGATCTCAGCTAGCGGAGGCATGAGGTAAGCACATTTTAGCACATTTCAGCACGTCGGGGGGAGCGCAGGAGCAAGCGAGAGGACGCACGTGTACTCGTCCTCTCTCTGAGATGTGCCGCTGTCTGCTTGCTGTGGGGGACGGCGGGGAGCAGCTGCTGAAACCGATGAAACTTGGCGAGTCCGCGATGCTGCAATGCTGGGGCTGGCGGGCTGGTGGTCCGTATGGGGGGGGGAGAGGGGGGGAGGGGGAGGGTAAGGAGGGGAGGAGGAGGGTTGTATGGCATTCAGCCTCTCGCTCTGTGGGCGCTCGCTTGTGCGATGAACTACTGTGCGCCGCAGTAGACACAGGCACGGAGCCGTACTTACATAAGACTTGGAGGGCAGAAGCCATGATGCAGTGTTGTCTCCGGAGACTGAAGGCTTCTTGCCAGCACAGTATGCTACTAAGTAGGTACTACTGTACCATATGATATTTACTCACTTAAGAGGTAAAACACAAACGCGCGCTATGGCGGTCTTGGCAATACTCTTAGCGCCAGTGCACGTGTATTACGTAATGGCACGTGATGATCCCGAATTACTGCGATGCTAACCCTCAATACCACGGAGACTCATATTATGAAGGATCTGAGTGCTGAAGTAGGAGACAATTAGATTTTAATAGTCCTGGATATTTCCACTACCAGTAATTGACAGTCGCCCATTAGGTATCATCATTGAAGAATTGAGTCCCGTCTGTTGTATTGTCTGGAGGGTCCGTCATTTCTAAAATTATATATACTTGAATAAAGAGTGTGAAACATACTCTTTTTTCTTTTTTTATATCATTACTCGTGTGCCACCCTGTGGCCTATGGTGAGGATTTAGGTATGTGATACATACTCATAGACCGCTGCTGTTTAAAATTCTAAATATATGGAAGATTCTACTCATTTAAATACTCAAATAATCTGGCCCTTGATAGCTGTGGAGGGATTCGTTTAATTGGCTTAAACCTGCCTGAATAGTCTGGACTGGCCTGGTTGGCCTGATTGTTTCAGGCTGCCTGGACCGGTCCAGGCAGCCCTCACGACCTGGCCTTCTGTTGGCCTAGCCTGGCCTCGCCTGTTGGATTCATTGACATCACTTGCTTATTTCTTTTCCTTCTTCGCCTTTTTTACTTCCTCATGTACTTAAATCTCACCATAGCCCACAGGGCGGCATGTGAGTAATGATATATATATATATATATATATATATATTTTTTTAAAAAAAAAAAAAAAAAAAAAAAAAAAAAAAATTCCTTACTGTGGCAGAAGTGGAGCATGGTTGTTCTCGTGCCCAGACTCTCTTGGCACGCTTAAATAAGAGAGTCTGGGCACGAGAACAGAGCATGGTATGCTATTTTACTGTGTATCTTTATTCCTTTATTTTGTAGTTAGTCTTGTTATAGCCTAAAGGGTAGTATACGAGTAATGATATACGGGGTCACGGGGTGGGAGACGTAAAAAATGCGAAAAATGCAATGCGCATGCGTCGCAGTCGCACAATAGCTATATGAGCTACGTAGAAGACTAGGGAGCATCACTAGTCAAGTGCCTTTTGGCCTGGCGGGTGGTAATTCTCTGCGTTTACCACCTCCGTTACAGAGTAGAGATAATGGAGAAGCTGGAGATTTGCGTTTGTGTTTTACCTCTTAAGTGAGTGAATACGGTACCCCTTACCTATGCAAGTATCGAAGCAACGATCTCTGGGCTCTGGCGGTTTCCCGCTCCGCATAGTGTATGTGCATATGTATATAGCGTAGTGGCCTAAGGCGTTCTCGCTCCCTGAATGTAGAAGGCATCTCTGCCCGACATCTTTATAGCGATGCTTCCCCCCAAGTTCTTGAGTGCCATACGCTTCGATAGGCTGACTGACGAGCGAATGGAGGTAGTGGAATTGAGAGATCACCCATATTATATTGGTGGGGTGCAGTTTGGATCCAAGCAAACCATATCTGGGATTTGTTTGCTGTGCCCTGTGCCTCGGATGTATATATTTAAATGGTTACAAAAGCTAACGTTGACTAGGACATTAGAAAGGACGATGCAAAGGCGCATCTTACTAATGGCATCTCTGTGTAGATTAAAGTTGCTGCGAGTACATTTTGTTTTATGATGTATCATGCCTGTTACTTCAACATTGTGGAAGTTTTTTTTCTGATTATGCACCTTGATCGAAAAAAATAGGTCTCCAATGGAACAACTAAATGCACACGATGTTCTATCTGCCCAAAAAGAGGTAAAGAAAGAAGGGAATATTAATCTAAATAGTCTTGAATGCTTGCGCTTTTCCCATAGACTGCTTTCCTAAACTCCGCAAATAGTCCATTCCATTCGCCATCTCAGCCCCCGCTACTAACTTTCAATCCTCAATCCCGTCCTTCCACTTTAGAAATCTCATTGTCTGCTCGAACGTCCACATCGTCACCGCACTCGCTGGGGCCGCCTTCAACAGCGCAACTGCTAGTCCTCTATACAGTCCTCTAAATCCCTCACATTGCACAGTCGTCTTAGCGGTCTGCCATATTCCATTGTATATGGGTATGTTGCGATGAACATATAGCTCGCGCGTGGGACCTTGTACCTGAAGGCGCTTGCGGATCAGGTCAAGAGGGAAGACACCGGTTTTAGAAACGACGGCGGCAATGGTGCCGGCGATGGCGTCAGGCCAACCGGAGGGGATTGATTGGTGGTGGGGGGTGAGGAGACTGCGGGTGGATTCGTAGGTGCAGAAGAAGATGCCCCTTGGAAACGTCGAGAAAGCATAATCGTCAACAGGGTGAGTGGGTGCGGAGGGTACTGTAGCCTCAAACTAGAACTTGAGCTTACATATAAGGTATTATCTGTATGAGCCCAGCCTCCAACCCTCGAAAGAACCCCTTCGGGCCTTCATGTTTGTAAATATGCTGTACTGAACCCAACAGCGACTTGTAAATCTACGTAACCAAAAAAGTCCGTTTAACGGTCAAACAATCAATGAGCTCACTTTATGTGCGAATTGACTGCTGTGTTTCCTTTAAAAACATGGCAGGCGGTGATTCGCGGAAGAATGAATACCTTTTGGGTGCCCTGGCTCGCAAACCTCGTTCTCAGTAGATCGAACGGGTATGTAACGGTTGTGGCTACAGAACCCGCGACAGCACCGCCGGCAAAATTTTTGGCGGGGTCAGGGACATCGAGGCCGCTGGCGCTGACGAGGCGGGTGACTTGGCGGAAGGCGAGGAATTGAGAGGCGCCGTAGGTGAGATAGAGGAGCTCGGCGGGGATGTTGCCTTTCCAGAGAGCGGTGAAGCCTTCTTGGACGACGATGGTGCGTATGGTGGAGATGATGCCGCGGTAGACGGGGCTAGGGCCAAGGTTGGTGACGGGCTGAAGGGGAGCGTGGGCGGAGGGCGCGAACTGGACGGTGGAGGTTATGACGGAGGCATGATGCTGGAGCTGGAGACGGATTTTGACAACGTCGAGGGGGGCGATGACGAATCTGCCGAACTTGCGAGGGGAGAAGGGAGGTGTGTTAGCTTGGGGGGGGGGCGTGCCGGCACGGAGGCCACGTTGAAACGGGTCGGGAGGGAGGCGGGAGGGAGGGAGGGAGAGAGGGGCGGTAGTGCGCGGTGGTGGTGATGGGTGGGGTTTTGGGGGTTTTGGGGGGTTGGGGGGGTGGGGTTGGGGGGGGGTGGTGCCTGAGAGAGAGAGGGAACGACGGAGGGGGGTGCGGAGACGTGAATTACCGCGACACCAGACCCGCGACGGAGCCAGCTATGGCGACATGGCTCTTGGTCCCCTTATTCGCATGCATGGCACGTCAGCAGGCGCACACTTGTTTTCCTTGTGCCGCACGTGGCAGCATGAGGGCGGATGCAAGCGCACCTTTTCCTTTTTGCCGATGTGGTGGGCGTGGGGCGCCGAGGACATGGCTTCGTGCGCTTGGTGGGCGGGCGGGCGGGGGAGGGGGGCGGAGGGGAGGGGGGCGGAGGGGAGGGGGGCGGAGGGGAGGGGGGCGGAGCGGAGGGGGGCGGAGGGGAGCGGAAGGGCGGGGCTTCGGGCGGGGCGGGGCTTCGGGCGCTGCGTGTATGGCCGGCGGTGTCGGGGCCTGAAATCAATAATGCAGCAAATGAAATCTGGCTCTCCGGCGGGCAGAGCACGTGACGGCAGGCAGGGAGCGGCAACGGCCACGGCAACGGCAACGGTCACGGCCACGCCGCCGAGCCCGCCCCCCCCCCCCCCCCCCCGCAGGACGCAGGTGCTACACTCGGTACCCAGGTGCGCATCCACGCTTCTTCGCGGCCCGCACTCGACCGCAGCAGCACGGCGACAGCACGACGACAGCACCGACGGCAGCACGACGGTAGAGTGGGCTGGACAGCGCTGCGGCCATGACACCAGCCGCGAGGGCCGCATGCGGGGCCGCGAGGGCGGCTGCGCGCACTGCAGCGGCGGCGACGGCGACAGCGACAGCGACAGCGGCGGTCAGCGCGGGGAGGCCTTCAGGGCGTCATCTCATCCATTCGCGCCGCTCACCGGTCTCGCTGCCGCCCGCCCCCTCCGCCGCCTCCGCCCCCGCCCCCGCCCCCTCCACCCCGCGTCTGCCCTCTCACCGCAAATTCACCACCTCCGCCGTCTACCTTAACTTCGACGACCTCAACTTCGACGACCCCGACTCTCAGGAACGCATCCGCCATAAGCTCAACGACATCCTCGAGGCCGGCAGAAAGGCCACTGCCAACGATAAACGCATCGCCATACCCGTTGATGGCCAATTCGTCTCCATCGACTGCATCCATCTTCGCGATTCTTGCAAATGCCATCTCTGCATCGACCCTTCGACTCAGCAAAAACTCTTCCAAACCCAGGACATCCCCCTCAATATCCGTCCCAAAGAATATAAAGTCGACCAGTTCACCGGCGCAATCCACATCGTATGGCGAAGCGCCTTCGGCGGCGCAAACCACGTCACGCAGCTTTCAGCAAACGATCTTCGGAATATTGTAAATTTGAAGGCAAAGACAAGGAGTAGGTTCGACGACTTCAACTATGTGCTGTGGGACAAAGCAATCATGGAGAAAGACATCCAGTTTATACCGTTCGAGGAGTATATGCAGAATGAGGAAGTGCTGTATTTTGCGCTGCAGCAGCTCGTGGCGTACGGGTTGGTGTTCCTGAAGGAGGTTCCGCAGGATCCGAATATTATCGAGAAGATTGCAGAGAAGATTGGGAATATAAAGGAGACGTTCTATGGTAGGACATGGGATGTGAAAAGTGTGCAGAACTCAAAGAACATAGCGTAAAATTCCCATCTCTCACCTCTTCATATTGTCTCATCCAGTGTCAATTACGCTCACCGAATTTCTACAACGTAGATACACCCCCCTCAACCTCGGCCTCCACATGGACCTCCTCTACTTCGAGTCCCCCCCAGGCCTTCAATTCCTGCACTGCCTGCAAAACACCGTCACCGGCGGCTCCTCGTACTTTGCCGACTCCTTCCGCGCCGCCGAGTGGATCCGCATCAATTCCATCAACTGCTTCTCGGCCCTCACAAAGAATCCCGTCAACTTCCACTACAAAAACGATGGGCAATATTACCACTTTTCCCGCCCGACCATCGTGCTCGACGAGCACGGATACCACACACGCAAGCGTATCTTGCATGTCAATTACTCACCGCCGTTCCAGGCGCCGTTCGATCCCCCTGCTGTAACGGGCGATATCGCGCTGTGGAGACAGTTTGTCCATGCGTTGAAAATCTTTGGCAGCCTTGTCGACGATCCCATAAACCAGTTCGAACTACGGCTCGCCAAGGGCGAGGTCGCGATCTTTCAGAACCGCCGGGTCCTTCATGCGAGACGGGAGTTTGACCCTAAGTCAGGTGATCGCTGGCTCAAGGGGACATACGTCGACGGAGATGCATACAGATCCAAACTTCGTATTCTAACAGAAAAGTTCCAGAAGAAGAAAGAGCAAGAAGAGTCCGATAAAGCATTCTCGTACATTCGGTAGGTTTGCATAACAATAGCCAGGTGGCAGCGGGTTTGATAGGCCGCTTCCTCCAGTTCCTCTTCCGTGTATGCATGGTGTAGTATATATATATATACTTATATGTATTCATTCTTTCTTCTGTTTTGTACTCGTAAAGTGGCATGAAACCTTTGTTCGATACATGGAACTTATGCACATATCCTTTTTCACAATATCTAAATCCACCATAGGACAAGTAAGAAAAAAAAGGAAATAAGAAAGTAAAAGAAAATCAAATAGTTTTTGACACAAAACCACCCAACCCAGCTGAACCCAACCCAGCTATCATACCTAATTGGCCATCAATAACCGACATCAATCGACATACCAATCAAGCCTGCACTTCCCCATTGTACCAAAGACTGAACAAGAGTGCATAAGAAGATAAAAAGAGCTGCAACCGCTCAGATATGAAAATACAGAACAATGAAAATGAAAATAATAAAAATAGACAGGAGGAAAGGAGAAAAGAAAGAATTCCGACAAAAGACCTTTCGTTACTACAACTACAGTATAAATGAGGAATCAGATGAAAGATAAAACCAAAGGATAAAGAGAATAATAATTCAAACGCATTGTTCCAACCTCGCTCCTCCAATATAGAGGAGATACCGTATCCCTTCTTTATATGGGTCCATTGGTCGGAATCCTCCGCAGAATAATACCGCAAATATAGCTTTACCGCTTCAACTTTCCCCATCTTATACAACCTCGAAACCCCTTATATAAGTTATTCCTTACACCTCAGCAACAATCTTTGCCGCCTCCTTGTACGTCTGCAACAGTTTCTCACATTTCTCCCTTTCTGCCTTGATTGCATCATCCTCGTACAGCAAATCACTAAAGTACTCCTCGCGATACAATTCCGTCACCAGCCGATTTTGCACAGCGTCTTTTGTGTGGTTGACGAGGAAATGCATGACAGCCTTTGGAACTTGGTCCTGAATCGTTTCCCGTACAATATTAAAGTACGATGATATCAAGCGCCGGATAAGTTCGGTTTCCATTTGCTCCCGTTCGGTGAGAGCTGGCTCATCGGAGTTTGTCTGCAGAAGTCACGTGTCAACAGATATGTTACCTATGTAAATAAACGCGTTTGGTTACGTACCAAATAAGCATCCTCAGGTTCTTTTTGCATTTGTAGACGTGGATTGTCAAAAGTAGGTGATACCAGACCATTAATAGGATTTACTGGTTCTCGAGGGAAATCAGGAACATTCCGCTTAAAACCTTGTGCGAAATTTGACTCGGAAGGTGCTGTCCTGGGAACCGATCCGGATGGAGCTGGCATGCCATCTTTTCCAAAAAAGTAATTTAGAAATGAGTCCTTTGGGCCTGCTGATGAGCCAAATCTAGCGGGCAGAGGAGGAGGAGATGAGCTACGTCCATTGAGTGTTGCAATTGACTGGGAAAGCTGGGATATATCTCCTCGTGTAAAATTTGCTGGGGAGTGTGACCTAGAGTCTGTGCGGAGATGCGCTCTGTGTGCATGCTGTGAAGAAGGCCTCTCATTTTCTTCGAAGTCGGGGGTGTCAAGCCCTCCATTGATGACTGACCCAGAACCTGTGAGAGCATTTGGCTGTAGTACCATCGTTAGCGCTATACGTATAAGGTGCCTTGGGGCCGCAATACCTTGCGTCGCTCCCTCTCCTTTTTTCGAAGCATTGCTTCCCGCTGTCTGTCCTTCTCCTGCTTGCTCGAAATCACACTATTCATTGCTGCTGCTGCACCTAGGAAGTTAGGATGATTTGTGTTGATATATGCCCGTTGGATCGCAATCAAACTCTCCACATAGGTGCTTGTCGGGCCCAAACGCTCTCTAAGCAGATCGCTAACCACCTCAATGAGCTTCGCTTGAAGCCTGGGAAACCTGGAAAGCTCATTTGAGCCACATGTGTGGCATATCTTAATCAGTTCTTCGTACACAAGTTCAACACACCTGTTGGCTGGAGTCTCCAAAAGACGGATTTGAGGTTTGACTAATAAGTCGAACGCAAGTTCCGGAACGAAAAGGCTTGGTCTTGGCCCAGTCGAATTTCTGATTGCCGTGCGGATATCTTGAACTGACAGGTTGGTAGTGGGGTCAATGGATTCCAGAGAGTTACCAAAAACGGAATTGAAAATGTAGTAGATCCTCGCGCCACCGCAGAGTTCCTTTGTCGAAATATCTGATGATGTACCATCAATTGAGGCTATGAATGAGCTAGCAAAACGAGTCATCAATTGGAGAATTAAGGACCCCTAGACGAACAGTTAGCCCATGAGTCAATTGTTCCGCAAAGTACTCCGTACTCTGTGCTCCTTCCCATGGAAATGCATGTCTCCATATGAGGCTAATTCCTGTTGAGTTTGACCCATCAAAGTATTCAACCTTGCTTTGATATCAGGTAGCCTCTCCCTGATATGATGCATCAAGATCTGAGATACTTGGTCAGCATAATTCAAAAAATAAAACATGCGCGCTTCTCATACCGTATTCAAACTCTTAGCCAAGAACTGTGTCCCGCATCGATGCGCCATATTCCTATAAGCAGGGTGATGTCTAAAGAACTCTTCTTCGCTCTTCAAAGCATCTTGCAAATTCTTATTGCTTTGAATATCCTGCTGAGAGCGGTTGACTACCCCAATAAACCCCAGTTTCAAAGGATAAACTCTTCCTTGAAGAATTTCAAGTGCATTCGTCCCATGGTCCATAAGGTCTAGTTTAGTAAGAACACCAATAGTGCGCTTCCCTTGGGGATCAACCTGTCGGGCAAGTTTGAGCGCTTCGGAATTGACAAGGTCGACATTGGCAGGAGACACAGCTAGAATGATACTGATACTGGTTAGAAGCTCGTAAGTTTCGTGGAGAACTCAAGAAACCGAACCTGTTTGGCTTGGCAATATATTCAGAGATCAGGTTACGGGTCTGCTTCTCAATATCGGTTGGTTGGTCTCCAATTGGAATCTAGAAATCAATTAGCATTGTGGGGTAAAAGTATGGCAAGAGTGCAAACCTTTGTCAATCCGGGAAGATCAACCAAAGTTAAATTCAGCACGTGCGGAGAATACACCTTGAGATTGATAGGTTGTCTATTGATCCCCTTGTTGTTTCCTGCAATCCTAGCCGTTTCCGCCTCTATCTCTTTCCTCACCTCCGAAAAGTCGTAGTATCTTCGCCCAGGCTGATGTAAAAATTCGGCAAACTCTTGCGAAGATGGTGTACCTGGAGGAGCAGAAGGCCCAGTGGAGATGCCTCCATTTTCGGGATCATCCGGGAGGTTTATGAGCTGCAGAACCAATGGCCTCCTTGTGACAATGCCAATTCCACGAGGTAAGAAGTCTCGCCCTACAATGTTTTCAAGCACAGATGACTTTCCGCTACTTTGCGATCCAACGACTACCTGTGTGTGGTTGTTTTAGTACTATTTGATATGCCGGGTACATGGCAATGGCGGGGAGAGACAGCGGGCGTACTATTTGGGGAAGGTCCAATCCCGAGTCAGTCCCGATAGTATTAAAAACCTGTGATAGCGTTAGCAGTGTCCCATAGTGAATGACTGAGAGACATTTACAAGATCCTGAAGCTTGTTGACGGTTCCTAGCAAGTCTTCACCGAGGTTCGCCATCGTTTGCAGCTAGAATCGCAGTCACAGAGAGCTTCGGATATCACGGGGATAGGCTGCCAGGCCGTTCGGAGTACAATAAGGTAGGAAGAAAGAAGGGCCTTCTGAGGAGAAAATGCTGGATAGAAGGGGAGTGCAAAACGGGCTGGAGGGGAGGGTAGAGAGGGGAGCTGTCTAACTAGACGAACAAGACTTGGGCAGCGAATTGTTTTCTCGGGTTTCCAAATTGTTCCTATCATCTTAGTGCAGCCGCGAAAATGGGCCACCAATGGAGGGGCCTGACTAAGCGGCTGCAGTGGGAGGGGGAGGGGCACAGTTGACAACTCACGATCAGATGCCAGCATGGAAATGGCCGCGATCGCAGCTTGGGCCGGGGCCTCCGACGGGGCGACATGAGGACTTTCCCCCCCTCTGTTCATGCCTGCGCTGGTGCCGACAGCTGGCCAGCCAAGGACGGTACGGTATGCAGAGGGAGCCGCGCTCTGGAGGGGCTTGAGAGAAGTTTCCTGTCTGACGGCGCAGCCCTCAAGGCCTGGAGAAACTTGCTATCTATTGCCCAAGCACTCATATTGTCTTGCCCACGAATCTTGTAATTGGAGGAGCAGAAAGCTATAACGAGCTACAATATTCAATGCCTTGGCGCAGGCATGGAAGGTGCGACATATTTCTGAGTCTATGTAGCTGGTGAGAGGGTGGAGCTATCAGTGCAAGTCAATGAGCAGAGGCAAAGCACATGCTTCTATGGTGGTGATGACAAGATGCGCAGTAGGGTAAGGATACTTGAAGCGAGCGCTCGAGACATACACGGCCCTTCGAGAAAGCCATGTTGCAGGGGCGGACGAATGCAATTGCACGTTGTGTTTACTGCGCAACTGCGCCATATCACTCGCTGTGCCTGGACTGGGGGAGGGTGCTGAATTCCTCGTTGTGGGGAAGGAGGGGGCTGCATTCAGCTGGGTGTGCATGCATCAATGCATGCAATATCTCACTCACAATAACAGCGTGCTGCTAAAGGTCACACATAGCAGTTAGTCTCATACATAGCAGTAGGGAACTGCATATGCCGTTTGGCTTCTTCGTGACCACAAGATGCAAAGGTATCATAGTCTGGTTGCAACCAGGCAAATGCAAAGGGCCTTCGGCCGAAAACTGTGCTGCGTGTTTACGTCACTGTATTACAGGATCTTAGTCTCATGCCAGCAGTATCCCGAGCCCAAGTCCGCCAACAAGACGACGAGCCCACTTCTACCTGTTTCAGGCTGCCTGTTTTCTGAAGGAATGGTCTGCTTCTAAAACGAATGGTTGTGAAATATCCAAAGCGCAATTAGGCATACTTGTATGTTGAGACACCGGAGGTATGTAATGCTCTCTAATGCAAACGCCAATTGCAATTCAGGGTAATTGAGTGCTCTGGTTCCCGTGAGGCGCACTGCAGTAATCAGATGCTTTTGCTAGACGTTGGTGCGTCCTGAATTGTTAGTTAAGATACGTGTTGCCAAGACGATACAGTCCTGAAGGTGGTTACGAGACTATCCTGAAGGCACTTTCATGTACTTTCTCTCTGGAATTGCACGCGTGCTGACCACACACCTCCCCCCAAACCCAAGATTCCACTTAAAAGGGTCTATCCCACATATCCACTCCCATGTTCAGTTTAGCTGCTCCCTTAAGTTGCCTGCTATTTCCAAAGGCTTTTCCAAAGCCCATATACGCTGGCCCTCACTTTACACCCTTTGCCTCTTGTATGTGTCCTCCTTATATCTTCATCTTGCTCTGTTCCTTGTCTAACTTCCTTAGCATCCATTGGCAGGTTACTATCAACCAGTATGCCATTGTTATCCTTGCCCTCAGTATATGGATACAAAGTGACTGGCCCAATGTCCACTGTGCTTACTGAATAGATTGAAGAAATATGAACTAATTCCAGATGGTATATGCTTGATATTTATAGCAGATTTTTACATATATGAAGGCTGACTTCACTCCTTGGGAAACATCTAATGATTGACGGTTTCACGCCTACTGCTTTCATACCCTCATACGAAGAGGTGTCCCTTGGGGATACTCTTGCCGTTGAGAATGCGCACCGCATGCAAGTGATGCCCGAAACTAGCTCTATGATACCAAATATACCATTATAATCGTCATCTACCATTTACAATTGCTTCTAACTCAGGCTATGGAAATTTGTTAATAGGTCATGACCGACCCTGATGCTCCAAGCTGTGACGACCTAAATGGTCCGAATTCTGCCATTGGAATTTCTTTTTTTCTTTTTTTCTTTTTTTTTTTTCTTTTTTTTGTCCCCCCCGATGTTAAAACTACTTAGCCTTCAAGCCATAGCTACTGCAGACAGTGTTGAAAGTACATCAGAAAAAGGAGGGATCTCGAAGAAATTGTGGAGTACATGTGACCAGCTCCGCAAGCAGCTAATTTACTGGATGAATCCGCAATATTATGCAATGACTAATACCTGGTAGGTACTGGGCCGCATCAATATGTATTTTTGTTGTACTATACAAGTATTGATCTCGTACCAGAAGCCTCACCGGCCCAGCAAGAATTGGGGTACAGGGAAGGCATGTCACGGTGCAAGACAATTGGCCAAAAGGCAATAATCTAACACTAGTTGGTACATATTCGCCATGCTTTTTCTCGAGTAGTATAGTTGGTGAATGATGGCAAAAGCTGATTTCAATAGCTGCCAATTATTTTGTAGGAAATAAAAAGGCAATGCTAGATAGTTTCCTCCACATCTTGCACGTGAAATTCTAAAACATGATTGGTAGTTCATTATCAATACCTCTAATCACATTTCCCAAAGTGGATATCTTGCAATGCCATATTCCCACATGCGATGCCTTCTAATAATATCAAAATTAACCCTAATGCTTTTAAACTCCAATCTCGAAACAAAGTATTACAACAAGATGAGAAGCGCCAATGCAAGGGACGTTCAACCATGCAAACATCGTCTGTACATCTAATAAAACATCAAAGAATACATCTTTTCTTACATTATCTTCATCTTCATCGACTCGGCTCCTCTAGTTTCTTTCGGTCTTGCGCTTTTTTCCTTATCCTCTTGAGATTTCGGAGATTTGAGCTGACATAACGTTGTAAGTTTAGGTCTCAATTACTTGGGCGGCGAGGAAGGTTCATTTGCAGCGGGCTTGAGGGCGGTGCACGTTTTTCCCACTCAACGCTGAGTCAAGGGATGCCCTTGGGCTTGACATTCCGCTTGCAGAAGTAGCTTGAGGGCAAGATGTGTATATGGAACGCTTGCTCGGTCCGCATTTGAATATGCTCGAGGAATGGGAATTTCGATCTTTGCATGAGCTACCAGGTTATGAGATGAGGATCTGTATCCGCTGTGGTATGCCTCTCTGAAACAAGACCGCGAAACAGCACCTCCAGTGCCCTTCATATCCAGTCTCATATCACCTCTCCAACCCTACGTGCGCCGCCACTACAATGTGAGTATTATCTTCCTCGCCTACAGTGCTTACTCGAGCAAGTAGCTTACCCATCAATCCATCCTCCCTGACGGGCCCGCTCAACCAATGCATAACGTCATTTCCTCCACACCGCACCGTATTACAAAGCCCATCAATAATCCAATCTGTACATAGAGCTGCATTTGGCACGAAACAATAGCAACATAAACACATAGTCCCTCTCACACTTCCCGAACCAAATTCTCTCTACGACTCAACGACAATCTTTGCTGGGTAGTGTAACAGTCAACTTAACTCCAATTCACCCCAATGGGAGAAAGGAGTGCGGTCATACTAGGCGTAAGTTGATAATGGCAATGCCGAATATGCAGCCTATATGTGTAAAAGCGCCTGTCGGAGGAGCTGTCGGAGGGGCTGTCGGAGGGGCTGTTAGAGGGGCTGTTAGAGGGGCTGTCGTAAGGTCTGTCGGAAAGGAGTTGGGACGGTGCGGCAGTGCGGCGGTGGGTGTGAGGTGGGTGATAGGTTTCAGAAGCTTAGGTTTTTTTCTGCTTTTGTGAACTGTACGGCTTGGTGAAGTGGAATGTCTGTTATCTCTAGTGATGGAGGTTACAGCAAGCGCCATGGAGAGGTATAGAATTGAGGGTCCGGTTGATGTCATTCAATTAAGGGTAGGTTTGGGGAGTTTTGTATATCGTGAGACATTCAATCTGTCAACGGGGCAGTGCGCAAGGTTATATGCTATGACAAGGTGGTTCAAGTTACTTGAAAACGATTTACATTTTGCATTAAAAGTGAAAATTCTTTTGGTCGACGTACCGTATTAACTCACTTAAGAGGTACCCCCCTTTAGCGCACTAGCGCGCATTTGTTAAGGTCTTGGCAGCCAGTACCGCGCTAATAGTGCCAAGACTACGCGCTAATGTATTTCTGAGACACTAAACGCGTGCTCTATAGTAAGGTACAATAATCATAAACTACTTTAGTCTGGTTACAAACTACTGGTACCTAAATAGTCCCGTGATTACCCTTAATTCTAACAATATGCCTTCAGTTCTTGATAATCCTATATTTGATGGCCCAGTACATGATCTTACATCAATATTCTCATGCATATCATTACAGCAGCAGCAGCAGCAGCAGCAGCAGCCAGCACCCGTAACCCCTTATACACCTCGCTATTCAAAAGCATTAAAAAGCCGCCCTGGACCAAGAAGAGAGCCGATACCAGCAACCCCACGCTGGATTCCTAGAGCAATTGCTACACCATCTAGAAGTAAACGTGCTAGAAGTGTTACCTTTAAGCTTGGGGTTTTAGCTTGGGCATTTCATACACAAATTGATGATGGTAAAGGTGGGTTTAGAAAACCTACACGCAAGGAGGTTCAGCAAAGATTCGGCCTTAAGCAAAAAAATCAAATAACAAAGTGGAAAAAGGTTTGTAACCTAGACTTATTGCTTATTAGTATTTTACTGAGCCTTTAAATATTTAGCAAGAACAATTATTGCTAGAGGCACAAGCAAAAACCCAGAGAATACGATATAGTTTCGCACGATGGAAAGAGCTTGAGAAGACACTTGTTGTTGCTTTTGCTGCAAAACGAAAGGCAGGTCGAGTTGTGCGCCACCGATGGTTTGAGCGAACTTCAAAGCAGTTATTTAGCGAACTCTATCCTAATTCTCCTACACAATTTCGATTTTCTCAAGGCTGGTTTCGGGGATTTCTAGCTCGTAATGAAATCACCCTTCGCTCCATCACCAATAAAGCTCAAGAGACACCAGAGGAATATCAGGAGCTTATCATTAACTTCCTATGTTTCAATCGCCGAAATTCGCAGTTGCGAGATGCCAGTACTGATGTAATGCGGACGGTTGGACGGTACCTCATCTCGAATATTATCAATAGGGAGCGCACATTGATCTGTAGTTATTTTCCTCATTATACCGGTAGCCTATAATTCGGAGGTACGGATACTAATACTAATTTATAGGCGCACTAGCGCGGTCTTGGCTGCCAAGACCTCGGCAAATGCGCGCTAGAGCGCTAAGGGGGGGGTACCTCTTAAGTGAGTTAATACGGTATGTCGTGTACTTCCTACCTTTCATTGCGGAATTTCGCACTATGCCCACTTCGGCAATGCAATCCGAAAAAGGCAATGTGCAGAACAGTTGTCTTGCTAGTCCGGTGCCAACCGACTATTGTTTTGCACGATTTCGTTGTTTCGCTGGAGCCGTTTTGCGCGAAACTAAAATTGAAACTGTCCAGCGAAGGTGAGTATCATTACATCGCATTGCACTGCTATCACGGCAGAACAATATCCTCACTCCCAGACCTATTAGTGAAAATCGGAATGGAAGTAGCAGAGTACATGTTGTTATTTACAATAAACTCCTATGCAGATGTCAGCGTGGCAAGGAAACGCATACTTACAGGAGGTCTCTTTTTCAGCAAACTTACAGCATCCTTTGGATGTACTTCACATGCCTCTCCAAGTTTTAAATGGTTAACAACTCAGAAACTTGTTGAAACTTTCCAAGTGAGTGAAGAAGAAAAAGTAGCCATATTTACTTGATATATATGTAGCTATTGTTGGTCATGAAAATACAAATTGAGAGGCTCAAGAGAGATTCCCACATAGTCAAGAAACAATTCCTCACCATTTCCATGAAGTTCTTGAAATATTATTACAGCTTCATGATAATGCGGTTTGACTTCCTTGAGCAGTCCCTCTACATCAGGTACTGGTCAATCCAAGGTTTTTTCCTTATTTTCAGAATTATTTAGGAGCTATTGATGGCAGCCATATCCCTGCATTTGTTCCAGAGTCCATGGGACAAAATGCGTGACAATTCACAAGTATTATATTGGTGGTCTTGAAAAAAAAAAAAAAAAAAAAAATTCGCACCATGAGAAAGTGGCAAACAAACCTTCAAGTTCCCGATTTATTTGCACTGCATAGCCATAGGTACGTAGAAAAATTATAGCAAACGAATACTTCCCCAGTTCCAATTACACCTTTTACGTCGTATCACGTCTTGGCTATTCATACTGATGCTAGGTCTAATCTGATACGACCTACTGCAGCCAAACAGGGCCGAAATCTAAAGATCTAGCACGGGTATGCAAGGTGACTATGACGAAGAAAGATATCATATCAAATTGTTTCCTACATCATGAACTGGTACTCCATAGCCATGTATATGCGTTATTCCTCCAATATGCCATACTCAGAAAGGTCGCTCTAAGAAGCACTCTTCCCAATATTTGGCTTCTTGTTTCACCCGGTTCTACTTTTAGTCAGGATTATGGAGAAGGTGTAATATAGCCTCTCATCGCGGTCATGTCATTTCTATAGCTTGTTAACTTCATATCTACAATTTTTAGGGAAGTTTACCAATATTTGTCAGTTGCAGACGCTTTATATGCGTTCTTATCAGTGTTGTAGGCTCTTATCCAAAGATGTTTGGCCTCAGTAATCCAGAAATCAAGGTTGCGGTCTGAGCCAATGACATTTGATGGAAGGACTAAATACGCTTGCAGTAGACTTTCTTTACGATTAGATCATTATTTTCTGACCTGAACGATATATTCAGCAGCCATGTATTCGCCCCATATTAGCAAAAGATGGTATGCAATATCTCATAGATGTACATGCCGTAGAGGCTTTCTACAAGGGATTGAAATGGCGTTTCTTACTTATTCCGAGCCTGCATTGAAAATCGAGTATTCTAGCTTCTCATAGGGCAATTCCAGATACGTCTTTAACCGGCCTAGAATCACTATCTCTTTGGTCTCTGCATCAATTTTAATAAAGCTGGTCCAAGGTTAGCACATTTAGAATAAAGTAGCAAGGCTTACACTCATACAAAGGCTTTTCTCTGTAAATAGCACAGAAAACTCGTACCAGACGGCTTAACTCTCTGGGTCGTAATTGAAGAGACTTTGTCGTGGACTAAGTTTTATATGATCTACATCGACAAAATCCGTAGTGATCCTGTCTGTCAACAAAACCTTCATGGCATCGACCCTATCAATTTTGTTTGATTGAGTCTGCCTGGGAGCCTGACAGACTTTCTGAAGTTGACGGTAACGAATTTCAGTAAATTGCAGAAGTGCCACATCCCCATACCACGAAGATGTTGTCTTTGATGCGATAACTGAGCATGCAGCAACTCCGCCAGAGCTTTAGCGAGGACCACTCAACAAATCAGTTGACCCATTTTCTAATATCGAAAAAAGTTGGCCGAGGCCTTAAGTGCAATCGGGGGACTTGCCCAGGGCTCCAAGGCCCTTAATAATATTTTCCACATGTGCCTGCATACTCTTTGATTGGCCTTTAGCCCAGGGTTGTTGAATGCGGAAAGCCGCCTTGGATACATAATTTTTCCATATGTTACATGAGGTACATCATCCCTGAAATCTCCTTGATCTCCATTGGGACCACAGCTGCCTTGGCTGAACCAGCCGCAGTTTGAAGTATCTCGGGGGTGCCGAAAAGTCTGGCGAATTATGCAGCGCCAAGGTACTCACGTACACTTACCAGGTAGCTCGAAACCATGATATGGTACAGTATAGTGGCCAAAAGTCTGGCGAACTCTAGTCTCGACACATACAAATATGCAATCACCGCAACCACACAACCATCAAAAAACTCTCACGCTAGAAATTCTGTAGAACTATATACCCGGGAAAAAATCCCCAGCCATCAAAATTTGCTTCAAAGACTCTTGCAATTATGAGATGATGTAAATAATAATATAAGACATATGAAGGTAATAAGGCATTGCCTCAAGCTGGCACGGTGGAAGTTGTCCACCCGGAGGGAAGCTATCAAGCCGGTGGAGGGACTATTAAACCAGTAGAGAACTACTAGTATAGCTATCAAGCTGGAAAATATAATTGAAGGGCTGGAAGAGTGGTTATCTCATTGAAATTTATTGTAGCACCCCTGCTTAACTGGCGACTACTCGCCGTGTACTCAGTACTAGTTTTGACCCATACGCAGTTCTCTGTACTAGTACCAATCGAGGGACCTTGGCAGCTGCACGTGAGTGCCTTGGCGCTGCATAATTTGCCAGACTTTCTGGCACCCCCGAGTACATGAAGAGAATATTCAAGCTTTTGGTCGTAAATATTTCTCGTTCTTGCCTCTCAATAGAGTGATTTTGCCAATCATTCTTAACTGAAACCTTAGAAAGAAGCTTGAGCTCCAATGGGGCTGATATCCATTCAGAAGTACAGTCACGGAGCAAAAGTCTTTGTGACGCCACTTTTCTTGGCACCTCCGAATGCATGCTTGCGCTGCTTCAAACGCCAGGACCAACAGCGCAATTTACGAAACTTGAACCTGCGGTTTGTAGAGCTTTGCTCATAGTATCAAGTAGCACAGGGAGGAGTCATGACAATAACTGCAGTCAAATATATACATTATTAATGAAAGCATAAATAATAGTGATTTTTTTCAGAATTTATATACTGCATAATAGATTGGCTCTCCATGAGGAAAGCCTTTTTGTCCCTGATATGCTCTGATTTGGAAATACATCCTGACCCAATCCTATTTCATATTTTTACTATTCCTTCCATGATGTTATGGGTTCTGTGGAGAGCTATTAATTTTTATGTACCAATTTTATGTCTCAAAATGTCAATTTTGTATGGGAATTCAATGGTCTTGGCATTTTCAAGGTTTGCAATTTTTGCTCGCCAACCCCAGAGCGCTAATGTAGTTCTACCACCAGAATTATGAGATTTTAGGTATTATCTGTTATATAAATCACCTTCATATATCTGATTATAATAGTAGCAGTGTATAGCACTCAAAATGTAGTGGTTTTTGTATGCAGTCTCCAGTAACCAAATGGTTTCTTGCAATGCTACACTAAATGACATTGTGCTATTGTCTCTTCCTGCACTGTAGCCATGCCCTATATACTACGGGTAACTGATGGTGATATTTCATTTCTGTTCACATGGACCCTGTCACCGCGTGCGCTCAGACCGCTTTCACCAAGACTTTTGCTCAGTGACTGTAAATTACAGCTATGATACTCACATAAATATCCCCGAATTTTAATTTCCTAATTACCCTTTCTATGTTGCATTATCATTTCTTCTGAAGCGACGCAAGCTTTCAATGACCACTCTGTTAACGCCCTAGTCTTGTTGGGACGACCCACGACCGTATTAACGCCCCGTTGTAAGGCTTTGAGTACCTCTCCCGTGTCCCCACTCTCGGCATCAGGGATAATGCATTGAATAAATACAGGAATGAGCAAATGCTAAAGCATATTCAAATGTGGAGCGAAACAAACCTGACAATCAGCATCAAATTCAACTTTGACGCCTTTAACCCGAACCTGGTGACTAATCTAGATAATTAATGTAGCTTTTCTTATTCCCAAGAACAACATAAGTCCTTTGATGAGCTCTGAGCTAGGCTGAGTACGAGACAGACAGTTAGCGGCATTTGAGAGAAATCCACTTCATATATCGACTTCCATCTATATATTACATGCATTCCATCCAATAGCGTTTCCATATTTGCGGGTGTGGTGATTCATCTGGCGGTTCAACTGGTGTGTAAAGCCCGTCTTATTCTTGCAAACCTCCAATCAGTTTACAAAGGATACAAAGTTGCCAAGTCGTCATAGTTATGGAGGACGAGAGAATGATGTCGGCCTATACGTACTTGGTTCGGTATGAACGTAGTTGAAGCAGCCCTACAGTTATCCCAGGTGGGCGCAGTCATCACCTTCACCTTGTTTGCTACCTGGCGATCCATCCATCCACAATTGACATTATGATTCCAAGCATGTTTAGACTTATCTAATGAATGAGCTTTAAGTCACGTACATGGGTATAAAAACTGTACTACTAAAGGGTAATTGTATAGAGGCATCCTGAACAAGATACCTGCATCAAGACTGACCAAAGAATAAGGATCGGATGAAGAAATACATGCCAGTATTAAGATTGAGCCAACTGCGCAAAGGCCTTTCCACCCATACACTGAAAAAACCCAACTCGTCCAAAAGAAAGGTTAGCCATACAAAGTACCGCAAGAAACAAAAACTCCGATGTGATTATCCCTACTTCCGCACCCCCGACAAACCAATGTAGTCCCCAATCATGCAGTCCGTGTATAAGGTGATAAATGTTGGTAAAAAAAAAAGTTTTCCTCAAGTTCACGAATTCCAAAGCGCCTAACGTTCGGACGGGCGAACATACGTTACTCATCATCATCTTCTTCCTCGTCATAGTTCTCCCGGCTATCGAAAGACAAACTTGTAACATTCCGCTTAATATTCATGACATATCTCATCTCGTCCAGGGCTTGCCCGGCTTCTGCAAGAGTTCTATCCGCTTCAGCCTCAACCTTCTCGGATCTTGCCCTTATATCCTTGAGACCAGCTTCTGCCAGCTCCATACACTCCTCAAATCTTTGGGTAACCTTTGCTTTGGCGGCTCGCATTTTTTCCACTTCCTGTCGTTGTTGCTCCACCGTGATATCCAAACGTTTTAGAAGGGCTTGATCCTTCGCTCGTTCATTGATCATGTCGTCCAATTTTCGCCGCATCTCTTCTACTTTTGTCCGGTAGGTCTCATCCAGTCGTTTCCAGCCGGCCGCAAGTGCCTCATACTGACTGACCGCTTTCTCTCGCAATGTTGAAGCCATGACAAGTTCTTGCCGTAGCCTCTGCAACTCGGCGTCTCCTTCTGACTGGACTTGCCGAAGGTCCCGTTCTGCAATTGCGCGTAAAGCTCGCTCTGTGTCTCTCTCATTTTTGAGCTCCTCGATCTTCCGATCTTTCTTTTCCAGTGAGCGCTTGTCGATATTTGTTTGATGTACCAGAATAGCGTTCGTAGACTGCAGCGAGTCTCGAGATTGTAGGATAGCTTCTCGTGCTTTTCTTTCCTCTGCTCGGGCCGTGGTTTCTACTTTCAATTCTCGTCGTAGTCGGTCATTCTCAGCCATCAGCCGTTCAATGACTCGACCACTCTTCCCGGTAGTTGAACGACCAAGAGATCCTGTTTGCCCTGCAGAGCCACTAAGCAAGTCGAACGAGTCATCTTCTATCCCGTTAATTCCGTTGATTTCGGGGCTTTGTCGGCCGGTGATGTCTGTTTCATTCATGCCTGCTTTCTCGCAGTCCTTTATTCAATCTCGGTTCGTCGGGCGTCTGTAGAATTGCATCCAACGGTTAGCCTGAGGATTGTATATATCAAATCTCAACCAAATCTGTTGACAGAACAAAATCGAGTTCTGGCTTTCGTAGTGATTGAAAGCAGCTAATCCAACAAGTGAGGGGAGTTCGGGCGCTAAGAGGTTGAATAGATGGGCTTTCATTTCCCGAAGAAACACCATACTTAAAGGCAACGGGGCAGCAGGTAAAAAACTGGGACAACTAGGGTACGCATATGGCTTCTATGTAACAAGAACTTAGAAGTCTTTGCTGGGAATGAGGGTAATGCAAACGAGTGATCACGGAATAGTAGCTGCGAAATACATACTTCACAAGTGCAAGATTGTTCTCATGGGCAGTTCAGGTGCAGGCTGGAGCGGATTGAAGTAAAACCCGTTGTGCGGATGGATGCAATAAATTTGGAGCGACCCTGGACTTACTTCAATTGATAGCGCGGTAGCAGAGGCTCCTGGAATTGAACTTTCAAGAGTTGTTTTTCCGGGGACACTTCGCTCGGTATGTGGATGACACAACAGAGGCCACTTCGCATCCCCTATGGCGCTTGATGGTTGAGTTTCTTCGCTGGATAGTTGAGTGCTGTTGGACGCGAGCGAAACGTCCAAGTCAGCCAGAATCAAATCCACTCGTAGAGAACGTGCATCTGAGACAGCGAAGCCTGAGCCTCGAATCAGTAGAAGGTCCACTCCTGCCCTCCACTCATGTCCAATCCAGCGGCCAACCTTTCCTGACTAGACTTGGGTTCCGTATGACGCTTGCCTGGTTCTGTAGAAGATCACCGCCGCCTCAACCAGATAGAGGTGCAGAAAGCTTTTTTCCCCTGACGGCATACCTACCATCACCATGGGCTACCAACTTTCATCGCTTCGCGCCTTAAGGGGTTTTGGCTTCGATGTATGCGAGGCTGCGTGTAGGAGACATCACGTGTGAAGGCACTGTACTCGAGTACAGACCACGTGATGAGCGCAGCCGTGTTTCGGCACGACAGGTATTTTTGTCTTGAAGCACAAGGCGGATCAAGTAGGGCAAGGTTTGTATTGGATATTTGTTGCCTCTAAAATAATACAGATAACCAAATGGCACCCTGATATAGAGATGGTATTTGCCACATAAGAAAACCCATGGATACTGATAGCAATGCATATATGATTTTTCAAATCAAGATTCAGCTATGCCATGGTCCCGCATCCAGCTCTGACTGTATCTAGTGCCAACCTATGTAGTACCATCCTATGTAGTACCATCTCGAGTCGGGTGTCACGTGCGCCACCCTCAGAAAGCGTGCTAGGCTACTGGTAAGCAGTTGACTACAAGATGCCCTGGTTACGAGACTAGCCAGGGGGTACTTCGATATCTAGCACTATCCCTCGTGGGTCTGTTCTGGCAGTTTATTGTGGCAAATGCTGGTGATAGGATGCAAGTTATGTAGCTCACAGTGACGCCGTATCTTGCGCAGTGTTGAGGGTTTTTTCTAAAGAACGACACTAAATACAGCTGCTTTACGCTATTTGCCAATGTGATGCGCGAATAGAAATCAATGCACCAATGCACTGGAGACATTGCCTTTATTCTTCATCTGCCTCTTCCGGCTTCTCCTCAATCTCCTCATCAAAGGTATTAGGTGGAACTTCATATAGCCTAAGTACTGGCTTATTTGGATCCTATAGGAATGTTAATTCGTGGCAAGCGGTGGGATTGAGGTGGCAATATTTACCTTTACCAACACATATTTACCCTCAGGCATGCTCATGCACATATCTATTATAGTGCGAACAATACCCCATTGGTTGGAGAGTGATAAATTCATTTGCACAGCAAAGTCACGAGGCTTGTACCCAATGACGCCAAGGATGACATGTCGACCATTGTCTTTAGGGTTGGCACGAGAGACAAAACTTAGAATATTGTTAGTTATTGCCAAAGATGATCAGGAATTGAAATCTACCCCAGTTTCATAACATCAGCTTTTGCAAGTATAGCTTGGGTTGTCCATCGAGCTAGTTTACAGCTATTGTTCTTCATTTCAGTAGCCACGACAGCGCCTCGCTGGGTTCCAAGTTTGGTTCTCCAGTCCAGAGCCCCTCCAGATCCTGGAGCTTTAGAATCAAATTCATTGAGTGCCTTGATGCTCAGGAAGGTATCATGGGCATTTCCAGTGCCTTTCATTGCTGCATCCAACTCGGTCCTTACAATCAAGTGTACAGGCTCCTCCTCCGTCAATGATAGATCAAATCTCCTGTATTTATATCCTTTCGAGGCAAGAGGATCGGTATCCTCTTGAGGATTATAGAATGGGTTTTCATTCTCGAAGTTGTATTTGGATTCATCAGATTCAATGACAACTTGATGAGCAAAGTTCATGTTAATAAAGGTGGCCTCCATTGAAAGTGCTTGAGGTGAGTTGATTGAATCCTTCGTGTGATCCGACTCTAAAGGAGGATCGGCAGCATTTTCATTGACGGTGACGAAGTCTAGTTGTGAGCCGTCGCGCTTGTCGAAAAAAAGTTTATTTCCCTGCCGCAAAATCACTATGTCCCATGAATTGACAGATCGAGGCGCGCACATGAGCATAGATAGAATGGAGTCGGTGGCAAAAATTTGGGCTTCATCTTTCTCGGCCAATTGTTGGATAACCGGGTCCTCGCTGGTGGTAGGATTATAGTACGCACGTTCTTGGATAAGAAGCTTTCTCTCAACACCTTTAACAGCTGGCCTGTCGTATTGCTTGTCGTAGTAGTAAAGGAATCCGTAGGTCTCCACATCCTCTCCTTCGTCAGTTTCAAGATTGAGTTTGGCAAGGCGGTTGAAATCAATCTCCTCAATCATTTTCCAATCAGGCTTGATGGCGACACTTGAGTCACGGTTGCGCTGAGGTTTATCATAATCCTTCCAACCAAATCGTCTGCCTCGTCCTCTATTACCCCTGCCATCTTGTCTCTCATTGCGCCCCCCAACTCTGGTCATTGCAGTTCCTCTTCCACCACGGCCGGCTGAGGCACCTCCGCGTCCGCGCCCCCGGAAAATAGTACCACCCCCTCGTCCGAACCCTACCCGAGCTTTCGTAGATGTTCGTTGATTATCGACAACGGAAAATGATGCTTCGTCTTCCGCATGCTGATATGAAAAGAGGCTAGATGTCCCGGCACCGTATACTTGTTGGTCTGTGTCGAAAGTTAGCTATTATCATCTACCCCTCATTACTGCCCACGCCGACCTCTATTGAATCGATTATAGCCTTGCCTGCCTCGCTGGTCACGGCCATCCTTGCCCGCATCAGTTGTCCAATCAGCCATACGGCCGAGCTTATCGCCCTTAGAATATGGGGCATATGGTATATCATTCAGGGTAGCATTTGCTGGGGGAGTGGGGGGACCCCACTGGTCCTCCGTGGGGAGAGCGGATATTATGTTCTGGAAGTCGTATGTTTCCATTCTAGAGTATCTGGCTTCGGCGAAGAAACACTTCGGCGTGTGCAAGGCCGTATGTCGAGCTGCGAGTGAGTGTTGTGTAGAAAAGGTTAGAGGGATGTGAGTGACGACTCTACTGTCGAAAAACCTCTTTTGTAGGTTGGGCGAAATCTTGGCACTGTGCGAATGTGTGCATCACGTGCGCATGCTTTTTCTTGGCGCTGGACAAAGCATGGCATGCCGCTGAGGCTCAGGCAACGTCGACCTTGGCGCAGGCACCTGCCGACGCGATCCACTTTGCCTGGACCCATACCTGCCATTCTTCTGGAGTCACATACTTCGTTTCTTTGTTCCGAACCTCATCCAAAACAGGACCTAGTTGCCCATAAATCCATCCAGAAACAATAGCAGGGTGTGCCGAACATCATCACCCCAGGATTGTGTGTAGATAGCTTTCAAATAGATACGGCAGGCCAGCCAGTTGGAAATACTTGTTTTCCATCAGGAGCCAACAGAGAAGGCGGCAATCGCTGGACTACGATGGATCCTGAACAGCCCAACACGGACGAGCAATTGACACAGCTTCGAAAAGCGCGTGCACTATGCCTTCAAGATGATTTCTTCTGGCCGCGGATTCTCGAAAAAGTATTGCCCATTATGAAGTCTGCTCCTGAACTTCGAAGGTGGGGAGCAGAATTTTTGGCAGAGACATTTTCAACTCCGACAGTCGATGACACGAGAAAGACGAATATGGCTCTCGAAGCACTGGACACCCTGGTAGATATAATACAGGAAAGAGAGGCGGAATTGTTGAAACATGCCGTGCAAAGTAGTGCCTCAATATATCCTCTGCTATTCCGACACATGTAGGTCCTCGCGTTTATATATTATGAGAGACTGATCCCTTTACATTTACTGAAATCTATTGCAGATGTGCAAACCCCAAAAAGACCGAGGAGTGGCAGAAAATTTCCATAATCAAGCAAAAGATATTGTGGTTATGGGATTCTGGACCTCCTGGGGTTAAAGTATGCTGTATCAAATTTGTGCAACGAGTTATCCAGGTGCAGACACCAGGCGTAACTGATCCAAGACTGGTCAACAAAGCTGAGATATCTCTGGCCGCGGTTCCCTTGGGTCACCCTCTTTTACCCATCTCCACTCTCGAAGCCGAAGCGCAGGGCCTCCTAGATAGGCTTTTAAGCGTGTTTCATGATGAGCCGCAGTACGTTTCCTGATATCAAGTTGAAAACGTCTACTTATCCAACAACATTTAGAGATCCCCTCTTGATGACTTCCACCCTCAATTGCCTTTCGGTACTTATAAAAACGAGATCATCCATATCTGCAAAGATTTTGAGTGCAGTTCTGTCCTTTAATCCTTTGAGCGCAGCAATGAAGACTCCAACCCTCCAGAACAAACTGATGGCTAAGTGCATTGAAAAGACTGTTCGTGTATTATTACTCAATTTAATCCGGTATTTTGGCGCACCTGATTGCACTCATGAGACACAATGTACTGAAACATGTTCAGAACGAATCCTACTAGCCCTTACGTTCAGAGAATCACTCAACATCTCCACCGGTTGAATCAGGCTAAGACAGAGCTTCTCGACGACACATCCCGCAAAAGACCTGCCCTGGCCCCTCCAGTGTCGCAAACGCCAGATTCTGCTAAACGACAGAAATTCGACAGTAATGCAATTCAATCCGCTTCACAGCCATTCACTGGCCCGCCAACATATGCAAATCTCTTTACATTAACTAGAGATGCTGCATTGACAAGTTTCGATGTGCAACAACTGCCGTTGGATATTGTCATTCAAATTACATTAGCAACCTTTTATTCCATCAATCAACAAGCTCTGGACGTTGCTGTGCAGGTATGCATGCATCTTCAATTGTAAATGTGATATTGCTAACCTGTATGAAAGACTGTTCGGGATCGCTATAACTTCTTATGTACAAGACCTGTCATTACACAGCAATCCCAACCTGTTCAGCCTGCTGGACTGCCACTGCATCCCCAAGCAATTTCTCAAACTCAGGTTCTTGGGCCACAGGGGGGTTTGCAGACTACAACTCCGCCTGACTCGCCGCCTAAACATGATGCGCAGCCTGTGCCAGTTTTCGAAGTCTCGAAGCCTAAAGAGACTGATGACGTAGAGGAGGACGAAGATATGGAAGACGAATACCCAATTGGATCTTACAAACTACCTCTACCAACCCCCCCAACTGATGAACAACGTATTGAAGCTGCTTGCGCCAGTGTTGATCGTATGTTTAGTGTGCTTGAACACCTGGATAAGACCCCATTGGTGCAAAGAAAGAATAAGGGTGGTTTGATGAGAGTAGCAGCGAGTACATGGGATAGAGATGGTTGGATTACTTTGATTGTGCGCTTGGCCACCCGAGGACTAGGAGCTTGTGACGTTGAAGTCAAAGGGGATGATGGTCGTATTCAGAGAGTTCCTTCACCCGTGGCTCAATATGTTAGAGAGCGACTCCTTGCATATGCTATCGCTGACTTCAGGCAAAATCTGGACTCTGCTGTAACTTGGCTGTATGAGGAATGGTACAATGATTCGGTCATGCGAAGTCTGCCCATGGGGGAAAGCAGAGTCCGCCAATATCCCATATGGATGATGAAAGTCGTCGATGGAATTTTACCGTTTGTAGAGGCCAAAGACCGCTTAGTTATCCGGTTCCTCAGTGAGGTCCCAGAACTGAGCAGGGAAATCATTAATAAGGTCAAAATATTATGCCTTGATCCAGATAGAGCGTCCTTGGGAATACAAATATTACAGTTTGTCCTCCTACAGCCATGACTACGAGAGTATTCGCCAGCTAACATTTTTTCTCAAAAAGCTACAATGCCATGCTACGACCTCCAGTAAGGGAAATGTGTTTAGACCTTTTTGAGGATTTCTACCACAATCGTAGGTTCCCCGTTAAATTGAACATCCAAATATCAACTCATGGAATGATATCAGATAAAGAACTCTCCAGCATGACTGTGAAGTTTCTTCGAAAATGGAGGCCTATTGCTCTCGAAGCGTCCCCTCCTGTAAAGAAGGAGGAGCCCCACGATGATGGTACGAACGGAGTTAAAACAGAACTGTCAGACAGCCCTTCATCTTCAGCTACCCAGGGCGTCGTTCAAACAACCGATAATGCATCTTCCTAGGTATTGACATCGAACACCATTAGTGAAATTGTCGGCTAAGACTATTCATTATACCATTCAACTCGAGATCTCATATCTCACTCGGAGTTTCGGTGCAATATTGTTGGCCGCGATCTATTTCCTTTTGTTCTCAGGGCATGCATGGTATGGAGTTGGGTACTTCAATTTATGATCTGCCTAGTGCATCGTTTCTTGCGCTTGTTCAAGAGGCAGTCCAGACGTATAACCATTGCTTTTATCTTGATGAGTTCTTGTACATTCTGCGCAAGCTGCTGGTTTTTTCAGTTTTTCCGAACATGTGATGCATCGCTTGACTCTTTTGCTTTTGCTATTGTGCTGTCAGGCTTTCAGGTTGTAAGATTACATATGTCTTGATGCATTCTACATTTGGGTCATATGGATGATCTATACGTTAAGCACTGCACATATTGTGTAATTCAGTCTTCTACCGCTGCGTAAATGTCATAAATACTTCATAGAATGGAGGGAGGGAAAAAAAAAAAAAAAAAAAAAAAAAAGAAAAAATAGTTGGGTCTCACTCAGGGCATCTGTGATCTCTAGGACTGTGATGGGGCCTTGAGTCTATGTGTAGTGTATTCATGACATCGCCGGGCTTTTTGTGTCAATAAGCACAGGTGGCTGATACCCAATCGTCCTAATTGTACCCTACATGTTCCTGTTCACCGCTCTTCGGTTCCACTGGAGGATGTTGCCATCATCTGCCTACAAACATCCCCCAGATGAAACAATTCAGATTGACCACCTCCAGAAAGAATAAGACAGAGGTCTTATCTACTGCATTTATTAAAGCATAACTACCACTCTTAAATTCGGAGTCTAATTCCACATACTAATGATTATATGTAATTCCCTGTTAAAGCTTTAAAAATTGCCCTTACTAATGCTAGGTGGCAGACGTTCCATGGGCAATCTCACGAGAACATAGGTTCAGCTTACCTGCTCGGTGCTGATAAACAGCAATTACAAGAGATGTGAACAAGAGGATACAGAGTGACGTAGCACATCTCCACTGCTATTGTCGGCCAAATACTGCATACGTTGGAGCTCCTGTTGTACGCTGCGTAGTATGCCTCTTCGTGCCCGCATAGCACTGTATGGCAGTTACTTAGCTTGCTCCGGTTCGTATGCTGAGATATCGCGCCATCAAGCGCTGCGCTTGGCGATTTTCAGGATGGTGTGAGACAAGTCCTTGCTTCTTGCCTACAATTACGCCCGAACGGAGGAGGAATGGACGATCGCGAGCATGGTCATCATTGCCGCGGCCATCTCTCAATCTGAGATCTCAGACGTGTCTGTGACACCCTCCACATGTATCCCTTGGTACCCTAGCCTTGCGGCAAGTCGGGCGCGTGGTTCCTTTAGCCCACACGCACCGCATCAGTGGTGCCTGAAAAACGTGGCTTGAATCCACGAAGATAGAAACTTGTGCCCGTTTTTTTCTTTTTTGTTTTTTCTTTTTTCATTTTTCTTCATTTTTGTTTTTTCTTCATTTCCTTCATTTCCTTCTTTCCCTTTTTTTTTTTCTTTTCTTCTTTGTTTCTGACTAACTTTGACGCTTGCAACCCCCCGCCGAGCAGCCCGTGCCCCACCGCGCACCCCACCGCAACCCTCCGCTGTCACCCTTATCGATACCACAAAACGCAGTATTTACCTGCGTGCACCCTCGGAAGCGAAGCTTTCTGCATCTGACTCCACAACCTCCATCCCTGCGTTCTGCGTTGCTCCCCCCCCTCCCCCCCCTCCCGCAACCCAACATAAGAAAGTTATCCAACTGTCTCTTAAGTTTCTCGTATTCTGTGTTGCGTCCTGCGCAGCCGCTTTTAGTGAAGTACGCATCATTCATCCTTAACCAAGAATTCACTTAAACATCGTTCTCTGGACCACACGGAGTGAAATCAAATTTCATTAGAGAAGGAGGTCTGTGAACAGTGACTCAGCCGACTTTCCTTTGTTCTTTGCCCCCATCTTATCCTGCAGCCACAATTACTTTCTCCCTCTACTGTTGAATTCTATTCTACGCGAAATGGCCTCCTCGAAGAGTTTCTCTCTCGAAGGTAGAGCACTCAAACTCAACACCGCTGAGGACATAGCACCGCATATTAAGGACCTGATAACGAATGGGGACGTTGAAGAGATCAGGTTGAATGGAAATACGTTAGGTATAGGAGCGTGCGAGGCCCTTGCTGAGGCTCTAAAGGGCAAGAAAAACTTGAAGGTTTGTGCAGCATGAGCATGCCATTTCTTTGAGCTACGAAGCTTGATTCTAACGTGAATTGGAGCTTTTAGGTCGCTGAACTCGCCGACATCTTCACTGGCCGTCTCCGCGAGGAAATCCCACACTCTCTGACAGTATTAGGAAACGCCCTCCTCACATGCCCAAATTTACACACCGTCAACCTGAGCGACAATGCATTTGGACTCTTGACGGAGGAGCCGCTAGTCAACTTTTTGTCACAGCATGGACCCCTTCAGCACTTGGTTCTTACCAACAACGGTCTCGGACCTTTCTGTGGTACCAGCGTTGCCAACTCACTTTCTAAGCTTGCGAAGCTCAAAGATACTCAGCCTGACAAGTACCCCCCACTTGAAACCATTATCTGCGGTAGGAATAGGCTCGAGAATGGAAGTATGGAGGGGTGGGCAAGGGCATTCCAGGCAAACAACAAGGTGAAGACTGTAAAGATGGTGCAGAATGGTATCAGGCCGGAGGGGATCTCGATCCTTATCAGAGATGGATTGAGCAACTGCAAGCAACTGGAGACTTTGGATCTGCAAGACAACACATTTACCCTGGCTGGATCGAAAGCACTAGCGAGTGCGGTAGTGAGATGGGAGAAGTTGACTGAGTTGGGAGTAGGGGACTGCTTGCTTGGTGCTAAAGGTGGTATCATTGTGGCTGAAGCTTTGGGCACTGGGAAAAATAAGTGGCTCAAAATCTTACGGCTGCAGTACAATGAAATGGACATCAAGGGTGTCAGGGCGTTGAAGTCTTCAATTGAGGGGGCTGTACCCAAACTTGAGAAGTTGGAGTTGAACGGGAATAAATTTTCGGAAGAGGATGAGGTTGTCCAGCTTCTGAAGGAGTTATTTCGGGATCGAGGAGTTGGCGCGCTAGATGAGCTAGACGACATGGAGGAGGAGACTGAGGAGGAAGTGGAGGAGGAAGAGGAAGTAGAGGAAGAGAAGGAAGATGTGGTGAAGCGCACAAAGGAAGCCGAGGAAGCGAAAGTTGCGCCAGAAAAGGACAAGACTTTAGACGAGCTGGCAGACTTATTGGAGAAGAAAGCTACCATTTAGTCTTCATAGATTTTTTTTTAGTAAAGGCGTGGGATGTTGGGGGTGGCTTATTTTTTGCCATTTAGCAAATGTCCTTCTTCCATGATTTCTGGTCAGTATAGTTAAGTGTACGTTCTTAGAGGATAAAAGTGTGCATGAATGCAGACATCATGCCGTTAATTTCAATATAAATGTCATTCTAGTGGTATCTGAAGCTAATATACCCTTCCATATAATGCTATTTCCCCTGAAGTCGCTTTTCAATGAACACCTCACAGTAATTTCCCAATCTCTCCAAGACCCCAAACTCGAGCCGCTCGGCAGCCAACCCCTTCGAAATCCCATCGTTGACTCCATCAATGCTCCAGCGACTGCGCGATGCCCTTGTCATCGGGGGAGATCAAAGATCGAGAAGCGTTCAACATGCATGTGGGATCACCAGGGGGTAAAGATGCAGCGGAAGGAGCAGACGTCCCAGATTGTGAGGGGGTGCTGGAGGTGGGAGCGGCTGGGGGTAAAGGTGGTGGAGGAGTAAGAGTTGGCGACGTTGAAGTCATAGATGTGGGTTATGTGATAGTGGGGAGTGCGGAGGTTTTGGACGCAGATGACGAACCCTGGAGGGAGATGGGGATTGGGTGGTTAGATGGAAGACTGCTAATAATGGGAGGGAGGGAGGTAAGTTTGCCTTGCGCAAAAGAGTGAATATATAGGGGAATTAATAGGGGAGTGAGAGGGAAGGTTATTGGGAGATGGAAAGAGGATATAAATGAATGCTCAGATATAATTGGGCTTCCAGTACTTTAAGTAATAATTTATGGGATCAAGAAATAAATGAAAATGAAAATGTTTTCTTTTTTTTCTAAAAGAATAATTCACACCCTTGGGTCGGGATAAAAGCAACTTTGATGTGTGTGAACACTGGCTCATTCTTCTTCGACCCTGCAATCTTTTTCATCTCGTCCCGTTTCTTCTGGGTGAATCTTGTTCTCTTCCCTATAGGCAATCCACCTTGTATTGCGTATAATTAATTCCGACAGCTTGCGATGGAAAATGGTTATATGGAATAAGAGCGCGCATAAAGATAGACCATCTATTCTTGAAATCCTGCCATACAGAGCATTGACTATGTATTGTACCTCTCAAGGTCCCACAGGACTCTTCCCTGGCAAATGGCCAGATTTGGCTTAATGGTGAGCCAGTATCCGAGCGGACATCAATAAGGCTGAGTGGATGTTGGGTACTGTGCTCGATTACTCGAGCACATGATTACTCGAGCACATGATTGCTCGAGCACATGATTACTGAGCACATGATTACTCGAGCACATGATTAAGGTATGTATACAGGAAGCTGGAGAGGGTGGAGAGGGTTGTGCATATGATACCAGCGATGCAACCAGCATATGATATCATAAGCCCAACCAGTCAGCCCACAAGCAGCCGCTGTGGGGTACTGCAGCTAAGATGTCCCGATCAGGTATCCCGGCGTCTTGGCGGCTGCGCTCCCCAGAATCGCAGCCTGCAGCGTTACATTTTTCCCCGCCGCGACATTGATCCCGGCCCCGCAGGAGCCTCGCGTCGACATGGTGGGGATTCTGCAGTCCCCACTCTCCCCCTCTCCCGGTCCTAAGTGCATTGGGCTCATGAACCCGTAGCCTTTTATACAGCGTGGCTTACTCTTCCTCTATCCTCTATCCTCTCTAAGCAACTGACATTGACATTGCAGACTCAGAACTTCTTGGATCTGTGCAGTCGCTTTGAGTGTCCTGGCTTTGGCACACTTTGACGTGTGCCGACCGCACTGGCTGTTCATCTCAATCTGTGAATCAAGGTAGTTCTGACACCGCAAGGTGCATGGACGGCGCAGATACGGAGATATTTGGAGCTTCAGTTTTCAATCTATATCCATACCCATTGCAATATCACAAAGCCTCTAGATTACAGGTCTCGGGCTTTTTTTATGTCCGTTTGACTAATTCTATTCTTCTTTCGTTTTTTGTTACATATCGTTGTTCTTCGATTCGCAAAAATATTTGGAATACTGCTGTAACACAATAATCCGCACTCATCACGAGCTCTCCTCGAGACACTAGAGCTTCCCGGCCTTGTAATCTTTTTTTTCTCCTTTTTCCTCCCTCGATATTCCAAATACTCACAGCTCAACAACCCTGTATAACCAGTGTCTAAAGCTGCTGCGGGTGATTAGGTGACAGTTTCTATCGAGTATGTCATCCGACCTTCCAACTACCAATCCAGGGTTTTCAGGTTCCAGCCGGGAGCAGTCCACAGAAAGCGAAGCTCGCTCAAGCTTTAAGTGGCCGTTAGATTTTTTCAAGATTGGGGGTATAGGTGGTTCGCAGGGTGAGTTTCGAATTACCCAACATTTCCGAGGTCGCGATGCAAGAATCTTGTTTATAATGCGTGATTTTTTGTTGATACTAAGTATACGGATTAGGTGGCGAACCCGGTAAAAGAAGAGGCCCTAAACCGGACACCAAGCCTGCAAAAAATGAAAAATTGGAGAGAAATAGAAAAGCTCAACGGTAAGTCGGTTCTATGTTGTATATAGCGCCCATCCTTCGTTCAAGGAATTCTCGGTACTATCCTCTGATGCAAAAATACCCTCATCTACGCTGCCATTATAAAGCTCTCTTACTGCGTACTTATTACGTTCTTGAATCTTACTCGAGATTTTCACAGTTCCCACCGTGAGCGGAAGGAGCGTTATATCAAAAACCTCGAACAAGAGGTGCTACGTCTTCGAGAAATTTTTACAATCCTTACAAAGGAGAAGACAGTCCTCGCTCAAGAAAAATCTGCTCTTATGCAAGAAAATCAGGAACTCCGAGCTTTATTGCAACACCATGGAATCAGTTATCCGTATCCAGCACATGAGCAGAGTACTTCCGCTCCAATGTTGGACCTTAGCCATACAGGCGCAGCTGGTAAGAGTGCTGCTCAATTCCCAATAATTCAGCATTCACAGCCGGCACAGATACCAGCTATCCCTCCTTTGGATCCTCCTTTGGAGGAGATCCAAAAGTTTACGGCCGAGAACTATAGCAAGATAGCCATAGACTTTGTGTTGGCGTATGTATGCATATAAATCTTCATATTATGGATGAGGGACTAATTCAGGAATATCTCAGCCTCGAACGAACTTGCTTGAGTCATATGCATGAGGTCTGTACAAATGCTGCCACAGACCCTAAATTCATCCAGGGTCACGTCCTCATGCTCAGCTGCCCTCCTGAATCACACTCGTTGCGAAATCCAGATATTCCATGGGGTTCAAAAACGGTGGACTTGGAACCCGATGCTGTAACACAACTTTTCAATATGCAAGTACTGGATGCAGAGAGGCAGAAGTACTTAGACAACTTAGATGGGGAGCTTACTCCAATGGCGTGAGCACAAAGCTCTAATCAGTGTTATACCTCAATGCTGATGAAGAGTTAGGGCCTGGACAAAAATTACGACTCACCCAAGGTTCCGGGAGTTGACGGTAGAAGATTTCGCTACGCTCGCAAATGAGCTTTCTACAAAAGTTAACTGTCATGGGTTAGTGTGCTGGAATTTAATATTACAAATAATGACCTTTAGGGTACAATTGTGTGGCTAACGGCGAATTCCCTAGTTTTGGCGCCGTTATCGAAGAGACTGATATGGACGATGCTTTGGAAAGGCTTTTTGTACAAAAGGATCTTGAACAGACGACAATACTTGAAGGCCTAGGGATTTGATAATCTTATTACTACTGCACTGGTTTATTGGCCGTTCGAAGCTACGTTTTGATTCTCACAGGCCGTATGTGTATTATGTGTTTCTGCTTAACAGGATGTTCAGCAAGTACCAGTTTAAATTCTGGTTTAATTGAAGTATTCTTTTGCTGCTATTTAATTAGCGCTGAAACAGAAAGTGCATGTTTGTGTCGAAAATCGCACCAAGCTGGTACCGTAGTGCATTGAAATAGTGTTCTCGCTCCCAGACCTATTGTGATGCTCCAGATCCTCAGTAGCAGTTCTCCAAAACCCAAGCCTTCACAAACACCAGGCTGGACAACCCAAGCAAGAACCCCTGCCTCGGAGCCTCCTTCACCAGACTAGGAACCTCCCGCCCCCGTGAAATCCCAACCAGGAACGAGAAGGCCCCAACGAAGCCATGCCAAAACCGGCAACTAGTGCACATTCTGCAGCGCCGCCCAGATCCGTCACTGAGCCTGGCTCACGTCACTCTGCAAACCAAAACAACCCGGATTCCTCGTCGCCCCAAGTTGCCAGGCCGATGGCTGAATCAGAATTATACTTTTCGTTGCTGAGGGTGTCGGCTGCGCAGACGCTGCGAGCGGCAGGATTGACGACGGCGAAGCCGTCTGTGTTGGATGCATTTACTGGTACGTATCAACACCGACAGAAAACAATCCACTGTGTTATGAACGTCATCTTTTCTTCCATCTTTTGCGTAATCTTGGGACGAATGAAGAAGGCTGGAAAGGAATTTCCAAGGCGTATTGGCGTCGGAAACCTTCATTACTGTTTATAGAATTTTGTCCCAGAATAGTGGTCTAACCTAACACACGTCCACATAGACATCACCCTTCGCTATCTCACCCTCCTCGCACAAACCACACGCGACTTCGCCGAGCGCTCCAATCGTCCCGAACCCATTCTCTCCGACGTCCGCGCTGCAATGGAGCACCTCGGCCTCATCCGCCCCCTCAACGTCTTCCACAAGCCCCGGCACAAACGGCGGAAAGGGAACCCAGGAATTGAAATTGCGGTATTTGATGGCGTGGGAGATGTGGATTTAACTGGCGGTGGTACTGATGAAGGTGGTAGTGGTATTGGTGGGGGCGGATATGGTGGAAACGGATTTGGGGAAGATGAGTACGAGTACGAGTATGAGGAGGACGAGGAGGATACGAGGGGGGTAGATAGCTTGATTGAGTGGTTCAAGGGGCCTGTGGCAGCGGAGATGAGGAGGATTGCGGGGATGACGACGGGGACGGCGCCGGCGGAGGGGGGTGCCGGAGGGGTGGGCACGGGGACGACTACCGGCGCTCAGGCAGGGCCGAGTACGGCGGCGGGAACGGGAACGGGGCCAGTGGATGCGATGTTTGGGGCCGGGGCGGGTATGGGAGGTAGTGGGGAGGCCATTCCTGCGGCGGAGCCGGTGACGTGGTTTCAAGGTGGGTGGATGAGGACACTCTCTACTCTACTACATTGAGGAATGCTAATAGCCGGATGTGATATAGGTTTAAAGAACAAACCAGAGCGGTGGAAGGGCACAGCACTAGGCCCTCATGTAGGCGATATGCCCATCAAAATCGAAGGCGGCAGCTTAGACCACCCTTTGCCTTCGTTATGACATGAACGTCTTTTATATATCCTGCATCCCTTTGAATTTCGTGTAGGCGTTATTCTAGCATTATGATGTTTCCTTTCTTTCCCTCCTTATGTATCTATTTATTCCTCTACTACCTCAGGCCTGTTGCATTTCTTCTGCTTCTACTTCTACCATGAGGTAATTATTCTCCTCATACACTTCTTCCTACACATGTAAAACACGGCGTTCTTGATTTTCCGGCAAGGATATCTCTTTCCCATTTTGGTTTATCTGTTCTTTCTGCTTGTCTTTCTGTATTGTGCATGAATATTACTTCTTTGGAAGAAAGAGAAAAAAAACAAAAGAACAAAAAAAACAAGGTTTCTTTTCTTACCCCCACCCCCACTGTCAGGGCCATGGCATAAGTAAACGTGTTTGGTAATATAAAAAAGAAATCAAAGTAGAAAAAGTAAAAAGGGGAGAAATTACTGGATGAAACGAAGAGACACCTTATCCCATATAAATAGGGCTAAACTTTAACAAAAGAAAACAAAAATCTCACGGCGGGTGGACTCGACATTAAAAGATAACAAGTGTAAAGAAGCAAGAGTGAGAAAAGTTAAGAATGTAACAAAAGGTTAACATAAGAACTAGTGGGAGGGAAAAAGGAAAGAAGAGAGGAAGAGAGAGCCAAACGAGCGGAAAAAGAATTCGAGATTAAGATATAAAACTGAGAAGAAAACTGTACAAAGACACCGACAGAATCACCAGGTTCACCATGTCCAAAGTTGCATCCCATACTCCAGATCCAAATGCCAAACGGGAGAAAAGAATCGAATTCGGAACTTCAAACAAATAAGAAAAGGAGAAATACCATTGAAAACGATTCAGCTGTGTAGAATGAATAATTAATAGGTACAGCTCGCGCATCCAGCGGGTAATAGTAGTTCAAATTAGTAGAATCTCGATAGACAGAGGTAAAGGCGTGGGAATAGGGAATCTCGAACTTCAAAGCTTTGTAACATTGCGAAGACGCGTCAACTATCTATATCAAATCATATTAGAGAAACGCCTAGAGAACTATTTTGGTGATTATTTCCTGTCTGTCGTCCCCAATGGGAATTTCGGTTACTTTGAGCCTGATCATGATTGGGTTGGGGGTTTCCATTTGTATTACCATTTCCATGGTCACTATGTTGGCTCGATTCTGAGTTACCACGAGTATGCGTCCTGTGATGTTCACGAGTTCCGTTCTCTGTTGTATTGGCAGAGGATGGTTGTGGAGGAGTCTGAATATGCTTCACTGGAGCGTCCCGCTGCCAGGCACTGTTGGATGGATCCCCGTCTGCATCGACACGGTGGTACACTGGCGCCCCTCCCCTTCCATCCCTGGACTTAGGAGGGGATTCGTAGTTGCTATTATTGGCGTTGGAGGCAGTAGCAGCAAGGCGTGAAGCCGCTGGACGGTTTACAATTTCACCATACCGTTTTAAGATATCCTTGGTAGTAAGGTCTGCGCTGTTGGCAAAGAGATTGGAGTCGTTTAGGACGGACAAGATATCTTCGGGAACCTATATTTCGATAAGAACCAAGAACTTTGACAGAAGGTAGGCTTAAATGTACCTCACACATTTGCTCATTGTACTCAATGAGGGTATTAATAGCTTCAATAGCAAGGAAATAAGTATCTTCCGATCCGTCTTTGCCATCCTTAGATTTCGGATACAAGATGTTTGGTGTTATTACGGTTGCTAAATTGTGGATATCCATCTTGCTACCGGACTCTTCATCAACATGGGAAAACGACGCAACCCAGTTCAGAAATGAAAATAGTATTTCCATTGAATCACGGTGGCTTTTCGGTAATAGACAACAGGTGAGATGTAATACACGTCGACGTTTTTCTTCATCCTCAATTCCTAGATTCTGTCAGTATTGGGGTTATTATGTACTGAATTTTAAACTTACTTGATGATGTTATAAATAGTCGATGCAGCTTGAATGTGAGTAGTGGATCGGGTAGCTCTCTCAAAAACTTCTTCAGCAATGCCGCAATCTGGACAGGGCCTTCAGATACCATTTCGATATTTTCCACCCCGGCGTCAATTTTTTCGGCCAGATCTTTAAGTCTTCGAATATTGCCATTTTTGCGGAAAACACCTTCCACAGACATATCTGAGCGGTACAAAATTAGTGACAGTACGTCAGTAGTGTATCTGAGGCGAAATACCCATTTGTCGCATGGCAACAACCGCTTCATCTATAATCCCAGGGATCCGAAGGGTACCAGGACCAACACCAAGCGATGAGTCCGCGCCATCACGTTCTGCCAGCACATCTAATGGAATACCGAAAACACCTTTGGAGCATTATTAAGCAATTCTAATGACGGATTCAACGATGGAATGGATACCTTTTTTCTTGCCCCCTTTCTTTGGCGGCTCGCTTCCTGGGTTATTTTTGCCGGAAAAGGCTTTCCCAAATCTTCCCCAGAAGTTGACCTTTCTTGTTTCTATAAGACCTAGTAATTCCTCCAGGTTAAAATATTTCTCTACTAACGGTTCCATGGATAAAACCGCTATATGCCGCACAATGAAGTAATCAATGGCCGAAAGCTCAGAAAAGTAACGTTTTGCCCTTGCGGGGGCTGGCTGCGGGCTTAGAGGTATGCTTTTGTCTTTCTCATGTGCTAAATCCCGCTGATGACCGTTCATCAGACGTGGCTGATTTGGAATAAGGGCATTACTGGGCCCTGAGGTTCCTACTCTTTGATGTTTGAACGCATTCGGTCGTTGTTCTCGTGCTTGTTCAGCTGCCACAATTCGTGGTATATCCTCCAGCGTCAATGCCTTTTCATCTCCAAATGAGAGCCCTCTCACGTGCTCCCCATTCGAATCCTTGTCCTCAATTATCTTGAATGTACTCTCCCGCCGACCAGGGGGCGGGCCTGGTGACGATCCACCTCCTCCAGGCGACCCTGGACGTACAGTTTCAGCTTCAGGGCCTTCAATAATTCTAGATTGTCTAGCGCGTCGCGCGGAACTCCCAAGTGCTCTATCTAGACGGGTTGACCGAAGTCTTTTTATATCCCTTACGGTATTTTTGTATGCATCAGATTGTTCACCACTGTAAGATTTCGAACGAGAATCCGACCTAAGTAACTGGGGTCCCAAGTTATCCGGTTTGTGCCCAGAGCTGGAGTCATAACTATTGAGATTCGGGTCATCTAGAACTGTCAGTAGTGGACTGGAACATTCACAGAATAATAGCTTACCAGAGGTATGGGGAAGAGTTCCACCTTGCCTAAGCATGAGTAAAAGTCTGGCGAGTGCCACTCGCAACAAAAAGACATACTGCTTGAGCTTGGTAATATGCGCATATTCGTGACGGGGTCCCTGAACGTGTGATGCGCAGGTACGGCAAAGTATTCGATGATCCCCTGCCATTAGCATTGCATCCCCGACATGTTGTTTCAGCTCACGACCGCAATTAGTGCAAGATAAACAGGCTAGATGCCATCTGCGATCCCCATTCCTCGCACACTCATCTTCAATTGTTAGGTTGCAGGTTGGGCATAAGTCTGATGCTGCATCTGCGAGGCATGTAGATGCTCCCTCGGCCATTTCTAATGTCTGCTTCGCCTCCTTAGATGATTCAAGGTCTGTAAGCTCCTTCAAAAACTGCCCTAGGGCAGTTGTATTATGGTGTTCCCGCTCCTGTGCACTGTTAGAGAGAAACGAGATTTATAACATGCAGTACTTACCAGCCTTAATGCACCTTGAAGACTAATTCTAATGAGAAGCTTCAAGTAGTGCGCTAGTCCTGTGACAAGCGACAGCAACTCTTGTGTAACACCTAATTTCCGTACACCAGTCTCTTGGTTCTTGGAAAGTAACGTGAAGAAGGCGACGATCTTTTTGCATAGTAACTTCGCCTCCCTAGCATAGGATAGGCCTTAAATGTGTGAAACCCATCAGTAAATCACCAATTTGAGCAGATCTTAGCTGTAGCAACTTACCTTTCGCACCAGCCTTAAAGAACTGTGCATCAAGATTATCAACAGAACCAAATAAGATTTCAACATGCCAAATGAATTTCTCGGATACAACCACTCCGTCGACATATGCACCATTAGACACATGAAGGAGCATATCACTAATGCATGCGGCTGAAGACTCCTCGAATGCTGATAATACACTCCAGATATGATACACCTTCTCTTCCATTTTCTCTTCAATCTCTCGGACCAGTGACCGCCTTTGCTGGGATGGATCTCCCAGGACTGGAGACTGGACAGGTTCTGGATCTCCTGCCGAAAGTCGTACATTCCAGAACTACGATATTGTCAACAAAACTTAGGAATTGCAGGATTATGCCAAAAATTACCTTGTGAATCATGTAACACTCTGGATGCCAGTGCTGGTTTTGTCCATTTCGAAAAATCTCCACAAATTGCTTCAAAATCGCAGTTTGGCAGCCGCTGCACTTTGCAGCAAATTGTGTCGAATAATGGTAATGGCAGTAAACTTTCCCATCATGCTCATAATATGAATCCTGTGGTCCAAATACTGTTGGACAAATACAACATGTAAAATGCTCGATATGGTATTTGCGTTCAAGGGCAGTTATGTATGATCCACGCAGCGCCCCTCCACAAGAATAACATATCAAATCTAAGCGGCGGAAGTAATCAGTTTCACATAGGGGGTATTGTCCGTCGCCGCGTTCGTCGTCCACAGGAAAGAACTTTTCCGCTACCGTTATTCCACAGTCCTAGGAGAATAACATCAGTTCTGCCTGAATATAAGCGGCCCAGAGATGGCCCACCAACCCTGCATTTAAAGCAATCGAGATGAAATGCTCCCCCCAGGGCTCGCACGTATTTCCCTACAAAAGATTGACCGCATTTCTTGCAGATTCGGCTTGACTGCTTAGGAGCCGGCTGTGATTGCTGTGGTTGCTGTGGTTGCTGTGATTGTTGTGATTGCTGTGCTGTGGAATTGTCTCCGTTTGGGTCCCCTGGACGCACAGGTGACCGCTCTCCCTTCTGACGATTTGCTTGCTGATTGGAAGTAGATGGAGCTATACTGGTCGAGATAGGGAGAGGCTGGCGATGCTCATTCTCCGTCCTTCCGTCAGATGGAGGAGACATGTGACTGCAACAAACCCAGAAGTGCTCAGAAGAAAGCACGCGCGATGTACCTCTTTCTTCTCAAGACCTGTCTTGTACAAAGCCCGTCAATCCAGCGGTGAATTGAGGGGCCGAAATGTGAATGTAATGCTGAGTAAAATCAATTGGCAAAAGGTTGACGAAATTGAATGAAGGGCAGGATCCTCAGGACAGCCGGGAATATATGCGGGAGAGCAACGCTGGATGTCGAGATTGAGAGTACTTTGCTGTCTGGGCAAGGTCAGGTTCGTGAAGTTGGTGACTAAATAGGAATAGGGAATGGAGCAGCCGATATGGGGCGGGGCGGGGGGTGGGGGGGGGAGGAGGAGGAATTTCAATGAAGCCCAGATTTGTCGGGGGGCGGGGGGTGTCGGCGGGCTGGAAGTAAAGGCGGACGGTGGTAGTGGGGTGGGAGGGGATTGAACGAGAGCAGATGGGGGGGGGGGGGGGGGGGGGGCAGGGCAACGAGGCGACAGGAACGACGGGGAGGATGCTGTATGTAGGCTGTCGTCAAAATGCAAGCTTTTCGGGGAGGGACGGCCGGGATGCAATAAAGAAATTGGGGAAGGGGAGGGGGGTTTCCTGGGTTGTGGGTGATGTGATGCTGGATTGTGGAGGTGTTACAAAGTACTTTCAACCAGGTACACGAGTACGTCTTGGTGTAGATTGAGTGAAATGGCTTAGGGCATACAATACTGTACCTACCGAAGCTCTTGAGAGAAGCTCCTCCTGAGTATCTCGAGTCGCCAGCTAAGAAGAGTACAGCGACGCGCCGAGAGGGTGCAGAGTGCAGGGCTCTGGGGGGTGGCGGGGGCTGGCGCAGGCCTGGGGCTCAAGTTCTCGAGCGTGATACCGATGAAGAGAAGTGCAGCAGTCTTGATGGTTCACTGGCCATAATTCGCCAGCTTCCAACTGTGATAACTTGAATTATAATTATAATTATTTTTTTCCCCCTTCATATTTTATTTTACTTTTTCTGCTGATGCTCGCTCCTCCTGGGGTATGGCCATACTTGGCCAGCCCAGTGCAACAGGGGCTGCTGGAGTGATCACGGGGGCCCAGCAACACGAGCAGCAAGGAGATCTACAAAGGAGTAAGCAGAGCTTGTGCGGGGGGAGGAGGGGGGGGGGAACTGACCCTTCATACCGCACCACATCTGCTCCACATAAGCTGGTGCCTTCTAGTGTGTAGAGTCCTGAGTGCAGAGTACGAGCAAGCAGCCAGCCAGCACCAGAAGGCATCGGCAGCAGCAGCAGCAGCAGCACAGCCGCAGGGCGGTCGCCGAAAGCACGAGAGGCAGGTGCTCTCGACAGCAGGTATGATACCGTACCTGAGGGGCAAGGAGGCGAGGGCGGCGGGCATTGGTACTAGTATTCCCAGAGTGGCCAGTGGCCAGTGCACAGCAGTTGAAATATGCTGTCTGATACACGCCCGACTCGCCAGCCGTGTACTCCGAACCGACTGCTAGATGTACTCGAGTACTGAGTACAGCGTCTCCACACATCTGATGAGCTAGAGGCAAGAGAACTCTGGTGTGGTCACCACTGCTACCGAAAAGTGGCCAAGGAGAAGCTAATATCGAATATCATACACGCTTCACGGAGGGTGGAAGGTCAGAGACAGCAGCTTCTGCCAAGGGACTCTACAGCCTGCCCTTGGCTGCGGCCCACGTTAGAGATCCCCCATCGTGGGTTATGCAACTGGACCACTGAGATTCAGTGTGTCGACTTAGCTTGCTTGGGACTGATGATGGCCCTAGCACTCTAAGGTTCCGGCGCCGACGGCTCGGCGAGCGCGCATCTGGGATGAAGAATTTTGCAGGCAGAATGGATGGGAATAGATCATGGACATATGATAAGAACTATGTAGCACCACCGACATGTTTGTCCGATCACTATTTCTGTACACTTATGTCATCGTGCTCTCTACACGGTCAAGTTGGAAAGAATGTCCATGAATAAGTGAATAAAGTAAGCCACAAGTAAGTACGGAGTACTATTATAGTACTGAGAAATCGTATGGAGCGTGGGAGTTATTGCTTATACAAGTTGTCCGATCGACGTTTTATGTCCCAAGGGCATCCAGCGCTTATACCAAATTGCAAAGCAATTGTGGCACAAAGCTTTGTATTCCTACGAATCTCGACATGTCCCGTGCCATCATCTACACGGAGCCTCAGTTTGCCTACCAGGTTCCTGTTTGGTCTCTTCAGTGCACTGCGCACTACTAACTACTAACTCTGAAAGTAATCACTGAGAGAAAGCAACTAGGAACCGCTCCATCACATTCAGAACTTTAAATACTCATCTCTACAAGAGCAGACAGACAGAGGTAACCCCCCCCCCCCCCCCCCCCCCCCCCCCCCCCCCCCCCCCCCCCCCCCCCACCCCCCCCCCCTCGACACGCACACGCACTTTTCTTCCATGAGCTTCACTTATGTGTCTCCCCTCAACTTGAACTGCCCCTTCCATCTTCTCTTGGTAAGCAGTACACTGTGCTACCTCAAACCCCTACCAGCAGATTCAGTCTTAACAGCTGCTTTATATTCAGGGCCCAGCATCCTTAACAGTGGAGAGAGAAGGCATCTTTCACAAACTTACATCACCATACGGACGGTTCAAAGTAGTGAATCTCACGAACAGCTATTGAACACCGACACCCATGAACCACTCTGTAATACGGCTCACAAGGGTTCGAGCCTTTGCTTCCTAGGCGGAATATACCGAGCCTTCTTGACTTCTGCTAACTGTGCTGAAGGAACTCAGTGAACTCCAGAAGTCCAATGATTTATGTACTGCTCACCCCTCCATGCTCCGCATTCAGCCGCGAATATATGGAAGCATTCTGATACTAACTGGAGCCTTTTCAGCTATCGCCGTTGCATGCAAAGATGTCGATGTACGAAATGTTAGAGCACTGATTTTGGGACCTCCAGATACGCCCTACCAGTTTGGATTCTATGAAGTAGGTGGACATCCTCGTGCTTGAGTCTCGTGCATCGTCTAACAGAACCTGGCAGTTTTCCATGCGTTTTGGCCGAGGTAGCCATTTAATGCCTTTCGTAAACGGTGCGCCTTTGCTTAAATTTATCACTAGATTATCCCGGGAAAGCTCCAACAGTGACCGGTCTGACTACCAATGCTGGACGTACACGGTTTAACCCAAATATCTATGCTGGAGGGAAAGTTTGCCTGTAAGTTGGCATATCTAGCGTCATTCACAGCTTTTGAGCTAATGTCTTGTTAGATCAATTCTCGGGTACGTACCAGTGCTGTTGCTCATAAGCTTACTACAATCCCCGGGTCTAATTCATTTCAATCACTTAGTACATGGAGAGGTGAACGCGGGGAGGAGTGGTCATCAGCGCAAGGAATGGAGTCAATATTGATTTCTATCCAAAGCCTGTTATCATCCAATCCATATGAGAATGAGCCTGGGTTCGAGAATGCAACGACAGACGCTGATAAATCGAATATGAAGGCGTACGCTTGTAAAGTAGATACCCGAAAATAACTAATTTACAGAAAGTGATGTCGTGCTAATCTATCCCTAGATTCGCCATGAAAACATACGCATTTCTGTTATCCAGCGCCTTGAGGATTATCTAGGTTTAAGTCCAGATGGAACAAGACCTGCACCAGATGCTGAAACGGATGGTGAAGTCGTCGTCCCGGATGATGCCTCGTTTGAGCCTTTTGTGGACCTGATTAAGCGAAGGTTTTTATGGTATTACGACTCATACCTTGCAACAATTGCCACCGAACAGCAATATGTTGCAGAAGGGGAACAATTCGTCAAGATGCCGTTTGAACATGTGGGAAACACGATGGAGGGAAAATTCCTCTATTCAGTTCTCGAAAAGCGGCTCGGGAATATCCGAGCAGTACTGGACGAGGAACCAGAACAATGGGCACAGGAGGGCAAGATCGCTGCTTCGAAGGACGTTGGAGTTGCAGTAAACTTGCAACGCCAATTCGAGCAAACGGTTGAGCACTATAAGAAAAATGACTCTGTCACAGTAGACCTTGAGCTAGTTGATGGAAACCCCTTTGTTTGGAAATTAGTGAGTAAGCAGAAGCATAAAAGAGACCTTGGCACTAATGGACGATAGACATACTTTGGAAGGCCTATGACGAATCTTGACGGTGGCCTTTTCAATATACAGATTAACTTTAGCCCACGTTTTCCAGATGAACAACCCAGGGCGAAGTTCCTAACTCCTATATACCATCACAGGATAACAAGTATTTAACCCCTACTTTTGCACTCTGCCTGTACTAAATTGACATTTCTGTAGAGGATGGAATACCTTGTTATTTTCCAAAAAAGTCCGAAGAGGCCAAATCTCATATTGAAGCCATTATCCAGACTCTGGAAGAAGAGAATCCGCCTTATGACCCTCGAATGCAGGTGAACTTAGAAGCCTCCAAACTTTACTGGGGCTCAAAAGAGGATAAAAGAGAGTATAATAAAAAGCTTAGGAGGTAAGTTTCCAAGAGTTGGAGCTCCGGTAAGTCATTGAACACTGACATTTCGTTTAGAGCTGTGCAAAGGTCAATGGAATGTTAATACATTGCGAAGAATTGTTGGTCTATTTTATGGACTCGTTTAGGGACATGGCTTCTGGTTCTGCGTTCAATTCAAGCGACGATTGGCGTTTGTCATGGAGATGCTTCCTCTTTTCACGTTGTATAGTTTAATGGTGATCTCCTGGGAGTAAAATCGGGCTACGGTTACTTTCTTTCGATTGCCATCTCTATTACTATGTAAAGTGGTAGTGATATGTATTGCACATGCACATGCGCCTGCAGCCGTCACTTAAAATGAGAAATCCAATTAAGATGAGTCGAACACCGAACTGGGAAATGAAGTAAGCAGTGGATCAATAAATAGCAAGCAGCAAAATAAAGACAGAACCGAAGAACGCCCGACCGATAACACATCATAATGTAGCACCACCTGGTGTCAATGTATTTCTCTTGAACTCTAACTCGTTGATGATCTTCTCCAGGGCAGTCTGTTTCCTGGCTTTGATGATAGGATTCTGCGCCTTCTCTAGCTCCCTAAGCTGCGCCTTGTACGCCGCCTCTAGATCAGCAATTTCCTCCCGTATCTTCTGATTTTGCTGAGCGCTTTCCTGCGCATTCTCGTCCATCTCCCCTTCGCCATCCTCATCGTCTCCATCCTCATCATCCTCCTCACTCTCCTCCTCCATTGCGCTCGCCCCATTCGCTACAGCATCTTCCGCAGTTCCATTGAGCGCGGCAAGCATATCACCCTCTTCGATCTCACCGTCTGCATCTGCATCCTCACCCATCAACGCCGATTCCATCTGCATCGCCAAATCATCCTCATCCATCTCATAATCCTCTTCCCCTTCCGCATCTTCATCATTATACCCATCCCCGCCCTGCAACTCCGCCGAGGCCGCCGGCATTGCATCCTCTTCATTCGCAGCAGCCCCATCCCCGCCCGCTTGTCCCAATATATCGTACCCTCCAGTCCCATCATACGATTCCTCGCGCAGCAGTTCCTGTGCGTCAATCAGCTCGTATTTGACACTCTCGGCTTCCTGATCTGCGCTAAGGAGGCGATCAACCTCCGCCTCGACGGCTTCAATAGTGCGGTTGGAGACGCGTTTGCGGAAACGGCGTTTGCGGACGTATTGCAAGGGCGGGGTAAGGCCATGGGGGTATATGATGTCACTGGACTTGTGATATGTGTTGTGGACGGCTTCTTCGTTTGGGATACGGTCACCCACGAGGAGCATCTAAAACCCTATCAGTTTGCTTACCTACCAGCTAGAGCGTGCAGAACAGTTAAAACCAACCTGACATATATCCGCCGTCTTGAAAATGGCCTTCTTATCCAGTGTCTTTGAGCTCTCGATGATGCATGGCAAATCAACCAGCAGCGCCGAGTACAAGTTCCCATTGATGCACACCACCGCCTTGCGGTTATCTTTGAACTTGAACCACACGTTCGTATTTTGGTCGAGCTGGCGCATCTCAATCATATGGCGGAGGTACTCGCAATCTGGGCCTGGCTTCATGCGCAAGATGAATTGCTCTTCGATAGCGGGGTCTTCTTCCCTGTCGCTCGCCTCGGAGTCATAGCCTAGCCCGGGCTCGAAATGACGCTTCTTGGGCCGTACGCCATTGGCTTTCAGTTTCAGCTTCGGTGTCTTGATTGTGATAGGCGTCGAGTTTGCATTCCCGGGAATTGATGCCCCATTAGACGCCAACTCTTCTGCCTGGTTCAGTGCATCCTGATTTGTAATGATTGGCTTTAGCTTCAATGAGGGTCCTTTCACCGCCCCGGGCTTCGTGACTTTGCTTGCGGAGACTCCAGTAGAAATTCTAGACTTCGACGCGCTGCTGGGGGTCTTATTCAGATTCTTGAACCGGATTTTTGGCACCACTGGGGTCGCGGGGGTCGTTGCTTCCCCTCCGCCGGCGCTGGCGGGGGCAGGGGATGCGGCGCTGGCTGCGGTCCTGCTTCCTCCTCCTCCACCGCCGCCGCTGCCGCCACTATTACCGGATGCGTCGTTTTTGTTCTGATTCTGTAGACTGCTGGTATTGATTTTCAGTCTAATCATTATCTAAGCGGTGTTTAGTGTATGGCGACTAGATGCCCGGGACCTTCGTTGGCTATTGGGTTGGGAAGGTTGACAGCAGCCCACTTGATGAATGTACGGCGATGGTTGTGGATAGCTTTGCATATTATTAAGCTTTACTGTAGCGCTCAGAAAAACTCCAAGGCATAGATATGCCAAGGTGGAGAAATCGTCACGTGATGTCTCCCTTTCAGAGTCCTATGCAAGAGCAGGCAGTAAAAGTGGTATCCGATTTCTTATTATCATCTCCCTTCTAATTACAGATCATTGGGTTATGTCTCTCCAAGCAATCCTACGAAGTTCAAAAGCCAAATGCTAAGTTCCGCTATTGTGAGCTATTTTCCGTTCCATATCATTTCCTTCCACAATCATCGCCAGTGATTACCTGCCAAATCTCATCTCGGCTTTCGCATATTTATACATTGCTCGCAGGAAGATTTGGTAGCGGACGCCTTCGTTGTCCCGGACGTAACTGTGGGAATTGGCATGACATTGGTCAATATCTGACCTCGAGATGGGTGAGTGAATACGGATGGAGTTGTGAGAACTTACAACATCTCAGTCAGCCGTATTTGCCATGGCGGGTATCCCTTCAGATTTACTGAAGGGTTGAAGATGATAAGAAGATCTGGCTCCGTCATGAGAGTGCCTGTATGAGTACAATTGGAGTTAGTAAACGCTACAATTTAAATGGGCATGGGATTACAATTCAGCTGCCAATCGGAGCGTTTAGCCATACCTGATATTTCTGCATCAATAAGATCCTGCGTAACATCGCCGACACTAATTTTTCCCCTCTGTGCCATCTCACAGAGCGTTCGTGTTAGGTCTACCAACGACTCACGCCCGTCTTCCTCCGAGATGAACAATATCTCCAAATCTAGTAATTTTGTCAACGGCGCCAATGCGAAGGGACAGTAGTAAGTAATACCTGCGTCCTCCAACTCTGCACTATCGGCTGGAGTATCGCCATTTGTGAATGCGGGGGAATGAGGTGCCCGGACTCGGAGAGTCGGTCTTTCTTTGCCAAAATATGCATGGAGACGTTGGGCTATTGCACGGTGAGAAGTGGTGATGTATCCTTTGAGCACACCTTTCTCACTCAATAGTGTTAACCCATGCATTTTCATGGTAGTCTCTCCTGACTTCCAGCTATCCAGGAATACCCACCAGTTTGCTCATAGACCGACAGCATTGGAATCCCAGCACTTGCACACCAGCACGCAATTTCCGCAACATCATCGATCAATGTATCCAACCCACTCACACGATCATTTTTATCGTAGTCTAGTATTATCGACAAATGATTTGGCAACCTCCCTAATCCCCTCACATCCTTCTGAATAAGTTGCGGTGTCCGATGATGGTAGTACAGCATAGAATACACCCTGCTGACAATAAGATTGTAGACATATCGTATGCGGTGATAAATCGTATAGATGAGATGTATTATCGCAAGAATCAAACGGTAAAATCGGGTAACAATGAAATTTTTAATTGGGTGCGAACGTTCCACAGGTGAAGCTGGTGGAAGATAGGGCTGGATTAGGCGCTCTCGCTCAAGAGCATCGATGTCTTTCTGATTGGTCTGCAGAGGCCGAAGACCGGGAGCCATTTTGGATCTCAACGACCGTGATGATGGTGGTACGGGCTGCACACCAGTGGCAGTTGCCATATTTATTTTGTGGAGGTGAAGAGATGGAGGTTTCCTGTTGTGAAATCGGGTACTTGGATTCAATATAGCGGTTGTATAGTATCACCACAAATTAGAAACGGCGAGTGACTGCAGCTTCATGTGTATAAAATGGAGGAGTATTTGATCCTATGAATTTGACATCTCTGTCAAAAACAGGATAGATGTGTTATTATGGTGGAAAGGATGTTCAAGATCTGACGGGTAGGTTGTGTGTGGGTGGGGGAGGGGATTTTTGGGTCTCGTCGCGGACACCGCCGGTTCAACTACAGTAGATGCAGGTGACGCAAGTGGAAGAGCACAGGCTGATCAGGAGGAAGCAGGGGTGGTGAAAAAGTGTTGAGATTCGCAAAAAGCAAAACTTAGCAAAAAGCAAAAGCACTATGCAGCTGTACGGTACAGCCGTGCAGATGCGAGGTGGATATGATATCAGGCGGAGAGTGAGCGAGGGTTCGATGTGTTCTCCTGCGGCATCGCTATCGCTACACGGCACGACGTACTAGGCGTTACAGTACAGTACTTGCAGCAGCGTTATGAACGCCCGTGCAGGCATCCGAGCATATGATAGAGCACGCATCAGCTCGAGCACCAGCCGGGCCGACCCCCGGCGGCGCCGCCTTTGGTTATCCTTTTGGGACGAAGTGCCACGAGAGCCAATTAATTATGCATTTTTGCCACAGGAGAGTTCGCCCGCGACTTGACCGCTGCGCTGCAAGGGAATGGAGCGGACAGGAGCGTATCATATTGAGGCTGTTCTCGTGCAGGCATTGCTCCTCTGCCAAGTCTCCCCGACGCGAGCCAGGTAACAATTGCCTTGTCTACGAGTATGCATACTGCGACCCCGACGGGCAAGGGTCCAGGCCCCGCACCCCTGACCCGTTACCCTGAGCAGCAACGTGCCGCTGGCCCAGCCTGCGGTCTATCATAGACCCTCCCGCCCCCCCCCCCCAACCTCCCCCATAAAAACAAACCCCGTCCCACACTTGTAAACAATGTACGATGCCACCACGAACACCAATTTCGCCCACAACGCTGCGCAACCATTCAGCCCGCTGCATTTTTCTTCCGCGACTCCAGTGCGCTATACATACGTTACATACGCTTCCCCGAAACCCTCAGCGGCGCCCAAAACATTCAGCATTATGGCCGCCGTCGTCACCAGCTGCTGGTCACGCGGGTGCCAGCGCACCGCCGCCTAGCAACGCCCGCCGCCTCGCAGTCCCCAGCCCCAGCGTTAAGACCGCAAATAGCAGTTCTTACAATAGCGGCTCCGCCGGCCACAGGCTGTCGGCGGAGGAGATACTGTCGCTGTACTGCACGACACAGTTCCCAATGGAGGCGCTTCTGTCGGCATATAACGCCAAGGCGATCCCGTTCAGGCCGCTGAAGGCGCTGAATATTGTGCGGAGGCACGCGGAGTTGCGGGGTAACGTTTTTGCGGGGGCGAAGCCTGTAAGAGAGCATGGGAAGAAGATTTGCGAAGGTTCGTAGCTTGGGAAATTGAGGGATACCGGTTGGGAGAACTGGAAATTGTCTATTTGTTTGCGTGGAATGTATACGTTTCATACCAGATTTGGAAACAAAATTTACGCTCTCTCTTCAATGATTATACGCTCCTATTATTTAACTTCTTTGACTTGTTATTGATATGTACTAACCCGTGCATCCCCTCCACTCTAACAGAGTTCCAAATTCCCCCCAGCTCTCTTTGCTTTCTCGGGTACATTCTCCTTAAATCCACCTCTACTACCTCCCTCTTCCATCCCCACGGCCTCTGGCTCCTCGAACTCGCCTCGCTCCTCGAAGACCCCAACGCAACAATCTACCTCTACCACCGTTACGCCAAGTCGCACCTCCCCTTTGGCGCATCTGCCGCCAAACAGCTAGCGAGGGAAAATACGATTCGGTATTATCTTTCTAGAATTGAGAGTATGGCGAGGATAACAGGGCATCCTGACACTGTTTACGTGTGGGCTCGGCATCTATGTGCGCATAAACGGACGAGGAAGGAAGGAATGCGGTGGATGCGTAAAGCCGGCGAACTTGGGGCTGGAGAAGCGTGGGTAAGATTAGGGGCAATGATACTGGAGGATGCAAGGAGGGAGCAGCATGTAGGGAGAAAGAGAAAGATGGTGAAAGAGGCGGAAGAGTTGTTTGAGAGAGGAGTGGAGGCGGATATCCCGGAGGCGTACTTGGAGTTGGCGTTGTTGAGGTCGCCATTTAGAGAGGAGAAGGTGGAGTGGGAGATAGGGTGGAGGAAGGGGTGGAGGGTGCAGATGGAGGAGATCGGGGGTGGGAGTGTGGGAGAGGAGAATGAGGATCAGCCGGAGAGGGAACAAAGGTGGAGGGTGGAGGTGAGGGAGCTGTTGAGGGGTGGGGGCGGGGGTGGGAAAATAGAGGAGGAAGGTTATGATAGTACATCACCGGAATCCAAATCACAACTACCTTCGAAGTCCCTAACACATGTTTCCTCCACGTCCTCCTCCCTGGCTCCTACAAATTCCGAATTCTCCACCTCCTACAGCCCTCTCCATATCCTTTCCCGCTTCCATGGCTCTTTTCTCCCCCCGTCCCGCCCTGAGTCCCCCCACCAGAACGACGAGACCGAGCTGAGTACGTACCTCCGCCACCTCACCATCGCCGCCATCAGCGGCAACCCGCGCGCCGCCTACCACCTCTCAAAGTTCCACTTACGCCCGCCCAGCCCCGCTCACCCCGCGCTATGTCCGGACTTCGCCCTCGCAAAAGAATGGATGATGGTGGCGGCCCACGCGGGGTACGTGCCGGCGATGTACGGGTTCGCGGAGCTGCTAAAGCACGAGGGGAGGGGGAGTTCAAAGCTGGCAGAGGAGTGGGTGGACGCGGCGAGATATAGGGAATTGGTGGAGGAGCGGGGGGGGGGGGGAGGGTAGGATAGTGGGGCAGAGAAAGTGGAACTGAATCAGGAGGGACGTGACTTGTGCTTTGGGTTTAATGGGTTGGAACGGGTGGGTTTTGAGATTGAATGAACATTACCAAGGATCTTAGTTATCAAGTTCGCGAGACTCCAGAGCTTGTCTCTGTCTGGTTGCGGTTGGCGCAGATTCTTTACAGGGTACCTGAACTTATGTACATCCATGAGTACCTGGTTCATTGAAACGAACAAAACATAACGCCAGGCCCCTGCTACCTAATGTTTCGTTTTTCTAAGTAGTAACTTGTAGGTGGCAGTATACGAGTTCAAGCAAGCGTAGATTGCCATGTAGGGTTACTATAATTGACACACAAACGTTCAGCTTCCATGCATAACGTTGGAAAACATTTGACTGCAAAGACTGCAAACAACAACCATCGCGCCCCTTCCCCTTAGTCATCTCCACGATTTAAGTATCGAGTACGTTATCGACAAAAAAAAAACCAATCCTGTGGTATGCTTCTGAGAATTTTTTTTTTTTTCCCTTTCTGGTTCTTATCTTTGCAAAAGGTACCTACTTCTCGCTGTGATTATCTACAAAGGACGGTAAAATAATCAATGCAAAAGTTGCAGTCGCGTGTTCCCAGGGTGGCTCGAGACACAAACACATACAAAAAAAAAAAAAAAAAAAAAAAAAAAAAAAAAAAAAAAAAAAAAATTCCACGCATGTTTCCACATGTGGATGTGACGAGAATTAACAGAAAATACTTACAAACTGCAAAATCCGATCAAACAGGAACCTCGCAGCCAGAACCAACATGCGTATGTATATATCAGCTACCTGCTTAAAGTAGCCAACCCCACCTTCTTCATCAGCACTCGCGTGCGGATGAATAGCGGTATTCGGATTCAGAAAATCCGACCATCTCTATGCTATTGCACTTGCAGTATTCAGGACTCGGCACGCATGAATCTGAGTGGATTCTCAGAGTCAAAATCGGTTTCCATTTTCAAACTACAGTCCGATCTTCACGAGACGGTACTCAGATCTCAGTCCAGATAAACCGCCGGATTTCATTTTGTATGGAGATAGTCTAATCTGAAGACCGCTAATAAAGGCTTAATGAGATTTGACAAAATATACAGGTAAAATATCTGGCATGAAATATTTCACAGAAACATACTGATTTCATGAAACAGTATGAGAATGAAACAAACAAACCTCATCAACTCCTCGATCAGGTAAATAGAACAAAACATCCCATTCGAAACAAAAAGATGGATCCCACCGAAGGCAAAACAGTAACAAAATACCAAGTGGATTATGAGAAAATAAAATAAAATAAAATATAACCACAGCGCAAAAACCCCAAACCCCAAAGCAAAATAAACAAAATAAAACAAAACAAAACCAAGACGGAAACCGGGTTCTTTTAAAACTTTTTTTTAAAGCTGCCGCTCCAATGGCCCCTCCAATCCCAGATCTGCCACCAATGTCTTACCCTCAATTACGATCTTTCAAATGGCGCTAAAACGAAGTATGTAATCCACTCCCTATGAAACCAGCAATATGCAAAATTCCAAATGCAGATAACCAATTGCAATACTACGCACATCAATATCATTTGAGAAGATTGCAGCTCAAAGACAATCCAATGCCGTCATCGCTTGAAGTTTGCATTCTTCTCTATCACCTTCCGGCACGGCCGACAATATGTATAGTCCCCCACCTCAACACCACACTTCCCACATACGTTCTCGTCGCAGCGTGCACAGACCCGCGTGCAGATCCCGCACGTCGGTTTATCGCACTGCTCGCAATTGGATATCGCCGACGCCGAAAATGTTGCGAGTTGGAGACGGGAACATATGTGGCACCGCTGGGACGCTGTTGGGGTTATTCTGTTTGGAAGCGTTGTGTGGGTGATTTCAGGAGACAGATGCATCTCTTGGGAATTCTTGTACGGCGATGGGGAGCGGGAGCGGGAGATTGCTGAGGCTGCGGCTGCGGCGGCGAACGGCGAGCTCGTAGGCGAGGCGGGTTTTGGTCGCTTGTATCTGGGCGAGCTTCGGTTCGTGCTGGAGGGAGGCGCCGTCGCTCCGCGTGAAGACTGTTTTAGCTTGATGGCGGCAGTGGCGGAGGAAGGGAACTTGAAGGATGGTGTGAAGTGATGGTGGTGGGTATGGCTGTGGTGTCGGACGGAAGGTATAGTGGTATTTACTGGAGTGTCGTCTAGCCATTCGTCTACTGCTCCTACTCCTCCACCACTCAACTGAGGAGTCTGATACTCATCACGGCGCCGCTTTCTTGGAGGAGAAGTGGTATTGGGCGGTAGGAGCGAAGAACTGTATTCTGGCTGCATGACCATGGTTTTATCTTTTTTTTTTTTTTTTTTTTTTTTTCCTTTCTCCCTTTTCTTTCACAAGAGGTGGAGGCACTGTAACTGTGTAAGCTTTTCTTTATGTGTTCCACCGTATTCTTTCTCCCTTCTAGAATGTCACTGCCAGTCGCGTTTTCAATAAGTTGACGAGCTTAGATGAGACAAGCTGGTTTGTACCATTTGTGAAGTGAATGCGCAGAAAAAAGAAAAAAGGCCCAAGGCCGAGACGTAAAACAGACGATAGCTTGAGGCGAGAAATGGTGAGAGGAAACAGAAAAGAGGAGAAAGGACAGAAGCGGAGGGAGATTGAATTCTAGAAATTTAAGTTCCAGCTCCGCCAGCCTCTGGGCCTTCCCTACCAGGCACAATTGGACCACTAGGCAATTGTGAGGCTGCTTCTGCTTGCGCGTGCTAGCAGCAGCTAGGAAAGGTTTGGGTATTTCGCCTGAGGATCACAGGAATAAGCAGGCTTGGTGAAGCGGACGGGGCTCATTAAGTAAGGGAACCTCCGGATATTGCTACGGAGGGTGCTTGGCCTGCTGAGGAGGGCCCTGGGTGACGGCTGTGAGAGGAAGGAGAAGAGGGAAGGAGAGCCCGGCAAATGTAGTCAGCAGGACCACGGCTACCCAATGGCACGGAAGGGCACAACACAGAACCTGCGTCTCGCTGCTCCCCCGCTCCCTCTCTGCTCCCTCTCTGCTCCCTCTCTCTCCTCTCCTTCTCTCCGTCCACTCCGTCCACTCTGCCCTCCCTCTCCCTCTCCCTCTCCCTCTCCTTGATCTCGCTTGCCCAATTGGCCGCAGCCAGCGCGCCCTCACTCTCGTTCGTCTCGTCTGCCTACATACGCACTTACAATTGCTCTAGGTATGAGCGCCAGGCTGCGCCTTCGAATTGTTTGCAGCAAACACGACGAGAGGAATACCGTGCACACACTTTATTAGCCAGAATATTCATGTCCACTATTGTAGTTGCTTCACAGGTACTGCACTAGGCTCAGGAAGGGCTGCCAGGAAGCGGTACCACTAAGCCACAATAGGCCTAGTCTGCTGCGACAGCCTTGCTGGCCCAGCACGCGTCTGCGGAACTTGACAGCTTTCCCTACTCGACAACTAGGAGAGAGGCACTGCACCTGCTCCTGCGTCCGCTGCGGGTGTCTCATCTCGAGGACTCAAACTCGTGCAAATTCGACCGCAAGCCAGAGCGGAGAACGGCAGAGCAAGACCACATTGCACCAGCACAAGGAGAGGATTTGCAACACCCCCTCCAATTGACAGACACCACCGGAGTAGCTTGCATCATTCAGGGCCCACTTCCAGCTGAAATCAATCAGTTCCTTCAATATACCGCCTTACATGCGGTGCGCAAAATATAAATAAATTGCCATTCCACACACGTACATCCGCAATGGCAATGGCATCCGCATCCTCGCCCTCATCTTCATCAGCATTAGCTGCGACCGCCGACCACGCTCGACCGACGACCCCCGTTCCTGCTGCAAAGAAGTCCTCACTAGCGTCGCCGTCAAAGGCGAAGTCGAAAAAGAAGCCGAATCGCTCGGTTTCGTTCGCCCTCCCCGCACTGCCATTCCCGCTTGCATCGTTTCTGCATCCACTGCGGTCTGCATCGTCGCAATGGCTTGTAGTGCCAGTGTTACTGATGGTTGCGTTTCTGTTTCGGTGGGCGGTCGGGTTAGGCCCGTACTCAGGTGCGCAACTTGAAACGACGAGATGGATCCAAGCAGGCAAGAGGCGTGCATCCACTGACATGCAGAACTCGATATGTACTAGGAATGGCTTCACCCCCAATGCATGGAGACTTTGAGGCTCAAAGGCACTGGATGGAAATCACCGCACACCTACCTCCTAAAGAATGGTATTGGCACGATCTCCAATGGTGGGGCCTTGACTATCCCCCACTGACCGCGTATCACAGCTGGCTCTTGGGGAAAATGTATGTCTCTCTCCTCACCTCCCACCATTCACCATCTTACACTCACTAACATCTTCTCCAGCGGCTCCGTAATCAACCCCGCATGGTTCGAACTTTACAAGTCTCGGACTCTCGACGACTACAACCTCAAAGTCTACATGCGTGCGACAGTCGTCTTCTCCGAATACTTCACCTATATCCCCGGCGTCATCATATACGTCCGTGAATCCGGCAAGCGCTCTGAAATGAGCAAATACGACCAAGCCATCGCGCTAGCTGCCATCCTACTACAGCCTGCCCTCATGCTTATCGACCACGGGCACTTTCAGTACAACGGCGTCATGCTCGGGTTCACTCTCCTCGCCCTCTGCTCCTTTCTCAAGGACCGCTTACTATGGGGCTCATTCTTCTTCGTCCTCTCCCTCTCGTTCAAGCAAATGGGCCTGTACTATTCCCCCGCAATCTTTGCATACCTGCTTGGCCTCTGCGTCTTTCCGCGCATCAACATCCTTCAGCTCCTCCTCATCGGCATCACCGTCATCGCAACCTTCACCATCATCTTCGCACCGCTTCTCCTTTCTGGGGGTGTTTCACAAATCTCGCAATGCCTATTCCGCGTATTTCCCTTTGCCCGCGGGCTTTGGGAAGATAAAGTCGCCAACTTTTGGTGCGCGCTCAATATTGCAGTCAAATTCCGCGAGATCTTTGCTCCTGCGACACTCCAGCGCGTGAGTCTGCTCGCAACTTTAGCCGCAATCCTCCCACCGTGCTCCATTCTCTTCCTGTATCCCAAGAAACACCTCTTGCCGCTCGGCCTCTCCGCGTGTGCTTGGGGTTTCTTTTTGTTCTCGTTCCAGGTGCACGAGAAGTCTGTCCTGCTTCCACTCATGCCAGCAACCTTGCTTCTTGCGGGCGGGCTAGACCGAGACACAATTTCATGGGTCACCTGGGTCAACACCGTCTCCATGTTCAGCATGTGGCCGCTCCTCAAGCGCGACGGGCTCGCACTTCAGTACACCGTCATGACGGCCTTCTGGGCGTGGTTAATGGGCGGCAAGTACCGTTTTCCGACCAACCCGATATCAAAGCTCATCCATGTCGGTACCTATGCCGGAATTGGAATCTTGCATGTCGCGGAATTGCTGGTACCCAAAGAGAGGTTGAGCAGGTACCCTGATATCTGGGTTGTTGGGAATGTGGTGCTGTGTTTTGGCGCGTTTGCGTTGATGTATTTGTGGACGATGACACGGTTGTGGAAGGAGAGGACGAGGCTGACAGGGAAGAGGAAGAGGGAGTAGAAAGTGGGTAGTAACATGAGGATGCTCAAGTGACGGAGGACTAGTCTCGTGACTACCGGAGTGTGTAAGAATATTGTTTCCGGGATGGTATGAAAATGAGCTTGATATGCTTGATTTGGGATATATTACATGGAAATCAAGGTATTTGACAATTAGGGTAATAATAATCACGCTTGGGTTCAGGAGATGCCTGTATATACTTTCACATTATTAGCCCCACTTTAAGGGCCTCTTAGAAATACTGTACATATTTTTTTATGATTCAATATGGGTATTTCAACGAAGTGTGCGAGGAAGTCCCAACAAAATGAACATGTGGCGAATAGGCCACTCCTTATCATATACTGGTACTATTCTGATCCGAAAATTCGTTCAAAAAGGCCCACTCGTCTACAATTCTGCCGAAGTCGCAATCACTCCATGAGGGTGAAAAGTCCAGAAATTTTTGCAGTGTGCACTCGGATTCTGCAAAATTCATGGTAAGTCGAACTCCAAGCCCAGTACATTGTGTGCTCTTAATTCATTTTGGACCAGATTAAAAGGTCACCTACCTTCTGTTCTAATGGGAGGATACAACGGCGGAGGCGCTACATATATCTCAACCTCGGCCGTGGCCGGAGCTGCAGGTTCTCCAACTTCCCCAGTCGGACTTGCCGGGGCCCCTGCCGTGCTTGGTCGTAGTGGGGATAATATCTTCTTGAGCATGTGCCTTCTACTGCTGGCGAATAGCCGAAGATAGTCCCGACCCTTGATCAGCTTGTACCTTCGGGGATTGCGCGAAATGGTTTCTTGTATTGCCTCAACAACCTCGACAGGCCATGAGGGCCACGGGGAGGGGCCGTTGAGAGTGGGGAGGAAGTAATCTCGAAACGAGAGAGGGAAGGGAGTGAGTTGAGTATCAAAGTCGTAAACTGAGGTAAGCTTTGTAATTGGAGAAGTGTGAAGTAGAATAACATGGTAGTCCTGCAGCCGCAAGCAATCGTATGTTGGTGTCAGCTAGAGCCGGATTTGCCTTGAGAGGGTACGACGTATGTCCACGGAAAATACGTACCCAGCAAACGGGGAGGTTCCCCTGCGCAATGCGCTGATAGAATAGCGGAACACACTCTTTTCAAAAGTGCATGCGTCAGCCTCACGGAGCAGCTATGTAGCTCAACAGACTGCAGAGGGTTGCCGTACTTTGGGTATTCGATATAAAGACTACGGTGTACTGGTCAAGCTGTGATGGATCAACGTAGTCTCTCAGGATGAGATAGATGTTCTCTTCACAGTAGCTGTTTGAACGAGCTTCATGTCAGAGGCAACTTCCACACGTGACTTGCAGGCAAAACAGTGGGGGGGGGGAGGGGAGGGTGTGTGTGTGTGCGTGGGAAGGCGGGGAAGGGGGGGGAGGGGGGGGGGAGGGGGGGGGTGCTATCATTAATTGGCTTACCTTGCTGTGTAGGTGAGAGACTCTCTGACGATTGGCCTTGCAGAAGGGGCCACACCAGGTATCAGTGAGACAGGATGAGAGTGCTGCTCAGGCGCCATTATGAGCTACCAAAATGTAAAGGGTGCTATCATACGTCTTCTCTCAATCAAGTGGAGGAAGGATGCTTCATGGTTGAGCGAAGGAAGGCTGGGGGGGGGGGGGGGGGGGGGGGGAGATGGGGTGGGGAGGTGGGGGGTGGGGGGGAGAGAAGGGCCTGGGATGGCGCTTGATCGGAGCGGACGAGGTGCGGGTGGAGGGGGGGAGGGGGGGGGGATGGCACAGATCTGTGAGGGGAGCTGCGGTGGCGCTCAGGGGCGCGAGCGAGGGCCTGATACATACTTGCACTTGTACCTGCAAGTATGTACCGCGATGTACGGGGACGGGCACTCGATGCTTGCGCCCAAGCGGCTCTGCTGGATCTGCTGGAGAGAGCGCGCTGCTTGATTGACCTGCGCGCCGACTGCACAGCACGAGCATGTGGAGTGCTCCGCCGACGAGCAGCTGCATAGCACATATTGTGCCCCCGAAACGCGATGCAGCATCGGCCGCCCATTGCCCATGCATGCGTCCTCCCCGGCCTCCAGCCCGTCCCCGTCCCCGTCCCCGTCCCCGTCCCCGTCCCCGTCCCCGTCCCCGTCCCCTTCCCCCTCCCCCGCCCCCGCCCCCCGGCTCGACTCTGCGTCCCCCCGCCCCGCCCCGCCCCGCCCCCGCCCCACCCTCGTTCTCGCGTTCACAGTGCCCTGCCGCTGCTGGATGCTGCTGCCGTGCACGACCACCCTCCCCCCCGCCCCCCCAGTGTCGGCCTGTGCTGGTTCCTGACCGTAGATCACCCACCATCCCAGCACACGCCTTTCCGAGACCACACTAACCAGCTGCACCACCTAGAGTGCTTGCACTTCGCATGGAATCCATCTGCTCTGTACTAGTATGGCCGTTCTGTCCTAACACGCCAGAGCGAGCGCTCTCGGTTCTTTCCCCAGCGTTAACGGCGACTGCTGCGGCCTGCTGCCCGGCCCCGTCCCGTTCCATACACGTTTGGCCACATGGGAAACAGTCCACCCAGGCCCAATCACACGTCAACAGACTTCTGCTCACTGGCACACAAAGGAAGGGTTTCAGCGAAAGGAGGGAAAAAAATAAATAAATAAATAAATAAATAAATAAATAAAAAATAACGAAATCAAAGGCGATTTACATAAACGGCGATAGCCGAGTACCAGGCTGCACTTTGCCTGCAACAGAAAGACCTACTTGGACTTGAAGGAGTCGGTATCATCCCAGCGTCTCGCTAGAGAATTAACCAACTAAGCAAAGTAGCACTCAGATCGGGGAAAAAAAAAAAAAAAAAAAAGACCCCCTCCCCCCCCCCCCCCCTTCAAGTGAGCCGTCACTGGAATCCAGCAGCAGCAGCATCCAGTGTCAATATTGTCCGGTTTCATTTCCCCCTCATATTAACCGTGCAAAAAGGCCTCTCGGCACTCGCCCTCTCATATCATTACGGCCCTGCATCCCCAACATTTGATATTGCTTCCAGCTTCAATAGGAAAAAGTCTTCACCAACATATTCACATTGCCAAAGGAGGTAATCTTGAAAAAGTGTTTGCTCTCTGCACTTGTGTGCGCTGCTGAAACTCAAAGCAACGTTTCAAGATGGGCAAAGGAGCTTCAAGCCGCAAGAGCCGCAACAAAAGTGTTCTAAACGTGGCTTCACCGCCGCCTGCCCCACCGCAACAGGCACCGGCCGCAACAACGGACGACATCACAGTCACTGAACGCTCAATCTCTCCAGCAACTACTAGCCAGATCAATGCCCGGCCTCACCTCGAAGCAGTTGCTGCCAATGGGCTTCCCAAGCCGGCCTTTGGGATTTCGGCACTTGCTCAGACGACCATACCAATGTGGGTGCAAACATTTGTCATGATCAGTCTGATCTTCGGAGGTTGTTGTTCCAATGTGAGAAATTTCTTGCCAAACGGTATGGCTTTGGGTTCTGAAGCTGGGGCGTTGTGCTGATTCTGTGATTCCGACATGCAGGTGTTTGCTCTGGAGGCTATCGTGAAGTGAGCTGAACCTTTATCTGTTGTGTTACAAGTTGAGTTTTCAGTGCTGACGGTCGTTAGAGAAGAGCCTCAAAGCGGTACGTCGGACAGGAGTTGAACTAGACAAGCTCGAGCCTAATACAACAGCACAGGTCATCTCATTACTTTTGCACAATTCCTCCTGGTGGCAGCTGAAGGGTTCTATTATCATTTCGATCGCACATCACCAACCCTCTTGAAACCGAACCAGATCCCGATAATCCGTTGGCTTGGTCAGATTGTGTTGTTCTTTAGTGTCTCTGTTCTGAACAACTATGCCTTTGGTTTCAACATCTCCGTGCCAGTCCATATCATCCTACGAAGTGGCGGGAGTATGACAACCATGCTTATTGGGTGCCTTTTCGGAAAGAGGTTGGAGCGTTCCACATATGTACACAGTGATAAGTGCTAACAGTGTATATAGATATAGCAGATTGCAAGTTTTCTCTGTCTTGATACTGTCTATCGGGATAGTCATATCTGCTCTCGGAGACGCCAAGTCAAAGGTAGGCCATTTTGTTCACCGGATGATTTGTGAATAGTCACTTACATACCGCAGAACGGTACCGAATCTTCTGGGACTCAATTTGTAGCAGGTTTAAGCATATTGTTCATTGCCCAAGTGCTTTCGGCATTCATGGGTCTGTACGTGGAAGCCACCTATGCCAAATACGGCTCCAATTGGCGTGAAGGGCTGTTCTATACTGTATACTGCTACTATCTTACGTATCTTTGAACAGATGACTAACTTGCATGCTAGCACGCTCTTGCTCTCTTCCTCTTCCTCCCCTTTTCCAAAGGCATTAGCTCCCAATTTAACGCTCTCCTCAACTCCCCTCCTCTCCCAATCAAAGAATGGGCCTCCTACGCCTCGCTCCCGCTACCCCTCTTCATCTCCGGCATCCGAATTCCCCGCCAGCTCTTTTACCTCGTTCTAAACTCCCTTACCCAATACCTCTGCATCCGTGGTGTCAACATTCTCGGCTCAGTCTCCTCCGCGCTAACCGTAACTATTGTTCTCAACATTCGAAAACTCGTGAGTCTGTTATTGAGCATTTGGCTGTTTGGTAACGAGCTACATGTGCAAGTCTTACTTGGCGCTACAGTTGTCTTCGGCGGGGGCTTCTTGTATGGGATTGAAAGCCAGAGGCAGAATAAGCTGAGGAAGATGAACACCGCGCGTGCAAAGGCCAAGAAGGCTCAGTAAGGTGATTTTTTAGCGATTGAAGAGCAAACAATTTGTTATAGATCGATGTATGCTACAATACTTTGTTTTTTGCTTTGTTATGTTTGGTGGATTTGAGGTTCCGTTGTGAGGAGCCACAAAGAGTGGAGGAGGGAAGAAAGTGGGAGGCGTCAATCGAAGAAATCGAGGGTTTTTGTGCTCGCAAGCGTTTGAAATCATCAATTCTGAATCTTGCATTATTCATACTATCGCGGCACATACCCAAGAGCCGCCAAATCACACCCAAGCGGCTTTCTCGTCACCATGGATCTTCAAGTAAAATAGCTCACGAATTTCATAAATTATATTTATAAAAGAATTATATATCTGTACCTCTTCCTGTTTCATAAGAACCTTTTACAAAACTTATAAGCGGTCTGCTTATGTAGCAACTCAATGGGGCCAATTTCAAAGGTTCCAAGCCTACATGTACGCGCACGTGATTTAAGAATGGTCAGGGACAAAAAAAGCACCAATTCAGGGTAACACTACTAACCCGATAATCTCGTTACAATCGTAATCTAGGCTCCTCTATTCTAGATGATGCGGCAGAAAAGCTCAACTAAAGATGTAACCAGCATGAGACTGGGTCCCTTCAAAACATGAAGATGCCACCCAAGTAAATGATAAAGGCCGTGTTATTGAGATGGAAGAGGAACTATTAGTAGAGAAAATTTTTTTTTACTATGTACACTTTTTTTCCTTTCTTTCCTTTTTTGCCCTGCATGCTCAATGATTATCATCATCTCGTCAACTTATAGCCACTCCTCAACTTTCTATGCAATTGGGAAGTTAGTGGTAACAGCTGCCCGTGGGCTTTGGGTGAGGCACAGCCGCTTCACCGCAGGTAGCGGTTCCGAGACTAGGAAAATTGGGATTCGGCACTCGTCTTCACAATTTGGACTATGGATACGCATGTCTTGTTCTTCCAACGCGCAAGTGTCTGCACTCCCTTCCTTCTATAATATTCATGAAACAACCAGAGTACCGCGCTGCTGAGGAGAATGGGAAGGTTGTCTGGCAGCCGGAGTGGGCGCAACGAGCTCTCCAGCGCAGGATGACAGTGACGGTTGGGCGGAGGTGAATGACCCTGCCTTGGTAAATGAATTGAGCGGGAGAAGAGGGCTCTTAAAGTGGAATATCGGGGGGACTGTTTAGGAGTTTGGAAAGACTTACAGTTGCTTCATAAAAGGTATGACATCATCAGCATGATTACCGCTTTCGGGATACTCTCCATCAAATTGCCCAAGAGGTATCTAAATCTCAGGCATGGGTTGATCAGCCTTGGCTTGGTGGCAATTCATGTTAATCGAGGAGCGTGCATGTGATGTTCCGCAAACATGATAGTGAAAGTAAGGAGTACATAAAGGCACTGAGTAAATCAGCGGGGTGCCTTACCTCGTGCAACTTTAATTTGACTTTTATACCTCTCACCGTTGCAGTTCTTTCCAGGTGAGGTTAATGGGAGGGGAGTTCAGCATCTTATCACGTGCAAAGGGATGCACCCCCCAACCTCTTTTAAACCAATAGGATTCTTTGTTTGAATCCTCTTTCAATACACTCAATTTGGACCTACATTCATACTGAAACAGAGTCACGGTGAGAAGATTTTGGAGTCGAGAAAAGATCACTCAACCGGAAAACATGTTCCCCACCACATTCAAAGCAACACGTTCCCAACCCGCACCCTTTCTGTTATCATGGAATATCTGATGATGAAGGATAAAAATATTTATTTCGCCCACCATTACCACATTTCCAGCATTCCAAATTTTCCACTTGGGGACCTTTGTTCTACCTTCCCCCCTCACTCTTCTTACCTTCTCCAAATTCACAATTCAAGGTTCCCCACTCTGGCCCTTGCTCTACCGTAATCATTCTCATCCCTCACCCCGTCCCACAGAACAGAACCTCAATAAACCAAATTAAACCAAGTCACACAATAAAAAAAGTTTTTTGTTATTTCTCAAAGCCCTTGGACATTCCTCAAGGGCTAAGCAAGTAAAGTGATCCGTTTCTCACCAACTGTAGGAAAAAAAAAAAAAAAAAAAGAAAGTCAGAGAGAGGGACAGAGAGGAAGTAGAGTTAAAATAAAGGAAACTATAGAAGAAAAAAGAAAATAAAATGAGATAAAGAATAAAATAAACCATAAATCGGATATTCCTTCACCAAACGTTACATAAGGCTCTCTGCTCTGGTAATTGTACTCTTGGTATTCGTTTCGTGAGCTGGTATTGTGCGTTTGAACAGGGGAATGAGACGAGACAACAACCAAGAGTAAGACCAAATCACATTCCCACTGAGTTCCAACCTACCATCCAGTGCAAATTCTGTTGTTGAGATTTTAAGTCATCATCATCGTCATCATCGCAAGTCTTAGCATTCCATGCCCCCATTACCCCATCCTGGCCTATAATAGTCCACCCAGTAGTCATGACCCAACCCTATAAACCAATATACCAACAAAAACTGCTAGCACAAATGACTTCTGACACATCAACTTCAAAAAAAAAAGGGCGATTGTTTGTCACTTAGCACGAACGCATACACGCCCATAACGCATAAAACGAAGAGAGCATCCCGGGCAAAAAACAAAAAACATTGAAATAAGTAAATAAGCAAATAGAAAAAGATATAAAAAACCCAAGGGTTCCACTCCCAAACCCCAAATCCCAATGTAAACACATACAGGTGAATAAAACGAAGGCAATAGAAACAAGAATGATTAGACAGGAAGCCACCCCACTGCGGACATAGTCTTTACCTTCACCACTTCATCTCATGGCCTCATCCTTGGCGGCCTCTTTCTCTGCTGCACCTCCAACTTCCCATAAATCGAGTGCGCCCACGCCTTAATGGCATTCTTATCCAGCATGTCGCCCTTCGTCGTATGCTCCACCACATTCTCCAACAGCCTCTTCAACGCATCCTCTGTAATCTCCACTGTCCCTTCTTTGCGCTTATCCGGATTCAAGAACGCATTGTCGTCGGATAATAGCTGCGCTATCGTCGCGCGGTCGTTCTTATCTCTCTCCAGACAATCCTGCATTGTGCCAATGACGCTTAGCGGGACAGAGGCCCCGCCAATCCCAGTCTCGGGATACTGTATCTCGTGACGAGGATTGGGAATCGCCGCGAGTTTTTGGAATATGGTTTGGAGATTCGCGAAGGGAGGGCGGCCGTAGACCATTTGATAGAGGATGCAACCAAGGGACCAGACGTCACTGGGCGCCCCAAGTTTCATGAGCTTGTTGCCCCCGACAGATTGTACTGCACGGCCGGTCGGTGAGGCATTCACGTCCGTAAGGGCCTCGGGAGACATATAGTTGACTGTGCCGACCTGGGACTCTCGGTGCACGTTGACGGTGTCTCCGACAATTGCGTTGGCAATGCCAAAGTCAATGAGTTTCAGTCGGCCCTGAACAACGAGGAAGTTTGCGGGCTTAAGATCCGAGTGAATGATATTCAGCTCGTGCACAGCTTGTACGCAGAGGAGCATCTCGCGCCAGTAGTGCCGTGTGAAGGATATGTCAAGGATGGCGCCCTCGGCAGCGTAGTGCATCTGGATTAGTTTCGCGAGATCCGTTTCACCGCATTCCATCAACTAACATAAGGGGAATCATGTTAGGAGACAATCATTTGACATAGCGCATGGATGTGCGCATTCGTAAGATAGTCAAAGAAAACTCACCATCAACAAGCACCCTCGCTCATCGTTAATCTCGTAGTCGAACAGCCTGATAACGCGGTCCACCTTCTCCAACTTCTTCAGCAGCTCGATCTCACCCTTGTACCCCAGAATCGCAGCTTGTCCATCCTCCTCATTACTGAAAGTGACCTTCTTCATGGCAAACACCTTAAAGTTCTCCGCCATGACCTTGTACACCTTACTCGACCCACCCTTCCCAATTGCATCTAACCGCCTATACTGCCTCTTATTGATAATCACATTGCCCCTTCGCTGTTTCGACTGTTGTGTCGATTGCGCACCTGCTATGGCTGTCGCCGCATTCACAATATTCATCTTTGGCGGCGGTGGCGCCGGTCTTAACGGTGTATTCCTATCTCTATTCATTAGTGCATCCCGTCGTGCGCGGTCTCGATCCGGCGAGGGGCTCGGCGTTCTCGCAAGTGATCCCATCTTGGGCACTTTATTGATGGCAATCGGCGAAGAGGGCCTCTGCGGCTCCTCGTCGGTAGTGGTAGGCGTGATTGGATTCTTCATTTTCCCTGGAAGGATGGATGAGCGCCGATAACTAGGGGGAGACATATTCTCTTTATCCTGACCTGTAGCAGATTGCGCCTGGGATTGGCTAGCTGGCGCTGGCTCCGTAGAGCGTAGTGATACAGCCGAGCCAGACGTCGACAGGCTTGGGGCACTCCTTGAGAACCTCGCATATGACGGTCTCACGTTCTCTTGTGGTGTTGGAGAGTTGTTGATGTCGTCTCTAGGTTCTGGCGCCGATTGCAGCTCTGGCGTTGCTCTCCTCGATCGTTGTAACTCAGGGGTGGACTCACGTGATCTGGGTAAGGCGAGCTCGCGGGGCTCGACGCTCTGCTTCTCCTCCTCTTCCACCTGTGACCGTGACGCTCGCTGCAGCGGACTGCCGGCAGGAGACATGCTTCGCCGCCGGATTGAACTGTAGCTCGCTGGCTCCTGGCTTGCCTCTTCCACCCGATCCTTTTCCACTGGGTCGCTACTCTCCCGCCTGATCTGTCCGCGTCTGGGGGCGCCAGAGAGGCCGCTCATTAGTCCCTCCCCGACTTGCTCCATCGCGCCGCTGACCCCAGCTGCGACCGCACGGCACTCTCTGTAATAACGTTCGTCGTGATGCCACCCTCCTTGTACTCCGCGGGCTCTGTGTATCCATCACCAGAGGACGACGTGTAGTAGGACCCTGTGAAGGGCCTAATCGCCCTCGGCCTTGGCGCAGGCGTCACAAAGTCCCGCGCAGACTGGTACGATGGACCCTCCTCGTCCTTCGGCGAGGCAGCCTGCTCGGGCTCGTCCGAAACCGTCTTTGCAGCATATTCTGTGGTGGTGCCCCAGCTCAGCTTTTGTCTGGGCTTTGACGTGAACGGCCCCTGCTGGCGGAGCGCGGACGTAGTCGGCGGCGACGGAGGTGCCTTCGCGGACGACTTTGGCGACTCACTAAGCAGCATCCGGGCCAAGGCACTGAGCTGCGGAGCCTGTGTAACTGGCTCATCGTCGTCAGTGTCGTCTAGGTTGAGGTCTGACTTCTCGCCGTTCGAGACCGGCGTGCCGGGGAAGGATATTCGCGAGCCGGAGGAGTGGCGAGAGGAGGACCCTGAGGAGTGGTCGGTGGCCGTGCCGGAGGACGTCCCCGATGGACTCGGCAACCGGAATTTCGTGGACCGGCTGAGCGTCGACAGCGGCGACTGATATCCTCCTCCTGTCTGCCCGGGAAGTGACACCATGTCGCAATGCAGCTGCTTATCTCAGTGTGGGTGTTTCGAGACTGCGCAGTTTATCTTGTCCTTCCCGTCCTTGTTCTGGTGTTCCGTCTTAGGATATTTTATCGTCGCACCCTAATCCCTTCTCCCAATCGAAAAACACCTCGCCTTATCGTGGTGATATGCCGGTGTGCTGGACTGAATCGAGGCCTGCCTGCTGCCGCCTGTTGCGAGTTGTGGTCGGTGGTCAGGGGTAGTAATAGTGTAGCGTTGTAACCCGTGCTGGGTGATATATGTAATTTTCCTTTTTCTGTTTTACTTTTGGTTGTGCCTTTTCTCCCGGATCCTTTATCGATTGCACGGGAGAGCTAGATCAAAACAATCCGTGGTGCAGTAAAATCTGGCAGTTCCAACTGGTATATATCAAGAAACTTGGGTTGACTGTTGATGTCGGATTTCTTTCTTTCTTTCTTTTTTTTCTTATAACTTCAGCCCCACGATCTAGCAAAAACGGATATAGAGCGTGTTCGCTGAACTGAATTCCCTGAGTAGTTATTCTTGTCCCACGAAGTTGACGCTTGTTTGCAGGTGTTACGAGTCGTCGTCGGCTTGTGATGCATATAGACTTGGAATCGAGAACGGTAAGGTCGGGGCAAGCAAAACACACGCAAGAGGGAAAGAGGAGAATGTTGTTTTGAAGGGGTGGGCGATACGAAACTATATGTGGGCTGGGTTGCACTGGAAACTGGTCGCGCTAGAGCGATAAATCAAACATGTGCCCTTTGTCTGGGTGCAACTATATAATCGACTTTGTATCTGGAAGGTTTTGTTTTGGGTCGGTTTTCGTTTGCCGTCGGACCAGACGTTATGTTGTGTGATGCTTGAAGATGGAGTTGTATTCTTACAACGCTACTTTATGCCTTCAATTCAATCGAAACGGCCTTTCAATTGGAGGACAGTTGGCAATCGATATCCGGCGATATCCTGGGAATGGGGTTGAGGGGGGAGGAAAGGAAACGGGGAGGGAAAGAAGGTGGGGAGATGGAGAGAAGACAACAACAAATACAAGCTAAGTAACTGCCCAAGCATCGGCCTAGCATGCAACGTCCCGGCCAGCAAGATGCGCTTAGCACCAACTTTCTAGCCAAAGTTGTAGCATTCAACTCACATTTAGATGGGGGGACTTGTTTTGACTGGGCTGCGATAGAGCGGCGGGTCATCGCCCCGTTGCCTGGCCAACAGCGGTGCACTGTGATGCAACCAGTCGAGGTCTTGGCGGATAAATACCAACATGCAACACACCCCTCCCCCGCATTACTCGGGTGCTTGGGTATGATATGGCATGGCATGTTCAAGAGGAAAGCGCCAACTTAGTGCATAACACTACTATCATAGAATACCAAACCTTCCTCAAGAGCCTAAAATTTCTCTCGTCATGATTTTTCATTTTCTCGTCAGGGCTCTTCTGTACCATCGACATTACTAGCAAGGGTATAATCCACCGGCGTTCTGCAGAACCAGCCGGCTCCTCTGTTCCACTTAAACACGCCATACCCAAGTATCACACTGGCTTTGATCTTTTGGCTTGATATTGTATGATAGCGCCACTGTGCCGCAAGCCTATCCCCATATCTACGTACTGCGCTGAAGAGTCAGGATCAAGAACGCGACCGTATCAATGCTCACTTCACTGCCCCCCGCCGAGATTCGCCCAGATGTGCTTTTACATTTGCATGCACCGAATCAACTTGGCATGCTGGATGCAGCAAGCCCCCACGTAATTGCCCATGCGTAGCAAGCTTTGTCCATGAGTGCTGGACTTGAACAGCGGACTTTGGTCCACGCCGTTGCTACTATCTATCTGCCCTTCTTTCCTTTGAGATCTTGTCGATAACCCCAGCGCTTAACAACATCCCAAGCCTTTCCTGGAAGTTCCGCCACTTCTGATTGAAAAATTATATCATAAAAGTCCTCTAATCATACCTTTTTTTCAAACTATTCCCAGAATTTTTCTTGTACAATTTCAGTGCTCCTGTTCCCCCAAACATACCGCAGATCCACAGATGGCAAGTCGCTTTGCTAACAATCAAGCTTCACATTAGGATTTTATTTATCTACATTAATTAGCTACTTTTTAATGCTTCCCCTTTTGGTGTACTATAGCTATACATATAGATATATATCTGCCTTGACGTAACTATATAAACGTTTTCTGCACAACTTATACCAATGGCTGGAAACGGCAGAACCTTATCTACCAATACTTCATCACCACCATCAACACCCAAAAGGCCAACAAAGCCCGTATCTGCAGAGCTCACTCGCACAAACAGGCTATACGGGGTATATGACGCTAATAAAGGATGGCTCTGTAAGTGAGGTGCTCATGACTCTGCGCAATTGAATCAACAACCCTTTGCAACATTTGTAGGTCTAACTGCATTTCTTGCGGCGTCATCCACTGTTTTAGGTAATTGTGCTCCAACACGGTTCGTTTCCAGTCATAAATTTGTCTTGTTTTATTTGGCAGAGATAGACTTGGCGCTTGTCATAAGTGAACGACATTGGCCTCGAGCATCACAATAATATGCGACCACGAGTTTTGTATTGCGTTCTAATGGTTCATCCTAGGCTCCGAGCTCGATTGCAAAGATGTCAACGAGGTGAACATACAGGGCGTTGGTGTAAGTCCCCGCACTGACAGAGTACCTCTCCAAGACCCAAACATATTGCAATCCTACCTGGCCCACCACGCATTATCATTTCCTGATGGTGGGTTCGGATATCTCATTTATAAGAGGCGAGCCGACTTCTCTCACAGATCCCAGCAAATTTGTAATTTTATTTCAAGAAAAGTTGAATATTGACTTGTATTTTTGTGTATGTAGTTATTGCGTGCCCCAAAGACAGAAGCAGTGCATGCAATTTTTTTTGTTGGAAAGACGACGAGAGAACGCGGGCTCGGGAAGCTGGCGAATGCAGCCCTGAGGCTGGGTCGACGAGAGCTCGACCTCCGCTCCCCTCACGGCGACCGAATTTCCAAGATAAGCCCGGAAAGAGACCAAGATACAATTCACCCGAAGATGGGGAGGAGGATTCACAAATTGAGAGAGCGTTGACTCCTACAACCCCTACGAAGCGAAGTCGCATGGAAGCCAATATCGGTCCCACGCCGCGGAGGGTGGGGGGCAGTGCTGCTATCATCCCTCGGCCCAGGTTGGCATGTCAAAAACTACGAATTCAAGAGAATGATGACGATGTTTTCATTCGAGGACCCCGAAGGAATATGTTTTTTGACCAAGCGCAAACCCGGGTCGTCGAAGACTCCATTGCTCTCACTCCTGGAGGATCCACAAGAAGGGGTGATAGCAGTGACAAAATGGCAACAGGTGCCGGGTGTGGTAATATCGAGCCCATTCCGGTCGGTGCTACCCGAGAGAGCAGGTGGATAAATAGGAACACCCCTGTGTTGACACACAATGCTCTAAATATCCTCGCACGTTCCGGATGGAAACCGCAATGCCGAGCAGAGGATGAATTGAGGGTGTTACTAGACACATACGTTAAATGGGCAGAGGGGATTGTGCAAGGGTAAGTACCCTGATCCGGAATAGTATACGTATCAATTTGCAATAACATAGACATTATACCTATGCTGCAGAAAATCTTATGTTCAACACAGGTTGAGGGCGGTCCTAGATGACAATGCGGGGCTTAGTAAACAAATAGAGGAAGGTCGCAGTAGGGAAGAACTGTTCTTGAAGGAGAATACGGAGCTTAGGACAAAGCTAGAAGAATCCCAGGCTCGGATACAGGAGCTAGATCGGGAGCTTACCAGGAAAAACTTAGAGCTTCTGCATCTCACAGAGCCCAACTACTAAGAGCAAGTTGCGAAGTGATGGAGGAGATTTCTGCTTTTTTTTTTTTTTTTCCGCGATATCCATAAGCTAAACGATACCCACGAGTTTGATGGTTAGACTGCTTATTGGAATTGTATTACTCAAGTGCATATTAGGGCAATGCAGCCAGTTTCGAGTTTTTAATATGTGTGAGAGGTGTACTGTACAGAATATAGCAACTCTATGCCCGAGGCTGTCTTGAGGAGTGACGCCATGATATGCAGCCAACATGCAGCATCTGGCACTCATGAAAGAAGATTGTTCGAGGTTGCATTGAAGAGGGGAGGGTCGGAGGCCATTCGTGGCCATGGCCGGACGCACCGCCCTGGCCTACCGTACAGTACATGCATCGTCTGGTCTACACCGTCGGAATATATACAGTGATGAGGACCGAATGTATATTGCGAACGTTCGATACATGCAATGTAGGCTGGAGGGTGGGGGGGGTCCATTGTTCTTTAAGGCGTATATAACCCACCAAAGTCAGCATGTTAATGTGATAAGCATAGTCAGCGCGCGTCTGGTTTCGAGACTATGATAAGCAGTCTTGAACCAGACTACCGCTTGATGATAAGTACCAGTACATCCTTAGTGACACTACACCCCCAAGCAAGTGGACGGGCGTTTGTGGCGCGAGCAGAGCGCTCAGCCACACTTTGTGGCAAGCAGCAGCTCCTGAGGCCTAGTTGTTGGTTGGCCACTTTTAGGAAAAAGCGGACACAGTTAGTCTGGTTGCACCAACCCTCCGACCGTAGGGAGGGTTACGGTCGGAGGGTTACGGTCGGAGGGTTGGTGCAACCAGACTAGGACACAGTACTAGTGTACCGGAGTATTTCGGAAGACGTTTTTGCCAAGAGTACACATTCGGGTGACTTTTGGTGAATTACTTAAGCAGAGAGATTGTCGATCTAGGCAATGCTTAGTCTGGTTGGCACGGCAATGCTGGCCAACCAGAGGCTACGGGACAGTACATACTCCCCATTCGGCGCCAGAAGTGGACGACGAAGAACGGGGTATCATAGACGCTTAAGATCAGTGGAATCCTCTCATTTCCACGTTGCCTCTTCAAGCCGCCGGCGGCATCCTTAGCTATAGTAGCCCTGAAGTGGCATACTCACTGGATGTATTTCACTGTGCCACGATGTCGACACATACGGGCGCGTCAATACTTAAGTAGTACTTCCTTCCTTAACACAGTGACAGTGGAGTGGTGTATGATATGTATATGGCTATGGTGCTGGAAGTTAAAAGCGGACATGAAAATTGCGATACAACCAACCCAACGCAAAACCTATCAACAACCACAACATGACATGAATTAAGGTAGAAATATCAAAAATCGATAGTATTTGAGATGCTCTATCACTCTATGATTTTTTCATGGCGAAATCTTTATTCGTTGTAAAACTGATAAGGTTCAATTTTTTTTACTTTGTTAGGAAATCTACCAGATGTTACATGCCAAGCCTCATACAAAAATGGATTAGTCATCAAAGGGCTCCCCCTCTCGCACACGCCTGTGGCTCTAATATACATGATTTTCAAAGGCCTCTGTACCATATTGATGGCCATCTTTATATGCCTGCATAATACAAAGGCACTTATTATGATAACGCCAAATAGAGATATCTGAAATAGAAAAAAGAGCCTTGGGTATCGTTTCTCGTAAACCTGCTAAAGAATACTCACAGTTCTCACGAGTATATTTTTTTTCCTGCACCCCAAAATAGCTCTATAAAATTCATTTCACAATGAAATCGAGGGTAAAATAAAACAATGTGTCCCTGTGCCTCAATCATTTCTTGTAACTTACCCTTTTGCTCTCTGAAATCTCGCTCATTTGCTAGTAAACGATGTGCACAGTAGCTTGTGACCGTGTAAGCGACCTGAAAAGTGTGATTGCTCACAATTCTTACCAGCAAATTGACACATATGGTGCTGCTTACTAATACGGGCTGGCAATGTTACAATATGTCTCCTCTTAACTTCCGGCACCATACGGACGCGGAGGGGCTTTGTTACGCAGGGCCCAACGCCGAGCCAAAACCTCGGCGAAGCTGCAGGGGCCCGTCCTGCCGTGAGAACGCAACGATATGCCGCGAAAGTATTGGTGTCAGTTCTTCGGCAACATTCAAGAGAGAAGGTCGATAGAAAGCCGGCATGGAGCCCTCTGGCCTCCGATTAGTTTCACCAAATTATTAATTGGTTCCTTGTGGGGTGTCCTTCTTTGGGAAGAACGTGTGCTATGCATTCTGCGCTTGCTGAGCCACATGGCGCTCACTACACTCGCGCTGCCCAATCCACACCCAGAGAAAGGGTTGATGCACCAGCGGGGTGCAAGGTTATCAGCGCTGAAAGCAATTGGCCTAGTAACGCAACATGAAAGGCTGCTTGCCCCAATGTCCACCGCCTTGAACAGCACAGCTGCTGTTAAGCGGCCTGACTATCATCGCGCTGTCACGAATATTGAGGGTGCTCAAGCGGCCGTGATGTAAAGAACATCAGATTGTCTTTTGTGAATAGTGAGCATATTTTTCTGGGCTGGTACGTAAGTAATGTATGCTGGTGCAGCGGTTCTGTGTACTGAGACCTCCCTAATATATAGGAATGTGCACCTTCCGGCCTCTCATTTGACATTTCTGGACTTACTGGAATCCGAGTGCTTACCTCTTTCACAGCATCTGCAGCCGACGCAATGTCTCCAGTTGCATGACATCCGGCAAATGTCATAACACCTGTCAGCGGCCAACAAGCAGCAGTGACGTTTTGGCACTGGCATCATCTCTACTAGACTCTACACCAACCACCAATGACGCTCTTGATGCTGCCAGCCTTTTCACCATTGGGGGCGGTCCACGGAACTGTCCGCACCGCAGTAGTGAGCGGCACGAGCCGAGCCAGCTCGAGCTCGACTGATCTTGAGCTCGAGCTCAAACGAGCCAAGATCATGCTTGTGATTTTCTTGACAGCTCGCTAAAATGCTTAGGCAGTGCAAGGTTTCATAAACTGTAAATACCTAATATAGTAATAATTAGAGACTTGGAGCTCATTCTGACCTACCAACAACTTCGAAATGCACAATAGTAGTGAGACAGATGAAAATTTAGCTTAGTTTAGTTTAGTTTGTCAATATTATGTATATAATCAATCCAGGCTCGAGCCGAGCTCACTTACTCACGAGCTGGCTCGAGCTCACCCTCCAGCTCGGCTCGAGCTAGCTCGTGCCGCTCACTACACCGCAGGCAGCTTTGGCCAGACTCGCAGGCATGGCCCACTCTCATCTGCGTAGGGCCTCGCACTGTATCAAGTGCTAGAATACAACGTTGTGTTGGCAGAAAGTAGATTTTGTTGTTGCCAATTCCATGACAAACATTGACCTATTTGGGCCTTGAGAGGAGGTGGTGGTGGAACGTTTGGTCTCGGCGTTGTGGAGGCTACAGTCAAAGCTTATACAACACCAATCACTGTTATGAACTGGCGGATCAGTGTTTCAAATCCTTACGATCCAAGTGATGGCTTCTGGAACGCGGCCGCATACTTACATGGCCAATTCCCGGCCTTGAACAAGGCTGGTGTGCAAGGCTACTATTATGTATATCCCTCGTCTACGAGGGAATCTTTCTTAATATCCCTTGATCTGATCAGGCACTGCAACCAGCGGAACACCTCGAGCTAAGGTATTATGGGAACTAGTGCTCTACCAGTTAGCCTCATGTCAAGGAATGACTGCCCTAATGAACTCGTACACAGATTAAACTGGCTCGAGACTGAAACTATACCTCATACAAGCAGAATTTCGATACCTGCTTTAACAACGCAGGTGGAGGGCATGGCTGTAAAGAGGAGGATCATGGTCATGAACATAAGGGGTTGCTCTTCAAGAGACATCATGAGGAACGGGCGACTCCTATGAGCATCATCCCAATGATTCCCGACTTCTTGGTGAGAGTCATTTCACATCTAGTTAATTTAGCTGCCGCGTTGAAGGCTGCTATGCCCCGACTCCCTGACGGCCAACTGAGAGGCCATCTTGGTGGTGATAAAGAGTTACTGTACAGGGTGCTAAACCGATACTGGTGTGCTTCCAGCATGGAGAAAGGCGTATGTGCATTTGATTGGTACCGGACGAGGTCCCTTTTAAGTGGAGGGTGTAAGATCTCTTGCACCGGATACGGGGGTCTATGCAAGCGAGGTTAGTATGCTGCCCCAATCCCAGCTTTTTGAGCTGCAACTGAGTAAGTATAACAAGCGTTAACCACTGTCAATTGGAAGGCCGACTTCTGGAGCGCCAACTATGAAAAACGTATAGCAATTAAGACCAAAATATATTCCTAATGAAGTCTTCAGGGCCACATCCTGGCATCAACACGAACTAGTGGTCTGTTGTAGATGGCCGTGTCTGCAAAATTTGCCCCAAGGCAACATTCCTTCTGCAAGTGATAACGCGAGCATTGCCCAGAGAGGAGAGGCAAAAAAGACCTTTCCGCTTTCTTGGAACTACCCCGCCGGAACATTGTCACAGTGAATGTCCCAGCGGTGACCACAGTAAAATCCCAGAAGGGTGCATTATCGAGCCTAATCTTGTCGTTCATAATACCTCTGTACCTGGGCCACGGTGGCGATTCGCTATGGGCCTTGCAACCTTGCTGCTGGCGGGGAGTTGCCCAATACTCCTATCCTCTGAGTCCAGAAGCCGTGTACAATCTGCTATATCATTGCAATGCAAGCGGGGTTGAATATGCTACTAGCAGTATTGCTAACGTAAACACCGGTGCCTAGCTCCATCATATGGTGCTCTATCTACGCGGAATTGGTAAGCACGAGACGGTGCGCCCTAGCACCCTGACCCCGCAGCCTATCTATGCCTCTAGCAACGAGTGCACCGTCTCTCGACCTAATGGCGTAGCAATCTACGGTGTCAGTCGCCCTCGCGACCTTGCTGTTCATTATCATGGAGCTAAGCCTGCCTCCGGGCTTTGAGGGCTTGCCCAGGGACCCTGCCATGGCTTAGCGCTGAAAGCGAGGTTACGTGATTTAAAAAAAAAAAAAAAAAAAAAAAAAAAATTATCATGGAGCTCATCAACACGAGTGACGAGCCAAAAGCGGTGCATCTTACCATGACGTACGAGTGTGTCTTTCCACCCAGCCTGGATACAAGGCCGTCCCTGTAAAGCTGCTAGTGACAATTCGGCCTGATTAACCGATAGCTACAGTCTGGCAATGAAACATGGGTTGGACACGGATGTGTATTGCAAGGATCTGACGGCATGGTCATAGGACAGTGTCAGCCACCAGACGGACCTTTAGGAACAAAGCCACCGAATGGACCTCCAGGAGCAGAGCCACTGAACGGACGTCTAGGCGAGATGTGGAGGAAATGGACATGACTGCTTGATTTTTCTGGGGGATTTTTGGGTACTCGTGCTTGACTGTTCTCTTGAAGGATTGGGCTGTCGCTTTGTGTTTGTTCCGTGTCACTGAAAGTCATGGGTTTCCCTTTTGTTTTTTTACAAGGGACGATCTTATAGGTAGTTGCACAGGTGCCTGTCTCCGGGCCACAAGGACTTCGGTCCAGGGACCCTGCCATAGGGAGTAGCGATAAGTGGGGCTCCGTGATATAAAAAAAAAAAAAGGAAAAAAAAAGTGCTTTGTATTCGGCTATATCAATATTTACCCATGTGCGCTTATAATCTTCGATGTCGCGGTTATTTATTTGAGAGTTATGAGAGCTTCTTTTCTTTACTTCTCTATTTCCTCTTTTTTATGACTGACCAATGATTAGGCGTTGACTAAATATACGTGTTGGGTGAATTTGTTTTATGTACTTGTATGGCTTTATTGTGACCATGATGGTCAACAGATTTCGGAAAAGAAAGGTCAGGAAAAAAAAAAAAAAAAAAAAAAAAAAAAGACTCATTGCTGCGCTGCTGTGAGTAAGGTGGATGGATTGAGAAGAATTAAATTGGAAATAGGGGGAAAGAAAAGGTTAGATATATATTGAATTTATCGTTTGAGGGACCTACCATGTGTAACTTACCGCATTTGGGTTTGGATTGGATAGGTGGACTTTATTCAGGGTAACAACGGTCCAGTAACATTTGAGCAGAAAAGCTCTCAATTCCTGGTATCTCAAGGTTTGAACTTCCAATCCGGGAGTTCCACATTACTAAGTTAGTAACATATATAGAGGACTGTATGTATGAAGGAGAAGATACTCGTTATGCAAAATATGAACGCCGCTAATATTTGCCCTGCCATGATGTACAGCTGCAAGCGGGGTAACGTGACAGAAAAAAAAAAAAAAAAAAAAAAAAAAAAAAAAAAAAAAAAATTTTGTCCTGTTCGCAAACAGGCAAGAGACTTTGAGCGGAGAAGACATTAAAAGATATAAAATTAAGAAATAATGACGTTTTTTTTGGACAGTGCGATCTTGCTATCCTAAATGAAAGTAGTCTTCAATTGGATCAGAAACTGCACCACGCAAAGTTGTGTCTTGAGTAGGCTTCAAAGGGAGGGGGAGAAAGAGCCTGGGCAAGAGAACCGTGGAAGAAACGGAAAGCAGGGGGGGAAGGTAGTCTGGTTCTCTATTTGGTGCGCTCCTCAAAAATGTGAACGAAGGGCACGTGCAGCCAGGGCACAGGGCTCCTTCTTGATTCTTCAGGAAGCGAGTTTAGGGTAAGAAACACACCCTTAACCAGAAGACTTGAAGCAATCACCCCCGCTTCCTCAATTGTAGTCCTACCGCGTTACGCTTCTTAATACTCGACTAGAGCGTATAAGAAATAGTAGTCACAGATTTGATATGAAATAAGTATCATTATTCATTTCTATCATGTGTACAGTGTTCCCAACGGGCCGGCCAGGCCAGGCCAAGGGTATGGCCTGGCCGGCTGTGAGGTCCGCCCGCGCCGGTCCAGGCGGCCTGAATGTTTCAGGCCGGCCCAGGCCGCCCAGGCCGGTCCAGGCCATTCAGGCTACAGTGTGAGTTAAGTTATACAGTAGCTATATACAGAACGTACTCTAAATTCTACGTATACCTCATTCTCTAATGTTTAGGATTTTGCTTGCTGATTTTACACCGCCAGTATCGCTTTCCATTAGCCATGCACAGCTTCACCACACTGTCAAATCCAACTCGCCAGATTTTTGTAACCCAGATTCCAGAAGACTCGATATCGGCATCAGATTGGACTGCAGGGAATCGGCGATGCAAGATCAAAATTTGAACTGCACTATGGAGAGTGAAGAATACTAAAGGAATCATCATCGCCAGTACCGGTGGTTGGAATGTCTGTCTCCCTGCAGTACTAATAAGAAATTAGTATATAGTCAAGCGATACTAAAAAATTACTTACCTGAATACCTGCGAAAAGCGCTGCTCAATAGAAAAAAAGTCTAGATAGTTATCCGAAAATTAAATAGTGAAAGGTTTATATTAAATCCGTGTCCAATTAACCTGAAGGTGGCCCCTGAAATAGCCTCGTAACCAGCCCTCCTGCCCCTGAAATTGCTTGAACGGCCTGAATGGCCTGGACGACCTGGACCGGCCTGGACCGGCCTGGGCCATCTGGAACCTTGGCCTGGCCGGCCTGGTCGGCGGCCTGGCCGGTTGGGAACACTGCATGTGTATACAGTACATGATCTTGTTTTTTTCATTCCCGTGCATCGCCATTTTGATGACTACTTTACAAGGATATCCATGACTTCCTACATTCCTGTTACCTTCTAGAGTAACAACTGACGTACACAGTATTGCCGAGTCACCTCTTCCTCGCTTCCCTCTTCCGTGTAGGAGGTTATTTTCAACCTAATAAGCCCCCTTCCTCTTTGTCTACTTCGGTTGCGGGCCAGCTCCCACCTCTCCATACCCGGACTGATAAACGCCCTTCGCCACCAGATCCAACCCAGCAAGCTTGACACCCTTCGGCTCAAGCGACCACAAAAGAAGACCCACGGTATTGTGTCTTGGTGGTTAATGATAACTTCGGGGACGGGGAAGGAAAGTTGGGGGCCGAGATTGTTAACTAAGGAGTGCATTGTTAGTTGAGGATAAATGAGGATAGTAGTATAGGCCTGAGTCCGTGTGCTACGTACCATACTTGCCAAACTGGTACCCGTTGACATACAGTAACACCTTGAAGTCAGCCGGAGTAGTGGTATTCTTGAAATCGAATGTCAATGGGATATCGTATCCCTTGGGAAGATCCAAGTCGAACTCAGTTCTATATTTTGCTACGTTAATCTGCCGTAATCACTTGACAGTTTTTTAGAATCGAATTCACAAGAAGACAACGCCGGCATGGTCTACTCCATCTTTGAATAGAGTGATCTCCAACCAGAGGCATCAAAGCCGGGAAGGTGCCATCCTTGCCGTTCCGCATAGAAGCCACCTTCGTTCACGTGCCCTCTGGCTTGGTCGACGTACTATGGTAATTCTCATGTTAGATCGCGAGACGGATATCTTCAAAGCCGGGGAACATACATCCTCCCCACCAAGGTTACCAGTCAACTTGCATGTGGCTTTCCTATCAATGTCCTCCTCAAGGGAATTTTTTTTTTTTTTTTTTTTTTATGTCATTACTCGGGTATTGAAGTTATAGTCCTGGATGCCGATAGGAGCGTGGAACTCGTTGGATCCAGCTGTCCATGCGCCGTTCAATCCCATATGGTCCTGAACAATAGTCATAACATGCTTACTTCCCTTCGTTATCGTCTCTGGAATCTGGAACTGCTTAATGGCACGAGCGGCGGGCTCATTGCTGTCAAAAGAACTTGAGTCTCTCCAGCATGGGCACCAATAAAGGTCTCGTCAAGATAGACGGCAAAAGGATATGCAACACCGCCTGTATTGATGTTAGTGTTAATAACTACTGAGAGATATCAAATGATCACTGACCTCTCATCGAGATATTGAAGCTGCTCTCCGCGTCAGTAGCAGTGAAATGACCTCTCCAGATCTGTGCCCCAGTATGGTAACCGTACTCACCAGCATAGAGAGACATTCGTGTAGTTGGCTTACGATGATTAATGGACGTTTCGGGATTCCGATCCGCGATAGTCCATTCTTTGTCATCATAATTGCCTCTAATCTCCCTCAAACTATCTGCATATTCCACTTTAACTCGCTTGAAACAGGCAACTTGATGCTAGGCCTGTCGAATTGCAGCGTCGAGACCCACGATCCTTTGGTTGTGCGCTTAGTCGTCACTGAATCCCCGTTCCAGGTAAGTGATTTAACCTGGGAGGTGCAAAAACTTCAATAGAGGTGGTTTCATTGATGTCACCCCTCATTTCGAGAGTTGCAACCTTGACGATTTCTGCAGATCGGACCAAATAGGGACCCTTGGCGATGACAGAGTTCTTGCATCTCCATTTTCAATCAAATTAACGGCGGAGAACTTGTATGCTATATTCCGGTCGACCAAATAGACTATCAAATTCGCCCCAATGGATACCACAGTTTGACCGTTGGTCTCGTAATTAATAATCAAGAGGCCGTTCTTGTTAGAAATAGTATTGACACCCCTTTCACCCTCGAGGATGGTATACTGTGTCCCTGGTTTGACCTTGAATACAGTTTCGTGGGTTTCACCAGCTCCCCCGTAGAAAACAGCAATAGGTGTTCTTTCAAAGACTTTCCAGGTGAAAAGTTCCCCGGAGGAATACAGGAGGTCATGTTTTCCAACTTTGTAGTCCGTGAGGTGGATCTACAAAGGAATCGATCGATTAGCTTATGTTGTAGCCGAACGTCATACGAGAATTACCTTGGAGTCCCTGCCATTCAGGGTCAATTTCTTGTTTCCTAATTGTGCCACGGAGACATCCCCAAGAAATGTTGGAACTTGAGCTTGTACTCCACTGATGCCGTCGAGATATGATTAGACTGTCTCAACACCAGAAGCTTGTCTTGCTCTCGGTATCCGCTACCCTCGTCACCCATAAGTTGCTATTGTTTGTCCAAGTTTCATTCTTGGGAGCGCTCGCAGGAACGCTCGTCAAGTAAGCGGGGCTAGACATGAGCAGACGGACTTGTAATTTGATTTCATTGTATTTTTGACGGGTGATTTCTCTTGCTTCCTTGATACTCGACCCATAGTCGTAGGATGTGTATGATAAACGGGTGGACCTGCAATACCACCCCAGTTTGTACCACCATAGGTCTAGTTATGGTTAGCACTAGCGGTCATATGGAAGATAATGCTAATTATGAGGGTTAACATGCCATATATATTGAAGATCTTGATCCCAAAGCTAATATTATTCCTGTAGAAGATTCGTATCATCTCATTAGTGAGAATAGCACAGTTATCAGCTCCAGCTCCATCCCAGTCATCAATTGCACCTCCTTGGAACTAAGTTTATCCTATTGTCAGTGGTTTCTTTCTTGTAACCCTTCCGCAAGGGGTGCACTCACATCAAGAATTGCATAGGGAGTATTTGGGGAAATTCTCATATGGTCATCATGCCATGAACCAGGTAGCCCAGTGGCCAGCCAGTCATATGGTTTCTGGCAATAGAAGCCGTTCGGGTAACCATCATGACTATATATATCAACAAGGTCAATGCCTGAACCGGGGACATGGTAGCCTGCGTGCCAAACACCATTATTAGAGGTAGGTACAACAACACCGGCGGTCCGAAACTTGTCAATGAGATCTTGCACGTAGTCCTTCTATGGCCATGGAATATCAGGAGTGCCCACGATCAGTTCATTCTCAACTTGAAGCTTGATCACAGGACCTCCATTTGTAATTTGGGCTTTGGCAATTTTTTCGGGGATCGTATTAACGTATGGGGTGTGGGCATCCACGTATGTTTGATTATATGTTCTCTATGGGGAAACCCTCCTCCGGTAGTTTCTATTGACATTATTAACTTACTTTCTTGCAAATTGGAATCGGAACTAGTGATTACCAGCATTGATGGATGGCCCTGGCCTGGCAATCATGTAGATTTCAGTCTTTTTGGCGGCCTCAAAAAATGGCTCTAAAGACAGTATGCCGTCTGTGTTGAATTTTCCAGGCTTGAATTCAACAAGGCCCCAATGGACGTAAAATGATACCGCATTATACCCTAGGCCCTTGATCTTCTGGAAAACATCTAGCCACAAACCAGGGACAGGTAATCTCCATGGGTGGACCTAGGTAGGAGGTCAGCACCTTAGATTCGTTGGCTATTGGCTGTATGATAAAGATGTGACAAAGTCGCTAACAGACCTCTCCGCTCCAAAGCATTACCCTTTCTCCCTTAATGAACTGTGAATTCTCATCCCAAGTGACAATATCTTGGAGACCCGCAGATTTTTATGTGATCAATTTGTTGAAGTCATTGAACCGCTGATTGGTAGGCTGTGGTACGCAGAGATCAAAGAGGCACGTGAGAGGGCCAGGCAGAGCCGACCCAAGCCGAGTTTGACTTTCATATCGCGAATTGAGGGAACTGATGAAACCAGGTCACGAATCCCAATGAGCCAACCGCCATCCTCCGCACAAGGAGCTGCCGGTCTTCATATACCAACCTCAGTGGTAATGTTGCCCTTGGTATTGTCCAATTGACCCGGCTAGCGCGTAATATCTGTAATTCCGATTCCACTCCAGCTTCGACTGGTGCTAACCGACAGAAAATGCTCGGTGTATTGAGAATTCGAATGGTATGTCCTCACACCCGGCATCAGGGCCGGTAACTTATCCGATGAGCACTTTACAATATTGGCTATATTATTATATTATATCAAGGATGTATGTCTACGATTCCCGGTTATATGTGGTAATGGCAGATAGAATAATCATAATCAAAAGACGTTGGGATTGGCTTCGAGATCTGCACATACTAGTAATCTCGTAGCCGAAGATGAATCTCCGGCACGGCGGACCCAATTCGTTCAGACTTTGTCTGCTCGGTATAGTTGGTGCCTGAGCTTCCAGTAGGTTGAAGTGAGTTTCTCGCATGCATATCTCATACATATGTCAAATCCCTCGTATTCGAGCCAGGAGTTCATATGATTAGCTTCAAAACCAGGGTTTGAAGCGAAGTCTGCAAATATGACTATCTTTGTAAATACCGGGGAAGAGGCATGAGCTAGCAATCAGATTGTTAATTGACACTCATTTATATCTAATCTAATAAGTATATAGAGATTTGTGAAACAAAATCGCGATTTCTAAAACAAAAATGAAGCTCGGAATTGATCCGATTTGGTTTTTCGAGAGGTAAAAAGTAGCTGTTTACCAAAATGTGATTCACTTAATTTTTCTCTTAATTTACGATAAAATTTCTAGATGAAAATTTATTATGATTTTGATATGATTTTCGGTAGAATTTACTAACAATGACTCATCTCCAGACAGTGAGGCCCCTTCTACACTGGCATGCTGCTCTTCTATGCGCTTATGTCAAGGACATAGCAGCTTTCACAGCCGGATTCTGCCATCCATCCCTTCACTCTGCTACCTATTTAGGTTCAATAGGAAACATCATTTTAATGCAAACTGACCTACGCATAGTATAGCGGTTAGCCCTTGAGCTACCTTAGCGCCATACTGAGTGTAGAATTCAGGGCCTGTATTCAATTCCTTGGGGAGGTAGACAAAGTAAGAGGGTTGTCTGGCACCTTCGGGTTGTCTGGCACCTTCGGGTTGTCTGGCACCTTCGGGTTGTCTGGCACCTTCGGGTTGTCTGGCACCTTCGGGTTGTCTGTAATGCCCCGGTCTCGCAAACGTATCTGGTAGGCTTTAGGTTTGAAAATCAGGCCTCTAAGGATTCCAGCTGCAAAATCGGCGTAAGTTGTCAGTATTCACACATTATCTTTCTTTTTTTTTTTTTTTCCTTTTTTTTTAAAAAGATATTTCTTGGGTTTTTGCTATATTGATTTTTCGGTAAAATTTAAGCTGTCAATAGCCAGCGCTCAATTGCATGCCGATCCCTATTGACCTGTATAGCAAGGTTTCCGGTTTAACAAGGTCCAGTATAGCTAGGTAAAACTGTATTGGGGCCGACAGCAGAGCCCGCCAGACTCTCTTTGGCATAGTTACTGCCTATCGCTGAACTATTTGCACCGATAAGCGACTTCCCGAGCTCATTTCGGGAACTACTCTACTAGGTCAGCCGAGTAGGCCTAAGAGATATGATAATAGGCCAATAATTTTTATCCCAGATAGAGAGAAGTGATCTATATTGACATGCTGGTAATAGAACAGTAGGTTCGATGTTACACAAAATCATATTGGGAATTGACAATTACGCAGTACAGTAACAATCACCATCACCACAAACACATCTGGCGTGCCTTTGAATATTACTATAATATTACCTGCCGATAGCAATAATACAGTCATCCAGTTTTGTACACAGATCGTTAGACTGCATATCGGCCCAAGTAGAATACACCATATAGCGATCAACTGCAGCCTGCGTCCCTCATAGCAAAGCTTGCTGTTGCCGCTTCCCTCTTTCGCATATAGTTCTATATAGCTCAAGTGGTCTTTGATTTTGCAGCATTTTGTTTCTCAGATCCACGTTCTTTCATGCCTGCACAACCTGTCATGTATCCTGCAACTTTCTCGCTAGTACCCTCCACATTGAGGATTATGGGACTTCTCTTGTCGTATTCCGCACGTCGATCTCCTTCTTCCTTGGCCAATCGCATTTCATGAATTCCCCGGGCTTTGTCCTGCTGTCCAGACTCGGTCCATGATTGGGCCCCAGAAATGCGTCCCACCATTTCCTGCGCAATTTCACAGTCAGTTATGCTCTTTCAAAAATGGAAAATCTGAGCATCCTACCTCCGCCATTCCCTTTATCCAGGTTACATGCCCGCGAACTTGTGATGCATCTTTTGGATCAAGAGGCCAGTCTCCTGTACCCTGTCCCGTAGTCCGTCCCGGGTTTGACGCACTAGAGGACGACATTATTCGAGATAAATGGACTGTAGCGCAAACTGATGGGCGTGAGATTACACGAGACGAGCGGGATGTAACGCAGGTTGTGAGTCTCGCGGTTTGAGGAAGAAGCCTTGCACTCATTCAACACGGTTCAAGCGTTGGCGTCAAGCGTGCAGACAGCAGATTATTCTGGGAACAGAGATATGGATAAACCTGATCAACTTGGGAATTGAAGCACAAGTTGAAAAACGAGAATTCGTTACCAGCCTTCGGAAAAGCTTTCGAGGAAAGGAAATATTAATTCTGATCTGCCAGGTTGATGGTGCAATGGGTTAAGGCTATTGGCGAAGATGACGTATATGATACGTTATTAGATTGGGACGCTTTCGTTTCTGATACGACAATCGTGGGGCACCACCAACGAGACTATCCCCCTAATTGTACATAAGTATACCCAGCTAGAAAACGAGGAATCGTATCTAAGTTTGCAAGCGACCAAGTAAATGTGGAGACGCAATGTCGCACTATCACACTTGTCGGAAACAGCAGTATCAAAGTCATATGGTCTTAGCAGCACGTGACACGACATTTGCAGTGTGCGTTCAGTCATTCACAATTGAGTAAATGATACTTGGACAATAGCGTAGGAGATGGAGAAACAAGGGGGAAAAAGCTATAAACAACATTCGTGACACATCAATTTAAATGACCCTATAATCTCCCCAAATCTCACGCACATTGTTGATACTGCCAGCCCCTAGGTATCCCTTTTCCCATGCCTTCCCGATACCTTACACCCTCAACACATCCACTCTCCTATGCCCTATGCAACATGATCCCCCGCCCTCTCCATCCTCCTTCCTTCCCCCCTCCCTCCTCCAACATCCCGGCATCCAAAAATGCCCTGCTCGCCATCTGTTTCACTCGCCATCCTCGAATTCACCACCACTACGCCCGCCACTGTCCTTGCAAACGCAGCCTGCTGGCTCAAGAGCACTAGCAAGCACGTTAACAACATCCGTGAGCTGCAAATACGGTACGACTGTTACCCCGGTTGCCAGGGTTGGCGGCAGGGGCGGATGTGTAGGAGAGAGGCTCCTTCCTACGAAATGTGCTCTGCCCGAAAATTGGATAGTGGATGTACGGGAAGAAGCCCATAACTGAGTTCATACCCCAACGTTCCTGCCCAGCGATGTTCTGTCCTCGACTGGTACAACTAAGTAGTACAGACCAGCTATCTTGACGCAACAATGCGGGAAATAAGTGCGGTAGACGCAACGTTGGACGGTGTTTGCGCTAATACACTTGTGCCAGTAAAACGTAGGGCAAAGAGCATACCCGCGGTCAGTATTGTGAGCCAATTAGAAGAGTATGAAGGGAGTATGGTATTCCTATTCTCGGGATCGCGGGTACAAGATATTTACAGCTGCCGATATAGTTGGTGGTCACACAGATGTGCAACATTCTGGAACAGTTAATAGCCCATTATCATGAATAGATTTCTTAAGCTCAAATGCGCACAACTTAATATAACCAGTAATTGATTCGTGCATGGAACTACTCGACAGCTAATAACACTACAGCTACATGATATTTGAGAGTGAGACAGCCGATTATAATATAAATTATGCCATTACCTAGCTAATATAAGCAGGATAGAATTGAAGGAAATCAGATACGAATACTTATAAACTAGGCATGGTGGATGACGTAAAATATATAGGCAGTGAAAAGTTCAGTGCATTGGCATAGGATTGAAAGTTCGTGGCAACACCGTGGCTTCTCAGAATATAGGATTATGACTTCAGACCCCTAGGGCATTTTACACCTCGTAGGGGTGCTGAGTTAGGAGCTTTCAGGTGGTTAACTGCATTTGTGGCTGGTTTAGTAAATATTTGATAAGCTGAAAAATTTTGTTCACTCATCTGTTGGACGCTGTATATAATCATTCTTACATAGAGCCGCACAGCAACCAGACTAAGCCGCACAGCTGATTGACGATGGAAATACTCATTTGCCATGTGCTCTGGAATCCACATTGGGTTAGTCGATTGATCAGATACAAACAGAGTGGTAGGCGGCGGCGCCTAACTGCTATAACCGCGCTGGCGCTGGGCTCAAGAAAGTCGCAGGTCACGTGGTAGTGAGCGGCACGAGCTAGCTCGAGCCGAGCTGGAGGGTGAGCTCGAGCTGGCGTGGCATGAGCTCGAGCCTGGATTGATTATATACATAATATTGACAAACTAAACTAAACTAAGCTAAATTTTCATCTTTCTCACTACTATCAGCTAGATTGTGCATTTCGAAGTTGTTGGTAGGTCAGAATGAGCTCCAAGTCTCTAATTTTTACTATATTAGGTATTTACAGTTTATGAAACCTTGCACTGGCTAAGCATTTTAGCGAGCTGTCAAGAAAAACACAAGCATGATCTTGGCTCGTTTGAGCTCGAGCTGGCTCGGCTCGTGCCGCTCACTAGCGGCGAGGATAACGAGACGACTCACCATATACTAACACAGTGCCGGGCATGGAAGCAGAAATGCCCGAGGGGCGAACTGGACTTGTACCGCCCAGGAGCGGGGAAAGGAGACGGAGACCAGCTGGTGGAAATTTTGGAATGGGCGGAGCAATAGACAATCTATTTTTCACACGGGGACATCGCCCTGCCATGGTGAACAGCCGCATGCGGGGTCACGTGAAACAAAAAAAAAAAAAAAAAAAAAACACGGAGACATCTCGTCTTTCTCATCTTCACATTTTATTTTAGTTATCATTTCATTATACTCCTGTATCTCTTTACTTGTACCTAAATCGCCATAGCTCACAGGGCGGCACGCGATCAATGATATTAAAAAAAAAAATCTGTACAAAGCACAATGCACTACATTACCTACATGCCCATTACACGCGTACCCTCTACAGCCAACATCGAACCCAACCAAACTGCTGTTAAGAATGCAGAAACCTGCTAGAAAACAAATATCTTGTTGGAAATATGAATTAACACTTCCTTTGTGAGCAAAAATCTGTCTACAGTAGAGCGAAAATTCCCAACACTATAATCCCCCTCCAAGTGAAGAGTCCTCTACTATAGCCAAAAAAACTCTTCAGCGAAATACTTTCTCTTCAATGAAAGTTTATTCCAGTGAAATACTCCTCTATAGCAAATTATGGAGAATCATACTAAAATACACTTGTATGATTGAAGATTAAAAACATGTAACTGATAAAATTTCAAGTATAGTAATGTGGCAAAAGCAATAATTTAGTGACGAACCTGTTCTATGATATTAGTTTTTGTAGTGAAAAAAGGTCAATACAATGTTGTACAAACACAATTGTTTTGAATTTTTTATTTATTTTTTTTTTTTTTATTTCATTACTCGCGTGCCGCGCCTGAGAATTGTTTTGAATGACCCGGGCCAGTTATGAACCGTAGTGCTACTGGACCAGTGGTGACTGGAACGTTGTTATGAGTGGCCCGGCCCATATATATACAGTAGCTAGCGTCACTGATCCCTACTTACCAGGCAGAAAGGTGACTGTCACAGAGACATTTTGCGCATACTCGACTCGATTTTGAAGAATTATTGCACACTGCATCTATCTAGAGTCCAGCTGGAGGCGTATCTGGTTCGAGACTAACTGGGTATCCAGTGTATATCGCTTCTCTATGATATTGATGTAAAGTGCTTAGCTAGAGTAAAAAGCCAATTGCAATTGTAATTCAAATTCTCTAGACCTGGTTACCTATGCATCTTACAACATGCAATAGGATACTGCATGATAGGTCCTAGGTAACCGAGACTAACCGGCCTGTACTAGTTTACCATGTGATGTGAGGTTGTGTCCTGATAGAATTCCACATTAGTGGTTGTCACTGAATAATTGAGAATGGTTACCAGAAGTTATCAGGGAAAATACGCCAACCAAACTAGGCAGGAACAGTGAGGTACCCCTTTTAACCCTGCGAAATTTATTAGGAAGTAAAATGAATTACTAAATGCCCTTCTGTCACGGCTTGGCGTACCATGGCGGCAGAGGGAAGCTGATTACTAGTACGTGTGGCTGTCTAAAGGAGCCAAGATCCATGACCACGTGCGCAAACGTAAGCGAGTCACTGACCGGCCCGTACGGATACTCCTATATATACCGACCGCACTACCGGGTGGCACCGGTAGTTCTACCTTTTGGTGCAACGGTTTGCAAACGGTCGGCTGCAACCCGTAACACCTACACATCATCGCAATATACGCGTATTGACTTTATATAAGACATGCCCCTCTAAGTCAAAGAGCTGTAATACAGCAAGAGCTCAGAAGCAATGTAAAAGCTATGATGCTCATGGCTCTTGATTCAGATGCAGACTCCAACTCAGATTTAGAAGAAATGGCCAAAGATGCACTTCTTATGTCAATACAATGTTCCAGGGTGAATTGACATATAAGAAGACATAAATATACTGTAAATAGGATATGTGTGTGTTATTTGTGGTTGTAGATGCAAGCTGAAGGTTGATGTGAATCGAGATGTGTATACGCGGATGCTGCATATGGTGCGAAATGTTGTGGGTGTATGCAGCAAAGTAGGTTACTAACTGAGCTCTACTTACCAGAACAGCAGTCGATTTTGACTGGTAAAAGAATTTATGCTGGTAAGTTGCGCCACCATCCAATGGGCCAATGAACGAAGGGGCCAAGGCACTAAAAACGCCTCAGTCAAGTATAGTGAAGTATAGTAAAGTGTTGTAACCATCGAAGTTATTCAGTGACAACCACTACTATTGTGTCACGAAACTACATTTACTTTTTATGTCTGAAAATAGTGAGCCAGTTTTTACGGCAGTAGAAATATCAATATACATAAATTGCCTAGCTTCGTACCGCAATCAACTGCAAGGATCATCCAATAGCGACAATTGCATAAACCCTGTTTGTATTGTGAATGCATGCATGCACTAGTGATGTAGTGTATCATTTGAAAAGTAGTTAACTATAATTGTCAATGACATACCGAGTACTCGTACGACCAGGAATCCAATGCAGCCCTCACAATTGCAGGTGTGCGGAGGGCAATAAAATACAATCGACTCCCCTTGAGTATTTCGTTGCTTGCTTGGAAAATAATATCGAAAACCATTACATACATTAATTTACCAGGTGCGGACACATGGTTTCATGTATTAATCTCAACTAAATTTGCCAATCATAAACACAAAGTAGTAGGCAGGGGTCAAGCTTAAGCATACGAATTCCAGAAATGTTTATCATATGCAAGACCACGAAGCTGGTTCCATGACAAGTTTGAGCTAGCGGGTCCCTGCAATGCATGGGCAATATAATGTTCAGTCATGATACCCCTTCAAGGGAAACCTTTCCCATTGTCGCAGATGTTTGACGAGTAGCCACAGTGCATGTAAAACCTGTATAAGTGCGTACTTAGTTGCTCATGCCTCTTGATCATTGGGGATGGTGAATTCAATGGACTCCTAATTAAGTATGCCAGCTGGATGTGATGCTGTTAGAATTATTGAAGTCAAAGTGGAAATGACTGGGTGGAAATTACCTTGGAGGTACTAGCGGCCCGGCTGGTATTGTCGCACGTCTACATACAAGAGTCTTTTTTAAACATCACATACTCCAAATATCGCTCTGTCGTCCTGTGCTCGAACTCCTGAATGACGATAACCCTCCTGTCAAGTACAGAAATGCGACTACTGTTCTGGCCCCGCTTTTTTTTTTTTTTTTTTTTTTTAATCACATAACCCCGCATACAGGCTCTCAGCCTATGGCAGGACCCCTTTATTACCCGGAGGCAGGTCTGTGACACCGGATTGTGGGGCGGATCACCCATGCTACTTATCTATCTACATGACTTCACCGTGGCTGCAGATGAACAAATGCAGACAGACAGTGGACCAAGCACAATAATAATACATACAATGGGTTCTTAATCAGTCTCCATTGCATCCTCCCCAGCCCTACCCACCTGCTTTCCTTTGTCTTTCCTTCCCCTATCCCACTCATACGCATCCCATCTGTACTTCTTACCTCCGATGCGTAGAGTCTCTGGTATTTTACTAGTTCTACCTGCCCCCTCCAGGTAAACAACAACTGAACTAGTCGCCTTTCCCTCCCTCCTCTCTTGCTTCAACAGCCATCGAGCCCCAGCGATTTTTGTGTCCAATTTATTAGCTTGCTCCCTGCCATAGGCTTGCAGCTTGCATGCGGGGTTATGTGAACCAAAAAAAAAACCCGCTTGCAGCTGCTCGCCATGGCGGGGCACTTGGGTCGAAGGTCTTGCTACTCGGAGATAAGCATAACATGAAGCAAAACCAAACCGTCTACATGGTAGTCTCATGCCAAGACCCCTGTCCCTCCCCATTCTCTATACCCGCAACCAGACTATCTATACCCTTATGGAGTAGAATAGGATCGCCACCTCTTCCCGGGTATCCCACCAACCCGCACCCGAACCCAGTTCTGCGGCCGTTTGTCTCTCGCGTATTCACACTCTGCACCCCTTCCCTCCTCCCTCTTCACCCTCACTCTTTCGTCATGCCCTTGCCTGCTGTCTGCCTTGTGAAGGTGGTTGTTGCTCGCCGACCCTACCCCACGATCTTCCCCCCTCCGTATCCTGGTTCCCTCCTCGCCTCCCTCTTACTGCTGTCTTATACCCCCCTCTATGATTGTTGACTTCGGCTGCTCCTCGTTACCCTCTTGGTCTCCTCGTCTGCCCTGCAAGTCTGCTGTTCTCGCCTTGCCCTCTTGTCCACCTTTCTTGGCCGCCTCCGAGTTCGTCAGTAGCATCACCGGTGCCCCTGCTGCTCTTTCCAGTCCTTTTCTCATCCCCCCACCCCTCTTTTTTTTTTTTTTTTACTATCGCGTAACCCCGCATAACCCCGCATACAGCTGTTCGCCGTGGCAGGGTCCCTGGACCGAAGTCCTTATGGCCCGGAGACAGGCACCTGTGCACCTACGTACAAGAACATCCCCTGATATGACTTCAGCAAAAAATGAAATTACCTCTCCCGGAGCAGGAAGCTAGACTGTGCGCGCCTTGGGGCACACGATAGTGGGACCAAAGATCCCTGTGGAGGAGGCGGTGGTGGTTCTCCCCTCACACTTAGCTCCGAGTCGGAGCACTCTTCTTCCTCTACCGCTGCTTCGTCCACATCCATCCTGTCATCCCGCTCCTTCCCTTTTCCGAGTTCAACCATCTCCCAGACAACCTTACCTTCGCTGGTTTTTGACCATCTGATTCTACCCCCCATTTTAGGTAGATTACTACCGAGCTGGTCTTCTCTTCCCTCCTCTCCTTCAACAACCATCGGGCTGCAACTATGCTCCCTATCCATGGGCTCGCCTTCTGCATCTAGGCCCTAACCTTTCCCAGCCTTTTGGTTGTTGCGATTCCGTGTACCACTCTCATCCCCTTGATCTCACCATCCCACACTGTGGCTCCTGTTCCCATGCCTTCTCCGCCGCCCCGTCCCATTTCCAGTACCCTCCTCTCATCTTTCCCTTGCTGATGCTCCCATCTGTGTAGACCTCGCCATCCCCTTTCGTGGCCACTTGATGGAAGCCGGGATCTTATTCAGCCTCCCCTCCTCCCCTTTTACCCTCCCCTTGTATTTCCTTGATGTCTACTCTTTCGGCACTCCTTGCCCCAAGATATCTCACCTACCCCTTCTGGTATTGCATAACTAGCCATGCTCTGCATTCGCTCTGCCGCTGACTCGAATCCGTCCGCTTTCTCTTTCGCCCACACATGTATGTCCGATCTCTCCAGTCTCTCCCTTTCTCTTCCTCTTCCCCTTCCCCCCTATAATTTCCCTCTATACCCCGTTGCGCCCCGCATGCTTCTCGCCCCAGATCTTGCCTGTGCAGCATCCAACGCCAACTTTGGGCTTTTGATCCCTGCTATCCAGTTCACTTTTTCTTTCGCTCTACCATGCACCGCCCTAGTCGCTTTCTTCAAGACCCGGTACTGTAACTTATCGATCTCTTTTCTCTTGCCTTCTCGATTTTTGATCTCCAATGGAAATTGAAGGTCAATGTGGGATCGAAAATAACCCAACCATTTTACTCTCTACGCATCCTTCCGTCGCCTCCTCCTCCTCCTCTTCCCGAAGACTATATCCTCATGTTTTGCCTGCTCGAGTAGTACCCATTCTTATCTGCGCTACAATATCACTTGCTCCCACCCTTAGCTGCTTCATGTCTTTTGTGCTCTCACAATTTCACGCCGTCGCATTAATATCATCAACATACGAGGTTATCTCCGCCTCTATGTCTAGCAACTCCCCCGTCAAGGTCTCTTCTATTTTTAACAACGTTGATGCCAACCATATCAGAAAGATGACTGGTGATAGCGGTGACCTTGCGGAACTCCAACATTGAACTTCCCTTTCCCCTGGCATTTCCATCCCATTTCACTGTAAGCTCCCTTTTCCTAAAAAACTTCCGCAATCATCCTCCCACCTTCTTGCCCTTCTGCCCTTCTGCCCTTCTATATTTTCCTACTAACTTCCTCCCCTCTTACAACGCACGTTTATATGTCTAAAAACCTGTCATATTGGATAAGGCTCGGGTCGGGAGATCTTATGCAATATGACAGGTTATCCAGTATGACAGGTTGGAGTGCAGAGATCAATTTTCGAGGTAAATACATGCAATAACAGATATCTACATGAATAAGGGACCATACAGGAGCAAAATAAGAGGTGATAGAGGCATGTTTCAAGAGACACTTTCAAGTTCAACAAAGCCATGTACTTTTCAAGCTGCAGAAGGCAAGTGCTGCGTGTTCTTCTTTCTGTGCTGTACTTCCTGTTGCTGATCAAACCACTTAATTGTGAACAATGCCTCTCGACCTATCAATCCCAATTAGCTAGGGGCCTGGCTTATCTTCCTTCCCCTCCGAGGTCTCCCAAGACTACTGCACACATCCTGGCCATCTTTCTTTCGATATCTCGTATCTGTTCTATATGTGAGCTCCATCTCCTCTCCTATTCTGCACCATCGGTATCTCGGACCGTCCGCCTTCCCTATCTTAAATCTCCAAGCTCTCAGTCCCTTCTCGCCCAGAAATCCACCCAGTCTCCTTGTGGCTTTCCCACTCTTCCTTTTTTTTTTTTTTTTTTTTTTTTGGTTCACATGACCCCACATACAAGCTACAAGCCTATGGTAGGGATTTCCCAGTCTTTGGATTGGCCTATAGTTTACCTTAAGCCTGTTCCTTTCTTCAGCCCGCTGCCCCTTGACTGCCGCCCTGATACCCACTCCTGCTACTAAGTGCCTCGTCCTAGTATGAAAGGTAAGTCACTAGACTAGCTCGCTGCCCTGCACCCCCACCTCATTGCCTGTGAGCCACATTTCCTAAGTCACTGGTTCACTCTCTTCTCCCAGGCATCTCTGCATACTCTGCTTGCCCTGTTTGATGTGGGACAACTCAGCGATCTTCTGAAGCCTTCCAATCGCTACCTGTGAGTCCGAGATGATAACAGCTCTTCTTCTCTCTTCCTCTAGTATCTTCACCAGGGTTAGTACTTCTGCATCATTGGCAGTGGCCTAGCCCCTTACATGTATATTGATTCTGCCAACTCTGCCTTCCGATATCCGACTCCAGCTTTGACTTCCAGTCCGCTGCCATCTGTGTATGCTGCCTTTCGGCTCTTGTCCTCGGCTTCCAAAATCCTCTGCATCCACTCCTCCTTTGTGGCTGCTACCATCATGGTTGTCAGTGACATCAAAGGTAGTCCAGCCGCCTTTTCAGTGTCTCATCCTTCTTCCACTCGTGTCTCTGCTACCTCAAATCTCAGCACCCTCCCCTTCACCCGATTCTCTTCTCCTTCTACGAATGTGTGTACTGATTCCAAGTTCATTAACCCTCCAACCACATCTCTTCTCGTTCCCATCGGACCACGCACGTTGAGTGATTGCGCAGGTTATACTTCAATTGCGACTGTATGCACTGCAGAGTGGATAAAGAAAGTTTGGGAAAAGAAGATGGACAAAGTTGTGGTCTATTTTTACTTTCAAATTCGCAATTATTGCATCAGCACTACAAATTATCACAATTTCATAAACCTCAAACACAGATGATGAAAAGCAGAGAGTGCAATGGAACATGAGGGAAATAGAATAGATCAGTTACTGTTGATTTCCATGCAATTTATGAAATGGTACCATTTACTCGTAATTTCATGCTTCAGTAAATTTTTGAGGAAGTGAGGTGCCTCACTTTACTCTTTGTTTTTTTTTGTTTTTTTCTCACTCTTTGTTACGGGCAATGACCAATTGATATATTATCCGTTGCGCCAGAAGGTATGTCAGCAGTTGCCGTCGGTTGGGCTATCTAAAAGGTAGTTCGGCCCCTGGTGGCAACCAGGGCGCGTCTCTGTCAAGTGACCACTGCGACACTCTTTCCCAGGACGGGAGTTGAGGAAGTACGTACAATTTCATTATCAGCAAGCTTCTACTTGTTACCCTAATGACACATTCTTATTCCCAGGTCACCGATATCCGCATTATAGGTATCAATAGATGTCCTGGTGGGGAATACCAATCTTAACTGTAAAGGGTTCGCGCATCAGACGGACATGGGCATTTTTTTGTTTTATTTTTTTTTTATATATATACGTATCGCGTAACCCCCGCTTGCAGCTGTTCGCCATGGCAGGGCGACAGACATGGTCAGATTATCATGGATATGCAGATATAGATCAGACAGACCAGACATCGCACACAAGTCTATAGACCACATATATGATATCTTTCTTGACACTTGCGCATTGAGATCGCCTTTGAGACCCCGTTCCGCCAACGCTAGATACTGGTACCCTGTGCAAGACAGTAGATGCTGTTGAGGCTTCTTTACAGCGGCTGTGTAAGCTATACATATATGTGATTAGTTGTATATTCAGGCTGGTGATACACGTAATTGAAGACAGCTAGTCCTATTGGTACAACATGTATGCATGTAGAAATACGACACTAGTATACATATAGCCGAACTCCGATGTACACCAGTCCTAGAAGGCTCATGATTACCGTAAGGTTCCTACCAGTTGGTGCAGTCACCACTTAATTGCACCGCCTGCATCTGGGGTGCGGGATCCATGCGGAAACCGACCTGCCCTGCAGGCCGGCGCACGCCTTGGACCGTTTCGAGCAGAGTAGTTCCAGTTGTCCCGCAGAAGTTTTTTTTTTTGAGATGAATGCAGCTGGAAGTCCATGTGCATCCACTATGTACCCGTGCCGCATAACGATCATCCAAGATTTTCCACAACCATGGTTCTTAATATCCAATGGTGACAGATGAGATTGTAAGGTTATATATCTGATTACCTTTGATCATCAGAACAGGAAGGTATTCACTTTCATTCTCTGTGGGAGCTGTACTGGTATTCTAATACTTCATTAAGGCGTATACAGCTCAGATCAGGAATTTTGTCTCACAGTACTAACTGTATGATAGGCATCAATAATTGAATTTCGTTCCAGCTTCATTTAGAATTCAATGAATCCAACAGGCCAGGCCAGGCCAGGCCAACCGGAGGCCTGGACTGGCCTGGACCGTGAAATTCTGGGCCTGGCCTGTTGGATTCATTGTTTAGAATTCTTGTACTTCATGTCTATGCCGTCCTGATCTGGAAGAAACTGGGTTGCATAGTGAAAGCATATTCAAGAGACAGAAGCGGGAATGAGGTGAAGCTTATACTTATGTATTTGGATTCAGGATAACAAACACTTTAATTCGAAACGTTAAGTACTACTTACATGGCTACGGTGCTCTATTATGAGCTGCTGCCTATACCTCGTGTGTAAGATTAAGTAGGCTACTTCTCAATCGTACTATGTTGCAGAGAAGGTAAAACTGGTCTTGTAACTAGACTAGGTGCAACCCATAAAAACCGGGATGGATGGACATGCATGTTTCAAGCATGTTAGAAAATATTACAACTCTGAGAAAACATTCATAGCTATTGGCTTGTAATCGTGCTACGTACAGGATACATGACAAGACTTGTGGTCGCATCTTGATTTGAGAGCAGAAAAGCACTTAAAGACAGCAAAGCCGTCATGACGGCAAGGGGTTATCCTTCCTGATTTGCGTACTCACACTGCGCGGCGCTGCTAACCTCTGGGCTGCTGCCACTTGTGCTTTATCCAATGTATCTAAGATTAACTACTAGTATGCATAAACCCATCGAAATTGACAATGAGAATTTTAACATACTACTCATTCAAGGTATCCATACCTTGCATTGATCCTCAGGCTGATTCCTTCTATATGCAAGGATGCAACTCTGTGTTGATGATATAGATATAACCACTTTGGGAAACTAGAGGCCTGTGGCAAAATGTGTAAGCCACTCACCGTTGTTAATCTAATTCAATCAGTAGAGTTTTCGCTAGGGAACTTTAAAGCCGTGCGCATCTGACAGCCCTAGACATTTCAAATTCCGCAGCCCAATACTAGTATTATGTAATGTGGCATACACAGTCTCTCATCGAGCCCTCGTCATAGCCCACAGGGCAGCACACGGGTAATGATTAAAAAAAAAAAACCCCCCCACCTAGCCGCCCTAACTGCTATAATGAGATAAGCATTCCTTAACCTCCATGCAAAGCCCTACGGTGCCAAAGGAAATTATTCGTTGGAGTTGAATATTGGGCCAAATTAATGTTGGCTCTAATCTCGATTTCCAGCTTTCAGGAAAACATTAGGGTTTGTGCTTGTATTGGTAGCCTTGGTGATGATTGACAGCCTCTCAGGGCTGTGAACTCTTGCCTGCTGCAAGGTTAGAAATACATTCATCATTACATGGCAGGTGGCAGGTTTAGATAGGAGTTGCTGTTTCAAAAACTAGTTTCTTCTGGTGAACATGTGAAAAAAAAAAAAAAAAAAAAAAAAAAAAAAAATTAGAGTTATTAACATCATACGAAATAATCAATGTCATACAGTTGCCATGGAAACCCTCTATTCTATGCAGCTTCGAATGCGCCAGCTTTGCCCTGGCAATATTGAATAACCAGCCGCCCAAGTGCTGATTGAATATTTAAGAAAAAGTAAAAATGTGATAGCGCTTTCGACGCTCATTGTAGTTTTTTTTTTTTTTTTTTTTTTTTTTTTTTTTGTCACGTGACCCCGCATGCAGCTGTTCGCCAAGGCAGGGCATGGCAGGGTGCTCATTGTAGTTGTTTGCATACTTAATGATAATAGTCCGCACGCCATCGTCCGACCTTACAGCAAATCACAGGTCTTCGCTGCAGTGTTTGTGCAGCGAACACTAGCAAGGCAGCCCTTTTTTTTTTTTTTGTAGTAATAGTGGGATGCAGGTCACGTCAGAGTAATCTGAGGTACCTACTTAGCTTATTTCTGCAAGAAAAAAGGGAGATACATATTTCGAGCTGTATTTACCTCACATCAATCCCCTGAATCCAGGCATTAGTTGTGCTTGGCATCATTTACGAAAATTGAAGTGTGAATAACAAAAGCGTGTTCATTGAATTGCTTAATCCAATGATCTAAATGGCAGTTGAAAGTAATCTACTAGTACTGCTCTGTGATGCCGATTTGTGCATATAACATGAGATCATATCAGTGTACGTGTACAAATCCACCTGATTTGACCTGTTCTCCATTTCCTAATCCAATAGCATGTATACAGCCTCAGTTCGCTCAACGTCGCATTCTAAGTGCAGACTCACTAACGAGCTGGGTTGAGAGCACCTATATTCAGGGCACTGCCTAGTACTGCAGCACATCAGGACAGGTACAGGTTGCAATTGGCTAGAACGGCTGGTCAGTGCGTAGTAAACATGTTACGGACATTTCACAACGTTATCGTGCGTCCCACGCATCCTACCGTGCCATAAGGCACTTGTAGGTATCATTAATATAATGATGATCAGGCCTAGGCCCTAGGGTGCTGGTTCGAGGACCGCGTTGCTATTTCAGCGCGTTGAATCCGGGAATGTGACTTCTAGAAGCCTTTACTGGAACTGTCCCTACAGCAAGGCTTGTCCAAGCTATCCAATTGCAAACCCAATAACCGATCATGAAGAATGAATCTAGATATCTACATTCGACCAGAGAGTTGAAATATAGAAAACAGATCAGGTTACTAGGGGCTTAAGCGTGTGTCTGGTCAACATAGAATTTCTACACCCTAGTGCGATAATCCTTGCAAGTAGGATGAGTGGGATGTTCGAGTGAGATGTACATACATTTGACTTCGAAGCCTTTGTCCTGCATTTATGTGTGGTATTGAACTTTCAGGTATACTCTATATATCTAGACCTTTCTCCTAATGCCCAAACTCAGCATTCTCATCACTTAATCACACAGCTGCAAGCGGGGTTATGTGAGATAAAAAAAAAAATAAAAAAAAAAAACACTTAATCATCATAGAACTCCCAGGTCCAGACATCAACAGCATCATGAGCTTGAGATATCAGCAGCTGATTGTCAATTTCCTACACCAACCTGAGTGCACAAGCTATATCAAGACATAGAGCCCAAAACAGTTTGAATGAAATACTATCTACTTTTGGCCACTCGGTTTTTCTTGTGAAGAATTCAGGCATTACGCACAGCAAGGAATTGAAACAAGCTAGAGTCACACAGCCATGTTCCACTCGAACATCCCATCGATATATAAATTCGAAATGTATTCTATCTTGGCTGTAACGGCGGGTCGTGGTCTGGAGCCCGTGGATGACGGCGATCTACGGAGCGCAGGCAGGAGGCAGCAGGCGACAGTTCAGCAGTTCGCAGCAGTAAGGCGGTTCAGCGGTTCACAGCGGTACAGCAGGTCAGCGGTTCGGCACAGCAGGTAACCACTCTACTTAGTAGAAACTAAATACAAGAGGTTGCATCCTTTTTACCCGTATGCGTTGTACCGACATCCTGAAGTGCTTGTCAGAGGTCACTTTCGCGTGGTGCGATTTACCCGGCTCGCTATACAATATCTAGTTACATTGGCCCCAGCTATTCGTGCCCATACTGCTGGCATCGCTCCACCGCATCATCCCAGAAGACTCAGTATGCGCGTATCAGCTGTGAATACAGAGGATTACAAGAACTACAGTCACTCTCCTCAGCAGGGAGGTGCGCAGGATAAACAGGAGGTATCGTCTATCACCTCAATGATGGGGCCTGTTGACAGGAATAGTTCCCTGTCAGCTAAAACGCTGAGCTCACATAGGAACACCAATGAAGTGACTTTTGCCCTTCCTGGGGAACCTAAAGAGTAAGAATTGATTTGTGAGATTGCAGACATGGCTCCTAACCAGAGCTTCTTCATCTTGCAATCAACTATCGACAAAGCAATCAAGGACCAGTTTGCACGAGATGATACAGTCAAACATAGGCCAGGAGTGCAGAGGATCCATCAACGAATTGAAGCCATCTACATCCCTCAAGGTAGTGCAATATATGGTATGTGTGACACCATGTTCCACGGAGGCCTGTACACCAGAGGCGGCATGGATACGGCACCACTGTCACCTGCAACATCCGAGCCGCAAATATTACCCTTTGAGATGAGCCCGCACCATAAGCTGTATGATGGTAGGATAGTCATCAAACATCTTTGGGGCCGGCTGGAGCTAGATTACTATCAATTTTGTATCATGCTCAGGACAAACTGAATACAACCAGGCTCAACTGGAGTAACATAAACAGCAAATACGAGGATATTGCAGTAGTTACAAACGAAGTCCGCCCACCTACATCACCGCATGATGCCGGAGGACCCACTTCTTCAGAACCTCCTAGCATTGTTATTATCAAGCTTGTCGATAGTTTAGCCCAGTTTTTTGATTTGGTAGCTCATAAACAGGCACAACACAGATCCCAGAGATCTGGGGAACTCTGTGAGAATCAGTTGCTACCGTGGTCTGACTTTAAAAGTCTGGTCAAGTTGCTCAAAATAACAGGCTCCATGCATGATGAGGAGTTCCCAGAAATGGATGGTTTTGAGGCCCGGTAAGTTCTCCCTCCAAGGGCGCCCATAGAAAGACTTCCCCGGTTATTGTGTGGGATTCAAGCCAATTGGAACCAAAAAACTAAACCAAGCACTTTCCGGCACTCCAGCTATAGTTAAAGAGCCCGATTCGAACTCATACACAGCAGAGCAGAATGGAAATCCAGATATCTCTGACCGAGATTTTAGAAGCTTGATGAAGGCCACCAAACCTCGATGGGACAAATGGAGTCCAACATTGCAACACAGAGCCTGCAAGAGAGATAACAGATGCATGGATATTATTGTATCTGTATTGGAGCTATTAACTATGCCTCGAGCAAAAGCTGGTGCTGAAGATCTGGAAAAGGCTGAGTTACGAAAGATTTTTGGAGAAGAGCTCGATAGACAGACGTCTGCTCACACGCCAGGGGAACGGTCCAAGCAATCCCTGTATTACACATTGCAAGTGGATAGATTGAGAACGCGGAGGAATTCAGTTGCAAGGGCAATATGCTAAGTCATGGCATGGAATGCTAGCTACAGGTGAGAATATCAACATTATCCATTCCACTGACAGTCAACTGCCAGACTCGATTTCAAGTTAGACTCATGATCACATTTTAATCAGATGCTCAAGCTAGCCAGGGGAGAAATTCATACCCTAGTATTACATTTCGCAATAATTCCCGATATTACTGACTCGACAGCTGGCGAGAAGTCTCTCTACCGTTATAACCGAATTCGCTTTTATCGACAGAAGTTTTGAGCTTTGTTTCGTACGATCTATTTAGCACTGATGGAGAAACTCATGTCAAGCAATGGAGTAGAGTTCTGTCTTGGATGGCCATGATACCATGGCAAGTCTAACGCATACACATGCGTTAGACAGGAGCAGCTACTCGCATAACAGGATTGACATTTGTTTGTGAAGCAATGAATGCGGGTTGCGTCATATTGAATAGCCAAGTGTGACGGAACTGCAAATTGCAGACTTTCTTTTTTCTTGATGGTTGGACACTTACCTTCAGCACACTTGTTCTTTTTGGGGTTATTTTTTTATTTTCTTAATACGTTTTTGCTTCCGGAGATACTTTCATTAATTCACATTTTCCTTCTGAACCTTGCTGGCAAGATTTTTCCTCGAGTAAGACTTACGGTTGCTGAATAATCTTATTCATGTCTTGTTCGGATATAGATATTGGACATATCAAAATTTTCTATGTCCACTCTAGACATCACTTTGCTATGCCAAGCAAACGTATGTAATGGTGAAATGGCAATTATAATTGATGGGAGTGCATGCGTACCAGTAGATACAGCATGCCAGAACAGTGTTATGATCTGAAGTAGGTGTGGGATGAGGCGATGTTTGGTAGATGGCAATCTGAGCTGGGATAACTGGTCAACTGTAAGCGTGTCGTATTGCTTGGCGATATGCTGACTAGATGTGTAGGCACTGAATATATTTTACACATTGTGAGTCCATCGTACAAGACAGATCCTGCGGGATAGTATACACAGCATTTATTGAGGAGCAGTAACCAAAAGTGCCATTGCACCTGTTCTCGTGCCCAGATATTCTTGAGTTGCACTTGGACTCACCAACTGCCAACCAAGAATATATGTTGCAATGAACTGTGCACAAGGAAGATATGCAGTGTCGAACCAACTAAGCGTACTTCGAAGGCGTGTTCTCAAATAGGTGATCTGACTACCTCTTCAGCTCTAGAGGGCTTGAGTTGTTCTGGCAGTCTCGCCAATCTCTAATTACTATGCATACTCCACCGACGATGCGCGAATTGCAGTGAACACACTAGTCTATTACCGTTCCTTCGCCACAAAAATGGATATGATACAAATCCAGCCATTTGAGTGGTTCCCTACAGAAGTAGCTCTTCCTTTGTCAGCTCTCACATCTTTACTCTCTCGGCGGCTACCCCCAACCTCCCACACGCCAGACACCCCTCAAGTGGTATGTAATCGACCCCGGAGCAAAGCGAGTGGGATCCTTTCTCGAGGGGAGCCACCTGTGGTCCCCTGCAGCACGTCGCACGGTCGGGAGGCGGGTCATTGCTACTAAGTATTGTACTCGTACTGGAGCCAGTTTGCTCTAATCGAGGTCGTTATCATAGTCTGGCTACATTACCTCTATATAAGGTCGTACAGCCCGCTAAGTACCCGCTTCGTGGCTGTCGATCCCTGACCATGGGCCTGCACTGGCAGACATGGGTGATATCGAATTTTTCCGACTTAAGCGCTTACTTTTAATTTTGATACATACAGTATCATCGATATCTATCCTAATTGCGATAATTGAGCTATAGCGCTGCTGGTAGCTATTCTGGCTGCCTACTGGCCAATAGAGGGATTTTGCAACCCTGTGCGTAACCCAGCCAGTCTAGCGTAACCCTGTAGAGTGGAATTGAAAATGAAGTAATCTCAAACTGTAACAAAATCACAAGCCAGCTAGTTTATGTTAGCTTAGAATTCCACGTGATACATGAACCTCAGTTTAGTCACAATCATCAACTTCACTAGGGATACCCAATGCAATGCCAATGCCAATTTGCTCTTCTCGAATTGATGCTACTACCCTGCCATGGCAAACAGCTGCAAGCGGGGTTGCGTGATAATAAATAAAAAAAAAAAAGATTGATGCTACTGAGTATTTCCAAGCAATACTCCTGAGTGTATAGTTTGAACTTGAACAGTGTCAATGTCGCAATGGCTACTTCTCATTACCAGCTTCTAATACAATACTCACTCGTTCAAGAAGTATTGGAATGGCATAATTTATGTAGTACTTGCATATTGCATATTCAAATAGTCGCCGCTCACCGCTACTCCCTGGGGCACGCTCATACTTTGCGCACCACTTTTACTGTCCACGCAGCATCGTACAAATAATTCAGCGATACAGTATTATGTGAAGGATAAATATCTTTGTCACTGTTAGCTCTAATACACTGAGCCATAATCTCAGGAAGAGTAGAGATCTGCTGATTGATCTCATCCTCAGTAAACTTATTCCACAACCAAACCTGCTCCATCTCACTGACTGTCATGATTTTTTTCTGAGTGCCTCAGGATTCTTTTATTCATGAAATTCCAGATAGTTTCTATCTGAATAGTTTGGAGCAAAGCTTGATCTTATATTAGGTATAGATGATGTCCACTAAGAGACTCAGATGCCTCATAAAATCTCAAATTAGAGCCCTTATTTACAGCTCCTGCAATCACATGCTGTATAACATTATAACATGTAGTTTTAGGTACATCTAGTATAGTAGAAACAGTCTTGTAGGATACATTAACGTATCACAAGCTAAGTATTAGAACTCTTCTTTTGGCGTGACCTCCATACCTACATATATTTAGTAACTGCAGATATTTTACTTACTGTACCTTGTATTTTGTGCAACTAGCAAGCATTCAATAACAAGGACAGACAGCGAAAGACTCGAATGTGGATAGAGATAATGACTGCGGGCATGAAATGAGGGGGTTATAGCCTTGGACCTGGGTTTATGCTAGTACCTTTTTTTTTTTTTTTTTTTTTTTTTTTCACGTGACCCCGCTTGTAGCTGTTCGCGGCAGGGCATGCTAGTACCTTAAAGTATCATGAACTGTATGCATTACATAAGTTTTTATGCAGTAGTCAGCCGTTTCAATACTTTTTGAACAAGCGAGTATAAGTAGCATTTATGGATACTACTATCAAAGTTGTTACGGAGATATTGTGATTGCATCGAATATTGATAAATTTACCTAGTTGAGTTATGCATTGTAGAAAAAATAATTATCAGTATTTTTATCTGTTTCAGTATGTTTGATATTATTTTTCATATTACAGCACTAAGCATACTCATAGGGCTCCTCATGCCCTCTTGTAGTTGTTTGTTGTAGGTGATTCTCCACCCGCGCTAACGGTGTGGAACTATTATCGGTGGAATTCAGAAGAACGGGGACCCATGTTGGCGTCTAAACCTATTAAGGTCCGTTGTTGCCGCAGTAGTTTCTTTTGAATTCCAACCTGCTGAGTTGCAAAATCCCTCTAATGTGTGTGCGAAGGCGGTTGTTACTCCAATATAGAGCGTGCTTCGAATTCAGCGATGCTTAGCGCTACTTCTGCCTAATATGAGTTTTCTTCGGTAGATGGGCATTCAATGGCGACGTTCAAACTCAATATTCGAGCGTATTATACGACCACTTATTGTCAATCAGGAGGCAAGCCGGGAGGCTCAGCCGCTTTTCTTGATTGCACAGTACATGTCGTTCCTTCAGCTGAAACATGATCTTGTTTTGTCTGAGCTTAGTCAATGAGATTCTCAGGTCGAACCTACATATGAGGTCCTCGGCGGACAAGAACGAATTCAAGTTCGGTAAAATTGCAAAAAAGGCTCTAGGAGAGCACATTCACAGCATTTTCAATCACCACATCCTTCGCATTTTCGGAAAATATCCGGCCCCATGAGACGTCAACAGTCAGCGCGGCCTGAACTGATCATGAATTAATCCCATGCAAGTAGGTAGGCGGGGTTTAATGCTGGAGGTGTAAAACCAGATTTCCTTTGCCTCACCATGCGGGTACTCGTCAACAACTAAGTAATTGATCAACGACCGGCTGCCTCGTATAGGCAAACACGGCCCCGTTGATCTGGGGTCAAGCCGTGCCCCGGCCCGGAGCCCGTTGGGGCTTGGATCTCATAATTGGTCGCTAGTCATACTGCATGCATACCAAATGAACGAGAGAACAAAGCGTGCCGAGACCAAAAAGAAAGCATGCATCCCATTTCAAGAAGCGTAGGTGGTTGAAGGTGATACTTCGGACTTTCCGCTACCTAGCAGCTATCTATGCTGGAAGACATACATTAGCTGAAGCAAGACATAAGCTGAAGCAAGAAATAAGATGAATGGTTATCAGCTTAGCTATCACCACTATGTCGCCGTGGAGCCGACTCTAGCTGCAGTGGTATCGCAGTGTCTTAACTCAGCTCCTCTAGCATTTATGCTCGTGACAACGTCTTGGTTGACGATATGTTTCCACATCGTAGGATGCATGGCTGGCACTCAATGGACCGGCACTGAGTCATGATATTGATATGATGCTTCTATCGTTAATCAATTGAAGCTCATTTGATGATGTTGCTGCATACCGTATTGGGTATTCTGTTTTCTTGCTTGGTTCAGGGCAAGCATTTGCAACAACTTTGTGCCCGAGCGGTCGATCATGAGCGCCCTCCTATGTCGTGTAGAGAAGAACTATGGTACCTCAAAGTGTAGTAAACTGTGCTTCGACGCAACGTTCGCTTGTACAGCACCTGATAAGGTTCCGAAACTGTATGTGCAGTCGTGTCCAAGTAATGATGCGAGTTTCGGAAGCGGACATTTTACACTCGATGCGCCCACCATTCTGTGAAGCTGCAAGTAAGCTAGGTCAGCTGTACTTACTATAGGATCAAGGAATAAACATGTCGTCGGCCGCTCGAGTCTCTGAATTTTCTTTTCAAATCCTGACACGCCCGCCTGCAGGATGCATAAGCAACGCATGTACAATGCAGTAAGGCGTCAATATGTACTATTTCCATTGCGACTGGTTCGGTAGGAGTAAGTTCGAGAGGTGGACTTGGGTGCGATCATCGTGTACAGTAAATCTGGCACTAGCACAATGATGACAGGCTAGAATTGGAATATCACTTCACAGCTACCTTCGTGCTGGTGACTTATGGGAATTGCGGTATACATGTACGTGGTGTCTGCTTGACTCAGTATGTAGTACCAGCCATTGGAGCGTAAGCCCGTCGGTCGCAAGTAGATACGTCTTGACCGTATCAAGCGTGCCAGTTGTGCAGCGAGACTATGGTTAGTGCCGGGCTTAAATTGTCTCAAAATGGCAATATTCTTCAAATTTGTGTGTCTAATCCGAATACTGTTTGCCGTACCCATCCTCCCTTTTCGCTAACAAAATCATCATGTATCCTACAATATCTGCAAACAGAAATCCATGGGGGTAGCTCAACGCCTCGACACAAATGGAAGGCTAATGTAACGTAATTCCGAGCAGCATTATTGTTGCGCTAGCACTTGAGACACTAGGTAGCTCGTATCGCTGACCTAGTCTGCATTGAATGCTGGATCGACGGTACATGTGAAGTGATGTTCCGGTATCAATATATTGCGTACCATATGGGTCTATACAGAATACTGAACGGATTTGTTGACAGAACCATAGATCTAGTAGCTATTACAATAGCTCATCACCTAATTCCGAACCTAAGCGAAGACATCTTCGCTCAGCTGGTGGTATCATTATGTTATTCAATTGGGTGCCAATACTGGCAAACATCAGGCCATTCAACTCAACTTTGACAACTATAAGCTGTTCCGTGTGAGGTCGCAGATGCGTCATAGGCCCAGATTTATTGCCCAGCACCTACATCTGATAATCTCATAATCACACCATCATGATTTCTAGTAGACCCCTCCATCTCCTGGTCTAGTCGACTGTATGCTATTATTTCAGAATATTGTTGAGGAATTGGTCCTTGTTGCTGTTACGTGGTTTGAATTTCTACTTTTATAATGCTATGAATCTCAATTGCAATTTGCAATATTTTGAGTGGGTGTAAATGGGCGACGAACCAAGCTCATTAGGCAACTTGAAGTAGTAATTACAAAATTGGACTGTCCGTATGGTATTCCATGCCCCTTGCCCATGAAGTCTTAGAGCACCCGGGACAGTAGTATGCTGCATGGCCTCGCAAAAGGAAAATGCCTTCCTTTCGCCCCTCTAGCATACATTTGTGTTTAGTTTTAAGGCACACAGCTGAAGAGCAATATCATGTGGTAAAACGGATTCGTAGCTATAGCTGCTAGAACTAGTAGTAGCTACCACAAATGGCCTGATAGAGGGAAGGCAACCGTTTCAAAACGCTTAGATAAGATCAAAGCCAAGCTTATTGTCTCAAGCGGCAGAAAGTTATCCTAATATGAAGTGGTGCTACTACATGCAGCCGAGCGCACCCCCGTGCACCATTTCTCAGTATACATATCATGACAAAAAATCATAAAAAATTAATAAGTTAGTGGCAAAATTACAGAAAAGGATATTGGAGAAATTGAATCTTGTGTCGGAATTTAAAATTGAGCGATTTTGGCTGGGTTTCTGTGTTATTGCAAAGGGGTGCGCTCGGCTGCATGTCTCGAGACTCCAAGGGATACTTGGTAAAAGCTTTCCCTTATTCTGCGTAGTAAAACCGTATTAGGAAGACTTTCTGCTAGGCACTGTACCAAACCACAGAATTAAGACATAGCAGAAGTCAAGATTAACTTTACAGATACAACAGAAAGGTTCATAGTAGGGGTTGTCGACGAATGGTTACCAGAAGTTGCCAGAGAAAATACGCCAGCCAAACTAGGCAAGGTGTCGTCAGGTACCCCCTTTTACCCATTGTGAAATTTATTAGTAAGTACTATGAACTACTACGAATAGACGATGCTTCTACACATCACTGCATACACGTATGAACTTTATGTGCAACATGCCCCGTTTAAGTCAATGAACTATAATACGACAAGAGATTAGGAGCGACATAAAAGCTATCATAATGTTTATGATTCTTAATTCAGATTCAGACTTCCAATTCAGATTTGAGAGAATTGAAGTGTGATGAAGACATAATTATGAATAGGATATGTGCGCGTTATTAGTGTTTGTAGATATGCGCTGAATCTGACGTGAAACGGGAGGGGAATACACGTGTGCTGCGAACTAATGCGGGTGTATGCAGCAAAGTAGGTTACTAACTGAGCTCTACTTGCCAGAGCAGCCCTTTACCAGTCGATTTTCTTTGGTAAAAGAACTTAATGTGAGTTGCACCACCATCCAATGGGCCAATTAACGAAGGGACCAAGGCACTAAAAGCGCCTCAGACAAGTATAGTAAAATATAGTGAAGTGTGGTAACCATTCTCAATTAATCGTCGACAACCCCTAGTATCAGCAAGTAAACCAAATGTAAGATAAAATTACAAAAAAAAGAAAAGAATTAGCCGGATTTACGCTCCTGCACTACTTAATTGGTGTAACAGGTTCGTTCGGGGGGTCAGTGCAACCAGACTACGTACATGCAGTTGCATTTGGATACCCGCCTGAAGAAAATCTGGAGTTACCCAAAGCAGCTTCAACTCTAAATTATTGGCACGTCGTAGCCACCCTCTGTCCTGTCTTACTTCCAGTTCTTAAACCATATGGGACAAACTTGTGCCAAGTATTACTGTAATGTACCAAGTTACCGCGCAATGTGGCTTAGAGGTGCACTTACATATATTATCAGCATAGTAACGTATATCATGGATACGCTAGCTTCGTAAACCTCAACCGTTCAACCAGAGCTATATCTCTCTTATACCCAAACATGAATTGCAATTAGTTTTACAACTTTTCAATAGCTATAGCTAGCTCCACTCTTTACCAATGGAGGAACTGCATGAATCGTTAATATAAAAGTACATATACATGAAAGTCATTTGTGCTTCACAAAAACTTACGTTAGAATCGGTAGACCTTAAAGCTTTAGGCAGACTAATTAGAGACGAAGAGCAATAACAGCGAGGCTGCGAATCACTAGCACTTACCGATAACTCTTTTTGAAACAGGAAATTGACAATCTTGAATCAACCTTGCAATCTGAATTCTCAGCAGGAGCGCGGCGTGAAAGTTGGCTGCAGAAAAATTACAATGACTTAGATATTGACGCAATCTAGTAAGCCTGTGCTTGTAACTGCACTGCGGTTGCAAAACCTTTTTGGATGCACAAGTAGCCATTTTCAATGAAGATTTGCCAATTGCAATTGCACCCATAGAAAACCAGATGAAAACATACTTGCCTATCTTTGTTGTTGGTGCAACAGATGCTTTGCAGATCATGTTTGATTATTCTTGCTAATCGGTGCCATTCGTTAACTTCTCTGGATACTATAACGCTGGGGGCCGTGCATGGAGTGTGCGCATGCGTAACTACTCGTATACAATTATAAAGAGATGGCAGAGATGTCAAACCTACCACTTCCGTTGCAAGGGAATACTAATGGGGCCGTAAATGTCACCAAAACTAGCCCAATTGCACTGTGGCCGGCAATTAGGCGTACGCGTACAGTACAAGGATACGAGTTGCAAATCCTTAAGAAGCTATGTATTGCGCATCCTTCGTATTCAATGTGTAATTAATTGCGCCCATCTGCATGCCTGGCCACCGTATACGAGGAAGCTAGGACTCCTTCGCTAGTCAGAGGCTACCTTGCCTTGCCCTCTGCCCAACTAGCAATAGATGTTATCATCTTATACAGATACAATTGCGAAATGGTACAAGATGCTAATTACATTCAGTATATCGGTGGAAATCGAAGCAAATACAGAAGCATATTTATTAGAAAGGAACATCAAGGACACTGTAAATATCAGCGTGATTTAGTCTATCACCAGGTATTTTATTGATTGCCGCTGGGTTCATATTCATGTGTCAAACCACCGCACGACATATGCATACGTCCTATAAGCAGTTACTCCAGTTCAGGTTACACGGCGAATAATCACGCTTGCCTTAAGCCTGCGAGTGTGTATTGGCGTTTGGAACTTGTAACATTATAATCGACGTAGCAGCCATGTCCCTAGCTTTCCGCATATGATGCGTCCTGCAAGCAAGGCCGGAGCATTCAATCAGTAAGTATTTCACTGCAACTGCATGGTATCCAGCAAATGCCTCAGGCAATCGTGGGAATCACGGTCAGCTTCAAGTGATTCAAGAGATTATAGGAATGGGACCGAGTGTGGCACTTCAAGACTAAGTCGCTTGGAGGGAGAATTCGAATTACAGGTTCAAGTCGTGGTGATCATTACATGATCACGGACTGTGCCTACTTACCATTAGTCTTCATGCCAAGACTCCGGGAATAATTGCGACTTGTGTAAGTACTAGCTGGCACTTCTGTGGCTCAAACAGTGTACTGAGTACATACGATAATATATAGCATGACAAGGAGGACCAATATATTGCTAGGGCTGAAGCGCATGCATGTAAGAATAAAGTGCAAAGAGCCCAGCTGAATCACATCATATCTAGGAATCGAACCGCACGGATGGAGGTTGGGCTGTACCCACTAGAAATCGAACGCTGCCGCCGGTTTGCTAGCAAACTCCAATCAAGAATATGCATGGCTGAGAAAAGTGCAGAACCACTAGCATACTTGTTACCATACCCACTATATATGCTAATGGAGCTAGGCATGAGCCATGAGCCATTCATTTTTCCACTTGTCGACTAACCGCCCGCATCCTCAGCAATATCAATATATTATCATCGGGCAATGTTGATACAGTTTCCTCTTCAAGATGAGCTTAGACCATGCGATTGGGTGACCATGGGCTATATCTAACAATACATATGGTTCAGGCCATGCGCGGCTGTCCTTTTGCTGTACGAATTGAGGTGCATGAAGTGTTTCACGTTATCTGATCGAGCCCGATTGCGAGAAGTGGGCCAACCAATTGCAACACATGTCAACGTGCGCGAGAGGCCTGCGGCGGCTTGAGGGGGGTGGGCGGGGGAGCTTACGCCTTGCAGGGCTGGGTATGGGGGGTAGGGATAATAGGGGTAGGGATAATGAGGGTAGGGATAATGGGGGTATGGGGGTATGGGGCTGCTGGTACAGCAACACGGATCAAACAGTGCTGTGCACTATATATATATACTATGTATATACGAGTGCTGCAGTTCCAGCCAGGCTGCATGATCGACTGCGGCCAGTCGACGTCGTCCCATGTCTATGCGCAGCGTGCGCCCAACCGGCCGACTAAGCAATTGCAGGTTCGCTGATTCCAGCCCAGCCGGGCACTGCGCGCTCTGCTGCGCTCCGCACCCGATCCTCCTGGCCTGCGGCAGCTGCTTAACTTGCTCCAACTAGGCAGGCCCCGGACGTCATCTAACCTTCCCCGCCCAGCGCAGCTCCCCTTCCCCTTCCCCCTTCCCCCATCCCCCATCCCCCTCCCTCCTTCCCCCATCCCCCTTCCCCCTCCCTCCTAACCCCCTTCCCTTCCCCCTTCCACGACCAGCACCCCACTCATTCTGAGGGCATACGTGCACATACGTACAATCAATGAAGACACGGCGTCTATGCATCCACGGTGATCCCCCTAAAATCATCACCACCACAGGAACAGCCTTCAGCTCGCCAGGAGCATGTTAATGGGAGCAGGCAGCTCAGTTGAGGTCAGCAGATCATGGCATGGGAGCTACAGCTCGAGGCTAAGGCTCTGTCGAAAGATGATCGCCAAGCGTGCATATGTGCGCAAAGGCTGATATCACTGTTTCCGCATTCGTATTGGTAATTCGTGCATAGACACTCCGCGATACTGCTAACGGAGTTGCTTAGGAGGGGCCGCACGAGGCCAGGGGTGTTGTCAGTTCTAAGTCAACAGGCCTACTACGATACCAAAGATATAAATGGGTCACTCCCGCCACGCCTCAGGTTTGTTTCCTCCTGGGACCTCTCAACCAACATCGATATCCTCACTCCGGTCTCTAGGTCTACAAGCCCACCTCTTCTGCTGGTTTATCTCACAGACTCGCTTTCAGGACAAACTTCTATCTGGTCCCCACAGGCTGAATTGCTTTAGCTTTGGCATTTGTTACAGCTATCGCTATCTCATACAGCAATCACAATGGCGGGCTTAGGAGATCCTCTCAATTTCATCAAAGCCGAAGACTTCTTCGATCAGGCGTCCAAGTGGAACGACCGACAGCCAGAGGAGATAATCTCAGTTAACCAAGCGGTACCCCCCTCTGCCAAAGTCCCAGATTGCTGGCGCGCTGTCAATATCGAGTTCAATGATGGTACCTGGGCCGTCGTTCAATTTATAAGGCCCAAATTATTCAGAGTTCGCTACGATCCCACGGTCGATACGAATCCAGACCAATATACAGATGCCAGCAGGTAAGCACATCGACTCTACAATGCACGCTTTCAGGAAACCGAAAATCTATGAGCTGACCACTGTTGCTCTTGCAGTCGTATCGTTGTTGGAAATTACACTACCCAACTTGTTTCCGATTTGGATGATTACACAGGCGTGAACTGGAACGTTACGCTTGAGGATCAAGGAGGTTATTTCACCTTCACGGTCAGCAACCATGGACACTATTTACCTCGCAATGGGATTCATTCAGAGTTGGGGGCTTACGCTAACTTGCTTTTTTAATGAAACTAGTCAGTCATCAAAAGCCTCCACAACAGAGCAAAGAAAACTGGACTGTATCACGAAGGGCCGGTGGTGAAAATTTACTTGCACAAAAAGCCTTTCCGTATTCAGGTAAGCTACTTTGATATGTAGCTTCGGCTAGTCAGAACTTAGATTCACGATATATATATATATAATAGGCTGTTCGTTCGATGACACCACTTCCGGACCTCTACCAAATCCCAGGGGTAGTCGCTGTCGAACAGCGCAAGGCTGACAGGGTTGTCTGGCAAACTTCGCCAAGAACTTTCCGCCACTACGTACACCCACAATATAAAACCGTACTAAAGAATGTCGTCTTAGATGTGATCAAGTCTGGGCAGGGTGAATTCATTGGCTTCGGTGAGCAGGGTGGCATGGACTTCATGAAGAAGCCAACTTACATGAACTATTTCAGTAGGTCATCTTGATATACAGTAGGTCAGGTGAATCCGGTGCACGCTTAATTAATATGCTTGTGCTTTGCAGACTTCGACAATATGAAATATCAGCAAGTCTACAATCATGGTCCATTGGACTCGAGAGAGCCACTGTGAGTTATTTTCAGAAAGTTTACTGAAGCATGTTCCAACATCCATCTAACACAACGTGCAGTTATCACTCTGATCCCTTTTGGATGGATGTAAACTCCAATCCCGAGCATTTCAATGTGACCGCCACTTTCATAGACAATTTGTCTCAAATTGCCATAGATTTCGGGAAGACGAACTCTGGATATATCAAGATTGGGACAAGATTTGGGGGCTTGGACGCTTACATCATCACTGCCGACAACGTCCCAGATATTGTAAGGTCAGTGGCTATAAACTAAACCTTCCCACTGCGTCTTGGGGTCAGCAATATGGCAAATACAATATTATGAGCAACCAAGGTCCTGACATTGCGGTCTTGAAAATCTAGGCTCTACACCGCCATTGTAGGCAGACCAAAATTAAAACCCAGATTCATTTTGGGAAATCATCAAGCCTGTGAGTCTAACTGCAATTTGAAGCACAATAACAGATCAGACTTGTAGCTGACCGAATACTCGTACTTGCTAGGTTACGGTTATGAGAAACAGGAGGATCTCTACGCCGTGGTGCAACAGTATCGTGACGCCGGAATTCCTCTTGACGGGTTGCACATTGATGTCGATTTTCAGGTAAAATCAAAATCAAGCTTGATTTTTTTGACAAATTTGGTAATTGACACTTTTCTTGATAGGATGGTTTCAGAACTTTCACCACAAATCCTCGCACATTCCCAGACGCAGCAGCTATGTTGACTGATTTCCGCAACAGGGGAATCAAATGCTCTACAAATATCACTCCAGTCATCAGCATTAACGACCGAGAACAGGGTTATTCCACTCTGCGAGAAGGTCTAGAAAAGGGGTATGGTTAACATTTCGTGGAAGTCTACAAGTGTATACAAACGTCATTAACGCGTGTTTCTGTGGGTAGCTATTTTGTTCCAGACAAACGATATGTCGAAGGCATCAGCCAAAATCCTGCGGATGTTCGATATGTTTGCTGGGAGGGCGGGCATTACGCTGAGATCAACCCGAATTCAGAAGACAGGCGCCCCGACTTTGGTGACCATTAGTACATTCCATCGCCCTAAAAATGTTGCAAGCCATAGAATACTAATTGGTTTGCCTAGCATTTTCCCCATGAATTACAATTCAGGATACCCCTACCATGGAGGAGTGAGCTACGGCTACGGCAACGGAACAGTACGTATTGTTCATTGTCTAAATCAAAAGGGTAAAGAGACTGAGACTTTCCCATCAATAGGCTGGTTACTACCCAGATCTTAACCGAAAGCCTGTCCGAGAATGGTGGGGTCAGCAATATAAGTATCTCTTTGACATTGGTCTCGAATTCGTCTGGCAAGACATGACCACTCCTGCCATTGGTATAGCTTATGGTGATATGAAAGGGTAATAAAACGACTCAGTCTTGGAAAAGTGGCCTTCCAGCTGACACAATGCAGGTTTCCTACACGTCTTTTGATTAAAGCCGATGCAGTCTCCAATCCCGAAGCCGGAGGTGAACCAGATAAGGAAGCCCTTGCAGCCGAGATTTGGGCTCTGTATTCATACAACCTGCATAAAGCAACTGCCCATGGCCTTGACGCGCTTGAATCTCGCCGAAACAAACGTAATTTCATCCTCGGACGTGGTAGCTTTGCCGGAGCATATCGATTTGCTGGTCTGTGGACAGGAGACAATGCAAGTACATGGGACTTTTGGAAAATCACTGTCTCGCAGGTGCTTTCTGTTGGTCTTAATGGTGTCTCCATAGCTGGTTCTGATATGGGTGGTTTCGAGCCAAATGTTGGGCCTAATGGTGTAGAGGAAAATTACTGCAGCCCAGAACTTCTCATTCGATGGTATGCGGGTTCCGTCCTTCTCCCGTGGTTTAGGAACCACTACGTCAAGAAAACCAGAAAATGGTTCCAGGTAAGGAGAACTCTAGACATACGATAAAAAAGAACGAAAGACTAATATCTTGCCTAGGAACCCTATGCGTACCCGAAACACCTTGAGTCGCACCCTGAGCTCGCAGATCAAGCATGGCTCTACCAAGCAGTTGAAAGGATCTGCAAGTACTACGTCGAGCTTCGTTACTCCCTCATTCAGCTGCTCTATGATGCCATGTTTGAAAACCAAATCAATGGTCTTCCCATTGCAAGATCAATGGTATGCTAACACAGCCAAACCTTTTCAGGCGTTAAATATCTTTGTGCTAACAAAAATCAACGTTTTAGCTGTTGACCGACACACAAGATACCTCTTTCTTCAACGAAACCCAAGATTTCTTGGACAACCAATACGTCTGCCGGAGGGATATTCTCGTTGCCCCTATTTTCCAACCAAAGAACGTCAATCCAGGAGAAAACCGAGATGTATATCTCCCATTAGGGTATTTCTGGTACCCCTCAAATTTGAGGCCATGGGATGATCAGGGTGAAGCACTCGGAGATGCTGTGGAGGGTGGCAGCGTTATCGATTACTATGCCCCAATCACAAATGATTATAAACAGTTCCCTTATGTCTGCCCAATGTTCATAAGAGAAGGTTAGTGTGTTTCCCGAAGCAAGAATATCATAGAAAGCTCATCCGTCGCCAGGTGGTATCATTCCACAGCTCCAAGTTCGCCCATACGTCGGGGATATCAGCCAAGGTCCCAACCGTATCAAATTTAATCTTTACCCTGGAAAAGAGAATGTAGGAATGAGCTGTCCACACTTACACTTTGAACTTACTGACTAATATCACCTACCTAGGAATACGTGACCTACCTTGATGATGGTGTCAGTCGTAGCAGTGCGCCCACCGATGTTATTAGATACAAGTTGAAGGCTAAGAAGCTCGAAAAACTCAAAAAGAAAAAGGTGCTTGCCGAAGAGCTGGATCCTGAAGCCAAGGGTGAATACCGCGAGGTTTCGATTAAACAGGTTTGTCCGCTAGCAATACGATTCTGGAGGGAGTATGCTTACAAACTACCGTGCTTTTAAGTCATCGAGCTTGCCAATCAACCTCAAATCTACCCGAACGGCCACAATCGAGACCAAACATAATAACTATGACCCTGCCCGTGAACTTGGTTCCGACTACCTCATGATTTTCTGGTATCCGAAAGGTGCGGTGGTCTCAAATTATGAGGTTAAGGTTCAGTTGGACAATCCAGCGACGCAGTATGAAATCCACAGAGACACTGCATTGAGAACTGTCGTGGTAAACGTGAAGGAGACTATTGGACATTCCAAGAGGGCAGTCGTTCAAGTGATTCCACGCTAAACCTCCTGCACGGGCTTTGGAGAGATTGATGGACATTTTTTTGGCAAGGGAGCGTGATGAGCTAATTGAGGGATGTTTGGAGGATTTAACGAATGTTAGTCATTTCACTCAGGGGAAAAGGACAAAATGGAAAGGAAGAGAAAGTAAAGAATAAAGAGAAAAAAAAAGGGGGGCGGGAAGATTTTTTGGGGATGGACAAAAACTACGGAAAAATGCAGGAAGGACGCACAAGCAAGGAAATTAAGGGAGGACGGAAATCTCGTTGCTAGTATCATTTCATTTCAATTTTTATGTTTTGTCCGGGGGCAAAAACACTCTGGTAGGAAAATTGTCTCATGATTTGTTTTGTCGTTTTGCGCGCGTCAATTGTGTATTTGAGTTCTGAAAATCGAGAAGCTATTGTGAAGGCAATCCCTGAAATTAGGGTACTTAAGTTCTCATCTGTGCACACAACTGCAGCGTTAATCTCTTAGATCTATCCCAAAAAATTTTTGCTGGGAAGTTTCATACCAATCGTTGAGGTTAGCAGAAGGCCTTTTCCATTAATTAACACATGTTGAAATTTCACATAATGGCAGCACTCATTATGCTTCAATGTCGTACTTAAGTAGTTCATGTTCTCCTGTACGGCAGAGTGCCATACCAGCGCGTATCTAGAGAGATAGCCACGATAGTTGGTTGACCCTGGGAATTCTGCCCGTCCATTACAGCCGGACATAACATGACTTGAATCGCACATAACACAATGTAAATTCGCTTCTTAGCAGGAATGCATTTCTCTGCCATTGAATTTAAAGGATGTCTGGCCCTGAAATCAAACTCAAGATCAAGTCCTACCAGTGTCAGCATAGGCCAATGCACACCAAGATTGACGTTTTCCAGAGAAACAGCTCATGAAGGCATGGATAGTGGCATCGTTTTGTGCGACAGATCATAAAGGAGCTCCGCCAAATCAAGAAGGTGGCCACAAGCGTCGATACATCACGTCACCCCTTTCATCGTTAAGAAGGGTGCACATATCACGAAGTTCGACACAGGGGGAGGGCATTTTGTAGATTTCGTTGAAAACCATTTTGCCGGTTTAACAGTTACATGATGGCAGCGAAAACAGATATCGGAGCGGCAATTCCTGTCTTGATATGTGAGTTAAAGTTAAAAGTTCTCCAGGGTATTCTTCAGGAGGCCATGGAGAAAAATCCTGGTACTATACCCAACCGGACAACGATCGACCATTGCATAACGCTCGGCGCCCAGAGATACCTACGGATATTGAACAAAAACGGCCAGTCCGGCAACCCATTATTCCAGCACATCATGACTTCGACTATAGGTAAATACAGCACGCTAAAGCTAATGGTGATGACTACATCATACAGAAACAAAAATTCAATGCTCCACAGTCAACATAATCTCCATACCATATAGTTAGACCCCCCCAATAGCCTCCACCACTATACCCACTACCAGAGGACTCCAGTGATATGCCTATATTGCTAATTCATACTCCCAATTGCCTTTCTGAATTCCATGGTCAGTTGAAGCCATAGGCTAACGTATTGGGATATGGTACGTACCGTATAATGACAGAAATGACATGGCACGTTCAATTCGCTGCAAATCAGCCCCCTCGGCATTAAATTTCCTCTGCCGTGCTGCCCTTGATATACGTATACGCCCGCCACCACGTTTAGGCCCTTGCCCTGTACCTGCCCGTGAATTCTCTGCAGTTCTAGGATTTGCCTGCTGCTCTGCAGCCTTCTGCGCTTTGGCAGCTTTTCGCTCTGCTGCTTTGGCAGCCTTTTCGGCATCTTCAACCTCCTTGCGTGCAATACGAGCTTTCTCACGTTCAATATAGGCGCGGTCGAGAGTGCGGGGGCCCTGAATTTGCTTAGTTGAACGCGGCTTCACAGTCTTACCATTACGCAGCTGTTTGAGCGTCTCGGCATTTGGTTCAACTATACGATGCTGTACAAGCTTGCGCTCAAGGTAATCACGATAATTGTACACCACCGCACGGGTATTTGGCGTCAAGTCCAGTTGTGATAGCTCGGTGCGGAGGGTAGCTACCTTCATAGGGGTATTGGTAGGCTCTAGTTCAGGTAATTGGAGTAATTTTGCCTCAGTCCGCCCAATAACCTCCTCCGGCCGTAGTGGCCATATGCCAGTAGCTTTGAATGCACTAGTGATATTGGATTTGGTGAGTGCAGCATGTCTAGCAGTGCATAGGACCTCCCAGAATTCCACCTTTCCAAATGGTTGATCAGGGTGGTTGTATATGAAGTCTTGAAGCCCAGTCCGGTATGCTCGTGTCAGCGGTGAGAAACACCCTACGTCGAGAGGCTGCATAATGTGTGTAGAGTGCGAAGGCAGGCAGAACATGATGATATTATGGTCTAGGGCATACTCCACGATAGACCAGCTGACATGTGATGAGTGCCCATCGACAATAAGCAGGCGATATATTGGCTTGGTGGTGGGGGGGGTAGCGGGTCGGGTATGCGGTTCGAAATGCTTTTTCATGAAGTCTAGTCCAAGTTCATCATCCATATAGCCACTGGGTGATCGGCTAAAAGATGCTGGTGTATCATGTACACCACCTGTACCGTAGAAACCAGCACAATGCACCTTATTCTTCCATACAATAAATGGTGGTATCACGTGACCTAAGGAAGAGACACTCTCGAGGACTGTGCAGAATTCTCTGCTACCATCTGTGATAGCTATCTTATGTTTTGTAGATGCCCTAACGATAGCTTTTTGCCTACCTACTGCTAGGCCAATAATGACACCCTTTTCATCGCAATTCCACAGATTTTCAGGTAGTATATGGTATTGCCGGAGAAGACTACGTAGCTTGATGTACCATAAACGCTGTTCCTCTATGTCCGCTGTAGCTTTCGCACGTATCTTCTCTAGGTATTGGACGTACTTAAGCTTGATATCCGGGTGTCTTGAGAGGAAACGGTTGTGCCAGTTTATACCGGGAGGATCAACCTTCTTCTTTCCCGAAGCTCTCTCACGCAGTAGAATATATGCCATCGACCGAAGCATAAGTACCGTGACCGGAAAGCCCATATCTGACATTTTTTTACACCAGTCAACAATTGCATCTTCCTCTGCTGTAGTAAGTAGCTGATAGTCCTGTCAGCCTTTGGCGCGGCTTTTCTGTACTCCATGGCATCGTCGGCGTAATGTTGTAGGATTAACACCAAATGCTTTAGCTATTTTCGCTTTTGACACATCTAGATGCTTATAAGCATAGTCTATAGCACGTGCTAGCTGACTGTCATGAAGCTTTAGCTCTTTTTTCGATTTGGGAGGCATCGCGGGTAGTTAATTAGGTGGTTGACAGGTATAGAAAGTCAAAACGGGGTGGGGAATGCGTTTGAAAATTGGCCAAGGAATGTCGATCGTTATGCAATGGTCGATCGTTGTCCGGTTTGGTATAGTAACTAGCAGTTGGCTAAGTTGGAAGGCCGAAACCCAGATGAGCAAGGGGAAGCTGCTGGGTGAGCAAGAGCTTACCCAGCAGGTCAGAAAGGGCACAGTGACATGGGAAAGAACAGTCGAAGGGACAGCCAGGAGGGCGCTCCTGGACCTAGTATTCGCAAGAGCAGGGGACTGGACAGAGACGAAAGTTCTATGGATCACTTGCTCTGACCATGCGATGATCAGAGGAGCCCTGACCACACGCGCCGGCACATACAGAGTTATGGTCGGGGACATCTGTACGCGGAATAGGGGCGACATTTGGTTCGATGACTAAGCACTCCATTTACATGAGTACATGCACGTTCTACCCGATAGTATGCAGCGAGTTTGAAGGTAATTCTTCCCACCTCCACCGCTCCATCGTTCTCCCACAGCTCTACCGCTTCTATCACTCTACCACTCCCACTGCCAGCACTGCTGCTACTGCTGCTACTGCTCGCAATGCTGCTACTGCTCGCACTACTGTTACTGCTCCTACCGCCCGAACACTCTGTCACACTCTACATATCCTAGCCTGGCTGTCAACTTGCATATATCTATTGCATCAGTCGCACACAACATAAAACCAAGTACTAAAGGGGTATTGCATAAGAGATGTACATATTTTATTCCATTTTTAGTTAGCTGCTCCATTTTTAGCTAGACTACTACTGTATATACTACAGTATACTATATTTGGTGATTACTAAAGGGCGACATTTATGACCCCTCTCCATATAAAATTCTTGATCTTTAACTCTATGAAACACTATAACAAAAAATCAGATAAATACATATCGCTTCGTAACTTTATTCTTCATTGTCTGATCTATCATATTACGACACAAAACTAATTTTATCTATTTATTTTAGTTGCGCTTTAGAGTGTTGAAGTTGGGGTGCAATTTACTCCGCGTACAGATGTCCCCAACCATATCGAGACGACAGGCTGGGACAAGTGGGAGGAGTTCATAGACAGGTGGGGGGACATACCCCTGAAAGAAGGAGTAGATGGATACGACATGTTACGAGACCTGTGTGGACAATTCACCAGGAAGGCAAGGGTCACAAAAAGGTCGCAGAGGTGTTCAACAAAGAGATACAAGAGGCGAGGTACCACGTGAGACAGATCTTGCGCAAGAATAGTGGAGTATCAGCAGAGGGCAGGATAAGAGCATGGAGGCTTCTGAGAGACATTATTCGGGAAAAGAAAATGCAGTTTTGGGAATACTACTTGGAGGAAGACAGAGTCGAGTCACCATGGGACGTGTTCTGGCTAGCGAGGGACCCCTTCTATCCAGAGGAACTTCATCAGAGACCAAAGCCTCATAGCAGGGGAGGCGCTGAAGCTGGACAGAATCCTTCTTGACAGAGATTTTTTTTTTTTTTTTTTTTTTTTTATATATATCATTAATCGCATGCCGCCCTATGGGCTATGGCGATATTAAGTACATAATGGGTGTGTGGATGAAAGTAAATAAGAAAAGGGAAATTTATCAGGAAAATTTATCATGGAAAGTTAAAGCCTGTCCCGTCACTCCCGTCCCTGTCCCCTGTGGTCACTCTTCTATCTATTCCATCTGTGTCAACAACGGGTCCCCTTCTTCACGTCTCTCCAGGGGTCTAAGTATGGCATCCTGCCCTGCCTTGGCGAACAGTTGCATGCGGGGTCACGTGAAATAAAAAAAAAAAAAAAAAAAAAGTATGGCATCCCTTCTTCTAGACAGAGAAGAGAGATTGACAAAGCACTCAGCAGGACGAAATCAAAGTCAGCGCCAGGCACTGACAAAGTGCAATACTGCCTGCTCAAGCTAATAAAGGGCACAACCCTGTGGAACGCGGTAAGGGAAATAGTGAGCGGCACGAGCTCGAGCTCTGGCTAGAGCTTGAGACAGCCAAGATCACGCTAGTGTTTCTCTTTTTTTTTTTTTTTTTTTTTTTAATATCATTACTCGCATGCTGCAGTGTTTCTCTTGACAGCTCGCTAAAATGCTTAGCCAGCGCAGGGTTTCATGTACTGTAAATACCTAACATGGTAATAAATTAGAGACTCGGAGCTCATTCCGACCTGCCAACAACTTTTATAAATATCAAAAGTGGTTCAATTACATAGACCTATATCAAGTCTTTTATGTTTAATATCTCTCAAGGTCTTGAGAAAGTAAGTTGCATATTGAAAGAGTGTATATTAGGCCTCTCTATTCTCTCTATCCTCTTGAAATTCTTTTCTCTTTACTACTACCCAATATCAAGACTTCGAGACTCATACTATGCTTCGAGACTCTTAATCCTCATACTACACTTCAAGATTCTTGTTCCTTATACTACATTAGCAATTTATCAATATGACAACTAATTCTATATCAATTTATAATGCCTTTCTTGCCAGCCTAACTGGCCAATATTCTTTAGTTAAAGATTAGCATACTGTTTTGAATTCTTATCATCATAGTTACTTGTATGAAAGATGTATGATTTTGCGGCGAAAAATAAGCACGAAATTTTATATGTGTATATTGTTTCAAGACTTGGCGCGTCAAAAGCTGTACAACAACCACATCCATGTTACTTCACTATTTTCGGAAGTCACATGCATCAGTTCCACTTTCGCGTCAGCTAGTAAACGCCACATAATTAAAGCAACGAATACTACTGTATTTGAGATGATGGTTCCAACAAAGCGAGCTAAACCAGAGGGCTTTTCCGAAACACGTATTGTGAACTCCTTTACCGCTTTCTTATCTCAACAAATTCACCAATCAAACTAGTAGAAAAGGCATCATTTCTAGAGCTCCTCCACCCCAAAGTTCGAGCTGGGATGTTGCCAAATCTAGACCGCATGGCATGAGAGTATTTAGCAATACCTGCCTCCTCTGTCCCCTCCGAACAGATATTCTCGCAGGTAAGTATTTCAACATAATAAACTATCTCTAGCTAAGCTGACAATTTACTACAGGCAGGCGAAGTTCTCAACACACGCCGAATCAGAATAGAAGGTGAGACTATGAGCGCTATCATGTGCTACTGAATTTAGCAGATAGCAGTGATGAGGATGAAACTGTAGAATAGTTTAGATTAGTTATTAATATCATGTAATCAAGGCTCGATGGCTCGAGCCCACCTTCTATTTGACGAGCTCGGCTCGAGCCGAGCTCACTTAGTACTCACGAGCTGGCTCGAGCTCACCCTCCAGCTCGGCTCGAGCTAGCTCGTGCCGCTCACTATCTAAGCAGAGGTAGTCAGGGAGGTAGCTCATGCCCACGACCTGCCACTGGAGGCCTCGAAGGAGGAGGTCCTAGTCATTGGTAAGAATGCGAAGAAGAGAGCAGATGTCGAGAGGTGCAAGTGGCTAGGTGTGAGCACTTTTGATTTCGACCTCCACTGGAAATGCCGGATCGCCAAAGCCAGGAATCTCATGGGTGCGCTGTCTGGGCTAGGCAACTCTCAATGGGGTATGAGCCCGACCTCATGGAGAAAGCCATCTGCCATGGCGAACAGCTACAAGCGGGGTCACGTGAATATAAAAAAAAAAAAAAAAAAATGGAGAAAGCCATACACGGGCATGATAAGGGCAGTGGCTCTTTGGAGGTCCGAAATCGGGTGGAGAGGCCAGAAGCTGTGGAGAGAGGAGTTTGAGAGGTTGCAGTACCAGACACTTCGCAAATGCACTGGTGCAGTCCGAGGGGCGGCGAGAGTAAAGGTCGAGGCCATTGCCGGAGTGGAGAGTGTAGCGACGATCCTCGATCAAGGCCAAGCAAGGTATGCACTGAGATCAGTAAGGGACCCCACAGGGGTGGGGGACCTGTGGCCTGAAAGCTTCAGAGGGGTTGTAGCCTCTGACCCAGATAGAGAGGGTGAGAGGGTGAAAGACTGGAGAAACTTTAGCTTAGGTCACGCTACAGATAAAAATGACAGATTTGAGTCAGTAGCCGGAAAGATTGCCAGCACTCTCGCGGTCGATGAGGAGGAAAGAGTTTCCTGGGGGCGAGATGTCCACCCACTTCAGGCAGAAGTTGAGGTCAGTGACCTCAAACTGGGCAAGGAGGATGCCCCAGCCAAGTGGGAAAAGGCTATCAACAAAGCCAAGGGCGACTCCGTGGCCATATTCACAGATGGCAGCCGCAGCGAGGAAGGCGGAGTCGGAGGTGGATGGTGCTGGAGGCAGGTAGTAGCAGGTGAGTCAGAAGGGTCCCGGTGGGTAGGCACAAAGGCTACTGTGTGGGACGGCGAGGTCTCGGGAATGAGGGGTGCCCTTGAAGCTGTTGATGGCAGCGGAAAAGTGCTGCTACTTGCAGACTTCCAGGCAGCCATCAGTGCAGTCCAGAAAGCAGGAAAAGCTGGCAAGGCAAGGACCGCAGACCTAGCGCGGGTGGTAGAGCTTATTGCAGAAAGGCGGCGGAGGCTGAGAGATGCTGGGGCCGTGAAGCTTGCTTGGGTCAAGGCCCACGTGGGGATAGAGGGTAATGAGAAGGCAGATGAGATGGCCAAAGAGGGGGCCAGGTGCATGAGGTATGATGGGCAGGCCACTGAGGGCGGTGAGACAGGAGTTAGTTCGAAAGAGAAAGGAGGAGAGGGAACGAGCTGGGTTTGGGGGAAGGGCAGATTTGTGAAGTGGGGCAGGAGAGCACTCACAAATTACACCTGGCTGTGGACGGAAACGGCGGAGCGATGTGGAGGAGGGTGATCGGTGGTGAGGAGGTGCAATGCACGTGGAGAGGCGTGGAGTGCTGAGCACGTGGTGCTCAGGTGCACCGAACTGGAGCGGGCCCCAGAGGAAGGGTAAAGACGGGGCACGAGTCACCTGGCACTCCTGGGAGGACTTAGAGGAGAAAGGGTGGAAGCAGGAGGATGTGGAGGCGATCCGGGCGAGCATTGGTTTGCCAGCCTTGATCTGGGGGCAGCCGGGATGGTTCTGGGTGTTCGAGGCGTGTACGTAGAGTGTGTAGTTAGCGGCCTATAACCTGACCCGGGCATATGGGTCCCTGCCATAGGCTGGTAGCCTGTATGCGGGGTCACGTGACTCAAAAAGAAAAAAAATATCTTGCACGCCCAAAATGCACTATTCCACGAAGCACAACTGGGAGGTAGGCTGCACAGAGGCTCAGAGGACCTCCAGCGCCAGAACCTGAAAGAAGTCCAGCAAAAGTTGAACGAGGGGAAGTGGGTTGTGATGGTAGGGGACGACATCAAGTCCGCCTTCAGCCACATGAGAAGAGAGAGGGTAATGGCATTGCTAAAGCAGCAACAACAACCTGGCAGCGCTCACGAGTGGCTTCCTTCAGCCACCCGAGTTTAGCATGAGCTGGGACAACGAGTGGCGACACAGGTCCAGAATGACAGCCAGAGCGCCCCGCTGTCACCGGCCTTGCTCCCGGTAGGGGTCCGGCCAGCGGTTGAACGAGCTAGCGAGAGGGACCTACGTAGATATCGATGACTTCCACGGAGTTATTTGCAGACCGATCCTTAACGTGGCTAAGGAAGGCAATCGAGGCCCACCGCCTCCGAAGCCTAGAAAGGAGGCTGCGAAAGGAGGCTTCCAGCTAGACCAAGCCAAGAGAGAGACACTCATCATTGGAACCAAGGGGCCCGACTGTCGGCTAGGAGGACTGCACGTGACTGGGAACAGTTTGATTCACACTTCCCGATGAGACTGAACCTAGGGAAAGCCGCGTGGTCTGCAGCAGCGAGATTGGGGAAGTTGGGCCCGGCGAAGAGGATCATCACCAGCGTAGCGGGAGCAACAGCAACGTAGGGGAGCTGGGCATAGGTGGACTACAGGCAGAACGCTCACCCAGAGTGGAAAGTGAGGGAGCTGGAGAAGTGGCAATATGTCGTGGCAAGAACAATCATTGGAGCCCCATTGGGCACACGAAGAGACACGTAGCAGAAGGCCTAGCAAATCTGGAATCGATACGAATGTTCTTAGAAGGGGAAAGGACCCAAGTAGAAGCCAGGGCCCTGAGATTCCAAGGTGAGACCCTTCCGGAGGAGGAGGAAGACACGACATACCTAAGAGGGGACCTGGGGTGGAGGGACCCACTGCCCCAGCAGTACTGAATACACTGGGCAGAGGCATTGAAAGGAGCGAGTGGGAAAGGAGGATGGAGTGCGGCATACACCGACGGAAGCAGAATAGCAGAAAGAACTGGGGCGGGACTGTGGAGAGAAGGGCCCAGGTCGCTCTACCTGGGAGCCAGGGCCACGGTAAATGACACAGAGCTGATAGCTATGGCAAGCATGCTCGGAGAAGGGGATGAGGAGCTGCTGATAGTCACGGACTCCAGGGTGGCCATCCGGAAACTCAGAAGCCTAGCCAAGGGCCTCCCAACACCCGGAGGAGCAGCCCACCTAGTTAGAAAGGCATGGGAAGACAGGCTAACCCTGGGTTCGGACGTAGCAGTACTATGGGTCAAGGGCCACAAAGGCATCGAAGGAAACGAAAGAGCTGACAAGGCGGCCAAGATAGGCACCCTCTTACCATACCAGGGCGAGACCGTGGCAGAGGCTGGAATGTGGATGGAGGCGAGAGCCCAAAGGGCGAGAGAGAGACAGGCTGGGCCTAATATACAGACTGCTGGAGCGCCTATGCAGACAGGTCACGGCGCTAGCAGGCCTTTTAGGAGACAAGGGCCTCGGAGGCTGGAGGCACAAGATAGGGAAGGAAGAGAATTCGGAGTGCAGATGGTGCGGGGAGAGCGAAGAGACGGTAGGGCACGTCTGGTGGGAATGCAGAGTATGGAGACGGAGATGGCCAGGATGAGCAGAGGCAGTGAAAGAGCCACCGAAGGCGAAGGATGGCGAGAGAGATCCCCTGGCAGAGATGCTGGAGTGGGCGGGGCGATAACAGACGGTTCTCATATTCTGTGACTTGATTTTTTAGTTTCTCGTAATTTCCGCGGAGCGGCCCGAACGGGCTGGGACTTTTCCTTTCTTTCCTTCTTCTTCTTTCTTTTTCTTTTCTTTCCTTTCCACTTTCATATGTAACTAATCTCGCCGTAGCCCGAAGGGCGGCATGCGAGTAATGATATGAAAAAGAAAAGAAAAAAGGGGAAATTGCTGAAAGGAAGCACTCGCTTGTTCTAGGAATGCGTACTGTAGCTGGGATTGATGATGAGTATATGCATCCTTCATACCTACTCATTTAAGAACGCACAATGCTGCATGGCTGTCATCACCTACGTGCCCTGGGAAACCAGATACCAGGCCTCGGCTAGCGGCCAAGCAAAGCACGCCCAACCTCTTTCAACTTTGGAAAAGCATAGTAACACAAACAGTGTGATATTGTTGCAGTTTCAAAATGTTATCCGGCGATTCATATCAGTATTACGGCGTTACGGACCTTAGAGGCGGGGTTTGGATATCGATACAAAGTATACCCCTGCGGCGGCATCGCTTGAGGACCCTAAACGCCTTGACAAAATTGTAGGCCACCCTGGGATCGTCAATCAGCTCGCTCTAGACTTAAACCAGAGGCAAATGGAACAACATATAGTAACGGTTCTGTTAGGATCAGTTAGATCAAGCCCATGTACAGTAAACTTGATTCTTGATGGGCACTTACTAGACACGGCCCAGAGAGTGTGATCATGCTGCCATCTCTGACGCGTGTTAATGTGTACTAGGCCCAGTGTTGGCACCCTCGACTGCGGTAGGGGTCTTCGGCTACCTCACTCAGCGAGCTGCAGATGCAGACGCCCATGCAGGTTATTGAGGACGTATGGAGTTCTGGCTGAGTGAGGAGGCGGTGGCAGTTCTGCCAGCGGCGGATGTATGGGAAAGGGGGTTTTTTTTTTATTTTTTTTTTTTTATCATTAATCGCAGGCCGCCCTAAGGGCTATAGCGATGTTATGCTATATAAGAAAATAAAGTTAATCACCGACAGAAACTTTCCCGCCTAAAAAACCCCAATCCTAACCCCATCCTAAGTACATGTATATGAGAAAGGGGACGAAGGGCTCTTGAAGCTCAAGCATACTGTATTTGATGTTCTAGGGTAGGGCACAGGCTAGGGCACGGGGGTAATGGCCGCCGCGAGGAGTATTCGCCGTGCAGCTCATGCAATTGCTACCAGACTAGGGTTGAGTACAAGTATACCGTGACATTATATGGAGCAGGTCGAGACTGGTGAAGGATCTAAGAATCCAATATCACACACCGACGGTAGGAGGGCGACAGTTAGCCACGAGGCTGGGCCAGCCCCAGATCGCTGACTATTGAGCACGTTGTGTATGAAGAGCCAATAAGTGGCTCAAGGGCCTGGCATGGCACTCAAACTTCGAGTATTCAACCCTGTCTTGCAAATTCACATACTGAGAAAAGTGAAGCATTTCAACTATCAGCCCAGGAGCTCGCAGAAACAAGATCTAGAGTTGCGGGATCTATCTGTAACCACCCCCCAGTGCCCATGATCCCGTGCCCAGCTCCCATCATGCCCGTGGATATGCATGAGCGGATTCGCAGCAAACCTCATACGTATAGCGGCTGCAGGCCGAAAATAATAGTGGGCACGAGAACAACACATATACGAGCCTCGCGTCTGCCAGAGGCAGTGCAACCATACTTGACTATGTAGTAGTTGGAACTACCAGCGGGCAGTACCCAGGCCCGGCACATTTAGGTGTGCTTTCGCATCCTCCCACCAATCCCCAGACAACTGATAGCCATCACCGCGCCGACAAACACTGCCATGCTTCATACTTTGTCAGGCCGTACCCATAATCACCGTCATTTCCTTTGAAACGGGCCCGCTGCCAACCAAAGTCAGTATGTCACTGCTGTTATCCTCACCTGAGACTACAGCACCAAATTTTGTCCACATAATACTGTACCTTCCAGCAAAGACGCCACACACAATGGCAAAGGCCAACAAAGCTCCGAACGTCTTCGAGAGGGCCGAGGCCCCGCAAGAGATATACTGCTAAGGCAGAAACAAAGGTGGATGTGAACAAGACGAGGTGAATGTCAAAGTTATCGCTAAGGAAACTAAAACCAATCTGTCCAAAGACAGTGGCTAGGTTGAAGATGGACAGCACGATTGTGGAATGAAGTGGGGGGAGAGAAAGATCCAGGGCATAGAATGGCAGGTAAATGCCAGGTAACAAGTAACCCAAACCTTGGAAGAAAATTTGAAAGAGCAAAAAAAGGCCTACGATGGTGGCCTGAACTGTTGTTTTGACGGAAGGCTGAGGGCGGTAAACGAGGCGGCATCATGGACAGTGCAGGAGAAGTCAAAACAAGGAGGACACCAGCCCAGATACGAAGTGTGATAGAGTGACCATATTTTGTGAGCAGTCTCTCGAAGAGCAACGGAAGGACCAGGCCGCTACAACCAGTTCCTGCAAACCTAGATAGTGACAATTCCATCAATATCAGGACTCAATGATATTCCGCCCACGGTAGCATGGTAAAGGAAGCTCTTACATCTCTCTATATGCTAGGGCTATACAAAAATACGGTACCACATCCACATAAGGCGCCCTGACTGAGGACCAATTGCCACGTTTCTGTCGCAAAGCTAGATGAGACAAATGCAAGGACGCATAGTCCAAGTCCAAACCACATCATGTTCTTACGATGATTGGGATACCTGCTAATGACAGCGAACATGAATAGAGAACATATATACGGTATCCCCTATGTGTTCACGATTAGCATTTGCACAGCAAAGTCTGTATCCTCAAGACATGCACGCAACACACCAATGAAAGTGTTCCCACTATGGAAAGCGCCTTGCTTCCTGCAAATGGATGGTATGGCTATAGCAGGACTGAAACACACCGTACAGAACGGGAATCCTGTATCGACATAGAGCATCAGCATCACATGCGCTCAATTGATGTGGTGTATTCAGGCCATACCCCAACACAGTCCTTCTACAATAAATGCGACAATCAAATAAGTCCAAGTTCCCCATCCAGCGGCAACTGAGATATGATCGTCAGATCATCCGGCTCATCAGCCCTGGTCGGAGCTATTGCAGGTGGTTCCGCAATGCCCTTCGAGCTTTCTTTAGACGGCGCACGAGACACCTGCGGCGGAGTCAATGTTGGGATGTGCCCATGTTGTATAATATCTAATTCCACTGAATTTCGTAATGTCCGGCTCCGGTTGCGGTCCGCCCGAGTTCGAGCCGTCATGACTCCACGTAGGGCGAAGATCGTAGGAGGAAGATTCGGAGGTGGCAGGGCCCGGTCTAGAAGTGGCCAGTTTGTCTAGCTATCATTAACTGCGTCATGACTTGCCGTGCCGCTTTCCTCTCTGTATGGAGTTCGTTTTGTAAACATAGTGAATCACAATATGCAGTAGAAAGTATGGTGTTGAGGAGCAAGTAGCTAATAAATTCCCGATTTACCTTCCGCCATTTCTTCTTTTTTTTTTTTTTTTTTTATGATCCTCTAACATTTCAAGGTCAAACGAAAAACTTATGTACATGAGGGTTGGTCTCCAGTCTCTTGACTTAGCTCAGAGTAGACTTAGCTCTGATTTAGTAAAGTTTTCCCTAACGGTTGTCGAGGACAGTGTTGCACATAAGCAACCCTTCTGACCTCAGTTCCAACTACCACTAATACCGGGTCCACCGACCGTTACAGTACTGCGGATACCAAGAATCTCTTACTACAGCTTTACCTAGCTATACGTGGGCGACCCTTGACGGTTTTTGCAATTCACATACAAAACAATTAGCTATACCAGTTTCCCAGTTAAACTGAACTGGACAACAAAACTGTAAACTTTTAGATTCAAATCACATATTAACTAGTTAGCTGAATTGGACAAAGGCCAAAATCATGAGACTGCTTTTTGGACCCTCTGTGTGTTATTGTGGTATTTTTGAAGTGTTCTTTTTATCTCAAATTCATTTTTTGAAGGTATGTAACAACTGAGGAGATTAGGAAGAGGATACACCCTGGAACACCAGTCTCCAGACATAACATACCTCTCAATTGGCTTTCTACGTTCTGTACCCCCTTGGCGGGCAGCCCTGCAAATTTGTTATACTGGACGCTAGGTTAAACCGGACAGAAAGTGCTGGATTTTGGTCGTCCAGTATAGCAAGGTGCAACTGTAAGTAGGTAGTGTAGAGTACAGGTTATTACGCCCTGTCAAAACCTGCAACAGCCACTTGGTCGAGTTTGGCTTCGCCCCGACGACGCAGAAGGGAAAAAGTGGAGCCGAATGGGGAAACCGTTAATTAACATTTGTTGACAAGATAAATACTGTATATTTGCGAAGGGTTGCTGGCTACTTGGGCGTAAGCACGCCAAGGTAGGCCTACCGCCAACCTGTGGTTAGGTATGCCTTTTGCGTGCGGAATAGAGTCGCTTCATCAAGCTATCTACATTCAACACATATCCCCAAGGACAGAGTACAGGTAATAAAGAGCTTGAAAATTTGTATCAATAGAAAATAAGTCTTGAAGTATAGGTAGCATAAGTGGTATAATCTACAAATCAAAATGACACACATACAGACAAATACACACAAAAAAAAAAGTGTTGATTAGAGGAACTGCAATGGACATGAGGAACACCTTCATGTCTATGGAGAAACCAGATCTCGAGTAATACCAAAAGCCACAAACAAACCGCCTTGGAGTCAACGGCTAGAAACGAGGCTCTGCCTCTGCTGTTTCTCCACGTGGCCACGACTGCCAGCGACATGCGACACGGGTATCACAGATGTACGAGCCGCCCCACAGATACTCCGTTGCAAAAATGCCAGGAAAAAAATATATGTAAAAGACAGCAGACTGTGCCCTCCTTTCATCTGAACAAGCAAAGCCAATGTGCCAGGTAAAGAAAATAGCAGAGCATGAAGAAATGCTGCATTAAATAGAGTCAACATGGAAAACCCAAAAACAAATCACCAATTTTCCTAAAATTGGAGGAATAAAAATATGCAATTCACGAAAATGAACAAAAAAATCAAAAACGTAACAACCTTAACCCAACAAAAGAAATTGTGCATACGATGCATATACTAGCCTCTGTTAACAATCAATCCGCCCTCAGCGTTCTAAAGTCCACTTATACATCCGCTAACTCCTCACTAATGCAAAACACCCAATTCATTGCCAATTTTCTCGTTGGCGCACATCCGACAAAGGGTATAGGGGCACGCTCTACTTCCAACATTCTCGGGAGTTCCAGGTTGTGAAGGGGTATCTAATTGGTAATCCGAGTGGCCGTGTGAAAAGCTCTCTTCTTCGTCGTCATAAAAGATATCAACACACATCCACATAGTAGGAAACTAGTAAAATCATTAGCACGTTATAGCAAACGATAAGGACTCGAAAGATACTTACTGGACCTCTCTTGCATGCGTGACAGGCACCCTCTCTGTGATCACCCACCTTCTTCGAGATTCCAAGTAATCTATCCTCAACTCTTCGAGGTTTCAATCGATGCCCAATATCAGCTCCGTTCCTCAAAGCTACAGGCTCCCCAGCGTTAGGCTTAATGACTAATGTTCCTGGAGTAACCACCCTCTCTTTGGCTCGCCTTTTCAATTCTTCATCCCTCGCTTTTTTAATCGCAGCCGCCTCGCGTAGTCTCTCCAATTCTGCTTCCGCAACTGTCTTAGTAACCTCTGAGGGGTGAGAAACTGTATGATTGGGTGTTGTTGGATACAGTGGTTGGGATTCTAATTGCGACTTGGAGCGGCCTCTCATGGAGGCAGAGGATGGAGAACGGGTAACATCGCCATTAGCTTTGGAGGACTTGAATCCAAGAGATAATGTGCGGCGAAGAGATAAAGAGGTAAAACGCTTTAGTGGTGCAGGAGGTGGATTGCTTTCTTGAATCTTCGGCGGAAATACCTCCAATGGCCGAGGATATTGAAGCTCTTCCGCAGGAACCGCCTGAGTCAGGGGTATAAGACTCGGATTTCCAGGGGGAGGTGGTGGCGGCGGTGGTGGTGGGGGAGGTGGTGGGGGGGGAGGTGGGGGTGGAGGTGGTGACGCCGACAAGGGTGGAGATGGGAATGGAGGTGAAAGGGGGCCTGTAGGCGCAAGTGCAGTATGGGCCAGAATCGAATAGGAATCATTGCTATGCATAGTCCTGAATGAGTTTGGGGAACCTGGGGTAATAGGGGCACTAATCATCTGCGGCGTAATTGAGCGAAGACTAGTGCCACCCATAGATCCACCCTGTCTGTGTGATTTTTCTTCATTTACGGATGAAACAAAGCTTCTCATTGTGTTGAATTCACCACCCAGTACAAGCGGCCGAGAAATATCCTCTTTGGAAATTCCTTGCTTTCTGAGGGACACTGTCCGTGCTAGAACACTTGGAGTGGGTGTAGCAGGGCTCGAGAGTGCCGGACTTGGGGTACCTCGAAAAGTGCCCTCATCAGAATTCGACTTCACCACGCTGCTCGCCAGTACCTTAGGCTGCTGTACTCCATCACCATCTAATGCCTCATTGCTACGTCCATTGTCAGAGGGCTCTGTTATCGATTCTAGCTTTGGGCCAGAACTGTTGACGGGTGAGCTTGGTCCGGGTCGCCCCCTTGTGAAGATCAATTCCTTGATACTCCGACTTCTCGAGATTTTCTGGTTGGGGTCGAAAGTCGGCCTCACTGGAGATGACGTTGATCTCTGGAGCCTGCCAATACTTCGATCTGAATTCAGTATTGGTGGTTGAAGACTAGGTGGGGCAGCTGTTGAAACCGAGGTGTATGGTATTGATTTCGAGTATAGCGCACCGGGTGATTCTCCATCTTCCTCTTCTTCAACAATGGTATAAGAAGGCCAAGCTGTTACTCTCTTTTCTTCTGAAGCTTTACGTTCTTCGTCAGTCTTCCCAGTTCGACGATCCACCACCAATCCAACTCTTCCAACCCCAAGCTCAATTGGCGTCATTAGTGACATTGGAGCCACAGGTTCAGCGCTCGCCACCAGCCATTCATCAATCGCTGGTTTTTGTGAGATTTTCTCGTGAGAATTGAAGCTGGATAGCCCTCTGTGACGATTGTTTTCAATCTCCATTTCTTTCTTGAGTTCCTCTTCTAAGCCCCATCTGGAGGTTGTATTGGTCATTGTGGGAGAGCCAGCTGCAAATAGGTCGATACTTTTTTGAGGTCGAATAATTCCAGGTGGGGTCAGCTGCAGATCAAGACCACTTTTCCGTCTCTCGTCATTTCCAGAATCTCCCCCAGACCGTTGCGCCTGAGTAATCCTATCCCATTCTAGTTGCCATTCACTGATTCCCTTGTTGCTGATTCGGACTTCACCTTCATTCAAGTCAGACTGGTTAGCATCTTCATTGTGTCTAATATGACTTCCTTCAGCATTATCATCCTCTTCTTTAACTTCAAGCTCCATGTTGACAATGCCACCACGCCCTCCCTCGCAATAATAGCTATCAAAGATGCTGCCATTGCTGCCTGCACTAACCGGCCTTTGATCTATTGCGCGAAGTGATGCATCCAAATGTGATGACTTTGATATTTTGAACTTACTCCCAGTAGCAGAAACAGGGAAAAATGCCGGCGTCAGCATCCCACTATAATCAGTCAATGGAGTATCCATTGGCCGATTTCTGCTCCCATTCACCTCCATTCCCCCATCTCGCAGAAGACTGGAAGAGGTAGAATCTGAAGAGGCAGAGCTAACACTCTCGCTTCTTTTATGGACGACACCCGAGCAGTTATAGTTCTTTTCTTCAGAAATAGAGGACAATTTAACAGCGGGACTATACGGGCTAACTGGAACACTGAAAGGATTTGGAGAAAGCTGCGAGAAAGTATATGTAGACATTGGTGAAATTTCGCCGGTACGGACTGAGCCTGTAACAACAGACCGTGTCGAAAAATTGCGCGGTGACGGAAGTAGGTGTATATCACCATTTGAATTCTCGTGTACCTCAAGTTCAAGGGCTAGTTCCTCTAGAGATATTGAGGCTGCGGGTTCTGATTGAGCAGGTATACCCTGGTCGCGACTGAGCGCCGCATGATTGTGCTGGGCAAGATTGATTGGTGTGGGTCTATTCGTTACACGTAATAGTGCCGGCTTCGTGGTTGTATTTTCGACGCCAGGAATTGGCTTTTGGTTGTATCTCGAATCTTCAGGATCCTCAGATATTATTGACGGCCTTCCGAAATGCTGACCATTCACATGGCTTGATTGAACTTTTGAATCAGTCATAAAAAAGGGAAGTTCGATCGATGCTGCCGATACATTAGAAGAATGTGTCTTCACCCCAGGGTTAAAACGATCCACACTTTCCTTGGTTAGAGATTGTGCTGAAGCCGCGAGAGGAGGAGGTGCTGGTGCTGGTGCTGGTGCTGTTGCTGGTGCTGGTGCCATGTTTAGCGAGTGAACATCGCCCTGATTTCCCTCAGATGACGGTACATATGCAATGCTTGGTAATTGAAGCGAAGGTGGAGGTGGTTCCTCTTCGGTTAAGGACGGCCGATATGACGTTTGCATGCGCGGCGACTTGTTTTTAGTCATTATTCGTGAAGATTTGCTTTTGGAGTGTTCTGTACCATCGCCAATATCGCTGTACTGTTTTTCATCTCTGGGAGATGGCAATGAACCTTCTGCCCCGTCCGCATGTCTATCCCGTCTTTCTCGGCGTCGCTCTCCATTTACTGGATGCCTCTTGTGCCTGCGACTTGATTCTTTCCTTGGTGAATACATCTCAAATCCAGAGTCAACATCACCTTCGCCTCTGGTTGTATCCCTACTACCATCTCTACTACTTTTTGACCTTTTCCCGCTCTTTGATTTCCTTTCGAATTTTGAAGGACCATCATTACCAGCGTTTTCTTTTTTCTTAACCTTTTTATCACTCTCGCTTATGATTTTCCCTCCAGTTTCTTCGATCAGCACGTCCAAATCTTTTGACTTTTTTTGTCTCGGACCATGCAAAAAAATATCCGGAGTGGTAAGTCCAGAAGGCGGTGTCGGTAGCTCTCTCCTTTCGTAAGTCAGTTTGTTCGGCGGCGGTGAACCTGTATATGAATATGTTCTCTGATGGGAATGCTCTGTTTGTGGTAAAGGATCGATGATCCCACTTTTGGCGTACGAAAATCCAGGAAGCGGACTTGATTGATTTATTGTGCTGATGGTCGGAAGCGGCGGCGGAGGTGCTTGTCGCCTTTTTGAGTTCATTGGATTCGTGGCTGGAATCGTAAACGTCGTGACTGGCGGCGCCGGCTGCCTTCGCTCCTGCTGGTAGTATGCCATCTTCCGGAATCGTGGGGCAGCCCCTCGATTGCAGAGGGTCACTTTCGTTGGACAATCTGTAACTGAATGGGAGAAACAAACAAGTATCAGCCTTCTGCAACTCTCAGCCCATTCCTCCTGTGTGATTCTCCCTTCCCGATGCTTGATGATTGTGCCCCTACCTCTTTCTTATCCTCCTAGAATCTGGAGTAGTTTAGCTACAGCAATAGTATGACACCCTCGCCGTTGGATTCAATACCTCAGTTGAACGGAATTGGTGAGGGACTTTGATAGCACTCGGAGAGCACTTGACGGGTTGAAGTTGAAGCGAGAGACTCAGGTGGCTCAAGGAAGTTATTCAACAAACACTGGCGGTGTAATAACTTGGGTACGCTTAGTCTCTGATAATCAACAAGGTTGAGTGCTTTTCATGCGGTAGAGTTATGATATGTCCTGGCCATTAATAGCTTGCGGTGGGCTAAGTTTGGCAACGGGGGGGGGGAAAAAAATGAGATGTCCTGACCTCCACTATGCTAGCTGTTCCTGTGCCTGGGCGGGGGGGTGGGGGGGGGTTCTGACCAACTGGAGGGGGGCGATTGCGTCCCTCCTACGCTGACAGGGGCCGCGAGCAGAGTGCTGCTTCGGCCTTGGGGGCGAACCGAGTATGCTACTGCACAAGAGCGTGCGAAGGAGTGGCAAGCTACGTACTTACTCGTGTCTGCGGCAAGCTGGGAGCGGAAGAGGATAGGCTGGCTCACGAGGGCACGCCTGCGGGCAGAGAATGTGGGTGCTGTACCGTATGTCTGCGTGGGAGGGGGAGGAGGGGGAGGGGAGGGGAGGGGAGGGGAGGGGAGGGGAGGGGAGGGGAGGGGAGTGTGTTGGGCAGCGTGCAGGCCTGCCTGCCCGCTGGCGACAGGTCAGCGCGGGTACAGAGTACAGTACAGAGTATCCATACGCCCAGCACTTGCCAGTATGCATATGAGCCGAGGACCAAAGTGCCGCGTCGAGCACTCCGCCGTACTCTACGGCCGCTGTGCTCTGCGGCCGCTGCAGGCCAGCTGCGAGCTTCGGCGAATTGGAGGAGCTGGCGCAATCGATGCCCGGTGCAGCCCGCCCTGAGCCCGCCCTGAGCCCGCCCTGAGCCCCGCCCTGAGCCCCGCCCTGAACCCGCTCTGCCCATTTACGGGTGCGCTTATGACTATGATACATGATACTAGCAAGAAGTGCCTGCCTGCTCGTACAGCTGCGCCATGTTACGAGAGCTCAGCGCAGTGTTTCCGCGCTGTTTCCGTCGCGCTTGACCTCCTTTTATCACATCCCTAATCTGCTGTTGCAGGGTGATGTGTGTGCCGCCGCGTTGGTTGGGTATGATATGCCCCCCCCCCCCCCCCCCCCCCCGCCCCCCCCTCCATCGGTGTGCTGCGCCACCAGCCTTGCCCACTTTGCACCGGTACTGCACTGTTCAGGTGCGGTATCATACGCCACACCAAGGAGTGCCTAGGCGACGTGCACAGCTGCTCGGTCTATCCGCTATCATATCCGCGGTGGAAAATCTCAGCCAATGACTGACTCTGAAACCGCTCATATCTCATGACAAATGGGCCTAGTTGCACTGGCAGGAGGGTATCAGTATGTAGCCCACTTCAGGGAGCCCAAGGACCAAACACTTGGGCTACCCCCCCGTTACTCTCACCGTTCTACCACCGCATGTAAGTAGCTGTCGTCTTGCGTGATCACTCTTACCAACTAGTTCCCCCACCTAACAGAAGGAAGGTTGATCATCAATTGCAGAGTCTCACTTCGAAACAAACAAGCTCACACACAGTATACCTTATTCATTCTAGAGTAGCCCCCATCTCCCCATACGTTGGCCTCATCCTTATCATATCGTTGAAGTAGTGCAATTTTGAGTTCACTGCCCGTCGAAGTTGAATCAACTCTCTCCCTTCCGTTAACCCTCCCCCAACATGAAGCTTGTCCCCGCCATTTTCAATTAGGGTTTCTTGGTCCCTGAAAAGTCCTACGGTAAAACCCCTGTGTACGATGTCACATGTTTTTTTTTTTTTTTTTTTTTTTTTTTTTTTTTTTTTTTTTTTTTTTTTTTTTTTTTTCTTACATTTAGGCACTCTAGACTAATCTTTTCTGCTTTGATATTAAAGCTGCTTGAGTATAGAAATTGCAGAATTCCAATCAAATTTCGTTTTTAGGCGAGCATTCCAGTTTCATAACACCAAATGGTTGTAAATGCCCCTGAACATACTGCTTTCGATCGGCCCTTACATTATTCTACCCAGAGTCGGCACAAACTGTCTGTCGTAGTACCGCAATTAATTAGAATAAATTTGCCACCATGACGAATACAGTTCTATTGTCCTAGAATCTCTGCGAAATTTTGCAACTTTGTTGGTTGTTTAACCCCCCCAGCCACTAACATTGCTCACATCTCCTCTTTTTAAAAATGCCAATATGCCCACCCTGGCATATTCAATTCCACGATGTAATTGGCATACCAACATGGAGGATCTACAACCTGCGCATGGAAAAGGCTGCATGTCAAGATGCAGGTGACCCAATAATACTGCAAAGGCAGGGGTTTCACTGCCATTAACTTTTCCAACAACGATGTCGATCAGTCAAGAATAGACACGGAGTTTGAACGTTATCGTTTCAGCCAGCAAAAAATTCTGATTGAGACTTTTGAAAACTACCGATATCCCATATCTCGCTAGCCAGCGACATTTCCAATCTCAATTGGAGCTGGAGAACCTGCAAGACACCTGCCAACCAGACTAAAGGTGCTGTACTCGAAAGTTGATTCCGTCGTCATGGGAAGGATGAAACATCTATACGAATTTCTCGCCACGTGCGGCATACAGGATAGAGAGGCCAATCGTAAGAACTCTCCGGCGCCGAGAATAGCTCAGGTTGTTCCCCTAAATGCTTCGCACATCTTAGATCAAGACAAGTATACCCATCTCTATAATGAAAAATCGTCACTAAGTCATATTCACGTATGGTGGAGTCGCCCGATCTCTAGCATGGGAGTCGCCTAGACTGGACATCCACTACGGAACTTTAGATAGGTAGATGTGGACACAGTCAAGAAAGAGCTATAACGAACGCCCATTCCTAACTGGTGCCGAGAAGTTGCTATTACCAATTTTCCGACTTTCGAGCTCATAGTCATTCTGAATAGCCAGTATTTGGATGATTATTTCAAGTTTATCAAGGCTGGAGTAGAAAGTACATTGAAATACAGTATGTAGTTCTTGGGTCTAGATGAAAGATACTAACAGTCGGCTCAACCAAGGCAAGAGGAAGTTATCTACTCTTATGTCTCTCCACCATGCATTAAATTTCTAGTAATCCTAATCCATCTCATCTTTATTGAGCCATACTCTCTCTTGCTGACCACGTTCTGGTACTTAAACTTTCTTCTTGCCTTGAAACTACACTGCCCAATTATGTGATGGTATGACGGGGCAAGCTTCCCAACGAAATATGCTTGTCTTCATAACGTTGCTTTACATGGCGTCAGAGCATGCCAATTTCAACCCAAACTGCTACTCCTCAGTAACCAGTATACCATTTGCATTCCATTTCCAAGTTGTTACCTTTTGAGTCCCATTGATGCTTCAGAATTACAGTGTCACCAAGTTAAAGCTTAGTTGCAACAACGTGGGCAGCTTCCCCGAGAATCTGGCCTAATAAGTGTTTTTTCAGACGAATTCCAGGTCACGAGGGCTGCCTAGCTCGGCATTAGGGTCCTAAAAGAACCAGTGCCCGTCCACAGTGGCAACGCGCCGAGGATTGACACTGAAAGGAGTCTCGATTCATGATCTTTCACAACCGTGAGGAAGTATATTCTCGTGCACTTGCGAGTATGGTGCCGGAAGTTAATCAACATGTTGTAACATTCCCGGCCAGCATTAGTAAGCAGCACCATATGTGTCATTTTGCTGCTTGCAATCGGTGAACCCTTAGACCACGGTCACCTTTACACGGTCGCATTACACGCTCGCTTTACGTCTACAGCTCCCACGCTCGGACCACTCATAGAAGGTTTTTCCAGAGTCTATTGCAGGTCTATGAGAAACTATACCGAAAGCTCTTTTTTCTATTTCAGACATCTCTATTATAATAAGTGTCTTCGTATTATGCAGGCATATAAGAATGGTCATCAATATGGTACAGAGGCCTTCAAAAATCATGTATATAAGAGTCACCGGCTGGTGCGAGAGGGGGCAACCTCTTGATGACTAATCCATCTGTATGGGGCTTGGCATGTAATATTTGCTACATTTCCTAAGAAAGTAAAAAAACTTTGAACCTTTTCAGTTTTACAACGAATGAAGATTTTGCCATGAAAATATCATAGAATGATAGAGCGTCTCAAATAGTATAGATTTTTGATATTTCTACCTTAGTTCATATCAGTTGTGGTTGCTGATAGGTTTTGCGTTGCGTTGGTTGTGTCGCAAATTTCATGTTGATTATTAACTTCCGGCACCATAAATGTGGATGGCTCGGCATCAGACTAAGCCCAAGTTGTCGCAGGATTTGAAGTTAAAATTGTCCGCATCTCCATTGCTGATGACGTAAAAGAGATACTCTGAGGTTTCCCCAACTATGAAGTGGTGATGGCTCGACGTTCTTGGTAGGTGGGGCCAGATGTCTATTGACGCGGAGCATATGCAAATAAGAAGTCCTGAGAAATCATGACTTCAATCCTTCGTGGTTGTCAACAGGAAGATTGATGTTTGGCTAACTGGTGTTAACCAGTTGGGTTCAACGAGTGTCTGACGTGACATCAATAGTTTGAGGTCACCAAATAGAAAAATTAGAAGATGGAATCTAGTAGATTTAAAGATGTTTCTTGCACCCCATCATTGAAGGATTCTAAGTACAAGAACAGCAGGTCATCAGTCGAGGCATGGCTACACAGCTGCATGCACCCAAGCTTCGTTACATCAAGACTTTCGCTTCGGCGGTGGGCATGGCCCTGCTGCGTGTGACTGGGAGGTGCGCTTAGGTTGGCCGTAGTTGAGGTTATCATACGCTTAGATAACCTTCATGCTGAAGGTAATCCCTCCCATACAGCCAAGTGCATTGTATGTGCACTCATCGCCACCGCCCAATGCCCAGTAAACAATACTGTAAACACCATATTGGCTGGCAGTATGTACTTACCCAACGTTAGGTCCCGAACCTAGACAGAGTCAGGAGGGAAAAATGCTCAATAGTTCTATGCTTCCCTGAGCTGTGCTTTACCCTCTGAATAGTTGTTATACTGGCGCGGCTCTGCGCCAGGCCGTTATCTGCTACTCATAGCAGAAAATAGATAGCACGATTGGTCTTTACTTGTTTGGTAGAGTACTCCCCCGGTACAACCCCACTAGTCTGATTGGACCTTTAGTACAACAACCGAATTAGGCAATTCCTGGCTCCATCAAAGAAAAAGCATTTCAGATAATACACACTTTCAGTAACATGAAAAAGAAAACTTTTGATTTTTCTAAAATTTCATTTTCGTCTGCAACCTTTTCTTTTATACTTTTCTATATTTTTATCCGAGGAAGTTTGGTACATTTTTACGGCTTCAGTATCTTATATACATACTGACATTTGGGGAGGTAGCATTACTTGTATGAGACTGATTACTTAGGTCTTTAGAGCAGTAAGCGATGCTTACATACTACAAGTACTTGATTTACTGAGCAAACGAAGGCACTTTCCTGGGGGCTAGAAGGGGTAGTAGTGAGGCCTCTGACTCTGCGTCGTGACTGCAAAATACATTCGATATTACAAGCATGATGTGCGCGCCTAACACAAGAAGGGGCGAAGAGCTCGACCGAGGTTGACCGTAATGAAATTACAGACCTAGGTAGCATAGTAGCACCGTTTTGCTTAGGAATTACAACTACGCCGGTGCAGAGATTTAATTCAAATGTGTAGTGTACTAGTCGAAAGAAAATGAATGACATACGTCTTGGTCGGTCGAGGAATCTGATTGCAATATCCCCCCTAAAACGTAAAGCAATACTCTACAAGAATTCAGAGTCAAAAGGGAGCGACTAAATTGTCCTCAACGACCCCCAGCTTCCTTCTCTGCCAAATTGCTCCATGCATCTCCTCAAATTATTTCGCACTCCCATTCCTCAACGCCGGGTCGTAGACACTACCATGCAATTGACTCTGATTTGCCCTCCGGGGGCCCATTGTGAAATTTTCAGAGTACCCGCCACCCCAGCAATACCGATCAAAGCAATCTTCGCATACGCCACCCAGTACGATCCCAGCACGCTCCTTACTCCGCTGGAAGATAGCACAGCCAACGCACACCTTCCACGAAACCGTCTCAGTGGAGTTGAGCAAACCCGTTTCCCAGTTGGTGTTGGTAGTCTGCGCTACCTGACGGGCGCCGTTCGCAAAAAAACCGCTGACTTCCTCCGGAGTGTAATCGAGCTCAAAGGTGCTTGTATTGGTGAAATACGTCCAAGGGACGTTCGGAAGGTAGACTATCAGCGGATCGAAGAAGTCCTTGGGCACGGTTTTATTGTTGCCATTGCTAGTATAGTTACCTTTACTACACCCAAAAAATACGGGCTGGTAATTCATTCCCTGCTGGGCCCATAAACTGCCGTCGCTGGGCACGTACGGGAACGGCACCACGCCTATATTCCCAGAAAAGTATTTCGAGAGGAGACTCTGTGTCCTACTTCGCGTGGCCACGAGAGAGGACCCGTTGGGCCAATGCTGATGTGTATCTGCAGAGGAGTCGACGGCGAGGATAAAGTCCACATGACGGCTTGGCTGGAGGAGGGGCCAGAAGGGAATATTTTGGTTGTCTAGTCCTCCGTCGGCAAGGAACAGGGAAGACTGGTTTTGGGAAAGGTTGGAATGGATGAGTTGGTGGTGTAGCCGTAGAATGGGTTCGGGTACTGGCGGGCAAAGTCAATATCTGCTGAGGCGCAATTGAGCAATCCAATGCAGCCAGAAATCGAGGGGACGGTAAGCTTTGTGAGGTGGTGTTGGATTATTTCGAGATGCACTCACATGGGCAATATCCTCATTCCCGCCCAAAGCCTTCGCAAGCACGTCAGCAAGCAGCTCCTGCAGTCCCTTCGTCAGATGGCTGAACACCCCGTCGTGTTCCTTCCGCTCCTGGGCTTTGCGCTGCCAAATCCTTGCCAGAATCCCGGAAAACAGGCTGGAGCTTGTCCCCATGACGAACGCCCCTACATCGAATCCCGTCATGCATCCATCCTTTGCGTCCTTGGGACTGCCCCCTTGCATGCTTGTCCCCAAATACTTGGTGGGGAAGAAATACGACACTGCTCTATCCCAGCTGCCAAAAGAATACGGTGTAGTTTCAAGAATGTCAGAGGTTCTTTCTACTACTTTCTCCCCTAGCAACCGACAAGTAGAGATTGAGATTGGGAAGGGCATCTCATGACAGGAAAAAAAGCTCTTGTCTTCAATCTGCGACCACAGAACATTCGGCGCCCCCGTCGTACGGTTAACCAGCTGCCTTCCGAGAGCAAGAGACCAGTAGTCCGTGAGAGTGGTTTCGAAACCCACCCTGGATTTCTGTTCAACCTGGCGCTTGATTTGTGCAAGATACTTAAGCACGCCATTAACGTGGTCTTCTGGATTCCCTTTGACACCAGTTACCAGACCCTTTTCCAGCTCCCAATGGTTATTCCTGAGGTCTTCCATCGTTGCAAAGTTATCTAGGGCACTTGAGCCCACCAGCCAGTTGCCTCCGGACAACCCAACCATGTAATCCATCCCCTGAAGCAGCCCTGAGAACTCGGGCACATTCGAGGATCGGTTGTCAAGAGCTCTGAAAGTACTCGCACCGTTTAACATGGCCCGGTAGCTACCTCCTGATAGTGCAATGGCTGTTATTGGCCGTAAACTCTCACTTCTGAAAATGCTGTCTGCCTGGCCACCTCTCAAGCCCGCAGCTATTGCAAACGGTCGCAGAGAATCGCCAATGACCGCAGAATGGGCAGAGATGTACCTCTGCTCAGATGGATCGATACCATCAGGTGCCGGGCGGACGTAGTCGGTGGCACTGGGACAACTAGCCCTCTGTGGTGCATACAAAGGGAATTTTCTTACTGCTTCCTCGCCGAAGTCAAGGAAGCTGAACCGCCGTGCTCGAGAATTGGGGTATATTGGACGGCCCGCTCCATGGTTATCCTTCCGTTCGGGTGCCAAAAGCCAGATACGATCAGGAGGAGGGGGCGATGGTGCCAGTGTGGTCACATTTGGGGCTGGTGAGGCGTACCCAGCGCCATCAAACGGGGACAGGACAAGTACTAGACAAAGAACCTGGAACGTAGACAAAGAACCTGGAACGGGAGCATAATCATTCAACAATGCCTCTTTGAAGCCAACTAGTTCAGATCAAGGTCACTCAATCGCAAAGGATGGTTTGTCCAATACTTGGTGGTCATCATAATATTGCATTCTTTAGTTACTTCTGTATCTGTCTTACTTGGTGAGACCACTTACATCGCTCAACTATAAGCAGCTCCGCAACCATAAATCCACCAACCATCACGATGACGCCGGCTTCGCGTTCGAACATGCCCTGGCGTAGAAGCTAAAACTTAGTATAACATCTAATGCCCACAAAAGCAAAACAATTGAAAATAGTAAAAATCGGTACCCAGGATCAGAAAGGAATTAGATAGCACGCAGGCAGAAATCCTCTCTCTGATGCAACGGAAGTCTACTTCCCATGCTCAACCTATTCTCCTTCGAAGTACGGATGGTTGGCGATCGGACTGGAATGTTTGGGGATCGCATTGAGGGGGATCGCGACGCAATCCACTCAACACAACCATATTCCGGTACCCTATTCAATCCGTACCCACAGTGCATCCCATGATTTGGCGAATAGCTTTTCTGCTGATGCCAATACTGCTCTTGTCCATGGAGAACAGCATGGGGTGGCGGTTGGGGAATCTGGTGCTTGTCAGATCTGTTCATATACTGTGGAAGCAGGTAGCCAGCTACCTCTCCCTTGTCCTTTCGCTGCTTGTGTCCAGCACTCTTCCTGCGATAGCAGCAGCAGTACAAACACGACAGCACGATAACGACAATGACAGCAGCAATGATACCTAGAGTGGCTTCGGGACTACCAGTAGAACTTCTGCTTCCGTTAGGGGTGGGAGTAGTAGATTCCATGGCAGGTATCTCCGTTGTATCAGTCATGCCTGTAAAGTTTCAGAAGCTTTCCCCCGTCTCCGTTGACTTTATGGTGAAGAAGTATGTTAGAGTGGGAAATATGTCCTCTGAATTGGCGACCTTTGTAATCTCTTGTCTAAAGAACTCTCTTTCGTAGGTTCAAGAGTTCTTCTATAAATGCGTATGTGTCGTTGTTGAACAGTAAAATAAAGCTATAAACCAGAAGGGAGATGAGGAATTTGCCCGAATGGATGACGAGGGAGAAGAGAGCGGATTGATAAACATCTCGAATTATTAAGATCTCTCTTTGTGCATCAATTTGTTTCCATATATGGCCTGTTCTTGTACCTACACTTTCTTAATGACCCTTCTTTCCGTCAAACTTTTGGCCTGTGCTGTTTTAGCAATGGATGGCCACGAATTGTAACTTCTTCTGAAACAATTGTGATGAACCCCCTGAAACCATGAGATGTGAACAAGATGCAGAGTATATGATTGACTAACAAAACAATTCAAGAAAATCAAGTGCGCCACCCAAACAACATGACAGAAAAACAAAATAAACAGAGAAGAAAATCTAATATAGCCAGGACATTAGAAATACAGACATTTTTCAAGTTAGCGACTTTGTGAAATTTGTAAGAGCAACTAGAAACCGAGCGTTCAATAGAGTAACCTGGTTCTTCAGCCATATTTACAAAAAAACGTGCCATGTCCTAAACCAAATACAAATGGAAACTGTGATAATTGGGGTATAAAATCAAAGGTATGAATGAATATAATACAGGTATCCTGCTGTCTAAGAACAAGGAGGGAAAGAACAACCAGTAAAAGGGAGATTATTGTTGTGAAATATGAAACACAAAGGTAAACATGAAATCCAGGTCAGAGAAAATATACTGCCCAATCGCAGAGGAGACAGTGTTATTTAACAACACTACTCGTCACATAGTCACTCACAAAGCTCACTTCTTCATTTATTGCATGGTATAGCTGATATCTTTTCATTTACACGGTTAATATTCCCATTTCCAGATGGAAGTCTTTTTTTTTCTTTTGGCTACTTCTCCGATAATGTTGGGGCATACAAGTTCCGCAGCCCTGAGTCGTTTTGCTCTGGAATAATCAAGACCCCTTTTTAGCCCCGGGACGATAGGCAGAAACTCGTTATGTTCAAATCGGCGAACCTTTCTCAAAACTAGACCTACTTCCTTTCCTAGCTTCCTACTTCAGAGTGAACAGTTAATCTCTGGTAATGACCCAATAAACACCTTAGGAAGTATCACTCACTTTTGTTAAAGAACGCCCAGCAGTGCACACTGGCTGTGGAGATGGAGGTATATCACTCGATGTTGGTCTGTCGCTAAACATATCAGGTGTAATAGGGCCTAATTCACAACCAACGGGTGGCGGTGGTGGGGAGACAGGTGGGCGAGAGTATATACTACTTGAGCCTGACAAATATTTTTCTCTGTCCCTACCAGAAGCCACCTCCAGATAGCCATTATTCCTTTCTGGGGCCCAGCCATAGTAGCTACTCTCTTTTTTCTTTTCCGTATCAATGGGAGAGTTCCCGTTAATACCAAATCCAAAGTTGAACTGTGATAATCCCGAGTTCCTCTGAACTGTTTCCTGCAGAGCTGGTGCCCCATGGATTTGTTCTTCGTATTTCCGAAGCAATGTCCAATATTCTTCCAGGCCTCTGTACTCCATTGCCGAAACATCACTTCTTCCTTCCACACTCTTTGCATTTGTTTTACTTGATAAGGGACTAACCGGCTCTTGGGGATAATCTGATTGATTTGTGGAATTTGGTTCACGATCTAGAAACGCAGGCTTCGAACGCGTCGAGAGGTGATTGTGTGCGTTAATCCCAGGGGCCGGAGTAGGTAACGGTGGACTCGCGACGTTGTAGTAATCGAGATGTGTACGATCCTCGGCTTTGAGACTCGAAACTGCTGATAATGCCTTGCTCCTTCGGTCATCGAATCCATTACATTCAGAGAGTGGACTCACTGGGGAGACTGGTGAAACATCCCCAGATGATGCATCACTCCTCGGCGGAAGTGGCTTTGATTCAACATAACCGGTTTTTATTGGCGGAAGTCGAGCTTTACCAGCAGTAGGCGCGGGTTTATGCAAATATGCCGTACTACTATTATTTTCTTGATCAATCCATGTGCCACTGCCCCACTTTTCCTTTTTGGTTGCCTTCCCAAGTGGTATGCCTCTTGTCGAGCCACTATCAATATCCGACATCGAATCGCTATCAAATCCCTTGCCATTTGCATTCTGCTCCTTTGCTTTTCTCTTTCTCTTTCTCAAACACGCTATCAGATACCATATTCCAGCGGACAACAGCAGAAAAACCGTGCCTCCCACTGCGATACCAACAATAATCGGTGTAGATAATTCGCCTTTCTTTCCTGTCTGCTTGGAATCGCCGTTCTCATCATCACTATTTTCATTATTTGCTTCTACTGTCGCAGTTGGCGATGATATTGATGATAATGACGATGACGTCGTTGACAGCAATGTAGTTTGGGCACTCGCCTTACTAGGAATGGCACTTGTGTCGACAACGAGTGATGTTTCGGTGCTGGTATCTGCATCGACGAATTGACATTGCTCGTTCCAGAAATCGTCGGCCTGTCCTTTGATAGTGCAATTTTGCTGAAGGCATACCTCAAGCTGCGGAATATCTTTAGGCTTTTTACAGTAAACGAGATGACCTCCAGTCAGACATTTATGGATGCCACAATTGATCCCAGGTAGATCTTGACGCTTATGAAGAGTAGCTGCAAAAGCTGCTCTCAACGATATCATTAACATAAGCGACACATAAAACCCGTATGCTCCACTACGGCCAAAGATGCTGAATTCTGCCATCTACATTAAACATTAGCAAATATGACCGAAGTGCAAAATGTAAGTTGCAGTCAATCTCTCACAATGGGTATTCCTCAAGAGCGATTAGGTGCCCAAGCCGATAATAAACAACCAACAGCCAGCCAACAGTGGAAAATGTATGAATAGAACGCTCCAATTTTCGTGGCAGTATTCTCGAATGAAGTAGTTCCAGCCAGCTGTCAATATTTTTCCTCCATAAAGATTCAAACTGACGAATTTGCGGAGTCAATGTCGCAGTCTCTGTAGGAACAAGCTGGAGGTTCGAACTTGAGGCAATGGAGTAGCGGTTGGCTGACAAATTTTGATGTATATTCGCAGTATATCACTTTCGCGGTGAAATGAAAGAAGAGAATCAGAAGCCCAGTGAGAAAAAGCGTAGAGAGAAGTGATCCCTGGGGCACACTGGCTGAATATCCCACCAAAGCGAAGGTGACCTACATGGGTATAGAGGGAGTAAGAAGCGAACTCACCTATATCTACTCCAGGATATGAGTGCAAGAGCCCGTTGAGTTACAAACTACTTGATATCAGTGCAAGGATTTCCGGATGGTGACTAAACCCAATTCAGGGGAACAGCGGCAAAATCAGCTGGGGCGTGGAGGACTGACCATGGGGGTAATGGGTAAGCCTATGCTTAGTCGCTCATGAAGGGTTGGGAAGAGTTCAACTGGCACCCATGAAAGCTGCTCCGAGGAGGCTTACTTGGGGCTTGTGCTTCTTAAGGAGCTTGTTATTGAACACCTTCTTCTCTTTGTGACTTCTGATTTTACATTTCTGCTGTTTCTTGTGCCCTCACAATCGGATATGGGAACGCGCCTTCGGTTCTTTGTGATCGACATAATACTGGCGGGATAGGCACTGTTACTTTAAGGTAGAGCAATACCAAGGGACAGTTTTGGGAGATGGGCTCGGGGCCATTACCGTTTACCAACACCAAGTACAATATTGCCTTATGCATCCCACACGGTGGCGGGTAAAGATGGACCCATGGCCTCAGTCTCATATGCACAGACGTAAATGACGTTAGCTCGTCCATACAAGTAGAAAGAAACAGAACTCATTTGTATTTGAGGTTATCACAGTCCTTGCCGTGCACGTTAACTTTTCCTTCAACTATTCGAAGTAAGGAGCATTTGCTGGGGGGCCCTTGCACCGAGGGCGTATAAAAAGCAATAAAAAGCAGGTGAAGAAACTCTTCCCTGCTGTCGCTTCGATGAAGCAGCCTCTAAATTTAGGGCCCTCAGGGTGCTTAGTATAGCACTTATTTCTCACCCAACGGCTTTTCCACCGGCATACGTTGAGTCTGCCTCTACATATGATACATGATCGAATATAACTTACAACTCAAGCTCAATATTGCAATCTTGAGTGGCGTTTTCGTCATGATGCAAGTTGAACGTGGCTCTGGTGATGGTTGGGTTGCTTGCATGTTAATGCCTGCGGGGGAAAGCCTCAAACGGGTCGAGCTGGGGATGGAATCGCAATGCCCAGCCGGGTTTGGTGCCCATCTGGTACAGCGGCACACTCCATGATCAGCTACGCCACCAAGATTAAAATCTCCGATGGGAGGAGGGTAGTCTCACGCCAAGGACTGGAGGGATACAGGTACAGTATGATATTGAAAATTCTTGTATTACTAGTATCTTCTAATACAGTTTTCCCTTGCTATACCGGATCTGTAAAATCCGGCCTTTTTCGTCCGGTATAGCAAGGTTCCGTTATAGAATAAAATGCTTGGCAGAACAGAATAGGGATGGGCAGGAAAATTAATGTAATTGGGAACAACGACAGCCTAATTTTATTATGTAATGTTAAGTTTAGTAAGCATCTGAAAGGTGAATGCAATGTGGGATAGCCAAGATTGGACGTATCAGTGTTAGTGTATCCGGTATAGCAAATATGATTTGTATGGAGACAGGGGGGTAAGTGCCTGGCAATTCCTGTCCGGTCCGGTATTCTTAGTGCGTCCGGTATAGCAAGAGGGTTTTGTATGGGAGCGGTATGTAGCAACCTGAGAGTATCCGGTATAGCAAGGTTTCCGGTACAACGAGGTCCAGTATAGCAAGGGAAAACTGTATTTGGGCAGCTATCACCGACACTGGCCGTTGCTAAGCAGATCCAATCATGGTATCCTATGCGAAGGTGGAGGTGTAGAGTACACATAGCGGAATTCGGCACTCGTGCACTGAGAGTGTAATCCTTTATCTGGAGTGGGGTGAGGAACTACAGCGAGGTCCGGGATGCCTCCCCCTTCACCCATCCTACTGTCTAGTCACATTACGAGACTATCTACTGTCCGCCTTCCGTCCCCAACCGCCATGTGCAGCAGTCTTTTAGGCATCGTTTTATAAACCTGCCAGTGACATGTCGAACTATGTCGTACCCGTGCTCGTACTCGTACTCGTTTGGTCTATGCTCCATATATCCCTTGGTATGATACGAGGGATAAACGAGACTGTACTGTACGAACTACTTGAGAGTAACACTCTCCATGATTATTTAACCAGATTACCTACCCCTCGTCCCCACCCCATTTACTACTCGAAACGAGATTAATTCTGTGCCCTGGTAATTACAATTACACCTTGCTATACCGGACGACCGAAATCCAACACTTTCTGTCCGGTGTAGCCTAGCGTCCGGTATAACAAATTTTGCAGGGGTGCCTGCCAGGGGTAAAGAACTTAGTAAGCCAATTGAGAGATACAATATGCCTAGAGACTAGTATTCCAGCGGGGTATTCTCTTCTCAATCTCCCAAGATATTGAGAATACTTCAATAATACCACTATAACACACTGAAAGTACAAAAGAAGTTTCGTGGTTGAGGCTTTCATCCAGTTCAGCTAGTTATTTTGTATGTAAATTGAATTTAAAAGTCTATGGTTTTGTTGTCCAGTCCGTGGGTGTCCGGTTTAGCTAATTTTTTGTATCTAAAATTGCCGGTATAGCAAGGGTTCCGATTTAACGAGGTCTGGTATATCTAGGTAAAACTGTAGTATCATCCTGCTAGTCCTATGCCAAGACTACATAGTTGGTCTGGCATGGTACCAGCTGAGCTGGCGTTAGGGATTTGGGCTTGTACAGGGGGCTTCTTGCTCAACAATAACAAAGTCAATTTGCCATCAAAGATACAAACAAAAGAGAGAGTTTGTGAATTCAAGCTGAAGTCACTTCAGAGCGCTATGCACTGCATAGCGTAAAGATGCGACAGGGGCAGTGACAGGGCCTGAGAAAGAACGTTGGCCTGAATACCCCCCCCGCTTCTCCGGCCAGCCTGGCCCAATTTTCTTTCTTTCTGCTGGCCTCATTCACAGGGGAGCAATCAGAGTAGACGGGGGGGTCTTCCAAGGGTCCCCCCAGTTAATTACCGGGGCTCCCGGTCCAGTGGCGTACCTCCCGGTTTTAACTCCAGCTTGAATTCTAATTACGTAGGATATCGGACTAAAATCAAGGGGTATATTTCAAGCAACCTACTGATTTGATCTTCTCAATTTCACCCAAGATGTACTCTACTGTACCAATGTGGCTCTGGCATAAGTTCCTTGGGGCAGGGCGTCATAGTTGATGAAAGACCCGCTGCCTTATGCTCATGCGAATCTGTTTCAACGATGTTGAGTTGTTTGGGAATGCAGTTCTGAATTGGGTGCTAAATCTGCATGCCATCTGGGGTGACAAGCTTCAGGACAAAGCGTTTTGGTACATACTTAATGTCGCACATTACATAGATGGCTTTCGGCAAGCTAATCGATTTGTCTGATAACATCCATCGTGATCTGTCATCGTTCATGAGCTAATCGAGTACACAATGCGCATGCATGGTCCTAAAAGCATGCGAACAGGTAGAGTACACATACATTGCATCTTTCTGAGCATAGCCACATCAGCATCTTTGAGGATCGTGACCCATTCAATGAGGTACCTTCCGTTTTGGATTTATTTTGAACATTTCTATATATAAATATGGTTGCATTAGCATATTTCGCCGCCTGAATTTTTTTGAGATGATACAGGTAAACCTGGCTATAATGAAGGCCAAGAATCTGACCGATTTCCTTCACTATAACCAGTTTTCACTATAGCGAGGGCACTTTCTTTACCTGTGTAGACAAAGAACCTCGCCCATCCCCTTCAATATAGCCAGGTTTTCACTAAAAAGAGGTTCATTATAGCCAGGGTCACCTGTATAGCTAGTTTACGCCCGCCGTAGGTAATGGCAAAGATAATGAAATTTAAAGTTACACTGATAAGTTCAAACTTCCTAAGTATGTGTGTTTGGGTATCCACTATGATCCTGTGTCCTTCACCTTCTGGCTTGTAAACTAGTTATTCTGATAATAAACCTCCTATGGTACAATCTTATAATTATAAATGCCCAATTCTGGATAACTGAGCTTTGAGGAACGCTTATGTGCCTCCAGCACGTAAGAATACCTCATCTAGTTTGTAGTAGCGCATGTGAACCGTAGCATGTAGCATCAGTCTTCTTACTTAACAGAAGATGAGGAAATGCTGTGACCGCAGCATCACAACTCACACCACACAAAGTTCTTCGCGGACAAGTCTGTATAATTATCGATTTCTCATTGTCTCTTATCAGACATTCTATAGCATGCTATATAGCTTTCCCTCCCCATAGCCCCTAGGGCGGCACGCGAGTACTGATATAAAAAGAAAAAAAAGGAAAAAGCTATATAGCTTTCAGCAACTATAGGTCTAGTTAGATCTGGACGCCCCTATACTTTACTGGTTCATCTAGTAAGGAACGCGAACATGTGGCGCAGCATACATGCCTGAATTGGTATTTGTCACATGTGTACCTAGCGCAAAACTACAGAGCTAGTTTCGTTACACAGCCTTTTCAACAGTTTCATTGTCTCACAAGTCCAATGTTTTTGCTCAATCAGCTTTGTAGTACTATGATTTGGCTACTGAATGAAACGTGTGGGAACCTTCTCACGAATTGAATGAAATCACAGCATTATCAGCAGTTCGTTGATAGCGGGCCAAGTGTGCACTCGTCGACTTACAATATGTGTAGAAGTCTATAGCTAATTGGAAGATATTGGTACGAAAGTATGAAGGTCAAAGTTCCTTTTCATTTCCAGATGACGGGCATGGGACTACCAGTTCACTATTATGTTCTTGCCATCCATGAAGCTTACGTAAAATATAGTACCGGCAGCCTGTCATATGTCTGGAAGTAAGTGTCAGGCTTCCAATGTACATAAGCTCGTAATAAGAAAGCTTCTCAAGTTCTGGTGTCATTGATGGTCGATATCTGATATATATCAAAGAACCTTGACCGGCAAACCAGAGGCTATAACTTGTTACCGATGACCGCTCGTGCAAATAACAATTTTCGAAGGCGGGCAGTTCTGCCAGTAAAGTTATGATAGGCATCAAATAAGTTAACCGGCCAAGAAGCCTGTGGATCTAGCTGTATGATATACGGCCGCGGACTTAGAATATCAATGAAGGCGTCCATCTTCACCCTTGTGGAGGTTAGGTACATGACAAGTGATATATTAACAAGTTTGATCAACTAGCTCGACTGGAGTTTCAACATGCAGTTACAATGGTCACCGCATTTCTGCTTCGTCCAGCTGCAGGAGAAAATCACAATGCAGGAAAGTATTGATACTCGTCTTAGAGTTGTCCGTCGAGACTAGCAAAAGCTACCTCCTAAAGGGTTTCAAGAATCTCAACTAACGTTCTTAAAAACCATGCAGCGTTCTGATCGTAGCCAAAATAATGATGGTTCGTCCATAAATTTGCCAATATGATGCGTTATCTAGGACAAAACTGCGTAGTAGAACTAGACCAACATGTTTACAGTGCACAATAGATATTGAAAAGTAGAGAAACAGCGAGGAACGCAACCATCATGACTCCCAGGGCTTTGAAGGCCTAAACTGTATACCAGCCAGTTTATGTAACAGGAGTCATTGAGTGGAATAGTATCCTCCAAACATTTCTCTCACCTCTATCGTGCTTGCAAACGCGAGGCTACCCCATCGCTGACACGTGGAATTTGTCTATAGGGTTTTAGCCTTATAACAACAGTGAGCGGATTAGAACATGAGTATGGCTTCTGGAAGACTAGACGTTCACAGGGCCGAAGTATTTACCAAACCTGCACCACTAAATTTACCCTGACATCGCCAAGACCATAACCACTAATTACTGGGCATAGCAACATTTTGTCTGAAACGATATTCGTCCTCCTCTCTTCCACTTCCTATCTCTGCTACACCCATCCTATATGCAGTATCACCCAAGAGCTTTAGTCTCCAGGCCCAATGGTCTTCTCTGGTAAAAGACGGGAAATTGCCTTGCATGAAATCGTGGGCCTACCGGAACACCCGTCTATGCTCTATTTCTCTCCAATGCTCATCTAACCGCTGAAGCCTTAAAAAAACTTCGTCCATTTTAATATCATATTGGTTTCATCTTTGTATAGAAAGAAAAAACCGGATTACCCGGATCCACTTGAACAATGCGGCAAAAATTATCGGGACTGCCATAATACAAATATATATGATAGGATTCCAGAAGCTGGTAATCTGTATGAGCAGTGTAAGATGCTCGATGAACATCGATTCGATACCGGGGTAAGGCTGAATTAATATACCGGGGATATTAAATCTTCGGTGCATGTTGGCACCTTGAACCTCATCAGGTCAGTCCGAGAATGCCGCGTTTACCTAATTAATATTGATGGCTCTCATCTATAGGCTAGTGGTTGATCAGCATTCATCCATTAAGGAATAATGCCCAGTAGATGATTATCTGCTTTTCGTCTCCCTTCCTATAGCTACGATGAGCTCGGAGTGCTATTGACTGAATGCAGACTTTGAAACACCATGGACATGCAAGCCTAACATTTGCCTTCGCAGATAATGTGCGGCGAGCTACAGACGTATACATGGTCCCAGCTAAAATAATCCTGCCGAATAAGAATTGTGACTACAAGTTTGGACTAATGGAATAGAGGCTCAACTCGTCATCAAAGTAACCTGAAAATGTCTAATTGATTACATGGGCGCATATGCGTGACAATGCGTGTACATCCAGTTCAAATTCCAAAATTCTAATTTTACTTTTCGATACATGGTACATAATGGAACATGGACTACAGAATTTTTGAGCGGCAAAAACTCAATATTAATGCTAATTTTGTCCATTCAGCTTAAATTGGGAGAACAAATTCCGGGCCCAGCCTCTCTAGCCATATCCTACATGGAACTTCTCTCTACAGGCAATGATGGCAGCGCTAGTGCAGCTAAGCGCAAATATAGAGAAAATAGGTAATCCCGTTCAAAAATCAAGAAGTGTTCTAATAGCTTAAACTTAACAAGACCCTACTCTTATGTGACTCCAACCGCTGGGCATCCAGATCTATAGCTGGGATGTAGACGTCGACTACGGAATGACTGAAATGAAGAGATGACTGCGTATCTCACAACTGCCAGCCTGATACAGTATACTTCATGGCTCAATGAAACAGCCTGCATTAACCGGTATACGTACCCTAATAACCAGGCATATCACGATCGATATAGTTGCCACTGTAGATAAGATACTCCCTAGTCATTAGCCTGTAAAAAACATCTTTCAATGCAATCAGAGCCGAATTGACTCACGACAATCTACACACTTCGGTATATAACTCCTGTCCAGTGAGAAACCACCATACTGATACCCATATAGCAATTTTCAAATAAGTTAATAAACAAGGTGCCGGTTAGAATTTACCACGACATCTACTTCAAGATACAATATCAATATCGTCTACTGAGTTTACTTGTTACAGATCTGGCCAGTGACTGAGTTGCAGCTGGCTTATCCGCACTGTTTCTACAATGAACGCACGTATTTAGTACGTATACGTGTTCAAACCACTTAGATAACATGGACACCACTTATGAATATATACTGCCATTGCTGTAGAGGTAGGTACATATGTTACGATCCATGTTGTACATCAATTAACGCTGACATTACTTACACTTCTAACTTAGGCCGGCCACTTCAATGGGACAATAGGCCGTACACCTTAGATATTGCCATATACCATACGTACGTTCAGAATCAAGCTTATATTGGTAGTCTATTCCAAACCAATGTCTATCATTCAGAAGCATAGGAGCCAAGGCAAATCACAAGCAATGGCACTGAATGCAATCGGCCAAGTATAAGAGCAGGAATGAGATATATCGTGCATACAAACCTTAGGTTCTATTCTACTCTGCCTAAAGCAGTCGACACAAGTCGAATTTGCAGCTGCACTCATCTTCCTTCTGTGTAGGGATCTATCTTATTTCGGTGTCGCGACGGGCGGCCATCGTCGAACAAAAACCGCAACGTAATCACGTGATGCTGACAACATTCTGGGCAGTCTACGTGTAATTGTTATAATTATAAGCGGTGACCTGTAGTTATACAAACGCATACACAAGAAGTACATCCTGAAGTACATGCGAACATGGATGTGTAGGCCGCGACAATACATGGCAAGTGTTTACGAGTGAGTATGATACGTATATTTCTTGTGCAATAGATGGCTATATACGTCAGGCCGCAGATCAAGCCCGGAAACTTTCATCCACTTTTAATGCCAATCGCGGCTGCAGTGAATGTACGAGGCTCTCTAGTGTTATCTGTAATCGCAACTGAAACAGGTACTCTACACTTTCCTTGCATGCTCGGACATGAATCTGAAGCCAGCTTGCGACTGGACTTGTGGACGAGCGGTTTGTTCCCAGAGATTCGCGGAAAAATAACGGTGTACACTACTGCTCAGTATATGCTTAAACTACTGCACATGCGCAACAACGAAGTGTTAACGTTGGCCAACAAGATACGGTCAAAGTTGGCACTATGGCTTCATCACTTACACAATATCATCGGATAATTGTGTGCGCAATTATACTCTTCCACAAGTACTGCCCTCAGTGCTCGGGAGCGTTGCAAAGCCTGGCCGGGACAAAAACTGGAGATTCCAACGTATACGTTAAAGTACAGTACAGTTGGTAGACACCGTCGTCGATGAACAACACATCAAGTGGCTTTCCCACTCCCCACCTGGCCTCTGTGGCATCTTTGCACCATCCCTTGTCCCAATATGCAGCAGATCGTCCTAGCTCGAATAGCTGTAGAGTTACTACAACCCTCCATTTCTCGCCCTCCGCCTATCGGGTTTAGTTTGAACAAAATCGGTTCGCTCAACGTTAGACCAGTGCGGCCCTGGACAATGTCTCACAAAGTCGCACTTAAATCCGTGGTCACTAGCGGCAACACTTCAAACCAGCGTACGCTACACGAGCCAACAGCAACAGCTAACAGCCACAGGAATGCATGCGGTAAGAACATGCAGCTCCATAATTGCGGTCCAATAATGCGAACCAGGTTCACGCTAGGACGTCAAGGAAGTCTCAGATCTAGAAGCGCCCCCCTACAGCTTATTGCTAACACTCGCTGCGTTTTTTCTAAGGACGACTTACGATTCAGAGCCACTTCTTTGCTCCAAACACACATACGATAATTAACTATTCTAGAAGGGCATCAAATGCAGTAGTATTACTATGTATTAAGAGGCCAGAAAGCAGTTGTGACATTGGGTTAAGGGAGCTATCGTTATCTACGCTGGAGAGTAGACGCTAAAGCGATGGCGGTGTGGGAACGTTTTACTCCATTGGTGGCGTCAAGTTAATCATCCAGTTGTGCCAATGTGATTAGTACCTACATTAGTAATAACTAACATGGTGAGGGTAGCTCAGTGTCCAGTCGAAGTATACAGTAAATGTGATTTACTGCACTCGAGTACAATGAAGTTATGCGCATTAGTCAGAATCAATCCCCATTTTCCTGCTCGCTTGATTCCTCGAAAACAAAGAACTAGCTTATAAGCCTCTAGAGTAATTGCATGATAAGTGGGAGTCTGCAAGCTACCATGAGCTTCATGTTCTCTATGCCTGGTACCCGCCTCTTTCCAAATACAGAAGCGCTTTCGTGTCCTATTATGCTTTTAGAAGGGTGTAAACAGTCAAAAACTTAAAAACACAATGCGTGTGCAGTACATTGAAGAAAGCAGAGCAATGGAACCCACATCGTTTACTAAAGTAAAGCGAACTTACAACCGTCGGAGATTTTAGACCTCACACAGATCGCGACTTTCGAGAAGCAATAGATGTGTGCATTATCTTGTGCTTCATTACCATGTGCGTGCTGAGAAATATAGGAAGAATAGTACCGCTTGGAGTACACCAAATGGCCCCAGTTGAGCTTGAATATATTGCGCGCTTTGATGAAAACCATGACACTAGTACGGTATCCAATACGCGCACCTACCACTATGCTGGTGCCGATGCAGCAAGTTTGGCATGAAGCTTAGAGCTACAAGTAGTAGCATAGAATTTATGATATGTACAGAAGGCGATAAGCTACCTTACATTTGGGAATTTGAATTTGCGAATCTTCACGTATGGTAAGCAAGTCAGTTATAATATCAATGTTAACCCGCCTGCCCAAGGGATTTCCAAAATACGCTGAAGCGTTATCATCATCTTCCATGATGAAGCTAGCTACTGGTGGAAATTCCATCACCCAGGAGATTATTGTTGAACAATCTAGATTACTCTAGCGGCACAGAACGGCAAGAGATGCTTAAAGACGTCTTGTAGCAAAGATTGTGCATCACAATACTGCAGTTCTGCATCGAAAGGCGCATTATTTGGCAAGACGAGACGTCACAGAGTTTCTGCAATGTCTAGGGTTTGGCCATCAGTTACCGATGCAGGTCGATTCAGCATCTGGTCAAGGAAGAAAAAGAGCTATAGTCAACGAGCAAACTAAAGGGACACTCATGACGAGATAGAGGCATTACAACGCAATGCGATAATGCTCGTCTCCGTAAAATCCTTTACCCCGGATTGTATGGATATGGGAAGTATTTCCTACTGTCAACAGATAATGCCGTGTGGTTATTCTGCTGCCCGAAATCTGCGCATAGATGGAGTTGCACTAATATCGAAAGTTAATCATCATGGAGCCCCGCAGCTCCTCCCGCGTGCAAATGCCAATTGAAGATATGTGCACTGACATTTTTGTTGGACTGACTGAAGACCTGGTGTCAAGGAAAGTGAATTTCGCCTGTCTACTTAATTTCCAAGAAATCATTCTGAGCCTTTCTTGTAGGTCCGCGATGACTGGTTCACATGAGCGAGGGTTTGCATACCAGAATAAAATTCCAAAGCGTATGCTTCTTGCAAAGGGGGTAGTTGTAGATTCGAGATTGTAGATATCGACATTAGTATGTATAGGTGAGTAACAAGCATAATCGCCCTGTAATCCTGTAATCACAATTACGAGCACTTCAATCATCCCAATTGACACGTGGCTGAACGTTTGTAAGATTTCGTATCCCAACATGAAGATAGTGGACCTATCGTAAAGAGAGGATGCAGATGCCCCTGATTGAGGTGACCAAAAGCAGTAAATTTGCTCCACGTAGATCAGAATTTATGTCTTTTGCTTTTTACTACTCCATTTTCCCAATTGTGGCGCCGAGAAGTGCACGTTTTACCCTATGCAGGATACTCCAGATTCGGCTCATTCTTGCCTTGTTTCCATTCCAAAATACATGCTTCCTCTTCTCTACACTCCAGTCCTGCTCTCAGCATTCGGTGGTGAGTAAATGTATGTAGAAATCCATTACTTGGACACACATCAGTATTCTTCGCTGAATTGAGGATAAAGCCTCCAAAAGATACGGGTAGGTGGGCTGCGGTAGAGTCACTATTTAACTTCATGGCCGGTTATCTTCATATAGGGATTGCATGCTTTGCACACTGATGTAGATTGCATTCATTAGCTGAATCTTTTCATAAAGCTGATATTGGTCTAGTTTTGACATCACGTTGGAACCAACTAATCACCTTTGACCTACTAATCACTAACGTGATGCTGTAGGGCAAGACCCCATCCTCTTCGAGGGTCTGGGAATCCCACCATATCAACATGTTAGCCTCGTCAACTTGTAGTTTCATGTCAAGTGGTAGCTTTGCTGTTTCTATACCACGCTTACATAACCTCCTAACTGAAGGCTGTCACAAATTTATATCCTCAACGAGGAAAGGTAAGCTAACAATTGCGTTAGTGGCTGTAGGAGAATTGATCGCCAGACTGAAGCCTGGACAAGGCGCTCTGGAACAACTGATACCAGTACCCTGTGAAGTGACTGCAGCCACCCGTCTGTAGATCCGAAAAAAAGAAAAGAAAAGAAAGAGAAAAAACCAAAAATGAAAGAGGAAACAGACCTGCCTAAGAACAGCGTGTGCCAGAATGCCACATACCTACCTTGGTATCTCTGAACATCGGCTACATTGGCCAGAGCGTACCCCTCGGAATTTGCACGGACGTCCTGTGTTCGGCCTGTTCTGTTCTCGTTCTTTTTCCTACCGGAAACACGTAGCTTGTTCCGCTATCTCGACGTCAGTGGCTATCCGCCGATGCTTTCCATTCGGGCAGCCACCATTGCACTGCTGGACGTCGTTGTTGTTGTGTGTGTGTGGAGGGGGGTGGCCAGCAAGCAGATGGGAGCCAGTTGATCTAACGGGACGCTTGAGTGCTAGCGGGGCATGAGATGTGCGTGCTTCCAGACGTGCCAAGGCCGTTTGCAAGTGTTTCAGACCAACGTGGGTGCATGCGACTGCGGGCAAATCGTATGCGATGGATGTGATCTGGGGGGGGCAGCAGTGTGGCAGCAGGCCGTGCCAGCGCTCGCAGCTGGCAGCTGGCTGCTGCTGGCAGGTCGTGCAGGATGGCCGGGGGGGGGGGGTGCATCGTGTTGTTCGTCCGTTCTCTGAGCGGGCGGAGCGCTGCACTGTAAGTACCGTGCGGTAGAGTACTCATACTCATACTGAGTACATGTCTGGAGCGCTCCTCGCCCACTCGCGGGGCCAATGAATGATGTGCATTTGCTGCACATCAGCTGCGGGCTGGCTTGGCGTCAGGTACGCCCACCACCACCACCACCACCACCACCACCACCCACCTCCGCTTCGTGACCGCAGCCCCACTGCGCCCAGGGTCTCCTCCACTCCACTCCCACTCCACACGACCGCCCACCCGGATCCCCACGCTCACCACGCAATGGCAGCAGCGACGGTAACTGCGGATCCCCCCTCACCCCCTCACCCCCTCATCCCCTCACCCCCTTCCCCCCTCCCCCTCACGCCCTCCCTCCCTCACACGCTCCGTGGCCTCTGGCCTCTATCCGCTGTGTGTCCCTCGTCCCTCGTTCCTTCCCCTCCCCCCTGTCCTGCCGAGGGCTTGCTCGCGTGCAGCAAACCAACGCTGGCAAATCCGCCGTTTGGTCTTTTCTCGACAAGAGCCGGCCACAGCGAGAAAATCACTGAGTTGGCAGCCTAATTTAGCAAGGCAAACAAAAGGGACTGTACAGCACAGCAGCCACAGATCGCAGCATCCAAGGGTTCCGACCATGGCCGTTACCGCAGCGTCAGCATCCCCCCTCCATCCTCGGCTCCCCTGGCCGCCATCGAATATTCCGTCACTGTTTTCCATGCATGGCACATCGTTACAGCTCAGCGCATGTCACCTCCTTACCCATTCTTTTTTCTTTCCCATTGATGTAGAGTGCATACTGCGAGAATGACCCTGTCACCCACCATCAACTTCATCTCGCATAGCGGAATGTCTCCACGCAGCGTCTGCAAGAATTGGTACCAACCAAACTTGGATTCATGGCCCTCGTTCAAGGAAAGGTAAGAAAAAAAGAAAAAAAAAAGAAAAAGAAAATTCTCAGCCGCAGTGAACGCGGAGAAGGGAAGGGCCTAGTGGCGGTAGTGGGAAGGCCTTCGATATATAATATAAGGCTGAAGATCCGGAGAATGTATCGCCGACAGTGCTATTTAATTCAATCCTAGTACAAAGGTGGTTCCGAGAACAATTTTTCCTTATAAGCAACATTTCTGCCATCGACTTCGCCGAAAGTTTCAGCATTAGCAGTAGTAGTTTAGCAATCTCACTCCTGTCCCGAACAAACACCTTGTGGATCGCAAATAAAATCTGTATAGCGCGTCCCACCAATCTTGCTCGACTTCTGTTCGCATCAAACAATACAATATGAGTACTCCTCCATCTCCTCCCTCGCCATCTTCCCAACCGTCCACAGCGAAGTGGCGACAAGCCCTTCAGGGTAAGAGAATGCAATTTTCCATTTACCAGTTGGTACATCACGGTTCTGACAATTAGGACCCCAGATGTCTGCGCGGCCAACGGATTTCGAGCAAATTATCATATTGTGTCTGATAGACGAGGTCAGTCAAAATTAGTAGTATCTCAGTAACCCAAAATACAGTGTTATCTGACATCATACGGACAGGTGGTCGTACAGCATGGTCTGCCACCGTTTCTGTCGGAAATTCCAGATTCGACGCTCGCTTCTGGTATGACGGACAATACCTTGACAACGCAAAGGAAGATGCTGCTGAAGTTGCTCTGTCAAACCTCAAGAAACAACTCAGTGGCAACAATTCGATATTATTTAATAAATAATTATGGATTAAATGTCCTATATAACCTGGAGCACCATCACGAGCTTCTATGATTAAACGAATGACGATTATGCCCACGACAGCGATGAATTTATGATGGTTACGACTCTTGCTGTAATTTTCTCGTACCAAGGGTTTTAAAAGCCGAGGTGGTTTTTGTCTCTGCGCAATGTTACCTGTTCTGATCTAAAGATCCTACTTGATTTTCTTACTTTCTTTTTTTTGGGGGGGGGGAGGGGGCTGCCTTTTGCATCTTCGACAATTTTGGATATTTGCTTTCATTATATGGCGTGTTTGACTGGGTTGCTGAATACTGTCCATTGCATTATTGTTGACTTTTACTTTTTTTTTATATTCCGTTCTTTTATTTCTTTTTAATTTTTTTTTTTTTTCTCAGATGATATGTACTGATTATCTGATTCCTCCTCGACTCTGCAGAGACATATCAGCTTGGTTTGAGGGAGATAATAAATGGGTGGGTCTTCTGTTAGCTTTACTTTTTTTTGGCTTCAACCGTATTCAGTTATTCTTCTCTGTTCAGCGCTTTTCATTCAATTTCCGGCATTTCGGAAAACTCGCCCGTTTATTTTCGTTGCAAGCACGTGGGATTGCATGATTTTACGCTCGCTGCAATGGCATCTACTGCGTTCGGAGGTGCAGTCATCTGGAGAGCAGTGAGCGTGGTGAACACGACAGTCTACGAACCTCTATTGTTCTGATTTGCAGTTCTAGATTTCTTCCCAGATTAGCTTATGGAGAATGATGAAACGGAAGTTACAATTAGTCAGGCCATGGTAGGGTGGCATACAATCGGCATCTCACATGTGTGGTAAAGCAAGTGAACGCATCCAACTGCCAGTTTGCCGAAGAGCTATTTCCTTCCTTTTTTTTTTCACTCTCTTAATGGTTTCCACCGATGGGATTCAGGTTCGGTGCTAATTCCATTTGCCGTTGTGGGTTTTCCAGATTTGGGTCATCCTTGCATGGCCTTTTTTTGATGTCCATAGATGTCGTACTCCAATCACATCATCGATCTGCACCTGCTTCGCCTGCTATCTGCTGAATAGTGTGTAAGTAAGCTTTTGATTCGATGCCGATCCGAGAAGATTCCCCAGTTGGAGCCATTCGAACCCGAGTTTCAGATCTAGTTGCTGTAGCATGATGCTCGCATTGCTACTTGCAAGGCCAAGTACCCGGGTTACATGTGGATTAGCCTTGATGTGCAGATAGCGCGGGTTGGATTGAACTAGACTACTCCGAATAAGCATCAAAACGAGTTGGGCTGGTTGCTGCTCTGCAAGTGGTCAAGACATTGGGTTACTGCGATGCAGCTGCACTCTGTTGGCGAATGGCGATTGGGAGACACATTGGAGCGACAGTTTGGCTGGAAAGCAGAAGTCTACTGACATTGAGATTACAATTGGGTTGGACGGGCCCAGGCGTGAGGTGAGGGCAGGCCCTGCATGCCGTTTGTGGGATGCTGGGATCACATGGGTTGATCCACCCACTTGACTGAAACAAAGACCATATCCCGGTAAACACCAATGACTTCAAAATTCTGGGGTATACCAGGAACCTGGGTTCCACCACAAATAAAGTAATACAAAAAGACAGAGACAAATAAAAATAGAAAGACTGTAGTTGGCTACAGCGTTGAAAGAGAATGAATTAAAAAAAGGAATGAGCGAGAAGTACATTGCCGGCATTGCGTCATTATGATCGTGTCTCATCTTGTCGATCACGTGATGATGCTCGATGGCTAATCAAACCTCAGTTCCCACATCTATTCACCACTGTGCCCAGTGCCGTGCTTGCTCCTACTTCTAAGTTTTCCACTGCCCTCTCCCCTTTGTGCTTAATTTCATCCTTCATCCATTTCATAGTACGCACGCCCTATTGAATAGAAGAGACGTTGCCTTCCTTAGCTTTTTGACAGATTATTGGCATGGCAGGGAATTTTAATACCTTCCACTGCATGGTCCTCTTATGAGGCCTATGAAGTTGATATTTGTCTAAGTTATGCTCTCTAAGTGCCCTCAATGGCCCGCTCTCTGCGTCAGAACCTCGTTTCTTATTTCTCGGTCGGTCCAAGCTTGAAGCATGCTGTAGAGAGCCAGCATCGCTCTCACTACTGGTGGAATCACCCAGATCACTACTGTAATTACCACCCTCGATTTGCTCGCTCACTCCTGTTTTTTCCAGCGCAATCCAAAATCTGCATCACATTTCGCATGTTTTCGTCTTTCTTAGCCATCTTGCCATGATATTCACTTAAACCCGGAAAAAATGCAAGTTCAATCTCCAGGTAACCTAGTATCTCACCATACTCATTATCACAGTTTTACGTTGCCCTAGAAAGGGCTTCCTTAGTATGGCCTCTTGCCTTTTCGATAACGCTTCAGTCAGGTAATTTTATGCATTGCACTGCTGAACCATCAAAATCCAAAAGATCCTTCAGCCATAGAATGGAGAAGGCTTGAACGGAATGAGGGTCAAAGATTGTATCCACAGACTGTGATTTCTGAAACTTCACCAAGAGGTATGAAGAATATCTACGCTTGATGGCCAGGTATATCTTCTGGTTATATCTCGAATTCCATACGCAGCTGTATGCCTGAGATTGACTTTCGAGGAAACCTGGATACATTGACCTTTTTCCGCGAGACGTGTTCAGGATTAATTTGCAATTGTGGAGCACATGTGGTAATTGACCAATGCTTTTAATCTACGGTTGGATCTCAAGCGTTCCAACGCTCCAGCCTTGTATAGAAGGAGGGAGCTGCGATCGTACACAGCAGAAAAGAAGTGAAACTCTTAGGCGACTTGGCCAAGTAAGCAATGTTAGCTCAAAAATACAGAAAAGAGATTGAATTCACCTATTCCATCACATAAAGGGTAAACTCCGTTCACTGTCGACCTGTCCTTGAAAACATCCCTGACAGCACCCATTAAGGCATCTTTCTCATGTGTTCTAGCATCTTTAACAGCAATTATTACTTCTGCAGTTTTCCAGTTGCGAGTAAATCTTTCCAGTGAAACATTGAACTTGATATATCTGTAAGCCAGGGGTAACCAGGATTGTATTACGAACACTGACAAAAGGCGTTGCAGTTTTTCCATTTCACTCTTGTCTTGTACACGTTAACATGATTAAGGACCATAGGCAATAGGCGCTTGGAAGATCTTTTCCCTCTTCTTTGTCTTCCTGGTCGCTTCCCATGCACCTCTCTTCTTCTTCTTCAACCTGAGCCAAATAGTTGACGACTATGATTTCGCTTCCTTTGTACTTCCAAGCCCACTGCCTGGTGAATCTGAATGCTAAATATGCCAGAAAGATGCTCATCTTCTGGTGGTGAGGAAGTGACTAGGCTTTCGACCCATTCTTCGTAATCCTGTTGTTTTTCCTGTTGTATTTCTCTTTGCACATGAGGCCAGCCACGGGGTGCTTCTCGAAGCTTAGCATCTGCTTTCCGTTCTATATCCTTGCATTATCTCACCGTCCATTGCGTCATTCTCTTGGTTTCTTTATTGATACTCGACGCTATGACCAGCCTTTAAACCTAAGTTTTTGGAAGAGAGAGTTGTTTTTCCAAAATAACCAACACTCCATTGCAATATCCCTGACATTCGCTGGCGTCCACTCATATCGGTGAAATTATCAACTCGTAACTCCATTTTCCAAACCTTGGTATTGCTCTGCGTCAAGTAATGTAAGTCAATCTCCACTTTTCCCAAAAAATCGTCCGCCGTTGAACGGTTTAGGAGCTCGAGTTAGGTTAGCCTTTCCCAAAATAGAGTCATATTCGTACCAGAATCCCAAAGCTGTAAGCATAACCTCTCAGATGCATTCAACTCATCTGGACCAACAAGCACAGCTGTATTTTCTTCCCACGCAGGATTAGGATGGTTAGCTATAAGTCTAGGGTAATAGTTAGTATCACATATTAACATAGAAAATAAATAAATAAAAGGTTAGAAATAAACCTTTTTTTTTAAAAAAAATTTCTTTTATAACTCACCTTGTCTTGAAACAGGATTTACCAAATTTTGACCATGTCACTGTAATATAAGCATCTCCACCTCCCAACTCATGTTCATCATTCTCCTTATCTTGACCAAGCGCCTCCTTTCCTTTTGTGACCATAATTTCTCCTGAAGACCACTTTTTCGTGCCATCATCGTCTTTGAACCCTTTAGTATTGTGAATTATAACTATAATGACCCCTTTTGCAACAGTATCAATTTTCACATCGTCACCCATTATCATTTGCTTCAAATTTAAAGTCAAGCTTCTTGGTGCTACATATTGACCAGTAGCTGCATCGATGCTCTTCTGAATGAATCTTGAAATTATTGGGATATCCATGATGTTCGGAAACCGCTTTGCCAGTGGGACACAAGAAATTGAAACTTTTCGGTTGTCCCAACAAGGTGAGGGTACATACACAGAAGAACGGTGGGTCAGGGTTTAGCTGAAACCGGAGCCTTGTAATACCAATGAAAGAATGAATCTCCGTCCAGATAGCTATGGTACAGAAGTTAGATGTCTTGTCACATAACTCTATCTCAAGAGACTTACGAAGCCTGAAATCTCCTTTCCACCAAAACTCCACAAAATCATGTATATTTCTACCCACTTGATCTAGCTCTGTAGGATAAAGCGACCTCTATGTTCAAGAAATCACCCTCCTCGGCTTCCATTCCACCTCTTTCTTCCCCAGCGAGACCCGGATCCAACCATCTAACTCCAAGGATGCGTGGAGGATCACTGCCTTGACCCCAGTCTGAGACAGAGACACCTTCAATAGGAAGTATCGTCGCACCTCGCAGGGACGCTTGCATCACCTCTTCTAATGTATCTGAAAGGGATACTAAAAGATCTGGATTAATAAGGGGCCGCATGGATGCAATAATGTTGTTTAGCCACACTGTTGTCTCTAGCTGATATTAGCAATTGGAATCCCCAATATAGTTTGCCTAAATTAGTATTAGCAAGGTGATTCACTGGTGTGTCGGACTTTTAAACATACATTACTATATTTTTTTCAAAGTGATGACAGAAATCGCTGAGAGAAGACCTTTACCACCATCCAACTCCAACGACAATCACTGAGCCAATAATAAAGGCGTTTGCTATTTTCAGGAGCAATAATCCTTTTAGGCTCATCGTTAACACTGAATCCCACGCCAATATAAAAATCGCAACTGTAAACCCTACTTTAATGGCTGCATCAACTGATCTTTTGCGAACCGCTGCTGCAACCTGATCTGATTCTAGCTCTACTGCGCCTTGTTGTTGCACATTTTCACCTTCCTTCTCCAGGCCAGAGGGTAGCGGGATATTGACCAATTCCGCGCTCGTGTTGTCGTGAATGGTTATTGGAAGGTGGGTTATAGGGTCTATAACTACCCTTTCACTTTCGATTGCTCCACTGTCTTATAACGCTCTTTGAAATCTTTGGAGGTTCATGAGAGGACAACGGTTGATTTCGCGCAGCATTAACCAAATCAATCGATTCTTGTGGTATCGCCTTTGCACTCACTCTTTCAAAATCTCTATCTCCATGCTGCTGGAACTCTACATTATCACGAAGATTCTCTGAAGCCTCGTTAACTGGTTTCTCGCTCCGTTTAAAAGCTGTGGGAACAGATCAAGAATGAAAGTTGTTGGTATTATGAGCTTCTTGATTTGATCCTATTTCCTCCTTGTTTTCCTCACCAGCATTCGGCCTAACAGCAGACTGCAAGGCTTCGGAAATGCTTCCCTGCATCATGAGGGTGTTAATATTCCCTGTCAATCTACCCTCGAAACGATCTGCCCTCTCGGGCCAGCGTTCCTTGCATTCGCCATGAGAGGAAGCATCTCCATTCGATCTATAATTGCGATCTTCCTCATAGGAAGTGACTGTGGGGAACAGGACTTCTGCCAGTGTAAGGCTGTGAAAACCTGTGAGCATTATGACAATCGGGTTCAGACTGTACCATTTTTGTTTCGGTAGAAGCTTAAATGATCACGTAGACGCCAACGAACTCAGAGCATACTCAAGCAAATGGTCTACAGGAAAGAATCATATAGAAATCCTGTACGCGAAGTATCTATTCACCGTGGAGAACGTTCATGTTGATGGCCGAAGCTATCAAGGAAGGCCCGAGTAGCACCAATGAGTGCATGATGGATCCTCACTAAAACCTTTGGTATGCCAGCGATATCTGGCATCGAAGCTTTGTCGACTTTGAGATGTCGACTCTGAGATGTCGACTCTGTGTTATAGACTTCAGCTTCCCTTTGGCTGAGTAACATCTCGTCTGACGCTTAATATTAGTCTCATGCCAAGACCCTCTTCGCGTAGGCCATTAGCATATCATATATCTTGAGCGGACCTTATTGACTTATCATACATACGAGTTACTAGTACCTAGTCTTCAGACGCTGACTAAGCGGAGTTTCTGGGGTTATGATACGAGACTAACTAGTATCATACTGTCTCGTAACCAGACTACTAGTATCCCAGCTGCCGGGCTGAGATACACCACATGAACAATGGCACATGATATGGGGTACTATTAGCAGAGAAGAAATTACATTTTTCATGATATGGAAGCAACCATGGGAAGGGGGGGAGGAATAAGATAGTGAACTGCATTGACAAATTCCATGGGGCTTGCGCGGGGGGCATGCGCATACGTTAGTCACAGGGGGGAGCAGCCTGAGTATGAAGTAGCATACCACAGCACCTGTATGTAAGATGCATGGCCTGCTTGGGGGTATTCTACAGAGCCTGAATACCTTGCTAACCGCAATTATGAGCCAGTCTGCGCGATGATTATATGCCTGAGAATGTACTCGAGTTCGGCAAGCATCATCTCTTCACGACAAGGACTTTAGTAGAGTAGATGTATGATGTATATGGATACGATGTATTGTGGCAAATTCATAACTGTAAGTGCTTACAAGCACTTCTAGTAGCACTTGCATTGTTCAGGGCGCGAAGGCGTAAGGGCGCTGCGCCTTGAACGACGACCACGGGCATCTATGCATACATCCAGGCCTTCCATACAACGTTGATGTCCGCTTGTTCTGCACGGCGAGTCGCTGCCACTGCGCAGCTGCCTTGGCGCAGCGGCAACCTGGCGCCACCCGATCTCCCCAAGTGCAGCCGCCTCTAGCGGCCAGAGGCGTGCTGCTTTGCTTGAGCGGCGTCCGCTGCATTCTGCTCAATGCCTCCTCTCCGACATGATCACATTACTAAGTAGAGTATATATAACTTGACCGTGTGGCTGGCTACACATCCTGATAGCCTCTTGTCCCTCACGTCAGCGCAGCTCGCCAAACAACCCGCCACCCCCCCTCCCCCCGTAACACGTTTGCCATTAATCGCCCATTCGACTTGCGCTGCTACTAGCGGCCTAACGCCCCCCCGTTGATCACTGTACGTGAAGGACGGCTGTCTTTGATAGCTCTTAGAGGTAACTAGATCCCTCCACACAGATCCTGAGTTAATGATATACTTGCTCCTACCTACCCCCCCCCCCATCACCGGCGCTCTTCTTTTCAAATTGTCTGACGACATTGTTCAGCAGACTGTCCAGATTGAGGGGCCTGATTAGCACTCTATTTGCTTCGGTTTATCCACTAAGCCCCTCCCCACGCACTGTTCTCTCGAGAGTGCTACGCCCCACTGTTCTGTTGCCAAACGTCTTTCTACCCTCTTCCGGCATACCCGCTCCATCCGGAGTTGTAGGAGTCATGTTCCCTACTTTCACAGGTTCTTCTCGTAAGCCCCGGCAAGTCAACCTCTCCGGGCGGCGCAACGCACAGCAAGCCAAAGTTATTCCTGGGCTGTCGACACAGTCACATCAGCACAGTAGCTCTTTGCTGTCTGCACAACAGCAACGCGCGCGGAGAGAAGCAGAGAGAAGGGAATTGGAAGCGGCAAGGAAAATTCAATGCGTATGGCGAGGAAAGAAGGATCTTGCTGTTCGGAGGGCCCTCTGGCGAAAAGAGTGGGATGAGAAGTATGGCCGAGAATTTGCCAACCGAAAGGCCCACGATCTTAAGGAAGCAATCAGTGCGACCAAGCTATTTCTGGGATTTTATGATCGAACTTGGTCCTCTGGGAAAGGATTGAAGAGGACTGGGCCTCCGCAGCCTGCTGATGACTTACCAAGGCTTGCCACTTTGGTGCATGCACTAACTACAGACGAGAGTCTGATATCTCCTTTTCTTTCCATTGAGCAAGCCGAGTCGCAGAATCTTTACACCCTGCATCGTTTACTGGCGATACTTTTGCAAACAATCTCTCAACTCAAACCTGCCGACGCTCAATCTATTTCATTACTCAGAGTCATTTTACAATTCATTTTTCAGTTATCCTCCCTAGCTCTCACAGTTGTTACGAACTCAAATTATTCTGTAACCGTTGCTCCTACATATTACGAAGCCCTTTCATATATAACAGTCTCGTTTGATCCATGGAAAAATTCGGATCTTCGAAAAGTACTCTACCGTTGCTTACTCAGTCCGTTCTCAGCTCCTGTTCCTGCAAATTTATCCAGAGTTGTGCCAACAATTGCTTCGCTCTACAAGGCGTTTGTACGCTTTTACTTGACATCACCAAATTTGAGAGATTTTCTGGGTTCTACGGATTTTGACAAGTTAGCTGCTAGTCTGAGCCTTGGGAAGTTAAGTGAGGCAGTATTAGATTACGTGGAGGAGAACAACAAAACACCTAACCATCGAACTGAGAAGATCCAACATCTTAAGAAATCAAAACAGGCAGGGCAAAGGGAGCGAATACAGGAGGACGGCAGGCTCTGGCTACTTGCATACATCATTTACTTCTTCCGGAGCGCTGGTGGGAATGCCTTCGATAACAGCAAGGATGGAAACAGCTACATCAGGTGTCTGACAATTTTACTAGGGGACACAGCAGGAGAGGTGGGATCTAGACTAGATATAGAGGATTATGAAATGGGGGGCAGTGGCACTGGTCATGATTTGACAACCATCACAGATAATTCTACTGCTGGTGAAGACATTGAAGAGGAATTAATTAATGAAGCTGAAGATGACAATTTGGGTTGTCGAGAGAAGTTGCCGCTTCCCTCCTTCATTCGAGAGCAGCTAAATACTCTGGTTGAACAATCTTCAGTATCGTCACTGCTCTCGAGTTCGCCGTCTTTCACCTCAGCTGAACCATCGGGTTTAGGAGCTGAAGGAGGGGTACAAGCTCAACTTCTTGCTTCTTACGCGTTAACACTACTACTGGTGTTTCCGAGAAAGAGACAAGAGATAAGAATGTGGTTATATCTTGCTGATACTTGCGACGGTGTTCCTGCTGTGAGATACCTATGGGAAGCTGTCAAAAAAGCAAGACTATATTTGGATGTATGTGAAGATGTCAGAGCGGCAGTGGAGAGTTTGAAGAGGAAACGGAAAGGGCAGGCAAATCACGATGTTTACCGAAAAAAGCCGGGAAATGAATCTTCGTCAATCCAGCGGTCGTATCAGCACTATCAAGGCGCCTTGATATCGAAACATGACAGTATAGGGGCGACAGAGGAGAATGATGACAACGACTGGCGAGTAATACTTTTATTTTTGGAACTTTACAGCTTCTTATTAATTGTGATGGATGACGAAGAATTCTTCAATGCTGGGAAAAATGCAAGAAACAATATATGGCAAACAGGAGGCGAAGGAAGCAGAGCTCGAGATTCAGCGCCACCATTAGGGGATGTCAAGCAGCTTACTGTGTTCCTAAAGAATCTTGCCTTCGCGATGTATTGGTATTGTGAGGAGATAATGAAGGAGGACAAAATGAGAAATTTTGGAGGGGATATGCTTCCAGCAGTTACTAGCGCTGTTAATCCCATAAGGGCTGGTGAACTTGAAGTTGCAGGTGTCAGAGGGATGGGTTTCAACTTTGTTAAAGGCGTGGTTACAGGTTTACTAAGAATGATTTATCTGAGAGAGTAAGTATTGAAAGCAACCAGTCATACACAGATGTGCTGACATACACATCAGCTCACGAAGAAGGTTCCTACCGCAGGATCATTGGCTCATGACCTCTCGTTTTGATATGGAAGGCTTTATTCCGGCAGTAGTTGCTGAGGAAGAAAGTAGACATAAGCTGGAAGCTGAAGGGGAAACAAATCACCTAGATGAAGAGCAAGATATCCCACGGGGTAGCCGGTTTGAAAATATGCGGAGACAGCTACATAAGCAGCAAAGAAACCATTATCTTGCCGCAGTGGCACCCCGTCTTGAAATTCTTCAACATCTGCCTTTCTTTATACCCTTTGCTACTAGGGTGCAGATATTTAGGGAGTTCGTTACAGTGGACCAGAGGAGGAGACGTGGGGGCCACACAGATCCGGATGCTTGGAGAGCAATGGTCGCCCAACGCCCGTTGACGAGAGGAGAGTCCCGTTCAATGTTGAGCAAACATCACGCAAGGATCAGGAGAGATTATGTCTTTGAGGATGCATTCAGCGAGTTTTATCAGCTTGGGGAAGGTCTCAAAGAGCCAATCCAAATATCTTTCGTTGACAAGTTTGGAGCTGAGGAGGCCGGAATTGATGGTGGTGGTGTTACCAAGGAATTTCTCACCAGTGTGACCAAAGAGGCGTTTGCTCCATTGAAGTATAATCTATTCTTAGAGAATAAGCATCACATGCTTTATCCTAACCCCACCTCAATTGACGAACTGCGGGAGAATGCAAGAGAGGCGAAGTATGCTTCTGTAGAGATTGAAGTGAAAGTTACGAACCTCCTCAAACAATACGAGTTCTTAGGGAGAATTATAGGGAAGTGTCTCTATGAAGGAATACTAGTTGATATCAACTTCACAGGGGTTTTCCTCCTTCAATGGAGCTACGGGAAAGATGGAGGTGGTGCAGTGGGAAATGGGTATAGGCCTGGCGTCAATGATTTGCGTGACTTGGACGAAGAACTCTATCAAGGCTTGGTAAGCTTCATGTCTACACCTTTAAACTGTGCCAACGAATAGTGAAATATAGTATAGAATACTAATATGTATAGGTAACCCTTAAAAATTATACCGGCGATGTGGAAACCGACTTTGCTCTCAATTTCACAGTTACTTCTTCACTTTCTCTGGACAGAGGGCGTACAAAAACTATTACAGTTGACCTAAAACCCAATGGCTCAAACATACCCGTTACGAACGCCACACGCCTGGAATATATCCACTTGGTTTCAAAATATCGGCTCCTCATTCAACCACGCCTGCAAATCAATGCATTTCTTCAAGGATTGGGCTCAATCATCAAGCCCTCTTGGCTTTCCATGTTCAATCAGTCGGAGCTGCAAACCCTCGTTGGTGGGGGTGACAGCCCAATTGACGTGGCTGACCTCAGAAAAAACACGATTTACGGAGGCCTCTATGTCATAGGGGATGATGGAATTGAACATCCTGTCATTCAGAATTTTTGGAAAGTCATGGAAAAGGATCTCACTGATGAAGAGCGGCGTAAGGTCCTGAAGTTTGTCACCAGTGTCAGCAGAGCACCCTTACTGGGATTTGGGACGCTGAATCCTCGGTTCAGCATACGAGATTCTGGGGACGATCAGGAACGGCTCCCAAGCACTAGTACATGTGTTAATTTGCTTAAGCTACCACGCTATAAAGACAGAGAAACTCTACGGAGAAAGTTGCTCTATGCGGTTAATGCAGGAGCGGGATTCGATTTGAGCTAGTGGACAAAATGCTACACTTATAATGCAATATTGGAGTTACCAGTCCCATTAAGATGTGGTTTTGTATTACCTTGTTCATATTTTTGATTTGATGTTATAAAGTTCTATATAGCTATTTAGTCGGTTTGTCTTTGTTTGTCTATGGGATTATAGGGCTTGAGCATTAGGGAATAAGCGTTTGAATAGAAAACAACTATATTTACTCATTTGCAAGCACATCACGTAAATCTATCTACTATTATGTACTGAGCCTAGCGCCAAGAAATTTACAGCACCGTCACATCAGCAAAAAAATATCGTTGGCTCGCTATGTTGCCATAATGGTCGATTCGTGTCAATCACGTGCCCACCTTCACACCAATTATACGCCAGACCCTGGAACGAAGCATCCTAATAATATAGCAGCATAGTAATTGTATACTTGCATACCTCAAAATCACTGTCACTAATCTCTTATTCAATTTATAGCAAGCATGATAGTATAGCAGCAGGAAGTATAGCAAGCGTGGTAGCAGCATAGTAGTATTATAGTATGGCAGCATGATGAGTATACATTCACGTACATGTCATGGATGTCTGCTTGCTTATAGCATGGTGGTGGGATAGCAGCAATAGTAGTATCATAGTATGGCAGTATGATGAATATGCATTTACTGGAGGTAGGGGGGGGGGAAGGGGGAGGAGAGAGAGGGTGGAACTTGGAGTAGGAGAGTGGTAGGATTAAGAGCCTCACGGTCGGGAGGCCGGTCACTGCTTGTTACTATGTACTCTACTGGCAAGAAGTGTGTTTGCCACAGGTTCGTGCCAAGGCCTAAGAGGATTCCTGTTTCGGAAAGTTTTATCATAGAGCCAGTGGGCACAAGACTAAAGTCCCAGACACCCTATGAAATAGTTTTGTTGCCCAATGGAAGAGCCACAATCTGGTTTGAAGTGGCATGAGATTAGTACTCGACTACAATGAAGGAGGTCCAGAAGTCAACATTAGTCGTACCCCGCTGGATTCAATGAATGTAAGCCCTCGATTGCAATCTAGACTGCCTTGATGGCAGGTGGTTCACCATCAGCCTCGTGCCCGATACTCTAGTAGATCAAAAGTCTATGCTTCCACATAGTCTGTTTGATGCCCAGCATCATGATGGAGGGTGAAGTTACAGCTAAAAGTCTGGACACGAGACTAAGCTAACGCTAAATCTGCTTATATGCCTGGATGTAGGTAGCTCAGACTGTTCTCTCCCCTAAGGTGTGATGTCCCAACGAAATGCAATTCAAATGATTTGGCCATGATACTATTGTATTGAACGCCGGTCCTCATAGTATGACTATGTCCAATTGTATAGAGAAACACCGATGTAATATTTTGCCCCGCTGATGTTGGACTTGTTAATATGATAGGCGCCTGATTCAAAAAGTATGTATTCGACCACTGGATGTTACATATGAACTATACGCTTTTTGGAGTAGCATTATGCAATATTCGCCCCCATGCAAGCATAGAATTCGAAAATATCCAGGTACCTAAGTATACTCCAAACGCCTAAATAACACTGCTGATGAAAAAATGAACGTCCTCATGTCCAATATTACAGTCTTGTAACTCCCTAATTTTCTTGGCCATCATTTTGAACTCAGTTCCCCGTCACCCATCTCACGGCCAGGAGCTGGATGATTATTCCATACTCATACAACGTAACAGTTGCATATAGCGTCACCCCCAAAAGTGCATAGTGTGTATGCAATATGCAGTGTCAGAATACTTTTTTTGAATCAGCGAGTATAGTCCCATGCTGTAGTCGCAGTGTTTGCACAACACGAACTTACTAAGCAGGATGGGCGCAAACTACTCGCTGGTTCGGAAAGTATTGGAACGCTGCATAAATTGTGTGGGCTATTCGCCTTTTGGAATAATGCAAATATGTTATGCAGCGTTCCAATACTTTTCGAACCAGCGAGTACTACTAGTAGAGTAGGTGCGGTATACGCGCATGTCATAAACTCTATGTTTTGGCATTAGGCCCGATGCAACTACAAGTTGATACAACTGGTTCGGTAATCACACAGTACCCCGTTCAAAATTACCAGGGAATATGTGGATAAAACACTATGAAGTACCGGTAAGTTTTAAGCCAACTCTTGAGTACGACAGTTCAAGTTTCAGTAATGTGCAGCGTTCATATAAATGGTGGTTGATGCAGGTTCTTGACTCTCTAGCCGTCTCTTCCATGCATGCACGCTCATGAGTAAGCCAGCACGTGCTGCTTTTGAAACTTTGCTAGCGCGCTGCGGCAATGCTGGAATCTTCCCGCAACAATTGTATTCACAGTCATTCGTGTCGCAGCTTGTAAAAGCCCTGTAGCACACACGCACACACACCATCACTCGCAACCCTAGGCGGCCGTGACCCTGGTGCCTCTGTCCAGCCCCATGCCCATTCACTAGAGCTCATCGCCTTGAACATCTTTCACACGCAAAGAGATACATATATGCTTGGAACGAGCAGGTGCATCCTAAAGAACTGCAAAAGTCGTGCACTAGCATTACCATAGTCCTGAGTTATAAGTGCCTGTGGCGCGCCGAAATGCACTTAGCCCGTCCTAAAACGGAACCGCCGTCGCTTGTAGTAGAAGAGAAAAAAAAAAAGAGAAAAAAAGATAAAGATAAAAAAAAGTACTGTACCCATAAAAATTTATATATCGACATCGCCTATTGCCTCCCACCCCACCTTTCCTATTCATCCTCTTCATAGTCAAATCAAACTTACACCTAATAAAAACCCTTTCACCCACTACACTGCCCCCACCACCCCTCCCCCTCCCCCTCCCCCTCCCCCTCCCCTTCCCAAGTGAGTTTTCCTTCACGTTAAGAAACCCTGGCTCCTCCCGCCGTTGTCACTTCTTCTCTTACTTTTTAAAAACCCTCCAAAAAAATCGTAAAACCCCAGAAAACCCTCTCTGAAAAAAACCTATCCGCACAACGCACCCCGCTTTCTCCCTTCAGCCAACCTCATCTCTCGCCTCTCATCTACCAAATTTCACTTGCATATCAGGTACTGGCTCATCAGGTCAGAGGAAGGAAGGAAGCACAGTAAGTTCAACCTCATACTACTAGGGATTTGTCCTGCAACGCTTTTTGGCCCCCCATATTTCCCTCGTTTGAAGCGCATTGCTAAGTCATTCCTATTCCTAGGTCTTTTATTTTTTTTCTTCCTCAGTACACGACAAGCACGTCGTCAATTGCCCTTCTAGGTTCGTCCATTAGCTGCCACTTTTCTACACGAGAGAATCTTTTTCCAGTGATCAAAAGTTTTTATCAAGGGATTGCTACTGACCGGTATTGCCACGTTGCATATAACAGGTTCAATTCAGATTCATACGTATCAAGATGTCTGCTGAAGTTGCAGCACCCAACGTTGCTACCCCTTCCCAGGAGAAGCCCATTGACAATACTCCGGCTGTTGAAAATGGCAAGGATAATTCCGATCCCCCATCAGACAGCGATGTCCCGTCGGCTACTGCGACCCCTTCTACGGCCCAAAAGAACAGCTCAGCATCCTTGTACGTTGGGGAACTTGACCCTTCCGTTACTGAGGCCATGCTTTTTGAGCTTTTCTCTTCCATTGGACAAGTTGCGTCTATTCGTGTTTGCCGTGATGCTGTCACTCACCGTTCGCTCGGCTACGCATATGTGAATTACAACAATACCGCTGATGGCGAACGTGCTCTTGAGGAACTTAATTACACTCTCATCAAGAACCGTCCTTGCCGCATCATGTGGTCTCAACGTGACCCGGCTCTCCGTAAGACTGGACAAGGAAACGTTTTCATCAAGAACTTGGATCCAGCTATTGATAATAAGGCTCTCCATGACACTTTTGCTGCCTTCGGTAACATTCTTTCCTGCAAAGTTGCCCAAGATGAAAATGGAAGTTCCCGTGGGTACGGATTCGTTCATTATGAAACAGCCGAAGCTGCGAACAACGCCATCAAGCATGTTAATGGTATGCTTTTGAACGAGAAGAAAGTCTTTGTTGGGCATCATATCCCTAAGAAGGACCGTCAAAGCAAATTTGAGGAAATGAAAGCGAATTTTACCAATGTCTATGTAAAAAACATAGACCCCTCTGTCACTGATGAGGAGTTTAGGGTGCTTTTTGAGAGGTACGGGGCAATAACTTCGGCTTCTCTGAGCCGAGATCCTGAGACAGGCGCCTCTCGTGGCTTTGGCTTTGTCAACTTCACGGCCCATGATGCTGCTGCTAAAGCAGTTGAAGCACTTCATGATACTGAGTTCAAGAGTCAGAAACTGTACGTTGGTCGCGCCCAGAAGAAGCACGAGCGGGAGGAGGAGCTACGGAAACAGTATGAAAATGCCCGCCTTGAAAAGGCTCAAAAATACCAGGGTGTTAATCTGTACATCAAAAATCTGGATGATGAAATCGACGATGATAAACTCCGCTCCGAGTTCGCTCCTTTCGGTACCATAACTAGTGCTAAGGTCATGAAGGATGAGTCTGGAAAGAGCAAGGGTTTCGGATTCGTTTGCTTCAGTAGCCCAGACGAGGCTACTAAAGCCGTTACTGAGATGAATCAAAGGATGATCAATAACAAACCACTATACGTGGCTCTAGCTCAACGAAAGGACGTCCGCAAGAGTCAGTTAGAGGCAAATATTCAACAGCGAAACAAGATTCTTATGCAACAAGCAGTGGCTGCCGCTGTTGCTCCAAATCAGGTACGTGTAGCCCTACCAGTGTAAACTTTTGGACATTATGCTAACATTCTATCCCGCAGTACATTAATCCCCCAATTTGGCCACAGGCTGGATATCTTCCACCTGGACCTCCTGGTGCTCGTGGCATGCCTTTCCCACCAAATCCAATGATGGCCCCTCCTCCCGTTGCTGGTGGTCGTGGCGCCTGGCCTGGTCAGCAGCCAGGTATGGCTCCACCTGCAGCCGCAGGCCCCGGTGGCCGTGGAGGACCTCAAAATCCAAACCTTCCCCCTCAAATATATCAGCCACCAATTCCACCTAACAATGCTTTCTTCATGGCGCAAGCTCAGGCAGCTGCAGCTGCACGTGGTGTTGCTGGTGGCCGAGGCGGTCCTGTACCTGGAATGCCTGGCGTGCCACCACCAAACATGGCAATGCCAATGGGAGGAAGGCCACCTGTCCCACCAACCACCCAGCGAGCTGTTCCACCCTCCGGCGGTCCGCGAGGCAACGCACGTCCCCACATGCCCAGTGCCCCTCCACCCGGTCAGGATGGTAGTGCTGCTCCGCCAGCTCTTCCATCTCAGCTTACATCCCAAGTCCTACTTGCAGCACCACCCATGCAGCAGAAGCAGCTGTTGGGCGAGGCTTTATACCCCAAGATTCAGGAAATGAATCCCGCCCTCGCTGGGAAGATCACCGGTATGTTGTTGGAAATGGATAACCAAGAATTACTAGCCTTGTAAGTGGCCTGACTTATCCTACACTGATTTCATCAACTAAATTGTAATAGGATTGACGACCCAGCTGCCCTCCGCCTTAAGGTTGATGAGGCTCTTACCGTATATGATGAGTACGTTAAGAAACAGGAAGGTGAAGCAGCGACCGGTACCGCTCCCGGTGAAATCGAGACTCCAAAGCCTGAGGCCGCCAAAGAGAATGGAGAGAAGAAGGAAGAAAAATGAGTGGCAACAGTTTACTCTTCTGGCTCTCGCAAAATTATCTGCATTCAAGCTCTTTTGTGTCGATCATTTTGCATCATCCCGATTGCTGTTTATTTACTTCGATTCAGCTTTGTTTTTACCTACGCATGTCGGGGTGGTGAAGCCGAGGCATTGAGGTACATAAAACTAGTTTGGTTCCGGAAGAGCTGTTACTGCATATGGGGCTACCATGAGCCACTGGAAGTGTTGTGGTAAATGGGTGTTCTAGCTAGGGCGGAAGACGTATTTTGTTTTGCATGTCATGGATTCCTTTGCTATTTTCCTTGTGATATTTTTTACTCTTTTTTTTTCCCCATTTGATGTCTTGTTACTGTTTCTTGGATGTCTCGTTATTAGAGTGAGAATGGTTGGTGATCGCGGTGAGTTTGCAAGTTTGCTGTTCTGGCTTTTCCTACTTGCTTTTTCTTTTCCTGTACGTGGCTCAAAAATGGTTTGGGATCCGGTGTCAATTTCTTTGCATGTCTTTTCATGTGCTTTACGGGGTCGGTCTATCTCTCTCTCTGTGTTACTCGGGTGCCTTTCTTTGTCTCTTTTGATCTACTGGATTAGGCGCGCACGTGTTGGGATTATGTGGGGTGTTCATGATGAACTATGCTATGCTCGTGGCGCCTAAATTATATCATGAGCAAAGGGTATTTATATGACTTGTACGACAGTCTGGCATGGGATAGGGCGTAGAGCTTGCAATATAATCAAAGGGAACAAAGCATTGGTTTGGGGGCAGAAGTACCCTGCTTCTGTCAACTCTGCGTTCAGTCCAGTCCAACCCGTAGTAGTCTCGTGGCGCGCACCACTGTGCCGGTGCTGTGCGCGCTAAGTGAGGGCAGCTGTGGAGCTGCAGGCTTGGCAGTAAAAAGTCTAATGCCGGTCCAGGGCCCAAGGCGGCCCGCAGCTCTGAAACCCACCGCCGACAGAGCAATGCCGCCATTGCTACCACGAATCGTCCCAATTGCTCGACAGCGAGCAATTGCTGTGTCCAATGCGGCAGTAGCAGTACACTGCGCGGCCCGGAGAAGAGGATATGTGTCGAATCAAGGGCCAGGTGAGCCAGGGGACGGGCAAGGAGAGTGGCCGGGGTGGGGGGGTGGGAAGGTGGACAGGGCGGCCCCCAGGGTGGGATGCCGATGGATCCAAATCAGAACTTTGCGCCCGGTGCGTACGAGGGGCCTGGAGGAACGATGGACGGTGGAAGCTTCACCCCACCTGCTCCGGGACAAGAGGTGAGTATTTGAGAGTTGAGACATGTAAGGTGGTTGGGTGGTTGGGTAGGGGGGGTATGAAGCTGGACTCTATGAAATTGCTGAAGAAAGGTCGCACGGCGTTGTATCTTGACATTGAACGTTCCTAACTATTGAGACGCACCATATCCAGATGATGCGGTTCCAGCAAGGCGACTACATGCCCGCTCACTTTCAATACAGCAGCTACGATTCCTCCTACAGCCCTCCACACCCCCAATCCGAACAACCCTTTCCGCAGACCACCGAAAGCTCCCCCTCTGCACCCACGGACCAAGCTGCCGCCTTCACCACCGCCTTCACATCCCAAGCCCTCATCGAGAAACACAATTACCCCAAGATATTTCACCCCACTGTCACTCCGTACAAACTGGACCCCAACAACCCCGTCTCAAAATACCCTCTGCCAACCCTCCCGCTTCCATCCACACACCATCTCCACCATCGGTACTCCCCACTCCTAGACCAAGTCGTCAACCTCTTTATGCGGGATGGCAAGAAGGCCCTCGCGCAAAAGAACGTCCAGCGAGTTCTCGACATCCTTCGCACCAAGCCCCCCCCCAAAGAACAGACCAAGTATAATCTCATCGCCAGCGCTCCTCCCCTTCACACCCTTCCCAGCAACCCCCTCGCTTACCTCCAAACTGCAATTGATTCAGTCGCCCCCTTGATGCGCCTGCGCACCGTGAAGGCCTCTGGAGGTTTCACGAACCAGGTCCCGGAGCCGCTGAGCGAGCGGCAGCGGCGCAGGACGGCAATCAACTGGATGATGACGGTGGCGAACGGCAAGAAGGACCGAATGCGGTTCGCAGAGCGGTTCGCGGAGGAGGTGGTGGCAGTTGTGGAAGGAAGGAGCAGCGTCTGGGAAAGAAGGTTGCAGATCCACAAGACAGCTGTGGGGGCAAGAGCAAACGTCAAGGTCAAAATCTAAAAGAAATGCGCATCCTCCCAACACATATTTCACTTTTTCATTCATTGTTCGGATGATGATGGTATTGAGGGTGACGGTGTCGGAGCGAGACTACCAATTTGTATATATGTATATGCGTGTGTTCCAATGTACAACACAGGCTCAGGAAGGAACAAAAAACCTAGTGCAAAGAAACATAATAGTCTCGTGTATCGATGTGTCTTACCTATATATACCCTCAACGAAGAACAGAAAACGGCAAGGACTCATTGAAATAGGGGGGAAAAAGGCCTGTAAAGCCCAGTCGCTCACTCAATCACAGGGTGCTCCAAAAGAGAAAAAAAAAAAAAAAAAAAAAAAAAAAAAAAAAAAATGGAACTAAATTGAGCCGCCTTTCCAACTGGGTAGATTGGGCGGCCCTCCAATTTAAGGCAAACCAAAACAACGACGAAATTTAATTTCGTTCCTAAAAAAACCTACCAAGACGATTCAACAACATCGGGAAGAAGTGGGATAGGAGAAACGGGCTGTAGAGATGGTATGACTAGTTCCAGTCGTCTAGATCGCCCACTCTTCTTTTCTCTTTTGAGGCCTAATTTCCTAATCTCCCACTCGTCGTAAATATACTCCTCATCAAGCTTGTTAGGATGTGGGTGCGAAAAATGACAGAAATTGCCATATCTGCAATATGGAATCTTCCGCCATGTTGACACTGCACTACCCCAGCAAATGCTTTGGGACATGTCCTGACCGTGGTCGAGGTTGACACTTCTAGCGAGCGCAGGGTTGCAAAAGAACTTGCATGGAATTGTCTTCATCTTAGCCAGGTAATTACTAACAATCCGAGTCTTCGCTGGGTTTGGATCAGGCTTCTCCGCGGTTTTCTTCTTACGGTTACGCCCCCGCTTTTGGCGTAGAGCATTGCTTGCAGTCTTATCTTCGGTACGTTGCTGTGCAACATTCTCTCCATCCTTAGCATTACAAGAATGGCCGTCCGTTGAGTCAGTTGCCTTCACAAGTACATCTTTATTGCCTGTGGAGGGTGGGTTATCCGCTGGTCTTTCGTCCCGATCTTTTCGACCAGGTGAATAAGGATATACTGACGACGGGACGACATAGTTGCTCCTGACTCGGCAGATTGGACAAGTCTTGTTCGCTTTTGACATCGACCTCCATTCATATATGCACTCTGGGGCTTATGTTAGAAATGTATCAAGGCAATGGAACGGTCCCTTTGCTTACCCAAACAAAAAATGTGATCACAGCCCGACATGAGACCGAAGACCTTGGGAAATTCGGAACAAATTGGGCATATTTCGGGGGATACTGGGATAGATACACCAGGTTCTGAATTGTTAGTGGTATTAACGAAGCTTCTCAAGAGCAACGACTCAATACCTTCCAGTGCATTGCCTAGTAATATAACTTTACGCTTCTCTTTTGCTTCGGCCACTTTTCTCGCCGATTCCCCAATTTTGTCCTGCTTGGCAAGAATTCTCTCAACATCCTTCTTCACTTTGGACCTCTTAGATGAAGCCTTATCACTTGCTTCTGCCAACTCAGCTGCATGAGCTCTAGCCTCGACTGTCTTTGCGCCCCATTGTCCATCTCTCCATCGTTTTAATGCCTCTTGACCTTGGCCTGGCAACATAAACTCCTTGGGAAGTAGCTGCTCTGATATTGCCTCTTTATCTGAAGGCTCCAAAGTCGATTTAAGGACGGTTCTTAATTGCACTTTCTTGATCTTCAGATCGGATGTGTCATGTTTGTACCAACAATTATCCCCACGAGCGCAGAAGCCCGCGAGGAAATACCTGCATGGAACCTCTGCAGGTCTCAGGTTAACTCGAGCAAGAGGAAATGTTACCGCTGATCCCGGTAACTGCGGCGATGGGGAGGATTTGTCTTGACACGGCGTATTGGGAGTTACGGATGCGGTATTGTTTGCGTGGTCTTGAGAATGAGATTCAGCAGAGTCAGATTGGCACTGCTCTGCTGTGATGGGGTCCATGGGTGTTAGATGCTATTATTCTCTTGGATGCAGAATTCGTTGAACAAGGCTAATAGCGGGTTGCGAGCAGCAGTGACGAACGTAAGGATGCTTGAGGGGGGATCTTGGAGCAAGCTAGAGCATGCCGGCTGCCAAAACATTCATTCTTCAGTTGTAGTTGTGTCCTGAAATCAGCAGTGGGAATGATCTCTGAATGGCTGCGTTGCAGGGTGACTATTGACAAGTATAGTTGTGCTTTTGTGAGGAGGTAATGGTAAGGAAGCTGTTGACACACGCAGGGAATGCCAGCAAAGAAGGAAATATTGCCTCAAGTGTTTAGTGTATATGTATGCCCAGAGCTTTGTATATAGAATGTAAAAGGTATCTGCAAGTAGAGGAAGGTGGTCAGCTTTACGTTGAGTTGTTTAAGTTTAATGAGACAGCAGTTTACTGACCTGTTACACCAGAAGTGCGTGCACGTAAGGCCAGCCAGAGAAGCAGCGTGACCCACAGATGCAAGTAAAATCGCAGGTACAGCACGTCAAAACGTAAAGCGGCCAATCCAAGCGGCCCGGCAAATGGGAAATAGATGTCCAAGAACTACTGTATGTGCTGCTACTTCGTGGGCGGATTATTTCGGCTTTCCGAGGAACACGAGCGGAGCAAGGAAATCTAACGGCGATGTGTTGAGTGATAGTTACTGAGACGGTCGAGCTGTCGCTGCTACCGCACGCACCTTCGTATCAGCGGTCAACTGGGTTTCAAACAGTAGGTTGACTGAGCCGTTGGGAGCAGCACTAAGTTGCCGGCTGATCGCGCTGTCTGTCTGTGTATGCTTGTCAAAGTCTTTGGTGGGGTAGGAGGGGGGGGGGTGGTTGGGCCCAGCTAAAGTGTTCGATAATGCGGGATGATTGCGCAGCAGGCGGCTGCTTTGATACGGGCGGCTTACACAGTGCTGCGCTTCATCACGTGCCCGCCACCTGCCCCGCTTCCCTTTGTCAGGGTTTATTTAATTTACTGCCCCGAGTGTGCCAAGAATGGTCCAGATTTCCAGAACACCGTGGCGTTGTTTGTATCGAGTTTGCGGTAGTGCATCCGCCCGCGCTGCCGAGATGACTTACCAACGTGGCCAGCAGACCCAGAGGCTAGGCCATGTGGTTGATCTACTTGGATGTTACACATTTTTTAAATACGGTCAATAACATGAGATATGAGAAGGACCTAGGTTCAGCCAGAACTAGGCACAGGACGGGTGGCTATCTACTACAGCTTGGAGCCGTTGATTCAGGTTAATGGTCTAGGTGTGCAAATTAAAATGGGTTGAAGTCGAAAATGCGTACTTGCAGATTGATCGCCGAAAAATATAAATAAAAACGAGTCATGAAAACATAGGAAACATGACATACCTGCGTATTATCGTTTATATAGCATAGACATAAGGCCCTGCTTGGTTGCAGTAGGTTGTATCAGATAGTTAAACCTAGCAACGGTATGAATGGCCCAGACGGGATACGACGTAAGAGGTGCAATTGGAGCTGGGGAAGTGTTTGTTTGCTACAATTTGACTAAGTACTGTAACTACAGATATGCAGTGGGAAAAAAAAAAAAAAAAAGAAAAGAAAAAGAAAAGAAAAATTGATCCCACGACCACCAATGTCAAACTTGTCAATTGCAGCTATTGCATTGCGAGTTGCGAGTCCCAAGCTACTACTGCTATCACTGCCTATGCTTTCTGCTATAGCACTCAATCAGCCTACCAAAATGTTAGAACTACAAGCAAAGTGGACCTTCCAAAGGATGCTCCAGGTTTGCTGAAAAATAGACCTCCTGTAAGTACACACTTCCTTGCAATGCTGATGTCCACATAAGAGTTTTATTGTAAAATAACAGCATGTACTCTGTTATTTCTAAACCAATTGCCAACAATGGGTCCAGAGTGAGGATATCGTGAGGGTTGAATTCTGCCATAATAGTGGTACAATGCGATGTCAATGTCATGATGCAATGCAATAGTGTGATGCAGTTTGCTGTTAGCAAGCGATGATAGATGATGGCTATACTCACTTCTATTGGACGGTTCCCAATTTTTGCTGGCGGAAACTCAGTTTAGTTTCGTGCGAAACGGCTCTAGCGCAACTGCGAAATCGTTTGGTTCCACTTGGAATCTCGGCTATACGTAGTCAACCAAGCGGGGCCTAAGAATTCTCGAATTTGAACTGCTAAAAGAAACCGCAAGCGCGCGCAGGTACATACATATGCACTTCTTCCAGTGTCGCGGTAAGGACACGAGAGACTTTCGAGGATTAGACCTGCCCGGTTGGAAACTGGGGTTTCTTCGTAAACCCAAATTACGTGTTCCTTCTCCAAACAAGCTTCTTCGCAATAACTTTGGTCCTGGGCATGCTATGGTAAATGCTACAAAAAGTTCAAGGCTAATACTTTTAGGCTTTCGGCCCTCTCACTTTCAAATAGGGTATTTGATGCAATCTTTCACGAATATAAGCTCAACTCTACAATAGTAATTCTGACCAGAAAGACGCTAGTGTGCAGCCACGTGGTAATCCCCCAAATGAACACCCTCTCCGGCTAGCATAGGGAATGAGAAGCGCGGCGATGAAAGTTGCATCTCGTATACGTAAATGGGGAGGAGGCTGCGTGCGGACGCAAAGCTTATGATGGTCTGGTTATTTGCTGGTTCGAGGGCCCAGGTAACCTAAAATTCCAAAGCAAAATAACTTTGAGGTAGTATCACTGTCATATGTCTTGGCATGAAATGTTCCTATGCACACAACGTTTTTCCACGTCAGGCGCCGATACAACAGGGAGAAGCAGGCTAGCAATAGCTGATACGGCCTGACGGCTACTCCTAGTATGCCTTGTTCGACAAGCAAAGCTACGAGAGCACGAATCAAGAAGCCTACGGCTGCCATGGAGTGATAATCGACGAGTCCAAGTCTTCCACTTTGCGTACAAAACCCAAAACCTGAACTGCTTATCGGGATATATAGTTGATCTAACTCAGACTTTTTGATCCTTAGCCCTTGGTCTTGCTCAGCTCAAAATTTAAAGTTCCCGAAGTTCTAGCCCTCGTTGGGCCCCAGGGAAAACCAAGCGAGTGAAACTAGAATCGGAGATTCTGATCATGGGTTCCACACAGGGTGGACAGCGGACACCTGTAAAGGGGAAAGCTAGTAAGCCTGCGGGCCGCGGGTATGATTTTCGCCGCCTACTTTTGAGTTTTCTTGATTGGTTTTGGCTAAGCAGGTTCAAACGATTTGTGGTGCCAGGATTCAAGCTGTCAGTCTGCGGGGAGGGCAGGGATATCATAGTGGTGGCAATGGGACGAAGTGGAGTGACAAGGGTGAGGCAATGGAGAGTTGGCTGCCTCCGAAATACAACTAGGCGCGTCACCTGCCCGTGCCAAAGCTTTCTGCTGCTGCTGCTACTGCTGTTGCCCGACCAGGACTCATGTTGGTTTGAAGTAACGCTGTCGCTAATCCAGCATTCCTATTCATCTGAAGAGCCTGCTCCCAATGCCATAACGGCCTTCAGGGGGCTCAAGAAATCTCGTGTTTGCCCATGCCAGCGGTAGCAGCATTGACGTAGAAGTAAGAAAATACGGACCGGCAGTTTCCATCGTAAGCTGCACGATGTGGCCGGGGTACTGTGCGGTATTGGAAGGGGAGAAACAACTAAGCCAAAGCGTAAACAAGGCCCACCCATGTCGAGGTTATGTAGGAACAAATGCAACGTCCTCTGAAGTATCCACCACTGCACAACTTGCTGCGGTGGTACACCACTGTTACCTTGTAGTGAGGCAGAGTGGAAGGCTGGGTCTGACGTAGCAACCTTCCCCCCAAAGGGCTGGAGAAGCCGAAGCTAAATTTGTAACTCACCATTCACAGAACCTATTGAACGGTAAGTGTATTTATGTTTGTGACGATCACAGGAACGGCGAAATATCTAGCCGATTTCCAACGTTGGTATTTCGGCATTGACTAAGTACTTCAGTGTATACTGTATTTTTGAGTGCTCAAGTGATGTACCCCAGGTGTAGAATACATCCCGCAGTCTTCCATCCACTACAGAACGGCATAAGAAAATCACTCAGGGTTGCTGGCGCACATTGGTCGTGGCTCGCTAGTTTTTATCTTGGTTATGGCTATCACAATACCAGTTAGCATCCTCGCCTTTGGCTTCTCTCCCACCTCCCACCAACCATTAGAATGTTTTACAAAGATACCAGTGTTGATTGTTGACCTAGAGTATCTACACAAGGGTTCTCGACAGACGGACAGACGGATGGCTGGATGGTTGCCCTCTAAATATAAGCCAAAGAGGGGTGCATGGTACAGGCGCAGCACGAGAACAACCATGCTCCACTTCTGCCACAGTAAGGAATTTTTTTTTTTTTTTTTTTTTTTTTTTTTTTTTTTATAAATATCAATACTCACATGCCGCCCTGTGGGCTTTGGTGAGATTAAGTACACGAGGAAGTAAAAGGAATAACAAAGGCGAAGAAGGAAAAGAAATAACCAAGTGATGTCAATGAATCCAACAGGCCAGGGCAGCCCAGGCCATTCAGGCAGGTTTAAGCCAATTAAATGAATCCCTCCACAGCTATCCAGGTGAATGAAGGCCAGCGTTTACCAGATTGTTTGAGTATTTAAATGAGTAGAATCTTCCAAATATCTAGAATTTTAAACAGCAGCGGTCTACGACTTTAGTCAAGTATGTATCACGTACCTAAATCCTCGCTATAGCCCACAGGGTGGCACGCAAGTAATGATATTAAAAAAAAAAAAAAAAAAAGTATGCATCACACTTTATATTCAAGTATATATACCAACAAATATTTTAGAAATGATGGACCTTCCCCCGGGCCATTCCTGGCTCCATACTCTGCACTCTCCCGATATGTGTTTGGCTGATTCTTCTTTCTCCCCGCACCATCGGTCAGTAAGTAAAAGCTCTTCCCCATAACATACTTGATATATAATATCTCCTACTCTTCAGCACACAAAAGCCAGTCTATTAATCACCCTGATCCAGTCTCCTGCTTCAGCACTCGGCTCAGATCCTTCATAATATCAGTCTCCGTGGTGTTGAGGTTAGCATCGCGGGTAATTCGGGGATCATCACGTGCCTTTGCGTAATACACGCGCACTGGCGCTAAGAGGCTTGCCAAGACCGCCATAGCGCGCGTTTGTGTTTTTACCAGTGAATAAGGTACTTTAGGGATTTGTGGTCAGCTATCTATATGAAGTATGGAGTATTGCGTTGACAAAAACTTGGGAACTGTCTGGTTATGAGACTAGGGAACTGTGTGGTTGCGCAACCCAGAAGCCGATCGGAAAGGACGGTGCGGGGACGAGACGATACTGGAATAGCTGGGGATTAACGCAAGCACAGGGAACTTGGGGACTGAGGCACCCTAGTCCGATAGTGAAGCCATCATTTTTTCAGCACAGCGCCCATCCATCGGCAGGTATGTAGAGTACACACAGAGGGCGAGAAGCGTTGCTGGGCTTCCTCTGAAAGTGCAAATTTCATTACAGGAATGCTGAACCTCTAAGCCCGGGCAGATACCTTCTGCATCTAGGTACGGCCAGGGTTAAACCACCGGAGATACACAGGGACTATGATTGATATGAGTGAGGGAAGCCGAGTCGGAACCTCGAGAGGAGTACTCTATTCGCACAAAGTACCTAGGGCGCCCATCGTCTGGTAACGGGGGCGCCCACATGTATTGCGCACAGGACTGGCTGTGCCTGTACTCTGTAATTGCGGGGTCCACCACTCTTCTGCACTCGCAACAATCTGGGCGCTGTCGTCAAGGGTAATTATTCTGAAGAGGCTTGCCGGAAGCAGGCCCTTCCCCTGGCGTATTCTGGGCCGTTCAGCCTGCGAGCCGGAATGCGAGAAAGAGAGATTCGCGCTGTGCGGTGTGTGCTCTACATTGAAGTGCTTGTGCTTGTACTCTACTTACACACTTGCACTCGGTTCGGTGCCTGGGGGCACGTTACATGCGTGCATGAACAGTAGCAAATCAGAGAAGAGGCCTGCGCATGGGGCTGCGCAGCACACCCATCATCAAACGCCTGCTGCGAGGACGCCAGAGCTGAGAGTGCATTGAGGGGGAGGGGGAGGGGGAGGGGGAGGGGGAGGGGGAGTAGGTCTGCCAGAGCGAGAGGGTCGAGGGGGGTCAAGTGAGCGGTGTAGCAGTGCAAGCACGGCAGCTCGGGCTTGCATCTCTGCCCTCCCGGCCACCGAGACTCGGGAAGCCCGCACCAGCCGCACCGCTGGCGTCAGCAGCAGTCCTTGTGTTATGGCCAGTACGGAGTTACAAAGCACTCATACAGCGCATAACAGCTGAAGCAACTCGCTGTACTCGAGTACTGTACTCGAGTACAGTGCAGCACAGTACGGAGCAAGTATTGCATTCGCAGAGTATGTAGACTTCTGTTGGGCTGCGCACCCTCCCCATCCTCAGCGCTCGTTAGTCCCGCCACGGCGCTATGCCCATATGCCTCTCGCTCCCCCCGACCAGAACCTTCGCCCTCCCCTCCCATCCCATCCCATCCCATCCCATCCCATCCCTCCCCTCCCCTCCCCTCCCCTCCCCTCCCCTCCCCTCCCATCCCCATCCAATCCTGCACAAGCACAAGCACAAGCATCTTAACTTATTCACTGGCTTACCTCCCCGCTCGCTTGCTCACACACTTCGCTGCCAGCTCTTCTTCCGCTCTTGCTCCCCCACCCCATCTCTCACCCTCCCACACTCATACCGGCCCTACCTCATCCCCATCCTTCGCTCGCTCTTGGTCACTTCGCTTCTCTGCGTTTCTCTCCGAACACTCAAAGCCCCAGAGCCCCAAAGCCCCAAAGCCAGAGCCCCAAAGCCCTACTCCCACCCCCCCCTCCCCCACCGCCACCACTCCAGCAAGCCCCCGTCATTTAATCATTTGCCTTCATCCTTCATACTCAATTATCATCCCCCCATCCGTTACCACGCTGTTGCTTGATCCTCCTTTAGCAATCCACCCCCCCTTCCCCCCTTCCCCCCTTCCCCCCTTCCCCAGACGAAATCGTTTTACTAGTTTCTGCACGCAATTAGCATTGGCAGGCGTTTGAAAATATCTCACCAAAGCTCTACTCTTCTCACTAGTATTTGGCTATTGTTCCCGCCCCCGTTTGTTCTTAGTACGGCTATTTCCTATTTGCTCTGATCTTCCTGTGGCATCATATCACTTCCCTCTTTTAAGCAATAAAGTATCTTCTGCATACGCCCCTGCGAGGCTATTTGCTGTCTGCAACCCCAATAGAACACGCCATACAGAATTAACCAACGGGAAGACGAAACCTGTACCCGCATTGTCTTACTTCCAGACACTATCGCCCGCTTGTTCAGTCCCCCTCTCGATCAGCTCACGACCTTGGATGCTCCCTTCTCTCTGCAACTCAACAGCAAAGAAAGTTCTAATAAACTAAGACATAAGGATACCTATATTTTCTCACTCGCAGTGCATTGGTACGCTGTTTGACACACAAAAATGGGCTGCCCAGTTTATAAATCTACCTCCACCCCGCCGGACGAAACATCTAATCCCACACCTTCTCCATCTTCACAGCCATCGGTATCTCGCAGTGTCGCACGGTCAAGAATAAGCTCGCGCATAAGAGCTCGAGAGCGATTACGACAACGCAGACGTGCAAATTTAATTTCCCGTTCAAACAGGACAGAACCATTCCTAATACCTTCGGAATTCCTCTCTAGCTCATACAGCCCTCCGTCTCCACCTCGCTCTGCACCGGACCCTCAATATAAAGGAGAACAGCTTGTTTTAGTTATCACTCCCAATACAACTTCAAACCGGCGAAAGGGAACGTACAACATGTCCCTCACAACATACTCTAACAAGCTCTCGTTTAGCATTCCACATTCAATACTGGTAAATCTTTCTCAGCCATCACGAATGGTCCAACCGCAGAACTTGGGACACGGGGAGGATGTGCCTGTCGATGATCCCGGTTTTGCCTCAGACAACGAGTCAATCGCCAGTGAGGATAGCATACTCTCTGACCCGGACTGGATTTCGTCCAACAGAGAGCTAGCCATGGAGCTACTTCTGGGATCCTCAGAGGATGAATTTCTTGGTTCGCTTCTTGACTCTGAATCGTTGGAGGATTTTACTGCGAGCATGGAAGATGACCGGGATCCGTATGAGGAGAATAGCATGGATTTCGAGATGGGAGAAGCCGATGACGAGAGTGAGGAAGAAGATTCCGAAATGGACGAGACCTATAGCACCAGAGTTCGATATCCACTTCGTGAGGTTGATGAGGACTACGATTAGTCTTAGTGCCCTAGTGGATTGAAGCCAAATTTCTTTGGCTTCCAAGTTTGTTATGCTCCGATCTTGGTTGGATCATAACTAATCATCTTTCCCTCCATCCTTCCGACTCAACACGCAACCCGCCAATTACTTACACTCCTCACGCAAAGCAATTCGATACCACATTTCCACCTGGTTATGCCACACTACAAAGTAGCAAGGTGGGAATTCATTCTCTTAAGCCACAAAGGGGACGAGAAATTTATGTGCCATGAATACCCATAGGCACCGAGAACGGACTTATCGGGCATCAAGCAACCTCATACAATAGCTGGTGGGTGAGTTTTTACTTGCCCTTCTTACCTTATTTCTTCTACATGTTGGAGGAAAATTGGGGAAGAAACTGAGACACATTCCACACGGCTATATGAACGAGGTGAAACACTAACCTCTAGTTCCTGTGATTTGGCGTCATTTGGCCTACACTCGAGCTGGGTTATTATACATTTCTACATTGCAGCCTCTCTACCATTACTGCCTTTTGACCGTGGCCTACCATCTCTTTCTGGCTTCTCTATCAAGCTTCACCAAGTAAAGTATCGCTTTACTACTATGCGCATTACTTTTCGCCCACCTACCGTCATAGTTGCAAATACCCTCTATTAGAGTTTGCGACTTGCATTCATATCATGTTTCAATGTCAGTCCCCTTTGAATCTCGGAGTTCAGTCAATCGGCAAGGCACTGCACGGAGGGTATTAGCATATAATCTGTCCGACTTACTCTTTATCTTCTTTTTCACTTTTCAATTTATTGCACTTTATTCTCATTGGCGTTTCTTAGGTCTCTGGCTCAGTTGCTTTTGGCATTGTTGGTTTGTTCTCCCGGTAACAACTTACCGATCGGGACTTGAGCTGGAGCCTTGCTTTTTGTTTTTATATTTCTTAATCAGGTTAACCCCATACACTAGGGTGTATGACTTATGAAGGCGTTACTAGTCTTATCTTCATATGCATCTCTTTCTGGGAGGGCTTTAATTGCGGTTCTGGCTATTTTTTCTTGGTGTTCAGTTCCCTTGTGTATTACAACCGCAGATTTTGAGGATATAAAGGAGGGATGCATGGTGAACAATCTTAGAAGAACTGCCGCTATACTTATTAGCTTAAGGCAACTGGATAAACCTGGAAAAGGCGACTCTCTGTGGTTCGACCGTTAAACACTACTGGATAGTTAGTCATTGGCTGGACGTTGGAGGACTTCTCTGAAGTTTTTTTTGGCCATTTCCCGCTCTGTACATTATTCGTGTGGGTGGGTCGCTTTGCTCTGGTGTTGACATGCTTGTTTTCATGAATTGGGCTTATGTGGAATATTTCCATTTTATTCTTGTTTTTATTTCATTTCATTTCATTTGCAGGAATCGGTCATATGGGCGTTTTTTTTCCTTCATTTTTATTTCATGCCATTTTATTTTACACCTTACACCTTTACCAATTCCCGCATCTCGTCTAAACGGGCAACGCATGTATTTGAAGAAAGAAGAATTATCAAGGAAGAAGGTTTTTCACGATGGTCTTTGTTTATAGAGTACCGTGAGACTCAATTGGATGTAGTTAAACTTAATATTTGACCCGAGCTGAGCTGAACTCGAGGCTGAGGGTGAGTTGGCTCAACTGAAATATGACCAGCTTCCTTCTCCCGTTCTTAGGTCATTTGATTATTATTATTATTATTATTATTATTTGATTTGTTTAGTTGTCTATGCTCCATGCCTGCTAAAGGAATGCCCGTCTCCCTTAGCTCCTCAATATTCCTGTCCTCCTTCCCATCGTTTCCTTGACGACGGGGAGAAAGCTTGGGTATGTAGAGGACTTTACAGAAAAATGCGAATATGCCAACACAAACGCACTCCTAACTCTGATTGATTCTTGAGAATGAAAGGTACCTACGCATATAGTAACTGTGGGCTAGTATACACGTATGTCCCAAAACAAAAAGGCCGTGAATATGTCAAGTCACGGGCTATATAACAGCAACAACTCCGTACAGAGTACTGGTGCTTTTTCATTATATCCGGCCTCTACTTGCTTTTATTTACTTATTTCTAGAGTGGTCCGTTTTATGCTGGTTCCTCTTCTTCTCTTGTTTTAATCCCCCCTTGCTGTTTTGCTTTTTTCTCCTTCATGACTGCAGCCCTCCAAACGTAATCATCTTGATGTTGGTGTACTCGTCAATACCGTACTTTGAACCCTCACGTCCAAATCCAGATTGCTTTACTCCTCCAAATCTAAATTTCAAAAAGAAAGGAAGGGTCAGTTATGCTGAAATGATTTCCAACTTATATTAAAAAAAATGGTAACAAAAGGAAACTCACGGCGCCGCCGGATCCGAAACCAAGCCTGTGTTGACCCCCACCATCCCCACCTCCAGTGCCTCTGCGACCCTCCAGATTCTGTTCACATCCTTGCTGTGAAAGTACCCCGCGAGCCCCACCTCGCTTTCGTTTGCCATCTCCACCACCTCCTTCTCCGTCTCAAACTCAAACAACCCCGCTACAGGCCCAAAGGTCTCCTCTGCATGCAATCTCATGCCCTTCTTCATACCTGCCAGCACGGTCATGCCGTAAAAATTCGGTCCGAGCTCCTCGATTCCGTTCCCGCCGGTGAGAATGACAGCTCCCTTGGACCTGGCATCCTCGACGTGTCCGTGCACTTTGCTGACTGCCCGTTCGTGGATCAGTGGGCCATGGGTCACATGATCGGAATACCCGCTGCCGACCTTGAATTTCTTGACCCGCTCAGTGAATTTCTCGGCAAACTCGTGGTATATGCCTTTCTGGACGTATATCCTGTTCGCGCAGACGCAAGTCTGTCCAGAGGAGCGGAACTTGGCGGTTATGGCGCCGTTGACAGCGGCATCGATGTCCGCGTCGTCAAAGACAATGAAGGGTGCGTTGCCGCCGAGCTCGAAGCTCAGTTTCTTTAGTGTGGGGGCGCATTGCTGCATGAGGAGCTTGCCGATCGCGGTAGAGCCTGTGAAGGAGACCTTCTTGACAATGTGGTTCTCGCATAGTTCTTTTCCGACCTCTGAAGTGTTTTCGAGTGCCGTGACGACGTTGAAGACGCCGTCTGGCACACCTGCTCTCCGTCCAAGCTCAGCAAGCGCAAGCGCAGTGAAGGGGGTCTCACCGGGAGCTTTGGCGACGACGGTACACCCCGCCGCGAGCGCCGGGCCGACTTTCCGAGTGATCATTGCGGCAGGGAAATTCCATGGTGTAATGACCCCGCAGACGCCGACGGGTTGTCGTAGCGTTATGATGCGGTTCCCGGCACTCGAGGCGGGGATGCTGTCACCGTAGACCCGGGGTGCCTCTTCGGAGAACCACTCTAAGAAATTTGCGGCGTAGGTCACTTCGCCCTTTGCGTCAGCGAGGGGCTTGCCGTTTTCCCATGTTATGAGCGTCGCAAGGTCAGAGGCGTTGGCCGTGATCAGGTCGTACCAGCGACGGAGGAGGCGGGCGCGCTCCCGCGCGGTCGTGAGCCTGAAGGTCTTGAATGCGGCTTGGGCATACTCAATCGCGGCGGAGACGTCCTCGCGGGACATCTCGGGGCACGAGCCGATGCGCTCGGTGGAGGCGGGGTCTGTAGAGTGTGCAATATCATTTGTGAGCGCTCATCACTCATAAATGTTCGCGAGGGTTGCGGGGTTGTATAAGAATATATATATAAAAAAAAAAGGGGGCCGATTGCGCGAGTAGATGAGGTTTCTTTGATTGTGTATATGCTGACCATGTACATCGAATGTCTTGCCCGACTTCGCGCTCGCCCACTTCCCGTTCACGAACGCCTCCTCTCGGAAGAGGGACTTGTCTTTAAGCTACATAGGTGCAATTTCGGTTGGCAGACACAGTTAGCATGTCCCTTGGCTAACGTAACTTGATCCAACCCCACTCTACTAGAAGGCGAACTTACAGGCGGGACGACATGTGTAGAAAGTGGCATCGCGCTGAATTTGCGTATAATGGATTGGTATGGGTTAACTCTGAGATGGTAGGCAGAACGAGCTGCGAATGGCGCTGGAAGGATCGATGGAGAGGAGGATAGCAGAAGAGACCGTAATCGCTGTATGCTAAACATTCTCTACAAGAGGGCTTCCGTGATACCGTAATTCAAGGGGTGCAATGACGTATAGATTCTCCCGAGAAGCCGTCAGATGACATCAGCGGGGGATGGTTATAGAGGATTCGTGATCTGCCAACGTTACAAAAGGGGTCATGCAATATATCATATCATTGGAACTACCGAGCTTATCCATGCACACAACTACAATGCTTCGTAAAACTAAAATAATACACACCGCAATATTAAAACTAAGAGAGGGAGGGGAATAAAAAAGAGGAAAAGGAAAAGGAAATAAAGGAATAAAGAGTTTCAACCCCAACCCCACAATTAAAAAAAAAAGACAATATAAATACTAATATACGTTGTCAAGATATTTTTTTTCAAGAGAAAAAAAATGAGAAGATAAAGGGCCGGCCTCTTCGGGAGTTGAAGCCTTCCGTCACCGGTTATCTATGCTGCATATTTATCCCCTAGTGATGATGACTTCTCTCCTCGTCCTCGAACCCTCCTTGCGCGCAATATCCTCAGCAATCCTTGCCTTCTCCTCGGCCTCAATAACGGCCTTGGTAGCCCTCACACCATCAAGCCAGCCTCCAGATACTTCCGCCCGGTATGCTCGATCACGGGCCCTGGCAGCGGCAGCGGCAGCCTCTTCCTCTGCTCGCTGTAACCGTTGAGATGAGCTCCGCGGGCTCCCAGCAAAGTGTACCTGAGGTTGCGAACTGTGCGGCGTTGATGAAGCCACATAGGACCTCCGATGGTGGTGGTTGCGGTCCTCAGGGTGCTCAATGGTGTCTGTGGGTTGAGTGATTATTCGAACATGTTTTTCTTGACGGTGAGAATGATGCCGATTTGCTAAGGGTCACCAATTCAGTTGTTAGTTCTCACTACATGTAATGGACAATAATACGGCAACAGCGCCTACCTCTGATTGATTCCGTAAGCTCTACCAAACGTTCAATTTCGGACCGTGGAAGCGCGCTCGGCACGACAATAGCACCTCCACGCTCCTCTTCAAATGGTAGACCCATCTGCTTCACAGCGTCCTTATTCACGAGTTTCCTTGGAAACCGCGTTGTCCCTGGACGTGCTGCATTGTCCTCTGTGACGCTAATTTCCTTGTAGTACGAAGCCCAGGGTCTATGAGCCACCGATCTTGGTATAGAACCATGAGATGGTGGTGATGGTGGGGCAGAAACAGGCGGTCGCCGTCGTCTCTCACTTCCGTGTGTAGGATAGGATGTCGCGGGCTCGAGGATAATCGCTCCATTGGGGTATCGAGTCAAAATTTTTGGAGGTTCGTGGGCAGAGTTTGAAGCTCGGCGCGGCCGATGGTGATGCTGTGGAGGTGGCTGAAGAGAACCGGAGGATGAAAACGGCGTATTGAGGGGAAGAAGGTGTTCATCCGTGTATGATGAACCACATGACTCGCAGGTCTCTTCATATTTCGATCTGCTTGGAGATGTAGGAACCCTCAAGGGCATTGAGCCGGTGGAGGCGCGGTAGGGGTTAGCTATGGGAGTATGATAAAAAGTCATGGCGAAGGGTGTCTGTCGGTGAAATTCCGAGCTCGAATGTGCGTTTCCTTATGAATCAAGTAGTGCAGAGTCCGAATTGGATTGAGAGCGCAGTAAGCTGTTTGGAAAGTATAAAAACCCCGGGGATGAAGAGGCAGCCGGAGTGGGGGGATTCAAGGCTCACCTTATATATTCCTGTTTTCAGGCAATATTCGATGTAAAGTACGAACTGTGTACTACACCGCGACCAAGGCAGAAGGCTGGGGAGGCAAGCGCAGGGTGCTGGGAGGGAGGGAAGGGTGGGGAGGGGGGAAGGGGGAGGGGGGAGGGGGAGGGGGGAGGGGGAGGGTAGCTCATGGGCTGGCAAGAAACGCTCGCTGCAACATTCCATTCATGGCGGGGGGGGGGGGGGGGGGGGGGCGAGGGGGGGCAGGCTTGGTTTTCTGGGCGGCGAGCGCAGGCGGAAGTCGATGTGTATGATGCAGCAGACTAGATAAGATGCGCACGCCGATTAACTGGAACAGCAGTAGTATCAGTGGGCATGCGCAGCCTCGCGGCAAGTAAAGTCATGCGTGTTGGATGAGCCGCATCATCGAGATTCGCAAATAGGCCTGGGCGTGGAACGGTGTCAGCGAGGGCTTGCGCTCTGTGGGCATATCATATGCACTCATATGCGTATGCATGTATGCATGGGGGCGTTGCATGGAGATGGAGTTAATTGCGATTCCCTAACTCCGTGTAAACAGCTTGGCTCTGCTTCCCTCGACATTATATATACAGTATATCATACATACGGTACTTGCATGGATATGTAACATATGATCATGCACCGCTCCGATGTCAATCGTCAAGGGCAGCGCTGGCGTGGGCGAACTCGCCAGTGGGCCACCGGCACCATCGCGCGCCTCCTGATATGATATCGAGAGCGCCCGGCAATATCATATACGGCGACACACGTACGGATCCACGGGGCGCAGCGATGCTGGGCTGCCCTTGAGCCGGAGGGGGGGGGCAGTCTTGTTGCATAACCCCAATGGGAGGGGAGGGGAGGGGAGGGGAGGGGAGGGAGGAGCAGGAGCGGCAGCAGCAGCAGCGCGCGGGCATGATGTAATGGTGGGGGGGGCTGGAGTGCGCTGCCACTGGCTGAGCAGGGCTGCTGGAGTTAAGGCGCGGCTGCATCTCAATCCCGCAGCGCCGCAGCACCACAGCACCGCAGCACCGCAGCACCGCAGCACCGCTGTGGGCAGGGAGCCACCAGGCCCTTGCAGGGGGCCGGGAACGAAACTAAGTGTAATAACCAAAGGATTCCAAGCTCAGTTGCCTGTGATCGTGAACGAGACCATCACGGTCAGCTCATTGCCAGGGAGCTGCACTGCATACCGTAAAGCCCCACTTGTGGATAAGTATACAAGTAGTTTTGGGCTGGACTTCGAATTTGCAGGACAGGAAGGGGGAGGGCACTTTTCGTGCGCCTTTCATAGAGAGATCCAAGAATATCAAGTCGGTCCAAACAGTTTCAACAGTAACCTACTCAACCTGCAGTATCACAGGTACTATGGTAATATATTTCCAAATCCCCTCCCCCTCCCCCCTCCCCCCCACACTCTCTCAAGAGACTGGTACAACCATCTTCGAGTTGATTTCTGCTCGCCGTCTGCGTGATTTTGGTACCAACTCAACGGGCGGACGGGTTGATGGAAGCGAATCAGGGAATGGTGGCGGGGAGCTGGCAAGAAGGGTTACGAAGCTGGAGGAGGTAAAGATTCCAATGATATCTCCACTTGACAATATATTAACTGCTATCTAGAAGTCTGCTACTGCTTTGATAAAGAAAAGGTTTAGGAATATCCCCTCCCCCCATGGGCGGGAAGCCAGCGCTGCCTACCGATTGGTTCTAGTGAGTGGCATAAATAAGCACACCAGATATCAGTTGCACCTTTTGGTAAAGCAATACCAGCGTCTTGGTTTGGCGTGTGGTTTTTCACCCGCATTAAATTGGGTAATTAATTGCTCGCTTGTCAAAAGACATATGGTGGTATTAAAGATCTTCGTGCGTGGAACAGCTGGATTATAGGAACAGCAGGGATATGTTTTGGTAGGTTCTTGTAGTTGACTTTATTCTAACGGATCCATTAGGTTATACTGAAAGCAGCCCTAGACGCTCGCACACATGCAGGGTAGTACTCGAGTGCACGTTCGCTTGGACGTGTTCACTTCTATACAACGGTTGTGGATGCTGGAGTAACCCCAGGGTTCACGAAAGCCTTCCATGAATGATATTCGGACGGCAGCTAGAGATCCTTATCACGGAGAATGCAAAGCTCCAAACGTGATGGGTTGCTTATATAATATTGACCGCTAGCGATGCTGCCGCAGTGTTTGTGTTTGTTGCGTTAGCTCTTTCTTTTATCCTCAAAAGACGTTGAGCACCAGGGAAAGCTATTATCCGATATGTAGTAGAGTACAGTAGATGTGTTATTCAGCGCCCCACTGCATGCCATAACGGTGCGGAATAATTCCAACATTTACGAAACAATCATCGGCGCCCACAGCAGAGGGCAGTTCGATCCCCGTGACTAAATCCACTGGCGGTTTGCAAGGCCTGGCCCACTGTCGGCAACAAGATGCAGTTGGATGGCCCCAGATATTTGGATTTGCTGTGCATACCTTTCTGAAGAACATCAGCTGCCCCTCTTTGTAATTGGTCATGATATGAATTGGCCCAGACTAACCGAAGCCGGCCCCAAGCAGCAGCAGCACGGCCAATATACGGGGCAACAGCCAGTACTGCTTGTGGCATATCGAAACTTGTCTGAAAAAAGTAAAAGAAACATTTTCGAGAAACGCAAAGATCAGTCGACATTTGCAATTGGAAACATACAATTAACCCATATCGTCGTAAAATTACTAGTAATCTTTCTCCCCTCCGCCCACTGGGCCGTGATGAGGCGAGGGCGATCTCTGAGTAGATCTCTGCCAGCACATCACTTCTCCACAGCTTGTGGTTCCTTCCATGATATCCCCCTAGCATTTCAGACCATGGGCTTTTAAAATCTTTGCACGTCTCTTTCCTTACAGGGTGCGTCCATCCGCAGCTCGTAGACACGGGCAACAAGGCTCTCTCAATCATTAAGGGTGCGCAATTGCAAAGCGGGCTAACTTGCGGGTGCACAACATCCAGCTTTGCAGTGCGAGATCATATTAATCAGAGCTTAAGGGTTCTCCCCAACAACAGTCGGGATAAAGTGGCAAGCAAGGGAGAGGCCTTACCGTTGAAACCAGCATAAGGCATAGTACTATCTACTTGCGAATTCTGCCTTAACTTCTAGCCCGGTTACAAGACTAGTTAACTCCTGGGGGATTAATTCGGCACCATGTTACACATGTGTTAGTGGAGCACATGTAAAATTCCATGTCAACATGCCAGTTCTAGTGGCCAAAAAGGGCAAATCATAACTGGATGGAGTGAACTGAAAAAGAGCTCCGTACACGTCGAGGTTGTATCCAGTCCATGGAAAGCGTACTCCTACGTGGGTTAGCGCCCAAGAGCTCTGCTCAAGCTATTGTGAGATATCAAAAGTATTATTCGACAGCGAATATTTTCTTGCAAACCGGTTACTAAATTTTTTGTGAGAAAACGTACAGAAATTGATACTTCCAAGGTTTGACAAGCAGCGAAAAATTCAGGTTTTTTTTTTTTTTTTTGCCTTTCTTTTTTCTTACTCCTCATAACTAATAAACTAATAACCTTACTCGGAGGCGTTGGAATCTGTACTTGTCGATGTCACTCAAAAACCAAGCATGCCAACACATCTGTGCATTCACAAATCACATATATTGCTTGGACATTCTGGGCTCCGCTGGTGATTAGGTAGGGTAGGCCCCGTAATTGCCAGTACTGGAGCACGTAATGATGTACTTGGAGGGTCATTTGATTTTTGAAACTAATGAAAATATCTGTATCTTGATCATGAACTCAAGTTTTATATTTAGCAGGAGAGATGTCTGTTGAACGGTGCTGTACAAGCTCTTCACCGCTGATGAACGAGAAAAATAGTGGATAAACTTCAAGCGTTTGCACTTAGCTGGCTTGAGTAAGAGCTTCATTCCAGCACAAGTACATCATTGTACAGGATCATGTGATATATCAAGCATATGGTATATGAGACCACACATACACATGCAGATATTTGCATGTGGATTTCTCTGTCCGTTTCGATCTTGTTTCCAAGTCCTGGCAAGGTTCCAATTACTGAATACTTAAAGATCAGCTTTGTGTTGTTATGAAGATAAGAAAATGCCTAATAGCAATGCACTTGTAGTTGCAAGTGGCGTTTATAAAGATTGTCACGTGCAGGGATATTCATTGGGTGTTGAGACCGCGGAAAAATTGGCTGCTAGATGGCACGGCAATTGCCCCACGCCGATGATTGGTCTAACGACTCCTTTGCTTTAATCAAGAATGTTATTCAAACCAATATTCTCTATAACTACTACCTATTAACGGTTATAATCAACCACATAATGGATATTAACTAACGTCGGATATAAGAATATAGAAATATAGCTTAAGTAATACATTTGCCAAGACCTTACTAGTATGCTCTAGCACTAAACACCTGGTCCGAGGCTACTAAGTACATATCAACTGTAATTTTCTTAGAATTAACCACGTAATGGGTATCAATTAATGAACATCTACCCGTAGCTCTTCCGCAAGTAGTCTGGTTGGCACTTCCGGAATATTTAGTACTTTAGATACTATTTTGCCACCACCGCCGCTGAGCTGGCGCCGATATGTTTGGAAGATAGCCCGTCATTGCTAAAATAAAGTGAGCTTTGGTTGATCAACAAAAAGGTTTCCTATCACATAGGGCGAATATATTCAAATTTTTAACAGGCGCTGGAGCTATATGCACCTGGCCAATATAATAGTTTGGTGCCTAAGCACAAATTGTGGTCGTAGAACTGGCGCAAGATGCCCCTAGCATCCACGACCACTTCAACTTTCTTGTATCTCCGTTAAGTATGCCACGGAGGAACGTGTGTGATAATTGGGAACGGATGGAGATGGATTGGACTGGTTTGATTTGATGATTTATTTGGCTGGCAAACTAAAAGTAAGAAGAAGAAGGGAAAAAAGGGTTTGGTGGATCTATGAATTCATTGAAATCGCAGCATATTAGTTGGGTAAGTTGAAGTTCTTCGTTTATGATATAGGACTGAACATGAGCTGGAAACAGCACTAACAAGAAGATTGAAAGTCCTAATCTTACTTTCGTTTTTTCCACTCTTTTTCTAATTGTGATGGTATCCCTAGGTTGCACGTTCTTTTTTAATTTTTTTTGGCTTGATCCGGGGCCCCCCTCAGTTAGCTCAGTTTTTTTTTAAAGTTGGTACTATCATATATACCCAGATTCTTGCAATTAGTCAGTAGTGTAACGCCTTCCACTGTTACCCTGAAGCCGGCTATACACATGTATACTGTAATCTTAGAATACTGCCAGTACGCTATTATAATGTACTATTCAAGTGCATTCATGTAATATCCGCACTGGTGTAACGGCTAGCATACCGAGCTTTCATTTCCCCTAGAAAGGATCCAAGCTCCTCGGAGACCGGGGTTCGACTCCCCGGTGCGGAATGTTTTTTTGCTCGTTAATTCTGGAATTCTTCTTGCTCTTGTATTTGTTGGTTTGGGTGACAATTTTTCACGCATTTTCAGTCTGATTTTGATTCTCAATACAGCGGCTGTATTGCGTGTTTTTGACACTTTGCCCAAGTTTGTATTTCTTGGGTGGTACTGTTGTATGTACATGGCAGTGCAATCTCCCTGTCTATTGATAATTCTGTGCGGGGAAACTGAGTTGTGTATATCCCCTGAGATAATGAGGCCGTAGCAAGCAAGTAAGTTTCTCACTTAGCTACTACTTAATTTATGTGATCATTGGTTTTCTATTACAGAAGAGGATCCCAGTGCATTTACCCTTCCACACTGAGGGCATCCACTGGGGATATCCTCATCAAACAACCCCCAGAGCATGTCTATACAAAGAAGTAAGGGCAAGCACTCATGTCATTCATCCCATCCCATCTCCCTAGCCCTCTCCCCCCTCTGCCCCGTTTCACGTTCTTTCACAATCAAGTTATCAACAACCCACAGCGTTCTCTTAAACACTGCCCTTGCAGTCGGATGCTCATCACTCCAGTACTTTTCCAATGAGCCTAGCTTCCCCTCTGCCTCCCGTACAAGGTCAACCAGACGGTACAATTTTTCGTGGGCAAAGGAAGAATTATTCTCAGCTCTCCCTGAATCTCCCACGCAACGTTATCATTGCAGCTGGTGACACCAAATCTTTTTGTTGGGTATAGCCTCTAATTTTCCAGGCCGAAAGCCACGAGGAGGAAACTCTCTGGAAATTGGTGAAGTAGAGTAGCTTGGGGACTATTCTGCGTGCAAACGACTTGTGTCGACAATAACTGCAGGGAAACACTCTCCTTCTCCATTTCAATAACCACAATCCCTCCTTCGTTAAACACCACCTCATGAACGTTCCTTAGTGTTGCCATTCACACTTGTAAAATTCTAGTTTTGAATCCTGCCTTTTTCCTTCCAATTGTGTTCTCCTTCAGATATCTGTCTTTGAGTCTCTTGCACCGTGTCCAACTCCCCGTAGCGCAGTCAACTTACCATTCCTCCAAGGAGGTATCAGAAAAGCTTGGTCCACTTCAGGCAAAAGTGGCACCTCGTGGGCACGGTGCTGACCAAGGGAATATGCCTGTGTGCGGAAATCGTGCTACCTGCCCCTGCGTAAAAGTTTAATACAGATGGACTAGGTCCTTTGGCTGTGAGGTTTGCTCATATCTTGTGAAGTTGTAGATTTCCGACCCGTGCCATGTCATCACAGGAGTATCCTTAGGGGCGGCTTCCACTAGCCTAGGCTTATTCTTATAACTTTCAGAATTGTAGGACTGGCTGTAGCCGTTGTGTGGGTTGATCATCCGTGTTACTGTGCTTGCTGAGCATTTGATTATGGCTACCTGAAACTATCCGTGATCCAGACACATTTGGATACTGGGGACCCAACAAACGCTCGATTTAGCAGTTAAGTTGTTTGCTATATCAGGCACCTGAGGGTAGGGACTAGCTTTCGGCACCTCCCTGACCTTTGCCTGAGTTTTTATTCGTCCCTGCCACTGCTTCTGTGCTCAACCTGTTGCCCAAGAACTGATGATCTGAGTGCTCATAGTCAGTAACATCTACCTAACTGCTTCAGCCGCGGGTAAATATAACGAAGTTCTTCACCACTCCTCACCTTTGACTTCCCTTTGAACTTTCTTTTTCCATTTTTGATAATGTTTTTTTCGCTCTGAACGGAAATCTTTAATTTCGAGTAACAGGGTTAAGACTACCCTCCACTTCCCCTGGGTTACCACTCCTTCTCTCCAGTCTAGAAAAGAAGGTCCTTACTTTTCGTTCAGAGTCTTCCCATTTTCAACTTTACCTATGCTACGCTTTCTAATCTCCCCACTAGTTTGCCGCTTGATTATTTTGCTCATCCGTTAGATTCTCATCAAAATCCTTTTGACAGGCGGCTCAGAAAAACGTTCTAGGGCAACATCCCCATCAAGATATTTTATGATCGCCTTTGTCCGAAGGAGAGACCTTGGCCCAATCTCCAGTTCCTTTCCTTGGCAAAGGTTTTTGGGAAACCAGCCTTTGCTACCGTATTTGCTGATGCATCCTCGTGATGATGCTGAGAATTGGCGCTTGGGATGTCATGAGGAAATTTGAGGCGACGGGGGGTTGTCGTTTCCCAATATGATGTCTCGTTCCTGGAGACTGTAGGGGATGAATGTGACATCATTGAGAAGACCAGTGTAAGCGTTGTTGACATTTCTGATCGATGTGTTGCTAACCGCCCTTCTGGTATATTTGATTGCCTCTAGTAAGACATAGGAAAATAATCATTCATTTACCAGGCATCAGTCGACGGGTTTCAGTCGAGAAATGTAAAGCCCGAGCCCCTTTATTAGGGGGGAGAGAATATGAGAACTGAGGAATTCGACGGCTGGCTATCGGTCCAGAAGGTTTGTGTAGTTTGGGAGTATATCAATTTGAGTTGGAGCAATGGACCTGCATTGTAAAGTTGAATATGGTCAGGAAGTGTGCCGGTTGGCAATGACAACGAAGCAAACTCCTAGAGCAGAGCGAGATCCCATGTAAATAATCGGGGGCCTAAAAAGAATATCTCACATAATTGTGGGGAAAAAAAGGCCAACAGATGAGAGAATCTCGCTTCAAGAAATATCGAGGGCCTCCCGCTACTAGATTTATGACATCATTAGCATTGATCAGAAGAGCAATGGGAAGCTTGCGGCCAGTACACCAATGATTTTCCCCTAGAAATTTCTTTTAACGGGAACCGGATCTTTGACAGCAGGGCGTGTTTGATGAGCAGGCTGTGCAATGTTGGTTGATGAATTGGCTACTGCTTTGTTGAAAAATGGGATTTCTTGCAGTCGAAGAGTTGAGGGTAAGCTTGATTGCTCTGACCTAGAGTTCGCTGGCGCCGTTGATTTCTTCGAATCTGCAGATATCTTTGAAGCCACAGATATTGCTCGCTCCGGTATATCTGATAGAACAGGAGCCTCTACTGGCTGAATAAGGCTCAGTTGAGTTTCTTGTGTGGATGTTTCCAGTGTAGATGCTACTTGCGCGGATGACTCCTGTGTAGACGCTTGCTGTTCAAGGCTTACCAGTCCTTGTGTATAAGATATCTCAGACAATGGAGCTGGGTCCTGGACTGATACAGCCTGCACGCTCGAGCTTGCTTCTTCCCCAGCCACGAAGGCTGTATTCAGTGATGTCTGGTCAATGGTGGGTTCCTTCGCAATACCAGAAGCGAGGATCTTGTTAAAAATCTCCCTGTGAAATGCGGACTTTGCCTCTTTCCTAAGCTGGATAGAGTCGTCCAGATACTTGATCCGAAGGTTGTGCACTTCAAGGTCATGGTCAAGTGCAAGGTCGACTGGGAGCATCCACTTGTCGCCTGTGTAGCCATCAATCAAACTTCGACGATCAGCGGCAAACTTGTCTTGAACGTTTCGTTTCGCAACCTCATCATTCACAATTTCCAAAGTGTGCTTTTCGTCCAAAAAACTTTCCTTGTACTTGTTACGAAAGTCTTTGTGTAAATTCCATAGACGCTGCCATAAATCGTCTCTTTTCTTCCTTCTCAAGGCTTTTAAGTCCATTTTAAACTGCCGTTCCAAGCCTTTATCACGCTGGCGATGCTCCGAGGAGTAGTACTCAGGGCTACCAGGTCTCCAGATCTCCTCAGCTTCAGCTGTTCCAGCCTGTAATAGCTCTATATTCCCTGCCCAGTGCACAACTGGAGAATTTTGACCACGAGCCAAAAGGGGTGGCAACTGAGGAACAAACATGACAAGATTTGCCATCGTACAACAGAAAATGGAGGACGGATATACAAGCTTGAATTGTCACCCTGTTGAAAGCAGGTATAGGGTGCTAAGTGAGGAATGAACTGTAGAGAAGGATTATTGCTTAGAGAAGCAAATCGACTGGGGGCCAGAAAGTGAGTTGAAGCGAAGAAAATGACAGTTGGAGTTTTGATTGATAGCAACAGCGTTCAACCGGAGCTGCTATTGCAGAATCAAACCACTGGGAGTTTGTAGGGTTTTCTTGATTTGCTTGCTCTCGAGACAAATCAAATCATAAAGCTTGAAAGGCTTCAGAGAGAACGCAGATGGCGAGAAGAGATGAGTGAGAGGAAGGCGGGCCTTTAAGCAAAAGACTGTTGCAACTACCCATCCGTTTGGGGAGTTACATCGTTACGTCGTTGATTGCCAAATAGGAACGAGTACCAGCAGCGGAAACTAGCAGAGTGCGTGACTGCAGTTGGTGGGCAAACATCGGCATTTCATGAGAGTAAGCAAGGTTTTGTATATGCATCGAATTGAAGCTATAGATGACCGGTATAGACCCTCAGCATTTGCAGAGTTGAGTGCAATATGTGAAGTAGATTATCTGCATAGAGTTGCTGGAATATTTGGCTAACTCAAGTCTGATGCGATATGATGGACTAGTACAGGAGTGCTTTATATGCCGCTATCTGTCTGTGATAGTTCGTCAGTCTTCATTGTACCAAATTGTGTTTTCTCTCTTTATTTTTTTATTTTATTTTATTTTATTTTTTTCTTCTCCTTTTTCTTTTCCCTTTTCTTTTCCTTTTCCTTTCGTTGCTCGGGTTGATGACATAATTGCTCCTATCAAGAGGTGCAGAGAAAAATTTAGTGACATATGGAGATCAACAATCGAGAAAAAAGACAATTGAAGCTATTTATATATGTAGTACGCTGTCGGCGTTCGAAATGTGCGGCAGTCCTCGCCATCATCCTTATGCCCACTACTCCCTCTCCGTCGCATCCCCGGCGCTTCCTCAAGACCCAAGTGAAGGGCCTACTGTAGATGGTCAAGCCTACAAGTTGTCCTCCGACACATAATCTATGCATACCACGATGCTTGCACGGCACCTGCTTGCTAAGGGCACCCCTCCAAGAAATCCGAAGTATCAAACGAGAAAATTGAACGGAGAAAATCACGTGGCTCTTTTATAAGCTTTTGATACTGACTCTGAACCTGTGAATAGGTTGTCTTTGGTACATCTGCCATTGCTTGACAAAAAAGTACATTTGCTTCTGCCACTCCAGTGTCTCGAAGTAAATCTCTATCCCACTTGCTGCTTCTGCTGAAGAATTAGTCTGGTTACTGAAGAATGAATCTTCAGATGAACGAAAAGAGCTAGTCCGGACGCTGACCAGAAGAGTAATGTCCTTGATAGCAACGGCAATATTTCCCTTCTGACATCTTCAAACCTACAAAATTCGGCAAAAAATTTACAGTTACTTTAATTCCTGGTATGTCGTATCTAATAACTCTGCAACCTCTAATCTGAGGGAAATCTAAAGGATGTCGTTCTCGCCAGGCGACGGCACTAGAGCTGGGGTTACTGAATCTGTCGAAGACTATCTTCAAAGCTGAAGCATGTATGATGGCATTGATGATCCTGAGAAAAAGACTTGGCCTCCTACCCCCAATATATATGTTTGGCTTATTCAAGGCGGTGGTGGAACCCCATTTTATTTATGCTTGGGAAGCATCCGCAGGTCTCTCAAAGGATTATCTACAACGGATAGATAATACGCAAATCAAATTTGCTCGGTTCGCATTGGGACTTCCACGAAAAACCAACAGATTGGCAGTACTTTATGATTTGGAACAATTGCCACTGTCATAACACTTGGAGCATTTGCGAATGAGGTTTTTTGTATATGCCATATCTGAGAAGGTGAATGAGGATCGACCTGTTCGTTGGGCAATACGAGACTCCATGCAACTGGCAGTTTCGAAAAGACAGAGTTGGTACTGGGATTTTCGCAAGGGATTGGAACAACATGCAGTGTTGCACATCAATGAGGAACAGATGACAGATAGGTTTGCAAAAACCTTAAGAGAAGACTTTCGGAAGAAGTCATTAGCAGATATAGCTGCAAGTGATAGGTGGCTGATTTGTTTACCAATAGTTAAGATCAAAAGAGTGGAGTATTGCAGGTAGTCACTATATTATCGCTCTCGCTAGCAACATCAATTGCAAGGATGAGGCATTCTGCACACAAATTGGCGATGGAAACAGGGAGATGGAAGAAGATTAGAAGAGAAGATAGGCTTTGCTTATGTGGAGGGGAGTACAAAATGAGTGGCATGTGATGGGTGGAATGCCCGTTCTTCTCAGACCTTCGAGATTCCTTCTGGGAAGAACTATGTGTTAAGCGGAGGATATGGATCTAATCTAATGCTATTTAAAGCAGCACTTGATCCAGATAAAATTGGAAAAGAGATAGCTGGTAAATTCATCTATGGTATTATGAAGAAGGTGGATGAATAGTGGAATATACAATTCATGTAGGATAGAGTGGGATATTCTATAGTCTCTTTGTTTTTGTGCTTGTGTTTTGTCTTTGGTTTTTGGTTTTCTTCACATTGTTCTCTTTCTGTCGCTTGGAATACTTCCACACATGGGCAGAGCCCCCCCCTCAAAAAAAAAAAAAAAAAAGAAAAAAAAGAAAAAAAGGGCATGAAAAATTCCCGTTGAGTAGGAGCAAATGGGTGTTACTGGTATTGTTACCGAAAAATGGCACTCTGAGGATCCCTTAAAGAATCTGTACTGTCGCTGAGGCGGAATAAGGTTGGATTGAAAGGGTAAAGGAACCTCGTGACCACTATACGTATTGAGTGTATACGACACTAATGGTAATCTTTTGGCTTCTAAGTATCCTCTACGAAGGAAAGGTCTGGTCACCAGTCATTCAATGTCACCCTCCGTCGAGAGCTTGATATCTATGTTTCACTTGTGCTCATCAATCATATCCAGGCTACGAAACCCAGCACTCCAATGTCGACATGTGTTTGATTGGTAAAAATATCAAGGGTGGTATTATAGAGTCTTTAAAAATTATTACCTGCAAAAATCTGAGCGAATCTCGGAATTCGCCTTTCAATTTGCCAACGTGAACGGTCGCAATAAGTTTATTAGTATCTACAAGGCCAACATCATGAAGTTTGATGGTCTTTTCTGACAAACCTTCTACGACGTAGCGCAGAATTACCTAAGCTTGGTTGCTGAAGACTTCTCATTGATAGTGCTTCCATGCAGGCTGTCTCCAAGCCTCAGCAATTTGATGTTTTATGATAGTTATATTAAACCTTTACAGGTCCACCTTGTTCAACATTGGCGCAGCTCTAGTTGGAGGGCCAGGCCTTATCCCTGGCTGCAACATAGGATAGGAATATATCGTTTTTGACCCAGGCTGCAGATATGTTGGACTAGCATATCCAACTGTACTGTTGTTGAGTGGTACAATAATGTTGAGGCACCTTGGTCTGACGAGCCAGCCACAAGGTGAGTATTGATTATTACCACTTACAATGCTCTAAACAGCCTCTTAGTTATTTTATAGGATTTCACAAGCTGTATACAATGTTATTAGAGAGGGTAAGGTGAGGGCGAAGGACATAGGAGGAAACAATACAACTACCGACTTCACGAATGCCATTCTTGAGATGATGGAAGTTATATAAATAGATTATAAAGTGAGAGGAGGATCTATGAAGACGTGATTAGAGCTGCGTCATGTTCCACATTGGAGTTAAAGGGTTCCCCTGCTTTGTTCTTTAGCTCGTGAATAAAGTTTCTTTCTGCATCTTGCTTTCAGTATATATACAGTATATACCAGCATGTACTCAGTTGTAAATTTTCTAGGGCAAAAGATATTCTGCAAGGGACTTAGATAGGTATAGCAGTGTTTAATTACTACTTGTATTTTTAACTCGGTAGAGCATTAAGTATGATGGAGTGTAATTCAAACTATGGGGTATTCAAAGTTCTATGTGAGTTAAGAGCGCTTTTGTTCGGAGCTGTCTTTCTGCAACCAGAGCCATTAAAGCCTTGTGAGTAACAAAAACATATAGGGGGAATTCTTACACTCTCTATGGTACAACTTTTATGCATCCCTATTTTGAGCGCGGAGAAAATTGAGCTAAACAGGGTCGTTCGAGTCAACCTTAACCCCAACCTTTTGCACGTCCGACGTTGCCCTGTTGCCCTGCCAAGACCATTTACCCCTCCAAGAACCGCTATCCTTACTGAAGCAGATATTTAAGCACTTTCAGAGCCGCCTCACTACCCCACCATAACCCACCAATGCAACACTTCGCGCTCCAGGACCCTGACAATCTGCACCGGAGGCCTACCTGAATTACCACTTCGGCTCATACTAGCATACTACCATTATATACTAAGAGCTGCAAGCGGAGTATTAATTGGTTATCTAAACATACGACAACGAACCTCATACAATATTACTAAATATGTCAGGTAATTGGGGTAAGCTTGGTACCACGATGTCAGAAAACGGCCAACATCGAATGCTAACCATACTGCAATTACAGACGATGAAGAATCAGTCCCCGGCGAGAAGCAATCCTTCTCCACCGCCGTAGGCAAGAAATGGGACGATGAAGAAAACGAAGACGTATGCCAGATCTTCCCCCACTCACCTTACCTCCCACCCCAACCCACTTTCGGCAATTCCGCCCAGCTAACCATCTAGATCGTTATAGCTTCCCGATTCGTGGGACCAAGCAGAAGACTCCGAAGCTGAGCGCGAGAAGGCCGAGAAGGCCTCCAAAGCCGCCGCGGAGGCTGCCGCAAACAAGAAGTCAAAGACAGAGCGCATTGCGGATCACAAGGCTGCGTCGGCGGCACGGAAGGCCGCGGAGGAGGCTGAGAGGTTGGCTAGAGAGAACGAGACCCCTGAGGAACGGCGACGGCGGCTCCAGCAGGAGGAGATTGAGAATGATCTGAAGCATGCCGTGGACCTGTTTGCTGGTGTGACAGTGGAAGACCGAGCTGGCGGCCCCGACACCACCAAGGGCGACGACGCCAAGCGCAAGGCAATCTCCCTCACAGACCCCAAGGACCCCGCAAGGACGATCGACCTATCCGTGCTCCCGATCTTCAACCCAAGTACGAAGAAGCAGTTCACGGATCTCCAGGAAATCCTAGTCCCGCTACTCGGGGCAAACATTCGCAAGGCGCACTACCCGCTGTTTGTACAGGAGATGACGCGGCTTTTGGTTAAGGACATGAGTAGTGAACATATCCGTAAAGTAGCAAGCACATGTACGACGCTCGCGAACGAGAAGCTCAAAGAGGAGAAGGCTGCGGAGAAGGGTACCAAGAAGACAAAGGGATCCAAGAAGACCTCGTTGGTCGGTGCGGCGGGCAAGGATAACGATAAGTTGGATACAAAGACATATGAAGACTTCGTAGAGTATGTTTTTCAGTCCTCCCAGAAACTTATAATATTGATGTGCTAACAAACCTTTGCAGTGACGATTTTATGTAGATTTCCGAGGTTGCCCGGATTCATTGACAGTTTGAGCAGAATTTATATTACTGGGTTAAGCACAGCAACAAAAGGGCTTTTAAGCGGTAAATTTCTTTCTTTGTTAAAGCTTACATATAAAATAATACTTCGTGAAATTATGGAAATGTATTGGCACGGTGATGAACTGGGAACGAAACAGGCCATGAGCATTTCTACAGGAACGTGATTGGTATCAAGTTCTACAATGTGAAGCTGGTACATGCATCGTAATGCTAAGCCAAGAGAACTGAATGACGAAATTATAGTACATATTGCACGTTGTCGTAATCATTAAATATCCCTCATGTAGGGTGCCCATTGTTGATTGGTGGTGTTGAGTTTGGCATTATAAATACTCACAGCGTTTTCACCAAAGCGTTCATAGAGGTCTGTCGCATGGTGCCGTAAACCCACCGACTGCAGTAACATTATGAGACCTCACATGCCTGCCCAACTTGAACTGTAGAGATCTCATAAGCCTCCCACGATACGTCCCTGCGCCACAATATCCAAAAAGTATGAATGTCTACCTCCCGGGGAAACCAGGAGGTGGAGGGGGAAAGCCACGTCCAGCTCCAGGCGGTTGAAATCCTGGAGTGTATGTCAGCTTTGCATTAAACAAATAGTGTTTGGAATGGAGTCATATACCAGGAGGAGCAGGGAATCCAGGTGGTGGAGGGCCACCCATCATGCCCGGTGGTGGAGGCATGCCCGGTATCATGCCTCCTGGCGGTGGTGGTCCGCCGGGAAGTCCACCCATTCCCCTCATAGGTCCAGCCAATCCAGCCATTGGTGGGGCACCTGGTGGAGGTATCCCTCCCATAGGTCCACCTGGGGCACCCATTCCTAATATCGGTAATCCTCGTCCAGTCGGTCTTGCAATACCTGGCCCCGTAGCTGCAACTCCTGCAGCACCAGCAGGTGCGCCTGGAGTGGTTCCGGTACCGAGACGCGCGGAGGGGTCCGCTGGAGGAGGACCTTCAACGGAGATGGAGACGATGGTGACACCTCGTAGGATAACGAGACCCAGAGTTCGTTTCTCTTCTGATGTAATTGGTGCACTAGCAGGCGCCCTATTTAACAGCATATAATGGTTAGAACGAACTGAGTATTGTAGGATCAAATATTGTAAGTTCCCCGCAACAGAACAGCATAAAATGGGGTCTAATAAGCTTACGATTTGGTTGGCTTTTTCTTTATGCGTCGGAACTCCTCCGTATCTGCAAGGACAATGTTCATATGCTACTCGATGTCAGTATTCATGTAGGTAGCATATTCAGCTAAAATGACACTGGACCTTATCAAACGCCAAGAGGGTTCCCGTGAGCTGCCTTCCATCATTCATCGTAACTCTCATACGATAATTGATCTATAGACTATCCATTAGCTTATATGCGCCCTAAGGAGGATGAAAAACGCGAATGGACGTGACATACGAGATTGGCCTGTTCACTTTTATATCAGTTTCTGGTCAACATGCAAGCTTCATAGTTCGCAGTGGCGGCAGGGGAGACCTACCATTTTTCCTTGCGTTTTCGACATCTTGACGGTTTGTTCTCAGATGCCTGTTACCGAGAGACAGATTATTAATAAGGTGATGAGGCCTGGAAGTTACCTATCCCGCCGATAGACAATTGATTGATGACGATGAGTGGGAACGGTTGAGGCTCTCTGCTGCTTGTGTCTTCATGGACGTTGGATGTTCACCTAGCGTGGGTTGTTGGCGGAACTTGTCTTGGCATCAAACAAACGTTACTGACTCAGCATGCCGCCAAGCAGGTGCTGAGCCGCAACAAGCCACAGCTGCCGCACGCTGTGAGATAGGGCATGCCCTGAGCCAACCCACGATTATGCTCGTTGGAAACTTCAGTTGAAACTAGCTCCGAAATTAGTGAAGATACGAGAGATATTGACGACATTGACTGAACCGACGACCTGGCAAAGAATCAATCCGCCTAGAAGCCTAGAAAAACACATATCACCAGACCCTCTTGATCATTTACCATGGTGCGTTTGGGAGCAATTCAAATGCTTGTTTTGAAGGGAGTTTAGCATGCTAACGGCATGGGCACAGGCAGAAGGAAAGGCCTCCAACCCCATGAGGGAGCTCAGGTGCATGAGGAATTCTAAATCAATTTCAACATTATAATAACAGTCAACTGACTCTCTCGCTCAGGATTGAGAAGCTCGTCCTCAACATTTGCGTTGGTGAATCTGGTGACAGACTTACCCGTGCTGCCAAGGTGCTCGAGCAACTTTCCGGTCAAACCCCCGTCTATTCAAAGGCCCGATTTACCGTCCGAACCTTCGGTATCAGAAGGTAATCAACATAACATATATCTCCCGCTCTCTTTGCTTTCTTAGTTCGCGAAATCGGAAGAGAAATGTATGAGAAGCGGGTTTAGGAGTCCGGTTGCTAATTGGTTTGGCCTATCTTCCATCCGCCTCTGGGTTAATATAGAAACGAAAAGATTGCCGTCCATGTAACCGTCCGTGGTCCCAAGGCCGAGGAAATTCTTGAGAGAGGGTTGAAGGTCAAGGAATACGAATTACGAAAGAAGAACTTTTCCGCCACCGGTAACTTTGGTTTCGGTATCTCCGAGCACATCGATTTGGGTATAAAGTACGATCCTGCCATCGGTATTTATGGTATGGATTTTTACTGTATCATGTAAGCTTCGATTCCGGTACCCTCTCATTGTAAATTTGATGCTCACATTAAATTCAGGTCGCGGCCCGGCCAACGAGTTACTCGCCGCAAGCGATGCACTTCTAGGATCGGCGCTTCCCACAGGATTACCCAGGCTGACACCATCAAGTGGTTCAAGGCCAAGTATGACGCCACCGTCCGATAAGCTCATCAATTGCCATAAGCAAATGCTGTAGTGGGTTACAGAGAAGGGCTATCTGTTTCATTTGCTTTCTTGTGGCAACATCTACCCCGGGGAATGTACCTAGAAAAGTAAAAGTTCTGGGATTTTCGCGACGGGTATCATATTCTAATCACATCACAACAGCACAATCGAGTGCGTGATTGGAAAGTGGGGAATTGAAAAAATGGATGGCATGCTTTTTGCAAGTTTCTCTTCTTATCTTCATTTGGGTTTCGGCGAATCGTTTCCTTTCAATCAATTTCATGTTCTCTTAATGGTATATATCGGACTTGTAGGCGTAACATGAGAATTCATTTCATGCTCTCAGCAGGTGCACTTGTCAGTCGATAAAAACCTCACATGTAGTTTGCCATCTGGGGACAAGATCACTACCTGGATGCGAGGAGAGTTCACTTCGCCGTTCCAAGTTACCGAAAATCGCAACACCCTCCTTTGATTGGATGAAAAATGTAAGTAAATATCACCTCGCACACTTAGGTATCGCGCGTCAACAACCCTACAAATCCCCAACGCTACGATGACCACCTCCACAGCTCCAACATATCCATCCTTCTTAGTGTCATATTAGGTGATTCTTATATCTCCAGAGTTTCTTCAGCAAGAAGCCAAAAAATGAGTGCGCCGGTTCTGTCTCAACATGTTTACCGTATGACACTACGAGATACGTCTGCTAAATTGCCCGCTGAAGGGGAGGCGTCACCTTGTCAACCGCAAATCCCTTTCTGTCTCGAGTTTCACGAAAAGTGTACTTCGCTCTGCACCCACTGATATAAATATCTGAATAACAGCACATTCATTATCAATGGCTGTAGTGGAGAAACGGCGGCGGTGTTGAGAATCATTCTTAGGATGCCAAGTTACGACAGTCAAGTGCCAGATCTATTACCCAATGCAGATGGAAGGACCTCTCGAAACAGACATAACGCTCAAGTGGAGAGACTATTTTGCGCCTGTTGAATACGTTGCAAATAGGCTCGTCGCGTACATCTCGAGTGCGAATATCTATTCTTCAAAGTATATAAGTACAAGTAGTATATACTTCTCATTGCCTGATGCCTGAAAATTGATAATATACATTAAGCTGTATACTAACACTTCATTAGATGTTACCTACCTTGATCACTCTGGAACCACTTTACACTCTACATATTTCATCGATGATCAGTCGTCATCATACTAAATTCTCAAGTAGCTGGAAGCCCACGTATAGATTCACCATGTCCCCATGTTTGCAACGAGATACATTGGGGATATATGAAAGCATATACTCAGATTTTTGAATTCAAACGAGAATGATTGGGGCATTGTTTTTGCCGCAAATGCAACAGCTGGGGCGAAGTTGTACTTCGAGCATTACAAGGAGCTGGAAAGGTTAAGGGTAAAAGGAATCATATAATGATATCACTGAGACACTCATATAAGCTTGATAGGGGCTAGAGAGTTAGCTCAAGACTGGAAAATGCTATTGGAACAACGAAAGACATTGAGGAATGGTTAGAACAAACCAAGACTTCTCGTTCCTTACGATGCCTACCCTTGCCGAGGCCAATGTCAAGAACTTCACATAATTCAATTTGACTATCGCTGGCTAACATTATGTTGGGCTCAGCTGGCCAGAGTTTGATCTATTCGATGGCGAAAAGTATAGATCTCAGCGACATTTCGACTACAGCAGATTATTTATATGACGTTTTCATAGTATAAGGTCTTTGGCAGGCCGAATTTAGGATCCCTAATTGTGAAAAAGGGACCTGCGGCAAATTTACTAAGTCATAGTATACCATTCTTTGGTAGAAGTATAGTCAGTCAATACACTACTAGCTGGATATCCTCATCACTCTTTAAAGCAGGTCAACAATGTGAAGGTCTAGGGGATGGTATCGTCCTGTTTCACAATATAATAATGCTTGGAATGGCCATGAGACTGCGTCAAGGACTGGATAGAGTTGGAAAGCATGCGGGTGCATTGGCATTGTGGCAGTGTAAGAGATGCTATCAACTTGAAGTATGGAAAACGGGGCCAAGATTGTTGAGTTACTATTCCTTTCAATATGAAAGACATACATGGCAAGCACATGGCATCGGAGGAACAGATACATGTTAGGACAGGCGGAATTGTAACTCGGGAGGGGTGCAATAGTATTATGGACTTGAAGAGTGTGAACTCAAACGCATATTTGAATCGGAAGAAGGCATGCAGCGACAATGTTGATTCGGTAGGAGAGTGTTGTGTGGGTACGCAATGGTGCGATGAGCACGGGAGATAATCAACTGAGATGATATTGCATCTTTGTTGCGGGCTTTTGCGATGTTTATCTGGACCTGGGCCTGTATCTTTGCACCTGTATTGCTTTCTGAAAGTATATTCATAACACCTCAAGTGTGGCACTTTGATTAATGGAGAATTGTCCCTATGCTTGCTGCTGTGCGATGGTTCGTACGACACGCCGCCCAGGCAGCGATTCTCAGTTCTGGCCAGGGGTCGCGGTAGTGCAGGATTACACAGTCATTCTGCACCTCACTAGTAACAAGTATTAGTAGCCTTCTTGCACTGTCCTTGAAGTGTTCCCTTCTATCTAACCTTATCCAACACACCCCCACATTTCCCAAAGCTCTCTGAACTTTGTGCTCTTACACTTGCTTAGCGATTTTTGTGCCTATACGTAGCTTTGCTCTTTCTGATTCCTCCTTCACTAGCCCGAGCGTAAGTAACTTCTTTTGTTTACCACTCAGCTTCAGCCATGAAGCTCTGCAACCCTACAATCACAACAACAACAACAACCCTGCTTCTCCTCTCCATCACCGCACGCGCATCTTTGCTCGACTCGCTCAAGTCCAAAGTTGCTAGTCTGTCATTCCCTAGTTTCCTCCGAAAGATTGCAAGCCCGCTCGACAACTCTGCACTGTTGCTGCTGCACAAGAATCTCATTGAGATTCCCTCAATCACCGGGGACGAGAAGGCGGTAGCAGAGTGGCTTGCCACGTATCTAGTGTCGAGGAACTTCACCGTCGAGACTCAGGCCGTGGGTGAGAATCGCGAGAATGTGTTTGCGTATATTGGGAGCAAGAGGGAGACAAATACGTTGATCACGTCGCATATCGACGTTGTGCCACCGTTTATTCCGTATAGAGAGACGCCGACCGCGGTGTATGGGCGCGGAAGCAGCGATGCGAAGGGCTCGGTCGCGGCGCAGATTATGGCAGTGGAGGAGTTGTGGAATGAGGGGGCAATTGGGGAGGGAGATATTGCCATGCTCTATGTTGTGGGGGAGGAAATCACGGGTGACGGAATGAAAACTGCAAACGCGCTCAACCCTGGGTGGAAGACGGTCATCTTTGGAGAGCCGACGGAGCTTAAGCTCGCTGTTGGGCATAAAGGAATTGCGGAGTTTGAAGTTATTAGTGAGGGGAGAGCAGCCCATTCTGGGTATCCCCACTTGGGAATCAACGCGAATAGCAACCTGATCAAGGTTCTGTATGGGCTGGATAATCTGCAGCTCCCAGTCAGTAGCTTACTGGGAAACTCGACTATTAACATTGGCCAGATTGAGGGAGGAGTTGCCGCGAATGTCGTGCCGGATAAGGCGAAGGCGATTGGGAGCGTGAGGATTGCGGGAGATTTGAAGGAGACAGTGAGATTGATCAACGAGGCGGTGGGGAGTGTGGAAGGGGTCAGAATTGTGTGGGAGGAAAGGCCGCATTATGGGCCGGTTGAGTTGGATTATGATGTTGAGGGTAAGTTGATCGTCCTACTCTGCCTACTATGTCGCGGACCTACAAAGATCTCACAAGCTGCGTTATAGGCTTCGAGACTACCGTCTGCTCCTATGGAACCGACGTCCCTAACCTCTATGGCGACCACAAAAAGTACCTTTATGGGCCCGGGTCGTAAGCTCCCTTTCCCTCACTACCCTCAATTGCTCTCACTAACACTTGCTCTAGAATCCTCGTTGCCCATGGCGACAACGAGCACATCCTCAAATCCGACCTCTACAAAGCCGTCATCGGGTATAAAAAGCTCATCCACGAATCCCTGCATCCGACTCGCCGACCACCTGCTATTATCGAGGAGCAGCCAAAGCCGGTGAAGGTCGAGGCTAGTGAGGAAGTTGTGTCGAGTGCAGCGACGATTGTGAGCGAGAAGGAGGCAGAAACCGAGACGCCAGTTGCGGAGGCGGTAGATGAGGAGTTGTGAAGTAGGCGGAAAGGTTTTGGAAGGGGATAGAGGTGAAAAGGAGAGGCCCTCTGGGAGTTTGGGGCGCTATACCTGCGGAGGATATTTGCATCGCCTTCCGCTGGAAAGATATATATTGACGAGGATGTGAACCCTGAGAAGAAGTTACCTTTTGGTTTTGGGTGAGATACAAGCGCAGTATTCTTCTATGTTGTTATATTTTTATGTTGCAATGTTATGATGTTTATCAGGGGGTGGAAGAAGGTGAAGAGGGAGAAGGGAGACGCTGAATTTGAATGAACAGAGATTGTGTTTAAGATTGGTCTAGTTGCCCTATCTCTTCTTAGTTTATTATCAGATATGAAGTATGAGATGAAATGATACGACATAAGATGTTTGCGGGAGATGATTAAACTAGTACTGGGTTTTTAGTTGCTTTTTATCAAAAGGGGGGGGGGAGGGGGGAAAAAAGGAATCTTTTAATAATATGATAGAAAATGCAACTTATGACATTGTGATAGGCAATGATTGTTTATTAGGGCAGCAGTAAGTAAGCAATAACTTTTGAGATATCCATAGATTCATGTCCAGTTCCCGTGAAAACACACAAGTTCAAGCGAACAACCTATATAAAATCCAGACCACACAGGCCTACAATGAGAAAACTCGTAACAGGAAACTTTGCCAATGAAAAGAACAGACAAATATAACAAACAAATGAACAAACATGAAACTCAAAACTGCACCCTCCGCTTTCTTCCCGTATATCTCGAGTCGTGCCCTACCTCCTTACCCTTCATCCTCATCTGCTGCTTCTTCCTCAAAATCCAAGACTTGCTACCCTTCACTTCCTTCTTCTCTATCCGCCCCCGCCCGTCTAGATTCTTCAATCGACTATCATGCACCTCTACGTTATCTAAACCTTTCACCACCTCTGTGATATCCGCCTTTCCTTCACCCCCTACAATCTCGCTGCCAACCGTCAGGACAAGGTATAACTTCCTATTCTTTGTATCCGGGTCGTCCTCCAAAATACCGGCGCCAAACCCTGCTTTTATCGCAGCAGCGCAAATCATCGTCTTCTGTGCATCATTCTTCGGGTAAAATTGACATACTGCCTTTCCGCCCCTCCGTAGCGACGCATAGAGCCCGTCAAAGAACCTCGCCATCCTCACCTGCGGCGAGCTGCTGTGCGGCGACGTCGATTCGGCATTACACAGCCATTGAATAGCGCTGATACTTATTGCCGCATCGAACGTGCCCGGACGGAACGGTATCCCCTGCCCCATGTCTGCTAGAAGCAGGTCGCCCTGCGTCTCGCTGTCCAGTGCGACAGCGAGCATGGATGCGGAGATGTCCATGCCAATCCAGGTGTGGCCTTCGGAGGTGAGAATTTCGCCGGAGAGCCCGGAGCCGCAGCCAATATCGAGGATGAGCGAGGGCCGTTGGAGTTTGAGGAGCTCAAGGGCGCGGTGGGTCATGGAGGATTGGATGTTTCGAATGCGGGAAGAGGTGGTGTATTTGCGGGATTCAGAATCATTGTAAAAGAGGTCCGGGGGACTATTGAGGGTGGGTAGCGGTTAGCTATAGGTTTGGGTGGTGTGATGGGGGCAGTGAGGTTTTTGTAGGTGCTGAGGGAGGCATACAGGGTGTCTTCTGGCCGGGACATGATTATTGAGAGCTAAAGAAGCTTCAGAGAGGGAGAGACGGTGGGTGTTCAGAACAATGGGGGGAAGCAAATCAATGGATAAACTGATGCCGCTGCAGCTGGTCTCGGTTGGGAGCTTCGAAGAGTTCGCGCGAGTGCAGTCCCAAAACTATGAAAACGCCAAGATTTACAAGCTCGTGTGCCGAGGCTGCCATGCCGGCTAAGTAAGCCCCCGGGAGCGGCAGCCCCAGCTACTGGAGAAAGCAGTCCTAAGCAGGCACCTGAGGCGGGCCCGCGAGTGATGCGATCATACAGAATACGTATCTAGAGATGGCAGAATCTAGATTCCCAGCTCCACACACACAGATAGGGCGCAGGGGACGATTACGTAGATCGGAATAGAGGGCATATCCAGCTAGACGGAAATCGACCCTCCTGCTCGCGTACTGTCACAATCCGCTTGAGGTTCAGTTGTGAATACTTCTAAGACGCCATTTATACTAATGGTAATCTTCCTACTTTTAATCCTTTTTATGCTCCAACCGCCTTGACCCCTCACGTGTAGCAGCAAAACCCAACCCAAAGGTACAGAAACCCGAGAAAATGACGGAAGAAAAAGAAAATGTCGACGTTGTAATAAAGCAGTCATAGAAACAAAAGCATGACAGAATTTAAAGTGTTGAGGCCCAGGTAAAATAAGGAAACAGGAAATACGCCAGTCAACGATAGATTCTTTTTTTATTTGACGGAGTTCGACTGTTTTTAATGCCCAGCGGCTCTCCTGGATTCGGCAATGACTCTCTGGAGGTCATCAACCTTTCTCTTGGCACGGCCGAAGGTTCCGAGCTGTAGATGAAATTCGTCAGCCAGCTTCAGACCAGATATGCCCCTTTGATGTTGATTGCAGATAACCCGTACCCTCTTCTTAGCCAGTTTTCGTGCACGCTTGTCCTTGCCGTTACGGATCAATTCAATGACACGCTTCTCATAGGGAGCGAGACTATCAGGTAGATCCAATGCATCAGCGTTTCCCCTTGACTACGGATTTTTCCTCTGCATGGTTCCACAGGTCGACCTAGCCACGTACCCAGCAACTTCCTTCACAATTTCCCTGACGAATGTGGTCCTCTTGGAGAGCCTTCCCTTGGTTCGGGAAATGCGAGGCTTTGGCTCCCTGACCTCGAGCTTGTACCCAGCATTGATGCCGCGGGCGATACCTATAGTCACCCCCCCCCCCCCAGAGATGTCAGATCCCATATTTCTCCTCCATAACTTGATAGCGTTGGTGAAGCAGATTTTGTCGAAATTGGAATTGAATGCACGCACCAGTCTTCTGCACGACCATTGCTGCTATTTGTCGATATATGTGGTGGGTGGGTTGCCGGTAGTTATTTGTCCTCGCTTGATGAGCAAGTGTTGCTATTGTCAAACTGAAGTGAGAACTTGCTGGGGTTGTGTGAAAAGGGCTTGCCCTAATTAAAAAAAATACCCATACAAATTGTCTTGGCATAATAGAAGACTTCCCGGGGCACAGATTCACAGACCCAGGTTCCTAGTCTGTGCCGGATTCCGATTCCCAAGGCAACCACAAAATAAAATTCTCAGACTCCCAGATTCTCAAATTTGTCAGTACATCACGCGCCAGCGCCAGACAAAGGCAAGTACTTTATGCACCTATTATTGCATGCAAAATTATCTACACCTATCGCTCACACAACTACAACTTCTAGCACTCTTGATAAAGACATTGCCAGCGAGTGCGACGTGGATTTTGTTATTCGAGATGCCAAAAGAAGAGGTTTCACCAAGACCTTTGTCCAGTGACTGTAAATAGGCACTTTTGCCTTGGCATTTTCGGCTTGGCAGCTTTGCCCCATATATGTAACATAGGGCTGCAAAAAGCCATAATTTTGGTACTTACCAGCTCCACCAATCTTATCTCAAATGAAAAATGGAAATCACAGATTTGTTCAGCACTCAAAAAGCAACAAATATATGGTATAATCATTAAAATCGGAGTTGCTTTGGTGGAGATGATTGAGTTGGAAAATTTTGATGGTCTGTTCTTAACTTCCGGCACCATAAGCTTAAGAATCGGTGAATCTGCTCCCACGGGAAGTCATCCAATTTCTCACTTCAATACATATACCTAGGCACGAATCATTACCAGCAACATACGATTGCTTGGGGAACGAGGCTACACCAGCAATATGCTGATGACTATTGTCAGAGGTCGTGCAACCAGGTTACTGTTGTTCAGTGAGGCACAATGTCTGTTCTCGTTCTCACACCAATTGCGGCGTGTGGTGAATTTGTTCGTTCCGGAGGTAATGAGCAGTGATGGTCTGGTTCAAGACTTGTATGAGCATGGGATATTCTGGAGCGTTTCGGCCTGGCAACCTTCTCTCGTGATCTCGTCGTGACAACAAGCTGAGAGAAAAGCATTATGTGACGAGTATGAGATGGCGAATACAACGATCGAACCAAATGAAATGCACATATTTACAGATGTGAAGCCAATCACTGCAGCCGATCCCATGGAGAGTTAGGGATATCTGCTGCACCCAAGATTAGACCCGTCTATATTTCAAGACTCCTTCTCCATTCGTTGCCGGAATATTTGCAATGCCGACAGAGCCTACGGGTTTCATGAAAACTCACAGCCGAAGCCGGTTTCTCGCCGAGACCTGAAATGAACGTTGTTTATTTGCGTTGTTCAATGGAGAGAAAAGAGGAAAAAGAGAAAGCGGCCTGCAATGTGCGTGGGATTGTATACGGAAAAGTTTTCTCCGAAGTGTGGCTTGGCAGTCGGGCTTGGCATGTGGCGAGTGGTGGCCGAAGGAGACGGCGGAGGGGATGCCTATGATACATACAGAGGACCCTGGCTATAATGAACCTCTTTTTAGTGAAAACCTGGCTATCATATAGTGAAGGGATGGGCGAGATTCTTTGTATACACAGGCAAAGAAAGTGCCCTCGGTATAGTGAAAACTGGTTATAGTGAAGAAAATCGGTCGGATTCTTGGCCTTCATTATAGCCAGGGTCACCTGTATGCATATGATACACCGAAAAATTTTCTCGGAGATACATTTCTCCGCATGCCCCGCTGTCGATCAACCCCTCAAGTTGCAGGCAATACGTCACTTGAGTCTGCTTGTTTCCTGGCCAACTGGACTCATGAAAAAAGAAAAAGAAAAAGAAAAAGGAAACGAATGAGTCCTCTCACACTTGTTAAAATGTCACTGGGGGGGGGGCTTGATTCAGGATGGATCTACGCCGCGCACTAGTTTCGCCGCCGACATGGGCGCATTGTAGCAGCTGTGGTCCGAATGGCAGAGGGGGCGAGGGGTGGGGTGGAAGTATCTCAGCAGCCCAGTAGGCTTGCCCCAGAATATGCAACGAAGCGAGGGACATTGCAACTCTGCTGGGTATGCCCTCATTTACAGCGGATTCAGCCATCTGGGGTGGGTGAGCTTTGCTGCGGTTGCTTTCCGCGGATCCTCTGAGGACCGCATACGCATGCCGTGATAAAGAGGAGTAAAAAGGTGCGAGGAAGAACGAACTCCTCCCTCCCTCCCTCCCTCCCTCCCTTCAAGCACCGCTGCTCTCTGCGCTCCTGGAGCCTTGTGACTTCCTGGCTCGTGGTGGAGCCGCTGTGGCCGGAGCAAAGCGTGGTGGTGCAAAATTGCCACGAGATTGAATGGCGCCTGCAGTCCTGCGTCTCCGCCGTCGGCTCGAGAGCGTTCGCTTATCAGGCGCTCCGCAAGGGCGACGCTTATGGTGACGGCTTCCTGCGCCCCGGCTGCCCACAGCTCTCGCAAGCCAAGCAAAGCCATAGCTGTAGACACTCCCCGATCCCCCCCCACAGCCCCAGGCTCCCCCATATAAGAACCCCTCCCCCCACCCCACTCCAACCCCCTCCGCAGCCAACCTTGACCCAGATCGTCAGGAGTCCAGCCCAATTAACGGGAAAAAAAAAAAAGACAGGCACGATGTCACAGAAAACTGGTACGTTAATCTCAAAATTCAATCACTATCAATACGTCCCACAATGCTGACCCCTGATTAGCAATTCTCTCTGTCTACAACAAGACCGGCCTCTTGGACCTGGCAAAAGGCCTAGTGCAAAATAATGTCCGCCTGCTTGCCTCTGGAGGAACCGCAAAGCTTATCAAAGACGCTGGGTTTCCCGTAGAGTGCGCACTTTCTCCGTCCGGTATTTCCATTACACACTGCTAATTCAATCTACGATTCGACGTATAGGGATGTGAGCAGCATTACCCACGCTCCAGAGATGCTCTCCGGTCGAGTGAAGACACTGCATCCGGCTGTCCACGCTGGTATGAGCACCCAAGCAATTTCTGTGCAGTAGGACTCTACCGCAAGCTCATACAACCAACTATGTAGGCATCTTAGCCCGAGATCTCGAGTCCGACGAAAAGGATCTTGCCGAGCAGAACATCAACAAGGTGGACTACGTCGTCTGCAATCTGTACCCGTTTAAGGAGACTGTGAACAAGATAAATGTCACCATTGCGGAGGCAGTGGAGGAGATTGATATTGGTGGAGTGACACTCCTGCGCGCGGCAGCGAAGAACCATTCGAGAGTTACTATCCTTTCTGATCCAGCGGATTATCCTGGTTTCCTTGAGGAGCTCAAAAGGGGCGAGGTTTCTGAGGCTTCCAGGAAGGCTTACGCATTGAAGGCATTCGAGCATACTGCGGATTATGACGCTGCCATCTCTGAGTTTTTTAGGAAGAAGTACGCCGGTGACGGAATCCAGCAGCTCACCCTTCGATATGGAGCAAACCCTCACCAAAAGCCTGCCCAAGCTTTCATGAAGTCTGCCAGATTGCCCTTCAAGGTCCTTGCAGGTGCACCTGGATACATTAACCTACTAGATGCTCTTAATTCTTGGCCATTGGTTAAGGAATTGAAAGAATCTCTCAAGCTCCCAGCAGCTGCTTCCTTCAAACACGTTTCTCCTGCAGGTGCTGCAGTCGGCATTCCTCTCACCGACGTCGAGAAGCAGGTCTGCATGGTTAACGATATTGAGGGGCTTAACAACTCCCCTCTCGCTTGTGCCTACGCTAGGGCACGGGGCGCAGACCGAATGAGCAGCTTCGGCGACTGGATTGCGCTTTCTGACGAAGTAGACGTCGCTACCGCAAAGATTATCGACAGGGAAGTCAGTGATGGTGTCATTGCCCCGGGCTACTCTCCAGAGGCTCTGGACATGCTCAAGAAAAAGAAAGGAGGCAAATATACTGTTTTGGAAATAGATTCCTCATATGAGGTGTGTTCACAATCACATGGTCATCCTCTAATTCACATGGTGTATTAACACATTCACCGCCGCAGCCTCCAGCCACGGAAACCCGTCAAGTTTACGGCGTCTCTCTCTCACAACACCGTAACGACGTCAAAATTACTGCTCAAACCTTCTCCCATATCATCACCCCTCAGAACGCAACCCTGCCCGATTCCGCAATCATCGATCTCACCGTTGCCACCACCGCCCTGAAGTACACCCAGTCCAACTCCATCTGCTATGCAAAGTCAGGGCAGGTGATTGGTCTTGGTGCGGGTCAGCAGTCCCGCATTCACTGCACCCGGCTAGCCGGAGATAAGGCAGATAACTGGTGGTTGAGGCAGCATCCGCGCGTTCTTGAGCTGAAGTTCAAGAAGGGAACAAAGAGACCAGACAAGTCCAATGCCATTGACCTGTTTGTCTCTGGCCAGGTCCCGAGAGAGGACGGTTTAGAGAAGGAGATGTACGAGTCTGTGTTCGAAGAAGTTCCGGTGGAATTGACGTATGAAGAGAAGAGGGACTGGCTCAACAAATTGGAGGACGTGGCTGTGTCTAGTGATGCCTTCGTACGTTAACTGTTATGCGTACTTTCTGAACAAGCCACAATATGCTGATATCTGGATTTTCTAGTTCCCATTCGTCGATAACGTCTTCCGCGCGGCTCGCTCCGGCGCGAAGTACATCGCTGCCCCAGGCGGTTCTGTCAATGACAAGGCTGTTCATGAGGCAGCTGAACAGCACAATATCGTCTTTGTGGACCAGAGCACAAGATTATTCCATCATTAAAGGGTACTTTCTATGATAAAAGAATTTGTAGAATATTTGGGTAAAAGTTGATGTTATGGCAGTATTAACTAGGTATATTGTGCATAGCACAAAATAAGAACTGTTGTCTTTTCAGTACAAAAGGGCCTTACGCATACCGGGATTTATATATTGTCGAAAAGCGGGAGGAGAAAAAAAAAAAAAAAAAAAAAAAAAAAAAAAGGGTTCACATGGTAAAGGGATCCCAAGTGCCAAATGAACGACAACACAGAAAGCTATCAAGAGACAGGTGAATGCGAACCCCCATATCCCATGTTCAGACCTTTCTCACTTTCCCGAATACCAAATCTCATTTAAAAGCAATTCAGTCGATTTTTTTCGTGCAAATCCTTGTGCCCGATATAAAATAACAAAATGCCAGTTGACATTTCCGAAACTTTTGACTGGTAGCTGTTGACGCAGTCCACCTCCGCTCATGTTCCCCTAGAAAATCATAGTGGTGGTGCGTTGGCGATAAATTGTAGATGCCGGTGGGTTTCCATAAACCGGCCATCATGAACTCTCCAATTCCGATTATATGTCAAGATGTAACCTGAGACCCAAGTCAGAGCTTAGGAAATTGAGGACATAATGACCATCCTAGATACATAAGTTCATTGAATGGGTGTCGGTGCGCATGTCCCTTCTCACCAATTCCTGATCCTAAACAGTCTGGTAAACATGGCAGGTGAATAGGAGGAACAGTCTGTCGTCTAAAATACCAATATCCTTTATTTGTTTCGACTTATTATTGACTTTCACCCCATCAAGCCAGCAAGTATAAGGGAGACTACCCCAACAATGAGTGCAACCGTGCCCCTGTGGGTAGTATGGCCTGAGGGAATACTGGTTGAAACTTGAAGTGGGGCTGACCGAGCAGATTCTATGAACGGAGATAAGGTGTTAGATGAATTTGCCTTGAAGCTTTAATGTTCCCCATTTTGTATTCAGGAAACTAAACAAAAACATAGCTACCAAGACTTCAAGAGATCAAGAACTTACTTTGCTTTACCGCTCTCTCGTTTCTCTGGGCGCCACTCCTCCAACCATTGGCTCCAAGTCCTCTTTTCTGTTGTCCTCCAGTCGCTTTAATCCAATGTTGTTTGAGGAATCGGAATCGCTCTTCATTCTGGCTAGGCGCTGTTTTCACACGCGGGGAGGTATCATATGCGAGTGAAGGTAGACATAGTGTAGATGCAACTAGAAATATGATAATAAGAAAAAAAGTAAACTGGAAGAAGCCGAGACGCCGAAGGTCGTGAAGCATATTCAAGAAGCGATCCGCTGTTAATGTTCTGGCTATGTGTGAACAATTTGAGCAGGCCAGAAAGGATAATAATAAACTTAATACGAGTTTGTTGTTGCTATATAATCTTCAGTGGTATGATGAAATCGGGTTTGGCCAGGGCGGAAGCTTGCAGGGGCTTTATTCGCTCGGATAGTCGGGCTTTGCGATTCGGGCTATAAATATTCTAAGAATATGATTGTCGTAGTCTCGATGATTGCCCCAACAGCTGTTGATATGTATCCTTGGCCGGTTCGCAAAACATGTGTTGGTGTCAGCAGACGACTGAGGCCGAGCATACTATGTAAAGCTCGATGAAGTTGATATAGATGCTTTGAAATTGGGGAGTTAGATCAGGAAAAGGTGAGACAGTAGGAGGCAAAGTCTATAAGAGAGTTTCCAAACAGAGGCTCGGAAAAGGTTGAAATCGTAAAAGCGGTGCACCTACGTCTTGAGCTAGTTCTCTTAACCGGATGCTGACTAGTCCTCAGCCACAGTACGGATGGCGATCCGTCTTGTTTCCGAAAATCTTGCTCTATTTCTGTGACCTTTTTTTCTTCTTAATTTCCTATGTTTGATTTTTGCTCCCTCTGCGGATCATTAAGTATGTTTGGGACTCTTTGTTTGGTTCCGTGCTGTGCTGAGAGACTACACTGCTCTGGTAGTGGAATGAATGAAAGCTGCTGCTGTGGAGCCATGGCAACGTTAGCTCCTGAGCTCAAGGGAGACATCTGTATCTATCTCCGCTCGACATACCGGGAGCGGACACTAGCTTGGCGGGGAGAAAATTCAGCAAGAGCGAATGGGTGCAGGACGGGGGGGGATGAGGATCCGAAGCGGTGGGGTGGGGGTGGTTTGGACGGTCGCGGAGAGGGGAGGAGCCGAGCGGAGGCTTGCGGGCGCCCGCACGCAAAGAGCTTGTGGGCTTCGTTGGAGGGCCGGCGGTCGGGATATGGGGACGGGAATAGGAAGGGTACAAATAAGCATTACATACGACAGGTACGTGTATGGAAGCGTTTATGGGCATTACATGGTGCTTGAAACTTGAGCAAGGCGTCATTGAATGGGAAGAGTGCATACTTGAGTACTTACAAGTACTTACTGGACTGCACCCCCTGCTGCGAGCGACAGCCGCCACACCCGCCACACCCGCCGCAGGCGATGCAGCAAGCCTCCTTGGCGACTGGGCACGAAGAGCCGCTACTTCCGTACGAGTACTGTACCCCAGAAGCTGTGTGTGACTGCAGTGCTCGAGTACTCCGTACACATACCTACTTGTATGTATGCAGTATGATAGCACTTGCGCAGCGGTCCGCAAAGTTTGTGGAGTGACATATGCATACCGGAACCCGCGCTCAGAGCGTTCTCAGGCCTGCATGCCTTCCCCTCCCCCCCAGCACAGCTACAGTACTTGTAGTCCGGCGCGGTGGCGCAGCATACAAGATCATTGCTTCCAGAAGCAATAGTTTGTATGAATTAAGGATGCGTTTTTTGTTTTTTCCCGCCTCGAGTAGGAGTAGGGAGCGCTGTATTTGCTACTTAGATATATAGATACATGTGCGCGCCCAAGGCAGTTCCCCCCTAGCCCGCCCGCCCAAAGTTGACTAGGGGCAATAAATGCCTTTCGCTTTCTGCCCAGTACATCATGGTGAAAAAGCTAGCATGGTGGGCAAACTTGAACTGCAGAAAAAGAAAAGGCATTGTTATGATAGTGAATGTGTATGGTAAAGCAACCAATGAGAATACCCTAGAGCTACCAGTGTACCACGAAGTAAACCTGCCATTCTGCGAATTGAATTTCTTCATCTTTACAATGAAAGGATAATTTGTTCAGACGCTCTGTCCGTCTCAAAACAAATGAATGTGCGTGTTGTCCAGGCACGTATCACTCCAATACCAATTTATACAAACATACAGGAGGTAATGAGACTAGACACAATGAAAATATATATACTAATAACAGGGAAAAATAAGAAGACAAGGAAATAACTCGATGAGTAGGTATAAAATCGCGACCACATCATTTGTATTGACGTGGTGCAGATAATCCAGCTGGAGATGCCATGGCTAGTAGGCACCACGTCCTGGGCGAGGCCTCCATGGCTCTGCTTCAGGCTCCGGCTCCGGCTCTCGCTTGTAGATTGCGGGCCCTGGTCTACTAAAATATTAGCTTCGTCCTATTCTCTACATTTCAACATAAACTGACCTGATATGATATGCTTCTGCCTTTCTCTTGTAAATAGGGGGGCCAGGTCTGTTCCCATAGTTAGTTGTGCAAGTACATAAACTTCAAAAACTTAAGTATTGACCTGATGTGATATGCTTCGGGCTCAGGAGCGGCTTCTCTTTTATATGTTCCACGGCCAGGTCTTGGTCTCCATGGGTCCGGCTCAGCCGAGACAACAGCAGCTGCTGACGCAAGCAGGAGGAGAGCCAGCAGAAGTTTCATTTTTGAGGCTTTACGTTTTGTGAGCAGGCAACAGAGGAGAAATGATAGATAGATGGCAGTAAGTAAGGTTTTTGTTGTTTGTCTTGTATTTTTGTCTCTTTGCTTTTGCTTTTGGCTGTATGATTTGCGTATATAAAGAGGGTATTTTATGTACAGAGAAAAGTCTCAGAGAGAATGCTAGGTCCAGCCAGCATATTTATAGTCCCCTGGTGGATAGCTCGGAGTACTTGGTGGCCAAAGAAGTGGTAAAGACATTTGATCTCTTGCTAACATGGGTTGACACCTCTTTCATCCTGCTCTATGGTCATAAGTTGCCTTCACGCAGAGTGAAGTGGCGGTCCATCTTAGATCTCAATAGAAAGACTACTGTGAATAATCAAAAAGAACCTGCAACAAGCGCACATGCTAGGAATAGTACATAATCCAAGCAAATCTTCCTATATTCAAGCGATGGCGATTGATGTTCATAAGCAAGCGCCGTTTTGGTCTGAATAGGTGTCCACGGATGGATAAAGAATTCAAGTAGTGTCGTCAGGCCAGTCGTCATTTTGCAGCCGTTTGGTTACATACTTATTCATAGAGCGATCGTCTGAATAGAGCGGAGGCGTCGGTAGAATGGTGCAGGTGAAAAACCGAAGCAATCTCTTACCAAATCAAGCAACCACATGTTTCCAACAACCTGCTCATTAGCCTCAGTTCATATAAGCCTTTTGAACGGCCTCAACTTACTTATTGAGCTTGAAGAGCCACTGGGTATCGCTCTTATTGACGGCTTGGCCGCCTGGCGCCCAAAAATTCGATATAAGCGTGCCGGCCGCCAAAGCGTACCAAATCAATGTGTGATTCCAAGCTGGTTAGTGGCGAACTCAACTAGGGAGCATTGGGAGTCGATGACCATGCGATGCCAAAGAGTAACCATAATCGCAGAGCAGGTTACCAGACCAGCGACCTGAATAGCAGTAAGATATGTATGTTGGCAAACACAAATTAGGAAAGAAAACCAACAAACCTGAGGTACAATTTTCCGGCGTTTTATGCCAAGTAAGCAAAATTTATTCTGTCAATTGATACAACGTTCCTTGTAATGCGTTACGAGCTCGCTGGCCATCCAAATCTCTGATCCGATATCAGCATGGGATATACCTGCCCCACATGCTACTTTCTCTTCTCACCCCTCCACCACAGAAGCAACAAGCAAAGCCTCAGTCCCACTGCTCACCACTTCTTCCATGGCTCCAGCATGATACCAAACTGTAACAAGCCAAAGCATCCGAGAAAATTGACCCTCCGTTCGTCCACTGCTATAGGCGCAGGTGTGCACCATCAAGTGCCATTTGCAGTGTAAAGTTTTGTGTCAAACGCTTTTAAATCCTTTGATATATATGAAGGTTTTTCAAGAAGCTATTCGGCGCTTTAGTTATTAAGTGAGCTGTTCGTGGTTCCTGCACTAACCTAATCGGGGTCTGAATAGAAAGCCACAGGGTTAGTTCGACAACTTGGCACGTGTTCATCACTATAAACATGAGACTATAACCAAACATAACTCAACTCTGGGAAGATCAACTCTAGGGCTATCATTCTCAAATGCTCAATAACAACGCCTAGCAGATGAACAAAGGCTGGTTTTTGTGTTCGCTGGATGCCACAAATATAGCAATCGAGGTAAATTTAGCATCGCGGGCACACTCATCCCTAGCCAATCTATCCTTCCATCAATAACTTGGTTCTATATTCGCTACGAGGATTACATAATACAAACCTGGGAGTAAAGAGAGGACTCTGAGCTCTTTCTTCCGCATCCAGGGAAAGCATTGACGACAGAATCTGTTAGCGAGACCACAGGCTTTTCAAATCTCTCTGTGCTTAGGATATTTGTGGAAATCTGAAAAATTGCTGATTGATAATAATAGCAAATGTTCCAATTCTGATTGTTGCATGTTATGGCTGCAGTTCATCCGATTTCTTACTAGTGGGAGCTTGATGCCTAAGAACAACCAGATTGATTCGAAGCAAATGATGTGCTTCTATAGGGGACTTCGTGTAAACCGTATTCCACTAAGGTACAGAAATATCTTCGAGACGCTGCTACAGGAAAGTTAAAGATGCCTTTCAGGTGGAGGGTAGAGAACCAGGTTTCCTCATTGCCTGAGGCGGCAGCTGAGGACGGTAAGACATATGCTCCTAGACGAATACCACGGGAAAAAAAATTTCCCAAGCCTGGAATTAGACACATGCATTGAAACTTTCGTCTCCATGAAGACGACACTATTATGTCTAGAGTCCTTCCCGATGGCAAACACGCTGTACCTGGTATAAACTGCTATAATGAAACAGTTCGTCTTATAAATGTCGGAACTTCGAACTGCCATGGTTCTGCTGCCTGTTCTGATATTTGGAAGTTGTGAATGAACTCCTACCCAGAACTTTCGATTCGCAGTCAACGGGAGTATATAGCACCCTAATGATTACAGCTATCATTACGAAAATACAGTCTTTATATCTCGTACTCCCGCAAGAGATATGCCAATTGAATGAATTTACGGCCCTGCATGCTTAATATTGTTCTCATAAGGCGCCGGGTCTGTCAAAGGGGGGTTTTTTGATATACGCTTGGCATACAAAAAGCATCCTGACACTAACAGAACGACTCGTTACTGGCATTTAGTGATGCAGGTGGGGCTGTTATGGCCGTGCGACAAAAGTCTACCTGATCAAAGCTGGATATTGCTACTGATAGGTATTTTCCATACAATTTGCTCCCAAAGTCAGGTACAGACGTTAGCCTCACCTGCTCACAGACGGCCTATAACTTGGCCCCCGCCTGCATCACTAAATGCCGGTAACGAGTACATATGTAACCCAGTCGATGCCCAGCCTTTCAAATGCCAACAGAGTCTGGGCACGAGAACAAACTGCCAATAGTTCTGGTTCTGCGGTGCCAAGCAACGTAAATAGTAGGCAAACAGTTGAGAGGCTTGATAAAGAATGGGCACGCAAGAGAGCATTTTGTCATGGCTTCTGGACTCAGGGAGTACTAGTAGTGCCTGAAAGTGCCGAAGGAATTGAAACAAATCCATTCCTGAGACTTCATACCCCAGAATTCGGGACAATAGTATGGTGGGACTCTCTGGAACGTGCGACCTTACCTCAGGCGTACTAGTAGAACGGTACATGAAAACCTCATAAATTCATCAATGATAATAAATATATCTACTGCTTCCTGAGTGTCAGTTCCCCAGCCATTGACAAACTCCAGAAAAGGTATATTCCCTGTACATAATATTTTTTTCCTAATAAAACCAGATCCAATTCTTTTATGTATACCAAGACCAAGTTCATGCATATGTATTGCAGTCAGAAATAGACTGCTGCGGATATAAGCAGCTTCATAAGAATTGAAACTATTCTGGAATTCAAGACGCTAGTAGATGAAATTTTAAGGATTCCACTTCTTCTCCACTCGGTTTTGTTGAAGAGCACCGTGAAGCCCGAACTGGCTTGGGATACCTTCAACTCTGTGGAAAGCGTTGAGGTTCTTGTGGCAGGTGATCATCCAAACTGTGGCGGATCCTTGGCGGGAAATAATGGTTGAATATGCCAAGAAAAACTCCCAAATCTTTGACGAGAAAAAAGGTTAGCCCGGGGCCAATTTAGATTAGATCTTCTCAACTTACCCTATACCATTTTTCTCCATACTTGGTGACTACTTTCTCACGATTGGCAATCCAATTGCGGTACCAGCGCCAGAGGGTTGCGCTATAGTGCACTCTATGGTCAAGAGTTAGTAAGTGAAAAAAAAAAAAAGAAAAAGCAAATCTCCGCTTACCCGCATGTGTCAATGTGCTTGATCTCAAAGCCGCTAGACTCGAGGCTGCTGACAACAAAGCCAAGTGGAGTAGAGGCATCTGCGCCAGGGAAAATATATTTGTTCATGAACAGGCCCCTAAATGTCGTTAGATCTAGCATTGAGTCTGAATTTAAATAACTTACCAAATCAAATCCTCATATTGCCAACTCTTCCTCAGACCAGCAATTTGCAGAAAGAAAATTCCATCATCCTCCAGCATATTGTATACTTGCGTCAAGAATGAGCTGAAATGCCGGACACCAACATGCTCTGCCATCTCCAAGCAAGTAATCTTGTTGTATTTTCCAGGAGGAACAGGGATATCACGGTAGTCCATGCATAGAATTCGAGATTGTTCCTCTGGAATTCCAGCTCTACGAAGCCCATTGTTTCCCCATTTGGTTTGGTTGCGGCCGAGGGTGATACCAGTAACTTGTGCTCCATAGTTCACGGATGCGTACTTGGTGAGAGTTCCCCATCCACAACCAATATCAAGCATGCGCTCTCCCGCTTGTAGGTTGATTTTCTCGCAGACTACCTTAAGCTTGTTGTCTTGCAACTCCTCAAGAGTCTCCTCTCTGTTGATATCCGAAATGATACCAGAAGTGTAAATCATACGAGGTCCGAGGAACCAAGCATAGAAATCATCTCCACGGTCATAATGGTCACGAACTTGCTCCTCGTCTAACCAAGATCCCTGGATTAGTAATACTCATTTCAAGTGTGGAGGATACAAACCTTGAGAACGGCTGTGAATTAACATTTCAGGAATGAAACCGGTCAAAAAATGCTGGAATACGCCCTTGGTAAAGTTGAATGAAGCCCAATCGTGGCGCATCTCCATGATACTCAGGCAGTCACCCTTGAAGTCGGCTTGCTGATTGAAGTACAGCTCATAAAACACTTCAATTGGAACTTTGCCGCGGCTCTTGAACTTGACCTCGTCCTCCTTATTCCTGAAATGGATATATTCATCAATTGGTTTGCCGGGGAACTTCACTTTCTCGTTTTTCCTCGGAGAGATAGTTGATGCCAGTGTCCAATATCCTATAAGTATAGGAACCGTGGTGAAAGTTGCGAAGAAAAGAAATGTCTTGAAGCCCCCGCCGACCTTATACTTCAGATAATATGGGACAATAAAGAGCACGCCACCTAGAAGGAGATTGGAGAAGGTATCGGAACCTGCACCTTCGGCAGGGAGTGGGGCATTTTTGATTGCCGGAGACTGTATAAGGGCGGAAACGGTTAATCGGGGATTCTTCTATATTAATTGCCCAATCAAGCTACACTTTAGGAGGGGGAAACATACCGAGGAAGTTCTGACGCCGCAAGTATCTGTTGACGGGGGGGTATCAGATGCTGGCGGAGTATCAATGAACTCGAAAGAATCCTCAGACACAGATTCACCCATTCTCGTGGCAGAATTATGGGTCAAGGGAGGAGAAGGATATCAAGGAAGCCGAATTGACCTCTGGTTGACGGCAGGAGGGCTTGCTGGCCAGGAAAGGGCGGGACGGCGCAGCTGAAATACTCCAAGGGGGGCTTTGCGGAGGGGGGGGGCTGGATAGCATCGCGGGGGACTCCCCTGCCAAGCACGGGCTGTTGGCCATCGACATACAAGACATGTCCACGCGTAGGCAAGGCTGCTAACGAATCTATACGGACCTAGTCCCAAATCTCTCGGTATCCGACTCGATCCATACCGTTAAGGCAGATGCGCGCCCCAAGCAAAAGGGGACTCTGCACCCTTTTTGATCCCTCAATTGCTGTCCAGAATTGCCCCTCGTATTGGAACGGCCCAGCAAAGTCAATTCATCGACAAAGCAAGGCTAACTCTATTTGCCGCGGTCATATATGTATGAACATCACCACCTGTTCTATGCCTGAGAACATCAATTAAACGTGTGCCGAACTGCGCTATGCGTATTGTCCCACAATAACCCCTTCATCTTGTTCTTCCCTGTTGTGTGAATTTTTCAGTCTTTCGTGGGTGTGCTGCAGAGTAATCCTCTCCCTTTCATACTTTCAGAATGAACAAGTATGCAAATTCAACGCTGAGCTGGTTGGTGGCCACATCACTAACCATACCAAACTACATGCGTTTGGATACCCAGCCTTTGCATGAGTGGGTAAGTAGTCTGTGCCCTATCAACGCTCCATTCTCAAGCTTGCTGCGAAGAGAGTGCTCGCAAAGGGGTTGGTGAATCGACAGTGCATATGTGCAGTGTGCAGGATAGGGGGCATTGATCATGTAAGGTATGTTCCGAAGCTTAAAGCACTGAACCTTAGATAAAGAAATTGGGTAGGTATTTGGATTGCATTAGACAGGCAATGGTAACCTGTGCTCGGTTACCTTACCTCGCAGTTAACGAAATATCGATACCAAACATATCCGAGCTACATAGGTTACTTGAACAATTGAAACGAGATCAACGAATTAGTGTAACATGTGCTTTCTAGCGGACGTAGAGTAATCCTACTCATGAACTTTCAGTACCGAATGGGGAAAATCTTGTGTCACGAGAATGTGCAGGCACGTGCTGTAGTCGTCCCCACGCACATTTTTGTAACGAGATTACTTGTACTTATTGCCAATGTTTTCTGCGGATCTCTAGTCTCATACCAATGCGCTTGGTATGAGACTAGCATATTTCTACCCACATGAAATAAGGGCTTGTATCATAACGAAGACGCTGGTGCCGTCCTGCTGCCTGCAATTGCCGATTTTAGCAAGTCTCGTCAAATTGCAAATCCGCGTCCCCCATTTTAACAGGAGAACAAGAAATGGTATATCTACGAATAGAGTAAGTCCGGAAAATGTGATATGGACCAAGTATTAGGATTACTTGAGGGCCTTTATTATTGTTTTCTGACCAGTCTTACCTATTGTTTTCCTTTTTTCTCTGTTCTAGAGGTAGTAATGAAAGTACAGTACCTATGAATACTCAGGTAGAGCCAATTGGCTTAATTGCCCCTCCCCCTTCTTCCCAAACACATGCACCAAAAAAAGGCCTCTGGATTATCCAAACTTTTGTCTAGGAAGAAACTTCGATGCTAGACTACTTGACTTTGAGCTTCCTCTCTTGGAAACACATACACAACTCCACCTTACCCAGATTAGTCCATTATACTTCAAATAAAGCAATAGCTGGCCCGATGCGAGATTGGAAAGGCCTATGAGAATTCATTCACAATGCTGATACAAGTGAAGCTTGAATTCATACCCAATTTACAGTTATCCACGAGTCTTCCATGTAAACAGATATGTTTCCTGTATTCCAGTGATAAAGAGGAGATAAGTGCCCTATTATGCGTGATATATGCTAAGTTCAAGATCAAACCACATTTTGCCCCCACATTTATGTCATGCCAAAAAGGAAAAAAAAAAAAAAAAGAAAAAGAAAAAGAAAAAGATTGTTGGTACCAAAGAGGTTGAGAATACTTTAGTACACTTTTCTTCCCCTTCTGAAAAAGAATGTTGGTAAATATTCTTTGACAACCTTCATGTCGAGTGTGTTATGACTAGCAAGGGTATCAGCTTTGCTGTTTATCGTTCGTTTTGTGTTCAGGGGATTGCACTTACGGGAGATGATCAAGCTTCACTGCGTCTACGATATACTGGGCCGCCGTGTGAACTTTGATATTCAGATGAACTGATATATCTTCAACTGTAAGCGACTTCAAGTGCCACAATGCATAAGCCCTGAGGCGTGCGCGTGTGGCCCTGCCCTCGGTCCGATTGCTTATATGTTTGTCAGCCCACTCGGTCGCAAATTCCACTTCTGGGGATGATGGAACTGGGGCTGGCTGATTAGATTTCTTGCTAGCACCTCCTGTACCGGCTCCTTCTTCTAGGGCTTTCTTGGACTTCCTTTTAGGAGTGTTCGCAGGTTTCGATTCGTTTCTCTCCTCTACCTCTTCCACTTCTTGCGCCCAATCTAGGGACGTAGTAGTAGTAGGGTCGGGTTGAATGTCCCAAGTAGATACAGGTGCTGCTCCATTCTCAAGGCCATCAATGTACATCTTAGGAGTGACCACTCTTTTCTTCTTCTTTTTCTCATCTTGATCCTTGACACATGGTGGTAGCATTGGAATCGGGTCAAGACTTTTTCTTGCTTGCTCAAGGCAATCATAAATCCTGAGTCCCGCGTATGCATCCGTGGCAGCATCTTTTTGATAGTTAGTAGCAAGTTCTATCAACGACATATACCGGAAACATACAAGCGACTTGCTTTGCATTCAGAGGTTTCGTCCAATCACTAATCCTAACGTATCCTTTGTCAATGGGCAATTGTAGATATATGTCGGAAAGTTTTGATAGTGAGATTAGTATTTTTGGAGGAAGCCCTCTTCGCCGCTCTTTTGCATGCTGGACGAGATGGTGAATCGCGCTTAGTTCCATTAAACCTTGCACATCTATTCCAAGCCACTTCTTGACCCTCCCACCATCTCCTGAAATTGTTCAAATACATAGTGAGAGAATATCCTCTAAAACTTCGAGGGTTATTAGAGTGATTACCTGCGATATGAACCCCAGCTTTCAGAATATCCTTTGACTCTAGAAGTGTTCGTAATGACTGCGAAATAAGTTCATCCGGATTTTCTAGGCCTTGTTAGTTAAAAAAAAGTAAGAACAGACATGTGTCGATTCAAGGCCATATACCCTTTTGGATCCTAGCAATATGAAATAGCGCTATGTAATCTTCTTTTGCTACCTGCATCAGAGATACATTATCCCTAATTTGAAGCATGTTTAGTTATGATATCATAGTGCAATGGAACATCCAACCATTAGTAGTTTAAGTACTTACCAAACATTCTTACTAGGACGTATAAACCACTCCATATCAAAACCGACTACTTTCTCGTTGAGAAATTTCTGGGCAGCGATTTCGAACTGTTCTACAGTGAAACAATATTCGACTTCAACTTTTTTTTGCTCATGCCGATATAGAGCGTGACTCCAGACTCGATTTTTGTTATTCACATTCAAGGCTACTAGCCTAACTAAATCATTTGGCGGAATTTGGAAAGACATTGGTTTATATGGCTCCTCATTCAGTGAAATGGCATAAAAGACCTCTCCAGTCTCAGTTTCTGTGACTTTTCGCTCCTTTGGTGCCTTCTCAGGGTCTGACACCTCCTCATAATCGCATATTGTACTTGTCGCTGATTCGGAATCTGCAGATGACTCTGTCAGATACTCCTCATCCGACTGAAGCTGATATGACTCGAAGTCCGTAGTGGTAGTGAAGCCCTCCAAATCGGTGTTGACAAAAGTCTCCATGCGGTCCTCTGAGAGTTTAGGCGATGTAGAAAAACCCAATTGATCTGCATCTTTGCGGCTTGCTTTACCGACAATTGGATTGTCAATTGTTCTCGCTGTCTCAAGATGGCTGGGCTTTGGCGTCATTGGCGGGAGAGACTTCATAGCCTTCCTCGAGCGCTCCATTTCAATAAGTGTTTCCTTGGAGGGGCCTCCTCTGCTGATAGTCGAGGATTGTGGCACATTAGACTTGTTGTTAGTCTTTTCGATGCGTGCACCTTCTGTAGTAGCGTGTATTGATTTGAGGGGGGCCACTGGCTTAGATTTGGTTTGAGGGGAGGGCACTGGCTTAGATTCAATCTGAGGTGCGGGGACTGGCTTAGATTCAATCTGAGGTGCGGGGACTGGCTTAGATTCAATTTGAGGTGGGGGGACTGGCTTAGATTCGATATGGGGAGGGGGGGCTGGCTTAGATCCGATTCGAAGGGGAAGTACTGGCTTAGATTCGATTTGAGGGGGGGGCACTGACGTAGGTACTGTTGTTGGCACTGACACAGATATATGATTCGTCGTCAGCAAAGGTTCATTTGGCGGAACTTGTGCGCTTTCATCCAGTAAGTGCAAAGACGCTGATTTTTGCCCTGGTGCCTGTGAAGTAGCAAATGTCCTTTGAGCAGGAGGTCTGTATAGAGGGGTTTTTGGTTCTTTCCGCGCAGCGAGACTTCTGGACGCTTCGGATAGCCAGCGAGATGGTGATGGGGTGCGCGGCAATGGTGAGGCTCGTGGAGGTTTTCCATCTTTGATATCACTGAGTCTACGGCCAGTAGCGTCTGTTTCGATATGTTGGCTGCTCACTGCAGGCTCATTCAGAGACACTCCATGGTCGTCACCTTCCTCGTCCAAAAATTCTGGCCTATCGAGCCTGCCTTCTTCAATCTTGTCAGCAGACGGTGTGGGTGCTCTATTGAATCCTCGACCCCATCTAACTGGTCTATCCATAGCTATCAAACTCAATGAGCTAAATGGATTAGTCCAAACCCCAAGTCAAAAGAGTTCACGGCAGGCCCATCCCCTACCTGCAAACACCGAAAGTCGAATATAGCTGATGAACAGCCCAATGATGGCGTTTTAAATAAGATATGAAGGTATACCGGCAGTGATGCAGCAACAAAAACGATCCACCGATTGATTTCCGCCTGCCAGTACTAGCAAGGCGAAGAAGCATTGTGAGCTTGGGGTTTTTGCTTGGGTGTGTGGGAGGGGGGAGGGGGGAGCGGGGGGGGGGGGTGTGAGGGGGAACAGTTGAAGGCCTGAAAAGGCGGGGGAAGGGAAGTGGTGGGCCGCTGCGCCAATCTGTAACAGGGGGCTGCAGTGCAGCTATGTGACCCGAGCCCAGAACGACGCAGATGTTTTGCGCGGTTGTGAAGAGTGTGACAGAGAAGGACGGCGGTAGAGCATCATACCTACTTGTGCACGAGCGAGGGTGAGGGTGGTGTGCCTTTTAGCACGCTCGAACGACCCTTCCGGCTCCTGCAAAGCTAAAAAGGGTAGTAGCAGCAGCAGCAGCAGTAGCAGCGGGGACGCTTAGTTTTTTTTCACAGGCGCCAAGCCACCCCCCCCCAGCATTTCCCCCCCCCCAGTCGGGATTCATGTTCTCGCAACCTGACTCTGACTAAGCGGAGTTTCAACGTTTTGGTGAGACTTTGTAATAGTCAGTCAGAAGACTTCAGATGTACTCTGCAGCATTCACTGATTGAAGCGAACAAAAATAAAAACAAAATCAACAAAAACATCACAGCGCCGTCCCAATGATGGAAAATCAAGTACCAGACTGCTCCACTCAAGGATATATGGCTGGATACACAGCCCAGTGTTTCATTGAGAAACAAACCCAAAACATGGAAAACAAAACAGAGAAGAGAACGCGTTATGAATAACCTCGATAACTTTGATCCAATTCCTTCTAATCGGAATTTCACGTCCTTCAGCACCTTACTTGTTGGTTTCCAGTCCTCAAATTGCTCCAGTTACTGCTGCTCTTCATGCTCCAGTTTTCCTCCTACGAAAAGCTCTTCCAACAAGCCTCCCATCGACCAGGCAAGAAAAGGGGCTATTACTGTATGTGAAGATCTCAAACGGGCCGACACGGAGGGGTACATCAGGGACCTCAAGCGTGTAACGAATGGGAAGGCGACGGACCACCATACGTTACAATAAGATAATCCAAGAGCAAGTATGGTAATTCATGAACTGCACCGTAGACATATATTCTTGAATATCCTTCCCCCCCCGTGCAAACGTCCCGCAAAGTGGTGTACTCATCTCCCGAATTAAGCCGTGATCACTAAAATACCGAGATTTCTGAGTTTTATAGTAAAGCTTACTAAATGGCTGAGGGAGTTCAGCATATGAGTTCTACCATCGACAAACACCGCCTGATAGACGAAAGGATGATCAATATTTGGCATAATATTTGGCATTATAGAGCTTTCAAGAGGCACAAGTTAATCATCAATGCTTCCAATAAAAGCAATTCGAACTTCATGAACAAGAACTGCTCGAGAAGCTTGAAAATACCTCTTCGATACGGTACTTTCTTGCCTTTGAAATTCAGAGCTCCTTCACAGAACCAGTAAGAGGGATGCTGGTTGGTCCATGGTAAAATGGGCCCAAATTGATTCCAGCCTTTGCAGCTAAGAGGTACAGTAACTATTAGCATTACGCAAGAATAACAGTCCAATTGTCAACACACTCTTACACTATCATTCTCGTCAGTCTATGTAGTTATAGACCAACCACAATGCCTTGGGAGGTGGTGCAATTAAGACGAAATCTGCGTTCCGTGCATGGCCTATCCAGTTCTCCAAAAGTTCCATAGCATTCCCAATCTTTACCGGTACTGTACCCTCTCCTCCAAAAGTGACCTTTTCTACCGCAACTTCAACTCACTGCGGTCAGCCAGCGTTTTGCGGCAGCGGCCCATGGCTGCATAGTTATGCTCTGTTGCATGCCCGGACAACTGCATATCACGCTCCACCCGCCCTACTCAGTGCCCCTCCGGAGGCTGCTTGCACTCATCCCAACCGCGGCTCTGCTGCCTTCCCCCATCTCAGCCACCCAGCGAACCAACCATGTAGAGGACAGTACTCGTGCATCGTCCAGCAGCCTCGCTGATTCAAGTACCTCCGGCTCTCGCTGATCAACATCGACCCGCCCACTGGCCTGGCCCGGCTCCTTTCTGAGTGCTTCTCTCCCAACCTAACATATCCCCCCCCCCCCCAACCCCCCCAGCTGGCCTCTCAACATTCTGATGAATCACAAATCCGACAAGTTATTCTACAATCTAATCAGTCGTCATACATCTGCGAGCGCTTAGCCTGCTTCTTGACTCTATTCCCTGCCCCTGGCGCCCCTCGACACGAAGCAATACGTACCCCGGCTTCTGTATCTGCCCCCCTCACCCACTCCCGCATACGTTACTCTAACTTTCAAATATACATTTCCGTGACTCCCGAAACAATGCAAGCCAACCCTTTCTCAATATCCCTATAATGACCTACAGCAAGTCGGTTCGTCGCCGCTTCGGCTTTTCCGTAATTATCTACGTTTTAATCACCCTACTACTCCTGTCAAGTTCTACTACGCACCAAGCGACCGCAAAAAGAGTCCAAAGACCTGCTTCACACGATGCGCTGAAAGTCGAGTTAGCGAAGCAGCCCCAGAAATTGTCTCCAAAACCAGGTGCATTCATTGTATCGCCCCGAGGGTTGGAAAAGCGGGATGAAACAGAGGTACATCAGGTTCGAAGCATTGCAAAAGGTGACAAAGGCTTACATAAATTTTTTTTTTTTCCATAGTGCAGAGAAGTTCATCATGCCCAAGATAAATGCGCCTTCATAAGAGAGCATTGCAAAGATGAGGAGATCGGCATATTCAATTATCTCGAGCTGTATTTTTGTCAATTTGCACGTGCGCCAGTGGTGGCTCTGATTACCATGGCTCTTTGGCTAGGAATCCTTTTTTCTGTAGGCTACATGACGCTCATCCTCCTCTTTTAAACTGGTACTAACAAGGCTGAACAAACTAGACCCTCGGAATTGCGGCAAGCGATTTCTTCTGCATAAACCTATCTACAATTGCTACTGTCTTGGGAATGTCAGAGAGTATGGTAGGAATATTATATTCTAACACACTGGCATCAATGTCTTGTTAGTAACTTGTTTTCAGGCGGGCGTTACATTCCTAGCGTTTGGAAACGGTTCACCTGATGTATTCAGCACCTTCGCCGCTATGAAGATTAACTCGGGTTCGCTTGCAGTGGGCGAATTGATTGGGGCTGCTTCATTCATAGTCGCAGTTGTCACCGGATCCATGGCTATCGTACGACCATTCAAAGTTGCCCGACGGCCCTTTCTTCGCGATGTCACATTTTTCATCGTTGCAATCCTTCTGGGCATTTTCGTCCTTGCTGACGGGGAGATACACATGTGGGAATGCATTATTATGGTGTTGTACTACATATCCTATGTCTTGTTTGTTTGCGCTTGGCATTGGTGGACCACCAGAGATCGTAGGATAAAATTAATTGATGCGCAGGCACGCGATCAGTACGCGCCACCAGGAGAAGAGGAGGCTGGTAATCTGGAGGAGGATGAGGATGGCGGTGTTGGTAGTGAAACTACAGGCTTATTGGCACCCGATATACGGCTTCTCGAGAGTCAAGAATACGATGAGTTTCAACCCGAAGAGGAGGAGCAGGAACAACTGGCATACGCGGAATTGAGCAATAATATGAGGGTAACACGATCACGATCAGATGGTGGACATTTAACCACACCGCACACAATTCGACCTTCACTTGTTGGTGCATTGGAAGTACGATTATATCATACCTATTTAGCGATCGAGACTGACAACTTTTTCTAGTTCCGATCCGTTCTGAACTCTCTACGGAAAACTCAGAATCTTCGAAGCAATCCAATACACCTACGCAGGTACTCCGACAATCCTGTTATCAGTGCTATTCCGCAAAGTTTTTCAGCTCCAGGAACTCTAATGCATAATACCCCTGTGGGCAGTTTTCACGAACCTTCGGAAACAAGCGCATCTAGTAGATCTGTAAGGCCAAATGTACAGCGAGCTCGAGCCGTGTCTGTTAATGACGCAGATGATTTCCATCGTTGTGCTCCGCAGGATCAATCTAATTATTCAGCATATAATTACTCGGCTATGCAACCAAATCTACATGGTATCACTAAGAAATCAACAGGGCTTACAGTGACAGTACCCTCCCATGAATACCTTGCTCCACCTGGTGGCCCTGCGCCAGATACAACAACTTCGTCTCCAGCATCTTCCGTCTCACCGTCATCTCGAGTGCCTAATAGGCCTGGAGATGGTCTTCTATATCATACCGACCGAGACTCGATTCGGTTTGCGGAATCCCCTTCTCTCCTCACTGAGGCCAGTGAGGCTCCTTTGTCCCCAACAGGTTTACCTTCCAGTCATCATCTATCGGATGGAGAATTGCTCAGAGAGAGACTCCTTGGGGATGCGGACTCTGAACAAACACTTGGTCATGAATCTTCTGCAAAATGGAAAAGGTTCAGGTATTGGCCTTACAGCTATCTACCTCCTCCACAGCTTTTATACGCCAAGTTGTTCCCGACATTGCAGGGATTCTGGGAGAAGTCGTATCTAGAGAAATTTATGGCAATGACGGCTGTTCCAAGTGTCTTTTTGTTGACAATTACGCTGCCAGTGGTTGAAGAAGGTGGCAGCAAAGGACCAGAACCTAAACCTGCAGTCGAAGAACATCCAATGTTACTGGAGCCTCAGAGCCCTCAGAGTGTAGCTGCATTCCGCGGATTACCACAATCGAACGGGGCAGCTGAAAATAAACCGGATTTTAACATGCCAGAAGGGGGATGGAATCGGTGGCTAATTGCCATACAATGTATCTGCGCACCGCTCTTTGTTACTCTTATTTTCTTTGGTGGTAAGTTACGATTTCCTCCTATGTAATCTCAGTCCTCTGACACAGCTCTGCGGAGATAGATTCTCCCTCACTCGTCAAACCGATTCTATACTCTCTCGTTGTCGGTCTCTCCTGTCTTCTCTTCCTATTAGTACTCACATCACCCGACCATGCCCCCAGATACCACCACCTCCTCTGCTACGCCGGCTTCGTCGTTGCCATCTCCTGGATCTCCACTATCGCCAACGAGGTCGTCGGCGTCCTTAAGGCCATTGGCATCATCTTCAATATCTCTGATGCCATCCTCGGACTCACAATTTTCGCCATGGGAAACTCTCTTGGTGACCTCGTCGCAAACATCACCATCGCCAAGCTCGGGTTTCCCGTCATGGCGTTGTCGGCTTGTTTTGGTGGACCAATGCTAAATATTCTCCTGGGGGTTGGCGTTAGTGGTATTTATATCGCAATTTTAAGAAATGGACAGGCATACAAGGTGCAAGTGTCGAGCACGTTAGTAATCAGTGCTGCTACTCTGCTGATCACATTGGTGATATTGGGTATATATGTCCCGTTGAATAAGTGGAAGATGAGCAGGCGGATAGGGTGGACGACAATTACTCTGTGGGGAGTGAGTACAGCACTGAATTTGGGAGTGGAGATTGGAGGGTTGGGGAAGGGCCTTGGGCGTTAGATACTTTTAAGTTACTTTCTTGTTTTCTCTCCTTTTTTCCTTCTTACTTTTTAGTTGCTGTATATTTAAGCATTTCGTCGCACTGTTTTAGGGCTGGTATGGGTCTATTTGCCTTCTTGTTTTTGGATGCTTTACGTTCCCATGACTATGGTTTTACGTTGAATGGGTCTAATAGTGGAATGAGGGAATACTTTCTTTCAGGTCAGGTACTTTGCATCTACGAATACTTGGGTCCCAGTTTATGACATATATCCTCGCATTATCACCCATTATCGCACACGACGAATCTCTTTTTGAGTTTGAGGTTTGCCAGTTATCGAGCGACTAGATGTATGTACCTGTCAGCCTCGAACTTGTGCCGTGTTGATTCAAGTAAGGTTGTCACAAAGGTACCATGTACTGTGTATGAGACTATTCTTAGTGCATGGAAAACAGTAAACTGATTAAGGGAGGCTTGGAATCGGAAGCACAGTACTAATAGTACCTTAGCCGATGAATCAAACTACTTCAACTGCATCTCTAGTCCACCGTGGTTGATAGCGATTAAACTTGCTCGAAAGAGAAGATGCAACCAATTAACCCGCTTTAAATAGTGATATCGGTAATAAATCCACCAGTAAGGTACAAAATCAGAAGACAGAGTCGAATCACTAGCTATCATCCCCTCAACACACAAATACTTTACCCCTTTCACTATAGAAGAGGTAACAGGAAGATCAGACTAAAAGGAATCCTTGAGGGTAGAAAAGTAAGGGAGGTAGCATCCTGTGGCGCAGGAAAATAGCCGTTTACATGTTATCCAACTCCTTGTTAATCCTCTCGAGCTCCTCATCCTTGGACCTATACTTCTCCATGAGCTCCTCGTACTTCCTCTCCCAAGCGTCACGTTCGGCTTCGACGGTAGCAACCTTTCGCTCATAGTGCTCGGCCTTGACGTCAGTGAGGCGTAGTCTAGAAATTTGTTAGAACGATAACTGCTTTAAGGGATGTTTGTTGTAACAGCATACTTTTCGTTTGTTTCTCTTAGATTCTTGTCCGCCTCCTCCGCTTCTTCTTCTAACAGGGACACCTTTCTCCGCAAGGTTTCGAGTTCAGTGCTGGAGGCAGCACCTTGGTCAGCCGATGACTTGGCCTCTTTGAGCTGACTCTCGAGCTTCTCGATGTCTGTTTCGAAAAGCTGAAGTCGATGGGTAAGGGATGCAATTTCTTGCTCTTTCGCTAAGTTCTCCTGTTCGAGATCTTTAATTTTTGCAGCTTGTGCTTCTCTCTGCTCTTCCAACTTGTCACGCTCTGCGGAGAGAGCGCTGATTTTCTTTTTGACAAAGGCATGTTAGCTCGTTCGAACTCTTACGTTTGTATATGAAGAAATAAGACTGAAGACATGGGAAGAGGTTGTGGGTTCAGGGGCAATGTAATTTGTCTTAGGTGCAGATGTAACTCTGAACTTGCGATATTGAGGGGCAGGTGGGGCTTATCTTACCTCTCTGATTTTCTCCATGGACATGATCTAGACCTGAACGTGGTTTTCTGTAGAGGATCAAGACGATTCTTTAGACGGTCTCGTTGTTCGGGGTAGCAGTCAAGGTGAAGCGGTGGAGTGGAGGCAATGTAGGAAATAGGTCGGGAGGGGGATCCTCTAAGTAGCAGTCCGTTCAGGAGAGGTAGGTCGCCCCTCGTTGAGCTGCTAGCCGTGCGTGCCTTGGCAGAGCTCAGGCATTCGCAGGGGGCCAACTGCTGTGGTGAGCACTGACGCGCTGGGGCCCTGGCGCTTGGCGGACCTGTGGAAGCTCCGCCAAGAGTGGCCCTGGCCAACGTGAAGCCAGTTGCCGTAGCAACATGATAGCCTTGTGTTTATATTCTGACTAATACCTGCGAGCCTTCACTTCTACAATTTACAGTAACCACCTCGTTTCCTCCATCGACACCCCGCCTTAAGCAACCTGCCGCTCTCATCAACACAAGCTTCTTGTGCCAGAAGCATATCAAGCATCTCGTCTGTGTGGCGAAGTCACGGCAAAACATGTTCGCAGAAAAGGAAAACATCGTCCACGCTGGCGCCCAGCTTCAGCCTGCGTGGGCGGGGACAAGCAAGCTTGCGCCAAAAACGCCAATGCATCAGCCATTGAAAGCACCCAAAACGCCGTTCAGAATGCCCTTAGACCGAGAGAACCTGGAGACAGCAAAGAAAGTCCTACCTCAGAAAAAATCTGCGTTTCAACTTGACCCCAATGCATTTATTACACCAGTAGGTATGTAACCACCTCAAGTTGACCTAAAGCAGTCGTACAAGGTGTCTAACCGTCTCTAAGGACCTAGGAGAGTCCCTCTCGGCGGGAAAACCACCAATGCAAAAGCGCCTCGTTCAGAACAGAAAGAAAAACTTCAGCTTAAACTCGCACAGAGCCCTGTCACAAAAACAGTCATACGCGATAATGAGGACGAAACTCCCGATATCGAATATATGCCACCCAGGCCTATCGAGCTTCCTGATATACCGGATGATTTTATTGAACCCGATTACAACTTGATTAAGTATAATTTGTTCACTGGTGCCTTCTCTGCTTATCTGGATGGCCGCGATGAATCCGGTAAAACGAAACTAGAGAGACAATTGGATGCAATTGTAGAGGAGCAGGAGAAAGAGATGATTGCGGAAGCAAATACTGTTGCAGTTATGTTGAAGCCTGTCACCAAAAAGCCAGCAGCAACCAAGGACAAATCGACCACAGGAACTTCTACCACGAGTTCGTCCAGACAAACCTCCAGAATTAGACAGCAAACACCTGCTACATCTGGGCAGACGAGATCAACTGCCACAAGAGCCAAAACCCCAACAAGTCAGTCAGCTGCTGAAAAGAAACAAGGAAGTACTCTGTCAAGCCGACCAACAAGCCGAGTCGGCACAATTAGTCGATGTAGCAGCAAAGAAAGCGTAACTTCATCTTGTGCTCCATCAAAGGCTGAATACTCTCGCCCTACGTCTTCTTTTGTCCAGGCAAGTCACAAGCGCTCAACATCCACAACCTCATCTAGACCAGCATCTAGAGCTACAACTCCCCATTCAGTAAAAAGTCAGTCAGTCGCCCTGCCTAAGGTTGCCTCAGGTGCTGCTTCCTCAAGGGGGAACAATAATTCAGAGACTGAAGGCTATCAGCCACTAGTGGCACGGACAATGAAGACGATTGAGGATGAAGCTGAGGAGGCTCTGCGGGAAATGATTTTTGCCGACAGGGATGGCCCGGAGAGTGACAAGGAAGAAGTGAAGGATATTATTTGCGAAGAGGATGACATTATATTCCAGCTCTAGATTTCTGGAACCAATTGAAGACACAGGTTTTATTTCCCAAGATGAATGAGTAGTTTCTATTACTGTAAATGTTTTTTTACGAGTAAACTTACTCATAACGTTTCTCGTCTATGTTTGATGTTTCTGAATTTTCTTTACCATAGTTTTAACAGAGTACGACGGAGTTTGTCATGTGCAATTAACTTCACTCCCAGTTTGTTGGGTCTCATTGGTTCCTTATTGTTTATCCTGATCTGGTGTAAAGATCAAAGGGAAAAAGGACAGCGATGTGCAAAGCAACTAAGAAGAGACAGTGATATCAGCAGTTGAGCTTGACCCTCACTTAGTCCTGGAGATACAACAACACAACGCCGAGACGGACGCCTAATAATGCTTTCATCAGAACGGAAGCGCTCAACAGAGGTCATCGAGTTTGACGTACCTTGGTGGAATCCGAAAGAATTTGAACGAGACGAGGATAAAATAGCAAAATGGGCCGTTAAGTTCAGAAGACAGCTAAAATTGTTTGCATTCGAGCGTAGTGGTGATACAGGATGATATCAGTTCATTGTTTTCAGGAGATCCCAGTGTTATCAATGTTATAAACTTCCTGACATGAGATGTGTATTATCACAGTGTGGTAGATTGCTAGCAGGTCATATAATTACATAGTAAGTAATGGAAGAGTAATTCCAGCTGGGGATATTCCTGTGCTCACCCTAGTCAAAGTAAGGGTCAGATCATAAATACAGTAACTTTCTGCTAATTGGCTACAGAAAGCTAGTTGATTGATTGCTCCCTCCCACCACCACCCATAGCTACTGAGACTATATAGCTACCATTGACACTATCATTTATGCACGCTAAAGCGGCACACATACATACTAGTACTTGCTCGTGAAAGGATCATGTTCAACCTTGGGCCAATACAACAGCTGAGCGGGAAAAGCTTCCCGTGCCAGTGTTTATAATCCAGTGCTTATCTTGCCCCCTTGCTTATGCACTCTTACAAGGCGGAAATGCTAGTAGAACTCGATACATGGGACTAAGCACAAACCAGATTATTGTAATGTGCATCTTTGTTGCTGAAATCTGGTACCTCTTCTCAACACTCAACAGCGGGATCATGGGACTTCATTTCTCACGTTCCTTTCGATTAATCTCATACAGTCTCAATAGACCTTTCTCTTATTTTCTCTCTTTTTTCCTTCATTGATTTATTGTTTTGTTTTCTTAGAATTCTGCTCCGTTTTTGCTCGCTCCCATGATATACTTGGTTTCTTGCTTCCCAAGAATTTATAATCTTCTTGTTTGGTAGTATGAAGGTGAAATGTCCCTTTTACCGTAATTGACCAAATTACAGGAGGAGTTACATTATAAGACCCAAACCACTATTATAGCCAGTTTAATAAAACAAACAAACAAAAAAAAAAAAAAAAAAAAAAAAAAAAAAAAAGAGGGGGGAAAAAATAACTATGATAATGGAAGAAAAATGCGACCCTAAAACAAATCATCATAGTAGGAACAGAGGGACAAAAAGAACAAAAATGGTGGATGGGGATGAGGAAACTATAATAGATAAATTGAAGATGGACATCAGAAACCAAAGCCCCCAAAAATTTTGACGATCAGGATATCGATAGCCGTCACGCCAATTCCAGAGAAAGGTAGGTCATGACATTGAAGATAAAAGGAAATAAGGAAGCGAATGAAGGGCGCAATCAACTGTGTGCTGTACAAAAAAGAGAACTGTTGCTGTTCATATATGATCCTAGCAAAATTGAGATTGACGATGTTCAGGAGTATTCGGAGAGAAAGGGGAAACCAAACTTCGGAATCGGGAAAACGCTTAGCACGAAAACACGAAATCTCAGAGAAATGTGGTATGCACTTAAACGTAAGGTATCGATTAAATGCGAAAAAAAAAAAAAGAGTTATGCTCAAAAGGTGACGGGGTCACAGTTAAAGCCCGTCACCGTCAGCCTTATCTCTTCTTATGGGAATTTTGATACCTGCGATCATAATGTTAGAACATGCCAAGATTAAATAAAAATATACAAGGATGCTTACCCTGCATAGCGAAACATTTGCTGAGTGGTGTGCTTTCAATAACTCCGGGAAACTTCTTTGCACTATAGACCTGGAACACATCCGAGAATGCACTAGCAAGCACTGGAGCAACACCAGTATTCAATCCAGTCCCATCACCCACATTAACAAAATTCATTTTAAGCCTAATTATGATATTCCTTAGTTTGTCATTCAGCCAAGCCTTAACATTGGTGATAGTTGATTACCTAAATGAGCCTTCTGTCCTCACTGAGAGGTCCTGTAGAATAAACCAGACTCCTATCTTATTATCAGGATCCGTTAATTTAAAAGCGCTCGCACTCAAACTTCCAATCAGGTTCCGTGTAAACATTCCTGAGGGTGGCTGTTGCGGTTGAGGCGGCGGCTGGGGCTGAGGTGTATGAAGGTTTGGATAATAGGGCTGTGGAGGTGAAGGCTGATAGTATCCATTTGGACCTGGGTAGTAAGGGTTACTGGGCTGCTGTTGAATTTGGGGGGGATAACTATGGTGTTGATGGTGAGGCTGGCTGTGTGGGTGCGGAGGCGGCGTTGGAGGTGGTGGTGGGTATGATGACGAGGTAGCAGCCGATATGGAAGGAGACGTAGCCGAATGCCGGACGAGGTTCACTTCACGGGTTCCATCGGCAGACCATAAATCGACTGTGAGTACGTAGAAGGAAGTATCAACTTCGCTACATGGCAACGATGTCAGTCGAGCAGTATACCATATTAGTGCAAACGGGAAGACGTTACTTGATGTCAACCTCCTTCCCGGTCGTGGCGTCCTTAACGACCAGTCTAACACATGGTGGAGGAGTAATTGGTCGACGGTCCTGCATGAACCCGTCAGCATGGATCTCAGCTGCCTCTCACTGCCGTCTCACCTTATCCCCAAAGCCACACATCCTCGCCCTAATGGGCTGCTGATTGACTTCCAGACTGTACACCCGACCGTCCATTCGACATGATTGAGAGGGTGGGGTCGGCATTGGCGCTGCCGGAATGAGGGCGTTGCTAGAGGAAGAGCTCGAATGGGACGGCGGAGACGAGTTGGACATGTTGCTCGTCAATTGCAAGGACGCAGGAATCCCATGATGCCGTTCGACGGGACCTTGATGAGGTGGATGAGCCAGGTACATAGCTGTGTAAGTTACTGGTCCTTGCGGAACTGCTAAATGCGCGGATGTTTTTCGGGAGTGGAGAACTGTCTATAGGATTTGTACAGAGCTCGTCTCAGAATGTAAATTGAAGATTGGGGTGAATAAAAGTAAAAGTCCTCCGTCCCAGCAAACACAGTCTTCTACTGCTGCTACAAGCGGCACCTTATATATCCCGTTGGTGAAGGCCCTGAAGGAGAAGTTCCTGTGACTGAATATGATGGGATCACACCCTTCAGGCTCGACAGCACCGCCCTCTTAATAAATTTCTCCTGCCTTTTACCTCTGCACCTGCGGAAAATCCGTTTCTGACCTTGTAACTCCTTGGAGACTGGATCTGGTATTTTAAAGTTCGTGCACACGCGGGTGATTCTAATGCGACACTATGAGTGGTGTTGCTGTATTGCAGGCGGCGGTCAGATCTGAGGTACGAGGAAGATTCCGTTGTATTGCAACAAGGGCGCTGTACAGCGCATAAGACGCGAAACTTGGAAACGATCGAATGCAGTATGCGGGCGGGGGACCTCCTTGTAGGGCAGTTTGGGTTTTTTGGGTTTTTTTTTTTTTTTTCCTCTTTTCTTTTTGGAGCGGGAGTGTGTGCGTGTTGTGTGTGAGTGTGTGTGTGTGTGTGTGAGTGTGTGAGTGAGTGTGTGTGTGTGTGTGTGTTTTGGGGGGGGCAGAGGGCTTTGAGGGGCTGGAGTACGAGTACTTTATTAATCACGAAGAAATAAGGGATTGACTGGGGTATGGTATTGGTTTGGGCGGCGGGGGGGGAGCTTAAGAGAGTTAGAGTCGTAAAGGCAGAGATCTGTGGCAGTAATGGCGGTGGGGAGGAGGATGGTGCAGAAGAAGGGGGCACGGCGGGTTGCGAGGTGTCGGGTGGGGAGGGCAAGGAGCATCGAGATGCACCAAGCAGCACAAGTACTCTACTGACCCCTCCAGCGACACTCGCTATGCATAGCAGAGGGCGTGCATGCGGGCCGCAGGGGCGGCAGAGCAGGTAGGGCAGAGCACAGCACTCGAGTACTTGTAAGTACAGTACAGTACAGTACAGTACAGGCAAGCACCAGCCCATGATAATGGCAATGACCACCGCCACCGCCACCGCCTAGTCCGCCCCCCGCCGCTGTGAGCCAAGCTGTGCGCACCCAACCCCCCCCCCCCCCCCAACCAACCAACACTATGTATAATGTTAATGTTAGTTTGACACTCACCTCAATACATATAACGCGGAGATGTGTTCCCCACGGCACCCTGCACTACAGCCTATAGGACAGCAGTCATGGCCATATCGCCATGGCCCAATGGCCACAATTATATATTGTAGTTCTCATGCCGGCTAGGACAAACTTTACAAGCCCCCCCCAACTAAGTACTCGGCTTAGTCTGCAAACTACGTTATACAAAAGTTCGAGTAGACTTCTATTACCTATCTCCGCGACTCCACCCCCTTCCTCCGCGTGCAGACTCCTGCGTCCATCTTGCCTCGCTCTAGCTAGCCTATACACGATGAATACCTCAAGCCTGGGGACGAGGCAAACTCCTTTCAAGTATTCCCAGTATCCTCACTCATTGATTGAAAAGACCTGGATTTCGTCTGTCGCAGCCTGCCTCAGAGCCCTTTCGAAAGTGCGTAGGCAAACAGCAGGTACTTAGTTTTCTCGTGCCAAGACTCTGGCACTTGGTGGTAATGCCGCTTCAGGCTCAATGGGATAGCCCCGTTCCCAGAACTATTTTTGATTGCAAGTCGTGGTGGCAACCAGCCACCTTCCATGTGAGCAACAGCGCCTCCCCTCGTACCAATCATGGGTGTCAATGGCTGCTTCTGATATCATAATCGTTTTCAAGCCCTATCGCTCATTGATTGTTACCCCGTTATGCTCCTCTCCAGTCTCGTGGCCAGTGCCCCTCTATTGGTTAATCGCAGTCCTATGATGAGTCGACTTCTTACGTATGAGTTAGGATACCATGCCTGGCGATTAAAAGTTTGGCTGAGCGTCAGTTGCGTTCTAAATGTCCGTTCAACATGTTCTTTATATGTATTTGCCATCACAATCTAGCAGCTGTTTAGGAGAGTATCAAGTAGTGTTTAATGTACTAATACTTGCAATTGGTATATGAAGATATGTATGTAGATAAATGTTCGTTCCCAACAAGAGAAGCAGTTTAGTAAATAAGCTAGAGGAGCACAGGATCCTTGCGATTTAGACTCCATCCTAGTTGTAGAAAGTCCAGTTTATGTTTGCAAACCGACTCAGTAACTAACCAGCATAAAAATAGATCTTTTGTTCTTGAATCATTAGTGGTTTGATTTCAACTCAGGGCGCTGAATCCAGAGCTCATGATTATGTCTTGTAGTTGCTTGACTATAGGATTACGATGGGGTTCCAGTCTCGCTATACAATGCAAATTTGAAGTTTCGAGAAGGAAATGCGCAAGGCGGTGACTTTACTATCATGTGTTTCGTATTACAGATGTAATACTAGTGACCACTGTGGCCTCTTATTCTACAGCCGTTTGATGTTGGTTGATGTTCATTGTGCAATTGTTATTCTTATGTACTAAGTAGTTCCATTCAAGTTTTACTTGTTTCTTAGCTCTCTTTTTCTTTGTTGCAGTTATTGATCAATCTCTATGTATAGCGGTACAATTCAACATAATTCCAAGACATAGTAGCTGGGACAGGGTATTGACATCTACAACTCTAGTTTTATCTTTCAACTAGATATCTATAGAACTATCTTGTATAATCCAAGCCGTACTTAAAAGAGATACTTTGCTTTCAGTTACCAGATATAAATATGGAGATGTCTAGGCTGACTATTTTCTGTGTCAATTAGCGATGCTGCATACTGCAGTGGCACCAAATTTATGAATAGCTTCATTCTGACATGCTAGTATGTACTGCTGGTATCTTAGGACGACTGAATCTCTATATAAGCCATTCCGAAACCAAAGCTTTGCTTATGCGGACCAGAGCCAGCGGACCACAGGTATATCAAACATAGGGCTGTTTTAAAGTATACATCATTTGTCTTAATGCCGACCGATATACTACCTTAGTATTTATATTCCTATGCAAATAAACTAGGTAATGTATGTGGCCACCTCGCGACGGCGACGGTGGATCCGAGGCTAGCGAGTGTGTCTGGCGGTAGTGGAGTAGGTAAGTAATGGAGCGTTGTAGCCTGCATCAAACGCGTGCTGAGATTGAGAGTACGGTAAACTTTCAGGTCTACTTAGAGCGTAAGTACATAGTAGTATCATATTATTCGATTAGCCAGACTGCCTGCCTATAAAGTTTCTAATTCACTGCCCACTACTGCCACCCGGACTAGGCGACTGCACCAACAGGCGATTGCCAGATTTGATACTAACTAATCACCAATAAGGCTGCTTAATTTTGTTAGTACAATAACCTCGTAGTGATGGTGCTAACCAGACTAATCGTTGTTCGGAAGTATGTGGCTCGAGCGCGTGGCTTGCTATCCTGAGAGGCTTGATTAACGGTGAGAGTCCACTGCCTCAGGTCTGCAACATGAAGGGTTCAAATGCTCTAATGTTCTCGTGCCCAGACTCTATGATCTAATCTTGTTGTATATAGTTGCTTTAATTTTGTTAGCCATTCTGGCCCACAGTCCGCACTAGCATACCCTTTTTGCAGAATTCTAAGTACAGTGACCCGTAAGTCTTTGGGATTAGGTTTCCATGATACACTTACCTCAATATTGCCTAATCCCCAAGACTTTTTACGGGGTCACTGTACTTCTCAGTCTATCAGACTGCTAGGTCGATCTCATCTCAGCTCAACGCAATCCCTCCACATCCCATGATAGCTTCGTGGTGTCAATTTGAATTCTACATCGTTCTTGCCAAAGCAGTTTCACGATTGTACTGCACTGCACTGTCATAGCCAAATCAAAAAGTAGTAGAGTATAAATGAATGAATGCAGGCGCCTGAAGCCGTACCGAGTCGGAAATATGGCTAGGTTCGACTCAATAAGCATTGCGAGATGCAAGGCACGTTCAGGCCCTTACTACTGCAACAGGATTTGAAAAGCCGTGCTGCTCATTTATCAGTGTGCATTCTGAACTTGTGCTAGCCTGCCAACACTGTCTACCAGCTGGCCTAACAGGTTCTGCGCTTTGAGAGAAGTCGAGCTAAAATCTGCGCAACGTTACAGTAACAAATACGTCCGTTATGAGGCATGACGAGCTTAACTAACGGCGAAGTTAGATCTTATGCCATAAAAGTGAGACAAACAGGTCTGACTGCCATTGCACATGTTGCCGAGCCTTAATGGCCCCTGTACATCGTTTGGGCTCTGCACTAGTAACTTTACTTTTGTCGGGTTCCATATTTGAAAAAAAAAATTCGTACGAAAATGTTGTCTCTGGCGGCAATGTTATGGCACTCCTCGTGGTTTCAGCTCGACTAGACTTTCCTCTTATACTCTACGTATATACATTAATATAGTAATGGAAATCTTATGTTTAGCCGGCCGTCCCATTGTTAGTGTATGGACGAATTGATGGATACGCAAGCAGATCTAGACAACTTGTACAAGTCACCAATTTACAAGTGTTAGTATCGTCTTACACAGTACGTACATTGGGGTCCACAATATCTGCACCTCTCTTCAAACCACTACTTAATCACCAGATTTTATATAAGAGATCACGTTGACAAGGGTGTACGGATCTCCTGCTTGCGCGTGAGTATGACACTTAAGTAGTAAGTGCTTATGAAGTACTGGTACTTTATTCTAGACCTGCATCATTAATTGTGCAGTCTTGTCCAATTAGTCCGGTTGTATGGTTGAGGTTGCATTACCTTCGAAGGGGCATTGCAACCAGACTATTTCCCTAGTCTGGCTTGCTACTCTACTATCCAATCATCATCACAAGTGGTCTTGTCTGGGTTGGGTCACATTGATACACTAACATACGAAATACCTACCATTGATGTGCAAAAGAATAGATATAAACAAATGACAAATGGGGCTTATGTCCAGGTAATCCAGGTAAGGAAGCCATAGGCACGTGGCAATTCAGGTGGGCACGTGGGGCGACTTCAACTTTTTGTTATTTGCAAACGAAGCGCAAGAGCACCAGCAAAAATGCCGATCAATCGGGCTACACTTTCCAATCCTCATTTTGCAACAAGCAGTGAAATTTCAATATTGCTAGAAATAGTTACGTACGGTTTATTGGGAGCGGGACAATATCTATGATAGTGGGGGACCGTCCATAGACACTGTTGCTTGCTAGCTAGCTACGCTGTCCATTTGTGAATATGTATTGCATGTACTTTATGTAGCAAGGTGCGCCAAGTTTCTGTTCTAAAAGAATGGCGTACATACATCAAGCAGCCAAGTGCTTGAAGGTTTCGAATATAGCTCTGGCAAGAGATCTACCCTAGAGCTGCAAACAAAACACACCATAGTGGCCTCGCTCTTGAAGGCGTGAGGATGTCGGCACTGCAGGCCCAGAGACGACAGGGACAAGGGAATCTATCTAAATTGCAATCTATGTTAAAGTATCTACATATACCTATACTAAAGGTACTTACCTACCAGCACACTAGAATCCATAAGCACAAGTGCTTGTATGTTACTGCTGTGGTTACTCCCAGCAATCTTAGTCGCGGAACCGCTATTTGCCACAAGCGGAAGCCAGCACCAAACACTAAATACTAAATACTAAACACCAAACACCAAACACCAAATCCCTGCCTTCCCGCTTCCCGCTCGCTTCGTTCCATGGCAACGCCGGACCAGAACCAAACGGCTGGGTACGATGGGATTGAAAAGGTTTTCTTTCTTTCTTTCTTCCCGTCTCTTGTTGGTACAAGTGGAGCGGAGACAGCGATAATTTGAAACTCTCTGTGGTGGATTGTATGGTAAAGTAACGATTCAATCCAGGGGCTCTGACATTACAGACCTAACCACTCGCGGCGTTCTGCGGGGCGGAAACGGAATGTCATGCATGTAGGCACTTTCGTATTAGTTTCGGCACTGCTATATGCCACTCTGACATGTCTACATACTTTTTTTTTTTCTTTTTTTCTTTTTTTTATTTCATTTCTTTGGTGCGTGTATGTTATACTTGTGATTTTTGTTTTGCTTCTTTCTTGTCCCAATACTCACAATCACTCAAAATGCTATAGTCTTGTCTCATAACATTATCTATGAGCGGGTATTGCAAGTGACTGTATTCCCGAGGCATGGAGGTAAACATACACCATTAAAGTGTTTGAACCTTTGAGCAGGTAAAAGTTGGGAAAAGATTCTAGCAGTGCTGGGCAAATAAAACATTGCATTCACAGCTCTGAATCTTAACTTCTCGCTGGGCCCTGCCGTTTTTGAGCATGCGTTTTGGGTACTGTGGCCATCTGGGGAGATTAGAGTTTAAAGGGGAGGTAAACGCGGGATTGGATTGTATCGGAGTAGGGTGGGAATAGACTGCGCAGATGGGCAGCAGTGCTTCGGTCCTTGGGTTTTGTGGACCGGAAGTGGGAAGAGGGAGCGAAAGGAGTAGTTCAGAAAGCTCTCTGGACTGCGGCGCTCCAATACGGGTGGGTTGCACTGCATCTGGACAGAGGGGTTCAATGTATTGAGAGGTTTTATTGTGGCAATCAAAGATCGGAGAGAAAGATTTTGTACCACGAATTTGGAGAACAATCAACTTGTCCCGCAGGGAGTTTACCAGGGGTGCGGTAATCTGCTCTGGATTGTAAGAGAGCTTCAGTCCTGATCTGGTAGCCCGTTGAGGGTAAGGGCATCTGTAGCCAATGGGAGAACTAAAGTTCTGTACCTTCAACGACGAAAGTTCTGACGAAGGGGACACAATGGTAAAAGGACTAGAGAGCAAGACACAAGACGAAGACCGGTTCACTGTAACTTAAGAGGACGATGAAACACTGTAAGACTGACAGAATAACAACCTAGTTATACTGTGACCATCCTCGACGATGATGATGATGATGATGATGATAGAAGCAAGCCTCCTTCTCTCCCTCAATATATACCCGTCACCTTCTGGTCCCCCTTTCCCCTTTTGGTAGTCTCCTCCCCCCAGTCCCTCAGTACCCCCTTCCCTCTTGGGTAGTCTCATCCGCCCAGGCCGTCATGGTACCCCCTTCCCCCTTGGGTAGTCTCATCCCCCCAGGCCGTCAACCACCATTGCATCATCAAGCGCCAAGATTCCCACAGTACCCAGCAAGGGCCACTACTGGGGGATGGTCTTAACCAGAAGGAGAGCGAGCATGGGGAATCAGAGGGGACGGATGGATCGAGGTTAGCTATGTACCGAAATGCACGGCCTAGCAGACTTGGAATGTTTCATTGAGCCCTGGTGAAGGAAAATGCTACTCACACTCCAAGATTTGCTGGATCGATATCAAAAGAACACCATCATATTTCCATAAATTGTAAGCTCCTTTTGTTCATGAAAGAGTTGTGCTGTCCACTGAACCAGAATTCGAAGGATGATGGTATCTCTAAGAACTATCTTAGTTGGATAAATATAAGCTCTGTAAGCTTTTCAAGTTAGGGTTTATTAGATCTACGGTGAATTAGACAGTACTCAAGGGGGACCTCATGTATCTGAACACTACCATGGCTAAGGTACTTTCATGTAGTCGCTGCTGACATCAGAACACGTAAACAAGAAAAACGTTGCTCAAACGATCAATATATAGACCCCTTGTTCATGTCACAATTGAAAATGCCGAATACAACTGATATAATTGAGACTGATATAATCTCTCTGTGACAATTCGAATGCTGAGTTTGGGTATTATATGTACTTGAAATCCACCTCTAGACAACATTTCTTGCCATCACTAACAAAGCAAACCCCTTTCTTTTATCCTAACAAGTCCGCGCAATATACGGATTAACCTAGATAAGAAAATATCCGAAAACAACACCATACTGCAAAACCAAGAACCATAAAGCATGATAATATATGAATCCTTCACTTAAAAGGGAGAAGCAATAGTAAAGAAAAAAAGAGCCTTCACAGACAATGAAACTGTCCAAGATCCGGTGATGTATTCGTTTGAGAAATAGCGTGGTCCCATATTTTCCTTTAATTCCGGTCGCGCCAGAAGTATCTGCACTTAATCCATATAGAGGCAAGGTGGAACTCCCTTATCAATTGAGAATCCCATAACCTTTTCTTCTTCCGTATCCTGAAGTTGAATTGAATTAACGCATCTCCAGGAGCCGCTTTTAGCGATTGTTCTTACTCCTCCCAAACAAAAGGTCCTTGCCCTTGTCAGCCCAACCTCTATAATCAATCTTGCTGTGATCCACTGGAGGGGGTTTCGTTGACTTAAGCCCCTCGGCTTTGAATGCGGTAGCTGATGTATCCCCTTCTGCTGGATGATAGACATTTCCAGCACCGCCTCGGCCCCCATGAACATCGGCACTGGAAGGACGGGGCAAAGAAAGTTCAACGTCTTGTGCCGCACGGGCATACTCTGGGTGGTTTGGATCGTTTAAAGCCATATTTCCGGTTCCGCCACGTCCTAGGCTTTTACTCAGTACGGTGCAACGTACTAATGGTAATGATGGATAGAAGCCTTACCAGTAGTGTAGACAGGGCTTGTGATATGAGGGAGCCCGACTTTGTCATCTGGATTAGCAATGTCCTCGCCAATATTCCCAGCTCCTCCACGACCTGGAATTGAACATCAGCTAATGAGTTATTGAAAGTGGTCTCGGGTGGGACATATTCACCATGACTAACCTACCAGCGAGAAACACACGTGTCAGCCCAAAGAGCCAAGGAGCGGAGGGTGCCGGTAGGGGACTTACTACTCTGTAAAGCTCGCCATCATCATCATTGGCGGGTGAAGTAGGCAGCATTGTGCTTGCAGAATGCGGGCTTTCGTTCTTTCTGCGTACGGCAGGACAGGCGGGATGCTGAGCTGGCGAGGAGATGGGGACGAGGCGATGGGGGGGTGGGGGGAAACGAGGGAGGTACTGCAAAGAGAGCAGTAGGTATATGTAGGAGGGAGACGGAGAGGGAAAAAGCAAGGCAGCGGGGCGCTGACTGGCCGCGTATATGTATATATACACGCCGTGCCCTCGACCACATGGCTGCCTGGGCCTTGCCCAGCGCGACGAAGCAAGCGCGGCGAGGGTGGCCCTGCCCAGCATCCTCTGCTGGCCTCCCCTTCCGCTGTCGTCCAGCCTGCTCGCCGCGCAGCCCTAGACAGAGCATGTAAGCTCCCTTTCCCCTCCTTCAGGACCAGTTCAGTCCTCCCAGCTTCCGCTCCGGGCCCTAGCCTAATTGCTCTAATGCCTGCATAGGATATCTCCTCTGTGTACGGCGAGCCTAAAGAAAGGCGAGTTTCTAGGCCCTTGGGCTGGCTGAAGGACGCTGGCGCATCTCGTACAGCCGCCCAAGGTGACGGCGAGAGGATAAGGATTTTTCAGCTGGGATAGTGAATTGATAACTATTCCACTATACTATGGAGTACTTTAGTGAGACTAGGGAGTAGAAAATGGAGCCGATCGCGAAATGGAACATGAAGGTGGCCGAGGCTGGGATTTAGGTCGCCGAACAAAAATTGGAAATTCTTCTAATTTTGTGGATTGTTGTTAGTGCAGTTCAAGGCTGGCAGCTTATTTTCTTCGTTTTCAAGGGAATCTTAGGGACCAAGGCACATGGCGCATGGCGCATGGCATCCACAAGAGTCATTCCTTCCCCCCTTTACTCCAATTATCGTTGTTGTGAGATGAGGATACCACAAAGACTAAGTGTAACTAGGCATATATATAACGTAATGGAATGCTCGCTAGAGATGCAAGGACGGGTGTTGGGAAATCATTGACCGTTGTGTCATAATTTGGATGGTACTTGCGATGTGGTGTGGAGGATAAAGAGAGTAGATATACGTGCCCGTTGGTGCGATCACGATGCTAGAGATTCAACACGAAGCGAAGCGCAGCTAACCTGTGAATGGAGCACATGGTGGAAGTGTGAGCATGAAAGAGTCGAGGCCATGGTTAGAAAGGTGGCATATCGTGTATCTCTTGTGAGGTATCGTCACAGCTGTGCCTGTTGCCTGTGTCCTTGCCTGTTGCCTGTGTCCTTGCCTGTTGCCTGTGTCCTTGGATCTTGCAGCACGCTTGCGCCGCACCCTTGTCTTACCCAACTTGTGCTATCGCACATGTTGCCGCTGCACCGTAAAATTTCATCTGCTCTGTTGGCGGATCAGCGAGATTCTTCCGCTCTGCTAGCGACTAGAGTATTCTCGTATGCTAGAGTATCAAGGTTATGAGGGCTCACAAGGTACCATATTGTACGGGTTGACTACGAAAAGATCTGCGATGTAAAATGAAACGCCAATATGATACCCTACGTACGATGTGAAGTTTCAGGCCAATGGACGACATCGGTTATTATTATTGATTCCGATACAATATTTTCACATTCACGTGCAGTTCTATGTGGATGATCATCTCAAATGTCAAAGATTCTGCATCATAACGCCAACAGTCTACCGACCATTCAACGAAATATCCTACTGAACTTCCTCCTCATGCTCAGAAATAACTTCTTCTCTAATCTCCTCAACAACGGTATCCCCTTCTTCGCCAACCCATGTCTCCTCCATGGGCTCTTCTGGTAACCCTCTTTCCTTCCGCTCTTCCCGGAGTTGCCTTTCCACCTTTTCTCTCCAGGCCAGCCATTCGTCAAGCTGTCGCTTCCTCTTCTCAATAACCTCTTTGTTGGCCGACTCTTGCTCATACAAATCCTCCTCATCAAAGATTTTGCTATATTCACGTAGCTTTTTACGGATATTCTTCTGCTCTTCCTTGGAAAGCATAGCAGGAGGTCGTGGTCGCCAGAGGAACTGCTTGAAGCGGTCTATGTGTTCTTCCAATAAAGAGGCCCCCTTGAAATCCCATAGATGATAGCCATTCTCCATCTATCGAACGAGTTAGCTCTTTCTTAAAATAGATTACCTCGACTACTCACTATATGCTTCCACATGCTGACACTTGTAACCACATAACGTCCGGTAGGGTCCCATTCGACATCGGTGATCCCATAGTGATCGGCAGTCCCCATAAGCTGTAAGTTCGCCGTGAGATCTTTCTCTGATTCTTTCTTCTCTCCTTCAAAGTCAAAGTCCCAAAATTCGAGATCAGAACCCTGTTGGGAGTGAACAGTAGCAACAACTACAAATCGCCCCTTAGGCGACCAGTAAATAGCATTACTATTCCTCTTCTCGATGGTTCGGATCAATTTGAATTTGCCGACCCCAGTCTTCAGTTTCTCAGGACAATAGAAAGATACTGCGGTTTTTGGTGTTTGAACGGCTGCTCCCTGAATAGGTTCTCCACTAGTGATAAGCACGAAACGATCGCCCTTTGGCTCCCACGCGAAATTGATAACCGTCTCCTTTATTTCAACGACCTCAACTGGAATATCCTTCTCCGCAATTCTGAAAAATTCCAGATTGGTAAACGTCGATTTCTTGTTCGTTTTCGCATGCCTGTCAACTTTGACACAGAGATATTTTCCTTCGTTTTGCCAATGTAACCTACAGTCGGTCACATTGAAGAGATTGCGTGTACGGATAACCTCTTTTGAAGGTATATTCATCAAGCTGACTCTGGCTGTTTGGTTATCCATTTCAGGAGTCCAGTAGCAGAGTAGCTGTTGCTGATTCTTTTTCTTGTCGGCAAGGACAACAGCAGGTGACCATTCAAAATCAACAACGCCATCAATCCTAATAGCCTTTTTATCCAGAAGCCCCATTCCAGGAATTTCATAAACATCTATTGACTGTCCAGGCCTTACTCTAGCAACGTACTTCGAGTCTGGGGACCATTTGAAAATAGGCCAGTGAATTTTCTTTCTGACCGGTGCCGCCTTTTCTCCTTTTTGTTCCTCTGGTGGAGGCTCATTGGACTCAATAGCAGCGAAAGACCTAAGTAACGTGCCTGTTTTAATATCCCAAATCAAGAATTGTTTCCCCTCCTCCTCCGGTCCTAAGGTGATATTACCCTCAACCACAGAGATTGGCTTATTGGACCAAGTGACCAGGTATTTTTCGTCAGGAGAAAAGTCAATGAGATTAACGTAAGGGTGATAGAATCGCATAATACGTTTCCAAGATGGCCCACCCCATAATTGCACGCCCAACTGATGGATAGAGGTTAAGAAGGTGCCAAGTGGGGACCATTGTACGAATGACTCTGTCCAATGGCTACGGTCAACCACAGGCTCCGGCTGATCTTTTTTCTTATTCCAAAAAACTCCAACCATATCACCTCTATACAGAATAAATTGGTCGCGAGCATTGGGATCTCCGAGCCAAGAGCGCAGGTGTTCCTGTTCAACAAACGGCTCAACTTCAGGAGGGTGATAGGTCTCGTCGATGCGACCTTCTCGCCCATAGCGCTCAATGTCGGTGAGCTTGTTGATGTAAATTGTATGACTCCTGTCCAGCGCTACTCCATTGAGCTTTTTGCACGCAGCCATGGCCTGCTCCGGGGTTTCGTATTCAACGAAAGCATATCTGCACCATGTATGTTACTATAGTCAAGTGGAAAGGGGGTAGAGGGATCAAAGATTCATACCCTTCAGTTTTCTTCGTTTCATCGCTGATGGGCATAAATACGGCATCGGCGTTGGTTCTACCCACTTCACTCAATTTTTTCACCAAGAATTTCACCAACTTAGGCTTCAATGCTTCCGTGACGACGGGAAGCCCATCGATCACAACAAATGTATCAAGCCCCTCCTCCAGACGGACTTCATATTGCTCTCTGAGATCTGGGGTACGTTGTCAGTACCTAACCTTCCGCCGCTTACCCCACTTACAACGAGGGTACAATATCTCATGGTAACGCTCACCAGAGTAGTCAATATCATCCTCATCAAAGTTGTCATCTGTGTCGAGATATTGTGGTGCCATAGTTGCTGTCTTGATCAAGGCTTTGTTGGGTATTTGAGGAGAGGCAGGCACATCGGTATGTGAGTGGGAGAAGGAATAAGTTTTCGTGGGTGGACGCCAAGAATTCGAAAGACAGTCCACTTCCTTGCCAGGGTAGCATCTTGGCAGACAATGCAAGTCACGTGCTCTTGTAACAACTGGTTGGTCAAGCCGTCAGAAGTTTACTTTGCTAACCTTTCAAGATATTCTCATATCATACTAGCTAGTATTCGGACATAGCGCATAATGTGAATTAGTACCCCTGTCCGAATACATATTTTACTGGTTAGGAGATCTTGGTGCCAAGACTGGAGGGCTGGTAGATCAATCTATGTGACGAGAGCGATAAGCAAAGTTGCTGAAGTACGGTTCAACTTGCCACTCGCGGCGGGGCACGGCGGGGCACGGCGCTGGATCAATTGGAGGCATGGCTCATTCCCTAGAAGAATTCTCAGGATGGAACAGCCTCTGGGTCCTAGCCATGCGAAACTTGAATCGCTTGCCCAGCATATGCAAGTGCAAGGCGCATCTCACTGATCGCGTACCATCGCGGTGCTACAGTGCAGCATGGGCCGGGGCGGTCGAAATACTTTACATTTACTTCAAGTAACCTTTTTAGCGTGCCTGGCTGTTGCCTGCTTGACGCTTAAGCTTCCCCATGCTGCCGAACTCCCAGAAATAATCTTGACAGCGCCAGTTCGGAGAATACCCAGATACAGTGCTTCAAGGCCAATTAACTGCAACTCAAGTTCTTGGATAGCAAAGTCAAATTCGCAATTACCGTATTCACTCACTTAAGAGGTAAAACACAAACGTGCGCTAGTGTGGTCTTGGCAGAACTTCATTAACATCGCGCTAGCGTGTTCTTTGGTGCAATATTGGTATTACTAAGCACAGGAATGCAATAATCTCCAGTAGTCTCATGCCAAGACCCTCTGGCTACTAAAATCTCGATAAAGGAATAAAGATGCACAGTAAAATAGCATACCATGCTCTTCATACGAGCTTACTAAGCAGAATAGGGTCTGGTTCGCGAGACTACATGCTCTGTTCTCGTGCCCAGACTCTCTTATATGGCACGCTTAAATAAGAGAGTCTGGGCACTTCTGCCACAGTAAGGAATTTTTTCAAATTTTTTTTTAAATATTTTATTTATTTATTTTATTTTATTTTATTTTATTTTATTTTTTTTTAATATCATTACTCACATGCCGCCCTGTGGGCTATGGTGAGATTAAGTACATGAGGAAGTAAAAGGAAAAGAAATAACCAAGTGATAACATTGCAAATGAATCCAACAGGCCAGGCTAGCCCAGGCCAACAGAAGGCCTGGACCGTGAAATTCTGGGTGTGGCCTGGCCTGAACAATCAGTCCAGGCCGTGAGGACCGGCCTGAAACAATCAGGCCAACCAGGCCAGTCCAGACTATTCAGGCCGGTCTAGACCATTCAGGCCAGCCCAGGCCAATTAAACGAATCCCTCCACAGCTATCCAGGTGAATTAAGGCCAGCGTTTACCAGATTGTTTGAGTATTTAAATGAGTAGAACCTTCCATATATCTAGAATTTTAAACAGCAGCGGCGTACAACTTTAGTCAAGTATGTATCACGTACCTAAATCCTCACCATAGCCCACACTGGCAGGGTGGCACGCGAGTAATGATATTAAAAAAAAAAAAAAAGTATGTATCACACTTTATATTCAAGTATATATACTAACAAATATTTAGAAATGACGGACCTTCCCCCGAGCCATTTCTGGCTCCATACTCTGCACTCTCCCCATATGTGTTTGGCTTATTCTTCTTTCTCCCGCACTATCAGTCAGTAAGGAAAAGCTCTTCCCTATAACATACTCAATATATAATATCTCCTACTCTTCAGCACCCAAAAGCCAGTCTAATCACCCTGATCCAGTCTCCTACTTCAGCACTCAGATCCTTCATACTATCAGTCTCCGTGGTGTTGACATTAGCATCGCGGGTAATTCGGGGATCATCACGTGCCTTTCCGTAATACACGCGCACTGGCGCTAAGAGGCTTGCCAAGACCACCATAGCGCGCGTTTGTGTTTTACCTCTTAAGTGAGTGAATACGGTAGGACCTGGATCTGTGCATATGCATCTGGGGAGTTCCTGATCATCTCTTGTTAGTTCTGTCGCCTATCAGGGAAGAGCTCACCTCCGCGGCGCTCTCGTGACAAACCTCAGCAAACTTTGCGAACTTCAGAATCTACCGTTCATCCGCCAGCTGCCCAAGCCGCTGCCAGTTTCTCAACGTCAGTAGTTTCTGCCACATGTTAATTGTGCAATCCATCAGCCACGCTTCTACTACCTGGATTTGTTCTCAGTTTGGTGTAGAGCCATTGGATTTTTATCTTCTCTAGGATTTTCTTGTGTCTTGCAGGGATCTCGTGGAGTACAATGGCTACAGGTGGGTAAACATTTTATACCCAATCCAGGCCTGTCTTTAAAGATTGTACTGACACATATACAGTGACACCTGAGCAGAAACTTGAGGTTTGTTGATAATTTCATTTTCCATTGTTCAGCATTCACATTGTTTCAATTTTGTACGGGGTCTTGGCTTGCAGTTGCATTATGGGGAGCGATTTACTAACCAGCTCAGTTCACTCGTATTATCGATGCGTTCTTACGAAGTTCAGATCTTACGACGGTATCACAGCGTAGTGTGAGGGCCCATCTGCAAGAGGTGGTTGGATACGATCTTACTCCGATAAAGGTATGCAAACATATGTGGAAGGTTTGATGGCAAAATATTGACGGATGAAACGCAGGGTGAAATCAAAGACCTCATCACCGAGAGATTCGACGAGATCTTGACTGAGCAGGATGGCGATGATGATAGTAAAATGAAGAAGGAAGCGAAGTCAGAACATTGCGCTACTGACGGAACCATATCCGGTGCGGAGTCCATAACCCTCTCGGCATCGTCTCCTGCCACATCTCAAAAGATGGCGAAAACTTCAAGTAAAAGAAAGCATGATCTTGATCACGACGCTAAGCTTGCTGCGAAGCTTCACGAGGAGTTGAATTCTGGGAGGCCCTCTCGCTCTGCGACTTCAGCAAACAAAAAAAAAATCCCTCCCAAAAAGAGACCAAAGAAGAGCAAGCCAGAAATAGATTCGGATATATCTGCAGACGAAACTAGCCAGCCAGGAAAGAAGAAAAGGGCAATCAATAGAAATAATCCGTTTAATGTGAGTTCTGGCCTCGCGCTTGTTTCCATTGAATAGAGCTTTCATGTAAAGAGGACAACTAATGTGTATATAGGCGCCCATGCAACTCTCTGAAGCTCTTAGTGATTTAATTGGCAAGACAGAGGTATGAAGAGTTATCCTCAGGCTCAAGAAGTAGCTGACAGAATAGCAAAGTGCTCTCGGCCTGAATGTGTTAAGAGTATTTGGGCGTATGTCAAAGAACATGGTCTTCAAGATCCAAATGACAAAAGGTATATCATTTGTGACGATTCGATGAAACGCGTCTTCAACGGGGCTTCCCGAGTACACATGTTTACCATGAACAAATGTGAGTCAAATGTTTTTGCTTTAGATCATCGGTTGAGGTTCATAAACTGATTCGAGTCCTGTATGAAGACTTATCATCCCATATTTTTCCATTACAAAAGAATGATGGGGACGATGCAGGGGTAGAGGCAGAGGAAGAGGGAGATGCGGATGCAGAAATAGAGACATAGGGTATCCAACTACCGAGTCTGTTTTATTTTTCTGCTGTGAGGGATCGTGGTTTTGATCAGGTTCTGATATTGATGCAAATTGGGGTACATCATGGCATAGTTGAACGAATGAATGACATAGATCTTTGGATATCGAGAAATAAAAATTGTTTCAGCCTACGTGTTAATGCTTCTTTTCTAGATTCGCTTTTCTAGAGGCACTTTGTGTAAGTATCCACATATGTAGTAATTTTATGTGTAGCAAACTCTGGCACTCTGAATGATGTGAGTGTGCTTCAACAAGTATTAGATGTTCACGCATACTTCTGCATGCACCGTGCTCTACCTTCGTGCGTTTCGTTTGCACATACAAGAGATGATCGAGGCTGGCAATCTGTACTCATACCGTAGCTATCACCTTCGACATATTTGTTTTATAGAGGATAAAAACTACTGTCAACTTGTCAACTTGGACGTGCAACCGAACTAATTTGCGTTCATGTGCATAGTTTGCCTTGGGCACCCGTGCAAGTTCAACGCGGGGGCTTCCCAGCATTGCCGCCACTAAGCCTCTTACGACTCATATTAGACTACATCTTGTCTCACCAGACCCGGACATAGTACATATCCTTGCTATAAAAACTGTCCCACAGCTGGTAAGCCAGGCCGCCCAATATCCTCTGGCATCATCTTCTGCTGCCTACCTAATTTTACCCCCCAAAATTGGCTTATTAAGTCTCGGCCTTTCCAGGAGAGGTCATCTTCACAAAGCTGGCAATGGAATCTGTCACTGCCGACACAGCATCGCCAAGTGCACAAAGCAACCAAGAAGTCGGAACGCGGCCCAGAGGATATCGAGGAAGGTTGACCGAACATGGTCGAGGCGGGCGGGGATTTGGAAGAGGAAGAGGCTATGGCCGAGACGGTGGATTTGGCAGGGCCCGCGGTGGTCGGGGAAGAAGTGGAGCGGGAATGGGTATTGCAGAAGCGCAGCAGCGTTCGATTGAGCATACTCCTCCAGATCCTCTTCAACAACCAGTTCAGTCGTTGATAGTCTCTGATAGCACAAAGCAAGCCGACGGTCAACCCGAAGACGGAACAGAGGACACTGTTTGCTTCATATGCGCTAACCCGGTGATCTACTACTCAATTACGCCATGCGGTCATTCTACATGTCATATATGCTCGCTTCGTATGCGAGCTTTGTACGGAAACAAAGCTTGCGCCCATTGTAGAGTATACAGCCTCACCATGCTCTCAATGAATTGTTCTGACAATGGGGAGTTATTATCAGACTGAAACGGATTACGTTGTGTTCGCGCCAGATGAGGATCGCAAGTACGAAAAATTTAACGACGCCTACATCGTGAAAACGGATGCAAGCCTGGGGATTAAATACGCCACTGCACGAATTCATGATGATACTGTGCTACTCCTGCGATATAATTGTCCAGAATCACAGTGTGATATTGCCTGTCGTGGATGGAAGGACCTACATTCTCACGTCAAGGCTGCACATAACAGGGTATTGTGGTAGGATTTCACATTCTTCTACATGAGGCTTCCAAACGCTTTCTAATACTCCTGAAATAGCAAGCTCTGCACTCGAAATAAGAAGGTGTTCACGCATGAGCATTCCCTGTTCACAACTCAGGGGCTGAGAAAGCATGAAAGAGAAGGCGACGATTTACCAGGTGCAGTTGATCAGAGTGGTTTCAAAGGCCATCCAGAGTGTGGGTTCTGTAGAGAAAGGTTCTACAGCAGTGATGAGCTATATAACCATTGTCGCGAAGCTCACGAGCGTTGCTTCTTGTGTGATCGGCAAAACTATTCTCAGAACCAGCAGTACTACCTCAACTATGATGCCTTGGTGTTACACTTTCAAGAAATGCACTACATGTGTCAAGAGCCTGAGTGCTTGGAAAAAAAGTTTGTCGTATTTGACTCAGAGGTGGATCTCAAAGCGCATCAATTGGAAGTACACCCTCATGGACTTTCTAAAGCTGCAAAGCGAGATGCTAGGAGAATAGATATTTCGCACTTTCAAAATGCCAGAGCACCTCAAGAAAGCAGAGGGAGAGGACGTGGAAGAGATCCTAACGCTGATCTTCCACCTCTGAGAACGGAGCAGCCATTGCGAAGGGACGAATTAGCCTTTCAACGCACGTTGGCTGTGCAAAGTGCGCAATCCACAACAACAAGGACATTTGGTGGCCAGTTAACGAATCCAGGTGGACCAGCTTATACCGCACAGCCTGCACCTGTACCGGCACAAAGGCCAGTCCAAGTTCAAACTGCACCTACCCTATCAGTCAGATCTGCTGTCGGACCTCCAGGATTATCCACTTCAGCATCCCAATTCCCACCTCTAAGCGCGACCAATGCACAAAATGCTGGCTCCCCACTTCCCATTACCAGAGCGTCTACTACTGGTCCTGCTGGCATGTCTGCTGTGCCGCACTTTCCTCCACTTGGAGCTCCACAACCTCTTGCGCCAAGCGGAGCCCCAGCTCCAGGCAATGCGCCATATCAATCACCAGCCTGTAAGTTGTAATGATTATGCTAGCTTATCGAGACATGCAGTCCATGTAAACTAACTACTTGTTAGCATCTCAACCTTCTCAACCAGCAGTGCAACAAGTAGACGAGACCAAGAAAGCGTAAGTGTAAATTGGGTTCTAACTATGGGCCAAGAAGCTAATGATAGTAGCCGTCATGCCCAAGTACTTGAACGCGCCTCCTCACTGTTGAAGAATGACTCAGCCAAGCTAGACACATTCAGAAGATATGTAAGCGAGTATAAATCTGGAGTGAAAACGGCGCGTGAAACTTGTGATGCTGTATGTTTCTTCTCAATACCCCTACTGTCAATTTTATAATCACTAAATCGGTTTAATCAAGTTTTGGAGTTTATTCAATGTTAGCACAAATGAACTCGGAATTTTGATTAGGGCTCTTGCTGAGCTTTATGAAAACGAGACGAAACGGCTAGAGCTTCTGACTGCATGGAATAGTTGGAAGGCTGTGGTAAGTAGTCACTTTGAGCTTCTGGTGTGTTTATGTTGATGAGAACGGTACTGAGCCGTATCAGAGTGAGGATTATCCACCCATTTCTGGTACCGGCGCCGCAGACGGCACCCCTCGAGGTTCAAGAGTGCTCAAAATCAAATCCTCAACGACACCCTCTGCACGAAGTGCAAGACAAGGTGCATGGGGTTCTGCTGCAAGCCCAATAGCATCCTCCTCCGCAACATCTAGTACAAATCGCAGCGTAGGCGGTAGCACGCTGTCAACTTCCCCTTGGACGTCTCCTGCGCCTCAACTTTCTCAACCCTCACGCCATATCGTAACTACGGCTGCTACATCGACATCCTATGCTTCACCTTTGACCATTTCAGCTAACGCAAGCCGAGCACCTTCCGCCTCAGAATTCCCGTCACTACCTCCAAAACAGCCAATGCACAATTTTGGCCCAGTGATACGCAATGGTGGGAGGGGGACAGTGGTTAATGCCTGGACATCCGGAAATCAGCCCAATGGGTCCAACACAGCTGAAGCGGACGTTGAAACTGAAGGGACATCGAGTGGGAAAAAGAGAAAAGGAAAACAGAAACAGACTCTTTTCCACTTTGGATAATGTTTGCGATAGTTGTTTTTGCTTAACAGCGTGTACTATCACCTATTTCATTTGCATTTGATTAACCCACGATATTCGGACGGGCTGGTTGGGCGTGGTGCAAAAAAGGTAATTTTGAATAGAAACATTTAGTGTCAGCGTTCTGAGGTTCTGCAAATAGATTAGCATCATGTGCAAGGGTTAGGTCCCTAACTACACGGCAAGTGCTCCGTTATGTAGTCTGGGTACAAAATATGCATCAAGTAACGAGCACGTGATTATCTCACTGTATCACTCTGGCCAATCTGGATGCAGCTTACTACTCAAGCATCAACAGTAAAAAAATACTCTGGCATGATGGCATGCAGCCAGACTAATAGCATTAGACTACTGGTATGAGACCACAATTGTGCAAATCCGATCCAGCGCAAGCGCTTGCGGTTTGTCTAGCTGCTCCCTGACTGCTACATTTGCCGTTAACATGAACACATCTGCTTTAGCTCCTAGTTGACTCTATCGAATATAATTGCACACAGCTATACACCCAGCAAGAAGAAGGATCCATCGAAACGAAGACTTTGCCAGCTTCTATTGCAGTTATGAGCCCGTTAGGAACTTAGAGTTCCATTGGGGGGCCTGGAGCTTATGCTAATGATTACATGACATTCTAAACCATTAGGGCCTGAGCTGAACTGAGATTAATCTCCGGCTAGGCTTACCCTTCCTTACCTTCGCAACCTTCACAGCCGAAAACTACAAGATAGAACCTGAGAGTTACAATCTCTCTGAGTAAGAGCTTCCAGAGAGTATCAATGCCGTCACAGCCCGTTTGGCGAGATGTGCTGGATCCTTAACATGCAACAATGATGATCTCCTCCGGAAGACTAGTTTATATCTGAATGTTCCTATCTCTTCCTTTGTATATGGCGGTTAGTAACTCCCGTTAGCCATTATAAATTGTTATAGAGGTCATAGCAAAGATTTTAGACCATCGTCCTGCATCCGACTTGGTGAGCTTTACCAGAGTATGTCCGCGCCTAGAGGAGGTGACTTACGGGGATAGTAGATAGATACAAACTTAAGGACCCAGGCGACGGAATGAAGATGCGGTGGCAGCTAGAAAGGCAGAACTACGTCAAAGATAAGCTGGAGGACTCAAGGGATCCCGAGCAAGAGGAAGTAGTGGGAGGTCATGGCCAGATAAATGACAATATTTGATGCCGCTGAGAAAGAGAGAGGCCAAAAAATAAGCTCAAGAGCAAGAAGAAAATGGATATTAGTGACGGAAGCGAGGAGAAACACCATAGCTATTCTCTAGGGACGGGGCATTTCTTTGCAAATAACGAAGCAGGTGACCTGGTATTCCTCACAGCAGACCACAGATCCGGACAACTCAGCGAAGCAAAAGCTCGCTGCTAAAGGCCGTGGTGGTTTCAGGGTAATCTGCAAACATTGGTGAGCCAGAGCTGCCCAGCGCAATGTCAAATCTCCATCCAGTCTCCCAATATTACCTCTTTAAGTCTGCGACGATGGACCACTACCAGGGAATAGTGAATCACCCCTCTCGCCTGTCTAAATAGATGGAGATCCTGACTGGGAAGTTGAAACAAATCTAAACTTAAGAATCCACCTCGGTAAGCCCTAAATATCTATGACTTGATGACTTGAGGAACTTGCCCCACTGTGATGAAATACTCCATAGTTTTCACAGCATGCACCCAAGAAAGTCAGGACGACATCTAAATTGCAACGTGAACCACAGCATAAACCAACAGTCAAGCTAACAATCTAAGCCGCCATCAGAACCCCGTAGAAGATCTAGCCGCCTACGATGTGGGCCCTAGGAGGGGGATCTACTGTCATAGATCCAAACGTCACAGACTCAAACGGATGGCCACCATGATAACCTCCACTCTCGTCAAACAGCTAAAAGGGAGTGTGTCCTAGTCTCATACCAAGCCCCTAGGGCACTCTCCGAGCGCAGCGAGGGTCTTGACTATCTTTCGTTTAGTTATGGCAAAGCTTGTCCTTGGCGAAGGCAACCGTCTAAGGTCCCTTAGAAACTACGGTTGCTACGTCGACAGAAAAACTTGTAGTTGTAACTAAGCTGTAATTAGTTCTATTTACTGCAACCCTGTACATACACCATCATAGGCTCATTTTTCATCACAAACACTCATTAGCAAAAAAAATTGTTCACATCCCAAGGCGTTCCATGCGTCAGATGCATTAATGCCATGGGACGTCAACCGCCTATCCCAGTAATAGAACCTTTCTAACACTGTGTCTGGATGGCTTTCCGCGTCGGCTGTCCTCCTCAATGTTGAGTATTTTCTCTGGCAGCTGGAATTTGGCTCTTTTTTATTTATGTTATCCTCAACTATAGCCTGATATTTACTATGTTATCAATTCTAGACTTATATGCTCTACATTATCAATTACAGACTATATCCTCAGAATTAGTAGTTGACTACTCATGCCTCTCACGCTTATTGCATAGATTTATTCTACCGCGCCATAATATCATGTTTGACAACCAATTGTTTATTCATTAATAACTAGCTATGCTGATCTATATACAAGTGCCCCCCACTATTCCATCTCTTCTACTACTGCTCCACCGTATTCTTATTCCACTACAGATTACAATCTTAGAAGACCTGCCATACCTGTTTAATTGAGCTCATATTGCCTTATCATGCGCTGTCAAGTGAGCTATGCCATTCCTACTAAATTAAGCTCATTCTGCCATATCTCATGTCATTGTATAGAACCTATCATAGGTATCAAATTCGGCTTATTCTGCCACCTCTCACGCCGTTAAGGGAGGTGTACCATACCTATTAAATTGAGCTCATGTTGCCTCATCACATGCCATCGAAAAAGACCCACTATACATATCAAATTCAGCTCATGTTGCTACATCTCATACTGTTGTATAGAACCTGACATATGTGTTAAATTGAGCTCATTCTATCATATCTCATACTGGCATATAGAACCTCTCATACCTGTCAAATTTGGCTCATTCTGGCATTTCTCCCGCCATCGAGTGGGACCTGCCATATCTATTAAATTATGCTCATGCTGCTATATCTCGCACCGTCATGTAGGAGCTGCCATACCTCTCAAATTCGGCTCATTCTGCCACATCTTGCAAGGTAAAAATACCTGTAAATTGAGTTCATTCTATTACATCTCACGCCATCGTGTAGGGCCTGCCGTATCTCTCAAATTCGACTCGTTCTGCCATATCTCACACAATGGAAATAGACCTGAATGACCTGTTAAATTAAGTTCATTTGCTACATAAGAGAGATACACCATACCAGTTGAATTGAGCTCATTCTGCTATATATTGTGCCATTGTATTGGACCTGTCATACCTGTCAAATTGAGCTTATTCTATTATATCTTACACTATCGTATAGGATCTGTCAATACCAGTCAAATTTGGCTCATTCTGCCACATCTCGTACAGTGGAAATAGACCTGGATAACCTGTTAATTGAGCTTATTCTGCTACATCTTGCATCTCGTGCTTGCAACGGGAACCTGTTATATCTGTCAAATTCAGCTAATGTTGGCTCATCGCTTGCTATCAACTTGAAAAGAGACCTGCCATGCCTGTCAAATTGACGCTGCTGTCAATACCGTTGTTGATGCTGCTGTTGCTGTCGACGCTGCTGTCGACGCTGCTGTTAGCTGTCGACGCTACCGTCGACGCTGCTGTTAGCTGTTGACGCTGCTGTTGCTGTCGACACTGCCGTCGACGTTGCTGTTGCTGTCGACGCTGCCGTCGACGCTGCCGTCGACATTGCTGTTGCTGTCGACGCCCTTGTCGACGCCCCTGTCGACGCCCTTGTCGACGCCCCTGTCGACGCCCTTGTCGACGCCCCTGTCGACGCCCCTGTCGACGGCGTCGACGCACCCTTAGCGCTTGTCGATACCTGATCTCCAGTTAACGTGATGCCCATATTAAAGAGAATGCTTTTCACCTTATTTTTTTCATGTGTCGACGCCCCTGTCGACGCCCCTGTCGACGGCGTCGACGCACCCTTAGCGCTTGTCGATACCTGATCTCCAGTTAACGTGATGCCCATATTAAAGAGAATGCTTTTCACCTTATTTTTTTCATGAGCTGTCATTTGTTTTTTCGATGCTGATGAATCTCCCAATACCCAAGGTAGCTTTCTTCTTTTGGCATTGCGCGGCTGTTGTACGTCGGTTCGCAATTCCTCTTCTGCCGCCGGGAGGTGCGTCGACGACTGACATACGATGGCATTTGCATTCAGTGATACCTCCAGTGCTCGATCCTCCCTTGGGGATAATCCTGCGGTTTCGAAGTGCATATTATAGTATCAAGTGAGACTGCTGTTATAGTTCTCGTATCTTTTGAGCTTTGTTGTGGATCAAGGTTAGTCTTATGATTAAGATCCAAGTTATCAACAATCGGTTGAAACTACAGGAACAACTACCCGAAGGGGAAACATCACAAACGGCATAAGATTTACATCCCCGAACACTCGCTTTATATATCGAAGGACCTCTGCTTGATGGAGATGTTTGTCTTGGTGGTGGAAGGAGCAGGTCGCTTATTCTCAGACTCTCCCAGTACGTTGGCAATGGAAACTGCCTTCTGTTTCCATTGGTTCCAATTGCTTCGACACTCAAGATGGCCGGCTAGAAGGTTCCAAACATCTTCCGAATGCTGGCGGAAACGTAGGAAATGAGAACGGGGTTGCGGACTCTATTAGGTTTATCATAGGGTACTTCTAGTCTCTGTAGAACCACCTACCGTATACACTTTCTGCCTCCGTTGACAGCTACAATCATACTATAAGCTCTTCAGTTTGGAGTAAATGAGCTTTCCATTAACGCTCATTCAGGAGATTACAAGAGGATGATTATTAGAGCAACATTCAGCTAAGTACTCGCTACCAGCATAAAGTTTCGCACACTATAATTCCCAGTCTAACTACACTGAATAGACTTCTAGTTTAAGACTAAACATCATCATGACACGGTGCCCGGTTAGTCTCATGATAGTTTCTCAGTGGCTTAACACACATCAGGTATCAGTCTTCCCACGAGGCTAGGCTAGGCTAGGCTAATGACCACTGGTGGCATCTGAATCCTTCAATCTATCCTCTTTTGCACCAGTGTCTCCCACTTGCTCGTTATCAGATGCATCGTCACTATCGTCTGAGGATTCCTCCTTAACATCCTTATTCTTGTCCTTAGCCAGTTTGCCTTCTTCTTTACCCGAAGTAACGGAGGGCCCAGCCGCCCCTCCCTTGCCCAGCAAACTTCCTGACAACCGCCCAACTATTTTCGACCCCTCAGCCACTGACGTACCCAGCTTCGATGGAGCTGGGCTTAGCTTTTGCCTGTTGCTTCCACCAGGAAGAATTTGCCCCAGCACTTCCGACCATTCCCCTCTACACTTGCTTTTCCAAATCAGCCACAATCTGCATCCTACGGGCGCGTGCCTCCGCCTTTGCCTTAATTTCCTCCTTGATCTTCTCGATCTTGGTGCATCGGTCACGTAAAATCTCCATCTGCTCAGCCAAATACTCGTATTCCAAGTCACAACGGTAATTGCAATATTCCAACAATCCCGGAGTTGACAAGTTTGCTAGGAACTCGCCCCTCTCGCGCGCGGAACCAAACTGGGTATCCTCTGGCAAGCTCACTGAAGGTCCGTTAGTCTTCCACCTTTGATTATCCCCAAGCCTAAATACTTACAAGTTGGCAGAGGGTCAGGCACCTCCGTAATATTGCTCAAATCAATAGCTTCTGATTCTTCTTCCATTTCTTCCTCATCTAATCCCTCTGCCTCCTGGATACGTCGGATATTGACGGCAGCATTTACATTCGATGGCACTCCTGGCTGTTTGAAATTGGTTTCTGCGACCTCCGCCAAAACAGCAGTGAGTTTCTCGGCCCTAGTATTGAGCGCACTCCATTCCTTCTGGGATTTAGGGAGATCGACTGCTAGGTCTGGTAGGTATTTCGGCACTCTCTTCAGCGTTTCCATTTGAAAATCCTTCAGTTCCTGATAGGAGAAAATATCTGTACCGGAACTCTTGCTCACTTGCCCGCCAGATTGCCAAAGTGCATATGCTCGTCTACGCAGATAGCGATATGCACTAGATCCGCCATACGCTATCACCGCCAGGGCGGCCAGAATGAAGCACCTCGATGCTGACCACACGACCCATGGGCTCCCAAAGGCCAACTAAATCTGAAGCTGGCAATTCATATCTCTCAATGAATTTTTCATGACTTTCCAAGCACTGTTTCAATTCCATGCTACCTGCCCCAAACGCTTCACTGAAGGCCTCATAGATGCCAAGTGCAAGTTCATCTGCACTCTTCCTCCACTTGGCTGAGAGGTGCAGGTATGCCTTTGAGAAATATTTCGAATATTCGGAGATTATCTCCTTGCTGGCCCAGTCAGGAAGCATGAGATTGCAAAGAATTATTCGTTGTTCAGGACTGATATAAAACTGTCGAACCATGATTCTGCGAATACCAAAGTTGAGCAACCCCTGCATAGCATCCTTATCAGCGTCGACAGGAAATGCATTTACAATCTCACGATAGTCATCAAGCACCAATGCTTGCGCTTCTTGCACAGCTCCAATTCCATACTGTTTTTCCATTGCTTGCATTCTGCTCTTGGTGTTCAAACTCTTCCTTCCTCCGCGTCCACGGGGCCGTTTGCTGACCCTTGTATCCGCACTTTCGGGGGCATCTCGCTCGCGCTTGATTATCACTGATGTTGAGTCCAAGGGTGGCATTTGGAATAGGGGATCTTCCTTAGTAGGATTCAAGCCTTTGAGCTGGACTTTGGCACGGGTGCTTGGACCCAGAGTAAAATCCATAGTGGATACAAATTTGTATATTACTAAGATGACGAACAGATAGGTTATGAGAATGATTGAGGTGAGGCAGTGGGTCCGAATTTTATTGTGATGATGTTCTGTTGTGGTGTGGGCCCTGAGATGAGATTAGGCCCTGAGTACCTAGCTTTCTACAAACATACCTTAGAATCCATGGGCCGACGCTAGACGCGTCGACGCAGTGTGCCAAGTGATTAGCTGCGTCTACGAAAAATTAACGTGCCCGAAGTGGTAACGATCTGCCCCCCTGTAACGATCCATTCTCTGGGCACTCCTCGTCATACATTCCTCGCTCTACTACTTATTTTGGATATATTGCAACTACAGAAATTGCTTAACATTATACCAATTTGACATCGCTGAATCAGAATTTGCTATCATAATGAGGAAAAAATCAAAATTCCATTATTTACAACCAAATTCATTATTATTCACCTAATTTGAGCTCTCCCTGTATAGAGTATAGCTCAACATCCTCGAAATCAGGAAAATAATATAGAAAACTAGTAATTCTCATCCATCTAGGGCTGGTCTTTTTATTAAAAGTCAATATTGCATATACAGATCATGTGGGATGCAATGCACCTTCAATTGTATAGAAGTAGTTTATATTCGTGAGCTAATCTCCATACCTTGATCTGACCTTCAGTGTTCCTAGACTCCTCAAGTGATTCAGGAATACTGGGACTTGAAGTTGTAGTAGTTGAAGCACTAGGGGTGGTTACAGTAACTCCTTCTGAGGTGCCAGGTATGACAGAAGAGACGTATGGCTCAAATCTGCTATTGGAACCTTCTTCTACCCACCCCTCCTTCTAGTATTCAGACCCTCCTATCTCATGAACTAAAGATCTTTCCCAGCCCCAGCCTTGCATGTGAGTTCCTCTATGGTGTCTTTTTGTAACTTGTTCAGCTACAGCCATCTCTCTCTATTTTCGTTCTTCTTTTGCCTTGCTGTCATGGGTCACCTCGGGTGGCCGATAGAGCGTATATGCGATGTATGCGAAATGCGACAGCAAATATATGGGATGCAGGTGCGTATTGCTAAATGAGCTATGCAGAGGACTAGTAAACGTCACTAGTCAAGTGTTTTTTCACTGATCTGGTGGGATGCGGTTCTCTACCCAAGATGCCCAAGACGTTATATTCACTCACTTCCTCCTAAGCCGCCTCGAGCTGAAGTTAAAGCAATACTGGAAATAGAAGGAAAAAATAGTAGGAGATGTCGAAAAGGAAACAGAGAGTACCAGCGAAGGCCAGAAAGGAGGAAGAGAAACTTCAGAAGGTGCGAAAATAGTTTAGGATAAGAAAGAAGCCGCTGATATGCAAAGTAGTTAGCAGCGATGGATCGAGAAAGTAAGGCAAAAGAGGAACGAAAATAGAGAGAGATGGCTGCAGCTGAACAAGTTACAAAAAGACACCATAGAGGAACTCACATGCAAGGCTGGGGCTGGGAAAGATCTTTAGTTCATGAGATAGGAGGGTCTGAATACTAGAAGGAGGGGTGGGTAGAAGAAGGTTCCAATAGCAGATTTGAGCCATACGTCTCTTCTGTCATACCTGGCACCTCAGAAGGAGTTACTGTAACCACCCCTAGTGCTTCAACTACTACAACTTCAAGTCCCGGTATTCCTGAATCACTTGAGGAGTCTAGGAACACTGAAGGTCAGATCAAGGTGTAGAGATTAGCTCACGAATATAAACTACTTCTATACAATTGAAGGTGCATTGCATCCCACATGATCTGTATATGCAATGTTGACTTTTAATAAAAAGACCAGCCCTAGATAGATGAGAATTACTAGTTTTCTATATTATTTTTCTGATTTCGAGAATGTTGAGCTATACTATATACAGGGAGGACTCAAACTTAGGTAAATAATGATAAATTTAGTTGTAAATATTGGAATTTTGATTTTTTCCTCATTATGACAGCAAATTCTGATTCAGCGATGTCAAATTGGTATAATGTTAAGCAATTTCTATAGTTGCAATATATTCAAATAAAAGTAGTAGAGTGAGGAATGCATGACGAGGAGTGCCCAGAGAGTGGATCGTTACAGGGGGGCAGATCGTTACCACTTCGGGCACGCTACTATGGTGTGCTCCGTAGACAAAAGTTGTCGCACAAAAAAACGAAAGATAGTCAAGACCCTCGCTGCGCTCGGAGGGTGCCAACCTCGGAGAGTGCCCTAGGGGCTTGGCATGAGACTAAGTGTGTCCGACGCCCCCTATGAAGAAATATGTTTTCCTACGTCGACACGAAGTATGCCAGTCGGCCTGCCGGCATGAAGCCCACATGCCTGTCATCAGAAACTCCACGCTGAATATGCCAAACCCCGTATTCGCACACTCGTGTGTATTCTGCCATTTGTTCATATATGTGCATTCATGTATTTAGACTCTGTGCCTTGACCTGTAGTTAGTTCTTCAAGCAACGTCTTTTCTCCCCTACTGCCCACTTCTCCTATCAAACCTGTGATTGTGCGCTGTGAGTGTTATCGTCGTTGACGGACTTTACACCAGCGCAACCCTAGTATGCAGTCAACTCTATAACCTACAATTCGCAACCTTACATATTGCAGCGTTGAAATTAAGCTTGCCTGCTAGGAGCCTTTAAGATTGAACGAGATAAAAATAGTAAGCACCAGCTATGCGCGAGCTCCATGGTTTGAAGAGACGTGGCTCTTTTTGCATAATGAGCAGGTTGTGATATGCATATGCAATCACCAATGGCCATCTTACTTTAGGTCGCCCTACGAAACGCATAAACACAAATGTTTTGACTCATCCAAACCCCAGGCTGACATTACACCAAATTAATTACTAGCTACCCGCCCACACCTCCTATGCATCTCCCTTGTCTCATTCAATTCTCTTTTGTGCTCTTTTGGATTGGGCGACTAAAGGGACCGCAATAACGTACTTCAACAGCTGCTGCGTGGCTTATCATATGGCGACCCCTTCAGACTGCCTTCCCCAGCGAGGCTTAGCGCGCCGTGCCTGTCGCTGCCCCTTATCGCTTTGTGGGAGAAATTTTGGCCTGCAACGTTAACGCCCACTTCCTCCTCAGCATCCAGGCCACGTACACCCATCTTCAACGTATGCGAATCCGCGTCATCTGTGACTCTTCTTCATCACAAGGAGTACGAAGTCTCTGATATAAAAAAGGGTCGAAGAAGACAACGTCCACAGAACTGGGCATCATTCAAATAGTCAGCTAAATACACAGAACTCGCGCACGGATTATACCCCACCAAGCTCCTTGAGGGGATCTAGATCCAGAACCACATAGACACCATGTCAGGAATATATATCCCTATAGCCGCTCTCACAGAGCGCCTCAACTTCGGCCGCTTTGCTGTTGGTTACCCGCTTTTGCAGTTAATGTATGCTTTTCTAATTCTTCGTATGTTAAGCTAACTTAGTATGTAGGAGGGTGCTGCCCGTATGCCATTGTCCAATCGTTTCTCGAACATCCGTCCACTGAGAGAATTTTTCGATTTCAGGCGCGTCTCGAAGCCAGCAGACTTTGCAGAGGTCCAAAGCAGAGTCAATTACAATCTAAGTTACTTCTCCAGTAACTATGCCGTCATTTTCGTTCTCCTTAGCATTTACAGTCTGTTTTCAAATATACTTCTACTGTTTGTTATTGTATTGGCAGTTGGTGGTATGTGGGGTATCGGAAGGTTAGGTGGAAGTGACTTGACAATAGGTGCGTGAATTGTTGAATTCTAATTAAGAACGTTATTGACATAAATTAGGCTCAACTACCTTCACCTCATCGCAGCTATACACTGGTCTTTTCGCCACAACCGCAATTCTTGGCCTCTTTGCTTCACCTTTTTCCACAATTCTGCGGCTTCTTGGCGCATCTGGAGTTGTTATTTTAGGCCATGCATCATTCATGGATAAGCCAATTGAGAATGCTTTTTCCGAGGAGGCGGTCTAGATATGGTTTCTCCGCAAGCTCCAACTGGGAAAGGATATGGGCTATCAGGTGCAGAAAATAGAGGCGGCAGTTTGTGAGGTTCTTGGTTGGGGGGGTTGAGTCAAGTAGTGGGGTTGTTAAGGGAGAGAGATCAAAGAGCAATTTAAAATTACTAGTAGAGGAATTGAGGACAAGGCATCAATGTAGTCCCTCAAATATGTCGCAAGTCAACAGGAGTTTGCGGAGTTTTAATGATTTTCATGGGCACAATGTAGTGGAGGGGGAATGACTGGTCAACAAAGCCCCGGTGGGCCCTCGTAATGCAGGAGCAGGAGCAGACACTAATGCAGAGATGATGGAATTAGAATATGCGGCTTGGAAATGTCATATAGCTCGGAAGGCATGACTTCGGACAGGGTTGCAGAAGGGAATCCAGGATGAGGAGGGAAATAAAAGTCGGAAGAGCCGTAGTGGCAAGAAAGCTATAGTACCATGCCCTCCGTCAGATGGATCAGGGATACTTGTCCCAGGGCAAGGCTTTGTTCCCTTCAAAGCACCTCAGTCTGGCTCCTACAGCCTCTTCGCCGATGCATAGGGCTTGTAGCCCATATTCAACGTTCAGCAGGTCAATTCCTTATATTTCTGCGCTTCAAACCGCCGGAACAGGAATATCAACTTCAACTTTCTATCTGGACTAGAGCTCCAGCAATACTGCATATGCTGTCCGTCGAGTTACTATATTGCTAAACCTGTCGAACAGTGTCGGATGATGATGATTAATTACTCCACGATGCTCCTACATTGAAGGGCGGTTGCCTTTGTTTTCCTTTGTATGTGTGTGATGTTTATTGTTCTTAGCTAGAGTAGAATCATCCTTTTCGGTCAATGGCCTAATTTTTTAAGTTGCTCCCTTTTGTTTTCTTTTTCGAACGAATGGTGATATCCGCTGTTGTAGACCAATCAGTATAATTGGAGAATGGGCACGTGATCATAGATGTGTGGCTTCCGGGGGATCCGAGGCAGGGTCCAACTGGGGGGAAGTGTGCATAGTTCCATCAACGGTTCCCAGCTTGCATACTGGATGCGAGGTGCTCTGCTCCAGCTCACATACATGTATTTTACTAGCACCTTTAGGGAATACGCAAGGCAGGACGTCGCGTAGTCCAGACTAGACGTCGCATATTGGCACGCAGCTGTCAGGGTCCTTGTGCTTAGTCGCGGGGGGCAGAGCACTCACTCACTGCTTGAGCATGGGATTCCTCGATCGGCTGGGGATTGGAGGGGGATTGGAGGGTGCCGATTCAGCGTTTGCATCGACAATCAGATAAGGGCAGGTACAGTTAGCACGAGCTGGGCGTTGTAGCGCAGTCAGCGTGAAGGAAAGCATCTGTTATAGGCTTTGATCTGAGGAAACGCTCTGCTGCGGGAAGTAGTGAAATGTCAGACGCTTCGGGATACCCTGCCATTAGCCATGAGATCAGTCTATCCGTAGCGAGTGCTCAAGGTGAGACTGCGCCCGCGCCCATATAACACCGCTCCGTCCAGCTCTTGCCCCTCCTCCCCTCCTCGTCTATTTCGAATCGACCCGGCACTATGATATGTAGCTTGTCTGCGGTATGATAGCTTGTGGAGAACACCTCCTTTCCTCTTTTTTTTTTTTTTTTCTTTTTTTCCTTTCTTTTTCCTTTTTTCCCTTTCTTTTTCCTTTTTTCCCTCTCTGACTCCTTCATCCCATCACTTGGCGCTGGCCAATCATGACTGCGTGTGCCTCCAGCAGTCGCTTGCTGCTTTGTGCGTTGTTCGCTTGCAGAGGGCAATTGCGTATTATGATATTAGCTCCAGATGGCCTCCAACGTTGCGAGTGCTTTATTTTCTTTTCTTGGTGCCCCACCACCGCTACCGCAGTGCCCCGCGACACACGGCCCACGTCACACACCCGACTGCAGGCCGAATCTAACTTTTGCTTTTTGCCTCCACACTCCAGCGCCCCCATCCTCACCGCGGACGGATGGGGCCGCGCAGTGCACAGAGGACAAGGAGACAGCGGCGTATCCTGTCGCCGCGGGCACTCTTGACCATACCCGCAGCAGCTGCCCACATGGCCAATAGGTTGCTCGTTTGGGTATGCGCACTGTATAACTATGCGGGCCTAGCGTCAGGCATAGTTGGTTTTTTCCCTTGCGTTTTCATCTCTGCTCGCCCTCTCCCCACGGCGTAGGTCCTAGGTACAGTACCTACCTCCCCAAATTACACTGCACTGTGCTATTGCAGCTTGCTAAGTCGTGGATGCCCCCTCTCCCTCCTCCCTCCTCCCTCCCCCCCCTCCCCCTCCCCTCCCTCGGTCCGCCTCTAAGCCATGCGTTGTGCTTCATTGCGCTGACCCCGTGACTCCTACCCAACTCTAGTGCTCCATCTCAGCTCATATTCTTCCATTCTTCCCCTTCCCCTTCCCCTTCCCCTTCCCCCTTCCCCCCTTCCCCCCTTCCCCCCTTCCCCCCTTCCCCCACCTTTATCACCCCTCTTCCCTTCCCGTTTCACGATTCACGCTTCCTCACGTCGTCTCTACTGCTCTATCATAGTCATTTAGCTGCTTCTTTCATATTGTGATATAAAGCTTAATTATCAATATATTCACTTTCACAATCAATCCATCGCGATCTCAGCTTAATCACACAGCTCTTCTGCCAATAAATCATACCCTTCTGCCTACTTACCACTCCAATACCTACCAGCGATCTATTTAGACAGAATGGTTTCTCCTTACCAAGTGCAATGCCTGAACTGTGGGACGATTGACGATGTCATTGCCATGGATCGACATGGGGAATCGAGCTGGTGCTCCCAGGTACAATGTTTTCCGTTTGCTTCTCCCAGGAATTCATTCATCTACATTTCTCCATCCCAAGCTGGTTTTCACGAATACTAATTGCTTAAACAGTGCGGATTCACACGATCCACCGAAACTCCGATGCAGGAACGCAGACGGCTTGCTATCGAAGAAGACGAGCAGCTCGCTCAGCTTCTCTCACGGAACATGTTCCTCACTGATAGGCGCCCACAGCAACAGGCTATTCCTACGTCACAGGCTCCACCAGTTCCGCATCTGCAACAGACCCCCGCACCAGCAGCACCGGTTGCTACTCCTGGTGTCAATATCTCCATATCCCAGCATTACCATCACTACCGCCCCGTTGCCCCTCCTGCCCCTACTTCCCCTCCCACTTCACCTTCACCTCAGAGTAGTTCATCGCCAACGTATATTCAACATCTGATTGAGACGTCATCGAACCCTGAGACAGCACTACAGGACTATCATCGCAGCTTGGTCCTTATGGAGGAGCAATACCACAATTGTGTCCATCAGCAGCAACAGCAATACCCTCCTTCCCCGACTGGATCCTCGGTTTCATCAGTCCAGGATGATCATCACCTTCAGCTCATTCTTCTCGAGCAGCACAATATCGCTCAAGAAGCCGAGAAGCTTCGCCTTATGGAGGAGGAGAAAATGCTCTACAACCAGTTGATGACAGATTCACGCCATCGTAGTCAAGTTGACGATGTTATGGTCGAAGACGCGGAGTGGGTGGGCGGCCAGCCTATGCCAAACCTTGTGCACCACCAGAAGCAGCCTTCGGAGCCACTCGGGAAGGTGGTATTCCCTGGGCAGCCATGGGTTGCTTCAGGAGATTCACAGGATGAAATGTATGGTATGGAAGATGATGAATCCCCGTGCGTGATTTACTACTCGAGGGGGTATAATACAGGGGCTCACTTCTTCTAAAGTTGCTCTTTTTGTAGATATTGCTTTTTAATTTTGTTCATCTTTTCATCTCATAATGGTTTCTTACGTTTGGTAAGGATATTGGGGGTTATGCAATGTGGAATTCAGGTGTAGAGGTCTCTGCTTTTTTTTAACGGGCGAAGGATTGAGTCTATGTCTTCTTGTAAAAATGGTAGATAAGGAGGCACGAGATTGGGCGGAACCGTTGTTATGTTTATGTTCTCTCATATAATCATGTGGATAGGTCAAAACGTACTCAGAGGAAGGGTGCCACCCGAGAAGAGGGCATTCTACAAGCATTTGTAGGGATTGGGTATATATAGTCTCAAAGGCAAAATGGCAGATGGGCGGTTATTTCTTTTCGTTTTCGTTTTGTTTGGCTATTCTGTGTTTTCACTCTTAGTTTGCATCACGTTGGGTGGGCAATTATCTACATCGCTGCATGTTAGAAACCTAGATGCATTCGTAAAATCTGATACCATAACATTCTGACAATTTTGTTGCTGTAAGAGCAGGCACATATACAACAGACAGATGAACTAGATCATGTCATTTCATTCATGTCTAAAATTGTAAACTCGCCCAATTTTGATGGATTCACTCCTCCTTCTACTCATTCTTCCATCTTTTCCTTCTCCTCCTCCTCCTCTTCATCGTCTCCTTCCAAAGCCTTCTTGGCCAACCTCTCTGCCTCCTCTAATAGGTCTTTTGGAACTTCGACGTGTCTTCCTCCAGTCTCTTCTTTGCCAACCCACGTCATCTCTACTTGGAACTCCTTATCCTTCGAGTCCTCGTGAGCAACGTAAATAATTCTTGCAGCATGTTTTATTCCCTCTCGGATGGTAATGTTGGCAAGATCGAGCTTTTCGATCTCGGCTTTGGCAGCTTGTCTGCCTTTACCGGTAGCAGCGCCAAAGTATCCCTGTTCATTTTTGAGTTGTTCAATTAGCTGCGTGCTCTTTTGATACGGGTATAAAAGATAGAGCCGTCTCGACAAGAGGTTTCATATTTGTAGAGATAGAGGCAAACATACCCAATAAAGTCCGCTAGGTTCTATCATGTACAATCCTGGTTTGCCATCCTCATCCACACCACCAATGATCGCTGTGATGCCAAAGGGTCTCACGGACGAATAGAGAGTGTAAGCTTGAGCATATCCACCCATATCATCTGCAATGCTCGAAAGCGGTATTGGCGATTGATAGTGTCTCCTCCATTGGGCTGCTTGATCTCGAGCACGGTTGACGAAGGCTCGGCCGTCTGGAATGAGACCAGCGAACGCCTGGATTTGGGATTAAAGGTAAGAGTGGTGACTCCCAGAACCCACAATGAAAGGAGCCAGGAATTTGACATTGGGTGGGTCCAAGAGGGAAGAAAAAGGTCTCTTACAATCCCAACATGTCTATCCACCGTAGATATCCGCTTATTCGAGGTCGCAACCAACAATTTCGACATAATGTGCTTCTCCACTGCGAGGACAACGCCGTCTTTACACCTCAGCCCGATGGCCGTACCTCCGTTCTCAACTGCTTTGGCCGCATATTCAACCTAAAGCCGTTCAACATCGAGAGCTCTCCCCTGCATTAATTTCCATTGAACGCTGAAAGTGGGTTATAGGCGGGGTAGGGGACAGTAAGGATGGCGGGGTATAGTGGGGCAGGGTAATGTTCTATTTGCCAGTGCGGCGATGGCGAAGCTTTTAGAAAGGGGACGGGGGCGGGGTATATTTGAACCTGAAAATTCCTCCCATCTGGACTAAACACAGAGTTAGATAAGTCATATCCTGTTCCAATCGACGTCTGGAGAGCAATTCGGTCGACAGTCAGCGCATCACTCCTCCAAGACCATCTCCCCCAAGGCTCTGCAAGACTCTAGGTCCTTGTGGAGTCGGGTTTACCATTATAACACTGCAGACGACAAAATAGAAGGCTGAAAGCTTGTGGTATATTGGAGGTGCTGGTTGGAGGAGGGATATGGTGCCGCAATAAGATGGTGCAGTTCGTCGTCACCAGGACCCCAGTTCCAGAGAAGTATAACAGCTGGACTAGTTAGGTAGTATTTAGTCTTATTTAGTCTTAATCAGCAAGGGGTCGGCTGACTGAGCCGCTAGCACACATTTTACACCACATCTCCTATCATGTGACACAACTCAGCTGAAGGTTACTTAAAACACTTTTTGCTCGCCATATAAACCGCAGGCAAAAGCCGAGGCAAGAAAATATATGTGCCATAACCCATGCAAACCTCCAACAACGAAAGAAATATAAAGAACTCAATCATTAAATCTGAGCAGCCATATGTCTATCAACTTTTTCCACATTGCTCCCAGCACACATTTAAGTAGCCTCCTCCATAATTGGATGCGCCCCCGACCGCACGATGGTTGCCCACCCAATCAACCGCCAGTGTTTCTCGATCCTTCTGCTCAATGCGATCTTCTCTCCATCCTGCGTGCAAGCAGGGCTTGTCAACTGCAACTTGGCAGCATCTGCTTTCACATTAATGACCTTAGCACCGGTTGCGGTCGATCCAATGTTGACCATCAACACTTCGTCCTTAGACAGTTTGGCGACTTTAGCTTGCTTGCCATCGGCTGTTTTCACACCGAGCAGTCTTCGAAGAAGGAAGTAGTTGACCTCAAGATCGGTATAGATGTTCGGGAGATGTCCCTTGTGACCAAGAACAAAGCCAACCAGACGATCAGCTCTGCAAAGAGTTGGGTCGACTCGGGTACCAACACCTAAAAAGTTAAATCAATATATGTTCACAATATAGGTGAAATGAGGTTCTAAGGTAATATACCTATAAGGCCACCAGGAACCGCAAATTTGAGGTCATTGTTTTCAGCAAACAAAGAGACAACTCTGCTAACAATAGGCCTGCACTTAATCCTCCCTTCCTCATCCCTAGAAACAATACCAGGCCGAATTTCAATTTCATCTTCAAGTTTCAGAACACCAGTTAAGATGGAACCACCAGCGACACCACCTTTCAAATCGTCGATCTCAGCGCCCGGCTTATTGACATCAAATGATCGAATAACAATCATGTGTGGGCGGGCAGTAAAGTCTCTTATTGGAACCGGGATCTTGTGAACCAAATGCTGATTTACAGCATCGATATTGTATTTCAGCTGCGCAGATATTGGGATAATTGGCGATCCGTCTGCCACTGTACCCTTGATGAATTTGAGGATAGATTGATAGTGCTCCAATGCTGAGTTTTCCCTCATCAAGTCAACCTTATTTTGTAGAATAATGATGTGCTTCAGCTTCATAATCTCAATGGCTGCAAGGTGTTCTGATGTCTGTGGCTGAGGGCAGGATTCATTCCCTGCAATAAGAAGGAGAGCAGCATCCATGACGGCGGCACCAGACAACATAGTACTCATCAGAATGTCGTGACCTGGACAATCGACAAAGCTGAAAACCAAACGTCAATAATCGAAGCATGGAAGTTATCATCTGACAGGGACAAAAACTCACGAGACATGGCGAAGAAGTTCGTATTTCCCTCCACAACCATCCCTCTCACAAGGCGGGTCAACCTCCTTGTCACTCTTGTAACTTCTGTAGTTTCCTGGCCTTGGACATTCTGGGTTATTGCACTTGTAGATCTTCGCATTCGCATAGCCCAGTTTAATCGTAATGTTTCTTTCTAACTCGTTCTTGAATCTGACAGTTTGTACCCCTGAAATAGCTTTCACCACCGTTGATTTTCCGTGCGCCACATGGCCAATTGTTCCAATGTTGATTGTGGCTTGCCGTGAAATAATCTCGGGCGAGAGGGGATTTAATTTGGAGAAATCTACCACCGATGCATCAGGCTGCGGCGGTAGATGAGGTTTAGGAACTACTACTTCAATCACCTTGGAAGGTTGTTTTAACGCAGCTTTGAGCTCGGGCTTATCGTTCAGCTCGTCATCGAAGTCATCAGTAGGCTCAAGGCCTGGGGACCCTGGGGGGCTTTCCTCCTCAGTTTCCGCACCTCCGCCGACATCATTACCAAATTTGTCGTATTTAGTTGATGGTTCGCCGTTGGTATCCATGATTTCAGACTGAATTTTCGAAAATGATATCTAAATTGGAAGTATCCGAAAATAGTCTAATGAATCAGTAGAGGTGGGGCAATTTCTTGCTGTTGCGCCTAACAGAATTTTCGTAAGACCCCTGTGATCTATAGTAGAAGAGAAAGATGGATTTAAAATATCAAGGGACTTACTCTAGCTTAGGTGTGGTAGTAAGTGCTCCCAGTACTTTGGGATAGGATGTGCTCTGAAATGGTAACCTGGGGTTGAAAAATATAAGATGTGGTTGGAGGTGGGGTTCAAATTTTTAGACAGAATTGCTTGATAATAAAGCAGCGGCTAGCTTCGCCTAAGGTGGCAACTGGGTTTTTCTTCAACTCTTCACTTGGATTTATTGACGGCCTTTCGAGATTTAAGTTGCCACGTAAATAACACATACACGTATGTCATTCACGATACTTCCTCACACCGTGATTACATGGTATGTGCTCTCGATGTGTTACATATCTTATACCAGTGGTGAAGGGACACGCTTATGCAATATGCCATGCAGAATTCTTGGCGCCATGCATGTGACGTTATGCAAGTTCATGAGAGGTAAGCCAAACGTATGCAACATGTTGGATGTGGAGAGCTGGGGATTAGCAGATTACTTAGCTACAACGCTTGGATTGAAAACGGTCTAAGGTAGGCTTGGAGGGCCGCTCAAAAGTTAGGTCTAGGAATCAGTTCTCAATCTCGAGGTCGCTGCTGCGAAGGGAGGAGAAAGTGAGGGGAAAATAAGATCATCAATCAAGGAAGGTAGTTCAGGGTAAGAAAGTGACTATTATGTAAAGTAGCCGCCGGTTCAGGATAGTCTGATGTCAACTTCTTTAACGGACATGGCAGGCACATTATTTGGCTACATCAAACACCTGAGATATGTATATAAATTGTTTATTATTACGATTCAAGTTTCAGGGCCGCAATTCATTTCGTGAGACATCTACAGGTCTAAACTCTTCACGAGTAGTTTAGTGTACATGTATCAGTTAGCATGATATTATTCGAACAAAAGGACAAAAAGGTGAATCAATCTCAATGGGAAAACTACATAATATATCGTTGAGGGTAGCATTATTGAACTCTAAAAATTTAGTGCAAATTGGCACTATGAATCAAAAGTTAAGGAAGTCCTACTTGGATTCCGCCCGATTTCGTGACCTATCTAACTTTTGCCTTTGAATGATGTCGGGACTCGGAATGTATATGCCGAATTGGGCAAAGGGTGCACTTCGGTGTTGAAGACGATGGTCCGAGAATGTGGTGATGGCACTGTGGTTACATCAGCCAGACTAGTAAAAACCGTATCCCCCAGCTACAGCAGAAGGCTCCAAAAAGGACTTGATCAACCCCATTCTCAGTAAATCTTATCATTGGCATATTTAGGAAAGTAAGTTTAGTGATCGAAGAGATATCCTGGCTACTCTGGCACAGAGATCTATTATACTATTCTTCGGTCATGTCTAACGAACTTGTACGGTTTCTGATCATTGAAGCAGTATAGACACTGATCCTTCGCTAAATTTCTCCTATATGGTCTAATTCGATAGTCGTACAGGCCGTCATTCAATCATGGGCAGAAGATCATTGATTGCTGTACTCCCAGCCAAATGCACTCTCGCCGAGGCTATTGAATATTAAGTAGCCAAGGTATGCACCACAAATGAGGGTTGGGCGATAAGAGTCACCGCTTCATCAGTGGATTTTAGCGTGACAGATGCACACGGAGGAAGCCTGGAGATATTTACCTCACCATGCCTGGGCTTGTGATGTAATTTCGATGTTAAGCGTACGTAAGATAATGGTATGTTCAAAATTTGGATGCTGGTGAGGGTAACAGGTAACCCATAAATTCTTGACTAACCATTTTGTTTAACCCAATTTTCCGCTCACACTTTTTCAACACGAATAAAATTGGACCCAGAAATCCTTTATCAATAATCTACGCTATTTACAAGATTCCAAGTGCTCTGGGTGCTGATAGATCGGTGAAAGAAAAAGGCATTATTAACCATGAAAGCCCCTATTAATCCCAGTTGGGATGTAGATACATATTCACGAGAACATGAATGAATGGCACGGCAGTGAGCTTCTACGGAGGCAAAAAGGGGCCTGTATTTGGCCAAGATTGGCAGCATCAAGAAAGTCCCGTGACGAAAGCCGTTTGATGTGGCAAATAACCTAGGCCCTCAATCATATGCATATTGCTAAGCAATCTTGTGACCATTGCTGTTAATAAAACCCAGAGATCATAGTATGACACTTTCGTAGGTTTGACAGCTACCGGTAGCCTGGTTGAGCACCGGACTATTCCCGTTATCCTCATTTAGTTAACTTCTGAACGAGTATGTATAAGCTCAAAGATGAAGTGCCGAAACACTGATAGCTGCCTCTTGCATCCATTTAAGTAGTTAGTAGAATTGTTTGTTTCACAAGCAGCTCAGCCGCATTCGCATCTGGACTGCATATGCAAACCTGTACCCTCCCTTCTGAGCTGCTCTGTAGGGGGATATGCTATCACATATTCAGACCAAGAGGACGTAGCGATATGTAATCAAGGCGAACTACAGTTCGTGGGGTTACGGGGGCTGGGCCATCTCGTTCTGGAGGCGTGATTTTGAGCTCTAGTGCGTCATGTAGGACGGGGTCGTGAACCTGACTCTTTGTTCTGCCTTACCTACAAGCTGTACTAGTACTTACTAGTAGTGTCGAGTACGGTACTCTACTGATACAAGTGGCTATGCAAGCTGCAGTCAGTGGAGTCGAGAAACTCTGGGCGTGTCGCTGCGGGCCTTGAACAACCCCACATACCAGTGGGCTCGCTCGTGAGGGTGCATGTATGATGTGCATCCCAGCCCGAACTTCCTACTAGTATTGCTGAAGTTAGCGAGCGCATGGATAGCCAGCGTATGAGAGAGAGGTTGAGAGGTTGGAGCTGCTGGGGACGCACATTCACATCGGACGCAGGTCAGTGTAGACTTGCCTGTTCCACGCACACGTCTGTTCTCGCCCGTTTCCTTATTCTGATTTTTATTACTATTTTCTTTTTTCAATACAGCATCTTGACCCTTGACCCTGATTTCTTTTTTTGCCTTTCCATTTTTGCAGCCGCGATGCCCGTTCATTCGTTGGCCGCTGCCCGGGGGCAAAAGGGACTAGTTGTTGGGAGGCACACGGACTGCAAACCCAGTCTGTCAGCAGCAGCGTCCAGTGATTAGGGCAACCCATACCAAAGGGGCGTTGTCATTTTTTCTTCCCGTTGTTAAGGGTTGCTACTCCCACCTCCTCGCCCCATCCTCCTCCTCTTCTCACACAACTCAACTCTCGCTTGCAAAAGCACACAGCCCTTTCTATAAATTCCTTCAGCAAAACCGTATCACGGCTATTTCTTTCGCCACCAGGCAAAAGACTTTCACGCCACCCACGGACGCTTCATCGGTATAAATAGACCGACAGAAAGATAAAATCCACAGAATAAACCTTGACTGCTTTACGCTTTCCCATCTCACACCTCGATTCTCTCACTTTCTTTCCTTCGGAACATAAATATCTCCCTCACTTCTCACGAAGTTTGAGCTGGAAGAAAGGGATCCCTCGAAGAAGCTGGTCTCTCGTTCTTCGTTTTATTTCTTTCGACTTCGTCTACGATAGACTCACCTAATACTATCTTTACAACTTAATACAGAGATCTCTTAATCGCGTATCCTCTAAAATCTTCATAAAATCCCATCTACACATCAGCTAGGTAACTATAGTTGAACAGTTATGGCTGAACTCACAGCAAGAATGAACAACTTGGGGTTGAATGATTCGGTTCATGCGACTGGGTCGACTACTTCGGGCGGCCAGAGGGCATATATCCCCCCTCATATGCGTTCGAAGATGCAAGCGCAAGCACAAGCATCCGCTCAAGGCTCTGGCTCTCAGCATGGTTCGCCACCTGCCACAAACGGGACAAATGGTGCAATGGGTGGTTCTAGATGGGCATCTGGTCCTACCCCCGCTGAAAGGTAATTATTCTGATGGCCTCTTCTAAACGAATTTTTTTGATCTAACAGCATTTTGTCTAGTAACACTTCGAGAAATGGATGGGCTAGTGCTCCTTCTTTTACTCCATCTAGCACCTGGGAGGGGCCTCGTCCCCAGCGTTCATTTGACACTCGGGAATCTTATGGAGGAAGTTATGGCAGGGTTGCTCCTGGAGAAGGTGCTTGGCGTGACGGCAAACACATTCCTGGTCCCCCAAATGCTCGCTTAGAACGCGAGCTTTTTGGTACTGCAAATGACCCAACGAAGCAAACAACTGGCATAAACTTCGAAAAGTATGATGATATTCCAGTGGAAGCGTCTGGAACTAATGTTCCTGAGGCTGTCACTGCCTTCACTTCCCCACCTCTTGACCCACATCTTCTCACCAACATTGAGCTCGCTCATTATAAGAGCCCAACCCCTGTTCAAAAGTACAGCATACCAATTGTGGCAAATGGACGAGATTTGATGGCATGTGCACAAACTGGTAAGTATCGAAAACTCTTTTGCTAATTTGATTATGGCTCTAACAAAAGTCAGGTTCCGGAAAAACTGGTGGATTTTTGTTTCCAATTCTGTCTCAAGCTTTCAAACAAGGTCCATCTCCATTGCCACTCTCTGCCCAAAATCAAGGATTTAGCCGTAGGAAGGCATATCCAACATCACTGATCCTGGCTCCAACTCGCGAATTGGTGTCCCAAATTTATGATGAAGCGCGGAAATTTGCTTACAGGTCATGGGTTAAGCCTTGCGTCGTTTATGGAGGCGCTGATATTAGCTTGCAGTTACGCCAAATTGAGCGTGGTTGTGATTTGCTTGTTGCCACTCCAGGAAGACTCGTGGACCTCATTGAACGTGGCAAAATTTCTCTTGCCAACATCAAGTACCTCATTCTTGACGAGGCAGATCGTATGTTAGATATGGGGTTTGAGCCTCAAATCCGCCGAATCGTTGAAGGCGAAGATATGCCGGGAGTTCATGATAGACAAACTCTCATGTTTTCTGCAACCTTCCCTCGTGACATTCAAATGTTAGCAAGAGACTTCCTCAAGGATTACATCTTCCTGTCAGTCGGACGAGTTGGGTCTACCTCTGAAAACATCACACAAAAGGTGGAATATGTTGAGGATCAGGATAAGAGATCAGTGCTTCTTGATATCCTCCAAGTTCATCAGGGTGGCTTGACATTGATCTTTGTGGAGACAAAGAGGATGGCTGATAGTCTCTCGGACTTCCTTCTGAATCAAAACTTCCCAGCAACCTCAATTCATGGAGATCGTACCCAGCGAGAGCGTGAACGGGCTCTGGAAATGTTCAGATCTGGCAGATGCCCTATCTTAGTCGCTACTGCTGTTGCGGCTCGCGGTCTTGATATCCCTAATGTTACTCATGTCGTCAATTACGATCTTCCTACAGATATTGATGACTATGTCCACCGCATTGGCCGTACAGGGCGTGCTGGCAACGTTGGTCTCTCCACTGCATTCTTCAACCGTGGAAATAGGGGTGTAGTCCGAGACCTCATTGAGCTGCTCAAAGAAGCGAATCAGGAAGTGCCTGCTTTCTTGGAAACAATTGCTCGTGAAAGTGGTGGAATGGGTGGTGGCAGAGGCGGCAGATCTGGAGGTTCTAGGGGCAGAGGCCAATCTGGCGCCCGTGACTTCCGAAGGATTGGTGGTAGTGGAGGGTTCGGTGGCAGCGGAGGATACAGTAGCCCTCAAGGCGGTTATGGCGGCCCAGGAGGCTATGGCGGTGGCGGATACGGAAATAGTTACGGAAGTGGAGGATACTCTGGTGGAAGTGGCGGAAGCAGTGGGAATTATGGCAATCCCACAAGCTGGTGGTAGTCCAAGCATTTAGAGTTGATTTGCTCTTAATCCTCTTTGATTTTATCGGTGTTTTAATCAGCATAGATTTGGAAGAGGGATAAGGCGCAAATCTCTTGGGGGATATTCATTGCTATGATTTTTTTCCCATTTCTTTTTCGACGATGCTTTTCTTTCTTTTTTTCTTCGCCGCTAGGGATCAACCAGGACGATCCAGGTCAGTCTTCAATGTTTTGTATGCTTTGTCTTTTTGTTTTCTGGGTCCAAACGCGCGGAGATACCACCAAGATTGGGAGATGGGTCGAACCCCCAACATCGCATGTTTTATTACGAATTTACGACTCGATGGTTCCTACACATCCATATATCTTCCAAACCTTTCAATTTCCTCTCCGGCATATTGGGCGAATTTGCTTTTTCCATTTCATTTTATTCCTCTATATATCTGCACCCAGCAGTTTCTGAGAAGAGGACTCGATAATATCCATTTGATGGTCTTTTTTAACATCTACCTGGCGTTGTTGCTTTTTTTTTTTCTAAATCAAAAGTTCTCGGTCGGTTGGCAAGGCGGTCGGTCGGTCGGTTACTTCACAGAGGAAAAGCAATGATGGGTGTTAGTTATCTTCCAATTGTTTCCCTTGTTTGTGTGGTTTGGTCGAACCAAAACAAAAGCTCGGCTGCATATAGACGGATAAACTTTTTTCGTGTCAGTGGTAGCGGTAATGATATTCCTGGGCACCTGACTTCTTGCTATATTGGAATGTCATACCCATATTCAGCCGGATTGTTTTGCGGTTCTTTAGATTCTTTGTCGTTACGGTATTGCATAAATTATTTTTGTCACATGTACTGTTTGCTTTCTCTTTTTCTTTTTCTTTTCTTTTTTTCTTTTCTGCTTATTTATGAACAGACAGTCAACACTCAAGGAAGTAACGGAAAGCCAGCAGCACGATAAGCTTATACATGTTCTCTTTCCTATCTTTTTTGTTACTTTTGTTATTTGCTATCGTGATTGATTATGTTGGCTTCTGGAGTCATACCAAGACAGCCATTGACAGATATCCCCTTAAAAATGCTACTGAGAACTATGTCAAGTTTGTAATATTGTGAATACGTGGTACTTTTGCATTTACGTGTATATTGCTCTGATTACAAGTTTGAACTCAAGGAAATTTTAGAAAAACCAATAAAAACTCGTAGAAAGCCATAGCTGACCATCTAGCGTAGCCAGTTTCAAAAGTATTCGGACGCCTGACTAACATAGCGCATAATATGGATTCATCAGGCGTCCGAATACTTTTGAGACTACCTAGTATTGACCTAGTTACTTATCTTGTTGGCTCTTTTTATATGAGCTTCCGTGAATAGTGTTGCAAACATCCATGGCCTATTATATATTAGAATAATTTGCTCCTCGCCGAGATTCAGAGAACAGTACTAGTACTTGAACAAAGAGATAGACTGAAAAGCGTACGCCCTACGACGATACTGTCCAGTACATTGCTTGACTTGATGTAGCACAGATGGCCATGCCAACTTTTTCAGGGTAACGTCTCCTTCAGGATCTGTTGCGAGTCCAATAACGGTGAAATTGTTCGTTTAGTACCCGACGCAACTCCCACTTGCGAGATCAGATGATCAGCCCGTGGCTGAATTCTCTGAAATAAGTTATCACATACCTATTCTATGGCATAAAGGAGTATAGTGATGTTTCCTAGATTTCAGACAGTTTTCTTATTGTATACATGGGTATGTGAAATTGCAGGAAGGTACGAAACTGAAGCTTTTTTTTTTTTATTTATGTTTTTTACTGCAGGCACGATTCCGATTGAGATTGGGATTGCTATGTTCTACGTTACATATTTCATGCATGGCACAGAAACTGTTTCATTCCTTTCCTTTTCCTTTCTTCATTTTTCCTTTTTCCTTTCTTTTCTTTCTCTCTCTCTTTCTCTGTCTTCCTTGGGGCCAGTACCTTTGAGCCCAAGGATGAATTTTGGGCGGGGGGTTATATGTACGTGTGTTTGGATGATAACATTTCATTCGCCAAAGGTATATAGGTAAGAGGGGTAAATACATAGAGTGTGATGTACAGGACGTTTTGGTGAAAACGAAGGTCTGTAGTCTACTTCCATAGTGGTTTTCGAGCCGTTTCTTTGTTTGCAGTTTTCGCCCGACGCACCAACGATAGAATGAAGTGTATAGAATTAGTGGTTGAACAAATCCGGCCGTGGATATAGGGTACGTATAACCCCAGTACGAGTCGCGGTTGGGCTGGTGCGTATATGTATGTATACACGTATGATATATGGATAATGGCGACGGGAGAGAGACTATATATATATGCTGATTGTGGAAGTATACTTAACTGGAGGTGCATACTTGTTTGTAGATGCAAACCGAATTTCACGATGACAACATCGATGATGTTGTTTTGAAGTCCGAGTATGTTTCAGAATGTAGACTAGCAACTCTTCCGCATCAAGTAACGCATGTGGGAAGATTAGAAGAATTCTGCACATTGGAATCGTATGCACAACGCAGAGGCACTCATTCTTGAGGTTTGGAAGAGTTTAGAGTCGGAAGTACCAGTTGACCACGAAATAGGCGGGTGGGTAATACATGCAAGTATTATTTATAAATATAGCTTTTATGTCTCAATAGAGAACTCGCGAAGTGAGCCTAAAAATGATCAAGCCCAATTTTCTTCCTCTTTATCCTAGTGTATAGGGCAAACTTCTTTCTAGCTTCATAATTTCACCATATTAATATAATATAACACCGTAACAGATGCACTCTAAAACAAATGAAATTTCTTCGCTTATTCCTACCCATCACTACTACTTTCACTGTCCTCCTCATCACCATCTGCCTCTTCCTCTTCTTCCATCTGCCACCCCTCCTCCATCACCATTCCCGTAAGACAGGTTATCCTCCTCCCCGTCTCGTAAATCCCCAAGAGGTTTCCAACCTGCTTCACTTTAAGCGCTGGCTCCGTCTGCGCAGCTTTAGCCTTCACACCAACATTTTCGCTAGTGCTTATCTTTACCATTTTGCTCGCACGTTCCTGCGGAGTTGGAGCAGTAGGAGCGAGCTGCTCCACGTGAAGACTCCAAATACGAATCGTGCCGTCAGAGCCTGCGGTTATTGTGAAGAAGGTCTTTTTGCGGTTATTCTTCTCATTTCTTTCATCGCCCTCCTTCTCTGTAGAGTCGGATTCGGAGGTATATGAGACATTCACATCTACTATGACAAAATCTTTGACTCTGCCTACCATTCCCATTTCCCTTCCACCAAGCTGGCCGAGGACGACGGGATTGTCGATGTCGTATTTATGCCCATTACCCTTAACCCCACCCTTCTCTTTTGATTCCTTCTTTGCTTTGTCATCTCTCGTTGCTGGCGGATCCGCAGGTTTAGGCCTAATTGGTGGAGTGGTAGAGTAGAATATCACTCTTCCATCCTCTGTGGAGATTGCTAGCACATGTTCCTGTTCCGGCACTTCTACATAATGCATCTGGTGGACTTTGCTTATTGGACTTGTCAGGATTCTCAATCTTGGTTGAGAGTCCATTCCAAATATCACCACACCCCTCTCAAATGCAACGGCAAACTCATCACCTGATGGTGACCACCGTACTCGCTGACCTTCTCCAGTCACTCCACCGATCCTATTCCCGAGCAGCTGTCCCATTACGTCTTTTGTGAAGCCTAATACACCGGCTTTTCGACCAGTCATAAGGTTCCACATTCGTAGTGCTCGCTCTCCTTTACTTACGGAGAGCAAAATCTTCTGCGATGGATGTAGTGCGATGTCGTTTACTCCTCCGGGCCGTTCACCATTTCCTAGTAAACCGATCCCAACTGTAGAGCCGGTTGGTTTAGCTCTAGGGACTTTGAGGGTAGATAGGAGGGACCAGTCTCGAGTACGGAAGATAAGGATTTGGGAGTCTTCTCCTGCAGCGATTAGTTTGTTTCGAGTTGGGGTGAAGAGTATTACGGTGGGAGTGTTCGTGTGTTCATGGAGGGTGCCGAGGTGCTTATTGCTTGAGGTGGACTTGGTTTTGGATTTGGAAAGGGCAGAGGGAGGGGGTTGGTATGATATGGATGAGGAGAGGGTATAGAGGTTTATCCGCTCGTCTGGAGCCCCAGTTGCGAGGATTCGTTTGAAGGAATTGGGGTTGGATTTTGATGCGGATGGAGGGGAGAGGGCGATGCATCGTAGTGGAGCAGTGTGAGCAGTAAAGAGGAAGGAGTCTGAGAAGGAGGTGGTAAGTGTAAGGTCTTGCTGAAGAGCTGGCTCCGTAGTGCTGGTGGTGGATTCAGTTAGGGCAGCGGAGGTGAAGAGGGATGGGACGGGTATAGAGGCAATGAAGCCGTGCAGGACCTTCTCGTAGGACCCGGCAATGATTTGGAGGCTGATGGAGTTGGTGTTGCCGAAGTGACCGCGCGCGACTGGTGGTAGGAGGGGCCGCCCGCTGGCGCTAGATATGGTTGCGGTAGCTGCTGGGACTGCTGGGTCTGGAGCTGGAGTAGCCGCAGAAGAGTGCTCAGACCGTTTTCGCTTTGCCATTGGAGGGTGGGCAGAGGAGGTACAAATGCAGAATTGTGCGTGAGATTGGCGCAGAATGCAGGCAGGTTCTGCGAGGATAATCAAGAAGTCAAAGGGTATCAAAGATTGGGGGAAGCTCGAAGAAATATGGCGGAGGTGCAGTCGGGGCGTCGCAACATCGCTGCAATATTTTTGTGCAATGAAGTTGTAAATCTTGGCGTCAGCGCTGATGACGTCCTTGGCGTCACGGAGCTGGTGCTTGCGTGGTTTCGCTCGCCCTTAGTAAGCTCTTTTGGGTGAGTCATCGGCCTCTCCATCGCGCAAGCACCGCCACACAGCGCCCGCCCAGAGCGCCACGCCTGGACGGCCTCGGCCAGCCCAGCATCCCAGCACCTGGATGAATGCCGTCTGCGTACTCGAGTACATCTTATCTCCTGCCCCACCGCAAGCTGGCGCCCTGGACAATGCGATTGTTCGACGCTGCACGCCTCCGCTGTCCGCCGGTCTCCTCCAGAGCGCTCACACATCAAACTTACGGATTGTTACGCAGCTCAGAGGCAACACACACCAATAGTGTTAATTCCCCTAACCCTCATATTCCCAACCTCACTTCATCTCTCAACGCAGATACTGTGCAGAAGCACCGCCAACGCGGCCTTTTCCGCCAAAAAAATTGTGAGTATTCGACTCAGAGCTACTACTTTACCCGATCGCCCTCGAAAGAACGGTGGGTTTTCATGGAGTTTTCGTCGAGTTCTGACGTCGGGGGTTAGGCAGCCCCATTCTCAGCCGGGGGAAAGGGGGTGACGACGCTACTACACTCACCACCACACATACCACACCTCTCCGCCAGACACTCATGAGATGCAGTCCCGCCTCGACTCGCCCAACTTCAACGCAACGCCGCGTCCTGACCAGCGTTTAATGGACAGGGCACGAGAGGCTGCTATCAGAGTGCGAAAAGAAGAGCAAGAGTATGTAAAAAAAAAAAAAAAAAAAAGAGAAAAAAAAATTTTTTTTTTTTTTTAAACTCGATGCCCGATTTATTTTTTCCCCCCTTCACGTGCTCCATCGTGCTGTCTTTTTATATTTGTGTCGCGCTTGCCCTCCCCCCTCCACCCCCCACCGTCTAAGAGAGCGTTGCAACCAGCATAATATATATATTTCATATGCATATTTTCCCAACTCTTCACATCTTTTTTTTTTTCCTTTTGCCTTATATGCACACTTTTATTGTTTCATGTTTTTAATTTTCATTTTTACCCACATTTTGAATACCTGCATTTCGCTCTTGCTCTTTTCAAGAGCCCCATTGGTGGTTTGTTGAGCTTTTTTGTATGCAGCTGCCTTCTCATGCGTTACATATCGCTTGCTTGATGTGTTCTGATGCTGCCTACCCTTCGACCTCCCAATTACCTGAACCGGAGCTAACGCATTAACCATTCCCATTTCTCAAATGCAGGACAATTGTACAGTCAAGAAAACGAAAGCTTAAAGACTTATATCAGGTTACACGACAGATAGAATTCCATAGACCAATATCGGGTTCTGGTGGATTTGTCTTCGGCGCTGGGGGGACGAAAATGGAGTTGACGATTACGAGCGGAAGTTCTTGGAGCTGAATGACATGTTACTGTTTGTTCCCTCTGCCTTTGGAATCAAGCTCTCTTGGTGGCTTATAGCGGATGATATATTGCCTTGTCCCACCAAGTCAGCTGATATATCCATCTGTGAGAGAGCTTTTTGAAGCTGAAATTGCTAACTATTTCTTTAGGGGAAGATTCTATGATGAATCCAGTCTACCAAGGCTGTTCGCTGCCACCATCACACCTTCTGTTGCTCTTAAGCATTCAGTTTCCCCTACTCTTTCTCGGAAGTTGCCTATACAGCATTCTCCACGGGCATTGCTAAAGTCTCCTACTCTATCTCAGGCACGATCTGTAGAAGTCCGCTCAGATGCAAAACAAACACCTGCTTCAATTAGTGAAAGCAATATACCGGCCGAGGCCTGTTTGGTGCGAACGCCCCTTGGTGTCGACAAAGGTGTATCAACAGCCACTGAAGATGTTACATCTGCCTCACCAAACCCTGCAAGGAAGGAATCTCCAGTTTCTCCAAAACGGCGAAAGGTAGCTAGGCCGACCGCTTCACCTGTCACCCAAGGAGAGATGCTTGAGATCCCACCTCCGACAGCTTCTACGGCTCCAGCACCTCATACAGCATCAGACTTCTACAGAGGTGATACTGCTCCTATCGTCAGTGTTTATGGTGTTCCAGTGATACAAAATGCAAGAGCACCTATAGTTTCTGAAACAAGGAAGGAAGCCAGCAGCGATAACGTTGAGTCTGAAGGTGAACAGGCAGTCTTACCTCCCCCCCCACCTCTCTCTCTCGTCCATAATGATTTGGATAAGAAGATATGCCCGGCCAATGGCGACCCTGCTTCTATAGAGGATAATATCCGCACTTCTCTGGCAAAGTTATCAAAGCCTGAGCAGGCCTCTGCTGCTCTAGCTACTCCTTCAACATCGAATGAAGCACCATTCCCTATTGTTCATACACAGAAGAGGTCGCCAACGGCGTCGCAACCGCAGCTCGCTGTAGTGCTTCCCGTTCTACCGTCGATTCGAAAACTTTCTCCTCCTGTATCTTCTCAGTCTCTTCAGGATCGGCAAAATACACCATCCTCACCAATTACGTCTGATGAGGATGATGATGATCGTGAAAATAATGGGGCAATAATATCCTCCGCTACTAGTCCTGATGTGAGCCTCTTATTATTAGAGGATTCACGTTCAGAAATCAGAAGTGCAGAGGCAATAGAGAAAAAAGACCCAATTGCAAGAATTGGGGATCCAAGTGCGCAGCTGCGGTTGGAGGATGAGCTTGCTCGGAAAGATCATGAAGAAAGCGAGGTTCAAGACTTAAAAACAACGCATCATGCCACTGAGGGTTTAGTCAACCGCGAGGATGTGGATGTTGTTATGGAAGAAAAGTTGGGCAAGGAGCAAGAAGAGGTGCCTACCGGTCAATTAGACGCTAGCGAAAAGATAGCAGTGGATGAGCAGAACGAAGAGCCCATTTCAGAAGTTCCTGTCCCTATATCGAAAGTTTCACCTCGTGAGGACCGGGTTGTTGAGCAAGCGCTTGTTGGACGTCAGCATGAAGAGCCCAGTCAGAGTATCGCTGTCCCATCGCCTGATGGGTCTGTGCCTGAAAATATGGAAGCAAGATTGTCTCCAGCTAATAAAGTTATGGAGATCCTGCCGGTGCTACCTCCTTTTACAGCCAAATCCCCAGATATCGAAGCTGAGGAGCCTGTTATTGCTTCTGTAGCTGAAAAGTTGCCAACTCTACAAGAAGCACCGTCCCAAGCCTCAGAAAATCTAAAGCCTGCGAATGATGCTGATATTCTAAGTGAAGTTATTGAAGATAAGCAGGATCTCGAGAAAAGCAAGACTGCCGAAATTGTTGGACCTACATTACCTAGTGACAGACCAAATGCCCCCGCTGCATGCAAATCTATTGTGCTTTCTGAGTCTGCGCAACGTGATACAGCAGAAAATCTTGATATGGAAACATCACCTGATCGTATGGATGTGGATGATACAAGGGCAACTACCATCAAAAAGACCGCAACCCCTCATGAGAACAATGCTCTAACAAAACATGAGCTGGAGAAGGTCGGGCAACCACGTGCCCTTCGGGATCGCCACATCAATGCGGAAGAATCTGATAATATCTCTGAGGATATACTAGTGGAACCCGTTGAGGAGGGGCCGGCCATAACTGTCGCAGCAGAGGTACCACGGAAAACCTCACCATCGTTTGCTGTTCTCAAGGTGCTTGAACAAAGGCGACGAAAAGAGCAAGAACGGTTGCGATTGAAGAAAGTGGTTTTTGTGGGCGACTCGGCAGAGGAGAAACTCAATTCACACGGAGCCTTGAAAGCATCAACAATTCCACAGGGAGTCAACAATGCTAAATTCTCCCAAGATGTGGCAAATTTCCTCTCATACAGCACCAAAAAGCGAGCGGACCCCGAGTCCATTGACTTAATCCACCAACCGCATGTGCAAGTTACCCGGCAACGTTCTAGTTCCATAACGCTTGCCCATGGTCCATCATACCAAAAGAAGGACTATTTGACCCCCTACTTCCAACTAGAAGCATTTGAGCATCCATTACAAGATTTATTGCAGAAAAGCCATAAGACTCTCCTCACCTCAAACCATCAATTAAGCATCCAGGAGCAACAAACCAAGAAGGTGTATCGTCGGATACAGCAGCTTCAAGATAAAGGGTTATGGAGCTTGCGGCAGCCCGTTCGAGTGCGCGAGCCGAGAAGGAGACTGTGTCACTGGGACTACTTGCTACAGGAGGCACATTGGATGAGCATAGATTTTAAACAGGAGAGGAGGCTCAAAATTGCACAATGCAAACAGATAGCTGACATGGTCATGCAATGGCATAATGCGCAACCTGAAGAGAGGCCTTTTTTGTGTATGAATAGACAAGAATGGTCAAAGAGAATGGGTGTTAAAGGAAGAAAGTTGCTGCCTCAAGACATGCTGGCTGTAGCGGAGGAAGGACATCATGAAACTATTATTCCGAATGATAATGATACGGAGGATCAGGAAATGGAAAACTCACTCAAGACTCCTAAACCCGAACCCATAAGCAAGTATTACATGGAAATTGCACAGTCTCCGGAACCTTCAAGGCTATTGCGGAACGAGTCACTTGCCGAGATGGGAGTCAAAACAGAATGTGATATTGGTGACCAGTATGAGAATGAAGAGGCGGATATGTTCACCCACCTTGGGAATCCTCCTGCACAGCTGTTTACTTTGGGACCAGGAGAGACTGTATTCGAAATGCCGCTCACAGATTCAGCAAACGAGATTTTATCACAACTTCCTATTTTTGCTCCACCAACCCTTCCAATTGACCCCTCTATTCTTGACAATCAATTTGAGGAAAACTGGCAGATGCCAATCATCCCGGTCAGCAAATTATGTGTCGCTATAATGAAATTTAAGGAAGAAGGTCCCCCAAGGAAAAGGAGTCGCTATGAATATGAGGAAAACTATAATTTGTTCGCAGATGATAGTGACGCTGAAGACCTGCTTCCTGGAGATATTCAGAATGGATCCTTTGCAGGTAATCCAGAAAAATCGATGTCACAAACGCAACCAGTCCCGCTTCCTCCGGAAAGTACCAATGTGGCCTTGTTCAATCCTAGCTTCAAGCATATCCTCAATCGTATGCGCCAAGGGCACAATTTTAAGCCACCCGCCTTCCCTCCAGTTGCGTTCTTCGAGAACAGACAACCCTCGCATTGGCTACCTTCAGAGGACGAAAAGTTGAAGGATCTTGTGCAACGCTATCCTCAGAATTGGTCTCTTATCTCTACATTTATGACATTCAAAGGTGATTTACATTCTACTTCTGAGAGAAGATCACCTTGGGAATGCTTTGAGAGGTATCTGCAGATAGAGAATTCTGTAGACTTTGCTAAAAGTCCCTACTACAAAGGAATTCAACAAAGGATAGAGATTTCGAGCAAGATTAACGTACCTAGCAATGTTTCCGCGACTGCCCAGAATGGTACTGGAGGTAGCGGCTCGAGTACTCCTACGATTAGGCGAAGGGGAAATAATCCAGTGAGAGTAGAGAGGAGGAAAAACACCAAATTTGTATCATTATTTGATAGTATGCGGAAGTTAGCTAAGAGGAGAGAGGTAACTATGACAAAACAGCAAAATGGTATGTCATCCCGCTTATTATATTGAAGTTTGAATTGTAGTAACTTTCTTACAGCTGCCGGTATTGCCAATCGAAAAGCTGAGCTACAGAGTCAAACAAAACCTAAGCTCCAAAACTTCGTCCCTGCCTATTTCAGCAAGATGAAGTATGAGCGTGAGCTGAAGCAGGAGAAACTGGCGCAAGAGAAGGCAGCACTTCTTGCACAGCAAAGGGTAAGTTCAGCGATTACCTCCTTTTGAAGTTTCATGAATATATGGTTAAACTGGCAGTCACTTCTAACTTTACAGGCTGGGCAGACTCACCGTGCCCACCCAGCTCAGCCTCACGCCTTTGCAAATGGTATCCCAATGCAGCACCATCCTGCTCAAGTGAGGAATGGCGCACCTGGAGTTAATAGCCCTGTAGTTAATACTTCCAACTCGAATGGATTGCCTCCGGGAACAGCAGGTATTCCTGTTCATCGTGCATCACCCTCAGTACCACACACATTACCGAATGGTATTGTTCCCGTATCCAGTGGGGCGCCTGTTCCTGGCATGAACGGAATTCCACACAATAGTGTACAAGGAGTGCCTCAGGTAAATGGTGCGGCCGCAGCAAATATTCCCATGGGGCTCCGCCAACATTCTGCAGCGCCAGGATTAATGAGACCAACAAACTTGACACCTGAACAAGTGCAACAAATGTTGAGGATGAAAGCACACCAACAGCAACAGCAACAGATGGCTGTAGCAGCCGCTGCAGCCGCTGCAGCTGCTCAACAGGCGCAAAATGGAAGTGCAGTGGGAATAGGTGGTATACCAATGAACTACTCCCAACATGCGATTATTGCCGCCCAGCAACAAGCACTAAATGCAGCGGCAAATGGGGCTGGTGTGAAGCAACATCATGCAAACGGAGAGAACAACACGTCTAACGGTATATCCTCCCAACATCGTCCGCCAATGAATATCCCAGCACAGGGACAAGCCGGATCACCTCGCCTTCATCAACTACAACACGTTCAGCACCATGTTCCTCCAAGCCCACAATCCATATCACAGTGGATTCAACGCCATCATCCAAATCTCTCCCCAGCTGAGATTCAAAAGCTGACCGAGCAGCGTCTTAATGAGTATCATATGCAACTCCGGCAGCAACAACTTTCGAACATTGGAGTACAACCAGGAGCCACTCCAGTTACGACTGGAGTGAACGGAGCAATGAATGCACAGCAGCAACAACTATATCAACAGCAACAGGCCTTAAGGTACCAACAACATCTATTGGCACAACAGCAGCAGCAGCAGCAGCAGCGACAGGGAAGCCCGAACCCTGCACAGTTGCCCCAAAGCACTGTTGTAGGGGGCGTAGTATCAAGGGGCACAACACCTCAACAAAACCAGAATCTTTTGCAGAGGAGCGCAAGCATGCAAAGTGTGGGACATCCGTTGCAGCGAAGTCAAAGTATAGGACAGCAACAAGGCCACGTTCCCGTTCAGCAGCAAAGTCCAAGACAGTCGCAGGTTCAGCAGGCACACATGACCGGGGTGCCGCAGCAGCAGCTACCACAACAGCCCCAAGCCCCACAGACATGAACTTGATTTGATTACAATGCTTTTCAATCGGAAATGTACCGGTCACATCGAGAGACCAAAATATTTTGTGATAAGTTCGTCCTGCAAGCATTATAACCGTGAGCTAGGTACTTATGTGCTGTCTGGCGAATTATTTGGCCTCCTTTCTTTCAACACTGCATATACACTTGTTTTGTGCGGTAATAGCTTTCCTATTCTATGCTCTTGGAAGGGAATTTGTTCCTTGGTCTCAGTTTTATGAGTTCTTTCTTGTACATGGGCATTCATGGGTTACGGGAGTTATTTTTTATTTTATTTTTTTGACTTTTGTGCGTTTTCATGTTTCTTTTCCTTTTTCATACTCTCCAACAAAGAACTAGTTCACTTGGGGCAATGTTCAGTTTTTGTCTCTTCTATCCCCCTTTTTTCCTTCATTTCTTGTTATTACTTGATACAATCGAATTTTTTTAAATAACAAATTTGTAACTATGCATGTTCTGTTTCCGCTAGGTTCTTTTCACTTTTTCTGTGTTGTATCTTTCTATGGTTACGGTTGGGAAAAACTGAGAATGATAGGAGTAAACCCTGATGAACGGCGTGAAGGCATGCTATGCGAACAAATTAGCTGCTTGGATATATTTTTGCTTTTAGGCGGGTAGTATTTCTTTCCATGGATGGGAGGTTACTTCATACAGGATAGGGATAGTATAACTTGACTGCTTTGTAAAAGAACATTATGGTATATAGGATTTTGACGGTATGCAATATTTATCGAGGGTCAAGGGCAACGTGGATCTTGTTCCACAGCTATAACCATAACCTGTAAGAATGGGGACAGAATAGGTCAAGAATTCTGGCTTTGCTGGCCTACTGCTTACACTCAGTCAGACACGGCTTTGCGAGTCCCACGGTAAGAGTAAGAGTTATGTAGTCTCGGCACGAGTAAGAATTACATAAGTATCTAGTTACTAATATGCTATGCATCCAATGGATTCTGAAGGATTTTTATTTTTTTAATTTTTTTTAGGTTGTTCAGAGCTCTTATGCAGTCCTGCTGGGACAAGGATGATGAGACAATGGCTGGCTTGTGAGACCAGAACTATGTACTTATGTATTAACTTTATAGCTGCCCTTATCGCGGGCGTCTGCTACCGCATCTACCAACTCCTTGATTCCGTCCGCCTTCTCCATCCTTCGGTGCTGGCTACCTCCTCAGCTCTTCAAGCTCACAGCCCTTGGCCCTTGATGCCACGACACCCAGAGAGCTGCTGTCATTGACTACATTTGTCCTCTCCTGCTTTCTCAGTCCTCTTAGGCATGGTTCTTTTCCACGTCAGCAGATACATGAGCTCTCCTAACTCTGTACTGTTGACTGTCCTCTCTGTCCCACTACCCGGTGTCTGCTACCCTTCCTCTCCTCTTTGGAGGACACGCGCACACGCTATGCAAGATTGCTGGTGAGATTCACACAATGCTGACTATCTGTGGCTGTTACCATCGACGCCGCCTCACCACCGAGGTTATTTATTGCGGTTGTTGTCGCCTGCACTTCGTCGTTGATCGTTGCGAATTCGCCCAGTTACGCGAATCTTTCTTGTCAGCTCCCTGCCTTTGGGTCGCTTAAATATATTTATCAACATTTCGGTGCCCATCTTGAGACGCCAATGGCAGACAATTGTGGGTGGTGGTGCACGGTGTACTGATACTTGAGAATTGAGCTCCAGGCAATGGAGGATAAAAATCGAAAAATACACTGCACTGATATGTATTTTGAACATGAATGTAAGTTAGCAATATTGTTGCCTTCAAATGGATTACGAAAGCCTAAAAACTCGCAATTATCACAAATTGGCTCAAATATAACCATATCTGGTAATTACGTGTTATTCTTCCAAGGGTGCGAGATTGTTTCTCATGTTAGCTTGACCCTTCTTACTGTCATCTTACCATTACCCTGATACCCTTCCAACGTCCGGCGAACTCACCGCTTAACGCAAATTCTTGTCTCCGATCGACTCGGGCCCGCCTATTATTACCCACGGCAGAGTGCCTGGAGGGCCAAATATTTCCTCTTGTTACCCGGGACAAGAAAATAGATCTACAAAAGGGAGTGACAAGAACAAGAACACAAATGCCATGTCCTCCACAAGCGAAAATAAAAACTACCAAGCACTACTCCCCTTGGGTCTTGTGCTAAAGCTTATAATTACGAATTGACTTCTGCCCTCGAAAGATCCTTGCATTCTGCAATTCACACTGCTTATCTGCCCCACAATACTTCGTACTCTCGTAGGAATCTCCCTCCGTACCCAAGCCCGTTCAGTCAGTAGCCGTCACCATCTTGGGAGGAGGTATTCTTCATGTTTGTTTGGAAAGAGGCTGACATATAGGTTAGCATAAACACCAAGTTCGAGATGATACTCGGTGACGGCATGTGTATATATGAGCGGCTAGCGTCGACGGGGTCGGTGAAGTCTGTAGTTGCTTACGTGAGGCCTCACACCTTGATACGTTCGGCCGCTTTGACAATAATTAATGCGGTTTCACGCTGACGATCATTTAATGCTTGATGGTTTATTATGAACAGTACGGCAGAACTGGTTTTCATGGGCCGGAGGGCCAGAGAAGGAACATAATAGCTAGTTTCGGCACCAATGATGTCAATTTTCTTCTCCCTAAATATAATCCTCATCAACTCACACTTGCCTGAGCTTTGATACCAGCTGATTTATCATGGCCTTCAGTATTCGCTAAGCAACCTCCATAGTAACCTCATCATATATACTTGAATTGACCACTGCTTATCCAATAACACGAGATTAGCCCATGGCCATTTGCACAGTTTCAGTACTGGCTCGCCGCAACGGTGTCATAGGAAAATTGATCACCCACAGGGCCGTGAAACTAGTTTCCTCCAAACACAGAATAAGTAGTCTCAAGCTGCTTAGGTCTCGAGCTGTCACCAAGCTTCTCTTACAACCTATTCCACATCTTCACCTTATCAATAGGTATCTCGATTCAATTGATGCCTGCTGTGATGAAGATATTCATAACATGAGGCTTCGTAGGTTGCTTATAGCTCACTGCTGAGAAGAAGTGATGGTGGCCGTGAGAATAACTGAACACTTCGTGGTAGACTTGAAATGTCAGGGTAACGAAAGTTCTCAATTCCACGGTTCCCTGAGGTTCAAATCTCATATACAAAAACGAATGCTGTTGCTTAGCCCAAGGCAAGTAGAGATGGAGACTTGAAAAGTAAATTGTATTTGTGACAGCGTTAGAGCTATCCGAGACGAAGAGCTCCATTTTTTGCTGTAGAAAACGAACCACTAACAATTATACCATAGTCTCGACCCGCAATGTCATAGTAGTTTAAACAGCCTCCAGAGCCCTCGGCAGAAATGCTGTTGGTTAGAGTTGCCAAACCGAATAAATTTGGCAGATTGCGTTATTATTGTAGTTTGCTTGAATACCTCGCCAGACTTTGAGTTCCATTGGTACCGGACTATAGGTAACTCCATCTTCCAATCACACCTCAGTTCCTATTTGAATCTATCCCGGCACCGTTCTGTTGCAACCAGACTACACCGTTCTGGAGAATTTGCCAACCTCTGTCAAGGCAATTTGACACGGTATTTCTTAGATATGCTTAACTTCAATAGGATAGTATCAGTGGTTGCTAAAGATGGTACCGCTTCTAGTCACTGCATTTGACACGTCAATAGAAGTACGATCCTTAGTCTGGTTGGCACTACGAACCTCATCTGCACATAATATGCTAGAGGAAGATTGCAGCGCTAAACTAACATCACCCAATTGTAAGCTGATGGGTGGCCCTTCTGGACCATGTTGGCTGAACCCGGCACGGCCAGCGAACGAATATGAAATAGTTATCTTTACAATCTGTCCCGGCCCGCAGAGAGTTTGGCAGCCGCCTGGGGCACTTTGACGACGTCAACTCGACTACCAAGGTCCTGGGTGAAAACACTCATGAACCCGTGTAACGAACCTTTTGGTATAAACTAAGAGAAAGAATTAAATTGATAGAGAGGAGCAAATGGATGAGATAAACTCCCTAATCCCTCTCGAACTTCGAATATCTTAGCACTATCCGTACCGGGGCTTCAATCCACTGTAGTCTGTGTTCGATTTTCTTGGTTTTATATACAGGCGACCAAGGAGGCAAATCCTTAATTATTTTATCAACTGGGACGGGGAGTACAGTCAGCATGCTTTCCACAGCATATACACGCGTATCTCTTATCAACGTTCAAAACATTGCCTTAACTACGACAAACCTTATCCTAACCTTTCCTTGTGACATTAATAATTGACCTGCTGCTAGAGTGATCAAATTTGGACTAACTCCTTGTTACATCTTATGGCTGCTATTGGCTAACCAGAATTTTCTCCTGATTATCTCTACGAACAATTATATATAATGTTCTTTTTCTGGTAAGGAGCGCCATATGGATAAGAAGGGTATCAATCACATCAATGACCCAGTCTCGAAGCAAGCACAGGCTTGTACCGCAACCGAATCTACCAAGCCATTAATGTGCCGATACGTCAAAAAGTCAAATTGATTCCTCTTGAACAAGAGCCTATACAATTGTTGAATTCATGAGTACATACCTCTGTACACTGTACTCGGACATGATAATGCGGTGTCAGTATTGTTGTTGTAGCAGCGGGGATAAAAAGTTAGGACGTCGATCGAAATTTTTGTAACGAAGTAAGTGTATGGGGCTTAGGTTACCACCAAAACTGCGGTTCCTTACCAGATGCGAGCTTGGTTGAATTGATCACAGGTCAGGTGAGCGCTTGTATGTATTCGAGTACTAGTAACTCATCTGCAACCAATGGCCTGTGTTTATTACGCCCGGGGGCATCCAGCCTTTAGAAGTGTTTTCGTAACCAGCCTGATGGAAAGTTGGGTTTTCCGTTTATGAGACTACAAAGTGGGTTTACGCAACCATCGACAATGGATCAATAGGACCAATTTTACAGGTGTCGACATCAAGAGTACTAAATTTTAAACGATATTCGAATTAGCGAATTGAGCACGTTATTTGCGGTATTCAGATTAGGAGAATCCGGCCGAATTTTCCGGATTTCAAATTCTTATCAAGTCCGGAAAATCTAGCCATCTCCATACAAAATTTTATCAAGGTACAAGCCAGTTAAACCAGTTCATTTTCGCGTTTTTCGTGGAAATAAATCCGGTCGGATTTTTGCGACAACTGCATATATATGATGCATATTGCAGGCCTTGATGCAGTATCCGGGGGTCGTGGCATGCATAAATTCTGTTGGGTTTCTGGGGGACCCAGAACCGGTTTCGGGATTTGCCAAAAAAAATTCCGATTTTCGCAAGAGGGGTACTCAGACTACAGACCGGATAAACTGGTTTGTCTGCCGGATTTCATTTTATGTTGGAGACAGTCTAATCTGAAACCCGCTATTTGTTCTGCTTCCATATATTTGAGCCCCATTACTTGAGAATATTGTGGTTCTCGTGCCCAGACTATTATTTTCGGCCTTCGCTGGGTACGAGAACAGGAAAATTGATATCCGACGTGCCTAAATTGATTTCGGAAGGTTCCATATTCTGAGCATGGGGGGGGGGGGGATGAAGGCTCTCCCATAACTTAGCCGCAAGCAGATACTTACCTACGTTAGAGCGCTTCCGACCAATGAAAATCACAAGGAAGGTCTATGCACACACAAAGCAGGCAGGTGCTAAATTTAGAAAGCTCAAATACTCGGCCGCCCGCCGCACACAAATGACCAGAAGAGGTTGCGTGTTCCCTTGGGGGGGTTACTCACACGTAATCCAATGCAAATTTCTCTCATTCTGCGATGGGTGAACAATGGATATTCAAGGATACGTTATAGCCATACCTAAGCTGATAACATCTGGTAAATGATTTCGTTGCAATTCTCAGCGCCAGTTTCTTATGCAAGAACTTCAAAAAGCATCCCCTAGCGAATGCATGCAAGTTGGTACATTATGACGGATGCACTTATCGTGGGCCAAGATGCAGGATGGGGGTCTCAAAGAGCAGTTCAAGGTCATATGCCGGCCAAGATAGAGTCGATTGAATTCTCGCTATCATACTCAGGTCAGGGGGTTTGAGCGTCGGCTGCCAAGGATGCTTCGATCAGGCCGTTTAGCCAAGGTCAAGACCGGTGCACAACGGAAGGTTATTGGGGTCTATCCAATGCATTATGATACTATTTCTAACCCTGCCCGCTGTACTAGTAGAAACATCAGGCCGGAATAGTAGCACGAAATAGACATAGCGGAAGCGTCTTCACTGCTTCGCTGCGGTTGCGGGCTTGATCGTATCATAAATAAAATAAGAGCCGATGCCCAAACTCAAAATAAGATATGATACGCCGCTTCAGCATCCAGGCGACAATCCATACTACTGATTTCTTACTGTACGAGTACTCGAGTACTTCCCAACGCCGCCCGCAGCTAAGCTGAGGCCACGGTGCTTGCTCCTCAGCCCCTTTGCGCCGACGAGTTCGGTGCTGCTTGCTGACCCGTCCCTGGCAAATCCGACGGCGGGCAGGAGGCGGGCAAGGAGCAAGGAGCAAGGGGCAAGGGGCACGGGTGGTGCGCTGCGTCGCAACCTTGCAAGCGTACTCGAGTGCTCTACTGTACGAGTACTGCACAGCGTTATTGAATTCCTGCGTGACCCGTGTGCGGCGGCGTGAGCTGTGCGCTTGTTCCCTGCTGATTGCTCAGCAAGCGGCTGCTTTTCAGTGCGTCCGCTATAAACTTCAGTGGGTGATCCACGTCCGCTCCCCTCCGCTCCCCTCCCCTCCCCTCCCCTCCCTCCCTCTGCTGGCTATCATCAGCATCCCCCACCAACCCCTTCGTCGCTGAAACTGCGGCCCTCTCGGTCGGACCGCACTCCACTCGTTTTTAGCTCGGCGGCCAATCCTGCACATCCTCAAAGACTCCAGCAGCCAGGCTTACAGCAGACTGCACATCACTCTCGCTACCCCCCCCCCCCCCCCAAAGCCAGCCATCGCTCGTTTCACCGCCGAATCTTGCTCTTCCCTCTGCAGCGTCACCGGGCTACAGTATTTTCCCTCGTTGCTTGCGTTCGCTGGTTTCCTTAACCTGTTTTGGCACCTTTTAGATCGGGATAAGGCTTCACGGACAGCTTTCTTTTTTAGACGGAAACGAGACTTCATTAGAAAGTAACGAAAAGGGACTTCAGTATCACGGGCTGCATAACGAGCATTCGCAGAAACACGCTACATGCACCAATCCAAGGCCTTACGTCAACAAATTCAATATTAAATCTACCACGAAGGCTGTGGTGACCATTGTCGCAATATTTTACTGGTGGGGATATCTCTCCACCGACGGGAAGATAAGATATAACTAATATGTATAATATTCAAGAATCTCAGCAACTCTCGCCATGCGGTGGTTTAACCCGTTGACAGCATGGGCTCCGCTAGTCTTATGCAGCTCTGTCCTTGCGAAGGACTATATGATTGGAACTCGTTCTCTGAAGCCATGCATGAAGAATTCAGGAATTACAGCTACCTATGTCGATGTCGCTTTTCACACTAATACTTCCAAGCTGCACTTTGATATCAATGGCTACTCGGCGATATCGGGGAAGGTACATGTGCTGGCGACCGTTTATGCTTATGGATTCAAAGTTTTCGATCTTTCTTTCGACCCCTGTGAGAGGGCCGAATGGACGCAGCTGTGCCCCATGAGTCCTCGGAGATTGTATATCCAGAGCAACGAAAATGTTGGCGAGGATCTGGTGGCACAAATTCCTAGTACGTACAGCTGTAGTATCTTTAATTTTCCAAGGAAAGACTAACATCTCAATCAGGTGTCGCGTTTCAGGTTCCGGATCTTGATGGTTATGTCAGAATTGAAATTGTGTCTGCAGATGAAAAGAGGGAACCTCTTGCATGTGTAGATGCCCTCTTGACAAATGGTGTCACAATAGAAAAGGGAGCTGTATCATGGGTAACAGCATTCATTGCTGGGGGTGCTTTGTTTTGGGCGATGGTCGTAATATCAGCTTCGAACCCTTCCCTGCACTATTATCATCTCGCAACTGCGAAGTACGCCGCATATAGCTTGGCATTTTTTACATTTCTGCAGAACCAGGCTTTGATTGGAATGACAAGCGTTCCATTGCCCCCCATTGTGTCAGCTTGGACTCAAAACCTTGTCTGGGCCGTGGGAATCGTTGAGATGGACTTTCTGCAAACGTTTTTTCATTGGTATATTAGGTCTACTGGAGGCCAAAGAAGCGAGTTGTTCAACCAAATCTCGGCGACTAGTGTGCTTGTGACGAAAAGAGACTTGAGTATGATGCCGGGCATGAGTCTGAGGTCATTGGTAAGGCGGGAACTTGATGAGGACGACCCGCAAAACTACGAACACATCACGGTCAAGGGCATTGAAAGAGTTGCATTCAAAGCAAATATCGAACAGACAAATCTCTTCTTGACGTCCTACAGCATGTACATCCTCTTCGTCACCGTTGTCGTGATCCTATTCCTCGTCTTCAGGGGACTGGTTGAGCTGATGGCAAGAAAGAGGGTTGTGGGAATGGATAATCGGTTAACCGTCTTCCGAGAGCATTGGAAAATCATACTCAAGAAGATTGCATTTTGCTTGGTCATTATAGGATTTCCAGCATTAATTGCATTATCCCTTTGGGAGATTACAATGAAGGACAGCCCTGCAGCAGTGGTATTGGCAGTGATCATCTTTCTTGTGGTTACGATTTTGATGGCACAAGCGGTATTAAAGTTATATATGCTATTGAGGCGTACTGGAGTCATGCCATTCAGCGCAAAAGGTCCGTTAGCGAGATTCTCGACAAAGAGTGCTGCTAGGGAGAAACCGGCATTTACATCATGGAGAGATTCCGATCCCGGGTTATCGGAAGCGAAAGCTACTGCATCTCGGGACCTCAAACAGTTCACCATTTTAACCATTCCATACCGGAGATCTGGTGCATATTGGGTCTTGCCGCTTTGTCTCTTCGTTTTCACCAAGTCCGCGCTCATTGGGCTTTCTCAACAACACTTGTATAATGCTCCTGGAGAAGACGAATCATCCGTTGGAACTGTGAAAGGGACTGCCCAGGCTATTGGATTTTTGGTCATGGATCTGTTATGGTTGATTGGTGTTGCCTGGGTGCGACCTTGGATGGACAAGCCAACAAATATTTTGGGGGTTGCAAGTGCCGCTGTGGGATTGGTAAATGCAGTCTGTTTGTTAATATTTACCGAGGTTATTCATGGGCAAGCGGTAAGTTAGGGCTTTGAAGTTGCTTCTGGTCATGGTTAAATACTGACGGATGTGAACTTAGAATCCGGCGAAGCCCATTGTCGGCGTGTTGTTTGTCATTTTTAACATTGTTATGTGCCTGATCCTGTTGATTGTAACCGTAGTCAGCGCTATATATGCCTTGCTTGACTGGAAGAAAGGACATCCAGGCCTAAGAACCGCACAAACAGACAGAAACTCGGCAGAAATGAACCCTCCGTCGGCAACTGAATATGGAAATCATGTGCACACTAGCACGCCGGACCCGTTCTTGCCACCTTCACACACAAATGACTCCGTGCCAGCCGCCAACTCAAACAGGGCCTTTTCCCATTTGTTCTCAGAGGATGGAAGACAATCTGTAGCGACAAGCGTTGACTCCCGGGATATCACTGGATTACAGCCAACTGAACCTAATACGAGCATGACGAGCTTCAACGGACATGGACATGGAACTGGTGTGATTGTTAGTCCCACCGGTCCCGGAGACGCCTCCGGTTATCCTTTAGCTCATTCTGCAACGAACACAAGCAATCAGGTACCATTAGGAGTGGTAATGATTAGCAGTGGTAGAAGCGATGATGGAAGGAGTACATATACAGATAGCATCCGGAGTGGAAGAAGCCGAGATGGACAACGAAAGGTGTCAAACCCACAACGTTTTCCACCTCAGGCCCCATTTCAGAGACAAGACAGCAGAATGAGCCAACGGAGCATGAATAGTACTCACTCTTATAGGTCATTCTCTCGACCTGGGCCCGTTCAGGGTGTATATTCACAGGGGAAAGCTGGAAATGCAAGTCAAATCAGTGTGAATCGGGATCAGAGCCCACAATCGATTCAAGAAAACATCACAGACCGTGGAGTAGCATTATAGACACTTTGCTAGCGATGGAAAGGAACACATGCTGAAGAGAGCTAGAGGAATGCAGTTGCGAGACCTCGAGATAGACTAAATCTTGTATTGCCGTTTCATTTTCTTATCTTTCTAATCGTTTTGTTTTTGTAAATTATCGGATGGCACGGACTCCGCACATACCAGGATCATTCAGAAGTCAGGAATGGGGTTTTCCCTTCTTTTTGTGTGTGTATGTGTGAGTGTGTGTACGTGTGTATGTGTGTGCGTTACTTGTACTGGTGAAAATCTTCTCCACACACATCCTATTGTGGGATTCAATTCTATCTATCGTCTATTCTTTTTTTCCTTTTTCCGCATCGTTATTGGTAACCGGTTGGGTTTTGACTGTCTTTTATTGTTCTTATTTTATGTACGCCTGCCTGACCGATAACACGTGGGGCCAAGGAGGATTGGAGGTTGATACCAGCAGGGAAGGTATAGGAATCCGCATTCCGACCTCGTGCGTGGAGTGTTTGTGCCAAAAATTCTGTAATGCATATTCTAGATACTTTACATTGCATTGCATACATTACTACGTAGGTATTTTCCTTCGTAGCTAACACCTTACATGGTAACTTAGTTGCCCATTCGTCCTATTCCTGCGCCTACTTGATTCTTCTGTCCTCGGTATCCCTAGCTCTACGCTCACAAGACCAATTCCAACCAAAATTATTACTATATCATCTATACTATGTTTTTGATTACATAGAATATATCTTGGTGCTTGCAGCTGCCATCTGCCGTCGCCATACATAAGCAGAAAATGTGTATGTGTGCAAGTAGTGTCTGCACATCCTTTTGTTCCACCATTTCAGTGGCAGAGGAGTACGGTAGGCGGGAATTATAATTTCAAACCTGCAAAATACTGCGATTTTCCTTGTGATGACGGACTGTCTTTTCCCAAAGTTTCCATTTCCAATCTTGTTCCCTTGGAATTTTCTATTTATAAACCCTCGGTTTAATCAAGTTACATGTGTTGAGCCGCAGAGTAACGTAATGAGACTGAGAGTATGTTCTGTGCCAGAACATATCTGCGCTTGAAGCAAGGATCACCGCTTATGATTTGAGTATGACGGGGACTAGTTGTGGTACTTAAGTTATGCATATGTCAAGTTGCATTGTGTATGCAAACATTTTAAGACATCTCTTCTTGGCAATGATGCGTATGCAAATTTGGTGGCAAATTTTGAAGACCACTGCTTAAGGGTTTTCATTTTTCCTTTTTTTTTTTTTTTTTTTTTTTTTTTTTTTTTGCATTTGGATGATTTCATCAAGGTACGTAATCGAAATTGTGAATGTGAATGTGAAGACTGTTTGTAAACATTATGACGACACAAGATCGGAATATCTATTTTCCTAAAAACATGAATGAAATCCCACAAATGAGTGGGAGAAGAGTTGAACGAGCACACAGCTATGTATCTCACACACCACAACAGCATTTTCGATAGTCGTCGGCAACTTGCCACCGGGGTTCCTGGTCAAGGGTTCTCGTTCTTGGCTTCCATCTCGGCCAGCCGTGGCCTGATTGGCACCGACGTCGTCATTTACACATCTTGCTGAACAGCAGGCGCCTTCCCGATAGTGAGCGGCACGAGCCGAGCCAGCACGAGCCAAGATCATGCTAGTGTTTTTCTTGCCAGGTCGCTAAAATGCTTAGCCAGTGCAAGGTTTCATAAACTGTAAATACCTAATATAGTAATAATTAGAGACTTGGAGCTCATTCTGACCTACCAACAACTTCGAAATGCTCAATTTAGCTGATAGTAGTGAGAAAGATGAAAATTTAGCTTAGTTTAGTTTAGTTTGTCAATATTATATATATGATCAATCTAGGCTCGAGCTAGCTCGTGCCGCTCACTACTTCCCGACCTGCCCCGCCCCAACCTCTCCCCCTCATACTTCTTCATCCCTGTTGCTCCTCCTCGCCTTCTTCAACGCATCCACCTGGATCTTCTTCTTCTCCGCTGCGCTCTTCCCTGCCAAATCACTCGAATATACCAACACGGCCCCTCTATCCAGCAACGCGTTCTGTACCCTCGGCACATCGATGTTTCTCACACTCCCCACGCCCTTTGGATCATCCTTTAGAAATAACCCCACGACCATTCCGGCCGCCTGCCCAAGCGCCATCCAACATGGCTCCATCCGCAATGTCGAAAACCCAATGTGGCTTGCCGAGGCAGGGACTGGAGCAAGGAGGTTCTTGACAGGCTTGCCGTCAGTGCGCGGGCCGGGGACCATGACGCCGATTGGGACGGTATACGGTTTAGGGACAATGTAGCTGACGAAGCCATCAAGATGCGCGCGGTTGGGCTCACGTTTGCGCACGGCGTGGGAGTCGAGAGCGTAGTGGCTTGCTGTGATGCTATCCCATTTCAAGGTGTCTGTGAGGGCGTCATGAGCCGTGAAGATGTACTGACCGTGCATGCGGCGGCCCTCGCGTACGTATACTTGCCGTGGGAAGTTGTTATTGTCAGTATACTCGTCTTTGCTGAGCCCCCAGCCCGTCACTTGCTGGCGAAACCACACTGGGACCTCAGGATCATTCTGGGCAAAGTAGAAAAGGCCCAGGGTGTAGTCGCGAAGACGTTGCGCGAATCGGTCTCTCCATGCCCAATCTGCGGTAGGGTATTCCCAATTTCCACCGGTAGGTCAGTAGAGATGAAGGTCATGTGTTGGTTATTTGCATCGTTTTTGCCGTTGGGCAGGGTGACCATGTTAGTGAGGCGGACAATGCCCTTGGGCGCGCCAGGAGCGACGTCAGTGGGCGGGATGGTTTTCCAGGAGTCGCCTGCTGGGAGGTCTCTGCGGCAGTATGGGGCTGCCTCCTTGCTTGTGTAGCAGCCGGTAACTATGTCCTTTATAATGCTAACATAATCGTTTCTGTTGTACGTTGCAGGCTTCGTAATTGGCGCCATGTTGGCGCCACTGTTGGTCAGGCATAGGCGATAGTTGAAGGCCTGCGTGGTGTTATCTCCCTGGTGTGTCGTGCCCTCGGCCTCCTCACCACCCCAGTACTTGTACACCTTTCCAGCACCAATTTCCTTCACTCCCCCATGCGCATATACATCTTCACTCTCTCTTCCGACAAAGAACGGTATCTTTGCTGCCGCAATCAAGTCGCCTTCATATGACGCATCAATGAAGTATTTTCCCAAGTATCTCTCCATCGTTCCACTCTTCAAATCCTTCACGGCAATAGACCTTACACGGCCGTCAACCGCGTCGTACTCCAAGTTCTGTTCCTTCGCATCGAACTGCTTTTCCATCTTGACCAGCACTCTTCCGTTCTCCTCGTTCACCATATCATTGAACACTTTCTCTGCCACTGACGGCTCGAAATGAAATCCATTGCTGCAATCCTTCACCTCTTTGCTATCTGCCCCGTACTTGCTAATATAGTGACTCTTGACTCTGTTGACAAACTCGAGGAATAAACCGCCTGTCGCACCACGTGTTTTGATATCTGTTGCGCCGAGTCCGTTGGCTGGCAGCCCTCCAATGTGCTTGCTGCGTTCTAGGATTAGAATCGTGACGGGCTTGTTCACATCCTGAAGAACTCGAGAGGCGGAGAGGGCAGTGGTGATGCCACCAGGGGTAGCACCGAGAATGATAATGTCGTAGCTGCTGGCTTGCCTGGCCTCTAGAGTGCTTGTTGCTTCATTTGCAGACGCTTTGTCCCAGATGTGCTCAGGTAGGTCGATGTCTCCTCCTGATGGTCCTGACGAGGCGGTAGGCAAGGAAACGGCCACCAGCAGCACAAATGCAGAGACTAACTTTCGTATTCGCGACATGGCCTACGTCTCTTAACAATACCAAACAGAGTAAGCACACCCTACTATGTGCAATTGCAATGACGGCTCTGAACGGAGCCAAAGGTAATAATCAAGGGTATAAAAATATATAAAGAAGCAAGGGAAAGGAATACCTCCTAGAATTTGAACGTTCAACTACCAAATCCGTGCGAGGTGGACGATCACCCACCTTTATAAAATTCTTCCAAAAAGAACGGGCAGAGATTACAAAAAAGTCTTGTCCAAACCGAGCTTTCGCAATTAATGCCCAATCAAGTCAACATATCCCTGTACGGTGTTAACTCGTAGCCTTGGCCTTCTTCACCGGACTGTCTCTGCCATCTGAAAAACTCAAGACGGTGTGCTTGAGATTGCAAGCAATGCGTCTGAGGGAGAGCACCACCATTATTTGAATGCAATGCTATTCTGATGCTAGTTAGCAATATCACAAGAGGCTTGTTTTTCAACTCGCATGGTATGTATACCTGCCACTAACTGGCTGTTCCCCCAACGTGCGCCGTCACATATATCTCAAATTTGCCGTGTCTTTGAAGCGAGGCGGCAGAAAACCTCGTATCCAGAATTGCGGAAATGCATGTTTATATATTGGTTCTTATCAACTGGATATACAAAAACTTTGCGTGAAGAATGTAGCTATCGGTTCACACGCTTGACGCGTGTATGTAGCAACAATGCCAAGAGTCCGTAAATGGAAATACCACAGGTAGAACAGAACTTGTGTACAACGTTTAAAGAATACTCAACCAAGCCCGGCCACAAACTTTTATACGTCACTGCATAGCGCGTGACTGAGTAGGTGAAGAGTTGAACTGTCGGTCGTTCATATCAGGCGGGCCGAACACGCGAAAAACAATCAGACGTTGTTGACTGGAAAGGCAGCTTGCTATAATCAACAGCTATAATGCTCCAAGTTTCGAGACATATTACATGGCTGTTGTTTGTAGATCATTGCGGTTATGGCAATTCCTATCAACTCTGAAACGGAGTTAACATGAATTATGGATTGTACCAATATAAAACAAAGATATATAAAATATAACATAACCTGTCATATTGGATTAGATCGGGGCCAACAAAGATCTCATATCTAATAAAGATAAATACCCTGACACAATGACAGATGTAGGAGCTACTTTGGGCAGAGTCTGGGCACGAGAACATACTTTGGGCCAATCTCGAGGCACGAAGTGGAAAAAATATCCAGTCGTTGAGGATTTAGCAAAACAGCTTCAGTATCCAATTTCTGGCTAGCTAAACCACCTTTATGTATATACGCAAGTATCTCAGCCCATACCCATCAAGAAGGCCACCCCAAAGTATTGCGCATGTTAACCATGCCTCTTTGCATCCTCTATAGAACCTAACAAAGCAATCAAAGATTAAGGAAGTTTAAGCAGTCAAGGATAGCATGAAACCCAATTCAAATAAAAACGCTGACGCTAGCAAGAAACCATCTATATATGCAAATTAGTGAAGCAATAAGTGTCAAGAGAACTTGAATATTTAACTGCTTCAACATGACTGTGAGAACATCTTTTGAGACGAACAATGTTACAGTATGGGCTTCACAACAAGATCAGCAACTTTAAAGCCGAGTATCAGTTAATGATCGAAGATAAGTACACTGTCCTGTCCCATACGGTATATATTTGATGCATATCTTGCCATGAACGCACATCCGAGTTCAATTTCCGCTCCTATCAGCTCACAATTGAATTTATGCTGAAGTAAATGAAGATGATGTAATTCGCAAGTGACAGTTGTTGAGAGCTCAGTTTTGTTTCAGTGGGCTCGAAGTCGCTGGATCCCATACAACCAATTTTGGTAGATCTGGAAGATGCCCACGTTTAGGCTGTATTCGTCGAGCCACCGAGGACTTTATTACTCTTCTCTTTTTCCTTGAGCTTGGTGAAGTAGGGGGTGTCTGTTGTCCATCGTCAATCGTGTCGCTTGTGTCATAGTTTTTGTCCTTAACAAAATCCAACGCAGATTTGACCAGCGATTGTGAGGCAACGGTCCGTGCTGCTTTAATCACCTCACCAGCAGAGCTCAAGTCTTCCAATGATGTCTCCCTAGAAGACTGGTTCATGTCTGATCCATAGTTCAAATTTTCTGCACCATCATCGCCAAATGGAAAATTTGAACTTCCAACGTCCACTTGAACCACCTTGCGAATCTTGGGACCCTTCCACCTGCCTTTGACTAATTTTCTATCCAACTCCTTCCCATCATGATCGACAGGAACATCAACAATTACGCTTCTTGTCTTCCTTTCCAGCACCCGTGGAGCTGAATTTTTTCGTGTGATTGTACATTGGTGCTTTCGCTTTTGCCCACGTGCAGCTTGAAGTGGATGTAACACTTGCAATTGTTTTTGAAGTATGTCTTTATCTGTGGCAAATGGCCTGTCTCCACATTCTGTAGGAAGATACTTATTCAAAATGTAGTCTATGTCATTTAGTGGCTGCGTAGCGTTATTATACTTCACGGTGGAGGGTTGAGAATATGAGGGTGAGCACGAAGGTGTTCCAGAAACCGATCTAGGCTGTAAATGAAGGGAGCTACTAATATAGCCGAATATATCAGGTTGATCGTTCTGCGCTTTGTGAGGATGCCTAATTGCTTTCTGATCTTGAGGATTCGACTGAGCATTGCACGCTACTCTAAGCTTACGAAGAGCGGGTAGTTCCGGCGATGGACTATGTGAACGTGTAAGCAGGTCTCTTGGATAGCATGCAGTGGTGTATAAGTTCCTACCTCCTAACTTGTACTGACCCTGGATTTTCTTTCCGTTCAATCAACCAACTCGCTGCATCGTGAATGCCCCAAAACAGCACAAACACACCTAAATTCTCCTCAAGCTCTTGAATCATAGCTCGCACCCATACTACTAGATGCATAGCTTTTTTGCCTTCCGTACCGATTTTCGAGAGCTCATCATCTACAAATAGTCGTTCAACAACCTCCCATGTCCCTTGCCCTAGCATGTCTTCTCCCAACCATTTCATCAGCAGGTAATCGCTGATTATGATCACAAATTGATCAACATGCATCACATCTGAAAGCACTTCCTGACTTAGCCTATATGGGCTTTCTCTCTCAATGCTAGTGTCGATATGAATATATCTGTTATCTCTCTGTGAGAGGAGCTTCAAGGCCTTGTCCAATGCTTTTGCGATAGAAAAGAGCTCAGCAAACCTCTCGCATGTCGAAGTGCTGACATGTTCTTCAGTTGTTGGAAGAATGGCATACTTCTCAGGCACAGTACTCCCCGCATTATTCTCGCACCGAGGTGGGCCGAAGTTCACGCACCAATGGGGCCATTGAACACGAAACCTCTTGCCACGAGAATCTGTTGCACTTACCTCACTTAGGGCTCCAGCTACTTCGACGACGATTGTATTGGTCAAGACATGACCATGAGGGTTCGAAAGATCAAATTCGGTATGAAGAGTGGTGGGAAGGTTCTCAATGATGGCAGTCCTTGCAGCTTGATCACTCGGAAGCGCCACCATACGAGGATAGGAAACTCTTGCTAAAGGATTGTAAATGAATAGATGGCCGAATAAACTTGTAGTGGGGACATTTCTTGTCCATCTTATGGAAAGATAGTCAATATCCAGGAGGCTTGGATCATAAACTCTTGCGCGAGGAGGTATGAACAAGCTCTGGCGAGCTTCAGCGACGACGCTGGGCGCCATTATGACAGAGAATGCAGCGGGCCTAGTCAATAAACAATAAGCGAAGCCGCGAAAAGGAATAGACTGGTATATGAAAGGATCCTAGCGTTGAAGAATGGTAGAATGTCAATAGCTCTGCTACTGTAACAATTTTTGCAAGACAAGTAACTCACACCGAGAGAGCAGTTGAAATTTAACCAGATAGTGCTCAATTAGAGAGCTGGAAAAGGAAAAGGAGAATCGTCAAATAAAGTCCTCGTAGTGGGCAAATTTGGCTTCGCTTCGACTGTTGCTAGCACCATGAGCCTAACCAAGAATGGAAGACAGTCCAGGCGGGGAGTGGAAATAATGTGCCGGGAGAAGTGCAACAAATGAATCGAGTGTATAATATACCACTGCTGGCTGAACCTGTTATCGGCTCAAGGTAATCATCTCAAAAGGAGATTTCTTTGGAAGGCCTGCTGAAATATTGTGCCAGCCACTTAACGGATTTTTATTTCGTCGACGATTGGAAGCAAGAACAGATGACAACTATGGATACGTTGTGGTGCACAGATTTATTCTCTGGCAAATATTGAAAATTGGACCAAAAGTTTCGTTTTACAGTACAGTACTGCGTTGACGTACGTTAGCGATACAAGGGATTCAGATGCTTATTTGTTTTCACTCACTTGTTCCTTGAGATTTTGGAACAGCTGCACTAGGAGGGCCGGAGTACTTGCCGAAGCCTTAATGGTGCCAGTAGAAACCCAGTTATTGTACCGAAGGCCAGTACGTTTTGCGCTCCGAGGAAATGTTGCGACAGTTGTAGTTGCGCCCACATGTAAAAGGCTCTTGAGACAATAGATTTTTCGGGAAATGAAATCTAGTGCTTCTGCTTTGTTTGAACCGTAAGCGATAATGCCTTGATCCTCCCACTTAAAAGGGAAGGGCATAAATGAAGACTGGGTGCCTTTATGCTCGAGTGGAGTGGATTATTTTGTTACATATGATGAAGGCTACAAGGGAGAGATTGCTTAGAAAATTACAAAAAATGACGATATATTCTAAAACTTATGCTGTAAAAATAACAAAGCAGTAGAAATTCAGATTTCTGCAAATTGTAATCTGTCATGTTGATGTGTTGTGAGGATCACTGATATTCAGAAAACACTGTGGGACAAACTTTGGAGATAGAGCGATGGCTGCTCTTACACCGTAAACCTGAGACCGTACTTACATCCATTGACATTGAATGTGTATTAATGCATATGGGAATATTGGGATGTAAAAAATGGCTGATATCACAAGGAATCTCTTATTCAAGTCGTGAATAAAGTTTCCAGAGGGGATGAGGAGTGTGGATATACTTGAATTCAGTAGATTATCTTTCTGCTCCGACAGAAGGAGAAGGTGCAGCCAAGAACCAAGACTGAGGAAACGAATGACGGGGGGGTTGTACTCGGGGGTAGGGGAAAATACTCAGAAGCGCTATGCATGCATAATGTGCGCCATCTGACCGGGGGTCAAAAGTGAAGTAGGTTGACTTTTTGTCGAAAAGTCTTCAGAACAATTGTATGGGTTTTACACACAAAAATACGACACACGTAATTTTAACTGCATACAAGTCAATAAATTGTTGCATAATTATCACCCAACAGCCATAACAGCAAAGCTAATCTGGCGCACTTCTAACTAATGATAGGACCTGTTCTTTTGTTATTTTATCCCACTCTTTCTGAGGGTTTCCACCTTGTTTGTGCATTCATCGCGTACAATAATAATTCTGACATGCTGAACTTGAGTAGTTTCTCGATTGTGAATCTCATGACTGAACTTTTCATTTTGATATTGTATGCAGGCTTCAGCAGGTGATTCGAGGCTGTGACTGGGAAATGGAGTTCTGTAAGTTGGTTGAAAAACAAAGAATTAAAGCGTGTTATTCTGTGAAGCGTGTAGGAAACTACAGAAAATACGTGTAGAATAACAAGTATTACATTACCAACAGGTCAACTCTATCCTAGCAACTATCCCTGTCACATTGTATGCGCTTCTGAAGACTTACCCTTACCCCAGAGTACATAATGTGTCGCTCACGTACTTGCAGGGGAGGTGGCTCAAACCTTCCAATGCCTGGTGAGCATGGACGCAGCAGGAAGAAGGACGTGTAGATACAGTCTCGAACCAGACTACCGCTTAGTGGCTGGTGTAGATACAAGTAGGCATCGGCATACGATAGCACAGCAGAGTATTGGAGAGGGCTTCTTGGAACGCACTCGTCACGTGGTCCGTGCTGGTGTGGCTTACCGCTCTAGTGCTTGCTGGATTCTTTGTCATGTTTCCAAGCCAAACCTTCGCCTTCCATTGTGCCGTGCTCGGCCCAGTCGTCATATGCGTCATTACTGATGCAGCTATTATCGTTGGACTTGCTAGTGTAAGGACGTGCAATGAACTTGACACCTACTGTAACGGTTGCCACCGCAAGATCCCCAATATTGTGCCATCCAAATTAACAAGCTTAAGTTCGAGGCCTCAGAAGGCTGCGACACGCATGCGTCGCAAGGAACAGCCGCGTCTCCAATTTGCCTCCACAGGGCCGCGACAGTTGATACTGCTCAATGCATTGCAATGCACGATCACCCCTCGCACGGATACAAGGATACTTTTCCAAACGCGCATTCTCCGCTAGTCGTGGGACTCTCCTCGCCTTACAGTCGCTCCAGAATACCTTCCATTGCACTTCAACCAGACTACTATGTATGCACTTACGCCTACCGGTATGCCTGGCAGGTACCAGCGCTATCATAGTAGTCCCAGACTTCTTGCTTTATGTCACATGTTCGGCCACTAGGCAGGCCTTGGCAGCGGATGCTCCTCGAGGAACCGGCCCACTCTAGTTAGACCTCGTCAACTGCCTTTACCATCATGCACTATTCCTGGCTGAGGACTTTTGCTTCTATTCCAACAAAATTTCACTCCTGGGCCAGCCACTACGGCTCACGACCACTACTTCTTATCGCCCTAAAGCGTACGCATGCGAAGTCGAGCGCAGTCGACCGCCGTCACGCCTATATAACTCAGCCTTCCGATGTGGATTTAACAATTAAGCAGTCCGACTCTCTGTCAACCAAACCACATTCCACATTTCTTACATGAAGCTCCCAACGAACTCAGTGCACAGACTGCGATGCTTCCATGTATGTAACGAGAGTATGTAGAGGCAAGAGACATCTCTTATTCCTATGCCCTGATCATGCTAACATGGATCTGCTACGACTAGTTAAGTTTCTTTGTTATGCTTTGTTTTTGCTGCCCTAGGCCTTTATCTCTCCTTTCAACTTTGTTAGCCTCGCCCTCCTAACGTCTGTGTACAATTGTGGAATCACAATGGACAAGCTAACCACCACTGGTCTTCACAATGACATGGCAACAAGACTCAGGTAAGAGTACACATCCCTTCTTGGGCTGCGATTGAACGTCCTGCCAAAGTATGTATGGCGGTACTGATAAAATACACAAGTTTGGTACAGCTACTAGTGATGGTAGTTACTGGTAGTTACTGGTACCTGTCGAATTATTGTCAAGCAAGCGTACACTCACCGTTGTGAACATTGACTGAATATCAGCTGACACGTACTAGACTTGTTATGCAGGCTCATACATCAAGCATATTTGCAATCTAGATGTGTTCCTGATGTACGGATACATGTCATTACAGACGCACCCTAGATAGGACATGCTGCTCGCCTCGACTACTTATCCTAGCTAAAATTCTCTCTGGTCAAACTTTGATATGCTAGAAACGATGTTTTTTTTAATTCCTAGACTCCAAACGAATACCAACAGCACATACGCAACCCAGCACAATTGCATGCAAAACCAGAATATGGCAGCAAAACTCCGCCCATGGGTTCAACATATGTCTGTCCGTTCGAGGGGGCGGGAGGGAGGGGCGTCCCCGTGCAACAACATAAATCCTGCCATTTCAAAGAACCTCTTAGTTAAGTAGATACCGAGATTGTCGAGCTATTTATTAACAATCCCTTTAAGCGCCATTAGTATCCCCGCATGCTCATTCCGCAGAATTACGGCCATACGTATGCTCACATGTTGTTCCAAATCAAATGCTACCTTGACCACTCTAGGTATCACCTAGTCAGCGTACTAGACTAGCTATCACCTTATATCCTTTTTTTTTTTTTTTTTTTAAGGTCACGTAACCCCGCATACAGGCGGCCCCCAGCCTTAGCAAGGACGGCCTGCCGTAGTGACATTACCCACCATAGAGCCATATCCTAATGACAGTATCTTGCTATCATCAAAATTATCATAAAAGACACATAAGATAAAGAGATAACAAGCCAAGTACCAGAAAGAACTACAATGCGCAACGAATATGAGATGACCCCAAAAAATATGCTGTTACCCCACGTGACCACAGATAAGAAAATACGTAGCGCGTAATACACGAATGAAGAAAGAAATACCAAGTACACAAGGTAAGAGTAAATAGACGAAAAAGACGAACAAGGGGAAAACATCAAAGGCTATAATACTACAATGCTAAAAAAAAAAAAAAAAAAAAAAAAAAAAGGGTAGAAAGAGCCATCCAAACCGTAAAAAAATATTTTAAAAAAAAAAAATTAGTAAATAAATAAATAAATAAATGAAATAAAATGCTAGACAAAGTACCTCCTTTTCGTAGTCTGCAAGGAATGTGCGCCCGGGCAGCAAAAGATTCCAGGGGAATGGCCATCAAGCTTGCTGCCTGTCCACTCTAAACTACTCCAGCTTGTTGACCATAATGCTTGCTGGTTATGGATTCTGACCTAGGCGGCCAGAAACGACTGCATGTTAGCAGATACTCGGCATCTGAGTGATTACCACTTCACTACCGGGACTATTAGTGGGGATGATGGCCCGCCGGTGTCCCTGCTGTCGGGTGCAAATATGGCACATATCCTCCCGTCGTCGGAGGCATGACATCTGGCCTTGGGTGTGGAATCGCTGCTGGCCCAGGTAAAGCCTCCATTGTGCCTCCACCGAACAAGTCGAAGTCCCCAAAACTAGTATAAAATGACCCTCCTCCATTGATCAAGTTTGTAACGCCAGTTGGGTTACCTGAACTGTCTGGGAGGAAATCGTACGTCGTAGACAGACCGGTGAAGTACATGCCATTGCTTGTGGCCGGGTCCCCGAAGGCCATATCATCCTGCACAGGGTGATGCGAGTGGTGCGGATGGTGGTGATGGTACGCGTACATAGCATGAGAGTCTGACGGGGCAGTACTTGTGTAACTATACGGATGCAAGTTCGGCTGGCCGCCATGCGGAGCTGGTACAGGATGTTGCGCCGGGCCGGACGTATAATGCCGGTTTTGTGCATGATTTCCATCGTCAAAGCCATGCGGCTGAGGGTTCCAGTTTGCCGAGTAGTCTTGCTCTTCGTGCTTAGGTTCAACAGGGTGCATGATGCTACCAGCACCAGGAGGAACTGGAGCGTCGATAGACTCGAGCCTTTCTCTGCTTGTAGCGGTTCCATCTTGTGCCTGCCCGGACTTGGACTCCTGCCAAACATCTTCCCACCTACCTTGCCTTCTGTGATGGGCCACCTGTTCTTCCTCATCTTCCTTCTGCACGAGAGCTCTATACTTCTTCACCATCTTCTCTAACCCACCAGCAATATACCAAACAATATGCATCTCGCCTGCCCCGCGCAAGCTCGGTCCTTCCTTCTCCTTCTCCTTCGTCAAACCCTTCTTCACATTCTTTCCCTTACCGTCTTTAGGCCCTGTCTCCCTTATGCCACCGCCCGCCACATCTCTCAACGTCTCAATCACCCTCTCGGCCAGATCCCAAATATCGTTCACAGGATTTACCAAATCAGCAATATTCGATACTCCTCTCCATCGACTTGCCACTTTCATTAAAAACACCGCTGCAAACGCAATCATCGTATGCACGTACAAAGGCACCCCAATCAGACATACCCTAATCTCCTCAACCGTCAAAATCGTCGTTAGCACGTGTTTCGCGCTCTCAATCGCACACCTTGCCATTGCGGTTCTTTGCGGACTAAAGCTTGAAATGATATCCGCCGACGACAGCTGGCTGGTTGAAGATGCAGTAACGCCTCTCAGCGCTAACGAATTCAGTTGTAGCTTTGCAAAATGGTAGTGCAACAGAACACCCTTTGCAGGGTAATCTCCCACAAAAGCGTTCTTGCGTAGTCTCACACACCAGTTGTCACGCCACTCGTCCAAGTCACGATTGAATTCCTCGACTTTGCCGCCTTTGCTTTTCCGTTTTTTTTTCTTGTTGTTCCGAGAGGAGGAGTAGTTTTTCCTTTTCTTGCCCCGCGAGACCAAGGCATCGGCCACGCTTGTATTCTCGTCACTTGTGTGCTTGTCATGACCTGGGTCTTGGTCGCAGTCAGATCCGCCGTTGGCGACACCTTCCTCCTCCTCGTCCTCAGAGTTATCTGCACTGTCGGTACCAAACAATACTTCCTCTCTCACCATACCTCCCTCGGATATCTCCCCTGCAAAGCACTCATATATCCTTTCAAGGACCACAAACAACGCCATCTGACTAACTACTCTGAAGTCGCCCTCCTTACATAGATCACTCATCAAGTATCTCTCGTAGCCCTCATCCCTAATCGCCTCATGCTGCGAATAGCATATCACGGGCGGCCGTCCGTATGCAATACTAAAATGGTGATCGCAGACATACAGCAGATACCACAGCCTTGCTCTTTCATAATGGAACTTCCTTTCCACCTCCCTGCGCATGCGTTCTGCCTCGGATAACTTACTCCCTACGGGTGTCGTCATCAGCGCTTTACGGAAGCTCTGATGCACGTTAAGCTCTGTTGCTATTCGAACTGCATGCCCGCTGAGTTTCCAGCTGAGGTCGGGTAGCCAAAACGCAGCAATAGATAGCGCGCGGACATTGTCAAGTGCGCGGGTGTAGGAGGACTGGCCGTTTTGAGCAAGGTGCGGGCCATAGCCGCCAGGGAAGTCAAACATGGACGAAGAGACGAGGGTGAGGAAGTGTTGGTAGCAGAGGGCGAAGGTGCCGCTAGGGGTTGGAGTGTGGGAGTTGGTGTTTGATGTTGTTAAGGTGGTGGCAGGGCGATGGAGAGAAGCAACGGTGAGGATTGAGGCGAGAAGGAGGGAAGAGGAGTTGCGAACCGACGATAAGTTGTCGTGGACGAGTGCCACGTCGAAAAGGTAGTGGTTCAGTGTACTTCGAAACCTAGATTCGCGATTGTTAGTGCAATTATATCCAGATGTGCTTCATTGGCATACATACAACTCGAATAGTTCCTCAGCCTCCTCCAAACTGACCAATCCTCTCGAAATAAGATCGTCGTCATGGTTCTCGACAGACAAAGACATGTTCCGTCCTAGGCCACTTGGGCCACTCGCATGTCTTCCCCCACCAGAAGCCTCACTTGAGTCGCTTCCCATAGAAACATGCGGGTGAGCATGGACATGCACGTTTGTAGTCGAGTTACTTCGTAAGCTCCTCAGCCTGGTAATCTCATAAAGTGACCCCATCGGATTGGTTGATAGCGAGGCGCTACTGAGTGAACCGTAGTGATCGTAGGATTGTAGTCGAGACCCTTTAGCCCCACGGCGCTCCCCATCCGTTCGGGATGTCTGTAAATCATTGTTGTGCTCAGGGGCCGCCTCTGGCGAATTTTCTCTCGTCATTGGCATTCGAGCGGCTGGTGTTGGCCGGTCCGGCGACTGTCCAGTCGTCGAGTTGGCAGGCCCGACTATCGTCGGTACCTGGTCCTTGCCGAAGGTTTGCTGGGTGGAGGAGCCTGGAGAGGAGCTCCCAGCGTGGAGTGTTGCAACTTGCATCCCTGGTGACAAAGACGAAGTAGATGGTGCTGGAGTGCTGTATGCCGATAGCGGGCGCATTTGCTTTACCCGGAGAATGTCTTCAACGGCTCGCTGGAGCTGCGCAAGTTCCTCGCTCATCTTCATTTTCCACCTGCAGTCATACATCCATCAGCTTCTGAAATTCTTGCCATTGTGTCATACGCATTGAAGATTCAACTTGTCCGGAGAAGAGGAGACTGTTCAAATCGGAACATACTCTACGTCCTCATCCAAGATTGTCTGCAGGCTACGGTTAACTACACAATCCAGCTTCTTTTTTCGACATCTTTGGCACTTCGAGTCGCCGGTAGCCCCTGTATCCGACTCAAAATCGCATCGTATCTTCTGCTTTTTGCATGCCGAACACGCCCGGACCTTTCGGGAGATTTGAGGTGTTCGGGGAAGGTTGTTTATCGTCTCCTTCAGAGTTGGAAGTGAGGACACTGCCGTTGTCAATGGCGGTTGTGCTAGTGGTGGTGGATGTGATGCATCGGGGGTTGGTTCTTTGCTGGCATTGTTGTTGCTCGGCTTGGTCGTTGTGGTGTTGAGGTCATCGAAGGTGCGGTTCATTTTTTTGGAATGCTCACGGGATAGACCAACCTGATAGCCGACACTGTGCTTAGCCTCCGCGAGTAATTCTATTGTTGTGCGTATTAAAGAGCCCAGTTTAATATGAAATCTCGTCGAAATGTAGATGCGCGGAACAAATGGTAAGTCGATCCGGAGCTGGAGTCACGTTTGTTGGGCGGAGGATCGATGAGGTTTTAATGGTAGAGTGCACGGGAACGGTTCGGGGGTGAGGCCAGTCAAAATCAGCGATTACCAAAATATAGTGGGTGGATGGGGGTAACGTTCCAGTGGGATAGTCTGTGGTTAATCTAACAAGGGCGGCAAACTTGACGACAATTCAAATTTCAATAAAAACCGGTCCCAGCAGACGGAAGGATTAATATTGGCTTGCAGGCCCGCTCTGCTCTGGTCCGTTTGAGTAGCCTGGGAGGGGTTCGTATCTCTCGAAGCGAGGAGGCTCTGGAGGAGTTTGACTGTAGTGTGTACTCTCTTTTTGTGTCTTTCTTACGCCCTGATTTTCGCAATCCTACGTCCTAGGCGTTCATTTGGTCCCTTTATTTTTTTTTTTAATTTTTCTTTTTAAATATTATTATTTTATTGTATTCAGTTCCTTGACCAAGCCTATTCTTTGGCCAGGACTGGAGATCTGGTCGTGAGTGATCACACCGAGCCAAGTTTCCTTTGGGGTTAAGTAAAACCCAACCACGCAGTATCCAAACCCAGGCAAACTAGAAGGTGGGGTGCCCTTGCGAGTTTGTTCCTGCTGCTGTGCTTGCTGGGACGGTATGTATGCAGACCGCGGGCGGGGGACTGGAAGCTGCTCGGATTGATGAGTGAGAGAGCTGAGCAGCAGGGGAAGCTGTTTGACAAAGATGCACCGGCTCTCATGGATCAGGATGAAGCAAGCCGATGGGAATTGCTGGGGGCAGGGGGACGGGGGGACGGGGGGACGGGGGACGCGGGACGCGGGACGGGGACGGAGGACGGTGGGGCGGGGGGACGGGGGCACGGGGGACGGGGGCACGGGGGGACGGGGGGTCAGGAAGGGAAGGGAAGAGGGAAGGGAAGAGGGAAGGGAAGGGAAGGGAAGGGGCGGAATGAGGGGGGGGCAGTTGTGGTTGCAGTTGCAGTTGCAGTTGCAGTTGCATGCAGAGAGTTTGAAGGGCCCCGGGAGGGTCCTGCAAGGTGCGCAGTGGTGGGCGCTGGTGTAGCTGTGTATCATACTTGGGAGCGTCGCCTCGGCGCATGGGAGCGCTCCTTGTGACGTCTGCCTGGTCTGGCTCTTGCTCTGGCTCGGCTCTGGCTCTGGCTCTGGCTCTGGCTCTGGCTCTGGCTCTGGCTCTGCTCTGGCTCTGCTCTGGCTCTGCTCTGGCTCTCCGCGCGGCACAGCAAGTACAGTAGCACCTCAAGCCTCTCTGCTTGGCTGGTGAGGCGAATAACCCGTTGTGAAGCGCATGCACTGCTACATGGACATGGCACCAGCATTGCACTCGCGACGTCCAAACGGTCCATAAACCGTGAGAAACGCGCCGCTGCTTGCTGAAGCAAGCCATCCGGTCACCCCGGCCCCGTTGTGCTTACGGCGTCCAATATCACCCAGCTCGCCCAGCGGCCCGCGAACGAAGGATCACCGCCACGGCGTAATTTTCCCGTATTGCATGTGTACAAACAGCGAACTATTCGTAAATCTTGTCTCTAATTGTCTCTAACCGGGTTAATCTAATCTAGCAAGAGGTACATTTAACAGCTTTGGAGTAATCATACTTCAAGCTGTGACACCTCTCTAGCACAACTGCAATCCCTTGGTTCTGTTGACAACCTAGTCGTTGTAACGTCGTACTACACCGGCAATCGAGCAATTGTCGAGACATTGCTCGGAGCAAGCGACCAGTACTCTCAGTCTCGATGCTGTGGTATTGTACTCCTGTTCCCCAGTCCAATCCAGATGCCCTGGAAAGCATCTTTGAATCTTGATTTCCCCAGTACGGATGCAAAAAGCACTCGCATCGTTATACTCTGACGCCCGTAACAATAATAGCCTGATTCTCTGCAGCTTTTTCATTTGCAGATACAGTTTGCATCACATTTGTACTCTCATCATGTGAAGATCTCGCCGTGGGTTAAGTCAACCCTGCCACCACCACCACCTGCTATCCACATACAGTCTCACCTTGCTATAGCGAAAGGCAAAAATTGGGCCACTACCATTCGTTATACCGTCGCTTACCTAGTAGTGCCTGCCGACCGGGATGTGCGGGTTTTCTTGGCGCCCCTCCCTCCTACACTTCCAAACATAATATCTCCGGCGTCAGGCATGTTAGCAGCATCATGTAAAGTGCAGCATATTCAGCAGGCATTGCTCTGATAGGTGCACTTTTCATACACCATTTTTCATTCAATTATATGCACAAAAAATACAGTTCTCTACCCCCCTTTGCATACTATAGAATTGCATATTCTAAGTACTACATGACTGCACTCAATTATAGCTCTTTGTAGTCTCAAGTGGCTATAGAGGAAGGTTAGCTAACTCATACAATCATAGAATAGAGTTGGTGTAGATTGTTAAGACTCAAAAGCAGTAGCCGAAATGTTTAAAAGTACCAAAAATGCTGAAACTGCCAATATATCTTATTGTAGAAATAATATAGCCTACTACAATCTATATACCACTCCAAGCAGTATTCCCATACTTTCTATATAGTCTATAAAGTTTTGCACAGCAAATATTCACTATAATTATTATTATATAATATACTAATTCTTTCACTACTATATCCTATTAGCAAGGAAAATTTTTTGCTAGGTGCTACCAGCTTGACTATGGGATGCTATTACACTCTATAGACTATTTCTCGGTATCCTCTGGATATCCATATTTTCTAGTATTATAGGAATTCCAAGTGTCTCTGTCATCCTTAGTATTATAGGTATTTTTATACCTATTTTTCTATCATTCCTAGTATATACTATTGCTGCTTTAAGTAATAGTAGGGACATATTGGTATTTTCGGCCTTTCTGATACTTTGAACATTTTCGCTACTGCTTTTGAGCCTTAAAATCTACACCAACCCTATTCTATAATTGTATGAGTTAGCTAACCTTCCTCTATAGCCACTTGAGAGTGCGAAAAGCTATTATTGAGTGTAGTCATATAGTACTTAGTATATGCTATTCTGTGGTATGCAAAGGCGGCAGAGAACTGTACTTTTTGTGCATATAATGGAATGAAAAATAGTGTATGAAAAGTGCACCTATCAGAGCAATGCCTGCTGAATATGCTGCACTTTACATGATGCTACTAACATGCCTAACACCGGAGATATTACGTAGGAGGAGGGGTATGATACCAAGAAAACCCGCACATCCCGGCCGCCAGGCACCAACAAGGTAAGCGACGGCACCAGGGTTTCGTTATAGAATATTGAGTCAGAAATCTTGGCAGGTAAATAGAGATCCTGTAGAGCTTAAGTGTGTTCTCGTGCCCAGGCTCTAGCAATAGGCTTTTAGTCTGGTTGCAATATGATAGAGAGATTGCGAATTGAAGCTGGAGTCAAAAGACCCTTGGACGACCCCCCGTCTAGTCTGGTTGCTTCCCCTGTTAATAAGGCCAGCCAAAAGAAATTCGGGTCAGGCTGGCCCAAAAAGGGGGGGGTATTGAGGCCAGGCTGGTCCAACGTTCTTTCTCATGCCCTGTCACTACCCCTGCCGCATTTTTACGCTATGCACTGCATAGCGCTTTGAATTGACACCAGATGTAACTCGCAATCTTTCTAATAGGCTTTAATTCCGCAGTTTTACTATTGAAGGAAAACCCAAGCAAGATGTTGCAGCTACAAATTAGGGAAGTTTGTAGATATCTATATCAACACACACAGCGAAAAATGTCTACAGAACGTTGGGCATAGAGTAAGCTAGAGAAGCAACAAGTATGTAAAATGAAATTAGAGCCAAAACATCAAAAAGAAACTCTAGATGAGTTCCAAAAAGTATAAAGCGGTATGTTACTAATCTAATTATAATAGGTGTGGAAGGATTTCTGGTAATGAGTACTAGTAGGGGACTTATAGTTGACAGTGGAGAAATACCTTGATTAGTCATGTATTTCATAGCTGCTTTTTCGTTATAGCAAGAGTAATTTGTAAGTAGATGAAAATAACCTCACCTATCTCATTTTGTTTCCTTATTTGGTGGAATTTCGTTATAGCAAGGGGTGGTTGAGATGAAGGGCGCCACGACATTTTCAATAGCAATGTTTTCACTACAGCGGGCGGGGTTCGATTGTAGTTCCCCTAATGTGCCATCTGTCAACGCTTCTTTGGCCAATGGCATTGTGGAATGCTGCAAGGAAACGACGCCTAGCTGATCAACCATTCGCAACGAGAAAGATCTTACCCTCCACGGAGAGAAAAAGAAAGTTGTATCTCGCTTAGTGGAACGGGCTGTTCCAGCAAGTCTCACATGGTCAACAAAAAAGCAAGGAGACGAGGACGGTGAAATACAATAAAATAAGCATGTAACCTTGTCAAGACTTAAAGGCAGCCCATACTCGGTGGCATGGGATTGCTATCGGAAGGGAGAAGGTAAAACTTCCGGTAAGGATCCTTCCGTTTGACTGGAGAGAATTCCTGCATAGCATGGGGATTTATATTCTCCTGAGCCCAACAGCCATCAATTGCTGCCAACTTCTCAATGCTTCAGCATCACCATGAGTTTGGTTACGAGGATGTCAGAAATTGCCCAGCTGACGGCGATTGAGTGAAGAACCATGCAGGCGACATTAATCCGACAGAAGCAGTTGCCACCCAATCTTCAAAACAACTACAGGAGATGCTTCTCAGAATATTCGGTCATATGTCTTGGTCATAGGGTATTAATTGAGCTCCGAAGCACTTAGCATTTACCCTCTTGGGTCAGCGCTTCTAACGTTATGAAATTTCCAGATATATCCCAATGTAGGTTTGACTAGGCAGCTTTGTGCTACAGAAACCACAGTCGGTAAAATTTGCGTCATATGAAGCGGGTTAGCTGAACAAATTAACTTGGCATCCTGATAGGGATATTCAGCTCGCGGGTTCGCTGCCATGTGGATGGGTAGATCTAGATGACGAAACCCTGAGCCCCTGTTTTGGCAGTCGTCCCTTGCAGGAGGCCGATTTGAACAAGTCTCGTATATACACAGCTGGCTAGGTTGAACTTACGAATTTCAGTAGGTCGTAGTTTCGGTCCGATCCCATCTCTAGGTCATGGTTCGAAGATATGTAATTTTCAGCGGAAACGGGGGATGATGAGAAGCGTACGATCGGTGCAGAACTGGTGGAGATGCTTGTAAGCTCTTTAAATGTTGGTGGTGACTCGGATATAGTAGAATGGTACCCGGCCTGATACTGGCATCGAATAGATAGATACAACAGAAGCTTCAGCCGAGATGCGTGGCGTTAATCCCCGAACAGAGTGACAGCAGTCAATTTCAGGTAACACGATGCATCTCGAAACCATGTAACTTCTCGTTAAGCAAGCACCACTGAGGCTAAGTACAGACATAGTGCCTTAAGTGAAAGCCCGCCGCCGCTTACTCCATGAAAGTTTGACCTACAAGCTTGATGTCAGAGACGTGGTTCTGTCACTAACGGAGCATCCAGGTTCAAAGATGTGCAGAAATTCAAAGCTCCTGAAAGTACACTACCCATTAATATCCTATTAGGTCTCGGGAAAAGACTAGAAGAGAGAGAGCACAAGTATCCACCCTAGGACTGTTTATGCCGCAAGAATTCACGCAAAAGACATAATGTCTATGCACTTCCAGGCCCAGCTACATTCTCATAAGCTACTCTGAATCCAACCCATCGATATGACCCATGTTCTGGTCGAGTATCTGTGGAAACCCCTAGTCTTGAAAGACTCTCGGAAACCCAACCGTGATTTTGCCACCAGATAACTAAAATAAAGGCTTGTTTTAGGGAATTAATGCAAAATGGGAAATTGATTTGGGTATAGGTGGGTATCGGAATCAGCAACATTATGATTTGCTTCCAAGTGTGGCAGCTTCATCGAGATCGGTCGATGGACGTGAGTATTGTCTAAACATGTTGTACAGGCCTCTGCATAAGTATGAATAAGTATGCCTTGAGCAACCTACCAGACTATGCTTTGAGTGCTGATAGCTCTTTCACCACGTAGCTAGGAGCTAACGCTTGGATCCAACGAATATAGATAATGCTTGCCGTGAAAATGACCCGCCTACATACACTTAAAGCTGTTACTGAGGTTTGTAATGCAAAGGGAACAGACTTAAGTATCGAAAGACCTGTTATTTTGGCTCCAAGATGTTTTCATACTGGGCTGACTGGGGTCAAGGGTGATGCAGAGGTAAGGAAGGGAAGGAGTCAGAATCGGAGGTTGACAAGGTCGAGGCAGCCCATTCTAGTGCAAGAAATAGAATTTCGACTATATATTTGAAGGTGCGTACAGTGCAATGCTGTAGATCTCGAGCTTCTGCTAACCCTATGTCATAGTACAGTGTTTGGAGTTATCATCGTGAGTAGTACTGTGATAGTGGAGGTGCTGTGTCATGGGTATGAGCTTATGGAGCCGGAGGGGTTATTTCGTAAAGGTGGTATGTATAAAAGTGTAGATGCTGAAGATGTAGCTTTTCCATTATTTTTTCTTCAGATTCGGAATCAGCGCACTTGGTTTAGCCTATATTCAAGTTACTGCATATGTAACTCATATACAGTATTCCTGAGATAATATCTGCATTTCCGGGTGAGGAATGGTGCGAAATACCCCGGTGCTTCTTATCCGCACATCGTATCCTATCCGGTACTGTTATTAGCCAATAGGCCAATGAACGAAGTAGCCAAGGCACTAAAAGCGCCTCAGTTAGTAGTGGTACTTGCTGGTAGCCATTCCCAGTTGTTCGTCGACAACCCCTATTATGAAAAGAACAACGCTGCTGCGTCCAGAGGCGCAAGTTAGATCACGTTGGAGGTACTAGCCGAAAAAATAAGTATCCGGACAGGCGACTAACGCATATTATGCGCTATGCAGTTTTTGGTATAAACTAGCATATTTTTGTATGGTTGGCTCCTTAGACCAGTCCAAATTTCATGATAGCGTCCAATTTTTATTATGTCAGAAGTATCCGGACAGCTGACCTAATGAAATCCGGACAGCTGACATAATGAATTTGGGTCTTCTCCGCAATTCTGGAGACCCCTATCACACAGCAGCGGAATAAATACAAGAACAAGGTAATATATACAAGGACAGCAAGCAACAACAGTCCGGGTAAAGACTCAATTATCATACTAAGTAAGATACTAATATTCTTGTAGGTGCTAAAATAGCCCCCCTGGAAAAGAACAGCCATTGTTGGCCTACATTGAGGTATTCGCATACCAAATAGCCCAAGCAAAGTTTTTATCAATAAGAACAATATCTAGAATAATGAAGATACTAAAATCAATTGCACTGACATCATTGAGAGTGGAGTTTTGAGAGCTTCACTTATGCATCAGCTACAAATCTTGAAGTTGTAATAAATTGCAGAACAGAGTACTGCAACTGGAGGTAGGTCACTACGGGGTGTTTTCACTGCTATTGCAGTGCTCTTCTGTAGCCTGTTCCAGAGGCTTTTCGGGAAGTTTTTGCGGAGGCTGTTCCAGAGGCTGTTCCGGAGGCTGTTCTGAAGGCTATTCTAGATGCTGTTTGAGTAGCTGTTAACATGTTACAAGCAGCTGTTCGAGCAGCTGTTTAAGAGGGTGTTCCGGAGGCTGTTCAGAGGCTGTTCAGAGGCTGTTTCGGAGGTCGTACTGGAGGTCATACCGGAGGTTGTTCCGGAGGCAACTTTCCAGGCCGTTTCGGAGGCTGATTCGGGCGCTGTTTCGGAGGCTGTTTCGGAGGCTGTTTGAGCTCGAACAGCCTCCTAAACAGTATTTCAATGGTCTCTAAAAAAGCCCTGAAGAGCAGTCTTGAAATCTTAGGATCTATCAGAATAGTAGTCAGACTATCAGAATAGTAAGTTTTGATCATTATAATGCCTGAACCTGCACTTATCGTAGTTGCCTGCAGTGCCATTTTTATATTTCTAGTACAGAACTTACATCTATTTGCGCTGTCCTCATACGTAGGTATAGGACTGTTGGTACTGCAAGTCCCAAATTCGTTACGTCAGCTGTCCAGATACTTCTGACATAATAAAATCCACACTGAGTGTCATAGCCAAGCATACAAAAATATGCTAGTTTAGACCGGATACTGCATAGCGCATAATATGCATTGATCCCCTGTCCGGATACTTAATTTTTCGGCTAGTACACAGGTGCATCCAGATACAGTAACATTCTAGAATGAATTTTCTTCTTTGACTGCAGGCTCATACCTACCCTGCCTCTTGCTGTGTTTCAGCCCGGCAGCTTCAGGGTTCCTGGATGCAACACTCTTGATTGGGCTGGCTTTGTCACAAGTCTGCGGGATAGCTGGGTATAGAAAGTACCACTGACGTTGCTCGGAAGAATTGGCAGGTGAGCTGGGGTTGAGATGAGATGTAGCTAAAGGGCATAGTTCACAGAAAGGCCGGAGAGATTGAGAACACGAGGGTATCATGCTACGCGTGCGGGGGGGAGCATGGATAAGAGGGCAACCAGCGGCAGCAACATGCCAGGACAAGTCGTCGGTATCACTTATTCGGCGCCATGTGCAATTCCGGGTCAAGGGTCGCAGCGGGGTGGCGTTCAGCTCGCTGCAACAGTTAACAGCTCCGGCTCAACTTGGGTAAAATATTTGCAAGAAAGGTCTTATCCAGGAAACAGGGCCTCACCGTCTCGAAGTCCGGCCCACTGCACGCAAAACTATTCAGCTCCTAGCTGGTTTATTTTCATCAAATCACCTGTCTAATACCCGATGTGGACCCTTCTATGGTGCAAACATCAAAGGCAAAGCACCTCAAGACAAGCTCAAATTAGGTGACTGATATTACTCCAACGTTGGTATATACGGTGGACGGTAGGAAGAGAGCAAAAATCAAGCTGCCCCGGTTGCGCTAGAAGAATTACAGTCCATTTTTTAGAATGTTGCTGGACAACCTTCTCTCCAGTTCGAGTTGAGAATCGAACCAGGGCGCTCAATTCTATACCTCTTCATGGCCTCTTGTAACCTGTGAAGAATAACTTCACCAAGCTATATGTCAGTTCGAACAGTACGCAACTCTCCATCCTCTTGAATCCGCTGCCCCTCCCTGTCCCTCTGCGCCTCCTCAGGAAGGTATAATGCACTTTCTCCTTGGTAGACAGGATACTCCAATGTTTTTTAGGCCCTGTGTGGTTGACCACGTATAGCCGAGATTTCAAATGGAAACTACGGCAACCAAACGATTTCTACGTTTCACTAGGGTCGTTTCGCACGAAACTAAACTGTGAGTTTCCGGCCGCAAAAATTGGACAGAGGTGAGTATAGCCATGTATCATTTCACTTGCTATAGCTAACTGCATCACACTATTGCATCACATCATCACATTGACATCACATTGCACCACTATTATGGCAGAACTCAACCCTCACAATATCCTCACTCTGGACCTATTATCGGAATAGAAATTACAGAATATATGCTGTTATTTCACAACAAAACTCCTATGCAGACATCAGCATTTAGGAAATGTGTACTTACAGGAGGTTTATTTTTCAGCAAACCTGTTGTGTCCTTTAGAAGGTCCACTTTGCTTGTAGTTCAGACATTTTGGGTAGGCTGATTCAGTGCTATAGCAGAAGGCATAGACAGTGATAGTGATAGCTGTAGTAACTTGGGACTCGGAATGCAATAGCTGCAATTGACAAGTTTGACATTGGTGGCCGCGGGATTTTTTTTTTTTTTTTTTGCACAATGAAAATGTAACAAACGAACCTTCAAGTTGCCGATTATTTTTGCATTGCATATCTGTAGGTACGTAGTCAAAATGTAGCAAACAAACACTCCCCCAGGTCCAACTGCACCTCTTACGTCGTATCCCGCCTTCGCCATTCAAACTGGTGCTAGGCCTTAACTATCTGATGCAACCAAACAGGGCCTTAGTATTTATATTTCTCTATTGTTTCATTTTGACTGGCAGTTTATTGTTATTACATTTCTCTATACCTGTTGACCTATGGCATCGGGAATTGTATGTGTTCGGGGGCTCCAGACGGACCAGACTTATAATATGGTCTGCGGAAGCAAGCCTGACTGAGTTAGCAGCGAACTCCAACGCGAAAGGTGCTGCCTCCTGTTAAAAAGAATTCAATTTTTTGAAGCTTAGGGTATATACATGGTTCGGTGCGGAGATTGAGTTCGTGCTACAGATAACGCTATTTCTATTTTCACTTTTTCTACATTTTCATTGTTCAACTTTTCTGACTTCTTTCTGTACAGTTTAGAGTCCGTGACACCAGCTCAGAGACAAAGATAAGACAAGGGAAACAGAAAAGCGGATAGCACAGGTGAGGAAGTACCGAATCCAGCTGGTGTGAGCTATAGGAGGGAACAAACAGTTTTCACAGCCGCTCGACACAATGGGTTTTCTGCTGGAGAGGTCATGGGGAGGAACAGGTGGATTGAGCGAGTAATTGAGTGAGTGGGTGGATGATGAGTAGGTTCAAATCTCTGTTGCTGTCTATCGTACATATAAAACACAGAGGAGGGCAAGAACAAATAGTGAGTATAGAGAACTGTGGACGTGTAACCTTAGGGAATTTGGATCAATTGTCCAGATCGGTTGTACCACCCCGCATTCTGTCGACGAGCCGGAGAAATACTGCAAAAAGGAAAGGGCCGCAATGCCAGGAGAAGGGGCAATAAGCTATTCAAATTCAGACGATGAACACTGCCCCAGAGATGGGCTACAAGGCGGAGATTTTGGGCTGTTGAGTCGTCGGGCTATCAATTTAAGATACTGAAGAAGGGTTTTATTGGAGAACAGAAACTTGCCAAGGAATTCATATTTTCTGATGATCACCTACACATCGTTCGTTTCAAGACCAACATATCCTGATATGTTTCTGCCAACATATAGATTTCAAACAAATGGCTTGCGTTTTCCGGAGCGCTGGCCACGGGGATCTCCAATGGTGGAGCGATAATTTTCATCTGCGGAACATTGTTAATGTTCATCCACAGAGCCGTTGGTGGTAGTCTGGGGGGAAGTTCTTAAATTATTTGTCTCTAGTTGCCGGACTAGGACAAGCGGTCAATATTATTTGGATTAGCCAATTGGTACCAAGTCATGTAGAAGGTTTTTGGGCTGTAAGTCGACCCCAATACCTCAACCAGCCCCATTTGTCACTAACCCATTTCTCCATCCCCTCACCGCACCCCATCTATCACCTCCCTCAACTATCCTCAGTTCTCCAATTCCGAAATCACCCCGGCATGCACCAACTGTCGTCCTCATAAATCGCACTTACAGATATATACTCCTCTGTCTCCTTGTGAATAGCCAAAAAAAATCAACCTTTATGAAGTCCGATTCAATAACCTATTCCAAAGAATGCTTTACCACTGGCTAATTCTCCCTTATTCACTTGACTACACTTTTTCAGATCCCATATAGACATTATTCTCAATTATATTCTCATCGGCATCTCCGTACACGATTTCTCCAACAGCACAATCAACACAGTAGGCAGACCCTGCCATGGCCAAGTGCTACAAGCGGGGTTATGTGATTAAAAAAAAAAAAAAAAAAAAAAAAACACAGTAGGCAGCGGAGGAACTTCTCCAACCTAATACCACCCTATCCCTACCTCTTCTTCGTCTCGCATTTTTCCTTTCTATCCCTCAATTGATAACCCTGCCTTTTCATTTCACCCTTGCTTTACATCTTTTGATTGCACATCCCATCTCATACCATCGACGTCACCGTTTCCTGACTCGACTCGCATTTCTGTGTAAATGATGTACTACCACATAAAGAAATTCGCCAAATCTGCACCAAGGAAGGGGTGCCGGTTGTACAGTGCGTAGGCAAGAAGTCTTCGGGACTATGCAGTATGCATATAAGGAAAAGCGAGACGTGCACTAGCGGACACCTCTTTCAGTACTGTTCGAAAGATCACTGAAACATCGATAAGGTAGCTAAATAATTGCAAAAAAATAATAGACCACATGAGCTTGAGCTGGAATCAGAGAATCTATATCCTATCTCAGAATCTCAAAGGGAGTACTATTGGTTGAGTTGTGTTTTCTCAAGGGGGTCCTCTCGGATGCATATCTTGTGACTCCAAAGCGCTTTTACTTAAACTGCATAGTCCCGAAAACTTTTGCATACGCACTGTACTACATAGTGTAGTCGGTTTTACGCGTCAAAAATGGAGCGGATGTTTCACCTTTGTATATATATCAATCACACGTGACACAATTTACGCATGTGAGCGAGCTGAGGTTAAAAAATCGAAGTTTTTGCAGCTTTAATTCTTTTTTCAAGTGTATAAGTAAAATAAATAAAGACAATAGGGAGATTACTGAAATCGGTTACAATTCCATTTCCCTCCTCGCTCACTAGATGTACCCGGCCGGGAAAACAACATAACATTCTTCTAGTCTGATTACAAACATCCTTAAGCATCTTATGGTTACATTAACAAATATACAAACGATAAGCAATACAACCCCCAGGTGTCCACAGTTGCCTAGCAATCAGCAATAGGAACAGCAACAAAAGGACTCCTACAAAACCTCAACACTACAATTTCCGTAGCTGCACGACAATCGCAAAATTCCCCAGATCCCTCACCACACTAATATTTTTTTCCTCATTTCCCAACTGAAGGAACTGAAGGCAGAAACACTTGTCAACTAGCCGTATTAAAATCCTTTATAGCACTGAGGGGGAAAAAAATAAAATAAAGCGAAAGAAGAAACCAGAATAGCACTCACTCCATAGCTCCCTCTTAACCTACTAGCACTCCGATGGTATCTAGATGATAGGGAGGACCATCCAGCCTGAGCAATTGTAACCGAAACGTAACGGAATTAAATAATTCACAAAAAAAAAAAAAAAAAATTAAAAAAAAAAGAAAAATAAGACATAAACGTAGCCCACCGTTTGGAGTGAAGAATCTTGATTGTGCATAACTTCACCTCCCAATCCCATTTTGCCTCTTCATCTGCTCAATCCTAGCTTTCAGTGCATTCGTAACCTCTGCTGCTCTCTTCCAGCTCTCAGCATTATCGGTACCGACTCCTCTGGATGGGCTATTCCTTCCCTCAGACATTGTCGAGAATGTCGGCGACACCATTTTGTGCCTCTCGTATCCATTCTCCTTCTCCTCAGAGAATGTTGTTGACGCGTAACTCAACCTCTTAGAGCTTCTATCAACGGAGCCCAGATGGTGGGACAATGAGCTTGGACCAAGTCCATTCATAGGATCCCGGTAAAGCTGCTCAGTGACGTCTGGTGGCGGTGGTGATGTTGCACGGACTGAACGTGCAAGTTCACGCTTGAGTCTTTCAATCTCGCGCTGCAATTTGGCGTTCTGAGCTTCAGCTTGTTCTGCGTCGGTTCTGGCGCGTACTAATTGTGCGTCTTTCGCCCGAATCGCTAGATTATCTCTGGTTCCAGCTTCAATCAATTCCGCATTCTGTTATCTGATTAGAAAGTTAGAGCACCGAGGAATAAGGAATGGCTCTACCTGAATTTGCAGATCGTTAACCTGCTGGAGTAGCCTAGTTCTTTCTGCAGCAGCCTCGTTTGCCTGGCGCAGCCATTTTTCCTTCTCCATTCTCAAGGCTTCTAGTTCAGCTTTCTCCGCGGCGCTTAGGCCAGGGTCAACCACATGGACATGTTGATGCTGTGGTTGTGGTGGTTGCGCGGCAGATAGGGGCCTGCTGGTGAGTCCTCGTCCACCAAAGGTTAGTTTTGGTGCAGGTGGTGCTTCTTCTGTTGGTGATGGTGGGGCGGGAGCTCGTTTTGGCGACGGAGGGGATAATGCTGCGGGGGCTGCTGAGGCTGTTGCGGAGGGTGGAGGCTTCTTCTGAAGTCTAAGTGTGCCAGGACCTGCCAATTTTGGGCCTGCCAGTTTGCTTGGGCCAGGGCCTGAACGTGGCGCTGCTGCAGATGAAGGGGGAGGATCTTCTTTCTTTGCCGGTGGGGGAGCAGCGGCAGCCGCAGGTTTCGCAGCCGCTGGGGGCTTCTTTGCACCTGGCCCAAGCTTTTTTGGGGGGGACCTTTTGGAGCAGCCGGGGCAGCAGGCTTCTCCTTTGCTTTGACTACAGCAGACTCGAAAAACTCTTTGATCTTCGTCTTTCGAATATCATCCAACCCTTCCATATAGGGATTCATTCCGCGCTCACCGATAATTTTCATAAGTGTTCCCATTGCTTCACAAGAGCTCGTACGCACAGGCTCGCTGGTGTCTCCGAGCAATTTGGTGCAGGACTCGGCAATTGACTTTTGCTCCGACTTCGTTGGGGGTACTTTCGTTTCCTTAAGGCAACGAATCAACCACTTGAGTGTTTCCAGCTTAACCTGGGGATTCTTGTGCTTCAGGAACTCAAGAATTTCTTCTAAGCAGTCGGTGAGAGACGTCTACAGACGCTATATATTAGAGATCGCCAGAGAGTCCAATTAGAGAGTACGATGAGTTGGATATACATACCGCCATGAAGACACCATCCAGAGCTGCAGATAAAGCATCTACAACGCTCTGCTTCTTCTCCTTTAAACGTTCAAGAATTGGACTCAGCACAACCGCCTTATGTTTCAAGAAAGCCGCCCGTAACCCTTTCGCCGTTGATTCTATGCAATTGGCAGCAACAGTGACGACCGCAATGTTTGCATCTTTCATTGCCTTGGCAAGAACCGCAATAAGGTCTTTATAGTCATCATCTTTGATTCGTGGCACATTGACGAGAGGAAATAAAGCATCCAATGCCTCTTTTCGTTCCTTCCATTTCGATGAGCTCATATTTGTATAAAACTCTGGTGGCAATTTTGAAAGCACGTTCACGGGCTCTGATAAATCATACGCATCGATTTCGGCCTCTTGCTCTTCTTCCTCATCCGCACCAGACGCGGATGTCGCTGCAGCAGCTGCTGCAACCTGTTGTGATTTCAAAAGCCTTTCCTGCTTTGGCGTTTCGCTCTTGACTTTCTCGAAAGCTTCCTCAAGTTCTTTTTGCTGCACAGGCTTCAATTCATTGAAGAACATTGGCTTGATAGCTTCTTTCAACCACTTGTACAATTCCACACAGAGTGTAGTTGTTTCCGCCCGAACGGTCTTATCCGCGTGGCCAAATAATTTTGGAAGGAATTTTAGCACTGGCTTCGGATCTACTGTTCGAGCTCCAAAAGATGAATATATCTGTATCAGTGCCTGTACTGTTGCGGCTATTACTTTTGGCATTTTGTGTGATAGAAATGGGAGCAGTGCATCAATAACTGGCGCAGGGGCGTCGTTCTCGACATAGAGGAGAATGGCTTCCATAGAGCTGGCTTTGGTTGCAGCTCTCGTTGACGAGAGACCCTTTTCGACTAAAGCCCCGACGGTATGAGACCGGGTCCTAATTGTTACCAGTCAGTTTGAGCAATTTCTAAACGGACTGCTTGGTGCAATATTGGCAACTTTGCTACCTTGTACAAGCTGCATCCCCACCATATTTCAGAAAGGAACATAACGCAGCGATACCCTCTTGCTGAGCTGCGACATTGGAGTCCATAACAATTTTGTTCCAAATCCCAGCATCTGAAATCCAAGGATGAAAATATGGATCACTTTCATCTGGTGTTTTGGCGAAGGCTGCCGCAGCCTATATATATCATTGTATTAGCCAAGCAGATCCCATATAGTCTTGTTGAAATTTCGCCGAAATACCTCTTCATATGCAGCCTTTCTCACTTTCCAAACCTTGTGAACTGCACGGTCCGTGATCGGGAGGTGGGAATACTTTAGCCATTAGCAATATCCTCCGAAGTTACCAACAGGTAGAACTCTTACGTCGGGCTCTTCTTCAGCCATGATTTATAGTCTAAAGATGTGCTCGTTAATACGGGGGCTGAACCAGAAACCGTAGGGAGGACGATAGGTGGGAGGGGGAGGGGTGTTGGGGGGGGGGGGGGGGGGTGTGCAGGACGTTGGACTCGTGGGAATGGCCAAGGGGTATAGACCTGGGAAAGTGAAACAACAGGTAGTTCTCAAGTGGTTTGCAGCTTCACGGGTCCTGAGGGCTGTGACAGATGGGTTCGTTGGGGAGGGAGAGGTGAGTGCTTCTCCAGGTAAGAGGTTGTGGTGATGGACTGGTGTAGCGGGATGGGTAGCCAAAATACACAGGGTCGCCAAGACCGGGCCAGCAAGCCAGCATTTGCAGCTGCCGGAAGCTCTACAGTCTATGCATATAGCACACAACCGCACGGCGTACAACCTCGCTGCTGCGTGAGGGCAGCGTTGTTAACCGGCCCAGCCTACCTGTGATGCACAAGTGCCTAGCTGGCTAGCTACGTAATAGAGTATGGATCCATCTTGAAGCACCAAGTGAATGTCATCAAGCGGGCTGCTGCTGCTGCTGCTGCTGTTGACCAGCGGTGCAGTGTGCTTTATAGTAACTGCCGAGCATTGAGTTCAAATGTATCCTACTCTACTCAATACCTGCAATTCAACAGCCGGTAGCTTTGGGCGAGGATTCGATGGAAGGTGCCCTGCAAATCGATAACGTTTATCTACAGGGGGCCCGGTTCCAGCAATCAGGGGACGGAGTTTGAGACTGAGTTCTCGAATGCTCCGCACGAGGTCAGTTCCCATCCAACTTTTCCTTTAAATACAAGGAAGAACAAAGGACGCGTCTGTAGCGCCCAGAGTACCTTCACGTATCTGACTAGACTTATAATGCACTGGTGCCACGATCTGCACAAAAAAGCGAGCCACGTGACACTCTTGAATTAACTTGCCGCCACGAGACGAGATTATGTAAAGAACCCCATTCCAAGCAGAGCTGGTGCCTATAGAGTGCATGACTGATTTTATCTTGTATCTTGATTGCCTATATCTAACGTGTGACTGACTGACGTTTGGTGGGGGGGGTATTGCACAAATTTGCGGCAGTCTGGTTTGCACGCATCTGCGTTGCATGTGGGCCGAGCCAGCGGGTAAGCAAAGCAAATTCGACGCACATGAAATTGAAGGGGCTGCACTGTTCCAGTGTCCAACCATGACTGAAGATGCAGTATGCAGCGTTCGCATTGCATACTGCATAAGCACCGATTCTATGTAGTTATTTGTCTATGCGTCAATTCACGCTTATGCACGCCTCTTCAGCAGAGGACTTGGGCTTGGAGGTACTCACCTGTTACTTACTAGTACTTGTACTTGTACTCTACTTCAGGCGGGGCAGCGTATTTTATGGGGAAGCGGTGTGGTGCCCTCGGTCCCACAGCTGGTGGCATGGCAGGCAGGCAGGCAGGCAGGGCAGGCATGGCAGGCATGGCATTCTCTATCGAGGGTTCCACCGCGTGAAGAGCTGCTGCTGCTGCTGCTGCTGCTGCTGCTGCTGCATCTCCGTGTAGAGTACTGCATGCTGCCCGCAAAAGAAAGTAAGTACGGAGCACCGGTACCTTGCCCAAGCACATAATTTCGACCGCCCAACACAACCAGCCCAGCACAATCAATCAACCGCTGCTGCGAACGGTGCGAACGGAGCGAACGCAGCGATAGGAGAAACGGAGAGAGCCAGAGCTACCACAACGTCTTCGTTTGAGTGAGCCCGTCCCCCATCCATCATAATCACAACAAAATTAAAACCCACTCTTGCCTGCGTGCCCCCATCTTCTCCCCTTCCTCTCCTCAACCACCCCCCCCCCCCCCCAATCCCCCTTCTGGCACTCAATCTATCTCACCTCCCCGACGCTCCCCTCCTTCCGTGAGCACTCACCCATTTCGAACTCTCGCAATCCCTCTGGCTCCTCATATGCAACTCGCATCCCACTGAGCCGAAAGCAAAAGGAGAGATATGGCAACCATCGTGCTAACACCCCGCCAGAAGGATGAACTGTACGTCAACCCACTCCTCTACCCCTCCAGTTACTTCATGTTCATTTAACTCCGCAAACGCATGCTTCCCCCCCCCTCCCCCCCCCAGGGAAGAGAATTTCTTGACCCACAGACATACCGTGCCATCTTCATACTGCCCTACCCATTATTCTAAAACGCCTGTGCTAATTGCATCTCATCACCTATCTCCCAACCCAGTCACAAGTCCATCCTCGCATTCTTATCAGCATCAGGGCTAGTAGACACATGTGCATCGTTCAAAGAGGAGCTTGGCCTTGGGGATGACTTTGTGGATGAGGCGACATTGAAAAAATATGAGGGGCTACTGGAAAAAAAATGGACCAGTGTAGTGAGGCTACAGAAGAAGGTTTGGGACCCCAATCCAGAAGAAGTCGCTCAACTGACAGGCCGGCGTACTGCTTAGATCATGGACCTGGAAGCACGAAATTCACAACTCCAATCGGAACTGGACTCAGCGACCCCTACATCTATGATGAGGCGCAATGTGGATCCCGCTTCCTGGCTGCCGCGTGCTCCTGCACGTCATAGCCTTGTTGGACATCGCAATCCTGTAACTTCCGTTGCATTCCATCCAGTATTCTCCGTTCTTGCCTCAGGCGCCGAAGACAGTACAATTAAAATTTGGGATTGGGAGCTTGGGGAGCTAGAACGAACCATCAAAGGGCATACGAAACCAGTACAGGATGTAGATTTCGGAGGACCAAAGAACGGAATCCTCCTAGCAAGCTGTTCCTCGGACCTCACTATCAAGCTATGGGACCCGAGCAACGAGTACAAAAACATACGAACCTTAACAGGCCATGATCATAGTGTGAGCGCAGTTCGTTTTATACCAAGTGGCTCAGGGCAGAATCTTGTCAGTGCGAGCAGAGATAAAACTCTCAAAGTTTGGGAAGTTGCCACTGGATATTGTGTAAGGACTATTCAGGGACATGCGGACTGGATTAGAGATGTAGTTCCTTCATTCGATGGGCGGTGGTTATTATCTGCAGGGAATGACCAGGTGCGTGCGTTTGCATTTGAGCGTGAATGAAATGGAAAACTTATCTGACTTTCATAGACTGCACGAATATGGGATGCGTCAAATTCCGATCACAAAGCAACATTGGTTGGTCATGAACATGTAATAGAATGCGCGGTATTTGCTCCTCCTGCAGCGTACCCATACTTAGCGCAGATGGCCGGTTTGAAGAAGCCCCCCACTGCTACATCATCTTCCGAATTTGTTGCAACAGGTTCTCGCGACAAGACCATCCGGTTGTGGGATACCCGTGGTACCTTATTCAAGACCCTTATTGGTCATGACAACTGGGTGCGCGCCTTGGTATTCCATCCGGGGGGAAATACCTAATATCAGTTAGTGACGACAAGTCATTAAGATGCTGGGACCTGACGCAAGATGGTCGCTGTGTCAAGACGGTTGATGACGCTCATGGACATTTTGTGAGCTGCATAAGATGGGCCCCTCCGCAAATCAAAGAGGATCCGCAACAGCCCGGCTCTCCTTCGGCAAATGGTGACAAAAGGCCAAATGGAATTGCCAAGAAGGAAGATCTGCTTGCTGGTATACGCTGTGTACTGGCAACTGGTAGTGTGGATATGAGCGTGAAGGTTTGGGCTTCATAAGCCTTGCTTCATCTGTTGATGCCGATAAAACCGCAGCTGCGCTAGAGAGCGAATTTAATTTTATGTATTTCTCTCTGTGTTCGTGTAAAGGGCGCTAGTTTCCATGGGCGAGATGGTCAATCTCCAGTTCTTCTTTACGTTCTAATTCTTTTCTTTTAATCAACGAATTGTTTCTTCTTTTTTTTTCTTGTCAATTTTTATATATGCTGTTTTCTTGAGTCTATGTCATCATCAAAGTGGTTAGGGAGTTATTCTAACGGTCTGTGCGGTTTTTTATTTCCTTTTTCTTTTTTCTTTTTCTCTTTTTTTTTTTTTCTTTTCTTTCTTTTCCCTTCTTTATACACTGTGGTTTTACATGTTCCTACCTTATGCCTTTGATCTTTAGGCTCCGGGTGTTCGTTTAGCTTTCCCACCTTCCTGTCTGTCATCCATCCTCTGTCATATGGAGTTTGATATAGAATGGATGAGCATTCTTCCCCTTGACTCATTTCACGACTGGAATTCTGTTTGATAGTGATTATGCATGTGAGTTAGCTTGTGGAGAGTGTGATGCGGCTTTGTATTTCCTGGATTTTTCTACTTTCAATTCATCTCACGTTTTTCCTACAGAAGGAGCATCTTTGCATACATTTCGGGATTATGTTCTCCGCTAGTACATTTCGAGGGGTTTGTGAGTATTGATGAATCTGCAGGGCCGATGTCTGTACTGCAGTCTCGAACCTCTGTAATGTATACAGTTATTGTGCCTACCAGGGTAGGAGGGGAAGGGGTGAATTGCTGTTATTCTGCCATTATTGTAATGATTCAAGTTCAATTCCTGTTATTTTCTTTGCAAGTTTACGGCCACGATACCTCCCAATTCACCTCAACAATGTCGCCGCTGGATTGCAGAAGTATGCCTCAGGAGCTCAAGTACCTAGTCAAGTTTCGTTTCTTTATTGCCGCACAGCAACAGCGGTCCCTTTTTTCAGTCCTCAGCAGTTCTATATATCATGTATTAAGCTCTCCTCTCAACGTGCCTGAACATTGGTACTAGCAATATGTAACTGCTAGTAGAAATGAATGTATACTAGTATATCTTTGTCGGAGAAGCTATGACGGCCGGAAGATGGTCGCCAGTCTCGACACAATCCCAGAAGAAAAGATTCATTCGCTTCCCAGTCATGTCCTTGTGACCAGAAAAGATGTGGGAATAAGAAAGCGCGCAGTATAAACGGCCAGTATTGGAGGTCCCCGCGAAGCAGGCGAACTTGACAACCCCAAAAGGAGCATTACCAGCAGCAGCAGCGGCGGCGGCGGTAATGAACGTTTTCTACCGCTTCTAATACTGCGCTGCTGCGAATTGCGCCTGCGACAGGAGAGATTTCTCTCACGTGACTGTATTTACTAATCCGGACCAATCACACCTCTCTTATTGGCTCCGAAATTTACCCTCGTAGCATTATCACCCAGAAACCCATACCTGAGCCGTCAATTGCGGACCATATCACGACAAACCCACCTCTCTTTCTTCAAATTTCAACGCAACGTAGGCAACTTCTGGCGCAGCACACAATTCCAAAATGTTCTCATTGTTCATGTCCGAAATTGTCTCCGCTTTCACTATCCCGGAGGTAGAGGCAGAGGCCCCGCCGCCGGAAGAGAAGGAGGAGGAACAACCAGCGGAGAAGAAAGAAGAGGCTGTGGTAGAAGCAGAGGAGGAGGAGGAGGAGGAGGAGGAAGAAGAGGAAGAAGAAGAGGAAGTGGAAGAGCCAGTGGATCCTATGCCAAAAATACAAGAGGGTGAGTTTGGCGTCGGGGCAAAACCATTCACCCCTTCTCAGGGCTGAGGGCAGCTTCAATCCCTACAAAGACCTTTGAAGCGCTACGCCGCCATGCCAGGATTGAATTGGAACACATGCTGACTACTTTCGGGGGCTGACAGAATGCGCACAATCCACCAAATGCAAGCCTTATACTCACCACTATGAGGAGTGCGTCGCTAGAGTCACTGGCAAGCAGGAAGCGGGAGAGGATCCTAAAGAGGATTGTGTTGAAGAATGTATGTGCGAATCTTTCTCAGTGGGTTGTGAGGGGGGAAGCCGGCCTCAATGTTCTCTTCACGCATCCGCTACTTTCTTTAGTTTTTGAGACTGTGAATCAAATGCTAATCCCTAACGCCACACAGTCTTCCACATGCTCCACTGCTCCGCTCAATGTGCTGCACCAAAGGTCTTTGCTCAGCTCAAGTAAATCGCCGCCCAATTCCATTATGAACGGATTTCATAGAATAAATGAAGTGGGGATTTCGATACACCGGAAAATCGTACGCGGGGGAAAGTGGAGAGGATGGGGGGTGAGTTTTTATTTGACAATAGGTCTGTAGTGGAAAAATTGTGGCGCTGTTAATGCTGTACAGAATTTTTTTTTTTTTTTTTCCATTTGCTAAATTTTTCTTGCGACATTTGGCCCTCTGTGGGAGAAATGCACTTGCTCAGTACCTTATACCATAGTTTAAGATTGTCAAGTGACCCTCAAATTCACTTTATACCTGTATAAAGGAATAGAACAACTTCGCTAATCGCATGTTCTGCTACTCATGGTTCTATAGCGAATTGGGGAAACGTTTCTTTATTTTAGCTTCATCACTTTCTCCAGAACAAAGTACTGTCCTGCTGAGGGAGGTCAAGCGCACTAGCCGCACACACGTGATGCGGCTCTTTTCAAGCCAGCTGCATCATAGAAGTTTCGAGGGCCATTTGGAACTCTAACTTGAACATCGTATCACCACTGTGGCATCTTTGAAACAGATCAGGTACTTAGCCAGAACGTCTCGCCTCATCTCCCCTCCAGCTGCCGACCACCACTCGCAGACTTGAATTCTCCGCCAGCCATGTCGTTGAAGTAAGCTCCCCCACCTCCCATACCAACTACCTTGCCCCACCGCAGCTTATCGGCTAATCGCCAGAAAGCGGTACAAATAAGCTTGGTTTGGTGCATGGTGCTATTGCTACCACAACGCAAGCATTGGTATCGATTGCTAACGCGAGGAAACTTGAAAATACAGTTGGGTTATGCTTGATGAGAGGGGTACTCAAAAATTTGTGAATTTGCCAGGCGAGAAGACACTGTATACCTCGCCCCCGAGGGTGTCGTTTCAGTTGAAGGCACTAAGCTATACGGGGAAGAATTACTCGCTGAAGTGCGGTGATGGATTAGCCTATGTGACAAATTCAAGGGTGAGTTTGAAGAGTTTTCCAACATCTTGGATAGTTTCATTTCTTTCGCTTGTTCGCTTCCTTCTCCAAGGTGGGCTCTTAGATTTAACTACTATTTCCACCTTCCAGATTATTTATATACCGAGCTCTCCAACAGCTTGTACACCTTCCATGGAATCCTTCTGTGCCCCGCTTAAGAACGTCTACGATTCATACGTCACCGCACCCTTCTTCGGCCCAAATGTCTGGGTCAGCACAATCAGGGCCGTCCGCAACGGCAACATCCCCGATGGCATCCCCGAGCTCGAGCTCAAACTCACTTTTAAGGACGGTGGGACCTTTGACTTTCACAATCACATAGAGCATGCCAAAGAGTGCATGCCGCAGGAGATGGAGTTTGGGGACGTGACGGATCCGGACCTGCCAAGTTATGATGGCTCGCCGCCGGGTATTGTGCCCCAATGGACGCCAGATGTAGGGCCATCAGCGGCAGTTCCGCCACCACCACCACCAGATGGACCGCCACCGGGGTATGAGGAGGCGCAGATTGCAGGGGTTAGCCAGGGACTGGAGAGCTATACGTCGAAGCCTTGAGTTGAATGGAATTATGAGGATTTCTTCTCTAGATAGGGGATTTCTTAGACACTACTGGTACTTAAATCAAGGCTGGGGGGCGTTGATTGTTGCTATTTCTTAATCTCTCTTTCCGCCTTGCACACTTGCTCTTATTCAGTGCTCCCTTTGATCCCCAGGGATTTGTTACTGTCGGTTGACTGTTACTGTCAGATGCGTTCTTAGTATCCATTTTCCACCAGTGTTGTTGAGGTACAGTCATCATCTGAGATAGCCATATGCTGATGCATCTGTCGTATGTCATGTGATTAGGAACGAAGCTGCTGCAAGTATATCATAGTTTAACTTGCGTAGAGGACTGCGGAAGGAACTGGGTAACGGGTTACTTCTTTCGGTGAGATGAGGTGGGATGGGATGGTTTATTTTTTCTCGGATAACTTCTGTCATATTTTCACCAATGGCTTTTTCGGGTGACATTTGCAACTGGAGTTTTCTGTCTATGCTTATTTATTTATTTATTTATTTATTTATTTTTTTTTTGTTTATCTATCCCATTCTAATTTTTAGCCATTCACTTTTTTTTGCTCCCTGCGAGCAGCGAGATGGGTTTACAACTGGAAATCTATATCGTGACTTTCGGGTCCCTTGATATCAAATTCGTTATACACTAGTAGAATCACGGCCGAGAGCTAATATATACTCATCGCCTTGGCTTCCCACTCAGCGTGATCAAGCCATCCAGCCCTGCCGCCACCATCACGGCCCACCGCAAGTCTGAAATGCCAATCCTCTGTGCGCCTTTCTTCGGGGGATCTCCCGCAGTCCCAATAATCTCACCGAGAGCACTAGTTCCTAATCGCTGCTTCTTATCCGTGATCATTTCGTGGAGGACAGAAAATACTGTTTCCAGCTGCCAGGGCTCGTCACGGGTTTTGTCGACTTTGGAGAGAACAAGTTGGTAGGAGATGCCGTTGGCGCCAAGCAAGTCAAGGAGTTGGATATCATTGGGTTTAGGACCGTGGGTTGCTTCGATCAGAATAAAGGCGCGGCGAAACCTACGAAGCTTGAAGGATGGGGGTTAGCTTACACTTGGGTGAATCTGGGGGGTACGGAGTCGGGGGATGGGGGTGAGGATGGGATTGGGGGGAGGGTGGGGGCGAACGGAACTGTTTTCTCGACGAAAGATACTTTAGAATCTGTATGCCCCATTCTGGGCGCGAGCCGTGTCCATATCCGGGCATGTCGAGGAGGACGACGCTGCCCTGGTTGATGGAAAAGGCGTTCATGAGCTTGGTGTGCCCAGGCTTGGACGACACACTGGCCATTTTGGAGTTGTTGAGGAGGGCGTTAAGCAGAGAGGATTTGCCGACATTAGAGCGGCCGAGGAAGGCGACCTGAGGCATGTGGAGTTAGATTTGGGGGGGGGGGGGGAGGGAGGGGAGAGGAAGACGGAAGGGAAATGAGTGGCTGCCTCACACCTCTGGCACGTTCCCAAAGTCCATCCGCTTGAATTCAGCGGCGGACCAGAGGAATTGAGGGGGGTATCTGGTGAAGAAGCTGTCGGCTCGCTTGAGCTGCTCTGGGGTCGGGGTCTCGGTCTCCCAGCGCATGTTCCAGCCCTCACGGCGGAGGGGGATGTAGAAGCCGCGGTCGCTGAGGTGGGCCCAGCGGTCGGGCTCGCCTCTGGCTAGGACGGCTTCCCGGCGGCGGTCGAGCTTGGAGCGGGGAGGCTGTGGCTGCGGCTGCGGGAAGAGGTGCTCGGGGACGGGGGCGGGCTTGGGGACGCCTGCGGGGCGGCGGGGCTGTGGCTGGGGATGGGGGTGGAGGGGGTCCTCGGGGAGGGGGTCTTCATCCTCGTACGCGGGCGGCGGGCCAGGGGTGCGGATGGGGGGGTAGCGCGGGCGGACGCGGGGGAGCAGCGCGCAGGCGGAGGTTGCGAGGCCGCGGCGGCGGAGGGGCGGGCGGGGCGGGCGGGGCGGGCGGGGCGGGCGCAGGACTGCTGGGCACATCGCGGGGGCGGGTGGGGGCGGGTGGGGGCGGGTGGGGGCGGGGGTAGTCTGTGGCCTGTGGCCTGGGGCCTGGGTGCTGGGGCATGGGGCGGGTGCGGGTGCGGGGCGGGCGCGGACGCAGAGAGAGCAGCTGCCCGCGGGGCGCCAAGGCGGCGAGGGTGCGGGCCGGGCCTCGTCGCCACCGCCAAGTGCTGGCGCCTGCCTGCGCCCCGCGCCCGCGCCGCCGCTGGACTTCGACCGCGATCCAGCGAGGCCGCCCGCAGAAGCGCCTGTGCTGCGCCGCGCTGTGCTGTGCTGTGCTGTGCTGTGCTGTGCTGTGCTGTGCTGTGCTGTGCCGTGCCGTGCACACTCTTCGACCCCACGCTACTCGCCCGCTGCCAGCAGCCGACGGCCCTCCCCTTCACCTTCTCCCCTGCCCTCCCTCCCCTTCCCCTCTCCCTCTCCCTCTCCCTCCTCCCTCCTCCCTTCTCCCTCCTCGCTCCTCCCTCCTCCCTCCTCCCTCCGCCCTCCTCCTCCCTCCTCCCTCCTCCCTCGCTCTCTCCCCCACACCTCCCCCACACCTCCTCCCCTTCTCAATCTGCCTACCCGCACCCAATCCACTTGCCAGCACCCCCCCTCCTCCCCCTGCGGTCGGTGTGGTGATCGAATCCCCTCCCCCCCCCAACACACCCCCGTCTTCCTCTCTACCCTCACGCAAACAAAAGCGAATGTGTTCGATCATATAAAAAAAGTCTGTGCCAGACTGGTTGTTGATCCGCCATGGCTCATCATCGGATAGGCCTGGCTCTACAGGTACGTTGCCACCGCGAGAAGGATGCTTGCGGAGCTGATGGAAAAAAAAAAATCTACGGCTAACTTAAACTTCGTCTCCCTGTTGCAGAGCCTGCCGCCGGCCACTACGAATTTACTACCGTCGATAGCAACAATATTGGTTACGAATTGCACGCAATCGCAGAGGTCCATCGCTACTGGGAAGAAAACTGCAGCTTCTGGTATCGGAGCCCCTCGAACTCAGTTCACTCGGCCGATCGCAACAGCGGCTGGACCTTTGAGCTCCATTTCGAGGCGACCAACTCCGCCATCTTGGTCATATGTTTCTGGAAATATTCTCAACGGTGAGTGGCCATATCGTGGTAGATGGGAGTCTCTCCTCTGTGAGTTCACCTATACTAACAAACACACCCAAAATTTTACAGGTAATCCTCTATTCTGCAATGCTACTCGACTCGGACTATCTTCTCGGTTTTCTACCCTTCCTCGGTTTTCATTGAATCGGATCACCCCGCCACTTATACCCTCTGGATTCCCTACGCCGGCACAAATACGGACATATATACTCTCATCGTCTCGAAACACCCTTGCCCATCTGGAAACTAGTGCAAACAACAATCCCGGAAATGCATCTGCTCAGGCTGCCTTCTACTCCGCTTTACTCCGGGCTAATATGCCGGAAATTGTGGTTGAACGATACGAAATGGGACGCTATGCGTCAAATATGGCTTGTGAAAACGTCTATGCTCGGGCATTGGAGAAATTAGGCCGTACAGCCTCTGCTGGAGCTATTGGTGAGCAAACGCAAACCGCTCAACATGGTGCCGGATTCAACTCGGAGCAATTGCAAGCCATTGGCCAAGCTGTAGCTGCGCATACTCGGGGATCTAACGTTGCATTTGCTCACGCTCGGCCTGCTCATCCATCTGGTGGTCCCGGTGGCGAAAAGCCAACTGGCACTGGCGATCGGGAAAATCCACTCTACGTCGTTGTAGAAGAAACTATTGGAGGCACCATCTTCAAATGGGTCAAGTTCCTGTTCAATTTTGGTTTGATTCTGTATTTCACTCTGGTCGTGCTCACACTCATGGTTGAAACAACCGGCTTTTTGAAGAAGGTCGGCGGCAACACTAGCAATGAAGCCACTGCCTCACATCAAACAGTTCGGTTTAGCGATGTTCATGGCTGTGATGAGGCAAAGGAGGAACTGCAGGAGCTTGTTGAATTCTTGAAAGACCCTAGCCGGTTCTCTACTCTCGGTGGCAAACTTCCAAAGGGTGTGTTACTCGTTGGTCCCCCAGGCACTGGTAAGACGCTTTTGGCTCGCGCGGTTGCTGGTGAAGCTGGTGTTCCGTTCTTCTTCATGTCTGGGTCCGAGTTTGACGAGGTCTACGTTGGTGTTGGAGCCAAACGTGTCAGGGAACTGTTTGCCCAGGCTCGAGCAAAGGCCCCTGCGATTGTGTTTATTGACGAACTTGACGCAATTGGAGGAAAGAGAAACGAAAGGGATGCGGCTTATGTCAAACAAACTCTCAACCAACTGTTGGTCGACCTTGATGGCTTTGCGCAGAACAGCGGTGTCGTTTTCCTGGCTGCTACAAACTTCCCACAACTATTGGATAAGGCGCTTACTCGACCTGGACGGTTCGACCGTAACATCGTCGTACCACTTCCTGATGTCAAGGGGAGAATCGAGATTATCAAACACCATATGAAAAACATCCAAGTTGCTCCCGATGTCGACCCGTCCCTTCTCGCTCGCGGTACTCCAGGTTTCTCTGGAGCGGAATTGGAAAATCTCGTCAATCAAGCTGCTGTGCGCGCTTCAAGGAACAAGGCTGTCGCTGTCACCATGAAGGATATGGAGTGGGCAAAGGACAAGATTCTCATGGGTGCAGAACGGAAGAGCGCGATCATTCCGCAAGCAGAGAGAGAGCTTACAGCATATCACGAGGGCGGTCATGCGATTGTGGGCTTGTTTACAGAGGGACATCATCCGGTTTACAAAGTCACCATCATGCCCCGAGGACAGGCATTGGGTGTAACGCATTTTTTGCCTGAGGGTGATATGCAGTCTATGAGCAAGAAGGTGAGCCCAAGCCTCTGGCCATGAATATAATTCAAAGCTAATCTTTGTTCCTTTAAGCAAATCCTCGCTCAAATCGACTCCGCTCTCGGTGGCAAAATTGCCGAAGAACTGATATTTGGTCCAGACAATGTCACCACCGGCTGCTCCTCTGACCTGTACAACGCTACTCGTCTCGCCCGTGCAATGGTTACTCAATACGGCATGTCTGAAGAACTCGGCAACGTCAACCTTCAAGACAATTACAACCAGCTTTCTTCCCAAACCAAAGAAAAGATTGAGGATGAGATCCGCAAGATTGTCGAAGCTGGCCGCACGCGCGCGATGAATCTGCTCAAGAGCAAGAGAAAGGAGCTGGATTTGCTTGCAAAAGCTCTAGTAGAGTATGAGAGTTTGGACCAGGAGGAGATCAAGAGGGTGATTAGGGGTGAGTCATTGGAGGGGAAGATGAAGATCCTGCCGCAAGTGCCATTGAAGTTGCCGGAGGGCACACTTAAAGGCGGCACGGGGACCGTGGTGACGCCCCCGGTGTTGGAGGGCACGAAGATGAATAGAGTAGGTGAGAAGGGGAAGGGGGGTACGGAGGTAGTTGGGTAGACGTAGGAGAGGCGGAATGTGATTGAAGAGATCGATCAGATTACATTATGATTATGGAATGGGTATTACTTTGTGTTTATATAAATTCTTATCTGCTCTGGCTTGCCCTGTGTTTGTATGTTTAATGTACGTACTGATTTGATATCTAGGGTTTCCTATTGATCTGGTTGATGATGGCGGCTATGTATGTATGTGTCTGTGTATTTGTGTGTACATGTAAAGGGAACAGAAAAGGAAAAAAAAAGGGATGAGCCCTACCGTTGGCGTTACCTTTCAGCATCATGTATCACGTATCCATCTCAAAAATGTATACAGCGGGTCAAGCTTTCCTGGTTGTTTCTCAAACATGTCAAAACAAACCGACAGGACGAAAGTTCAAGCATGATGATAAGCAACTGAGATGCTTGCACAACAAGGAAGGTGATTTTTGAGCCAACACCGTATGGTATTGTGTGATTCTATGCGACTTGTTGGATGCACTGTATTATCATTTCCATTTTGACATTTTTCATTATTAACATAAAGTATATAGTAAGATTATGTATAAGTATACAGCAATTTTTATTTTTATTTATTTATTTGTTTATTTTTTAAATTCAATTTCAGGGTACGAGTATTCTTGTTTTTTATTTACGATGAGAAAAAAAAGAAAAGAAAAAAGAAAAAAAAAGATAAACACAACAATTAAGAATCTCTATCAAGAAATTCAATATATTTCAATACCTCTCTCCCCTTGTCCACCAACCCCAGTGTGACAGGACGTCAAGATAAACTTTCCCACAACCAATCTTGTCAATGCACTAAACTAAACTAAGCCAAGCCTCCGCAACCTTCATTTTCCAGGATCCTCTGACGACTCTTAACTGTGTAACGTTGAATCGAACCCACAATCATCAACTCAACAACAAAGATTCAAGTTTTGCTACACCTTATTTATATGTTTTAACCTTTTAAACTCTTTTCTCCTTTGTATGTATATATACAAAATCGTCCATAAAGTAAAAGTTATTCACAACAGAACAGCAAGTTGAGAGACTACTTGATACTCTAAAATAACCGCACCATCACCACTATCACCACCAAAACTATCACGAGAAAAAGCTATTGCACTCTTGCAAGTACACAAGAAGGAAAAAAATGCCAAAAGAGTTTGTACGAATATACCACCAGAGAAATGAATCATGGAGGAAAAAATAAAAATAAAAACTTGGGGGATCTAAATCAGCGTGGACAATGGATGAAAATGCATTCTAGACGCGCTCATCAGCAGCAGCATTACTGTTACCAATAGCATATCCAGGTGTCCGCTTCTCCATCGTTGTGTTTCTCGACAGGTTCCCGCTTGTAGAGGTACGTGTCATAGTCTTTGCCATGGTGAAGAAACCTTGCCTAAGAGAGATAGAAGCGTCCTTCTTGATGCGATCTGACACACCAGCATTGAATAGACCATACTTCCGTTTGATGAATTTCCATGCCTCAACGCCAATGACAAACACTGGAATCGCGCCAAAGGAGAGTCCCCACTCCCAGGTGATACCCTTGTGCTTGAAGACATTGGTGTTAAGTCCGGGGATATAGATGACAGGGAAGACAGAGAGAGCACCAATGATGACGGACCAGAAGAGGAACTTATTTGCGTAAACATCACGGAAAAAGGGGAACTTGTGCTCCGTTTGATACGGGTCGAGGCGGAACATAGAACGTCGAATGGACTTGAATTCCCATGCGGAAATGAGAATCAGCCAGGTAAGCTGCGCAAATACCGCGCCACGTGCTCGGAAGACAGTGTCGCACTCTGCGCTGTAGCTTGCGTTGCAGTCTAAAAGCTGTCATTAGCATCATATGTTATTACTACTAAGGATATCCAGGCGCTTACTCTTCCCTAGGTTACCGTTGCCGACGCCGTAAACAACAATAACAAAAGTACAAAGAGAGCATGCACCCATAATGGTACCATATACCAACATGTCAACTAAGATTTGTGTTGTAAAGACACCCTCCTTGGTATCGTGAGGATCCCTTCGCATGATGTCCGCTGTAGCATCCTCCAAGCCTAAACCGAATGCGGGGAAGGACGACGTAATCATGTTGATCCACAGAATCTCCAATGGAGCAAGAGGGAACACTGAGAAGTTATTTCCGTCTTGGAAGGCAAGACCAATGATGAGAAGAATTACTTCTCCAACGTTGGAAACAAGCAAGTGGAGAATGAATTTCTGGATGTTGTCAAACATACGGCGTCCTTCCTCAACCGCGTTGACAATAGAGGCGAAATTGTCATCAGTAAGCACAATAGCCGATGCTGATTTGGCGACATCAGACCCATTCATGCCCATGGCAATACCGACATCGGCCTCGCTAAGGGATGGTGCATCATTGACACCATCACCAGTCATAGCAGAGAAACGATTCCTTCGCTGAAGTGCTCTAATCATCTTGGTTTTGGTATCCGGAGCGCAACGTGCAATGACAAAGGGAAGAGTCGGAAGGTTGTCGATTTCCTCCTCAGTCATAGCATCAAACTCGACACCAGTCTTGACCATACTGGCAACAACATCTGCGGAAAGGCTGGTGAAGTCGCGGGGTATTATACCAACATCACGGGCAATAGCACGAGCAGTGCTTGGATGATCTGAAGCTTCCGTTAGTCTTGATTCACTGATCACTGGTATATGCATTGGATAATGTATGCAAACATACCTCCCGTCAGCATATGCACCTGGATACCAGCCATGGTACAAGCCTTGATAGCGTCCTTGGTCTCAGCACGTGGAGGATCATAGATGCCAACCAAGCCTAAGAAGATGTAATCCTGTTCAACCTCTTCACGCCCAACCTTTTTCCAGTCTGCCTCAGAGAGCTTTGGCCCGTAATTTCTCTGTGCTAGAGCCAATACACGGAAGCCCTGATCTGCAAGAAGGGCCATTTGACGGAGAATCTCATTTTTGTGGTCCTCGGTAATTGGCTCTGCTTGGGGTCCATATGCACAGCATCTTTCCAAGATACGCTCGACAGCACCCTTCGCAAGAATCAAATCCTCGCCAGAAGCCTTCCTGTATACGACGGCCATTCTCTTGATGGCACTATCGAAGGGATACTCTCCAACGGGCTTCCATCCGGCCTCAACAAGCTTAGATCTTTCAAAGTCAAAGCGTTGAGCAAACACTGCTAAGGCAATCTGAAATACAAATTAGTATTGATCATAGGTTTTGATTGAGAGATGAATGACATACCTCGGTTGGGTCACCATTACCAATCCACTTGCCCTTTGCGTCGTCAAACCTAACCTTCGCAATATTACACAACGCAGCGGTCAAGAGCAATTTCTCAAGCTCCGGTGTAACCTCAGGAGGCTCGCCCTCGGTTAGCGATTCCCGGTCCTCCTTGGGCTTCTCCTCCAGCTGCTTCTTTCGTCCAACAGGTTCATCGAACTTCAATGCCAAGGCAGAACGAGCCAAATCACGCTCTTCTTGCTTACGTTGGTACTCCTTCTCAGCATCAGGCTGAGCTGTTGGAGTAGCACCGAGCTTAACGGCACCCGAAGTGGGATCAAATGGATCACCGGTCTTTTCAACGCTGTAGATACCAACTCCAGGAATCCATGCTTTCTTGGTGATCATGCGTCCTTGGGTAAGAGTACCAGTTTTGTCTGAGCAAATATTGGTGACACCGCCAAGAGCCTCCAGCGCGTCAAGCTTTCGGACAATAACCTTCCTCTTCACCATCCGTTTCATTCCAACAGCCATGGTGATAGTCAAGACCGCAATAAGCGACTCCGGAATGATAGCGATACCTGATTCAGGCGATCAGCAATATGCGCAATGCAGATCTCATCTCTGAAAGGGTCTTACCAAGAGAAATGGCGTAAATGGTGACCTCATGAGTAACGTTGAACTTGTTGACCGCAAAAACAATAACTGCTAATAAAATTGCGCAAAAAAGCAATACGTATGCCAATTTTGCCAGTTTCTTCTGGAGTGGGGTACCCTCAGTTAGTCCTAGGAATTTTCCGACAAAGTCGAAAGTTCTTCTACTGCCTCCAGTAATTGGTGCTGCCCAACCACCCTTCTTAGGGTCCATGGTCCTGTTGGCTGGGCGGTTTGTCTTTCCGCCAACAGAGAGGGCAATTTTCCCAATTTCGGTCTTCATACCGGTAGCGACGACAACGCCCTTGCATCGTCCTTTGGTAACCTTAGTTGTGGAGAAGGCGAGATTGATTCTATCACCGACACCGATGTTCTCCTCCAGAACGACATTGGCGTCCTTTGCTACTGGTTCCGATTCCCCAGTAAGTTGCATTTCCTCGCATTCAAAGTTCATGCATTCAATCAACCGTAAATCAGCGGGAATTACATCTCCCGTGACTAGAATAACAATATCTCCCGGAACGAGTTCTCGACTGGGGATCTTTGCTTCGATACCTTCACGAAGAACTCTAGCGGAGGGTGTGGACAGGTTACGGAGGGCCTCCATAGTTTTTTCTCTATAGCGGAATGTCAACACATTATGAATGGAAAAAGGATATAGCAGGGTAGACTTACGCTTTGAATTCTTGGAAGAAACCGATAGTGACGTTCAATACGATGACAGCAGTGATGACGCCTCCTTCAATCCAGTCCTGGACACTGTATGATAGAATCATTGCAAGAATCAAAACCAGGATCATGGCATTGGAGACCTGCACATTGCAGACGGGCTTGTTAGAATTGCAACTTAATTGAGGACTTCTTTGTGTGAACTGCATTTATGATGGTAAAGGTAGACAAAAACCATGGATCGTCAAGAGGGCCAATGGGTATAGAGTAAGGACAGAATACTCCTCAGCATTGCCTTGGCTGCATTCATGCGAAGAAAGGCGTTAGTATAGACTATAATCACCTACCTGCTTCACAAACACCTTCCATATGGGGACGCCTTCGTCTCCCTTCAGTTCGTTCTCCCCATATTCGTGGACCCTTTTCGTAACTTCCTGGGCGCTCAACCCCTCTTCGAGGTTGGCCTCGAACGTCTCTGCAACCTTCTGCCAGTGCAGGGCATGAGGAGCAATGGATGTGGGCTCAGTTCGACCAATTTCTTCCGTTGCCATGATGCAATGGCCGCCGTCATTGACTTTGAAGACCACAGAAAGAGCTGCAATTTCTGGGCTCCCCTGGGGCTGGAGATCCGGAAAGAGGGTTAAGAGTTCACTAGGCGAGCTCAAGCGAGCGTAAGGGACACCAGTCTTGCTTGCTGCTAATAGGTGGAGGAGGGAAGGGGAAACGGGGAGACGGAGTGAGACGGAGGGGGGGGGGGGAGGGAGGGGGGGGGGAGATAACGGCTGTTTATATAGTTTCTGCCTCGGGAAGGTGAGCAGAGCGCACTGGGGTGAGGGGATGAGGGACTGAAAGGTGTGTGTGAAGGAAGCTCCAGGTGGGGTGCGGGCTGCGAGCTGAGAGATGGGCCTCCAACTCTAAGTACAGAAGCTTCGATGCTAAGCTGGCCAAGCAGCCACCAGCCACCAGCAGTAGCGAGCGCCCCCGTCTCGCATACTATAGTCACGTACTACCATGCATGCACTCGTATGGTTGGCGAGGGCATTGCATGCGAGTGCTCTATGCGCGCCCACCTCGCCCAGCATGCCGATGCGGCCCCCTCCCTTCCCCCCCCCCGGCAGCGTCCTGCTCCCTCGCCGCCCATCCACCTGCACATCTGCACGGCGCACGACGGCCTATCCTTCTCCTCTCCCCCTGCTCCTCCTCCTCCTCTTCCTCCTCCTCCCGCGGCGAGGCCCTCCTCTCCGAGTGGGCATTGCCAGTAGCGTGCTCTCGATATCACAGTGCCCATTAGCAGCACATGGCCCCGAAAGCTAGTACTTACTTCCATGTGATTACCTCCTCCTCCACAAAAAACAAAACTCAAAATGAAAAAGTGAAAATAAAAATAAAAATAAAACAACATAATCATCTGCAAAACTGCAAGATTTGAATGGTAACCAGCAGGGCAGGCAAGAAAGCAAGAAAGCAAGAAAGCAGCAAGAAGCAGCAAGACATAATACGGCACAAATGATGCCTCCTGCACGTAGCCCTGCCATTGAGACAACACCAACATGCGCGGGCAGCATCTCCGAGAGCCCACCATCTATTCACCTATGCACACGCCCTGTCAAACAAGCCTGCGTGAGTGTGTAAGAAAAGTAAAAGCTAGACAAAAAAAGAAGAAAAAGAAGGGTGTGGAAACGCCAATACACAGCAATATTCCCCGATTTGTGCTCTTGGCGACAACGATTCTTACCTCCGCCGAGCCCTCCATAGATTAATTGCTGGCCCTTTGGCTCATCTTGGCCATGTCTTGGTCTCTTGGAAGTCCAGGATATCTCTGACGAGTTGGCATTTATTGTCTTTTTTTCCCCTCCGAGTGTAATGTAATGATCATCCTGCTCCGAAATGGGCGGTAGTCGCATGTACCCAATAATCAGGGGCAGATAGCCATCACACTTGGCTGTCATCCACGGCAGTGCTCCTCCGTGGGAAGGAGTCTTGGTATTTCAACAGTAGCTGGACGGGTGAGGCGCTATGTCAAACTGTCACCGGTATGGTTGGCTGAAGGCGAAATGGTGCGAAGACATTCTTGGGGTGAGATTCGAGAGATGTTGTCGACGATGGAAGTCAGTTTGTCTGCAGTCCCACTTGGCATCGAATCCCACTGCCAACTTGGACTGTTCGCTGTACCTCCCATGAGCGAGCTCCCATTAGAATCTACCCGTCGCTGTTGTTCCACGCTCTGAGTCCGGTCCTCTCGATCTCGCGCCTTCCAAAGCTTCTCCAACGCACATTTGACTGCTGCAGTAATGGATAGAAAATGCTGGTGCAAATGAGGTCAGTCTTGGCGCGAGGTCAAGGCAGACCAATCGCGCCTGGCCCCCGGCCTCCCAAGCCAGGCCAAGGCGAGGACGCTCAGTTCAAGATGCCAGCAATTGTGCCAGGGTGAAGAGGAAAAATACAGGGGGCTTAGGAGGACCAGGTGGGGGGTTAGTCCTGAGCATGGGTGGGCTCGGGTAGAGTGGACGGGCTGGTTCGAGACTGTGACGGGAATCTCCTCCTCTGCATCAGACAGGCAGCGGCGCATTAATTGGATGAGATTCTGAAGCAGAAGGTATTTGTATGGTCAGCCTGAGGTTTCGCAATTACATGAGAGTTTTGACAGACTCCAGCAGTGAGTCCCGGTATCTAGCTAGTGCACGTTTACTGTACTGCCTGCTTCTTATGAAGCAAACGGTGAGCGGGAATGACGATGTCGCGAGGCTCGGTCCGGCGGTCACATCCCACCTTGGGACTTCCGTCCCCAGTAAACTGTAGTAATCCAACTAGGTACCCGATATCGTGCTGTTTGCTAACCCCGTAATCAACTAGAATCCTGCTTCAACGCCAAAGCTGAGCAGCCTTTCGCCATGGAAACTCCCACGTTCCGTTTTGTTTACATGGCCAACCAGCTACGAATTCAAGGAAGGCTCAGCCCGAGTTATCAATGAAGAGTCTGGGCGAAGGAAGGGACAAGGCAGACTGCATGTTATGCGCCATGCACACTGCATAAAAACTCAGCAAAAAGATAAAGATTTACTCTTTTTCATCCTCTTCCATGGTGAAAGAAGGTTCGTAAGTTGTGGGCAGCAATATCGGTACTTACATAGGGAATGACCTAATTGATGCTCTAGAATCATTCTTCTCCCTTCCCGCGCCGGATATGCCCGGATCCAGAGCGCCGAAAACAATCTTAAATCAGGGTGTCTGAATATAAACATCAAAAGCTTCTTGATAGCCGTCGGCCCAACATGGCACATTTGCATAGCATGGCCGCTCTAGTCAGAAACAAACTCGACCAAAACTTGTGTGTATGTCCACTTACGTACGTTTTCCGATCACGGTGGCTCTGTAGATATACATACTGGTAACCCTTGACGGACAACTAGTGGGCAACCGTTAAGAAGTTGAAATGTCTTTTATGGATTGTACAGATTACCGTAACCCTACCACCACCATAGTCTCATAACTAGCACCTCCATACCTATACTATGGTTAGTCTCATTCTCAATCAACATCCAATCTTGAGGAAAAATATCATAAATGCCACCGCCCAATATTAACCGCTGTTCTCGTGCCCAGACTTCATCCAGACCACTCCATCCCAGTTAATGCACATCCATCTACAACGCCGTGAGTACTCCCATCCGCCACCTCTACTTATAATGAACCTGCACGCACATTCTACCCGTCCACTGGGTCCACTTACCTCCTAAGCATTCATTAGCCCATCTGGCGTCCTTTACCTATCCTTACCCCGACCATCTAGCCTAGGCCACCATCACATCCATCCCGCCATCCCCATTCCATATTTTCTTCATCCTCGGCCTATCCATTCCCGTTCAAGAGCTCAGCGCCGGAAGGCTAAGACAGGGTACCAGGTTAGCATGTAAAGTACAGTACAGCCAAGAAATGATGCCATATTTTTTCAAAAAGAAAAAAGTAAGATTATGCACCTGCCCTTTTCTGAAATAGTGTTTTGGAAAGAGGAAAAAAAAAAGTGCAGATGAATGAAGTGGTAGATTTACCTTAGTACATGATAATCAAGAGAAGGGGTTTTTTTCGCCACTGCTGTAATTGAACCAAACAAAACATGATAGCTTTGCAGTTCATTGTGGTAATTGCAGCTTTGCAATTTTGCTCGGTCTCGTTCTGGTTCTTGTGTTCGTTGCGCCGTTGTTGATGAGATTACTTAAGTTGTGGGATGTAACCGTACTGTGCATAGCCTGGTTGGTAACGGTCGGAGGGTTGGTGCAACCAGACTACCTGGTTGGTACTGTACATGATACCCAATTGGGCAGTATCAAGAGGATTATGTAAGCAACTTAAACCGATGACATTCTTTTATTTTCACCTAGTCTCATGCCAATTTTCACCACAGGCTCTTGTATATATTTCACTGCCTAACGCCGTCTCATGATACAACACCTATACTACAAATTCCATGAAACTCGAAAGCTATGAGCCACCATACTCTCTTTGTCCATTTCAACTTAAATGAGGTTGAGTATTGCGGGTGGGGGGAAGTGGAAAAATAAAAGTGTTGTGTTTAAGCTCTTAAGCCGGACACTGCAACCAATCCCAGTTAGCTCAATTGGCTGTATCACATGTCATCTCGTCTGGTTACGCATGTTATTAGCAGAAAAAGGCAATTAACTAAGGTGACTTCGACGTACATTCATCCATAGAGCTTCTCCATAGTTCAGGAACTAGCAATAGCTCAAGTATTCAAAGTAGCATATAGTCGTGTTAGATTGAGGTGTTGTTGCTCTTCCCATCAAGTGTCCACACACTTTTCGGATGGTATAATATACAGCGTTTTAGGATGTATACTTAGTAGGCATTACAGCTTTAGGCAGGTTGTATCTCATCTACGTCAAGCGTTGCTCACAAGTACTCATTGGAACTTTAAATGTACTATACACTTACATAAAGTCCGCGCGGCGAGGTTAATATTGTGTCTATACCTGTAGCACAAAACTCGTTTCTAGAAAGGTGCTCGCAATAAAAGAATAACATCCTCCATTACAAAAAATGCAAAAAAAAAAAAAAAGAACAAAGGAAGAAAGAAAGTGAGACCCCGATCCTGCTTATCGTTGCTATTATATACATAGATGAAGCAGTTACCCCCTGACCTTGCGGCACATTGACTAATATGATCTGACCGACCCTCCATTCCGATTCTATGAGACGGTTCGAGATCGTCATGAGACTATCCGTTCGTACCCTACCATATTGCACTTGCATCTTTACAGTCCATCCCAAGTGAAATGAAAGCAGGCACCGAGATCGCGCAGACTCTACCCCAACCACGAGTCTTTCCACATGGCGACTTCCAAGCACACAAATAAAGCTACGTATTCAGTATAGGTATACAAGAGCAAGCTGAACTTCCATTGCCGCCCAAGAAGTATATTTGTAATGGGGACAGGAACTATGCAGCTCATGTAGGCATGGAAGGGCGACCGGTGCAGCAATGCCCAATCCACCTTGATTACCTACAGCAACATGGGAGCTCCGGCAGGGCCTCCTGAAGCGCAGTTATATTCTCTCCACATAATATCATGCCCAATTGCTAATGTCATAAATCGATACATCATTCGTCGTTATAATTTACCACTGGCGCCCTCGTAACCCGAATTTGCGGACTGCAATTGTACTAGTACCTAACAGCCATCTTTTCCCATGGTAGGATCCCAGTAGATATTTCCGAACTGAACCAAACCCCTCTATAATATACAAGTGTCTTTAATTACAATTCATTCCTGGAAACGAAAAAAGGCAAGTAGAAAGAAAAGGAAAAGTTATGAGATCAAGGAAATAAATCTCAATATATACATAGAAAAGAAACATATATCTACACCCCAACACCCCTGAGAGACGGAAAAGAAGGTAAAATATTGCTAATAATAGATTTATATAAAGTAAGAAGCAAATAGGGATACTTGTTAGGAAAAAAAAAAAAAAAAAAAAAGGCTAAAGAAATTCATCACATGAGTAAGAGTGAAAAAACCTTAACCGTAAAGCTTCATTTATATCGAATCACAGCATGAGAGTATTTAAACCTGAAGGGGAAGAATATTGGAGAGAGTGAACTGCAAGAATATAGTGAAGCACAATTCATAACTAGGGTGATGTGGGGCCCATGCGACGTTGTTGAATTTGCTCTTGTTTCATTTTTCGGATCATAGCCTCAAGCTTTCGTCGGTCTTCTTGCTCCGCCTGTATAATTAGGTTTTGGGTTAACCATTGGTCACCTACTAACTGATGCATCTTAAATCTGCGCGTGCGGGGTACATCGGATGCGGGAACCAGCTTTGTGGGCGGATTGTGTGAAGCGGGGCGAAAAAAAAAAGTATCGAATCAGAAATGGGAAGCTAACACTTACCCTCAGAGCTTTCAAATGTTCTGATCTCATGTCCCTCATCATCTTTTTAAATTCGGTTCTCAATACTTGGGTACTCATGCTTTCACCACCACTCGGCGTAGGATAATCCCCATTGCTACCAGCGCTCATACTTCGTGTACCCAACATTCGCACTTTTTCATCCGCTAAACAGGTTTCAAGCGCCTCAATCTTCTCCCGCAATTTGTCAATAACCCCTTCCAGTTGTGTCCTCTCATTTTCGAATTCGATAGATTGCTTTGTCAGGCTTTCAAAGTCTTGTAGCATGCCATTAAGCTCAGCTTGCAGAAGGTGGTTCCTCTTCTCCAGATTCTGACTATTACCGCTAACCTTTAACGCTGCTTCACGTTCCGACTTAAGCATAGCAATTTCCTCGAGAAGCCTTTTATTTTCATTTGCGAGGTTATCCAATTCTTGAAGGAAAGTCGGATCAATTGCTTGCGGTTTACCTGCCTCTCGCATTGCAGCGGCCCTTGCAGCTTCTGCGGTCTCGGCAGCACGCTGTTTCTTCGTCCCATATGCCTGGTCAAGTTCCTCTTTGAGAATGGCGACATCTGTGCTTAATTGGGCGACTTTTTCAACGAGTTCCCTGTTTTCATTGTCCAACTTTCCAATTTGCTGCTCCTTCTCTTGGATATCTCGTTTTAGCGTCTCAATTTGCTGTTCAGCCATAGTCTTTTCTTGGTCAGCAGTGGCTCTACGCTTATTCAGCTGATCAAGCTCTGCTTCGAGTGCTTTGAAACGTGCCCCAGTATCAGCAACCATAGCCTCTAACTGGATCTTTGCCGACTCCAATTCTGCGTTGCAAATGTTGCGATCCTCTTTAATTTCTTCATATCTATTCTGAAGATCCACAAGCTGGTCTTCCTTGTCTTGTAGTTGCTTCTCCCACTGTGCCTCGGTTTGGTTGATGGATGCTAAAGCAGTCTCTTGTTCTCGGAGCTTTGCACGTAAGGCATCCTCAGAGCTCTCTTTTTCCTTCAGTTCGGACTCCTTCTCACGTATTTTTTCTAAAAGGGCGGCTTCAACTGCTAATTTTTCCGTCAACTGGGTTTCAGCAGCTAGACGAGCAGCCCTCTCTCCTTCAACTTCAGCAGAAAACTTATGATTTTGATCAGCATCCTCCTCCCACTCCTGTACCTGCTGTCGCAAGAGCGCAACTTCTTCCTGAGCAGCTTTCAAATCCTGATGTGCCTGGTTAAGTTCATCGGCCTTGTCCCTGAGCTCCTCCTGGATTTGCTTAATCTCATCCGTGAGTGTATCAAGCTCCTGATTAGTAGATGTGAGTTCTTTATCGCGTGCCGAAATAGTCTCGTTTAGCTCATCAATCTCATTTTCTAACTTCATAACTTCCATGCCTAATTCTTCCTCTCGCGACTGAAGCCTCTGTTGAAACGCCTCCCGTTCCTCTGAGGATATCTGCTTTTGTCCATTGATTTGTTTTCGTAAACTATTTCTCTCCTCCCTCAGTTTTGCAGCCTTAGTATATAGTGACTGAACTTTGTAAGAGAATGCATCAATCGAAAATGCCGTTCCATATGCATCAGTATCATCATCATCATCATCATCATCATCATCATCACCACCCAAAGAGGATGAATTGCCGTTCGCTACGGAAGCTCTGCGGACTCGATTTTCCTCATTCCCTAAGATTAACATATCCCAAAGTGTGGTAATAGTTTGCTCCATATGCTCAGAGGCTGGGTTCACAGTATGATGTGGTACTGGTAGCTGTTGAATAAATTGGATGCCTTGTTCAAGCATTGTAACCTGTTCATTTAGACCTGATGCATCGCCTATGGCTTGAGGGACTTCGGCAATATCTTCAATTCCGGTGGTGTTTATTAAGTATTGCCGGAGTTCATGGTTTAGTTGCTCCAAGCGACGCTCAACATATGGATCAAATTGAGGGGTTACATTACTTTCAGGAGGTATCATTGACAACCTATTATTCGGGTACCGCATCTGGTTCATGGAAGCCCCGCGGCGGTGACCGTTGGTATAAGTACCATTCACAGCAAAGCTATCCAAATTATCTGATGACCGATAAAAGCTGCGGTCGTCAAAATCATCTCCGTTGCCATTGGGATGATTGACAACTGCTGACTGTTGTGTTCCCTTTCCTTTCATTCCACTGCCGCCTTGATGGGTCATCCCCAGAATCCCGGCACCATGTTGTAAGAGTCTACGTTGTATTTCCACTGCCCTGTTGTTGAGGCCCCAGAGTTCCTGGACAAGTTGCTCAACCTTCTGGTTGCTTTGAATCAATTCCTCGTCTGTTTTCTGAGTCATCTCATTGCCTCCAAGAAGAGATCTCCTCTTACCCTTCTTGTTGTTGTAAAGCCGGCTGAGAGATAGAGCGGCATCTCGGACTTTTGATTCCAGGGCTAGCTTTCGTTTGGCCGCATCAATTCTGCCAGACAAGAATTTGTACTCCTTTTTTAGCTCCTCGACTTCTTCAAAGGACAATATCTCGTATTCGGCCGAATCAATGATTGCGGTTTCGACAAGCAGATGCATAGCCACTGTATCGTTGATATTCAACAAAGACGACGAGCGAGGACGACCCTTGTTAAGCTAATCGTATGTCATAACCAGGAGACGCTGGAATTAGTATCCTGAACCTATTCTTAAAAATAAAGAATATTGATTATGATAATACATACAGGATTGAACCTAGGGTGCTCTGCCTCAGTTGGTGATACCGCAAAGTGCTTTTCCAGCATTTGCGTGGGCGGGTAAGTGCTTGGGGCGGGGGACATATATCGACTCCCCGGGGCACGTTTGTCGGGCTCATTTGCTGACGGATAATGTGACTTCGGAGAGCCGCTCATCGCTGCGTATAGGAGATGCGTTTGCGTTTGCAATGATCTCGGGTGATTGGCCTGGGGTAGGAAAATACATTCCAGAGCCCACAGTGGGAGAGGGCGAGTCGCGCGGAGAGTTGGGCGCAAACAACGTGAACCGCGGAATTCCAGAAAAACTGCTGTCTGTGACCAGAACTTGCAAGTTCCAGGGAGTTTCGGGGAGAGCGTGAGGTTAAGATCGGATTGTCGACTGGAAGGGAGTAGGGACGAAGGCTAACCTCTGGAGGCTGCCAGGCCGAGTTGGTGCTAGAGGCTGAGCCAGGGGTTTTCCTCTGGATCGCGGCGTTGCTTGAGCGGGACGCAAGGCGAGAACCTTCGCGCACGATCTGCAGCACGATAGGCCAGCTTCGGGCGTGAAAGTGCAGCAGCTGACCGCATACACCAAATCTAGTCAATGGACGCAGCTGGCGCTGAGCAGATCCGAGTGGCGGAGGGGCTTTTGAATCCTGCGGGTATCAGATCGACGGGGGGGTTTGGCAGCTAGTTTCGTGCCGTAGTATTGGCGATGTGTCGATACGATTTTGCCCACGACAGGAATAAAGGGGGGGGGAGGTACCAAGGGGAGGAGAAATGTGAAATTCAAAGGCGAATCTGAATGCAGTCGACGAACGGAGACCTTTCTGCGACGCGCGTTGTACTACTTCTTCGTACGTTGCGTGGCCATGATGAGAAGAGCGGCGGGATAAAACGCAGAGCACTCGTTCTGCCCGTGAACAGAAGGCTCGGCAGGATGGCAGGGCAGGGCAGCAGAGATGCACTGGGCTTATACCATATTCACTCACTTAAGAGGTAAAACACAAACGCGCGCTGTGGCGGTCTTGGCAAGCCTCTTAGCGCCAGTGCGCGTGTATTATACAACGGCACGTGATGATCCCCGAATTACTGCAACGCTAACCTCAACACCACGGAGACTGATATTATGAAGGACCTGGGTGCTGAAGTAGGAGACTGGATCAGGGTTATTAATAGACCGGCTTTTGGGTGCTGAAGAGTAGGAGATATTATATATTGAGTATGTTATGGGGAAGAACTTTTCCTTACTGACTGATGGTGCAGGGAGAAAGAAGAATCAGCCAAACACCTATGGGGAGAGTGCCGAGTATGGAGCCAGAAATGGCCCGGGGGGCAGTCGGTGGTGAGAGAACCTCCAGAGACGAAGGAGGGGGAGGGCGACCTTTTAGTGGCGATGCTGCAGTGGAATGAGCGGGGAGAGAGCAGCAGTACATCACTCAATGAATCCAACAGGCCGTGATCTGCATTGGACTGAAACTGCCTGGACCAGTCCAGGCCATTTACGTAAATTCAAGTGATTTTAGAATTTAACCCAGGTGAATTAGATTTTAATACCACTATCAGTAATTGACAGTCACCCATTAGGTATTATCATCGAAGAATTGAGTCCTGTCTGTTGTATTGTCTGGAAGGTCTGTCATTTCTAAAATATTTCTTAGTATATATACCCGAATATAAAGTGTGATATATACTTTTTTTTTTTAATATCATTACTTGCGTGCCACCCTGTGGGCTATGGCGAGGATTTAGGTACGTGATATATACTTGACTAAAGTCGTAGACTGCTACTGTTTAAAATTCTAGATATGGAAGATTCTATTCAATGAAATACTCAAACAATCTGGTATACGCTGGCCTCAATTCACCGGGATAGCTATGGAGGGATTCGTTTAATTGGTTTAAACCTGCCTGAATGGCCTGGGCTGGCCTAAATAGTCTGGACTGGCCTGGTTGGCCTGGACCGGCCTGATTGTTCAGGCCAGGCCAGGCCCAGAATTTCACGGTCCAGGCCAGTCCAGGCATTCTGTTGGCCTGCCAACCTTGCCTGGCCTCAGTGGCCTGTTGGATTCATTGACATCACTTGGTTATTACTTTTCCTTCTTCGCCTTTGTTATTCCTTTTACTTCCTCATGTACTTAATCTCACCATAGCGCCCACAGGGAGTAATGATATTAAAAAAAAAAAAAAAAAAATTCCTTACTGTGGACAGAAGTGGAGCATGGTTGTTCTCGTGCCCAGACTCTCTTGGCATGCTTTAATAAGACAGCCTGGGCACGAGAACAGAGCATGGTATGCTATTTTACTGTGTATCTTTATTCCTTTATTTTGTAGTTAGTCTTGTCATAGCCTAAAAGGTAGTCTACGAGTAATAATATACGGGGTCACTGGGTGGAAGATGCAAAAAATGCGAAAAATGCAATGCACAGATGTGTCGCAGTCATACAATAGCTATATGAGCTACATAGAAGACTAGTGAACATCACTAGTCAAGTGTCTTTTGGCCTGGCGGGTAGTAATTCTCTGCCGCCGTTACAGAGTAGAGATAAAATAATGGAGAAGCTGGCAGCGAGGGTCTTGGCATGAGACTACTGGAGATTAGCCCATATATCATTGCATTCCTGTACTTAGTAATACGAATATTGCACCAAAGAGCGCGCTAGCACGATTAATAGCGCCTGAAGTTCTGCCAAGACCACACTAGCGCACGTTTGTGTTTTACCTCCTAAGTGAGTGAATGCGGTATCAGAGCAGGGTAAGCCGCTGCTCCAGAGAAGCAGCTACAAGCGCTGCGCCTGTATGCTGCAACGCATATATGCACGCTAGCACGCCGGCATATGCACCTGCCAGCGCCGAGCGCCATGTCCCGCGGCCCGAGGGATGCAGATGCCGTATGCATAGGCGCGCATCCCGTGGAGCACTTTGCACAAACGCCTCTGCGCGGGCTGACAAAGCCCCGGCCTGCCCTACCGTATGATACTAGTGATACATCCTTTCCTCGTGCCAGCCACCGGTCACCGGTAGCACCTCTGCCCACGATGTACTAGTATCGCCTGCGTTGCAGCGCCACGAGTCGAGCATTGCCACACTTGCTTGGCATTCTGTGGCACATGCGGGGGCCCACGGCTTGGCCGCGCAGCGTATTCTAGTACTAGCACCGCCGCCCGATCCCCCCATCTGATATGATAAGAGCGCGCTGCCAGCAGCCCTGCCTGACGCAACACTATGAGATCATCCCCACCGGGCAACCCTGCTTGCCCCGTACTGTGCAAGTTGGCCCTTGCAGCATCGGTACAAGAGCGGGCTGCTGGCTGGCTTCACCTCAGAACTCCAGACACCACGGCCAGGTCGAGATCGCAAGCAAGATTGGCAGATTGAGAGTGAAGCTAGCTATACAGTCGTTCGGCTAATTACTTTCTAGGCGGGCATGTTGTGACCATTGATCTGACATCAGCGAAAGAGCGTTCAGCATATCATCGCAATTGAAGAGCATCCTTTGACGATTACGTTTGGCGTCGGCCAGCCTCACTTCAGGTAACGTCGCGCAGAGGCTCTGTAAGCTCAATCAACCTTCGCTGACATTCTTTCCTTACTCCAGCCTCTTGATAGCTCAACTATGAGTATAACAAATATTCTACTTACTTCATCATGCGTTGCTAGCTCACTGGCTCTCCGCCTGATGAGCTACATCTTTTTGCGTTGGGTATGTGCAATACGCTCTTTGAAACCTTAGATTGCCTTCCGCGGCATGAAGATTGTGAAGCTGGATGTGCGGCTAACGTTGTGTCAACCTCTAGATTCCTGGACACGTGAGAAGCCCTAAAATCGAAGAGCTAAGATGGATTTTCAACTAACAGCTACTACATAGGTATTCCCCGATGGCATATTTACGGCATTCGCGGTATATCTGGCAAGCTTCGGGGCATTATATTTCACTAAGCCCAAATACGAGGTTTTATCAAAACAGTCTGAAATCAAGCTTGTAGAGCCAGATACACCGACACCCCCTCATGTAGAAGTGTTTAACGTCGACGGCGATGGGAAGGAAACCACAAGTCTTCTGGAGCCGGAAAAACCAATCGCAATTGAAGCTACAGAGACAATTATCACTCGGAAGAAATACCCCAACAAGCTCAAGTCATTGCTCCTTGGAACCCCAGAACCTAATTCAAAATCGATGACATGGATCAACCTGCTCCTAAATACCTTGCTTGTGCTGTTTACAGCAGATCTGACATACCGCTCTGAGATGTTCCATCCTGCCTCAGACTTGTCATTTGCTAGAACGGGATACGTCTCCGAAACTACTGCAAAAATTCTTATCAGAGAACCAGATGCATCCAAATTGCCGCTCTTCGTCTATCACCGAATTGAGCCAGAGGATAGTGATTTACAATATCCATGGATTCAATCTCCACCTATTACTTCATTGACGCCAACCACAGACTATGCTCTTCCAGTTGAGCTCCATAGTCTTCATCCAGATACTAGATACAGCTATAAAACATCTAATAATCACACCGGAACATTCTATACTGCTCCAGCAAAGCTGAACCTCCTGGATAGGGCATATGGAGAAACGGCAAGGAAAACTAAGTTCACTTTCCTTACTAGCTCATGCATTAAGGCGAGATTTCCATACAATCCGTTTCATCATCCGTTGCACATGATGGGTTTCAGGATTCTTGGGGAATTGCTTCAAAAGAAGGTTCTCATTCCAGATTTCATGCTATTTTTGGGCGATTTTATCTACATTGATGTGCCAAAAAGACCCAGTAAAAAGACCTCAATTGTGGAAGGATATAGACAGTAAGTAGTGGCCACTCTTTTGTTGATATTATGGATACCCATGTTTACAATAAATCTTTAGACACTACCGTCAAGTCTACGCTTCTCCAGACTGGAAGCCGGTCAGCACTTCTCTCCCATGGCTCCACGTTATAGATGACCATGAAATTGCCAATGACTGGTCTTCCAACAACACTGGCATTTATTCTTACGCAATGGAACCGTTCTTTGTATATCAACACTCTGTTAACCCCCCCGCTCCCCGCCCGGGAGTGACATACTACACGTTCAACCACGGTACAGCCTCCTTTTTCCTCATGGATTCCCGGCGCTATCGTTCCGACAACTGGGCCCCAGATGGCCCCTCCAAAACTATGCTTGGCGAGCCTCAGAAGACAGACCTCATCAGCTGGCTCCGCAAAGACGAACCTGGCATCCAATGGAAAATCTTAGTTTCTTCTGTCCCATTCACTAAAAACTGGAGGTTCGGAAGCGAAGATACTTGGGCGGGATACCTCCACGAGCGCCGCGTCATCCTCGAGGAAATGTGGAAGGTCGGCGCAGAGGGCCGCGGAGGTGTCGTGGTGCTCTCCGGTGACAGGCACGAGTTTGGTGCGACGGCGTTCCCTCCGCCACCGGACTCGCCCGCGTATGAACATAAGCAAGCGGCGACGGTACACGAGTTTAGCTGTTCGCCACTGTCGCAATTTTATTTGCCGAAGCGCACATATGTACAGACGGACGATGAGGACGTGCTGATCAAGTATATCCCTGATGGGAACAGCAAGTTTGGAGCGGTGGAGGTTGACAGTACGAATGCGGCGGGCGAGCAGGCGGTGCTCAAGTATAGGCTTTTTGTAGACGGGAAGGAGGTGTGGGATTGGGTTGTCACGGCGGATATGAGTAGGAGGAGGATCAGGGGGAAGTGGAAGGGGAAGGGGAAAAGGAGGGCGGACAGGGGCTTTGGGAGTAAGTCGGGAATGAATGGAAAGTTGAGGGTAATGCTCAGTCGATGCACGGCGGTGACGCGGTGCTTTAGAAGGAGTGGAAATGGTCTATGTTTTTTTTAAAATTTTTTTTTTTTTTTACTTTTTAATTATTTATTTTTAATACATTTCTTGCTATGAGGCGTAATCTGTAGTTTTCCAGTAATAGAAAATATTAGTAGTATTCGTTTTCCAACATGCTTTCCAACACGCAATTCAATACACACCGGGTTCCATTACGTTAAGCAGTGTACTTCACAAGATTACCCTGACGTTAGCCTCAATCCAGCCCGTAGCAGCCACTGTTGTCCGCACCCTCTCTATAAAAAATCCAATAATAATAGGTTTACAAGCAAGCAAGAAATTTGAATGCGGGTAATGTCCCAAATGCAAGTTTCCCCACAATATAATTAAAAATACTTACCCTGGGCCTTCCCGCTCTTCAGAATCTCCTCTTTTTTTTTTTTTTTTTCCTTTTTTTCCTCTTTTTTTTTTTTTTTTTGCGCGATTCCGTCTGCGGAGTAATTACGCTAGCTTTTAATTCCAACGTTCCCAGGGCCTAGAGATGGATGTATGTATAAAGAAGTTTGAAGAGAAGTTGAAGAAATATAATGAATATTCCTTTTTTTGCCTCCCTCATAATTCTGTCCACTCATCAGAGGGGAAAAAAGAAGAAAAAGAAAAAGAAAAAAAAAATTCCCCGCTCGTCAAGACTGAAGTACAGATAGCTCACGTGACTTAAAAACAGCAACAAAAAGAAAAAAAAAAAAAAAAAAAGATACCACATATTGCAACCAAACATGAACGCATATATAAAGAAGCCAAAAAAAAAAAAAAAAAAAAAAAAAAAAAAAAAAACAGAGGTACCAAAAAGCACGAAAAGGGATAGAAGGGTAGAAAAGGGTTTACAAAGAAAAAAGGAACAAAACAAATCCAAACAATTTCTCCGAAAACAACCACATAATTTTTGTTTCAAAACGATGACAAAGTAACAAAAGAAGACATGTGGAGCAAAGGGGAAAAGAACAAAGGTAATAAGATGGAGGAGGAGAAGCGCGGGAGGTATATAAGTAGCGCTCTTGTATTCCGGGTTGTTTGTGTGTAAGTATGCATGTATATACGTATGCGTTAGGTATGCAAGGATACATCTATCTCCATCCCATTTTCGACCTCACCTCACTGCAATTCATAATAACCAGATATCATCATCAATAGAACAGCAAAGAGTAGCATGATTTTGACGGAATTTTTTATCAAGAAGAAGTCCTAGGATTATCAATGCTTTTTTCACGCCTTTACACGCTATGTCCGGCCTTTGTGTTTTCGTTTTGTGAGACAGTCGTCGCAGTACCATTTTGCTGTTGGAACGTGGGACCATGTCAGCCAGTATAACTACAAAGCATTTTACCAAGTTGGATATAAAAACATAGAAATTTTTGCATGAAACTCACCTTTTCCCTTCGGCGGTTGTGTTAACCCCACGCAATCCAAATGGAACCATTCCCGCTCACATTTCTCATCATCGCAAGCCACCATCTCTCCGTAGCTCACCTGGTTGCAAAAACAGTACCGCGGCTCGTTCGGGTCAAGCTCTTCTTCGTCTTCATCGTCATCAGGGGAATTGGCAGCCGGTTTGGATTGGGTGGATTGCGGTGCAGCAGGTAGGGGTGGAGGTTCCGGGCGTGAGGACGTAGTATGTATCGATGGCGCCACAGAGGGTGTCGCAGATGCTGCAGCTGCGGCCGCCGCGGCAGTAGCCGTAGAGGAAGTGCGGCGGTGCGAAGAATGGTGATGGCTAGAAGATGTTGATGCGCTTGCAGGAGGCTCGCGCTTCGGTGTATGTTGTGGTTGCTTCACATGACTGCGCCCGCTCGCGGATGATGGATGGTATCCCCGACTGCTACTAGTCGGCCCATGAGGGTCATCGTCGCGATGATCGACACTATCCCGTTTGCGCTTACTAAGCGTTGATGGAGCTGGTGTTGATGGTGTCTGTGCATTCTGAGATGGCTTCTTTGGCGGGGGTAAAGGCGCGTCGTCGGCTATCGGGACATCTGCTACGGCGCTTTTCCGCGACGTAGACGCGGATAATGTGGGCTCGACGCCTTCCATTGGACTTCCTGGATGTGTCTCCTTCACTGGACTCGAAGGCAAAGTGTGCTTTGAGTCTCCGCGGCTAGCACTACCGCGTCGTTCGGAATGCAAAGCTGGGATATTGCGGAACGGCCCACCTTCATGCCCAACATCTGATGCGCCTTCATCTGATGCAATGCCTCTACTTCCGATTCCTGCGTCATGTGAGTCTCCATCAACTTCAGTTTTGGATACCACCGCTGCCTCATTAGCATTACCAGTATGATTCTTCCCTTTAGCCGTTCCAGATCGACTCGCTGCTGTGGGTTTCCCTTCTCCAGTTTCATCTTTATCACCACTCCCGCCTCCGCTATCCTTCTTTCCCTGCCCTTCCTTTCCTTGCGACTCTTTCTTATCTCTACCAGAACGCCCGCTACCTGTAGACATCGACGGTTTCGCTCCAGCAATCAGCAGCGAGTTCGTAACTGGGCCATTCGGTTCTTTCCCGTTGGCCCCGGTGGTCTTCAATGAAGCATTAGGCGGGAACGTGGTTTGCACAGGTGAAGACGCAAGGCTAGGCGACTGTGCGTTTGGTGGTGCGGCAGTTTGTCTGTGCGCGAAACGCGAGAGAGAAAGGGGTTGTCAGCCGCATACTCTTTTCTCATAGAAAATCGCTTAAATTGACATCAACGATATCCAGATAGAAAAAGCAAAAAAAAAAAAAAAAAAAAAAATTAGAAGGGTAAATAAACTGGAAACATAACACGTAAAGAAAAGAGGGGAACAATCATAAAATAAACAGGAAAAACAAAGGTAAGAATGTGATTCGCTTAATATACCAACAGAAAGATAAAAGAGAAATAAAACTGGGTATATGGGCAAAGCAATGATCGGGCCATAGAGCAGTACAGGGAAATAAAATACTATATAGTACATCATGCGATCTCCCGCAACTTGTAAAATCCTATCGCAACATTGATTATCCAGACCTATAGTTAACTTGAACGCCCCTATCCACGATTGTCAAAAGGTACAAAAAGTTCCAAAAACTCAACAAGTACTAAACTCGCATAGCTAAGCCAACTCCAAGACGTTTGAAGTTGTTAATAAAAAAAAAAAAAAAAAAAAAAAAAAACAGGCACAATTACCTTCTCCGTCCACTTGCGCCAGTGGTGGCAGAAGTCGCGACAGTTCCCTTTGTTGTTCTTTTGCCCATTGTTGGTGTACCTGCCCTTGGGCTTGTTGTTCCTCGAGCATTGCTTGCCTTTTCCAATGCCGTCTTGTCTGTTATAGGGATTGTATTGGGCTTTCTTCGCTTTGCCGATTGTGCTGTAGTGCCACTCACATTGGCTATTGTCATCTCTGAAACACGTTGTGCAGTAGTCTCTACATCCTTCTTAACCCTAGAGTTTCCATGAGGGCGTTTAGTCGATGCTATTGTAGATTGTAAGCTATCCTCATCCTCATGACTAGCAACATGGACTGCTTGTCGCCGTGATAGTGCAGCCTCACGGCGAGCTTCTGCCCTAGAAGTTGAAGCATATTCCAGATTCCTCTCTTCTGGAACAGCATGGTTGGTAGCTTGTAATGCCTGTAAAGCTGCCCGTTCTGCTGCTGCCCTTGCAGTAGCACCCCTGGGTGGATTCTGTTTATACCCCCAGTGCTCAGGATCTCCGGTCCGATAAACTTCTGGTATTTCAGATTGAACGTATGCATAGGCCTGATCGACCCTGAGATTATGTTTATTCAAAGTCTCTGCAGTGCCCGTGATGACATGTATTTTCTCATCCAGCATCGGCAATAAATCTTGCAACACCATCCGAATCTGTTGTAATCTCGATCTCCGGGTTTCGGGATACTGCTCCACTGTTTCGGCACTGTTGTCGGTATCTGTTTCAGGGGGTGGATTTTCCCCAGCCATTAAGGCTTCCTCCCGTCTCCTTTTTAATTCGTCCTGCCGCCGAAGAAATTCCAAAGCAGGGTCATGTTCATTGGGATCTGCCGGTGGTGGCAAGCTCCTAACGGCAGCTATGTAGCGGCGGAGTTGCTCCTCGGGATGGCATGCTTTAGCGTCAACCTCCCGAAGAAGAGTGAAATTGCGTATGATCTCTGCTGGAAGCGCATCTATTGAGTCGGTAAAGGAAGCCAGTGCTGGGTAAAATCTTTGGATGCCAGATTGCTGTTGCTGTGATGAGGTCACTCCATTGCGTTGAAGGTTTCTTGTTGCCGTCGATAGTGTTGACCGTCTTGGAGGATTTGTCCTAGCCTGGCGCATAGGTTGGGATCTGCGTGAGGATGAAGGGTGAAGAACAGAAGCAGCACTGGTGGCTTTCATTTTCACCTTGGCTGGGGGGACGGGCAGGGTGTATGAAGGAATTGAAAGGACAGATTGGAATGCGCGGCCCCTTCCAAAACGCGGGGCAGCGGACAGATGGACGTGTGGGAGGGCCCAGTCCTAGGGGGGGCACTGTCCAGTCGAGCGTTCTAACCGTTTTTGTTTTTCTCCTCGCCTCTTGCCCTTTCCTTCAGCTCCAAGCGTAAGCTAACTGGTTGGATGTCTGGCGTTTCTTGTGGGGCCACTCTTTGTGCTCACAGCACTGCTCCGGGAACGGGGGCGTGTGGAGGAGACTGTTCAGCGTCAGCGGGTGTGTTGCGTTGCAGGCTGATGGCAGAGATTGTAGACGAAAGCTGGCGAGAAGCGCGGTGAGTGAGATTGCAGAGAGTGGAGGGTTGGGCGCTGTCCCATCGGTGGGCATCTGGTGCACGTAACGTTGAATGAGGATGGAGGGATGAGGGTGGATGCGCACAGCGCCCTCCTTCCGCACAATGCGACATACGAGAAGTCGCTGGGCAGGCGCCTTATGCCGCCTTGCATAAAGTACGTTTCACGCGCATATGCAGTAGTTCTGAGGCTGTGGCTAATTGAATATGCACAACTGTAACAGTGCGGCATACGAACTGACTCAGCACCTGTCTCACCTGTCGGAGCCTTACATAATTCGAGTACAACCAATGGTCACGAGACTGTATTAGTAGTCGCACGAGACTAACTCGCAGTTGGGGAATTCGAGCCTCATGGTATCATAGTGGGCAGCTATCGATTGCCTCATGCCAAGGCTCGTACCAAGAAACACCCAAGCGTCATCCTGAGCTACGTACTCACACTGCATCTCAGCGTTCGCAGCCGCACCGCAGCATGGATGCCTGGCGAGCGTACATACCCAGATGTCTGAGGCTATGGCTAGCCTGATGTCAGTTTGTTTCGACCTCCAGCACTGTGGTTTCAAGTCGGATTGTTTCGGCCCGGCGAAGCAGAGCAGAGCGTTTCTGCGGCCCGGCCCGCTCGAGGTCCCGCCCCGCTCGAGGTCCCCGCCCCCGGGGCACACGACTGCTTATGTATAACGTGAATCCCGAAATCCTCACTGTCGTGCGGGCACAGCGCAGTCAAACATCCGCACCGCTTTCACGCTGCGATCGATCAAGTAAATGTAGTGCTGGTACCGCCAAACACGTCACCGACGCAGCGTTGCGTTCGAAACCTCCACAACCCCCTCTTCGCTCCCCCTCTGATGGGCAGCAGGTGGGCAGCAGGTGGGCAGCAGGTGCGCAGAACGCCAATGGCAGTCTGCTCAGCGATGAGCGCATTCAGTGGCAGCACGGGGCGAGGGATAGTCTCGAGCTGGACCTGAGCCAAGCAGCCGTGCCCCTCGCAAGCACGGCAGCGCCCACAGCAGCAGCAGCAGCAGCAGCAGCAGCAGCAGCATCAGCAGCATCCCCTCGCGCATCGCCGCCGCAAGCTCGCCCTCCAGGCTAGTCCCAACCGCACCAAGCGCACAGTGGCTCGCATCCCCCCCCAAAGCATCTATCCCCACCTGGCCCACCCTCAAAACCACACCACAGGCGACGAATCGAATGCGAACACGGATTATCTTACCATTCCAGTTCGTCGTTTCACTCAGCCCGGAGCGATCTCCCGCCACGCGATTGGGCCATCCAACTTCTCAACGTGTTTATGGGCTTTTTCTGGTTTGGTGGGGTTTTGGGTGGGGTCGTGACAGGCTTTATCCGATGGGACGATGAGCTGTGATGGCCAGCGAACAAAACCAATGCGCATCCTGCAGATGGGCTCCGGCTTCGCTCTGGTATGTAGGGGCCTCTGATTCGCAAACAGGATAAGATCCGGCGGGGCGCATGGTGCCCTGGAGGGTTGACACGACGCGAAACTTGACGTTGCGGATCTGGATTGTGTTTTACTCCCAAGACCCATGCGTGTATCTCTACATATTTTTTTTTCACTGCAGCCTTTCATCCTATGGTAATGCGGCAGCCAGAGCTATTTGATAGCTCGATGCATCCCCTATGCCCTTTTGCCCTTTCTGCGGTCAACAGGAGACACTCGCTACTTGTGCCACTGGTGACTAAAGGATGCACGGCTCATTGCGAATAGACCGCACATGGAGCGTCAATTCCGCTAGCGCCGTCCGCCAGAGCAGCGCTGGAACTGGTGACTTGGACTAATTGAATTGAATTGGCAGCCCGATGAATTGCTAAGGGCTTTTTATGCCTGAGGCCAAACCTCTACACTTTCATCGTCTGCTTGGGGTACGATAACCGCTATTATTCTTTGGGCCTTACGTTTTTCGAGTATTTTTTTTTTTTTTTGTTTTGAGGGGGAGGGGGGCGGGGGGGGGGGGGGGGGGGTTGCGGCCGCCAACCGAGCCGGCCAGGGTACCGCACCACGGGCACCTGGTGATGATGCTGATGATGTGCTGCTGCTGCTGCTTATGATGATGATGATATCGAGAACAGGCGTACGCACGCGCACAGCACGCAGCTCGCAGCACGCACAGACCGTGGAGGGAGGAGAAGAGAGAGCTCCAAGTCAGAACGATGCTCGATCAACTTCGTTTTTTCTTGGTGGTTTATTTTCCCTCCTCCCTGCATTGCGTTGTGCAGCTTCATGCACCGTGGCATGCTCTGTCGCCTCCAATCCCAGCCAGCGTCCTATCACAGGCGCGCTCGGCGGGGCCCGTTGTGCCAGTGCGAGAGGCCGCGATCGTGGTTGTGCAGCAGAGGATATGGGTGGCAGTAATTGTCGCAGGAGCGGTGATGGATATGCTGCTGGAGGCGGCGGCGGCAGCAGCAGCAGGCGGGCAGGCAGGCAGGCGGGCGGGCGGGCAGGCAGGTGGCAGGCAGGCAGGCAGGCAGGCGGGCGGGGCGGGGCGGGGGCGGGCGGGCAGGCCAGTTCGTTGCTGTTGCGAGTCGCAAGTGCTGCTTGCCTGCTTTATACGATCGCCTCCACGAGCGCCGCAGGCCCCGGGCCGGCCCCGGCCCCGGCCCCGGCCCTGGCCCAGGGCGCGTCCCTCGCTGTCACCGCGCTGCTGCCCCTCCTCCTCGCGCCCGACGCACCCCCGCCCGCCGTCCTGGCGCTGGCACTGCGTGCTTGCGCTTGCCTGCTGCCCACGCCAGCGCCGCCCGGCCCCTTCTGGCCCGCCTGTGCCTGTTCTGCTCGCGGCCGCTCCTCTGATCGACCATCTCCCCCCGCCCACCCAATCACGCCGCGCCCTCCCCCAGACCCCGTACCCAACCCACCCGCCATCACTTATTCTCGCACTCGCTCCCAATTCATCTCAACCTCCTCCTGCAGTATGCTGCGGCGCTTGCTTTTTGCTGCAGCTTTTAGTCTCGCCCCACCCCCTCCCCAATTGCATACCCACCTTGCATACCCACCTCAGCATGCCTCTACCACCCCCCCCCAATAAGTACACCCTCCGGCAGACTTTCTTCTTATCTGCAGCAGCGCTCGAATTCGCTCGCTTTGGAAAACCGCTTCACTGCACTTCCCCTCGAGAATACCCCCACTGAGTGAGCTTACATCGGGCTATCGACCTGCTGCCTCTCCCTCTGCATATGATACTGCCTAAGTGAGATCATAGCAGGTTGAAACTGACCGGGATACAGCTGTTCACTGCAGGGCAACACGACGTAGCCAGTACGTTTGTCTGGCAAATGCCTCCTCCACCCCTCCTAGCCCTCCCCACCCCTCCCCCCTCTCCCCTCCCCCCTCCCACCTCCCACCTCCCCCCTCCCAATCTCTGCTTCTGCTTTCTCTTATATCAGGTTCATCCGTTCTGCTGAAACATGGACTCACCATCTCACTGAATTCAGAAGCCTACTTGAAGGAAGCTCACCAGTTTGGTCTCCACTGATTAGACAATATCCGCATCCCCCCCTCAGACACAATGTCTCCACCAGCGTCCAGTTTCCCAATCTCCAATTCTCGGATTCTCCCCCTTCCACCACCATTAGTGACTGGATCTCTCACCCACTACAGTGGCTCAACTCTACCGGGAATTACAACGCCTCAGCAGTATCACACAAGCAACGACCCAGGTCCACACAATGCCAATCATTACTACTACTCGCAAGCGCATAACAATACTGCGGACAGTTACTTTCCTACAGCTCCGGACTGCCGTAGATTGGCAAGATCTGAATCCAAGCCCAATTTAGGCTCAATTTCATCCATTCTGTCATCAGCTACTGCAACAGATACACAATCCGACAGCTCTAGTTCTTCACCATCCCCTTTGTACTACCACCAAAGTTGCTACTGGGGAACGTCTCCAGCAGGCACTACAGCAACTACCCCACGATCAAGCATTGCATCAACTCCCTTGTCAGGGTATGGATCAGGAGAATATTCTGATCCAGTATCCTATACTACAAGGGAATACCCTGATTTGAAAGAAGAAGATAGCGGAAAGAGAAAGATTAGGAGGTATGTGTTAGGAACTCAAAGAAAATTACTGCAATACTAATTCTCACATAGTTCATCTAGGACGGCAGTCACTCCTCAAACAAATAATTCAAAAGAGCCTGTAAACAATAAGGGTGACGAGTATGATTGCCTCGGACGGAAAAAGTAAGCTTCGACCATCTGAGGAACTTGGTAAACTCTTTCAGTATTAATATTGCGGGCTAGGCCAAAGACCCCACGTACACCAATGTCTTGGGATCCAGAGGACGATGTTTTGCTTAAGGAACTGAAGGAAGGGCAGCGTTTAGGGTGGAAAGAGATTGCAACACACTGTTAGTCTGAACAGTTATATCTGGTACATAATTATACTGACACTGTTCATAGTCCCTGGGCGAACATCTCACGCTTGTCAATTCCGATGGAGAAGACTTGTTTCTGGGACTCTCAAATACTACCAGGGTCACAGGCGCCCTCCTGTGGTTACAACTACCAGTTCCAGCTTTGCTTCGGAAATGGCTGCCAGTACTGCATCAGCACACACTACAAGCCCCTCTACTACACCATGTGCACGTTACCAAGCATCAAATCCAGCAACATCTCAACACAACCAGCCTTATGCATATGACAGGATGTCATACCACCAACACCGAGGAAGCTTTTCAACGGGTAGTTTTTCGCTCCCCTCACCAGCCTCATCCTCACCACAGCAGCAAATGGGATCACCTATGGCATTACCCGGTACCCCTTGCTCTCCTCCGCCTCCACAAACTCCAAACATCCACGGTAGTCAATACAGCTCCTATCCACAAATGCAACCGTACTTCTCGCCAACTACTGATGATGAGGATGGGGATAATTGGACGCCTGAAGAGGATGCCTTGTTAATGGATCGAAAACTGTGCTTTGAAGAGGTCAATGTACTGCTCAGTAATCGGAATGAGCGTGAAATTTGGCATAGGATGGGAAAATTACGATGGGGAAGGGGAAGAAGTGAAAGCAACGCCAGTGGCGATAGTGACTTAGGGAGTTACTCGGGCGTAGACGCTCAAAGAATCACTAAATTTCCTCCAGTCCCCGCAGGCAGAATTCTCAGGAGTCAATCTATTCAAAGATAGTCTAAACGAATCATGATTTCACGATACCCACGACTCTCTTTATTCATGGAATCTTTGGCGTAAAAGCGCTCTTAAGAGAAAATTGTTTGTATTTCCCTGGGTTTTCTTCTTTTATTTGTCATGGATCTGGCTTATGCTTCAATATCCTTAATCTGAATGTTTGCAGCTCCTAATCAATTTGTTTTGTCGATATTCACTTATATTTTATTTGGCGAAATACATAAATCAATGGGGTACTCGACGGGTTTTCTTTCTGGGACTGATCAATCTTAAGGGGCAAAGGTATATTGGAATTTTCAATTCTATTTCTGGGTTTTTGTTTTCTGGTTTTAGGGGCAGCCACTGTTGATGGGACAGGGAAGGGCTAGTACGTACTGGAATGACAGGTGAAGGTTCATATTTATTGGAAGTGTTACTTTTAGGAAGTTTTATATGATTGGTTTTGGGGGGGTCAATTGCACTTTTTTTTTTTCATACGGTCCTGGTTTCTATCATAGCGGTGTTCAGTGGTTCCATTGGCATTTTACTACATTTCGTTTGTTCAGGTATCATTCCGTGGTTCGGATGTGAAATCAGTTTCTCACGTTAAAATTGCCCAATGGTAATTGCAGTAATGAATGAAGAAAGCAGTCTGACTGGAAAAGAAAACCAAAATCTCTCTTGAAAAGAAGAGAATCAATCTCAATTCCTACAAAATCTTTTCCGATGTATACCTGCCTGGCAGCTTTACACCCTCTATGCGGGCCGTTGTGCCCTACTTGGACTTCAAATCTCGCCTTTTCTCACAGGAACTGGCCTAATGCGTCTCAAACTCCTATGCGAGCAGAGGTTGCATCTGGTACGCTGGTCTATGCTTTTCCTGCATTACCATAATAATTGCCCAATTTTTACCCATATTTAGAGAGGCGATATCTGATGCGCAGACGTGTACCATATGTACTGTACAAACAGCAACAGTCCCAGAATACACGTGCATTTGTGCTACCATAAATTACAGACCTCTTGTTGTCACAACATTCGAGCGATGATCGCTTCGATTATGCTTAAACTCGCAATGAGTCTGACAAGAGAAGATTACGACAAAGGAGAAAAAACAATCGTCTGAGAACCACCCTCCAAAGTATCGCTGGCGCCAAGACTGACTGACCGAGGAGTCGGCAAACCGACAGTGCCAAGGTTGCCAATACTTACAAGCACTCACATACCACATTCCCGAACGACAAGCAGCTTGAACACTCGTAGAGTACAACGGTCTCAAACCGACAAGACAATTTCATGGAAAACAAGCTCGCTAGCGAGCAAATGGGCCTTCTTCATCTATTGTCGATAATTTCATCCGACAAGAACAAGACCCGCATCGCAACCAACATTTATGTATCCTGTATTTGCAACGTCGGCATTAGGGAATTATGTCTCGGCTCAGCTAGTATTGCGTGACAATGGGCGATATGAACTACGTCAATTGAATAACTGCATGCTTTCACCTTCAGGCGTATAGTGTTTAAGAAAGTTGTTCATGGTCACTGCTGCAACGCCCCTTCACGTGCGCATGTTTCAGCCTAAGCAACCTGACTTGCTGGCTTTGTCTCTTGAGTTGGTAAAAATTCTTCTCGCTGCTGGCTCATGACTATTTGCTTCTCAAAATGATAACTAGGCGAAGGTCATCTCCACATTGGCCACTGTCCACCGCAGAGTCGCAGTAATGTCTATGCATAGTTATCAAGTCGACCAGGACAACAATTACATTCGATTCCCGTTGGGTCCGGGCAAGGCTACGTGCCAGTAGTGACGGAGAGACATTGGCATGGAGCAGCAATTGAGCAGCAATTGCAAGGGCATAGGGGTCGTCGAGTTTGGAGATGTCTGAGCAGAGTACAGAGCTATATCTCGAAGTAGAGAAATCATAAAAACGTGTCTCCGCGCATGACACAGGATAATAACAGAATTCTGGCAGGACGTAAAGAAAGCAAGGTATCCATCAAGCACCTCGATGTTGATACATGAAAATTGCACCAGCGGGGATTGTCCACAGGTTGCACACAGGCCTGTCTCACACATTCATGATGCCCTTCGGGGTCCTACCTGCTCAGACTGGCCATGAGCTAGCGTGCACATGAGCGGAGTGAGGAACGAATCCTGGCCATTTTGGGGCCCTGATGCCATGGGCACCCTAACGTGCGCTGCCAGCTGCGCACACTCTCGACCCTATTTGAGGGAAATACTGTCAACATCAAACCAGTGTGTTGGCATTGGAGGATTGGGCTTCTGACCCTTGAACAGACTGGATTCTTGCTGATTGCTGGCCATACGAGGTGATTCGTCCGCCCGGCTCTCCCGCAACATGTTCTCGACGGCATGAATCTTACGTTTACATCCGGGGCTCCATTGATTTGATATTTCGACAAGGCGCTGTGGGGCCCAGGGGACAACAGGGTGCAGACTATAGCCTGAGCGATACACACGATGGTAACGTATGGGCAAGGTCTCCTGCCCTCACTTGAGCGCCCCGGCTCTGGCATTGGTCGGGGCGCAGGAGGAGAGGGGTACGTACATTAGCTGCTGCTAGGAGCCCACTCATTCGCCATCATGCTCTAAAAAAAACGAGCGCCATGAGACCACTCGATGTGCTTGAATCGCTACTTGTAGGAGGTACTTGCAGCAGTCATCCTGGCGGGCTTCGTGAGGCCTTGGCGTGGCGCTGGAAGGGGCGATCGTCCTTGCGCGCCCTGGGGTCCAGTCCTATGATACTCTACAACTGGCCATATCATAGGCCTTCGAGACTGTGGTGCATCTTTTGCCTAGCAGCTATGCGACGAAGCGCACAAAGCAGCATGGACAGGCTTGTACGCAAGGCAGCACGGTGTACTATAATAGCTTATTCTACTCCCCCTCCTCAACCTTCATTCCCACTCTCTGCAGCTGTTTGCTCACCGCCGGCTGGCTGGCTACCCCTATCAGCTCATAGACTCCTCCCTCCCTACAAAGCAACGCTGCTGGGCAGCCAGCGGATCGCAACAAGGCTTGCAGCTTGGGAGGTATATCGTATGGTAGCGGCATCGCAGAGCAGTGTAGTATGTCGTGCATATCTACACTGCCTCATCGGCATTGCACCTAGGCAGTGGGCTGTCTAACCAATTGACCTGCTGTGTTCGTATAACGTTCGAAAGCTCTGCCATCTTTCCCTTAATCATATTATGCTCACCAGATCCGCTCAAACGACGTGCGTGGTTTGAGGACGCAATACTCTTGTTCTCAGGTCTCTGCTAGATTTTGACGTCTATCACTTATGTGTGCACCCCACTGTAACCGCGGAGCCACCTGGATAGCACTGGAGACCGTGAGGCTGAATAGGGTGAGGAGAGGAAACCGTTCATATTAGCGAGCTCGTGAGGCACAATTGCAGCAACTGTTCGTCGGACGCCACCGAATCAGCATTGGATTTCTCTTCTTTCATGAAATTATTTTAACTTTTTCGCCCCTCATTCGTTTATCCACGGTGAGCTACTCTTGATTGGAATTCTCGGGCTATTCAGGAGTCACACCTGCAATTCTCGCACGATGCAGACATAGCGACATGATACCCTTTCATGTTTGCCTGTTGCATCGCGGTTTGGCTGGTCAGTCCATGTTGTAATTGAAAAGATATTCGACTACACTTGACTGGTCTTAGGTTGTTTACTCTTGCACATCCGCTTTTGCAGGAGAAAAGAAAAAAATTTATATGTTCTTTCTGTGGTTTATTGTTCGTTTTTTCATTTTGTTTTCTATAAGTTTTTTCCCGCAACTTTTTAGTACTATCAATTGTCTCTTGGGCATCGTCTTCCCTAGTCTTCTTTCTGTGCACCTTACCAATTATAGTGATAGAGGGGCATGAGGGTCAAACAGGAACATACCTCATTTTGTACTGGCTAATGGTGGTTGATGTTGCAGGTGAGCACATAATCGACCATACATGATACAGACGTTATACATGGCTCGTGCATAGTGTAGTAACAAATCTCACATGTATTCAGCACTAGACAATGTCAAAGTACAATACCACTCAAACATGGAGAGATTGTATTATTGATTGATGAGATAGATACCTTCCAAAGACTTCCTCCACCTGCACCGACATATATTCAATACAGCTTCCCGCTTGGAGGTATATTGAATGCTTTCTAGATTATAATGCGACGCTGATTTCCTGAATACCCAGGGTTGACCGATCTCCAAACCATATAATACTTGGCCTTTCATAGAACCGTCGATTCTCGAGGCGGGAGTAAAACAATTGGATATAATATATGTAGACAACTAACTCCTTTAGTATTAATCAAATTAATCAACTAAGTGACCAATTAATTTAATGATTTACCTGACCTCACTTGACCCAAATTAACACATGTTCAATCTCCTTAACAGCAAGGTTTGTATGCACTTCCCCCAGCCGGTGATGGTTGGAGTGATGAAGGCGATGATGGTGATGATGATGACGATGATGCTATATATCGATATTGTACATATGGTAGACAGTCAGTAAACTCTATATATGCATGTATACATGTGTCCATGTATCTGGCTCCTGTGGTATCTCTAATACTCTACTAAGCTCGGCAGTACTCCACTTCTCCTACCGTAACTGTTTTTCTTAGTGGCATACTATATGTACCTGATATATTGGGCCGGCATAGATCATTGGGACCAATTTATCGAAAGCTGCAAGTAATCAATATGTTCAGCATCGCGCACTATCGATTCGCTCACATCTGTGGTATGGGATTTAATGAATGAAGATGGATAGCGAGCAATATAAGGTGGCGCTATGGAAGCTTAGTGAGGGGGCAGCCCACGTACGAACTTGTTTTGACATGCCATAGACATATATTATCACAAAGCATCTTGGTTACTTCCTCTTGTTTAGGCACATCTATATCTCCCTAAGTCATTGTTATCGTGTGGATCTGGGTCTTGATATGTGTTTTGATTGAACAGCAAATGACCAATCACAATGAGGACTGGGGTCCCCAAGGCTCCCCGCTCACATGCGACTAGCGTTCAAGCAATAGGGGCAGTTGTTTTATCAACTTTCCATGCGTTGGCCGGGCAGATACTACATTTGTAGGTAGTTTTATCATGCCAAAATCTCGCAGATTTATGGAGAGGCAAAGGTACAAGACAAGGTACTGTACAACGGTTAGTCACTCCCCTTTGAATGATACCCATGTCGCATTACTTTCTCCGGCTGCATGAGCGAGTCTAGATATCTCTTAACTTGTCTCCAAAATTCAGAATATCTCAACATACATACATCGTAGTAAGTACATGTACTTACTTGACTGAACTTGTACATGCGTGCTGATGGCTCAATGTGCGGTTGTTATGATACATGAGAGGGAATCTTATTAGAGTTAGGAATACCGTAAAGAAGCTTCATATGCTTCTCGTACAATGATAACGTTATTCAAGACCTGCAAACCCTACGTCGTAGCAGCTAAAGAGTCTTGGCATGAGACTACATACGTCGCAGAATAGCACGTTGTGACTGAGGGCACCTTCAAGAGTGTGCTCATAATGAGGCTCACGGCCACTTGTGATGTCCACAACCTACTAGTTGACGATAGTCCGCAAACAAGCAACTCTGCGTTCACGTGGGGACTTGGAACCTTTAGCTGAGCTCAACTGTGTAACGCTGATGTGTATCATGCTCTACATCTCAGTTGGAGCGACTGCCGTCTTCGTACTAGTCAGTGCGCCATATGTTTCGGATTGCTTAAATAGGTATGTGGGTATGCTTCCCCAGAGAAACCTGAAAGAGACATTGTCAGAATTGTTACCTTAGTGGGCTAGCCCAGCAGTCTAAAGATACCAGTACACTGCAGCCTATGAATATTTGCTCGTGACGGACTTGATCTGACATTACAATCAGTTAGTCTGGTTGCACTACCCCTCATAGCAATACAGTCAAGTATACAAGTAGAAACGGAGAGCACCATGGGCACTGATTGGATGCGGTTGCGGCTTGCTGTGCGCGCATATTTTCCGGAGCTGCCTTACCTCACTGGCATATGTTGGCATAATGGCCTGCTTGAGGATACATTCACCCTATAGCTATTCGATAATTTGAAATCTGCTCCTGTTGTATTTCTTTTTACGCATACCCCTCTCCGTATGATAATAGATTTGATTCCACATTCGGGTCGGATTGTCGGCGCGTCTTCTTTCTATATTTTGCTGTGGTTCTGGAGGCAAAGGCTTACGCATACATTGTGCGATTGCATCCCGGCGGCAATTCTTCAAATTTGGTCTGGCATGTCACGCGTCGTGCTGCCCAATGTAGTGAAAAATCCCTGTGACCCGAAGTGGGGTACCATCCCACGTCCCACGTTTGAATTTTGAGGTTGTTTTAAGGTTCAACTTTGTCCGGTATGTTAGTTGTGCTAGAGACGTTCTTCTGGGACCCCCACACACCCGCGGGGCGGGTTTGGCATGCTAGATTATGGCATATAAGTCATCAATCTTTATTGTGTTTGAGCAATATGATCAATTATATTACGCTTGTTAAGATTAATATTACTTAGTTGGTGTTGAGGTTTTCCTTCTGAGGTTACCGGCCGGATACTTACATGAGCGTGGACAACGTTACCAAGCAACCCTATTTCACTTATTACCAGTGGCGAATGATATGGAACCAGTCCAGTATTGGAGAAACTGCATGTGGGCAGCAGTCAGAAGCGTTTAGAGGAACCTTCTCCTCATTCTCCTCATTCTTGCCGCATTTCTATCTGTATATGTTGCATTGCGTTTATCACGAAAGCAAGTCAGCAGCCAGGGCATATCGGCACCTTTATTTTTTTTTCTTTTTTCTTTTTAATTTAAAGAACCTATTTGTTATAAGAGATAACTGATTGACGTAGGAATATCTACTTGATTTGAGGAGCCGGTGAGGTGTTGTATCGTCAGAATCGATAAGGGATACATTGAAGGTATATCATGGAATTCTCCCAGTGCCTCAATGTGAAGCGTTATTGAAATCCCCTTTCCTGATGTATGCATCGGAAGCATGGCTTCTCTGACAGCCTACGTGTATGCCACTGGCACTATATAGCCGTCTACGTGTTCTACGAGGTACCAAATCATCAGCTTTGCACCAAGGCATGCGCTTGATACAAGATTTTGTCCTGTCCATGCACCTTCCGTATTGCGTGCTTGCATAGGGTTCAAGGTATAAGTGGGTGATGTTGGAATTAATCAACAGCCGATAGAGATCGAAATATGAGCTTGATATATGTGCATTGTGGTTATGGCATAGGCTTGACATTAGTTACTTAGACGATACGCTGTATGTATCGCTACGTATATTAGTATTTTATTATATTAGGATCTCGGCTCTGGCGAGGCAACTGCCCCAAGCTGGGCCATCACATTTAACGTGAACCATGATGATGTTACTGCGCTGCTCGGATCCAAATTAACGGGGCACATCGACCTCCCACGTAGTAACATCGATATCTCTGGACACGCCAATACGCCAATATGGGTGTGCGGTGTCCACATACTACTCAGATCTGTCCGTGCTTGCCACTGATACTTGATATAGATCTCCGGTCTCCGCAGCAGGCACCCCCCACTGCGAGGCAGAGAATGGAAGCTTTTCCAACTGCAATTAAACTTGCCATCAAATAATACAGCACTCAGTACTAGTATCAACATACCTACTTGCTCCACCCTCTGCCCCGTATATTTCATACATACACGAAACCATAAGCATGCGAATCGATGCGCATATGCGTGAATAGCATAACGTGAGGCCTTGCTGGCACGACCCCAGGCCCAGTGGCACCGCGCCATCGGCCGCGGCTACCTCCTCGAAACACTATGAAGCAACGTCCCGCCCTCGGCCTTTTGATTGAAGCCAGAGCCAGCTATATCATGGAATCGAATGCCGCGCGCGTGACCGGAGTAGCTAGTCGCTATTGACTGCCCAAATGGGATACGCCCCGCCCGTGGCCCGTCCAGCGTGCCTCGCATGAACGTTCCCTTCACTGAGTGCCACCCCCAGTATCTACAGCTCCTTCAGAGCCCTCGGCCACTCAACGCTCAACATTTCCTCTCCTCATCCTAACATGCCTTGCCCCCACCTTACCTTAATTGCCTTACGGCACCGAACTGTGCAGTTCATGCAACCCTCTGTGAGAAAGACTGGTGTTGTACGGAGAGGGAACCCCACGCACGCAATCGCGCACATCTAGCAACATGAAGCAGGAACCATAGCTCCACAGCTCCATAGCTCCAGGTGTAGGTCACAACAGGTTAGAAAGAAGAGGAGCAAAGTATCTCTGACCGGCATACATGCACCAGCTCAATTCTGGGTCCACATAGTTCAAATGCTGTCCTCTCCATTGCATCATTGATCGTCTTTCTTCTCCATCTTTTATTATTTTATTTTATTTTATTTTTTTCTGCATTCCATGTCGAAGAGCATCGGTGACAGAAGGGGAGCAGAATCAAGAGGACCAGGATGATCGGCAGGGCGATAGGAAGGGGTCATCTGAGAGAAAGAAAGAGCAAATGAATGAAGAAAAAAGAATATGGATGGGCGAACTTGTGGGAAATCAGGCCCCAGGGACAAATGACATTTTCCCACTCGGTTTGGGGTGACAGATGGACACGTCGTGCTTCCCAGTGTTCGTGTCGGTAAGGGTCTGGGCTGCAGCCTTGATCACTGTACTGGGCTTCTGTCGCTCTTCCTTTCCTGCACCTTTCGTCTCCAATCTGCTTTCTGGCCGAAACCATGGAATACTCTAGGGAAACATGTACAGGTGCTGAACTGCACTTGGATCTAGAGGAAAGCATTGGGTTTGGTGGGTGTTTGCGGTCCAGCGCTCCAATTTTGCCATGCATCAAATCACAAATATTTACGTTGACTGGTGACAACAGAGGTTGCATTAGCTGCATAAGCCCGATGCTCATAATGTCCTGACAGGGAATTTGAAGGTCTACAGAATTTACTAGGTCGGCGAAGATACATCATGTGGTCTCATGATTTGCTGGCCTATGCAGTCCTTACCTGCATGCATCAGATCAGAAGTCAGAACCAATCACTGGTACATGCATATGAATACATCCACCACCATGTGGTTGCATACATGCGCACTATTGGTCTAAACTTCAATTCATTAGGTAGTGCCGAACAAATTTTTCCTCCTTCTATTCTTTGAATCGCTAAGTACAACCTGGAGGAGAACAGAAAGAGCTAACATGATCATTACCTGTAGAAGCTTGGTTACTGCCAGCTGTTCCCTCAAGTCATAGCTCATATACAATCATGTAAGATTGCGGACACAGCAGCCCAACGGATCCGGGATTAGCGTCTGGATAATCATACAAAAGTATCTGCACCATAGTTTTCTGCTTGCTTACAAGTGCGAGTTACTTGCATGTAAGCTTGAAACATACCTAACGTCGTCTTCTGGAACGTGGGGTACTGGATATCAGCGTCACTCAGTTTACTTTTACAAATTTGACTGTACTAAAGCCGGCGAGAGAGGATCAACAGCTATTTAGTCACCTTTTTTTAGGATGGCTTAAGAAGTACCCCAATGACACTCCGTGGAAGAGTTACGTATCTCATTCTGAAGAAAACTATAGGCATTTAGGAACTGCAGTGGCTCGAGGTCGGTTGGTAGTAACGGGAATCACAATCCTCCACGCATATGGTAACCACAATTGCATATGCTTCTATTTCACTATTATATCCTTCTATTTTGTGATCCTGGGCCTTCAGTTGCCCCTCTCAATCGGTCCACGTTGTCCTCATCCCCCTAGCGGGCATCGATCATTGGGTCAGACACATTCCATATATCTAATCATGATAGGTTTCTTAACAAGTTGATCATCAGCTAACATGATGTTTTATTCTTAGTGTCCGCTTCTGGATCTGGTATAGTGAGTTAAGCAATATGCTTCGTCTATTCAGTTACTGTTTGCTTTTTCTCGCCGTCTGGTTTCCAACATCCCCCAAGTGACGTGTCCCTGCGCAATTGCAGACAACAAACGCCAGATGGACATCACCACCTCGATCCTGATACACATGTGCGCATGCTCAAGGTGTGACCGTGCTCTGGTATATTGAGACTTGGGCATGGAAAATTGAAAGCAATGAGGTTGCCTCGTCGAAAGGACAGAAAGAGAACAATAATAAAGATACGGATGACCAATTTGTGGAAATTTCACGATTCAAGGTACCAAAGGTAGATGGAAAAACAACGGTGAGAACTATGCTTTTTTCTAGGTATCTTTGATGTGCGCCTTAGGAGAATTCCATGATCATCCCATTTGATATTTTTATTGACCAATCGTGGGAAATTGGAACCTTCCCGCGTGGATAGGGAATCCCTTCACCTCTCGGCGATGACAGTCGACGTGTGGATGGATATTTCTTCTTTCAGTTCTCCGCATTTCTCTTTTCTTTTAGCATACGTTTTTTGTTTCTTTTCTTTTTACACTGTAATACCCATGGCTCTGCGCCTGAGTTTTGGCCCTAATATGGCTCACGCTCCCTCGAACCTCATATCCATGCCAATCACGAAACGGGCAGTTGCAGTGATTTACCTGGTGTGATCCATGGTAAGCCGTTCTAGTTGGATTAGTAGCTAGTGGCATAAGAAATCGGGATATAACGAATTTGACGGCGTAACATTGTAATTGCTGCAGGATACATGCAGACTGGGGAAGGCATGGGTATTTCTTTTTCTACATTCGGCATGGGGGTTGCTTTACCTCATTGCCTTGGGAACGGCAGAAAAAGCGGGGAATATTGTTAGCGAGTGGGGAAGATATGCCTCATACCTATTATTTGCAATTGGGCTCGGAGCTCACCTGGATGTTAAAGAGGAGGAGAATTCCTAATATAGCAGTGAAAAAGCAATGAACAGCATGTCAATCAAAATACAGACTGGCCTTCATGCGGAGGATGAGCTGATAATGAGAAAGGTTACGGGGAAGTAGTCATGGAACGGTTAAGGGATGTCCACGGCTGAAGTGAGGCACTGGTACCTAACTATTGGTTCAGCGAGTTTATCTCTGACTGAAGATTTCAACGAGGCCGTTCAGGAGAGTGCACTACATGGCATGATCTGTCATTCATTGAGTGAATCGAACCCTCCGACTCTTCCGGACTTTTGGTAACCAAAGGTGGATAAGAAAGAAGCAACCATTGCTGCATTCATATGCGGGATGCAAGTGTTGAAAAGTTTCTGGGTTGCATGCGTTTTAACATGGTATGGCAAGCCCTTGCATTGAATTCAATGTTCTTCGATGGACCCTGCAGTCGGAATTTATGGGGTAAAATTTAGGTTCCAGGCCCTGCATTATACTTGCGGATTCAGAGTTACGTGTAAGGGGTACTGGCGTGGTAACACTGCTTGACGGAAGTGGGGGTGACTCTGGTAATCATAGGAGAAAGCCGGTTGGCGTTGTGCTGCTTTGTTTGTAGAGCTGCTTCTGGATTACATATGGAGATGGGGACCACGGAGTACGTCTGGTGGGACTGGGGGTAGGAGCACGTGTGCTGAGGCTGTTTTGGGCGGGGTGCAGTGCTCTTGAGCTGTTGGCAACTTAGGGTATGGATGATTTAGGATTAAGATACGTATTGGTAGACACTGCTGGTTGGGACGGCTCGGAAAGTTCAGCGATATCTACTGTGGAATCAAATGCATTATTGCAACATAATTGTCTAATGTGAAGTTGAAATTGTTGGGCTAAATAAACTCTTGATTTAGACTGAATGACGCGGGACGGGTGTACATGTGCTGCAGCGCTGCAGCAGATGTTTACTGATGAGAAGTACATAGCTACAATCTTGGGCTGGAGAGTGAGATGGAGTGAGACTGTCAATTAACGTTTTGTTTCATTCTGTCGAGCTAGGATCTAGAATCTAGATACGATGTAAATTAGCGGACGGTGGCACGAGATCCAGATGGTCATGGTAAGAGAGTAGTTTCCTGGATTTCACAGCCGGAAGCAGCTATATGTGATCCTGTGTGATCCTGATCTGGCCTGGGTACAACCGCTCTGGAGGTTGGGGGATGATTTGGCCTGGAGCGGGAGCAGGATTATGCATGCATGCATGCACGGCGGGAAGGAAGGGACTATGGGCCCGGAGAGGTACTTTGTTTTGATTGTGCCTGCTATGATACAGTTGCTGACGCTCCCTGGGCATCCTAGAGAACTAGTCTCATGCCATAGGCGACTTGGCCCGCCGGCCGCCGCGGCCGGGTCCTAATGGGCGCCGACTCAATTCTCGTCTCACCACTGCCGCTATCATACAGTATCATAGTCTAACTGATGGGCCCTGTGGGGTAAGGAAGCATGTGCACACACTACTACGTACTAGTTTGGACTACTTATGATATGATACGGCACCGCAAGCAAGCTACATAAGCACTAGGCTAATATAGTGGTTATCTGATGCTTTCGATCCACCACCAGTGCTGCCTCCATTGCCAGCCTGAGAGGTTTGGAAGTTCTATCTCGACGGCCACGGGGCTATAGCTAATTACTTATGCACAGAATATCCTATAGCGTTGGCCAATAACGGTGCTGGAGCTGCTGGAGCACGTGCACGTGGGTTGAGCTGCCAAAAGCACTGGTGTTCCATGTATGGCCTGCTCCTGAACTCGTGCCGTGCAGCAGCGGCAGATTGGTGGTCGTGAACAATCTAGCTCAACATCTGCAGGCACGCATCCCGCGAGAGGACTTTGGATTGGATTTGGACTGGCATATATAGTCTTGTGTAGATTAGCATGTATACTAAGGTGCGTATGGGCTACCGTTAACGCGGTTTCATGCTACCTGTGCCCAGGTGCAACGCAGGCCAGCTGTAGGTTAGTACTTGATATATGATATACGTACATGGCTACAATACGGCTGGAGCCGTTGCGTGCGGGGAGGAGGAGGACGAGGAGGAGGGGAGAAGGTGTTGAGAGTTCTATTTATATCATATATATTTTATGCATATACAGTACTTGCAACCTGAGAGAGTCACTTTACAGGTAAGACAACATGCACGCCCCGTAGGTCAGTTTACAAGAGCTATTGTACCGGCCCTGGCAATGGGTCGAGCCCCCCCGGGCCACACAGCAGGTACTGGACTGGGAGATGTAAAGGCAAGACGTAAAACGAGGACGGGTTCATGATGTTCTCTACACAATATGCATATATATATGTTACCCCACTTTACGTATTGCAAGTTATGTAGCATCTGATCTTTCCCGGGCCGGGCACGGGAAAAAAGTTACCTAGTAAGTAACGATAATTATTGTAAAGATTTTTATCCAGGTTTGAGCTGTTCCGGGGGGGGGGGGGGGGGGGTACTACCTACATGTATATTGTATAGCTACTTTTTTTTGGTCAAGTTTAGTGAACCCTATCACGCGAAACTTCAACTTTCTTTTTTTTTTTTTTTTTTTTTTTTTTTTTTTGGTTTGCTTTTTGCTTTTGATGAGAGAGGGGGGTGATTTTCAGGGTAAACTATGTTAAGCGAGTGTGGTAGTTTTACGAGACTGATAGTAGGGTTAACTGAAGGAACAGGAAAATAAATTAAATGAAAACGCCGGGGGGGCGGGGGGGGGGGGGTTACCAAATCTTACAATGGTACGACTAAATTTATTTTCCTTTTCATTTTTCAATTTTTTTTTTTTTTTTTTTTTTTTTTTTGGTTGTTACAGTTTGCGCAAGTCATGACTAGGCATGATATTAGTCACCTCAGGGTAAAGTACTAATACTAATCAGGTGTCAGGAGTTAACGTGAATTAGAAAGTGTGACTGGTATATTTTGAGATAAAAGTGCAACCCAACATACCCCTTTGCTCCATGGCAATGCACAGAAAGCAAACTATATACAAAAAAAAAAAAGTAATATACAGTCCAAGACCCAACGCGAGAAGCAAAATATTGAAATACAACCCGATGCAGTCCGGAGAAGAAACAAATCCCATCATGCCCAAACCTTAACTTATCCGAATGCATCAATCCCTGCACCCCCCAAATCCTAAACCGTCAATTCCTATTCCCGCACAATCCAATCCTTCAATCACCTAACCCCGAATCCGCCTAATTCCTAAGCCATCCATTCCGCAACCGTCAAGGCCAAAACCATCCATTCCTTACTTGAACCCTCGCCACTCAATTGACGTGGCACACCCAGAGCCTCACTGCCGACCCAAAGTTTGAATTCCAACTCATGATTTCTAAATCCGGCCCATATATCCCCAACTTATCGATTCAACCTGAAAACCTTATATCCCAGCGCCTCGAAATCCATAGATATATCCTGCTGCATCACCACATGGGTCCCATTGCCATAGCCCCCTTCCAACATCCGTCCATCCACCCTCCGCTTCTAGTACTTCCTTCACAATGTCTGCTACGACACCTTTTGTAACACCCTCCCAACCTCGTCCCTTGGTCTTCGCCTTCAACCATATGCTTCTGACAGCCAACTTCTTTGTCCCCGAATTACTTCCACTTGGATAAGTAGGCCTTCGCGAATCCTTCTCTCCCTGCTCAGCTTTCCTTGCTGCACACTTCTTCACTGCAGCCATCTCCTCCTCAATCAAATCTCCCAGATTCCATTTTCCAACAGCAACATATGCGTGTGAAGTGTATGGAGGCACGCGGATAATATTACCATCCTCGACGAGCGTCTGTAAAATATCACAATATGTCCTGAAAACCAGAGCAGACAGAGATACATTTTTTGATTTTGTTGCATTTTCCTTATAGTGTTGTGCGAGTGCAACTTTTGTGGCATATGTTTCAATTTCTGGAATGAGACGAAGGCTTGCAATCGTGAATTGTGTCATCGAAGTAGAGTGAATCCGGCGCAAAATCACCAACTTTAGTTTGCGGTAGGTATAGAAATTTGGATCCGGTGGAGATGATGGTGTCGGAAGCGACCTTTGTGATGATTTCTCAAGCTTCCCGTTATGGTCAGCTCGCATTTGCTTGGAGTCTCTTGACAAAGCAGTCGGCTTCGTACCAACAGGCTTGCTCTGAGAGAAGCCAGAGTCTTCGACTGTTTGTTGGGAGTTGCTGCGAGACAAGGGACGCCGGCTGGAACTTGAGGATTTAGAATTGGGGCGGGAAGACTCGCCAGATTTCAATCTCTCCTTTGCACGCGTCCCGTGCTTTGCATAATCAATCTGCTTGCCCTCTCTCGCTGCGGCAATTTCCAGATTCTCCCGTTGCTGCAAAATTTCTTGTATACGCTTACGGTCAGCAATTGTATCGATTGATTCCATTTTGATCTTTTTTCGATCCTCTGATTCCGGTTCTTCCTCTCGTACCCTTTTAATCTTTTTGCTGGAGCTAGCAGGAAGTGGATCTGACGCATTGCCCATCCGAGACCTTTTGAGCTCCTTTTGTGGGGGCACATCTGATAAAGACCTTTTGAGCTTCCTATCTTGAGGCACAACATTTTCGTGGGACCTTTTCACATCACTCAGTGAGGGAGCGTTTTCCGGTACAATGTCGAGTTTGTTTGAGAAGGGCTGGGAACGTTTTTCCCTGCGTCGGCCCCAGAATTTCTTGGGTTTCTGCTCTTCTTGAGTGCTCGAAATGGAAGTCTCGTGCACTATAGGCTCCAGTTTTCGTTTCTTTGAGGTGCATTCCTCTTGGTCCGATTCCAGCTTCCGCTTGACCTTTTGAACCTCTTTTTCTGGAATTACCCATGGCTTGAGCAAGACGTCTCTTTTAAATTTGGTCCCTGAAGCCCACGCGTCCACTTCCGCATTGGTATCTTTCAGTAACTCTAAGAAATTAGTTTTCGATTTCATTCCCCATGAAACAAAGAAGATCATGAATAGTGTACCAATCTTACGAAGCTTGATTTGCCTCTCGCCCCTGTACTCTTCGATTTCCCCTTTCACTTTCACAACTGAATGGAGATCGATGTTACGAAAGTCGACGGGCGCCGAGTGAGCTGAAGAGGTACCATTTTGCGTACCTGGCGCGTCAGGTTTCGGCTCAAAGTAGATGACACTAATCGTTTGCCCGCTTCCATCGTCCACTATGGCAACTCCAGTGTCAGGATACATGCGCAAAATGTGGCAGAAGGGTGATTACAGTAAATCAGCTTTCTTGTTTCAAACTGGTCGAAGCCGATTATTACCCCTACCAACCTCACCCATCTGATGGGATGGTTGAGAAAAAAGTAAATATTTTGACCTGCTTGGGAGACGCCAGCAAAACTCAGCACAAGCTCTAAAAAGTTCGCAGTCTGGTCCTTTCTGTACCTTCAAAGCCTGGACGGGTTTGCAGGCGAAAAACATCAGTGGCCGTAAGCTTCGCCCAGCTATTGTAGGCCTTTGACAGGTGAAAGAAGGCTTTCCCGTAGTGTGTCAGCGGCTGCTGCTGCTGCGCTTGCTTCGACTCGCTGCCGCTGGGATTCTGCGGGATTTCCTGCCGCACGTTGGGAACGCTGGGAGTGTCTGTCATCGAATTTTTGTCATTTGGCCTCGTGCTCGTGCCAGTTCAAGGTCTTTTCCGGGTGTCGCTGGGGGGGGGGGGGTTGGGGTGGGGGGGTTTGCTGGTATCCGTGTCTGCTCTTGGGGGGGGGGGGGGGGGGGGGGGGGGGGGGGGGGGGGGGGGGGGGAGTGTTGGTTCCGTTTGTCGTGGAATGCGTATCATATGGGGGGGGGGGGTGTGCCAAGTGGCTTGGCTGGGGGGGGGGGGCGGACGTGGAGCTGCGGCCACTGCAACAGCAAGAAGACGCGCTGTGGCGGGCCTGAGTCGCGGGCTGCACCGCGCGCTCACGGGGCCCGGCATGCATGCGCTGCATCGTGCCGTCGCAGCGGAGGAACGCATATGAGACTATGATACATACTAGCAGTCACGAGACGGTAGACGCATTTGGCCTGCATCGCCCGCCTGGACCCTACTGCATATGCATAGTACTCTACAGTATGCATATGATGCTGCTCTCGGGGGGATGACTACTGTATGATAGGGGTGCCATAAGTTATCAGAAGCGCTTAGGATACGGAGTAGAGCCCGCCTGTTTGTTATGTACTGTAATACAAATACACTTGTTTTCCATTTCCCAGTCACAACCCCTTGTACAAGTACAATAGCGAAATGAAAATCTGAGCTCGAACGCAAAGTTTTCAGTCATGAAATGAAATCCACAATCGTGCAGTTAACAAATACGTGTGTCGTATTTTTGTGTGTAAATCCCATACAAAGGTTCTGACAAAAAGTCTTATGATATGTATCATATCATATACCTTCTTCACGTTTGACCCCCCTGTCGAGTGGCGTACGAGTACATTAATGCCTGAGTATTCCCCCCCCCCCCCCCCCGAGTACTCCGAGTACATTTCAGATGTGCCAATGCGTGCTGGGCTTGCGTGATGCTGCCGGGCCCCCCCCCAAGGTCATCCCATCCGGCCAGAGGGAACATGACGGCAGCTGGACCGCCTCAGCGAAGCCCCGCCCACTGTAGCCTTTTGTCTTGAAAAAAACTCTCTTACTCTTTATTCCCCCCCCCCCCCCCCCCCCCCCCCCCCCCCCCCCCCCCCCCCCCCCCCCCCCCCCCCCCGAAACTGTTGGCGATATCACCAACCGCCCGAGTGGCTTGCCTGTCGTTAGAAGAGGTGCTACCCCCAGAATGAAGCTGAACCTTCCCAGAGGACGGCTCCTGGGGTCTCTTGTTCTCATCTCCACCATCAACCCTCACGTTGCAGACGCTTGCGGCATATTGTAAGACACAAGCTGCACTCCATTAGAAGCATGCGTGCTAATAGTAGTTTGCTACAATAGAGTGCACAATGAAGTCTTCCGGCGAGCTCAACACCTCTTCTCCCTCCCCTCCACCAGCCCCGCTTATGAACATTCCCGCAAATTCCTCAACGGGATTATTGGCTCTCCAGAAAGCGTCCCAGCTATCCAAGCCGGCGCTTTCTTCCCCGACTGGGGCTACAGCTGTCTTTGGTCAGACGAGAGGTCCGAAGCCGCACATTGGCCGCCATTCCAGAAGGCGTGGATAGACTATATCCATGAAAAGTATGGAAAGATAAATCCTGAACAAACGTCCTTCGCTGCTTTGGATGAGCATGAGAAGGCGCATGTCGGAACGCTGATTAGCTTTGGCTTTGCGATGAGTTCACATCAAGTTTCTGGTATGCTCTGCTGCCATATCATCCTGTATCAATTATCCTCTGACAATTGCAGATGTAACATGGCACTCCCTCCACCTTTCCAGCGGCCTAATGAAAGCCATCGCGATGAACGACTTCAACGGCAACCTCGCCGACGCCCACAAAGTCCTTGATGAAGGCGGCGACGCAATCTTCGCAACTCGCTTCACTGTCCCCAACGGCACATCCTGGATCTCCCCCAGCTGGACTATCCCAATTGACGACCTTGTGGCCGTCTATGACCGCATTGGCCTCCGCGTATCGGCAGCGAAGCTGCGACTGTGCACTCTTCGAGGACTAGCAGCCCTGAAGACGGAGCTGTCAATTGGGTCAAAATTGTACAATACATATGCGGAGAAGAGTCCGACCTTGGTTACAGAATTGGATTCATATTATTTGGGTGGTGTGGAGGAGATGACTAGTAGCACAGCATATTGCTGGACGAACCTTACGCAGTGGTATGTGCATGGAACGCCGAGTGATGTTGAGGGTAACGGGCCTTGGGATTTGTGTGATGTCTTCAGGGCTATCCGACCAAGGCGAACGTTTGAAAGGCGTGGGCTTGTATACAATCATATCAGTAGCATCATACGGCTTGCGGAAACCAGTGCAGCTGGGCCTACTGTTGAGGAACTTGAGATTGCAACAAAAGACATCAAACTAATCAAGCGCGACAAATTTGGCGTCGAGACCTACGAGTACCCGAACTTCAAAACGGACACGGAGCCTCTATCAAAAAGGTACCTCCCATACTCCGATACCGGGATGCCGGAATTTCGGAAGGAGCCAACAGTAATCTCCACATATATCCCTTACTCTCAGTTTGGACATGGCATGACTGCAGGCTTGATCGGACCGATTCCAGGCGAGCCATACATTGCAGTTACCGCACCTCTAGAGGCCGAAAGCTCCTACGACCCGAATGCAGGTGGCGTCTACGTCATTGCCTATTCCCAGTTGGTGGAGCGAATACCAGCTATCGGTCAGCTCCACTCACACCAGACAGAGAAAGCTGCGCTCCTACATCCTCTTTGCTCTCGTAGCACAGGTGCAGCCTCCCCCCCTCCAACCTCTGATACTCGCTTTGGCCACGCCCTCACCACCTGGGCGCCTGGCAATGGTGATCCAAACACCTACCTTGCCATCTCCTCCCCGGGCCCCCAATTATTCAGCTACCAAACACCATATACCCGCTTCCCAGCAGGCAAAATTGACATATTTCAAGGCTGGGAGAAGGTACAGACGATGTGGGCTCTTGGCGCACCGCTGGGCGGTAGAGGGGTCAAGTGGTGGGGGGAGACGCTTGCGTCCGGAAGACTGCTGGGGGATGAAGGAAGCGAGTTGGTGGTTGGGAGTCCAAAGTCGGATGGGAAGGGGCCACCACCGAAGGGGTGTCCCAGATGGTACTTTAGACCGCAGGAAGGGTTTGTGCAGGTTATCAAGTCCTTTGGCAGTTCCAAAACGGCGGAAGAGCGACTTACTCCACTAAAGGAGAAAAGAGACAATATCCGGATTGTGGTGCAGACAAACTCCTCAGGCCCCACCACAAACAATCAAGATGAATTCGCCTCCTGGACCATCCACCCTCCGCCTCCCATCACTCCCCCTCAAGACCCCTGCGCCATTCTCCCCGCCCCTCGCTTTGGTTCCGCACTTGCCGTTACCCCGCGCAGCAAGACACTGCTCGTCGGCGCCCCAGGCATCAACAAAATCTTTGCCTACAAATTCGACAATAGCATTAATGACTTTAAACTCATGTACACGATCTCCCCTCCCCAAACTCAACAGACAGAGACCACCGGCGTAAAAGGTCGTCTTGAGTTTGGCCACGCAATTGTAGTGGGTACAACTCGTAGCGGTGAAGAGTGGGTTGCTGTTTCTGCGCCGGGGGAGCAGGGGGGTAAGGGGATGGTGAGGGTGTATAGGTTTGTTAGGAATGGAGATGGGGAGAAAGTGGAGATGATGGTGGAGATGGTTGATGGGGATGGAGAGCGCTTTGCGAGATTTGGGAGGACATTGAGGGTTGGTGGAAAGGGGTTATGGGTGGGGAGTGGCTTTGCGGCGGAGGAGAGGGGGGTGGTGTGGTGGGTTGATGTGGAGGAGCTTGTCGCTCGGGGAAAGGTAATAGAAGAGGTGAAGGTGAGGAGGATATTTGTGGGGCCAGAAGGGAAGGTGGGTGTTACACTGAATTAATCCTTGAAAGACTAGAATTAATCCCGTTGTAGGCGCAATTCGGCGAGTCGATATACAGCGCGGATATTAATGGCGACGGCGTAGAAGACTTAGTGGTGGGGATGCCGCATGCGGGGACGGAAGGGGTGGATGGGTCCAGGTTAACTGGAGCGATTGCGATGTATATTGGGGAGGCGAAGAGAGAAGGGAAGAACGAGGAACTGTGAAACTTCTAGGACCGAAAATTTTTGGTATTGGGTTTGATGCCTTTTTTTTTTTTTTTTTTTTTTTTTTTTTTTTTTTTTTTTTTTTTTTTTTTTTTTTTTTTTCCGACTCCTAATTAATCATTCTATTATTCGCTGATAATCTCCGTATACCCAGAAAAACTACATATACAATTCCGACAAAGGTCTAACATTTAAAAATCTATACAAAAAAAAATAAATAAATAAATAAATAAAAATACAATCCAATAGACCATGAACGAACCAGGTTAAAGAAAAATCCGAATCCCATGACACGCGAACAATCTGAACTCATATTATAACCCGTCCGAACCCCCACTAAACAGCCTACTCTCACCGCCACTCCCTAATCCGCCCTCCTTCTTTATCCGCTCATCCCTCTCTCCGTCCTCCACCTCCACGCCCACGCCCGCCCTCAACTTATTCAGGCCTTCGAGTAACGTGCACGCTTTGCAGTACAACTGACTGCTCAAGTACCCACACTTTGTACACGTGCGCATCGTCTGCGTCTTCCTCGCCTTCGTTTTCGTCTCTGATTCCGCCACTGTGCCGTTCTGCTTCTGTGGCTTCCGCGGCGGCAACGTGACCTCTGTCGCAAGATCTTTCTTCGCAAGTTTCTCGCCTTGTTCCTGTTGCTGTTCCTGCTCCTGCTCCTCGCAGCGGAGTTGTTCCCTCAGGGCCTTCTCGTGCGCGTGCATGCCGCCTCCTCTCATCCTCGCAGACCCGGACGCCCCTCCGCCGCACCCGCCAATGTCCTCCTCGTCTAGATCACCCTGCATCATCACCTCTTTCTTCTTCTTCCCATTCCGACACTCTCCGTTCTCACTCTTGCATCCGTCCTTCCCGCACCCCGCCTTACCCTCCTCCATTTTCCCTTCACCACCCCCAAGCATAACCCTGAACGCCTCCCCACTCTTCACCAGATCCACAATTACGCTCGGTCTGACCCTCTCAAGTGCCTTCACCAGATCCCTTGCGCTCCCCCTGAACGCCTCTGGTGCATACGTGCATTCTGTCGTAAAGTAGTCTAGCCCTCTGTGGTGTGCATAGAGCACAATCTCCTTCTGGTACGCGTACTTAAGCGGCTTGCTCCGCTTCACCTTCCCTCCGCCTTCCCCCACACTCTGCGTTGTGATGGCGGCGCACCGGCCGAGGCGCGGCAGGTCGCCGCGGAGCAAGTTCATCAGGATCGTCTCGGCCATGTCGTCAGCGTTGTGGCCCGTCACGACGTGGCGAATGCCGAGCATCTCAGCACCGCGATCGAGGGCCTGCCGGCGGAACACGCCACAGTAGGTGCAGTTGGACTTTTTGCCGATGGTAGAGACCACCTCATCCATGGTCCAGCCGTAGAGATCTTTGTACGAGAGCACCTTAAGCGGTAGGCTGTACTGCTCGGCGTTGCGGACGACGGTGGCGAGGCTAGCATCGCGATAGCCGGAGATACCCTCGTCGATGGAGAGCAGGGTGAGATCGAGGCCGAGGTTATGCTTGCGGTTGAGCGTCGAGAGCAGGTACGCCAGGACCGTAGAGTCTTTTCCTCCAGAGGCGCCGATGGCAACAGGCTCTGCGGGGGAGAAGAGCGGCGGGTGCACGATGGTGTGCAGGAACTCGGACTCGAAGGCGGACAGGAAGTGCTCGACGCAGAGTGGGTTGTGGTTCTTGGGGCGGCGGATCTTTGCGGGCGCGGGGCAGTGGAGGCAGGTGGGGCGGGTGCGGCGCGGCACAGTGGGGGGTGCGATGGCCCCAGGCAAAGGAATAAGGACGGCGGCGGGGTAGGGGGCGGGGACGGGGGCGTCGGCCACCATTGCTTGCTGCGGTTGTGTTTGTGAGTATCAAAGGTGGGTGGTGGATGGCAGCGAGGCCCTCGCGCAGCACCTCGACGGCGATCCGGCTCTTGGCATCCGCCCGCCCACGCCGCTTATCGATAAGATCGGATCTGATAAGATAGCCGCTCTCCCCTGCCCCTCCTCCTCCTCCTCCTCCTCCTCCTCCTCCTCCTCCTCCTCCTCCTCCTCCTCACCCTCATCCGCTCGCCATGCCACGCCGCCGGAAGCCCGCTCCCGCAGGCCCCGCTGCCGCTGCTGCTATCCTGGCCCCTCCCGCGACCCTCTCCGACGGGCTGCCCCTCCCCAAGCTCAGTGCGCCCCCTCCCCTCCCCTGCACTACAAGCCTCCGCTGACATTCCACCCCCCCCCAGTCGTCTTCGACCTAGACTACACTCTCTGGCCCTTCTGGGCCGACACCCATCCTACCCTCCACTCCGATGCACCCCCCGCTCGCCGTCAGACATCACTACCCCCACCGCGACGCTCGTCCATGACGCCTACTCGACCACCTTCACCACATACCCGAGCACACCTATCCTCCTCTCTTCCCTCTTCTACCATCAACCCTCCACGTCCATATGCGTCGCTGCAGCCTCTCGCACTGAGTCCCCCGAAACCGCCCACTTCCTGCTCTCGAACTTCCGCATACCCATTCCCGCCGCGTCCATCCCGTCTCTACTCACCCCTCCGGCCACCGCCAGCTCTGAGGAACTAGCGTCCCAAGACGTGCCCATGTCCGCCTTATTCCACCACACCGAAATTTACCCGGCGCATAGCAAACTTGTGCACTTTCGCGCCCTACACAAGTGGTACGTCACCTCGTCCCCCACGCGCGCGCGAGTGCCACCGCAACTCTCGACTGGAACGAGGTCCTCTTTTTCGACGACGAGAGCCGCAATCGTGATGTGGAGAGGGAGCTGGGAGTCATGTTTTGTCTGGTAGATGAGGACGTCGGGGTCTCGTGTGTGGTGTTTGATGAGGCGGTGAGGGAGTGGAGGAGGAGGAGGAGAAGGAGGGAGGGAATGGCGGGATGAAAGGTTGAGATATATATACAGAGAGTGAGAGAGGGTATGTGTGGGTGTGTGAGGGGGGCAGCGAGCTGCGCACTAAATTGAGACTTAGAACGAGATATACCCAGTGTTTAAATTGTTTTATAGACGAGAGAAAAGGGAGATGTATTTAAATGAGTACATAAAGCTATTACAATACCATATCAATAAGGTCGCCAACACTCAACTCTATGCCTTCAAGTCTAGTAGCACCTTCCTCCGCTTTCAAGTCCACACCCCGGCATTGTGACGGGAGTGCCCAAAGAGGTAACCAAGCACTATATACCTGAGGTTGCACATTGGTATACTTACAAGTACTACTTCCCATAACATAAGCCAAATATCAACCTATATCAAACACCCACTTGTCAAGATTGTTTACTTGTGTACTTTCTTGTCTCACCAAATTTTGTTTCATGCTATACACAAGACTCAACTAAACTATTCACACTAATGTAACAGCTACATACAACAAATAAGTACTAAGTTGGTCTGACATTCCAAATCATGGTACTCAATCAAATTCTGCAATATTAGCCCCCCCTCCCACTCATCACTTCACAAAAAATTCCACAAGGAAAACAAAACAAAAGAGCAGAACAAAAAACAACGCCGCCCCAAAGAAATAAGAAAAAAGAGAAAAAAAAAAAAAAAAAAAAACAAGCCATATATACCGACCTCAAAATTTAAAGAACGAAAATAACAATAAAAATAAAAATAAAACCAAACCAAGCAGCCCTCCTTCCTCGCCAAAGCCAAATCCAGTTACCATAGAAGAAGGAAAGGTTAAAAAAAAAAGGATTGAAAGGAAGAATGAAAGAAAGAAAGGGAAAAAATGAGTCTGAAAAAGATATCAGAGCCAAAATTCGCACCGAATATTCCTTCCATGAAACAATATTAATGCTGTTGCAATCTCCTTTTCTTCCCCCATATGCATAGTACATATCAATGCTCGATATATATATCTCCGCACGACTTGTCATGCTTTATGCATAGTACATGTATAATTGAAAGCAGCTCTCTCACTTCACCATACTCTGTCATCATCCTCATCCGCCTAAATTACTCCTTTTCCCTACTAACGGCCACCCCATCATGCTGCGCATACCCATGTCCCATCCCCGCCTGTTCATCTAAACTTATCCTTTCCTCCATCTTCTCTGCCTCTGAAGTGGGTGAACCCAACGCAGATGCATACGACGAGTCCCCAGCCGTAGACTGCTTTCCTGCTGATGGCTCTCGCGCAAGGCCTCCCCTGTTTGTCCTTTTCCCTTCCGGCTCGTCTTGTGTATCTTGTGATTGCTGTTGCTGAGGCTGTGGTTGCTGCTGCGACGATTGCGGGTTCTGCATAGACAGCTGTGGAACTGGCTCATGCATATGGAACGGATACGGACTAACATCCGTTGCAGACTGCGCATTATGTAGCAGCGGATTGAACATTGCCCCCCCAGGAACACTACCCACCACCGGGGAAATATTTATCTCGTCAATTTGTCTCTGAATTGTACCAGGTGTTATCCCGCCCATTCCAATGGGAAGCCCCATTGGCAGTCCCAACGGCAATCCCATACCCATGTTCATATTCACATTATAGCCCATTCCCGCCAATTCGCTCCAGTCATGCACTCCATACATGCCATAGCCTCCAGCACTCATCCCCATCTGCCCTGGCCCCGTAGCCGGAGTACTTGTCGACAAGACTGGACTCTGCCCTCCGCCGTTATTCCCCCTGGTGATCCTGGTGCGCTCTTCACACTCCCTGGCTGACTCCCACCCCATGACCACCTCAACTTCAACAACTGACTAATGCTCATATCCTCCCCTTGCTCTCCGTCGAGCGTCAGTCCAGCCAAGCTATTACTCAATGGATGCCCACCCCCTCTACTACCCGGCCGATTATCGAACCCAAACACCATACTGTTCCTATAGCTACACTCACTCCGCTCACTAATAGGCGTCAAACTCGGTCTTCTCACCAAAAACGGCCTTGGTGGACCGTTCATCATATTAGGATCCCCGAAGTATCCTCCCGCAAACAGCTGCTCATTGCTCAAATTCGCCACATTATTCGCGGAATAAAATCCAAATTCCTGTCCATATTCCCCTTCTGTGTCATAAGCAAGAGCCTCCGCGTTTGCTTCTGCAACCATTGGATCATCCATATCGTCCTCATCATCAAAATTCATCGTCTCCTCGGGCTCAGGATTATATCCAGGGTCAATTTCATTACCAAATCCAGGTGCTGGAGAATCAAGCTCATCAGACTGCTGTTGCTCCTCCAACTGCTGCTTCTGAATTCTGCACAGCGACTGGTTGAGGGTCTGTAATGCCAACGGAAGTCCATGCTGGTTGATGCGTGTCATATCGGGCGAATAAAATTGCTCCAACTGCTTCTGGTACCCAAAACCACCTCCAATAGGGTTCATGAAGGGTGGGAAAGCGGCGGGTCCATTCTTATTAGCCGTTCCCCCTATAGACGGTACCATTGAATTTGTCTCGGCTGCCAACTCCTCCCCATTACTATCTCCGTTAAGTGGTTGCGGTGGCAGTTGCTGTTCAGAGACATCATCCGCCCTTAGCCCATGATTATCATCGTCATTTTCGAAACCTTGCTCCTCATTATCAATATCCCTCAATATCATGCCATCATCATAGTACAAGTCGTCGTCATCATTCTCATACGCCGCCATATCCACCACATCATCATAAATATCATCGTCGTCCGTCCAGCGAGGTTGCACCCGTTTCCTATGGGGTCTCCTCACTCCTCCCAAACCCAGGCCCAATCCTATGCCTTCACTCTTTGTCGGAGACGGAGTGGGGTCTTTTGTCATCGCCAATCCAATTATATTCGGATCTATTGGGGTTTGGGACTTCTCTTCCTCCTCTAAACCGGGTGAGTATTCTCCATGACTTGAACCTGCAGCACTGCTAGCCTCAAAGCTGAATCTAGACGAATTATTCATAAGATGGCGTGGGAGCGAAAGCGGGTGGTCCACAAGTGTGACACCTTTCCTCCGTCTCTGTGGGTACGTATCATCCTCGTCCCCAGGTGAAGAAGAAGCTGATGACGCATTGGACTTTGTCGGCATCAACACTTCAGGGCTAGTTGCTATCGGCGGTGGGGCACCAACAGGGGGCGTCTTCTCAACCAAAGTAGTCCCCATCGACACTGCCGGAGAAGCCAATACCGCCGTAACAGGAGTCGGTGGTAGTGCTGGAGTTTTAACCTCTGCTGACGCATGCTTCTGCTGGGATAGGCCTGATTTCGTCAATTCCAGACTTCTCTCAGGTGAACCAAGCTTTGGCAGCACTGGTGTTAGCTCCTCGTCCCCAAAGACCTCTCTAAACATGGGAGTCCGCTGTCTGTCAGCATGCTCATCACCATCGACCCTTGTGCCCAACCCAGCTAGCGCAGGACTCATCGCCCGAGCATTGCGTATCGCCTCTGCTTCCGTGAAAACCGGCGGCCTCTTTGGCCCAGGTGAAGACCAATCGGGATGCCTTGTCGCGTATATAATACCCGGGTCAAAATCATCGGGCAATTCTCTTGGGCCGTTCTTGCGTGAGCTCTCGCCACTGCCCCCGGTCCCAGCTCTCCTACGCATGAGACGCGACATGGGATTCAGTATATTGAGCTTCGCATTGCGCTTGTGGTGTCCTGAACTTGGTTGCGTAGAATGCGATGCATCCTTCTCCTTACTTTTCCCGTGATGGCCGAAACTTGTCAATAACAGTGGTAGCTGATGCGCCGATGAATAGGCCCCACCTGATGCATTCTTTGCCGAATTCCCGCTTCCAGGCCTAGACGCTCCAGGTGATGTCGATGGTTGTAAAGTCTGTGGTGGTTTGAGTGTTGGCGGCGGTGTTGAAGACGATGGGGGTGCAGGAAGAGCTTTGTTCAGGCTCGGGCTTCCTATTTTTGGCGAAGGAGTTGTGGTCAGGAGCGCTGGATTTGGAGAGAGATGTCCGATACCACCAGTACCAGCACCAGTACCCGCCGTTGCAGCCGCAGCCACCGCTGGTCCACTGTTAGCGGCCAAAGAGGCCGAGGAACCCGAGTTGCCAAACCCATTATTATTTAGAAACCCATTTGGAGAGCTAGACCCAAGACCTGGAGAGCCAAAGTTCAGAGGAGGTAGTGTCGCCGGTGCTGTACTCCCAGGGTCTACCTGCGTCTGTGCCGGTGTCGGCGAGGGCGACTGCCGCGCCGGCGGCAGGAAATGTATTGCTGTCGAAGACTGCGTGTGATGATTCAACAACCGACTATGGCCCTGACTCTGTGACTGCTGCTGATGTTGCTGCTGTGAGGAGTCCTGCGCAGATGCCGTCCGCCGATGAGGGCGGAGGATGTTGAGCATAGGCATGTCGAGATGTTCTGGAGTTAACTTTCGTTTGTCACTTGGCCGTCAGCTCACTTTTTGCCTTAAGCGAATTCGTACCGGAATCAGCGCGCTCTACCGAGCTTGCTCTAGCCAGTCGCTAATCTGTCGTACTAAGTTCTTTCCCCAAACACGAAATAACAAAAAAAAAAAAAAATATCAGAAGAATAAATCTACTGTGTTGTTTTTCATTGAAACAGAAGGAACGAGAAGATCGGAAGCAGAGAAGAGCTGTCAAGAAGTCAACAAGTCAAGCAGCATGCGTTGAAACGATTGCGGACAATATGCTAAATTGGGGTGAACCAAGGCGGGAACGTTTTCCTTCGGGCAGTCCGGATCATGCGGAGAGGTACAGGCAATGACGGGCTGCAGCAGGAGGCGCGAGGAAATGACTTAGCCTTGAGAAGGTTGCGAGGGCTTGTATAATGACTGACAGGGATTGCTCCCTCGTTTCTCTTATTTTCTTCTTTTTACTGTACTTTTTTCCCCTCTTCTTCGCGAGTAAAGTAGCCTGGAGTGGGGGAGCTTGTGCCTGCAACTAATCGGGCTGGTGAGCAGCAGGATGGAACTCCAACTAGTACGGTTTTGGGCATACCTTTTCTAATTGGATGGTTTACTTGCTTGTACTCTATGCAAAGACGATCGCCCTATGCTTCTGTCATGAAGTGAATGGAAGGGCGTGCAGAGAACAGAGGGAAGGGAAGATCGAATTGGGGGCAGTCGGGGGTCGGCCAGCAGCTTGGCTAGTGTGTTAATCCGCTTGTCAATGCAGGATATCCAAGGTAGAAGAGAGATCGATATTGCGATATGATGCTGGGGAGTGGGGCGGTGGGGGGAAAGAGAAGGGGAGGGGCCTGCACGATGCCATGAGCGACGCTGGCTGTGTGCGCAGATCATAGAGAGGAGCGTCATGACCACTGGCGGCCAGCGCAGCGTCCTCAACGCTCATTCGCAGTGAATGATCATGACGCCTAAACCTAGCGTCTCGGCACGGAGAGAGAACGTACTTTACTTGAGTACATTATTAACCAGACTGGTTTACTGAGCGATCTGCTAACTGCCCTATTGTCTATTCTACATGGCTCGATCATTGATAGCACGGAGATGTTGAGCCCGACATTAATTAATCGTTGACATATATTTGAATGAAGACGAGAGGCATAACGCATATGCATGACGAGCTACGATCCTGTCATTTACGTGTTAGGTTATAATAAACTTGCCTTGTCCCCAGATAATAAACCAACGGAGCATGGCATCTGGTATCACCATCATGGCCTTCGGTTGGAAGCGACAGCTGGCAATTGATATCCCACGTTCCCTCCCCCAATACATCCCGATGCCTTCATATCTGTTCCACCGCAGCACCTTCGGCTGGTTTGCAAAAGTGAGGGTGAATAACACAACGAGCAATCTCCAGAAACTTTCACAGGCACCAGCAATTGGCCATCCTGGTACCAGCCCCGTCCCATATCCTACCATCCTCCATCTGTCCACCGTCGCACAAGGCAAACTCCAAGAAAACCGCATAGCTTGCGCAGTAGCGATACTTTCCTAGATCTGTGATTGCACCATCGCCGAGCTAATTTGCTAGCCGCAAAACTCTAATTCGCTAGAGCTCTTCCCTTCCGCTGCCAGCATCTCTCTGCCGTTACAACTTCGAGCCTTGGTGGTCCCTGACCAGTCTCGAACCAGGCCCTGACTGGGAACCTTAGAGTACAGTTCAACTAGCTTACTTCATTCAAGCTCACTCTCTCCTTATCATGATCAAGTACGAGACACTCTTCCGGAACCCCAAAATACCACCGAGCAATAAGCGGTAACAACACAAATGGCAGTCCGTTTATTTGAAGGTCAGCTCTTACTATTATACGCAAGCCTATCACAGAAGGGCTTCAGGGACTAACTTGATGAAATGATGAAGGACTCGTCAGTCATTCTCCTCAATATCCTATCTAGAGGTGCATCCCGGTCTTGACAAACTGGTTGTCCCACTACAAGCACTCCTATTGTCGTGCAGCCATCACTCCACCTCGGTCTTCAACCTGGTTGCAGGAACCATGTCATGTAGAAAACTGAACAAAAGATTGATGGTAGTAGGATATCTACCCTCCTGTAACCCCATGAGATTATGTATCGTGTCATGAATGGTTTTAAAGGCTACAAAGGCCTACCACATCATTACGTCCAACAAGTTTGGGAACTGCATGAAAGGAAAGAAATAAGGAATAAACGGGACGAGTAAGTCATAGCTCATGATCCCAAGCTAATGCATGTAACTGACCATGATGAAGGGGAAGTTACTTAGCTTTTTATGAGGAACATTTCACGGTGTACGCAGTGAGATGGGCTTTTTTGATACTCGCTCGTTCAGCGAGCGAGTAGAAAGTTCGCATCAATGGAGCGGGTTCAGTCTCGTGCCCAGACGCAGACTGGCGTGTTGTAACTAACAGTTCTCGATGGCATGAAAGAACCACCGTTTTATGACTAGTCTAATGCCCTTCTAACTAATTTAGCCCTTGCGTGCTTCAAGAATCCTCGGCAACGAACACCTGGCCCAACAGACTGTGGAGCTGTGGCACAGCTATTCCTTGGCAATAGATCAACCAAAGCCCAACAATAACCGATCTGTAAATTTTCACAACCATCGATGGTAAAGCCCTAAAAGAAATCTATATTGCGAATATGTGTCTATATAAAATTATTCGGTGAAATGTGAAATAGAATGGGGAACATAGTCCGTCTTGGCTATGGTAACAGGGCTACTTCTTCAAGCCACAAACATTGGTCTCACTCTATAAATACCAAAAGACTTTTACTAGTGCTCACATTCCATCGCCGAATTCCCCACAAATCTAAGTACATAAAGAACCGAACCTGCAATAAGAATACACTCCCCCAAATTCAACTGGGCACCTGGAAGTTGGTACGCCCCAATCAACATAGGGATAAGTAGCTCTAGGTAAGCTTGTAATCCTAACATCTAGAGTCTTCCATACTCTTCTTTTTATATATATACATATATATCAGAATAACTAAGTTTGCATATATCAAGACCTCACCCTCGATTAAAAACCATATTTACACAATGCATGCACGCACACATGAAAAAATAAAAAAACAAACCCACATTCGCCCCCCAGACAAGGTTATCCCCCGCACACCGTTCCCCTCTCCCTCAGATCCTCACTATTCATCGCAAATCACTGATATCGCTCTATGCATTCACTAACTTACAATAGTAAGCAACATGTACAATGCCATCTCTATTACTTGACTAGTAAACTTAATCCTCCAACTCACATTAATCGATTTTACCAGCATACAGTTTTACCTAGCTATACCGGGCCTCGTTAAACCAGAAACCTTGCTATCTCTTGGGCGGGCAAAACCTCGCGAGATTCGATGCACTAGTTTCACTGTTTCTGACCGTGTCGTGCCGATCAATCATATCAAATTCCAATGTACACGAGCATTTACTTGCAGGATTGCACTCGCCTACTAAGAGTCTGACGACACTGCATAAACCCATATTATATTGACTGCCAGGACTAACTACATGATCTAATAGTTATGCTATGGCTGCTGGTACTGGTATTCTGTGAAAATAGTAAAAACAATATTGGTTGCGTAAATTCATGATAATATTTAATATCTTACTACAAGTGCATTGACCTTCCTCTCAAGCACTGTAATACATAACTTCGAGAACATTCTGTCTAGCAGACAAAAAGACATTTCATAGATGTGCACTGGCATATATGTACCATTGCTTGAGGTCAGTCGAGGTAATGAATCTCTTGGCTAGACTCCACATAGTGAAACTAATGCATCGAATTTATCGATACTGGACAACCCTTGACGGTTTTTGCAATTTACTTACAAAAAAATTAGCTGAATCGGACGAAGGCCAGAAATCATGAGTTGCTTCTGCACTTTATGTGTACTATGGTGATGCTTTAATCCCTCTCGAGCCTGAAGTGCCATATCCACTACATCTTTGTTGTCTGTAACTGAGTCTTCCGCTCTAGACATATCTCATATTTCTCACGGAAAGAAAAGGCATGCTTTGAGGTAGGGATTGAATGAGATGGTATCGATCAAAGCTGATCTTGACGGTACTTCGCTTACGTAGTAGTGCGGGATGTGCAGGTTTTCTTGGCACCCCTCCTGCTACACTTCCAAATGTAATATCTCCGCCGTCAGCCATGTTAGCAGCATCATGTAAAGTGCAGCATATTCAGCAGGAATAGCTGAATATTTGGAGAATATCTGATAGTAACACTTTTATACACCATTTTTTCATTCAATTATATGCACAAAAAGTACAATTCTCTACTCCTCTTACATACCACAGAATAGCATATACTAAGTACTACATGACTGCACTCAATTATGGCTCTTCGCACTCTTAAGTGGCCATAGAGGAAGGTTAGCTAACTCATACAATCATAGAATACAGCTGGTATAAATTCTTAAGGCTCAAAAGTAGTAGCTGAAATGCCTGAAAGTGCGAGAAATACTAAAATTAATAATATATCCTATTGTAGATATAATATGGCCTACCGTAATCAATATACTACTCTAAGTAGTATTCTCATACTCTCTATATAGTCTATGAAATTTGTGCAGCAAATATGTACTAGAATAGTTATTTATTAATTCTTTCATCTCTATACCCTATATTAGTAAGGAAAATTTTTGCTAGATGCTACCAGCTTGACTATGGGATGCCGTTACACTCTATAAACTATTTCCTGACTGCTTTGCATACTTTGGATATTCATATTTTCTAATATTATAGGTATTCTGAGTGTCCCTACCATCCTTAGTATTATAGATATTATGGGTATCCTTGACCTCTTCGTATACAGCTTCTTATAGTGCAATCCTGCTGCAGGCAATAATATTCATGAATAAGTGTCTTCCTAGCAGTAAATGCTATCAGTCATAGTATACAGCACTGCAGTTAAGAGAGCAGTTTCATACCCATGATTCTATTATTTCTAGCATATACTATTGCTGCTTCGAGTAATGGTCAGGACATATTGGTATTTTCGGCATTTCCAGTACTTTTAGACATTTCAGCTACTGCTTTTGAGCCTTGGAAAATTTACACCAACCCTATTCTATTATTGTATGAGTTAGCTAACCTTCCTCTATGGCCACTTAAGAGTGCAAAGAGCCGTAATTGAGTGCAGTCATGTAGTACTTGGTATGTGCTATTCTGTGGTATGTAAGGGGGGTAGAGAACTGTACTTTTTGTGCATATAATTGAATGAAAAATGGTGTACGAAAAGTGTCACTATCAGATATTCTCCCGATATTCAGCTATGCCTGCTGAATATGCTACACTTTACAAGATACTGCTAACATGCCTGACACCGGAGATATTACGTTTGGAAGTGGTAAGGGACGGTACTCAGGTTCTGCGAAAAGTATCAGTATGACAATCTCAGTTTTATATACCCCACCCGCGGACCCCCTTCGCCCCCGGTAACACCCTGGCATGCCACCCCTGCAAATTTTCTATACCGGATACTAGGTTAAACCGGACGGAAAGTGCTGGATTTTGGTCGTCCGGTATAGCTAGGTATGATAAAACTGTAACATCCCAAAAGCCTATGTAGATCTACTTCCAGTACGTCAGCATGCATCTAATTTTGCATCTAAGCCTTATAAGTCATTTGTACCTACAAGTACTACATACTACCTGCTACTAGTATGCTGCTTATTTTAGGTACATAGTGCGAGTAATCTAGATAGCATACAGTAACCTAAGTAATTTAGAACAACAAAGCATGTAGAAGTTAGTTACATGGATACAATCTTCACTTGAGGGTAAAATCTTTGCTTTAAATAATTTCCTGTTATTATCCCCATCAAATAATACTAGCTAATTACTTAAAAAAAACTAAAAACCTATACAAGAAACCAAAATTAAAGGAACGAAATAAAATATATAGCTTAGACTGGGTACAAAATCACATATATAGTACTAAAGGGGAAATTGATAGAAATAAAATAACAAAATAAATGAAATAAATGAAATAAAGACCAACAGTACACAAACCAATTTTTACTAGGCACTACTAGTGAAGCTATCTTGGTAGGAGTTCATACATGCAGTATATAATATGTATATATGCCTCTGTTTTCATTTCCAAAAAATACTCCTTTGCCCGTTCTATGAGTCCACTCATTTTTTATGTCCCAAGATGTGAGCGGGGAAAAGGAGGAAATCTATATGATATGACAATAATTATAATAATGATAATACACATAATACCCAATAAGAATCAAGACTAAAAATTAAAATATAGGATCAGAGATGAGATTAAGGGGAATGCTTCAGCAGTGGGGAGAAGTTGAGAAGAAATGAAGGCTTAAACTCAGTGAAAGTTTGACAATTTTGACGATAACAACAAGAAGACAGATGATTTTGTGACAAACCCCTCATTGATCTATGTTTTCACTAAAGAAAAGAGTCTACGGTTTTTTTTTTTTTTTTTTTTTTTTTTTTTTTTCCTTTCTGAAAACGGTGCATTTCTGAGCTTTTGGTCAGACAAAAAGATTCCAATGTTTAACTAGGGTTTCCTCCAGTAACACTGCTTCTCCATTTGCAACGCTGCAGTGTATCTTACTCTGCCGAAATTTACATACATATTGTCTCGATGATGCAGGCCCATGGGCAGGACTAGCCCTAGATTGATTGTTCATGGCACCTCCATGCGCAGCTGCTCTAGGGAACAATGACCGGAATTGCACCCAATAGCCCACCACCTATTCCATGCATATTACGGAGTGCTAGTTGGCTCTGACCCCTCACATGGAACGGGCCATTGTTTGGTAACCGTTTGGAGGAGGTTGAGGTGTAGAGCGGCATAGAGGATAATGCTCGCGGTCTATGGGCCCAAGTTCGTCGTAGCCTCGATCTCACTTGTAACAGGTATTGCAATTCTAACAGTGCCGCATCGAAGCAAATCCTCGGCTGCTATGATGACCCTCTTGTTTAGTATTTTGACAGAAATTGGTATAAGAGTTGAGCCTCGATGTGCTTGGGGAAAGTTATGCATACGGCAGCCCAGGGGTATCTAGCCTGGGGCTTGCGAGCGAAAGCTAAGGCTTGGTCGCGGGGCACTGCTGGGTACCTGCCAGGGCTGAGAGTGCACTGTGCTAAGGGGGAGTTGGATTTGTATGCCACGTCTTGGTGAAAGCTCGCTGATTAAGTAGGTCTCATGCCAGGAGCTGACGAACGATCTCCCAAGCAACGACTGTTGTTCAGAGAGGGCTATGTGACAGAAGCTTCCTCTTCATTGGGGAATATATTATTTTTAGTTGAACTTATAACCAGTCATAGTTAAATTTATTAGGACAATGTGCATTCCCAGGATCATAGAACCTCTACTTCTAGGTTAGTCTCAGACTTGAGTTCCACATGCGCATCTATGTTTAGTTGCGGCCCACTTGCTCTGTTTGTTTATCCCCTTGAATACTATTTCGGTTCAGGACTACAAAATTGAATGTCCTTATATGTGAAGCATTGTGTTGTTGATGTGGGAACAGTTAATTTGTTTCTCAGAAGAGGATCAATTACACATTACAATCGTTCGCTCCACCAGCAATCTACCAATCTCGAACCGCAGTTTACAACTTCATGGGGCGACACATCATCTCAGGTGGAGCTCTTCTCTTACTTTACCTAATATGACAGTCGACATCAGATATCTCAGCTGGAAAAAGGTCACCACTTGGCACTTGATGACACGTAGGATTGAGACAGTGGAATTTAAGACCCTACTGGGCATGAGATTAGAATAGAGTTGGCTTGTCTTCGTGGAGTCAACTTTGTTGGCACATCGTTAGGGGTAGAAATCTGAAGGTACCTTTTCTCCACGCTCCTGCCCATACTACACTCCTGCGGTCGCCGATTGACGCTAGGTGGAGAATAGAGTCCCTAGGAACTGGGGCTGAAATGTTGAGTGTGTAATGTTGGTATGCTTGCAACAAAGCAAATAGGGAGTATTAGCATTCATCCTATGTACGAGGACAACCTAATCTCGTAAATGTACAAGCGTGCTCTACTCCAGATCTCTCGATACTTATGATAGACTACTGCTTCCCTTGAATTTCTGCCGGTTATTCTGCCAGTCAGCCACCTATAGCGTGCTTGAAACTGTGTGGATGGTTCCGTTCACAGAATGCGGATTGGATTTGACTTCCTGGGCAGGCTAGGTTGCTGGTTCGAGACATAAGGTTTGCTCAAAAGGTGCTGGTCGCCACAATGACAAATATCCCTGCTCGGAAAACTCTTTCAAGTACAGGTCGCCCTGGCTATAATAAATGAACCTCGTTTTAGTGAAAACCTGGAAGGGATGGACCAGATTCTTTGTGTATAGGTGCCCCTTCTATAGTGAAAACTGGTTATAGCGAAGAAAATCGGTCGGATTCTTGGCCTCCATTACAGCCAGGTCACCTGTACTTGATTGAATCCGGCAATAGCCTCTTCGAGTGCCCGTGGCGAAGGTGGCGACGCAATGTCGCAGATAACGAAGTTAGCAGGGTACGGCGATCCCGCCATAAAAGTTAATACAAACACATAAAAGGGAAAAGATGAAGGTTGACTGAATAATACAACTCACTCGACTCCATGGATTACCTGGAAAATCTGTTGAGTATATTGCAAGCTGACACGAGAGTGTGTACTAGTATTTACTAGCCATAACAGATATCTGTGCATTGAGTGACGTAGTTGCATTAGGTAGAAGATGGGAAGGTCATTTGGGCAGCAGGCCTTGAAGATTGTGGTTTGCTTTCTGCTAGGCACATCAATTCGCTCTCCCCTAGCAACTAAAATAACTCTTCCGCAAGTCGACAGTTGCAGTAAGAGGTACTTAATCTAATAGCACAGTAATACCGGAGGATACCCAAGTATAGCCTGGCTTCAGACTGGGCCTGCTGTCACGTTCAAGTATCGACTGTGTCATTGATCTGCAAAGCAATCGAAACGCGCAGTGACGTGGGGCTAGTACACTTCCAGATGGTGATTTATGTCCACAATTAAACCATATTATCTCCATGAGTGTGGGAAAACGTTGACGGTTGATAGCTCCTTGTTGATGAGCTTTGTGCGACTGGACCGAGGTGGGGGAGATAATTCCGAGGGTTTTTTTGTCTCAGTTTGTTAATGAACTTGTAAAAAGGAATTTGTGAAAGTGCACTAGCGCGCGACATCCCGGTCGGCCTTATCTTGAGTAAATACGTTCGCATACGGTATCAAGGCCTGAAGAACCAGACAAGACCTGAATTTTGTTGCTGCACTGGAAGTCTGAAAAGCGCCATCCCACGTCATGGTGCGGCTGGCAGTAACATGTCAACCACATAAGTATTTGTCCATAGTACTCCGACCCGTCAGAAGCCCATCAACAATTCTTGAACTGCTCAGCAATACAATTTCCTGATACTGCCAATTATGATCACAATCCGGATGCCAGCTTATGGCGCCTGGGCTCTTCCTGAACGATTATATTTTACTGCTGCGTACATATACCTCATGACTCGATGCAATTGGGCTGGGCCGTTGCGACCTGCGTTTGGCCGCTGAGCAACTAGTGGGGCACGGCAATTGGGAACAGCGCCAGTAAAGCACTGCGATTCGCACACGAGACGTCAAGCCTGTCCTTTGAAGGGGCCAAGAATGCTGCGCCTACCGGTGCCTGCGCCCTCGTATTATGTTCTATGCTAGCATGCTGACGAATTTCTTGACCGCATCATAGAATTGCAAGTCGACCCCAATCATCTCGTGGGGCCTGAGAGATTAGTACCAGGTGGTCTACTGTAGATAGCGCGCGCTGCCTCCGCAAGATCCCGGAGGTTAGGAGAATATGATCATATGGTGGGGCGGTTCAAGGCTGGGGGTGGGGTATATAATACCGAAGGCCGCCTCCAGTCCATGCCGCCGTGCATTGTGTTTGCTCGCAGACTCGGCGCATGCGATGCCCGGGTTGTTGCAACATGTGTTCCGCTCACGGGTTCAAATCCTGAGAGCGCAACATAGAGAGCATCAGCGCTGGGAGCGCTACAGCTGCACCGCCCCGAAGTCATCACGGCCACTGGGCTGGCGCGCGAGTAATCTTGTGTGCGTGCGTCCCCTGCTCCTGCATCCTGGCCCTATGATAGCAGATCAGCTCCCAAACCCATGTCGCACGCAGCTCTTGCATCACCCCACGCCCTCCTACTGCGTGGGTAAAGCGCGGGGAGGTACTGTATGAGTACAGAAAAGTGCCATACAAGATTACCCGGATTGCCCTTCAAGTCGTGCCCTGCCCGGATTGCGGGCAAAATAGCTGTCGTGCCGCTGACGCGCTCAGCACACGTATTTAAACCAGGGCACCGAGAGTTCCGTAGCACTGAAGCGTCAAGCCGACGACCGCCCAGGACAGAACCATCAAAGCTCTTACCACAATCCGACCCGAGCAGACAGCAGCAAACGGGCAGACGCGCCGGCCAACAGACGAAAGTCCGGTGCCAACAGCGGCTACTCGCCCGCGCAGGTCAGGCGAACACGAAATTATACCCTCTTCTAGATCTTTCATACAAACCGTGTGACTAGTCCGCACCGCAACACACTACGTTTGACAAACCCCTCCGACCCCCCCGCGGTCCCCCTCCGCCTCCGCCTCCGCCTCCGCCTCCGACCCCCTGGTTTGATACCCTCTTCCCCGCAAAGTGGGTTTCCTGAAAAAAAAAAGGAAAGTAAGACCCCACCTGGCTGCAACCGGGCTATCGCTCTGATAGAGTGAACCTTAAACGTGCTGCTGCGCCCCGTTCTTGTGCCGCTCTCAGCACCAACCAGCAAGCTACATCCAGACGTCGGGATCCTAGCTGGTCAATATCAGATACTCTAGTGACCAATACTCGAGCAAGTAACCGGGCATATCCAGCTTGTCCTATCAATTATTTCACTTGGCGTGCTTATGTCAACGGCCCATCATATATTTTGAATCCATTACTTGTTCCCCCCCCCCCCCAGAAGAACCATGCTTGGTAAGCCCAAAATTCCTTCACCTTTGTTCTATTCTCTCTACGCAACAGCAGCTACCGCATATGGATTACTGCAATAATTTGAAGACGTGCCTTCCAATATCCAGGATCAAACTAATTGCTGGCTACTGCTTTTTTGTCTCGCAACAGGCCGCTGGAAAAGAAGAGCAAGTATGTCGATATCACGCCGACAACAGCTTCAGGATGAAGAGTCCCCCATCTTAAATGGTAATCAACATGTCGGTGAACATACCAGCCTACTAACAAAAGGCAGGCGCCAGGCTGGGAGCGCTTGGAATACAACTTATAACTTCTTATCACTCAATTACTGCAATGTCCTACTTCCAATAGTGCCGATCGCATTGATTGTGGGAAAGCTAAACGTCAATCCTATTGCAATTTTTGTCCTCAATTTCCTGGCTATCATCCCCTTAGCATCCCTTCTCAGTGATGCGACAGAAGAGCTGGCAGAGCACGTTGGCCATACTCTTGGTGGGTTGCTTAATGCAACCTTTGGAAACGCAACCGAGCTCATAGTAAGTGAATCCCTACTACCTAGCGCATAGGTCATTGGGAGATAGGTTGACTTGTGGTATAGATAAGTATTTTTGCCTTAATCAAGGGCGAGATCCGTATCGTGCAGGCAAGCATGCTCGGAAGCATACTTTCGAACTTGCTATTGGTAAGCTTGCAGAAAAAGTTCACTTCGACAGGTGTACTAATAGAAATATTCAGGTCCTAGGGATGTGCTTCTTCTTTGGAGGCATCAGACACAAGGAGCAAACGTTCAACAATACAGCTGCATCTACGATGGCCTCGCTCATGGCGGTCGCCAGCGCATCACTTATCATCCCGGCCGCTCTTTATCAAACCCTCGCTTTCACGAAAGAGCCATCGTTTGACTCTGTTCTCCAACTATCCCACTATACGGCGATCGTAATTCTTATTTTATACTTGATGTATATCTACTTTCAGTTTTACTCCCATCACCACTTTTTCACAGAGCCAGGCGGGGACGAGCACCAGCACCCTGAAGTCTTGACCCGGAACCAAGCTGCTGCAGTATTGTTGTTAGCCACAGTTGTAGTCTCATTCTGCGCAGACAACTTGGTTGACACAATTGATAATCTTGTTGACGCCGCTGGTTTATCAAAGACTTTTATCGGGTTAATCCTAATCCCCATCGTCGGCAATGCTGCAGAGCACGTTTCATCCGTGGTTGTGGCTATGGAGAACAAGATGAATTTGGCTGTGAACATCGCCCTTGGAAGTGGTTTGCAGATTGCCCTCCTTGTTACACCACTTTTGGTGATCTTGGGTTGGATCATCGGCCAACCTATGAGTCTTTACTTCCAGACTTTCGAGACTGTGGTGTTCTTTGTTTCGGTACTTGTTGCAAATTACTTGATTCAAGATGGGAAGTCCAATTATCTTGAAGGTGCTATGCTCTTGGGAATGTAAGTGCACAAATATCTACTACAAACCAGATCTCAAGTTAAACAGCTGTACAGATATTTTATCATTGCCGTCAGCTTCTATGTGTACCCAGATAGTGCTGTTGGGAACAGCTTAGGGCCCCAATGAAAGCCGTATTAACCTTCCTGACCAGTTATCAGATAGCCGGATGTATACTCATTCACTTTCCTACGCGTCATTTCACTGTGCCAAAAAAAAAAAAAAAAAAAAAAAAAAAAAAAAAAAAAAAAAAAAAAAAAAAAAAAAAGAAAAAGAAAAAGAAAAAATACTTAGATGTGGTTTGTGTTGCTGTCATTATTTTCAGGATTCGTATTTCTTCCAGTTCTTACTTGCCCACTTTCTTATAATTTGTGCTTTCACATAACCGGTGATTTTCTCGCTTGCTGAGCGAAGTAGCTGTGCTGGCACCATATGGGATGTTTACCAACTTCATCTGTTTCTTCCTTGCTTTATTCCTCTAGGTTACGGTTTTAATTGGCTGGCTTTTTTGATTTGGTTCTGGATACAAGGATTTGACTGTGCACAGGTTCTTGCAATATGTACATAGTAGTGTTTGCTCCGTCTGGCAACTGACTGACGGCTAGAAGGGAAAAGAATAGTGTTTAGGCTCGGGACGCGCGTTGTAGAGATTTCATATTCCAGGATAGTACAGAAAAGCAGCACGATTGCTTTGTTTTTTTGCAACTGGTACCATTCTCAAGGTATCGAACAATTTCAATACGATCAAATAAGCACCTCTTATGATGTAGTTTCGGTGCTAAATACCCATCCAAAGTTTGTGCGACTCCGCCATGTACTTTTCAGCTCTAAACTGTCCACGAGGCGTAGCAATGATAGAGCTCAAGCTGTTACATAGCGGCATCCTGCTGCATGCAAGTAATAATATATCGACGCAGATGATTCTCCAAACCGCTGTTAAACAAACACCTTTATTGCCAGAATCGCTATGATTCCTCCCCAGCGGCTGGATATCAAGTCTTCTATGATGTAATGTATAATCTGCACCTCTGGCCAATAATCGACTCTTTCGAACCTAGCATTCCAGAATCAAGTTAACCTTGCAGCTGCAGGCACATGTACAGTCACCAACGATGAGATGCGCACATCAACATCCTTTTGCAAGAAGGTGGATCCTGGCTAGCTTCATTGCGGGTGATCTCCTGCAGATTCCAGGACCCAAGGTATCGCATTGGTGCTGGTGCCGAGACTACCGTATTTAGCAAGCACTTGATGGTCAAGTACAACGTAGTACTTGTTTATACAATCTTCACGAATTCGGTATCCTTGCTAATGTTAGGTAACCTGAAGAGGTAGTCGACAAACCTGGGCATTCTAACGCTGTAAAAGACTGGCTGCAGTTGTAAAGACATTTGATCTCTCATTTTCTACAAGTCATGTTTAGAGAGGCCAATCGAATTCACTAATCTTTTTTCCGTTTTGATTATATAGACAGTGTATAAGCCCATCATGGATTTACTGGACGAGATACTTGACGAGATGGCAAATGAGGCCCCTCCTAGTCGACATGCTCAACCATGCTATATTCCTCAAGCGCAAGGACAGATTCATCAGGACTTTTCAGCTCCCAGAATTGATATGTTCTATCCGCAATTGGATGAGTTTGGTGAGTGAAATGTTAATAGTAAACTTAGAATACTCACTTGGATGAAGGCTAAGCAGGGAATATTTATATCGCAGATCGACGCTTGATGGCAGAGCCACCCCCAATCAGACGACAGTTTCCTGCTGATTCCAATCCTTTCACAATGTCAAGGCCACAACATAGTTTGCATGGGAATGCATTGAACAGTGCCTCCACGCAATCCCAAACTCAATACCCGAAAAGTCCAACAAAGACAAATCCCTGTGAGTCTTTGCAAAAATTACTAGAAGCCTCTCTTTACGCATATAGAAATAGCATGAATTAACCATACCTGAGAAATGAAGCTCGGTTTGCATACAACCCAGGCACACAGAAAGCTTGGGACCACCAAGCACGAAGCCCGATATCTCCAACCCGAAGCTCATACCAGGTGCAAAAACATAGACAAATACAGGGGCAGAGCAAGTTTGATCCTGAAAAGGAATTCCGAGATACGCTAAGGCCTATGGGGCCATCAAGACGTTCACAAGCTCAAAGTCAGGTCCAGGGTCAAGGAGCAATTGCACTGGGCCATGCTCCACCTATTGTTCAAGGAATCCCACTTATCCCTGTGAATCGTCTTCCAGATCGTCTTCGACAAATATTCCCTTTCGAGTTATTCAATGCGATTCAGTCAAAGACGTTTGAAGTTGTATATGAGTCTAATGATAATGTTGTCGTATCGGCTCCTACCGGAAGCGGTAAAACAGCATTAATGGAACTGGCAATATGTAAGCTCATAGCTTCCACCGAGCAGGGGAGTTACAAAGTTATATATCAAGCTCCTACCAAGGCATTATGCTCCGAAAAGAAACGGTAGGCGTTTCCTACAACGAGAAAAATATTAAGGCATTGTATACCTGCTAACCCCTCATAGTGACTGGGATAAGAAGTTTGCAGCACTTGGGCTTGTCATTACCGAGTTAACAGGAGATACCGACTTCCATCAAATTTCTCACGTCAAAAATGGGGATATCATCATAACTACCCCAGAGAAATGGGATAGCATGACGAGACGCTGGCAGGATCATCAGAAGCTTATGAAATTGGTTAAATTATTCTTGGTGAGAGATAATTGATTGAAGGAGTTGACATGCTATTCTAACGCAGCTCAGGTGGATGAGGTTCATATGCTCAAGGATCAGCGTGGCGCTACCCTCGAAGTGGTGATCACGAGAATGAAGTCGATAGGAGCGGATGTAAGATTCATAGCCCTCAGTGCAACCGTGCCTAATTCACAAGATATTGCCCTATGGCTTGGAAAAAATTGCGCCTACCCCAATAGCCCAGCATATGAAGCTCGTTTCGACGAAGAATTCCGACCCGTCAAATTACAGAAGTATGTGTATGGATATAACGGTGCCATGAATGACTTTATGTTTGACAAATCTCTTGACAAGATGTTCATCACTCAATTTTCTTACTGTAGTTGGCCTATACTGAAGTGGTGTAGGTTACCTGACTTGATAAAGAGGCATTCGTCCCGAAAACCAATTATAATTTTCTGTATGACAAGGCAAATTTGTCAAGCGACTGCAAAAAGCCTTGCGGAGCATTGGTTGAAACGCGAGCACCTTTGGCCAGCTACTACCACTGGCTTTTCCTTCAGAGATAAGGACCTTCAGAGTAGGATCATTATTCTCTTCAAGCCATTCAAAGAAATCTAACCATCTCACAGGCACCGCACTATGCGGAGTTGCTTTCCATCACGCCGGATTGGACCAAAATGACCGCCTATTAGTAGAGAAGTTATTTTTAGAGGGTATCCTATTTGTGATATGTTCCACTTCTACACTTGCAGTAGGAATTAATCTGCCAGCATATATGGTTATACTAAAAAACACAGTATGATTACTGAGCGAACTCTACACGTACCATTGCATGCTGACTTTCTGATAGCTTACTTTTTCAGAGAGTCGGTTGAGGGAATACGATGACTTAGAAGTGATGCAAATGCTGGGTCGCGCTGGTCGTCCTCAGTTTGATACTTCAGGCATTGCTGTTATAATGACAAAGAATGAAATGAAAAATAAGTACGAAAGATTGATATCAGGGAGCGAAATTGTGGAGAGCTGGTAGGTTTCGTACAACTAGCTGAGGGTAATGGCGCTAATCTGGGCTAGCTTGCACGAAAACTTGGTTGAGCATCTTGTAAGTACTCGCTGACTTGTGACAAAAACGCGATCGGCCACTGATCTGTTGAGAACGCGGAAATTTGGATGGGCACTATCTCCGAAGTGAGCGCTGCAAAATTGTGGTTGAAATCTACCTTCCTCTGGGTCCGTATGAAGCGCAATCCGACGCATTACAAGATTGAAGGACAGACGATCGTTCTTGATATTGAACAAAAGCTTGACGAAATATGCGAGAAGGACATTAGAAGCCTGCAAGAATATGATCTGGTCTTTCAAAATCAAGAGGGAAGGCTCAAGTGTACTCCATCAGGGATTGCAATGGCCACGTACTATATTAAACTGGAAACCATGAAACGGTTACTTTCACTTGACAAAGCTCCAAGCATTGCAGAAATTGTATCACTCCTATGAAACTTTTGTTGAGTTTAAACCCCTCTAACATTGGGCCATATAGCTCATGACTATTTCAGAAGCTCAGGAGTTTAAAGAGTTACGAATGAGAGTAAATGAGAGGGCTGTGTTCAGGGAAATAAATAAGAGCTTGGGGATGAAATATCCCATAAAAGGCGATGTATCTACTACTGCACATAAGGTATATACACTCATACAGGTATGTTACTGAATCTGCGAGGTCATGTTTGTTGACAGATGTGATAATTCTTACATGGATATTTAGTTCGATTTAGGATCTATGGAATTTCCTCAAGGCGACTCCTACCAGAAATATAACTCCACTCTTATCCAAGAAAAGAATTTCGTTTTCCAGCACGTTCACCGGATTATTAGATGCTTAATTGACTGTCTTACAGAAACCAAGGACGCCACTGCTTTGAAAAGCGCGCTGCTCTTAGCAAGATGCTTTTCCGCGAAATGTTGGGAGAATTCACCCAATCAACTTCGTCAACTCGAAAGCATCGGACCAGTTACTGTGAAGAAGTTTGCTATGGCCAACATTAGAACATTAGAGAGTTTGGCTACACTGGAACCGCACAAAATTGAGATGATTGCATCGAGAAATCCGCCATTTGGAACTAATATACTAAACGCTCTGGGAAATATTCCGGTCTTTTCACTTACCGTAATGCAGCTTTCAAATGTAGGTTTAAAACTCAATCATAGTTATGCAAGGTCAATGTCTGTTTGATAGCTGATATACATATAATCCCGGTAGACTTCGAATAAGAAAGACCCGGTAAAAGTAGTATGTAAAGCTGATATTGGATATACTAATAAACAGGTTCCATCGAGATTTAATGGCTCCATGATCATAGCATATTTTTTAGCAGAGTGCGATGGGCATCTTCTTGACTTTAGGAGAATACCGTCAGTGTCTCCCTCCTTATCCTGCTTTCTTTACACTGAACTAGAGGCCTTTCCAGTGCTTTCAAATTAGAAGGGGGAAAAGACATTATATTCACGGCGGAAGTTAGCAATCCAGATCAGAAGATTATCTGCTATATTTCATGTGAAAGCATAGGTTCCTTCACCGATTAAGAACCGCCACTATAATTGCTGACACGAGCTAGTCGGTACTCTCAAATCTTTTGAGCTCAAACCAGATGTAGACCCATCTCTTTTTCCTCCTCCTCCTCCACCACCACCACCACCTCCCGAACATCTGGTGCATAATCCAAACGGAAAACAGGTCACGAAGGAAAGAAGCAAACATTCACAAACATTTGTAACCGCGAATGACGTGAATGACAAACAACAATCTGAAGCCGCTTCTCAACTGTGGAAGAAGCCTACAGGAGACGATGACGATGATGAATACGACGATGGATATTTTGCAGCTGCTGGTAAGTCTTATCTCAAGAATCTTAAGTCATACTCAACTAACTATTGGCTCAGTACGGGATCTTGACTTTACGACAATTGATGGATTGAGCAACGTATTGGGCAAGGAAACAGAAAGCAATGCCAGTCTGAACGCAAGGCCTCGGCGCACTTCTACTTGTCTAACCGTAGACGAAACGGAAGCTGCGGAAGAACCAGTGCAACTCCCTAATGGAAACTGGGCTTGTAAACACAAATGTGGTGATAAAACCAAGTGAAATAAGCTGCATATCACTATGAATATAACTTCCGCAGACTAATTGTGACTATTTATAGGTGCAAACATATCTGCTGTAGGGAAGGTTTAGAGAAACCACCTAAGATTGCGAAGAGAAAAGTAGGAGCGACACAAGAGCCAGCTCCACAAACCCAATATCTACCATTAGCTGCATTATCCGGGCAAAAGAGGAAACACATTAAAGATGAGCTGACAGATAATAATCAAAAAACTACTTCTAACCAGCTAAGGAAATTCACAAAACCAAAAGCGAACGAACCAGCAAATTGTCTTAAGATGGGTAGTATAGATTTTGTCGATCTTGTCAGTGGAGACAACATACAAGAGAGCAAAAAGTTCAGTACAATATCAACCATAGACAGTACTCGAAGAGTTAGTATAGATTCTAGGAAAGCAAAATTCTCCCATGGGAGCCAAGAACTCTCGTACCTTTCGATTCTTGCACCACAAGGCAAACCGTCCGAATCCGCGAAGACAGAAGATTCAGCTTCTCTTCTATTTGGATCTAGTTCCTTTTCAGATGATGATTTAGATCATGCTTTAGCAAAGCTCGCAGACCCATTGCTGCGGAATACACCTGCCACTCTTGATAAATCCACGAGTAGAACTGACCGTAGTTTTCGGTCATCACCATTCAACATTTCCGCCGTGTCTACCAGCCTACCTGTTACCGAAGTTAGAAATGCGCATAACAGGAAAGTAGGACCCTTCCTCATGTCATCCCCAGAGGACCCAAGAAATCATCAGAATATCACCCTCCACCAGCTGGAGAGTGATGTTTCTACTAACTGGGATACCTCTCCAAGTTTGTACCATTTCCATTTGAAGTATAAATAATACGTATACACTTACATATACTTACCTTGTGCTAACCAAGAAATCCAATTTAGTAGAGGTTTCACCAGCACCACCATCGCCTCCTCCAAACAGGTGCAGCAAGCGACTGCGCTCACGCACGCCAGATTCACCGTTATCGCACTGGAATTGTTCTCAGGCTGCTTGGAATCAATCGGATATTGGTGTGGAATCAGACTGCAAACAACAAAGTAATACAAAAGAGAATGAAATTGATGTTGATTTACTCGAATTCCTCGGGGATTGTGTGGAATTTGTTTGATTAACGGTGAACTGAGAGCAAAGTGGGCACAGACATGTTGAAGCGAGCTTTGTTTGATCGTAGGAATGCTACAGGGTCATCATATTATCGCTGTTTCCTTCATTTGACTTGTATCTTACGGCTTATTTGCTCTCCATAGTGTAAACGTTGTTGCTCCACGTTACGGTATTAGAGAGGATGCGATTCAAAGCCAGCTTGACTCCAAACCTTCTGACCAAGCTCAAATTGGCAAAGCAGGTAATATAGAGCTGGCTCTGTGAATTCAGGATGCGATTTCACTGGGGTGCCTGGACAATAAGGACAGGGGGATTAGCAGGGGTTCCGTCTGGCTCTATTGATGTGAAAAATATTTGTTTACTTTAACAAATATCAATCATACGTGCCTTTATACCGATTATACTTATCTTTATACCTGTTCTCGCACTCCTACACATCCACAATGCTATCTGAACATTGCTAATAGGACTCATCAGAATGGGGTGGATCAAGCATTCTCTCGATTGTAGGTGCGTTCTCTAGTGCTGTAGCTGAATGGGCAGTAGTGTTCTCGTATGGCATGGAGTTCTCGTGTGGTATAGAGTTTGTATATGCATACAATCGATTTTTTTCAGCCAATTCTACGTACGTACAATTGATTTTTTCTATGAATTTGTTAAAGCCACGTTAACTGAAAAAACACAATTTTCTCAGCCAGTCTGGCTGGCTTTTGACCCATGCTGGCTCTATCGCAAGGGTGTTGATCCGGGGTCCTGGTCGTCGTGCCATGGCCCCTGCAAATAGAGCCAGTTGACTTCGCATCCTCTCTATTGTGGTTCTGAATACTTAGTGTGGTTAAAATACTATTGTGCAGCTGCATGAGACTAGGTAGCGGGAAGCAAGGGGCATGATCCGCGACTACAAATAGATCCGCAACCGCACAAGCGAATGGTAAACATCTCGCTCGTGCCAGTAACCACTCATAGGGACTTTCATGGTACTGTAGAGTACTGTTAAGATTCCATTCAATCTACATATTTCAAGCAATACCCCTTACCTGGCCACGTGACTCAAGCACAACTGTGGAGCTCATATTGACCGCTTGAGTGATTGGTATCTCCATGATTGAATGCGCTCTTCGCACTCGCCAGAATAAACTTATCGGAGGCACAACCGCTGCAATCTGTCAACCAAGTGGTACACTATCATCGGTACATATAGTAGTACACATTATAAGTAGCCGGCCTTCAGCTGCACAGTGGTTACCTTGTCCGGTTTCCCAGATCTTGAAATATCCTTTGCTGTGGGTCCGTCCCAACGTGATTTACGAAGATGAGGGTCAGCAGTGGGCTTCTTGCGTTGGGATATTATTCTACACTTAGCATCTGCGTCGGTGGTTCAGAGGGTTTGGATTTCTCCAGTATATCGCTGCAGCCTGATCATTATCAACAATATCTGCCACCGCATAGTGATGAAAATTGGTTTGGTAGGCCGGAAGAGTTGAAAAGGCTGTCCGATAATGGGCTGACGAGAAAAGTTCAGTGGTTGGTTTTCTTACCATGATATTTTTATTCTTTCGCGGGGTGCTGATCGCGATATAGGGATAATTCTACGCTTTATATTGACGGCCAGAAGATCTTTATTTATAGTGGGGAATTTCACTATTGTATGTCCCTTTTTATCTAGACCAATTTACATTACTGTGTTCAGATGTTCGATATCTGAGTGCACCTACCCACGATACTAAAGACTACGTTGGATTGGCCATAGGGAGAATTCCGGTCCCATCCCTGTACCTGGATATATTCCAAAAGCTGCGGGCAACTGGGTATAACGCTGTTTCGATCTACTTCCACTGGGGTTTCCACAATCCCGCAGAGGGAGTATGGGATTTTGAGACGGGAGCGCACGACATCCAGCCGATTTTCGAAGCTGCAAAGAAGGCTGGACTATGGGTTATTGCCAGGCCAGGTCCCTATGTATTCTTCTCAAGTCTAGGCATCTATCAATGCGGGGTGGAAGCTCACAAAAGGTAGATCCATGCAGAAACAACGGCGGGAGGGCTCCCCGGCTGGCTCGTCCAGTTGCCCAACATCGAAGTGCGCACGAATGGGACAAAGTACACGAAATACTGGAAGCAGTATATTGAGCGAATTGGGCCAATAATTGCGAGAAACCAAATTGGAGGCGCTGGAACTGGAACAGTGATTTTGGCGCAGATCGAGAATGAGTTCTATTGGGGTGGAGGATTGTAAGTTTTTTGCTTCCTACATATGGATTCAATGGTATGTGTGTGGGCTGATAATATGGGCTATAAAGCAAGTATGATGGAGCAAATGAGTATATGACTATGGTAAGGTGCCAATGTTGAGAACAGGTGATGGGGGTGGACGAAGAGGGCGTTAATGGGAAATAGATCTCGCAAGCATACCGTGACGCCGGGATTGTAGTGCCGATTTTCCATAACGATGTGGGGATGGCGAGGGCGTGGTTGCCAAAGAATTACCCGGGGGTGTTGGACATTTATGGGTTGGATGGGTATCCTAGGGTATGTGGTATTCCCAGCGTACATGCATTGTGGGGAATAACTACTAATGTGGATTTGGGTGGGGTAGGGCTTTGATTGCAATTATCCGTTGGAGCACTTCTATATTCGGACGGATTACTATAATTATTTCAAAAAGTGGTATCCAGATGGGCCGCAGTTTACGCCGGAGTTTCAGGGCGGCGCGTTTGATCGTAAGTTTTGGATGTTAATGTGATACTGAGAGTGGACGTCAGGACTGACGAGCTATTGAAGCATGGGGTGGGCCTGGCTATGAGAAGTGTGCAGAGATGGTTGGGTAAGAAGTAAATTCTATCAAAGGAGGGTTGTTGCTTTGTGCTGATGATTGGTGCAGCACTTCGTTCGTCAATGTCTATTACAAGAACAACATTGCTCAGCGGTTCACTATGATGAATTTCTATATGGTAATAACTGCTCCTTATAAATATTTCTCTCAGAGCTAATTATATTAGGCCTTTGGTGGCACAAACTGGGGCTACCTCTTGACACCAGTTGTATACACGTCGTAAGTAGCCGCAGGTTTCCATGACAACCATCAACTTTAGGGTAACAATGTCTAGTTACGATTACGGCGCCGGCATCTCCGAAGCTCGCCTTCTCCGTGACAAGATCAAGTAAGGCACCCTCCCACTGAAAATTTTCTTATATATAACTCACCTTCAGTAGCGAGGGCAAACTCATCGCTCTCTTCCTTCACACTATGGATTCAATCCTCCATGCCAACCTCGTCGGTAATACAACCTCCCCCACCGCGGACACGCAATACTCCACAAACCCTGCCATCTATACAACAGAGTTGCATAATCCTGCGACGAACACTCGGTTCTATGTCTTGCGCCATGCAGACACAAATTCGCTTGAGGATCAGACATTTGATTTACGGCTCACGACGACGGAGGGGGTGAAGTACCTCAAGGGCATGAATCTCAATAAAAGGGAGAGTAAAATTTTGGTGACGGATTACCAGATGGGAGATGTGCAAGTGTTGTATGCGACAAGTGAGATTGTGACGTGGGGGAGGGTTGATGGGATTGATACGGTATTTTTGGTGCTAGATGAAGGAAATGGGGCAGAGGAGATTGCGTGGATGAACAGGAAGGGGAGATGGGAGAATGTAGGGGAGTATGAAATTTCTAGCGAAGGAGCTGTGAGGGTGGAGGTTAGGGCGGATGGGGGCATAGCGGATCTCAAGCTTGAGGTAAACCAGGGGGTCGAGATGGCGGCGGTAAACATTAGAAATGCGTTCAATGCCGTATACATGAACAAAAGAAGCGCATATCGGTTCTGGGCGCCGGTGCTCCGCGAGGGACCCGGGAAGGTGGACATCCACGAGCAAGTCTTTGTCCACGGGCCGTATCTTGTGCGCAACGCCACTGCTGATGGCGACACGCTGCGCTTGGCTGGAGACGTAAATCGGAGTACGACCCTGCTTGTTTGGGCGAGCAGAGAGTTTACCACAGTTACCTGGAATGGAGAGAAGTTGCACATGGGCGAAGGGCCGTATTTTTCCCGTCGTGCGAGGATAAAGGGGCCAGACAGGGGACTAGTGAAGTTGCCAGTGCTGAACTCGACGGAGGAGACGGAGTGGATGGTGATGGATTCGCTACCGGAGGTCAGGATGGAGTATGATGATTCGGAGTGGGTGGTAGCGAGGAATTGGAGTACGAATGAGGCATTTCCGCCGTTGACGTTGCCGTGCTTGTTGGCAGGGGAGTATGGGTTTCATACAGGTATGGATCCTATAATAACTTCTCTCGTATTTGCAATGTTCTGTGTTGATGGGGGGATGTAGGAACCGTCATCTACCGCGGCCGCTTCAACACCAACCAGCCGGCCGGCCGCGTCACGGGTGTGCACCTGGAAGTTTGGGGTGGCACCGCCTTTGGCTACGTTGTCTATCTCAATGGACACTTCCTTGCCTCTCAACCCGGGCATAAATGGCGTGAGCGGTTCGTCAATGAGTGGGACTTCCCAGAAAGACTACTCAACAAACATGGGGAGAATATTCTGGTCGTGGTGAGCGATAGTAATGGCTATGATAGAGATAACGGAGTCACGTTTTTTGATGGGCATACGACGAAGAAGCCGAGGGGAATTAAGGCGGCGAGGTTAAGGGGGCCAGAGGGCCTGGATTTTACGAGGTGGACACTGCAAGGGAATGCAGGCGGGGAAAGATATGATGATACAGTCAGGGCGCCGTATAATGAGGATGGGGTAGGTCGATTCTTTCCCCACAAGCCTGATCCAATTGCCAGGGCTTGAATTGCCAGGGTTTGTTAACCAGGGTCACGGTTATGTAGCTCTACGCTGTCCGCATCGGTGCCCACTTCCCTTCATTCAATGCCACCCCGTCCCTCTGGTCCGAAGGTAATCCCGTTACCGGCTTCAGCGGCCCCGGTATCAAATTCTATCGCACCACCGTCACCATCAACTTCCCCGAGACGTACGACGTCCCCCTAGCCTTTGTCCTGCACATGCCCAAGGAGAACAAGGCAAGAATACAACTATTCGTAAACGGGTACCAGATGGGAAGATATGTAGGACACATTGGGCCGCAGGAGGTGTTCCCCGTGTATCCAGGGATTGTGAGAAGGGGGGAAAATGTGATTGGGTTGGCGGTGTGGGGCATGGAGGAGGGCGCACAGTATAGGCTTGATCGGTTGTATTTGACAGAACTGGAAGTATTGATATCGGGATACGGGGATATGGAAGGGAGTAGAGAGAAATTGGTGCCGGGGTGGCCAGAGGGAAGGAGGAAGTACGTTATGGATTGGAGGAGTGGAGATAGCGGGGTGGTTAAGGTGGAGCAGGAGGAGCAATTGACGGAGGAACGTGAGTTTGAGCTGCTATGATCTGGAGATTGGCTTAGGGATGTAAGAACAGGCTCTGTGGGAATTATTGTAGTGGTGGCTTGCCCGCCGTTTTAGGAAAGGTCTTGTACTGGCTGAGGGTAACGTCTCAGTTCATGACGGAGGGGCTTGTTCGGGAGGGCCTACGTATGCATTTCACAGTAATATTTGAGGATGTTGGGGTTGTACATGGGACTCAAATTGCCACTAAATGACTTTGGCAACATGAGATTCAGCTCAAGTTATGTCGTGATGCGAAACCGCTACATTCTGTTTTACAGTGACTTTTATGAAGGTCGCTTTTCGAAGGAAGCCATCTGCTTAACGTTTGGATGCGGACTGATAAGAACATAATGTACAATGATTTTTACAAGAATAGTAATATATATATACTCGCTTGTCGAAAAAGTATTGGAACAGCTGACTGGTGCATAATTAGTCAGCGGTTCCAATACTTCTTGGACCAGCGAGTATAATTAGCAAGTGCAAAGAAAGAAACTCTCGGAGTGAATTGAAAATAAGAATATAATCCATTTTTCTCCAAAAGTCCCAGTTTTGTTTTGTTGTGCGAACATGTATGTATATCCCGTCATGGGTATGTTGTTTTTGTTCCAACAAACTCCCATAGCAGCTACTACAACTTTGATCCGACAGTAAGCAAATGTACAATCTCTTCCGGCTCAGCCAGTGTTGGTATAGTTAACAAAGTGGTAATTCCCATGCATGGCTTCCCTGTGTTTCCTGGAAAGAGTCCATCACGTTTATAAATCACATGTAAGCACATACAATTCCTCCCACGCCCAATTGTGTTGTTCTAATATTGACCATTCTCGACCTTCCACCGCTTCAAGAATAGTTCGCCGGACATTGGACCCTCTTCGCCGGCATATCGACCTCTGGTGTATGGTAGCTTCTTGGTGACAAAGGGAGTTAACTGCCGATTTCCCACACCGTTAGCAAATTGGGTCCAAGTTCACCCAGAGAGTGGAGGATTGGGAGGTTTACCATAAACCCTTTCAGGTCCGGCACTACGTACGTCCTAACTTTATTCCAATCGATAATATAACCACCATGTCTGGTGTGCCGTCCCATTGAGCCGGTGCGGTTTCCCTTGTAGTATCCCTTGCCGACCATCTTGGTCGTCAGAGCCAGCCGGCGGAGGGAACGTAAAAGAGGTTGGGTGGGGGAGACCATCGCTGCTGTGTGAGCAGAGTGGGGGGGGCTGATAGGAAATTGGGTCGATTTCAAATGGGAGTGTGGGGCCGGAATATGTTAGTGTGGCTGATGGAACAAGCCGTATTGGGACAGTTTAATCGAGTCCAGTTTTTGGGGTGGGGGAGGGATTGTCGAGATGAGGAATTGGTAATCTGGTGGTGAGGTTGAGTTAGCCTGGTTGAGGTTGAATTGAATGATGAATTGAGGATTTGCAAAGTGAGCGATCTGCGAAGACAGGGATGCGTGCTAGCCGGGCTCAGGTGATCAATGTTGCCGCCAAGACATGGTTCCTGAAGATTACAGTTTTGGGTGCACGAAATGTGCTCCGTGCATACGTCGGCAGCTCAGAAAATGCGTCAATGCAGCAGAGTCATGACCGAGCTGCGGTCACACTCCACTAACTTTAAAGCATGGCCAATTAGTCCGGTATGGCTGCATGGCTGCATGAGCATGTCACATCATATATCACGGCCGGTGCCGATTGGGGGAATGCAAGTCTGTTACCCTTCCCCCTGGGGCCACGCCAGGCGCCAGTCCCATGGTGTCTGAGGCGTGTGCAGGGTGCCCCTCTGCCTCTTCCGCGGAATTGGGATTGAATTGACAATTATGTTCGTCGGGCCAGTTTGCTAGCCAGTGTTCTGGGAAATAAGACGATAGGGTTGCTGTAAGATTAAGGTTGCCGGTCCTGTGCAATGGTGTTTGTGTTAACGTTGGAACGTTTGTGAGTGGGGGGGGGGGGGGGGTTGGCAGGGCGGGTACAAGATGGATGTTTTGCCGTTTTTGGAAACGGGTCGCTCTACAGTACGCAGGATGAGAGACCGGTATGGAGGAGGTTAGCTAAGCAGGCAGCCGCCCCATGCTGCCAATCAGCTGCTCGAGGATCGTCAAAAGAAATTATGAAGTGAGTGTACGTGTATGTATACAGAAGCAATTGCAAACTTAGGGGCGATACTGTCTCCCCAGGCGAGTGGCAAGCGAGCTCGAACCAACGAGTCCCAGCTTAGACACAGAGCACGACAAGCATATGCGAGAAAGTCATGGGCACTGCATAAGTGCGCATTTGCATTGCATTGAATTAGGAAGTCGCTTGCGGGTAGGGTTGCGATATTGCATTCCTTGGCGTCCGAAGCTCGAGAAGCTGCAAGACCCGCATTGCACTCCTGCCCAAGCGGAAAAACGCCCACCGACTGCATCGAGAGCCAAATGCTGCTGAAGAAGTTCCGTCAATCGGATCGTCAGAATAGCGTGTAACCAAACAAATGTCCCAAGTCATCCCACATACTAGGCTTGCTATACTGTGACACCATCCCGCCTCAAAGAGATGTCATTCGTGTTAGAGACTCTGAAACTGATATGCGAGCCTGCATAGCAGTCAGCGAATTTGTGTTACAATCAACACCTCACTGGAAAAAAGGTGAGTAAACATAAACAACGATGCGAGACTGGGTAGAAAACTACGATTTGGAAACATAAACCGGTCAGTGAAAGTTCCACTAAACTCTCAAAATTCCTCTAGCTGCTTTCCATTTATAGACCGCTAAGAAATTGTTCGTCCGCCACCCAAATCTCCCCCCCAAACCCACCATCACGTCCCAGAATCTGCAGTTCTGGAGAGCTATGATAGAGGGGCTACAGAGTACATCACTGGGGTTCCCGCTTGCTGGCGCTGGTAGGTGGGATTTGTTTGATCAACTGAACGTTAACCCGAGCTATAAACCGAAAACCCTATTGAAGGCAAGATCGCCGACTTGTCGAACGCTGTTAGCCCCCGCCAGCCTGCAGGATCAAAGCGGTGGCTTTTCCACCACGCTGGATTGCACAAGGACCGGCTTACAATTGAGCCCCAGGCAAAGGCATCTGGGGATCCAGGGATTGAAATGCCAGTTTGGGGCATTGTGGCATCAACTCTTCAAATAACGGCTAGAAGAATTCTGTCTTATGGGCATCTTTGCTATGGGTGGGCGGCGGACGATAACCGAGCTTCAAGTTGAATTCTGTCCACTGATTCTCTCCTTAGTCAGTGCTCCGCAGCCACGAATTCCTCTCTTCATTGCTCGGTTACCACGAAAAGCTAGCGGCGGTACTGCCAAGCGCCACTTCGCAGTTCCAATTAGTCATGGCGTCTGGCTTCAGGCGCCGTGGTTGGATCCGCAAGACGAACAACCCAGTTCGGACAGCCGAAGGTCTAGAAGGTCCCTTGGATGTCATAAGATGTGGCTCTTCATGCATCTCAGTGGCTACCAACGATGCAAGATCTGTGGATTCTTCGATGGGGCGCCATGGCCCATCTGAGATCTGATATCCACTTTGATGGCACTGCGATCAACAAGGAATTGGAATCAGAGACTCAGATGCAGTGGAGGTTGGGCCTCAAGGATTGCCAGCCAACCTGAGTAGAGCATCATCGCACCATCATTCACTAGGACGCTGGCTATATCCCAGCTTGTGAGTATTTGCACTCTTCCTCCTCTAACTTCGCTACACTATCTTCTCACTGCTTGATATCGAGTGAAGCAACTTCTATAAACACGAACATGATGTCTACGAAACGAAAGGAGAACATTTTTGCAGCTCATGAGCCTCTATCGAATAAATGAGTACATGGTTTTGCTGAAATGGTAAAAATTGAATGAAACCTTTTCCGACGTTTGAGTTTTTCAGCATATTTTTGTCGTTCAGCTCTGTGCAAAGCTTGAACAACTACGGGGCGGCCACGCCACAAGCAACTCAGCGCAGAGCTCACGGGAACGGGACGACCCGCAAAAACGTAAACCATGTCAAGAATACATAAAGATGAGGGTCACAGCCACGTACTGCTCTAGCTTCGAACGGAAACCTAACCCTCGCTGAAATTATCCAGATGCAAATCCTTGCTATATCGTCTACAGAGCGGAGTAGACCCCCTCTGCAGAGGGCCAAACATCTGACCTCCTCATGTCAAAGTTATCACGTCCAAGCGATCCCGAGACTAAAGCACAGTAGAAAATAATAAACTTTGCCTGCTTTGCAGTGGAAGGTTGGCACGTGCGGGCATTAAACAATAGACAGCAAAAGAAAAAGCACCGTTCAATGATGAGACAGAAAGACAGCAGATGCACTGTGAGGAGCAAACTAGCAGACCAGAACAACAAAAAAGCAAATATATCACATGGGGTGAGTGTTGGGATGAACCCTGCACCATAGTACATTCTACCGACCCAGGGTTTGGCGAAGGTACTTTTGAACATGGGCCAGGCCTGTTAGCTTAATCCCAGAAGTCGAGTGCTGCGAATATTCCCTTGGCCATCCCTCCCTTTAAGCATAAGTTCGTGCTAACTGTCGCAGAAACTTATCCTAGCAGGGCCAGGAACGTCGGCCTTCACTCAGAAACAGGGACCCGGGAGGTGCCAGAACCAGGGAGCAGGTGAATGGGGCACAGATTGGCCATGCGACCCTATCGGTCCCACTTTTCATTAACTTGGACCTTAGATCTGATTACTGTAAAACCAAGCCGCAAATTGATGGTGTTGCGCTAATCTTTCAATGGATATTGCACGTTGCTTACATTTCAATTTCTCGAAATGGTAGTTTAATGAAGCTGTAAGGAGCTAACTAAGAAAGCCATAAGTTGTACTCTACTAGTAGGTTTCAAACCGTAGGTTCATTCGAAGCTCCTTCATTGGGGGTCAAGATGAAAAAAATACAAAAAAAGGAATATGCACGATTTGTTAGAGGATACTCGGCGCATGTCGATCTTAACCCAAGCATATAAGCAAAAACAAATGATCAATCGAGATGTGGGAAGTTCTATGAGCAAGCCTTCCCGCTCTGAAAACCGCGGCGTTTGCCATTGTGGCTCAATAGAAGCCGAAGAAACATTCTCGACGGCGGACGAGACAGTACCTGAATAGTTTAATGTTCGGACACTGCTAACCCGAAATAGTTACGCTATCGCAGTATATAATCCCAGTTTAGATTGATGGGTCCCTCGGAGATTCACCTCGCAAACAGAAAAAACCACAGTCTTCATGAGAATATTGTGTCAATAGATTCTGCTTTAAGGATAAACTCTAGGCGGTGTTTGATCCTTCCTAATGGAGTGCTATAACTGAAGTTGAAAATAGTCCCCATGGAGGATTCTGCATCTACAAAAAAAACGTACCACGTTTCTTGTTCGGGTAATTTACCCCTGCTCTTGCTTGAGAATTTTATTGACGGCGAGCAAAGGATTAAATACTAAAGTCATTATGATGATATTCCTTAATTTGGCCTTTAACACGTTACATTCGAAATTATGGCATGCGCCCCCGAATATAAGCCCCTTACATTTAACTCCCTGTTGATTAATCGGGTATTGTAATGGCTCCGCAGTGGGCAGTAAAGTTGGCCATAATATGTACTCGTTACATAAGGGGCGGTGAAAGGGTGTACACCATAAATCAAAAGCAAACAAAACGGATCAGTGAAAGAGATGAAATAAGTCAGTATTGTTTCCTTGTGTTTGAAAGTTATGAAAGATCATTATCCCACTTCATTCCTTGTGGTGGGGTCTTGCTCCTCACTCACAAGAATAATAAAGATTCTGATTCATTTCACCCCACTAAAGTTGCATTTTTCCACCAAATCCATCCCACACTAATACAAGTCTTAGCGTTCCGGTCCCAACCCTTGCAAAAATACCCAACACATGAACGAAACGAAACATAGCGAATTTTATCATTGGTCAAAAGCATGTAACGAGACGAGTAGTTATCCCAACATAAGGACGCTAGTCCAGGATAGTCTCACATATCGCATGCCTTTGTCCAAAAGTAAGTTCTAGATGTTCGTTTGGTGCCCGGCCGTCCGACTAATTGCTTCTTGACTTGCTTTTTTCTTCCGTGTGTGAGTGCTCTAGTTTGAGCTCTATTCCTTATCAGTGATGTTTTGCAGATCCTGTTGAGTTTGTCTACCGGTGTTTATGCTTCTGGTGAGCTGATTGGTCAGTTGTAATGTTCTTACACAACAAAACCCATCTCATCACATCCGCCAACAGCTGTGGAATTGCAAATATCTGATATTTCTTCGAAAACTAAACTAACAATTATCAGGTTTTAGTTTTAGTGATTTTTTCTCTTGTTTTCTTTTCTTTTCCTGTTCCTCTTCTTTCACTCTCTGTTCTTTCTCTTTGGATTTCTACCAGGGACCCGTGGACCAGGGAAGGGAAGCTTCCGCCTGCCTGGGCATCTCACAAAAACACTTAAGATTACTCTCTAGGGGGGCTGCGTGAGGCGGAATTGATGCGAAGTGCATGGCCCGGGTGGTTGGTTTATGGGATGTGTACGATGGTGCCGTTTCTTTGGCTTTCCCTAGTGGGAAGTCAAAGGTGACACATGTACCTGGCAAAGGGTCTAAACTGATATTCGCTGCTCTAATATATGGACTGGTTTTCAAGATGCGAGATACCTAGTATGAGACAGCAGTTGGATCCTGGCAAACTTATAACAGGACCATAACATGATGGCATTATATCGTTGGGAGTTTTGGGGGAACAGGGAGCAAAGTGGTAACCTCAGAGGAGTGCAAATAGTGCTGTCTAGCTATACACTCTGCAGCGGCCAAAGGAGGAGAAAACATGTCGGCCCATCTTGAGGATGATATGGTATGACACGGTGTTTTGCTCCATCCTAGTTGCATATTACTTACGGTGTTATGTTGTTGGCGGCCGGATGGCCATGGAGGAGCGCGATGAAAGAGGAAGGAGAAGGAGGATCGAACGGGACCAAGTTAACCTCAGGCTAGGCAAGTCAAGCAAGGTGACAGCTGCGTGTTGTGAAATGTTCCTTCATCGACTTGCATGGACTGTACTAAGAAAATAAGGCTACAACGAATCTTGAGTCAACAGGTCCTTGATTTCGAACGTAGAGTACATGCTTCTATGCAACTTACAGTTGCATATAACCATAGAAACGTTAGGTTTGCGTTATCACTACGTATCGGTCTTACAGAGTGGGCTGGTGGAGGTACAGAGGCAGAGGGAAACAAACCTGTCGGAATGTTTTTCTCTTTTTTTTTTTTGGCGTTACACTCGTTTGATTGGGCCGATGGACATGATGGGCATGTTTGATCTCTGGTTGCGATCAAGATTAGGCGTTCATCGCCAGCATTCCCATTACTGGGCCCTGGACGAATTTTCCAATCCTGTACCCCACCAATCCTAGAACTTACAGGGAGAAACGTGGGATTTGGGAATCTGCCGGCTGGTAGGAGGGTGTGTAATTCACACACACACATACACACACGCATGCACGTACACACAATATCATACAGTTATTTTACGCGTGCATGCGTTTCAGAAGGGTCAGCGCTGACGTTGGGTGGATCTGCGCGCTGGATGGTGCGTTGGGTGATTTTGCAATTGAGCTGCGTTTGCAGGTTGGGACACGTTGGTTCGGTTCACGATTTGACTGTGCATGCCCTTTAGCTATCCTACTTATGGACGATTTCAGCCAACCAAACAGTTAAACTCCAGAACGGAATTTAATAGAACATCATGCACTACTAGTCTATTTGATGCATTGCTAGCGAGCGGGACGTCGTAGTACTTGTAAACTGATCGATAATAATATGATGCAGAATCAACGATGTAATCAAGTACTTACCTTGCCTTGCTTTGGTCACGAATACAAGATAGCTTGATTTTATTCTATGTCGACATACATAGTCCCTTAGTCGTATGGCTACGGATGTATAGCAAATATTTACTCTACTCGGCAGTTGGTACAGCTGGTACGTACTATTTTACTCCCGATAGAGTATTCTACTCCAGCTAGACCGTGCACTGCAGCATGGTGCAGTTTGCAGCTCGCAGTTCGCAGCTTACATGTGCATGCTGTTGTGTTGTGCTGTGCTATGCAAGCACGTAGTCTCATGCCAGCGCGAAGGAGAATTAAAGCTTAACCAAGAGAGTGGGATAAATGCACTCTATATGAACATAGCACAGAAATTGCACAATGCTGAGGGCCCAGCTGGGTGGAGTACAATACGGTGCTACACTGAGAAGTACCTTCCTCCGAATGCTAGAATGTATATGCGCTGGAGGGTTAGTTTAGATTTGTTTTGAAGGAACTTGCGACCAAAGGTGAGATAGTGTAGAATTTGATAATGTACAGTACAATTGGAGGGCAGGGCGGTGGGGGAGGGCCAGAGGGTAACACAATAGATAGTGAATGGATGGAATCACGTTCACAACCTCGCTCTTCCTGGCCCGTTTCATTCAAATGTACTGAATGAAAGTGTATCCACGGCTGTGCTCTACGAATTGTGCGCCGAATTTCTCCGAATTGCCCTTTGCAGGAGCCTTCGAGAAGAAAAATGGCATATATCCATATATTAAAGATTCATTAAATTAATTTGAAAAGCAATAATTATATCCCTACCAATACACGTCCCACATGCTCGCTCTATTATAATCCTGGACAGAAAAGTTGTTCGTCTCATCCTTTACTCTTTGCAGGTTTTTCTGTATTTACCCGGGCTTCGATCGAGGGTGTGGCTGTGGTAGGTTTCCCTGGAAACGGAGAGTATTAAGTTGGGTAGTTTATCCCGAGCAAATGCACCGGTGAAGCCGATCTATTGGGCCACAATAATATTGGTTTGAGTTAGAGCTGTCTTGTACATCAAAAAAAAGGAAAGGTGTAACCTTTCTAGGTGACTATGCTTCGTTGGGAGGAATTATTTGCTATTTCTTTTCTGATGTTTTTTTGTTGGGTGCTTGTTTAAGCTGCTCAAACTTTCACACAAATGTCTCCATAATTCGGCTGTATCGTCGGCCGAACGACCGACTACCCGAGGCGATGTACTCATACTTGCTTGCTTGATGTACCCGTGCACCCCTTCCGTCGATATCGATATCGGGGCGGCCCGCCATCCTGCATAAAGGTAAAAGTCCAAGTAAGTAAAGAGTATCAGACGATACACATAAATTAACAGATGTCAAAGCTCCCGGTATCATTTGGTATTACTAGAATGTTACAACCTTTTCTGGAGGCGATTTTTCTTGGCGTACTCACTTTATCTTGAGAACCTCGCACTTAACCCCTCTGGCATTTTGCAACTCTGCTGCTGGCTAGGTTGTTCAGTTGCTATCCCCATGCTATCCCGCTTGGGGGAGGGGATGGTCAAAGACTTGCGCACCCCAATTCTGCACCCCACGCCGATTTTGCACGAGCGCGCGGCACGGGAGGGAAGAGAAGGTTTGTTTCTCTTTTTGCCTGATACCTTGTACATTTGCATTAGGCCGTGCTAGGAGGCACGCGGACCGCATCCGATGATCCTGTGCCCGGCTAATTTTCCGGGATGCGCTTCTGGGCTATTGCTCGTGATGAGATCGGGGATCATGCCGACCAAGACTGAGCTCGTGACTTTGCCCTAGCCAGCAACCAGACTAGCTTTGCTCTGGCGGCTTGGAGGCCCGTTCGCCGTATTCACATCTGGCTTGCTCGCTCGGCAACATGGTGGGACCTCACTACGTGGGCAACATTAGAGAGCAGGAGTGGGAGTGTTACTACCTATGGCACCAAAAACGTTGGTCAGCAGCGTTGCGTGCTGGCTCCGGTGGGACTACTTGGTGTTTGGCACCAGGTCCGCCAGGCTATGCCCTATATATCAGGGTCACCACCCTGGCCGGGAGTCAATCATTGACTTTTTGCCCCACACGAGTTAACCGTGCCTGTGCCCGTCCTGTGCACTTCTGCCGCGGCCGTGCACGTCTTTCAAATTGCCTTCACTCTGTGGCTGTGCCGCGGCACACAGTGCTGAGCCAGCGGCTCTGCCAGTGTGAGCATTCCGATAGCACACGGCGGATGTGATGGCAGGCGCGGCAAGCGGGAAACTCGGCTACAGATCCAGTCACGAGGTGTACCGCCGACGATCGATTGGACCGGAGCGGCCTCCAAGTTCGTGGGATAGGCCGGGCCGGTTATACCATAGTGGCCAATGGCCGATGGGCAGAAGTGCGCGGCGTATACAATGAACGTAGCAAGTTGAATGTCCTACCCGATTTTATAGATACTGGTTTGATAATCAGGAGCATGACCTGCAATTGAGTGGAGATGGTCATGAGAGAAAGTAGCCACACATGCGGGATGTAATATGATGATATGATATTTGGACCGGTGGAATTCACCCGTAAACAATTTGATCCATTAAGCTTGGCTCCCCTTCATGGACTTGCATTGCACGTACGCCCCATCTCCGTCCATTTAATCATTTTCCACAACAGCTTTCGCTGATCTTAGTTTTGTGGATCATGATCATCTATAGTTGGTGAACTAACACTTCACACACTTCACGCATAAAGCAGGGTGCAAAGCTCACCGAGTCGATGTTCTAACCACCCAGGCCAGGCAAGGCCAGGCTGGGCGTAAGTGAGTCTGGCCCGGCATGGCCACCTAAACGGGTGTGCTTGCTCTTCATTCTCTGCATCCCAATCGCAACACGCTTATAGCTGCCCGGAAGTATTTGAACCAAGTTCGAGCGGCGGGACGGCAGGTTCAAAGAGCTTCTTTCGCTTTGCTGTATTGTACTTGCCGTTCGTCATGATCAGGCCATTATTATTTCGAACTATCGTTCGCTCGTGTTGTTCGTGACCGTCGTGGCTTAGCGTATACATGTTAATGATGCACCCCCCCCTCTCCCCCCCTCCCAGTATAGTCCCCAGCCACCTGAACCTTACCTTTGCATATGATACATGGAACAAGTTGATGTACTGCCGAGTAGGGGGGGAGAGGAGAACGGGATTAGCAGCTTACGTACTGTAGATACAAGTTGAGAGCTTGATATATATTGACAACCTTATAGTATGCCAACATACACCGAATATTGTCCAATTAGTCCAGGCCTTTTCTTTTTTATTTCCTTAGATTTGTTTTCTTTGTAACAGCTTTGCAGAAATGTAAATTGTGCTTTTCCAGTTTCCCTAACTGCTCCCTCCTCCAACTCCCACCCTCTCGTGCAAGTCCACGTCGAGCGACGTCGACGTCGTCGTGGATTCCGGGAGTAATATCGCATTTGCCTTAGCCACATCTGCTTCCCGGCCGGCCGGCCGCACCTAAGTCAACGCATGTTACTGCATGGCGGGCGCCTAAGTCAAGTTCCCCCACGGCCCGCACACACGGCGCGTGACATGACACGTCCACGTACATACATTAGACTCCCTCTTAGACGTTACTTAGCCGTGTGTGTGTGTGTGTGTGTGTGTGTGTGTGTGTGTGTGTTCGCGGGGTTCGGGAGCTTAATTTCTTTAAGATAACGCATATAACTTCTATCTGACTGGGCAGCGAGACTAGACTTGTATGCAGTATGGATCTGACAGCGTGAGAAGGCGCCCATGTCACTTGCAAATAGAAAAAATGGAAGGTTTTCGCGAACAATACAGTTCGCGATGAGCACATATTATCACTCGGTAGCTGTCGTCGAGGTCGAGGATCAACCCTAGCGTCCCGCCTCCATCCTATAAAAGTGCTGAGTATAGAGAGAACATTAGATCTTCTGTATATCAACAGCATTAATGAATGGATTATATCCTTCAACAGTAGAAGGCCCGGCGCCCGGCCGGTAAGCAATATCAAACAGCCAAGTGATCATGAATACTGCGAATGGATGAATGGATATACATACCTACCTGATGATCAAATCAACTAGCGGCCCACGACCCAGGTAGCGATAGCTTATTAATAGCTCTTTTCCCGTGGTTCATAAACCTCAACGATAAGCATGCTCCAGATACCGATTACAGCTTCCCTTGCTTGCTTCTTCATAAGTATTTTTCGGAATTTCCCCAGATTTGGACTTAAGGCTGGAATACCATCTTATTCGACCAGGTTCATCCCCCAGGCGCTCCGGCTGCACACTGCTGCCGCAGTGTCCTGTGGTGGTTACAAGCCGTTTGGTGATTCGGCATTTTCCATTGATAAACTGACATTAACAATTCTCTTGATCGCAACCCATCATCATCATCATCATCATCATCATCATCATTCACACATGCATGCGTGCATGTATATGCAATATGACGGTACGAGTAGGCATGCCACTTACCTAATATGAAGCTACCTAATATGAAGCTCGCTATCACAATAGGTATATATTGTATCTAGTCTTACCGCTAACGGATAAGTTTACTTCGTACCTACCTTGTTTTCTTCGCCCTGGGCGGCTGAACTGCCATACATATATGTACCGCTATGTCCATCAGTTCGATACACAAATGAAAATAAACATCTGTATTCTTTTGCATATTCCCCTCCCCCTAATCGAATTAAACCCTTTTTAACTTTTCCGTCTAGAGTTAACTTGTTAGCAATCATTAGTGCATTTGCTCTCTTTCAAAAAGCCCTTTTGTTTGAGTCATCTTAGCGGGAAACTCTGCAGACGAGAGGTTTGGCAAGCACTCCCCGTTAATATCCCTGTACCAAGTACCGCAACAAATCTACCTGCCATTAACCATGCACATGCACCTACAGCATTTCACAGCTGCACGGGCAGCAGTTGCAGCCTGTGGTACTCTCTTCCAAGTATTTCTACACTCTCAGAGGCTTATCTACAAGAAATTGGCAGAGAAAATGATTCAGAGTTGCTGAAGCAGGTTCAGCTTGCAGTGTCCCTTTCTTCTAGACTTTCTGTACCTATTTGAGAGGTGGAGAATGCTGAAGGGGATGCCCTGGGAGCCTCGCATAACAATTGTGCGAATAAAGGTTACGGGGACAATAATACTGCTGGTGTCAATGAAAGCCGATCAAGACGGAGATTTGTAGGGTAGTTTCTCATGATAGGTATTAATCCTACATAAAGTTTGAAGGCAGTCTGACTTCATTAAAAAATGTTGTGGGAATTGCTCAAAGATGTGCAGTTTTCCCCGGTAATTACGGGGATTTTTGCAAAGTTCTCTGAGTTTCATGTAAACAAAGCCACTGTTGTCACAGCAACTGTGTGGCGCAGCATTACGGGGAAACTTAGTCTACGGAGATGTTGCAAAACCTCTCTAGTCTCTCATTCAGAAAGTATTGGAACGGCTGACTAATTATGCGCTAGTCAGCCGTTCCAATACTTTTTTAACGAGCGAGTACTTCAACACACCTTGCGTCGCTTCGTCAGCACCGCCACGCCACCCCACGATCGACCTATGATATAGCTAAGTACAGTACCCTAGTCCCCCCAACTGCCTAAGGCTAGGTAAATCACAAACCCCATGGCCAGCTTATTACATAACGCGTGAAAGACCATCAACGACATAATTTTGCCTGAAGGTAACCAGGAAGCGACATTTGTAGCCTTATTTCACCAAGGGGTTAGTTCTGAGATCGCTAGGGTTGGAGATTTGGGGGCGGTACGGATTAGTGCCGTACCCATATACCCACACACTAAGTACCGACCGAACGAGCCGGGTCCTCCGCGAACTCGTGTGCAGCGACAAAACTTAATGCAGCAAAGCCCATGAAAGTAATTACTAATTCTTATACATCTCTTTGAACATACACAAAAACCCATTCATGGTACTTTGCGTATTTATGGATGAACAAGCAAAGATATATAGCTGTAGAAAAGAGGGGTCCATTGAGAACTTACCCAACGATGATTTCCCCCCGCAATTGTATATAGCGGCTCGCGAGCGCTGTAACTGTTTTGTATTAAAAACTTAAATTCAAAACACCATTTTCTAGCGAATAAATTACCATGCATACATAAACCCAAATATTCGAATTCAACGTAAATAGGTTTAGTATCTGCAACGTGCATCTATCTGCGCAGCTTTTCTCCCATTCCATGCTTGCCACACATGCCGCCCACATTTACCAAGTTTTCTGCCCCCTTCTCCATTCCCCCATTTCAAACGTGCATGCACGTGCCGCACACCATCACCCTAGTCCAAGATGGGCTACCCGGATCTCAATCCTGCCTGCAGCGAACTTGCTGCAACTACCACTACACTACAGCATCGAATCAACAAGTTCTTCCTCTTACTTGCGTCTTAATCTAGCCTCATGCGCAGATGCTGCTTGGAACTACTGAATCTTGACCCATGATTCGTTATGCCACGCCGCATCTGTGAAGTATTATGGATATGTGAGTAAGTGTACAGCGTACTTTGGATGTTGTACTGTATCGATATCATACATACATACACTGGACCGGGACATGCAGTGCATGCATCATGATAGACAATCATCACAGTGAAGGGAAGCAGCTCTATCCATTGGACACAACATCAGACCAGCAAAAATGAATTAGTGGATGCCCGAATTAGAAAACTAGATAGTGGCCGCTCACCCAATGGCAAGTCTCAGATCGGTTTAAGGCAAGTAAACTCAAGTGTCGATAAACCATATTGCATGCATGTAGGCAAACGTTCGGTCCCATAACCAATCCCATCTAGACGATGTGCTAATATTATTCAAAGTCAAAGGTACAGGTACTTTATCTATTTCTTTTCTAACCCGTAGCTATGACAGTGGCCAAACCAGCCTCCCTCTCAATTTTACTTGCATGATCGTACAGCAACTTCCAACTAAAACGTTGCCTTTGAAGTATATGATAAATTCTCTGCGAGTTGTATTGAATTGAGCTGCAAGTTGGCCACTAAATACGTTGGTGGCTAACCAACACATAAGCCATACGAGAGGAAAGCAAGCGTCAGACGTACTTTCCTAATACCGTAGTCGTTAGTGTAGGGCATAAAGATAGATGGCTAATCCCTTCTTTTTGTTATCCAAGGCAGTTCTTCCTTGTGATCGATATTGCCATAGTGCGGGCAGCGCTGGAGACTCACCAATCATCAGCAGCGTTTAAAGTAGCAAGTTAAGACACAACAAGACACATCATTGCCACATTCCCCACCTTTTGAAAAAGCAAATTAAGCAAAGAAAAGAAAATTAAAAAAAAAAAAAAAAAAAAAAAGAAAAGAAAAGAAAGAAAGAAAGAAAGAAAGAAAGAAGCAGAATGTAAATCGAATAGAACAAATGTGTCTAGGCATGCCAATAAAAAGCAATGTTCTCGCGATGGGACCGAGGAAATGAAACAAATGATACCATTGTTCAGTACGGTGAGCAATACTGCAAGCTGTAAAGTTATGAAAAGCTCTGGATACAAGTACCCATCTGGATACGCTTCCGGCTGAAGAGTCCTCTCGTGTTGCATAGTTCGCCAGCCCGGCCGTGCGGAAAGACAAGGTGATGGCGAATGCCCTGCTGCAAAAAGTCGAGAACGGTGCAGGATTGTTTAACTAACTCTTGTGTCTTGCTTTTCCATGCTTCGATATCAAGTAACGAGACTTACATTACCTCTAGATAATCCTGATCTCACAATCTAAAGACACCTTCATTGGCAAAGTTAACCGATATGTAATAGGCCTATGGCATGCACATACATACCTACGACTCATGCTTTCTCAGCATTAATTGGATCGACCATTGATATTGGGTTGTTTCTTGGTGTTTCCAATTTGATGTGCGAAACAGTCAGCAACATCGTAATCGTCGTTCGCCAATCGTGGATCATGGAATTAATAAGGTGTACGTCTGGGCACAGCTTGATTCTATCTAATTGCCTAACTGTAAAATACTGTCAAAACAGGTATGGTTTTGTTTTGAAGGGACAGGTAAAGTGTGTTAAGGGATTATCATTGCTGCAAGAAAATCTGATTCTAATCTGATTCCGCGTATGCAAACGGCTTATTCCATGGAGATACTGATCGGTGGCCATAGTGGCCCAATGCTGTCGCCGTTTTGCCGGCTGTGTATACCAATTTTCGAGAAACTTATCCCCTTTTGGCACCAAAGGAATACAACCAAAGTCGGTAGTTTTTCCCAGGTTATGGTGAGTGGCTAACTCCCATGTCGCTGGAAACTCGTACGGAAATTTTAAAGGCAAAAAAGAAATGGTCCCACAAAAAAGAAAGCAAAAAAAAGAAACTAAACCGCCATGAAGAATTTCAGAAGCCATGAGATCGATCTGGCTCAAGCCAAATGCCACTGCATGTGTCCAATTGCAACTCAACCAAACAATTAGCATGTTGGCCACCTGGAACATGCAAAACTAAAGATTTCGAAACTAACTTCCGCGGGTTCTAAATTATTACAGCATTGATACGATTGTTTTGCATTTGTTTTAATTGAGGAGTTCTTTTTGCGATGATATTGTGCTGGATTATCCCGCCCTTTGAAACTTGGTCACAATAGAGGATCCACCCAGGAAGTTTCAAACCTGATACCCTCCACTACGTATACGCCACGGTAAATTAGCCTCTCTCTCAACGTAAACATGAGAAATAGGTTATAGGTCAAGGTGATATACTATAGAACTGTATTCGCTTTTTACGAATTCAGGGTCTTGGGTGTTACGCCGGCCATTCCTACTAGGCAATAATGAACATATATCGTACCTTGCTCATTCGTCATATCCCCTTTGTCGAGTGTGTACATCTAGGGAAACCTATTCTGTATTGCCAATATTGAATGTGAGCGTGTGAATAACGGCTTCCTCCTTTCGTAGCGATTCATCCATTCAGTTGAATTCTTGGTACTCTGGTCCTTTCTTGCCTGTCCTCAGCAACCGCACGCAAGCTGTGGATGGTTCTTGCTCATTTGAGGTTTCGGATCCTGCAGTTCTGATTCCAGAGAATAAATACTGCTGGTTGATGCTTTCAATAGCTGGTTAAACTGACCCGGTAAACACTGGGGTTCGAGTTGTTCGTCACAGTCAAGCCATGCGCCGCTCTCGATAGACAAGTGTTAGGCATCGGCCAGCTGTAGAATGAGTACATACAAGACATGGGCCAACAGAAACGGAACGGGACTCGCCTTGCTCTAGTGCTCTAAGTCACCTAGTGCCGGAAACTCGCTAAGGTACATCTTGTTTTCTCCACCACAAAGGGGTAAAAAGGTAGTCACGTCCTCTTAATTGTCTTTCCTTAGTTAGCTACTCCCTACTGGCCTGCTTTAGGTATTTCCTTCTCGCTCCACGCCTCCTCCATGCAACTCCCTGCTCAACGGCCAGCTGTAATCTAACGCCCTCTTAGGCATGCCACTTTTTCTATTTCTGAGAGAGAGTAGTTTGAGTGTCAATAGCTAGTATCGTGGAGCTAGGATATGAATAGACAGAGGAGTTCACAAAACCCTAGACCTCTTGAGTATGGCATGTAAGTTGAACACAGCTCAGGGCATGTAGATGCACCCGGCAGTCCGTAGTTGCACGAGGCGACCGACCGGTACCCACGGGCAACCCAAGGCCAGGGAGGGACAAAATAGGTAACATCCGACGCCGAACTGCATGACTAATCGAGGAGACCGGGCCTTGAGTTGATTCGGGGGGTCGTGGTTGCATGGTATTTGCAATGAAGAGGCACAGCTGGGGCAGCGGTCGTTTGGGGATTAGATTAATATAAAGTTGATGGGAAGAGTGGCAGGGCGGGTTCGGAGATGCAACTGCTTCATTCATATGCTACGACGGAAGCATGCCACACTAGGCCCACTGGGGCAAAGCGGAAACATGCACTACGCCAGACAGGGTAACAATAGCAGGACGGGAAGGCCAGGGTGCGTGGGGGCCTCAGGAGACCCAAGGGGAACCGGCGGCATCGCATAATGCACTTGTGTGGGCTGGCTGAATAGTATAGTATTGTGTATGAACATCCTGTCTTAATTCTACATGTTCCCCAATATTCCCCCAACATCCCCTACCGTATTATCTTGCACCCTCCCAACTAACCAGCTAAGCATATAAAACACTTGAGCAGAACCCAAAATCGCACAAAAGCCACACTGCACAGATACTAAATAACACTATGGTAATATAGAGCGAAAGGTTAAAAGGAGATATCAAAGATGAAACATGGGGGATGAAAGAAATAAAAATAACAGAAAAGAAACACAGCACGCCTACCAAACCCAACCAGTCGCCAAAGAGCAGATAGAGCATCGAAGAACAACTAGAACGATGAACGAAACCCAATTTAGATGATAGAATACAAGAGAAACCAAAGATGCATAATGTAAATGCTGTGCTCAGCCGTAAAACAAGCATCCGCCCTGCCTGAGATTTTTGTCCCTCACTCTCGGGCCGTTCCCGCTGCAGCTGCGCTAGGCATGGCTCCAGTCTCGGTCGCTTCTTGGAGAGTATGGGAAATAAGTAAAGGAAATTAATATAGACTAGGAAATAAATATATAAACAGAGTTAAAGGAAATTATGGCCGTTAATCTGTGGTGACGAAGGAAATAAGAAATAAAAAAATAAAAATAAAATAAAAACCTGAAAACTCAATTCTTTCCGATAAATCGTTGTTATGTGTTTTTGCCGTTCCGCGCGTTGGTGGTGCCAAATATGACCCTTCTTTGATAAAAGCATTTCGGGATTATGCCAGACTCATCATCCTCTAAAAATTTAGGAATGGCTTCCCGGAGTCATCAGGGAGAAAGAAATATACAAAGGTGGACCCTAAATTCTCTGACAGGTAATATTTGCAAGGAAAACTGGATATCTTGAACTTAACCACAGAATGACGATCTGGGAGTAGGTAACAGCATTTGCCCCTCTGACTCAGACTTCATGTAGCTCACGTCTGGATTTGTTGGTACACTCGCATAATAGAGGCGCGGTTGAGGAGATTGCTGCGGTGGCGCGAGCATCATCTGCTGTTGTGGGTTATATGGATTAAATGAGGTGTACCAAATATCTGCCTGCTGGGGGGGCATCATCTGAGCTGCAGGTGCGGCTTGCGACTGCATCGATGCTTGAGTGTATGGTGGCATGGCAAGTGGTGTGATCGGAAGCCCCGATGGATGGGAGTATGGACCAGCCGAATGTGTTGCCCGGTAAAAGTAGTCTGAAGTACTGCTCGCACTTGATGCGGAGGAGCAAGACGAGAGGCTACCGGGACTTCCTTGAAGTGTCTGATGGAGAAGCTGATGAGGAGTTTGGGGAGTGCAGACAATTCGTAGACCTTCGTAAGGAGCTGGAGCAGTCATTGAAGGGGCTCCGCTCGATGCATGCTCATATTCATCTTCTCGGGGGTCATGGATGGTGAGATTCCCTCCTCACTGTAGTATGGGCTCTGTGGAGTAGGCGGCTGCTGCATGTCTGGCAGAGCTAATGAGTTTGTAAAAGAGTCTACTGGACCAGACAAGCTGCTATTGCGGCTCATGTCGCCAGGGCGCAGATTGTGAGGGCTGAGAGGTGTCAGTGGCTCATGCTTGAAAGTCTGAAGCATCTTAGTCGCCAGTGCTGCATTGTTTCGTTTTGCTGCTGCAGCTTTGCTTTCCCGCCTCCATTGTGCACGAGGTTTCGACGACTTTGGTGATGGAACAGACTCATCATCGGTATCAGAATCATCAATAGGCGCATTAGGGTCATTCTCGTCTTTAGGATTGTGGGCGTTCCTCGCGTGCTTCGTCAGAGTGGTTTTCCTGCAGAAACTAGAGTATCTATGCTTAGCAACTTGTGAAATACAATGGCATTCAGTATCGTACCTCTTTCCACATGGGCAGCTATATGGTCGCTTTCCGGTATGTATTCTTCGATGCCTTGCCAAACTTGAAGACTGTATCGGAGTCAGATAAGGGTTCTGTGTGGAGAGTAGAGCATGTGGTACGAACATCTGAGAAAGCCTTTCCACACCCAATGACCTCACAATGGTGGGGCTTCTCCCCAGTATGAGTTCGAACATGTACTGTCAAGGCACTTCGCTGGATGAAGCTCTTGCCACAATCTGGCCAGGTGCACGAATATGGTCTCTCGTTTGTATGTATACGGTGATGCCTCTGGAGGTCAGATTTTCGGTTGAAGCTCTGCACAGTCCATTAGCCTTCCCTGCTTGCCGCACCTCGTGGAAATCCGCCTTCATACCTTGCCACACCCCTCTGCTGGACAAGCAAATGGCTTAGAGACGTTCTCAGCGACCGCTTGTTCGCGGTCATCGATGATTTCGAGAATATCCATTATTTGTACTTCTGCAAAGTATTCGAGAATATATATGTATATACGTATAGGGAAACTGTAGCAATGGGGGAATGGAGGGGCGGGTAGGGGATATCTGCGTTATCTTCGGCTGTGGCTGGGAGAGTGTGCCCTTATAAACTGGAACAATGTCCAACCAAGGATATCAATTGGTGCCTTCGGGTGAGGACTTTGTGATTTCTGATTGAGTGTGAGGAGCGCGGGGCAGTGGGAAGATATAGGGAGCGGGTAGCCAGCCAGGGACACACAAGCTTAAATTGGGAAGCTGCAATGGCTGAGAAGGGTAAGACCGTACTTTACTACGGAAGGGGGGGGGGGGGGGGGGGGTGAGGGACGGGAGAAGAGCAATCGTGAATGAGCTAGCCGAGTTGATGGGGGCCACGGATCTCTGGGCGGAAGGAACGCAGTGCCTTTGCAGTTAGGCAGCGTTCCTTCGCTGCCCACCTGGACCCACAACGAGTGTGACAGAAGAGGACGTTTGATGCCAGTTACAATAGCCCAAGGGAACGGGACGGTGGGCCATCCCACAGTCGGAGTAAATAATTAACTGGAAAGGTGCCGGGGGTTTGGGGGAACCAGGGTCAGGGGCGTAGCCAGAGGCCTGGGGGGTGGGATGGGGGTGGGAGGGTGTGTGGAGGGGGTGTGGAGGGGTGTGTGGTGCTGGGGGGGAGGGGGGTGCTGGGGGGGGGCACTGGGGTTAGGTTGGGCTGGGTTGGGTGGGTGTGGGCAAGCTAGAGCAGAGCAAGTTCCGGCGGAGGGTGTTTGAGTGGACGAGCCAGGGGCAGGGGGGAAACACAGCAGGGGGCACTTTATGAGGCCCAGGTGGATGTGGCAGCAGGGGGCCCCCGTGGAGGAACCACTGCTGCTTGTTAGGCGGCGAAGGCGGCCATCGTTGCTGCCCGCCGCGGAGGGGGGGTGGGCATCGCGGACGGCGGGGGCTGCGCAGCCAAGCGTGGGCGAGGCGGCGACGGCGACGGCGACGGCGACAGCGTCGAGAGGGCCGGCAGAGAAGGGCAGGAAGGGCAGCGCGGCAGCACGCCTCGCCGTGTCGTAGCGAGCGAGGCCGCGAACGATGGCCGCCGCCGTTCGCGGGAGGCAGGCGAGTGCGGGAGCCAACCGCAGCAAGCAGCGCGGCCAATGGGGCCACCCGTGCGCAGCGCAGCGGACGTCGACGCTCGCTGTCGCTGTCGCTGCGCTGGTCCCACGCCTCGGCCTCGAGGGCGGCTCAGCGGCCTGCCAGGCCCTCCTCCTCGCCCTCCTTCGTGCTCGCAGCAGGCGGTGCCCAGGCCGGGGGAGCAAGAGCGGTGGCACAAAGTACAGAAGTGTACAGAAGCCGTCTGCTCCTGAGGGCACACTGCCCGCAGTGGAGCGCTCGCACAGCAGCAGCAGCCACAGCGCAGCAGGCCAACACTGACTAGGGCGCTCACTATCCCCCCGAGTCGCTCCCTGGTGTGCACTCTAGTGGGCGCGCTACTTGCCCCCCCCCCCCGCTGCGAGCGCTCGAGTGAGCCCGCAAAGGCGAGGAACTGGATAGTGAGAGTACTGGTACCTACTCGTGCAGCAGGGCAGCCAGCGCCGCCCCCGTGGGCTCGCAAGTCCTGGCCTCAGCAAGTAGCGCCCGCAGACCAGGCTTAAATGATTGAGAGTTTCGTGGACCACCCAGGCTAGCGGTGCAGCCCGGCCAATGGTGGCACTGCAGCACCCAGCCAGACATTGAATCGTTGATCGCCTCGACGGGTGAGGAACATGTGCTAATATCTCTCCCTGGGTCAATCTCTTGATAAGACAGCATCTGAGATGTGTGAGAAGCGGCTGCTGGGAAGCTGGCTTGGGGAGAAAGGAACGTTAACGTAACGTAGCGGCGCGATGCGAATGCGAGTGATCACGAGTTCATGAGTTGTGAGAATATAGCATGTTAGCATGTAGCATGCATGAGCCGCCGACCCCCATGGCAAGATCAATACGTCGCAGTGGCGAATAAACTTCAGATCTAAGGTGATATTAGCATGCATATGTAAAATCCGAGGTGTAGCAGCAATGCTGTACACGCTCGTTCAGAAAGGTATTGGAACGGCTGACTAGCGCATAATTAGTCAGCCGTTCTAATAACTTTCTGATGAGCCATGGCATGCGAATACTCAGTACTTGGAAAGTCGAAAAAAAAAAAAAAAAAAAAAAAAAAAAAAGAAGTTATTTCGTACCAAGAGAAGACGACGTTTTGTATGTTGTAGTAATTCTAGTCTTTTGCCAGGGCAAGTCTTCTTTCCTTTTGATGCAACCACTTGACAACTTTTATGCCAACGAAAATTACAATTGCTTTCCTATGCAGTCACATTATACACTACTAATATGCATATGTGGTCTTCAGATGCCCAACATCATGAGGTTTCCCAATCATTACAGATGCAGCGACATAGCTCGTGATCAATCATAAGAGGCCCCTTAATTGTATCACATGAGGATTTACGTTAAGCAACTACATTCTTATGAATGCCTTCCCTCAATGGGATCCGGAGTTGCCAACACTTTGCTCAAGCTATGTATCTCCATGGCTTAGGGGACAATTACCGGTAAAACCCCATCAGGTCACAAAAACAGGCGGATGTACGCAGTAAACCCGCCTCTGGCCAGCTGGAAGTACTGCTACTTAGTGCTGCACTTTTCTGCTGCTGCACATACCCTTCAAGCTTACTTTCATGCATAGTTGTTATTGTGGGAGGGCTCATAAAGAACCTTCCCCTCATCATGAAGGAACAATGGGACGCTCTAGTTCGGCTTCTGTCCATTCAGATAACCGCTTCCTACCGAGACCTAGCTGTCTGTAGCAAACCTTCAGCAAACCTTCGAATCACTCTGCTTTCCGCTTCGCTAAAAAAAATATTTATAAAACTCTCCAGCCCCTTCTCTTCGTCCTAGGTGGTGACATATAGTGTGATGCGGGTTCCTGCTGAGCTCACTCTCAAGCATTTTAACATGAGCCTGGCACGGGACAAAGCTTAGAAGAAAATATGAGGATAAAATGAGTCGTCATTTTGCTCAAAATTCGCTGACGCGGAGCGGCGGCGGCGGTGCATTCTGAATGACACACACACACACACACACACACGCACACACACACGCACACACACACACACACACATATATATATATATATATATATATAGAAAAAGAAAAAGGGAAAAAAAACGCATTCTTGATTGAGTTTACGAAAATTTAACGTGTTGCCATAGTAACTTATCAACTTGTGATGGCATAAACCATTTCTGTGAGAAGTCATAGGCTGTATTCTTTTCACAGACAATGGTAGCAGAATTGAAGCGGTAGCAGTATGCATCTCAGACAGGGTCCACTCAGGAGAAGCGGCCAGCCATAGAAACTGGAACCTGATTGTGCATGGAGCCAATTGTGCATGGGGCTGACGATTGCAGGGTAGATCGGATGTCCGCTGTTTGACAAACTTGTAAATGCATTGAACAGAGGAGCAACAAAGGTTGCATCTGTAAGGATAATAATCAATATTTGCAATTACCATAAAATAAGTAAAGGTCATGTAACTCAGCCCGGGAACGAGGACAGGAAAGATCCCGATGAAATCGATAGTCATTCAGTTACGGAAGTTCTTACTGTTAAAACAACATGAAACTAGTCAAACAGTTCCCAGCTCATGAATAATGATGTGGTGACTAAAAATGTTCCGCTTCTGTTTTATGGCTGGGGGAGGAACCCCGCTCCCCCCCTCCCAACAAAAAAACAAAAAAACAAAAAAAAAAGAAAAAAAGAAAAAAAGAAAAAAGGTCACGGAAAGGTCAAACGCGAATGGAGACAAGAGGTGAGCTGACTAGTGAGCAAACACTCTTGATCGTAATATAATATCGCAAATTGCGATACAGTCATGTTATGATATTCTAACTACCGTTGATATATGACTACAAGTAAAGATATCCTACAATAGTTTCTTTGACTAGTGCCATAAGCCACCTGTCCAGAACCGCCCTTGTTCGAATTGCCTCGAAAGGCATGTTCCGATTTGCAACTGTGTTAATCCTCACCCAAAATTTTGGGCCTGAAAATCTAAACTTTGGCGTACAAACTGTGGTCCATCGAGCTCTGCCATTCTTGTAATAGTCAGTACAAAGGGGCGTCAAGTGTATGATGCCTAGCCACAACCAACCTCTGAAGAAGTACCCTCACAATCAGGCGGAACAAACATAGTCGGAAGAACCTGTTTTTGGGAATTTATACCTGTAGATGTCTCAATGGTTACTATTTCCAAAGTGATTGGTTGCCAACGTCGAGCTGGGTTGTCATATCTTAACTGGTGTCATTATTCGATAAGACTAATAAAATTTCGCTAGTCGAAAGAGCTTCAACCCTCAGATGGTGTGAGAGCTTGCAATTGTGACGAGTCTGGCCTCGGCCTGCAGTCATTGGGGACAGGGCTGCAGGTGGACTGCCACTTGTCCCTTGTCAGTGCTATGTTTGCATGTATGCATGCCGCATACACCGTCGCTTTACTGCAGCTGTTCACTTCTGTAGGTTGGAGTTGTTGGACTGAACTCAAAAGTATATCTCCACTGTCGATCCATCCAACTCTGTTAATGTGATACATCTGGGCAAACAAGGGGAAGGACGGGGATTGTTAACATGTGGTGTAGAGCGAGAGAAACGCAGAAGGAACAAAATACATCTGAAGAATCGTCAATAGAAGCTTAAGGGGCCAATTTTAGCTCTGAAGATGGCATGATGCAGATCGCCTTGCGCATTCGCTGTTGAGGATTAGGTTGAGGGAGGTGTTTGGATTGACTCAAGATTTCTTTCAATGTCAATAGCAAGGGCTGGGTGTTCCATATTGGTAGTCTGGCCATATTGGCAAGATGTAGAAAACAGCCTAGGATGTCAGACTGCCAAAGAGAATTGTCTCTGAATGTATCTATGCTTTCTTGCTATCATATTCAACGGACACCATATCAGTACAGCATGGCCAAGTTCAGGATATTGAGTGCATTTAAAAACTGATCGAGAACTTAAATAGGCAGAAATGCACATTCAGACAGGATTATTGGATAATTAGCTTCAAACCTTGTATTTGTATTCACAAGGTCTGATGGCCACGTTATCCATTGGATCGTCAACAACAACAACAACGTAGATAACAGGAGTAGTACTGGTTGCTGCAAGCGGCAGGTCGTCCAGAAGCACAGTGCGGATTATTAGGAAGCTTGATTGTGGAAGGATATTATCCTCTTCCTGCTGTTGAATGCATTTGCCAGTTCAACTTGAAAGGTACAGATATTTCAACGAAACCAAGGTAGGTCAAGAGGATTCCTATTGAATATTGCTTCAGGGCGAGATCAAGCAACACAGTACCGTTATTCTCAGGACCAGACTCATCAGTGCAGTGAGAGCGAATTGGAAATTGAATTGATCAGTACCACTTGGCTTACGAAGGTTCCACAGGTGAGGGGTTAAATGCCCTACAGAAACCTGTCAGTAGATCAGTTTTGGAGCACAAACGTCACCTACACAAGTACACACATCAGTTCCAAGTACAAAATTACTGTCCGTGGACTCGCTTTGCTACTGCACCTTATCTGGGTATTTGTACTTCATATGGAACCTAGGCATATACATTAAAGTGAAGATTAAACCTCTCGTAAGGACAAACTATCCAGTTGTAAGAGATAAAAAGAATAAATATATTGAACGTTGAATTTAGGTAGGTATTCAGCAAGCGGAAGATCTAGCCTGACAGCCTCGTCAGGGGCACCTTATCTCATCTTCTGAACTACTAAGTGTCTTGTTCTAGTGAAATGTATTTCCAGAACGTTGGGATTGACCTGTAAAGTTGGTTGCATTTGGCCTCATGATAGAATTACTAGCTGTCTAGCAATGGAGTTCTTTAGGGGCCGAACTGCCCAGCGTAGAGACAGTGGACCTAGGTATATTTGTGTACGAGGATATCTCTGGAATACCGCTCCACATTATGATGTCCATATACTTCATCACCGTGCACACCGGGTTGCAGTAAGCCGACAGTAGGAAACCATTACGTTTGCGCTTTGTGAAGTAGACAATTATCTTGTAGCTATCAAACAATGACTGGGCGCTGGAGCTTCCATTTTCCTACGTGAAGGCTTTTAACGCTGCTTTGCTTGACTGTAATATTAAGAAAATGTATGTGGTCCTTCGCAAACTCGGCCGGTAAAACACCAACATCGTCCAGGGTATAAAAGGGAGGAAAAGGAGGTAAATTGTATTAAAAAGGTATTGTAAGTCAGCTGGGTTGTGTCCAACTCGCCCCAGTGAGAGTAGCATTTCCGCACTAGCTTGGTGTGAGAAGTTTGACTTAGGTATGCAGAAAACCGAATCCTGGTCCATTGAGTGAATGAGAATGTAGCAGAACGGCTGTTGAGAGATGAGCAACTGAATCATGTTGGCAACCCCTCTTTCCATAGCTTTGGTTCACCCATGCAATTCTCAGGATAAATTGAAGGAAGGTAAGCTGATGGTTTGTTTGGGGTGATCCTTGCTCCAATGCCAAGACGGATTCAATCTACCACGTTTTCCTCTGGCAAAGTCTCTTGTAATAAGCGACTTGGTGGGTTACTTTATGTATCATGAATGGTATCACAATCTTGCTCACGAAGTTCACAACATGGACAGGCCAAGGTGGGTAAGTTCCCCATCTCCTGTGTTTCTTCACAAACAGGACTTTTATGCTGGCAGTAGGTATGGTAAACAGCGTGATATATAAGAAGGGTCAGGGTTTCGAGATCCCTTCGGATACATACCAACTTGCGACGTTGATATTGTGCGAGGCCGAGTACACTGTCACATAGCTAATACTAATGAAAATTCAGTGGAGGAAGCAGGAAAGCCGAACTCACCTATGCTAGTGTTAAGGGATCAAAAATGTATTGCGAATCAAGTTCAAGTTCGAGTTCAAGGAACAGCTCGTTCAGCGACACGTGAAGTGTGGCACGCCGTTTGCGCTGCTGTAACTGGTGAAGTTCTGAAACTCTCCCGTAATATCCTAGAATAGAAGGTACTGAAAACATTACTGTTAACAGATTTATTGGGATGGATTCCTGAAGCCGTCTCCTGTGCTCTTGGGAATGTGGAGCACTAGTTGTCATGCGTACCGTCGTTGAAAATCCAGTAAGGGCCAGAGTTTCAATAGATCCTTGGTAAAGTGATCAAGTGACCACTGCACATGTCCCCAATATGTATGATGAGAGCGACCTCTTTTATGCCCAGGATTAGCATCTATCAACTAGCCACATTTGGGCGAAATGTCAACATCAAGACTGATCAGGAATTTATCAGTTCTCTGGATCTGCGGGAGTTTCAGCTTACTGCATCGCAGACGACAATTCAATAAAAGAAAATCTTGCACATACCGCATGTATTCGAAGCAGCCTGGGGGGCTGAAGCAATAAATCCACGGGGATCATGTCATCAAGAGGTAAAGGGCCCTGAGAAATCAGAAAGCAGGACGAGCTGGGCAACTAGCTGCATGAGAATTTCAGTACGAGGATGATTTAGGATTTTGGGGGGGGGGGGCGTAATAAATTACCATATCAACGCACCTTTGTAAATTGAGCTGTTATTTGCAAAAGTTGCTGCATGTGCAGATTCCAGCAATGAATATTTTACGTACTGGTTGAGGAATGTGAGATCATAGAGGCAGTATCGCGTGGAGGGGGGAGGGGGAAGATGGGGCAGTTGCATTCCTGACGCCGTTTGCCGGGAGCAGTTGAGGTTGTGCCCTGAGACCTGCTCGCGAAAGGAACTGGATTGTGGGAGAGCCGATGGGGGGGGGGCTGGGGGGAGGGGGCTCCTACGCCAATGGCGTTCGGGAATTTGCCTTTAACGGTGAGTCTGCGGGGTAAGTCCGGGCGGGCGGGGTACCGTATGCTGACTGCCACGATGAGGCGTGAAAGCCTGGGACGTCGGCGGGATGCTCCGGTGCGTAGAAACGCCAAAGAATGGGAGTACTACATAGTACATTGCGTGCAATGGGGAGATGCCGGCGCACTCTGGCCGCCGCCCCGGGCTGGCCCACGGCTGGCGTGCGCATGCTGCGCTGCCGCGAGTCGACAGGCCACGCCCAGCCCCATTCTAAGGGCCCGCACGGGGGCCGCAGCTGTCTTGGTGCTGGCTGCGTGATCCCCTCGCTGAGGGGCCGTTCCGTCGCGTCCGCGTCTCCTGCAGGCTGGAGCGAGAAGTGGTACATCTGGACATGAGCTCGCAATTCCCCCCCCCTCCCCCTCTCCCCCCCTCTACCAGCTGCGCCTTTTTCGCCCTTGGCATTTAGATATGTGGTATCGGGCAGGAAGAGCTCCATCTCCTCTCTTCTGCTCATTGTTCAGTACCTGCCAACCTCAATGTCTAACCAGTCCCTCCCCCGAGACTGAGGCCGCCAGCTCGAGGATAGACTCTGCCAATTCATAAGCCCACCTTTAAGATGTGCCACCAGCAGGCGATACATCGGCTGCCTATTCATCCTCATCCAATAAATTCCGCCCTCTCCATCGGTACGGTACACTGCGTTGTGATTGAAAGGCTGCTCACCTACCTTCCAATAGAAAAACCTACCTGTTCACCCATACGACTCAGGATTTGATCCATAAACTACTGCCTTTGCGGCAGTCCTTCCAGTTGTGGGCTTGGGATCTATGAAGACTTACAAGGGACAAAGTAAGTTTCAACACATAACCTGGTGATCGCCTTTGCTTTGTTCAAGAGGCTGTTCTCGATTCGCAAGTCGAATGAAGGTATAAGATCCAACAGCGATACTTGACCAATGTTAATGGAACGTGTTGCTAACCGGGGAATACAGATAAGGCTTCCTAGTATTGTCAATTGTTATTGCAAATACCAATATGCTGTTTCCCAGTGCGGTTGCTTCATGCGTCCAGAGAGCTTCGTGAAGGTTGGCGAAGGTTTCGTTCGCCATTTTTTGAGTCTTGAACCTCTCACAGGCTGAACATGCTCTGCATTATGGACTGGAATGACATCTCTGATGTCAAGAAATGTATTCGCATTCCATCCTCTCACCCCTCCCCCTCTCCATTCTTTCGTGATGTATATTAGGTTATAGTTATGTGTTTGCTTCGAAATCCTGCTAAGCGCGCAATAGTATTTGTATTGCAATTATGGCGTCCACCACTGCACCAATCGCACAAACAGATCCGTCATTCCCTTCAATATTTCCCTATATCGATAACCCTTTGCTTCCCACTGTTTGATAATCCAGTTTTGCTATCGCACTTTCGGGATATATTGGTGCATCGTGCGCGGTCACCGAGGTTGGGCTTTAAAGAATCAAGAGGCTGGAGGGCGTGCTTCCTTTAAATACGTTGAGGGGAGCTTTTCACTGTGCAAATGTACGGCTCAGCAAAAAGCCGTCGGGCATAAGGGGAGAGGATATTTTTTTCAAGTGTGGGAGAAAGATGACAAGCATGGCACGAGCCAGCTCGCACGCACAACATGGACATTACACATACAACCACCCACATGCACTGTATAATGTACACCAAGAAGAAAGCCGTACGGAAATAGCAGCATTCCGCTGTTTCCTGCCGAAGCCACCGCTCTTCCTACACTGACCCCTGGTCCGTGCGAGGGTCTATGCTGTGCTTGAAATCAATAAAAGCAGAGAAGAAGGCCTAACGACTTGATTGGTTCATTCTTTTATTGAAAGCTTCTGCTAATCCATCCTTAACTATTTCCGTGTCAGCACTTCTGAAGTTCATAAGTGATTATTATTAACGTGAACTCATGAAGATTTTCATTTCAGAGACTAACGGGCAGTTCATCTCATAAAAGATCGCGGGTTGGTTGGGCTTTCGTATCGGAAATAGCTGATTTGTGCGCTTTCCCTGGCATTTTTGTTCGTTAGTCTTGCCTAATGGAGGCAAACGCATATTACGCCACAATTGAAGCCCCTGCGCGATGTCGCGCGTGTTGATCTTCGTGGATAAAATCTGCCCGGGCTGGTCAGTAAGATGTTCTCTCAAGCTTTTTCACAATCACAAGCCGATACAATCATAGACATCTCCATGGGAAGAACTGTTTATCACGTATGCGCTTTCAGCAATCCGAGGTCGTATGAAAGGAAGTTTATTCAGGAAAAAAACAAGCACTTGTTTCTCGTCTGCCACCTGGCCTGCGCCTAAAGAACAACTCATAACACAGAAATCGGTTCAATGTCTATGTTGTCCATATACGCCTGTGACTGAGACAATACAGCCTAGGATGTGCCCGCCAGAGGCGGAAGATGGTTACTTTTCTTTCACAATGAGAGATATGATTTTGCTTTTCTGAACCCGGCAGCCGGCAGGGATCAGGGAGGGATTTCCATTTCGAACGGGACTGCTTTACAAAGCAAGGCAAACTACAATACATGTATCGCAATATTTTTGAATTTATCTATCTGCTTGCGGGGCAGCTTGCCGGTATAACGTTTGTTGGTCAAAACAGCAGGAAAAGATCGGTGGGCTCAGAATGTGACAGTTTGTTGTTATCCTGCGGAATTGCTCCAGATTGAGTGTTTACTGTTGAACTAATGCACCGGCTGCAGCTGCACCTTGACACAAGCGAAAGCGAATGAAAATCGAAGCCTGGCAGCAGAGCATTCAGTTTTCGTCAAGTAATAAGCAACGCTTTTCGGTATCTTCCACTGATATGTACACACTTTGTACACTTCTGGTACACACTCTGAATTGTTGGTTATAAATTGAGCCTCGCTAGCTTCTTTACATCGATATCTGCACAAGGCAGGACATCAACTGTGGACAGGACTCCCCTGCCAACATTATGTTTGCGACAGGGTAATCCTAGATGTTGCTAATGTAGGCAAACGTAGACCTGTACATGAAGTCGTCGATCGCCGCAATAGCTGTTGTCTCATATGTCGTCGTTGTCGCTTTAAGCGTGGCCAACCCCACCACATGTCTGTGCGGGTGCTGGGCACGTGTGCGGTAGCGGAAGTTGCCCTGGTGTGTATTCTGCCAAGAGGCCGAGAGCCCCAAGGAGCTACGATGCCCTTATGTATCAAATACATTGCATGCCTGATACAAAGCCTGAAGTGGGATACAGTAGTCGCATAAATAGGAATACAAGAAGAAATCATTTCACACGCATTCCCGTGGCTGCGGATTCTGTAGTAATTTAGTAATACTTTGTTCAATTACCTTCACGATCCATGACATCTTTGATTCTACTCAGTGTACCTCCCAATTTTACCCTTCTCTTCGTTTGACTATTCGCAGTCACTGGTTATTTGTAGGGCTCAGAGTTGTTAGTGGTAAAAAACCAACTACAGTATATAGGTGCTGATGGCACTTAGGCTCAGGCTGCTCACTTCTTGGAGGCGACCGTAATACATCGAGCTATACCTTCAGGGCCATATATAAATATATCGACATACAGGTAATACAGAAAACCGATTTCTCAATGCCTATTATCATGGAAATAACAGATAAGCTAGTGAGAAAGAACGACAGCGCTTGCAATAATACTAGAATGCATAAATATATGCTATTCACGTTATCGCCCAAAAGCTAAGGCACAACTTGTGTCGAGCACAAGATGTTGCGCAACCTTCGAGGACGGGGGTAGTAGTGCACATTGCGCGCGAGAGAGCATAATGCTCAAAATTGTTAGCAACTACAGGGGCTCAGAGCATATCAAGTTTACTACTTCTTATGCCACCATGGTGACATTTTTTTGCAGACGAGCAGCCAAATTGCTCACACATTTATCAAGCAATACATGCTAGGATGGGGCGTGAGACCAAGTCTGATCGTAACTTGTAGTATTTCTTACCGAAGAGCAGCCGGTACACCTGCGCGAGTGCACTCTATACGCTAGGTTTTGTTCAGTGCCTACATGACAACAGTCAGTATTATAATGGTGGTATGCCAACATGAGTCCAATTTGTTAACTTATGCTAACTGCTGTATCTCGTATATGCTATACTCTCATATCTGAATAGGCAAAATGCTGCTCCATTGAAAAGCCTCAGCGAGACCATAACAATTTATTTCGGTTCAATACTTTCCCACCCCATAGTCCTCGCCATAGCCCACCGGGCGGTACGCGAGTAATGATATTCAACGTCACCAACCAAATGTCAGCAGGAAAAATGAAGAATAGAAAAGAACTGAAATATATTACCAAGAACCTTTTGGAAGCAAGAATAACGAAAATTACTTCGACTATGCGTGTTACAGGAGCGGACTCAACAGTCACGGATGGCATTACCACACAAACCCAACAGCTACCTACATAGAGCTATAACCCGTGCCCAGGCAGAGGCCAACCAGAAACCCTACGACATGAATGTTAAACCATAGCTGCTGCACTATTAAAAGAGTCCATTGCCAGCCCCAAGCTTTGTGAACAAGAATCGTTTTGAAGCTTTCATCTACGGTAGGGATAAATGGCCCTGTTTATTCCCACGATAATAGAGGGCTATCCTATTTTTCCCGATGCTTATGGTTGGGAGCTGGCAAAGGATAATATCCTATTCACAAGATAGCTTCTTAGATTTTAGATTTCAACATCATGATATGGTTGTTTTAGTCAGGAATTATTGTTATAATAATAGAGGCCTGGAAGGGAAGGATAACTGACTTATATATCAACATGACAAGAAAATCGTGCTGAAATAAATCGAGATGAGCAATTTACCCCGTATCAAAGTATTTACCATTGTCCATCAATCTGAGCAAGAATTAACCAAAGCCTTCTCATTGAGCATATGGTTGCACAATTCCATCTTGTGCGATGAATCAGGTAAGTCCAACTCGATCAAGACTCTCTGTGTCAAAGAAAGTGGTTGTGTTGCAGATGTCAGCCACATTAGATGCAAGGCCAAAAAGGCTCAACACTGATTTCGTTGCTAGGCCAATAAGTTCCTTCCCTTGTCCTGTTATAAAACTCAAAGCCTCTTCTGATTCTACTCCTTGAGTGACACCATACGAGGTAAGCTTTGGGCAGTTCCTAGCTCTCATGATTCACCTTCAGTCTTAAACTTGCGTGTCCATAATGGCAGCCATAAGGCCTGGAGTGACAGAGATTAGAGTGTGTCAAATTATTACCTACCTTTGGATATACTACCAGTTATCTTCAATTATCTGTCAATTACACTAAAAATTGATTTCTGATAAAGCTTGTTACCTTTTTTGTAATTCCTATATCAAAATCTTGAGGTCGATCCATCGTGATAAGCTCTTGGTATAGTTCATAAGAAAATGTCCATCGCTCTGAAATCTATACTACAGTGCAAATCCAACAGGATTCCTGAGAAACACGCAAAGACCCTAAGATTGTATGTACTTGGCCCAGGGCTTGCTATTGAGGAGTGTTGGAATAAGCGGAGCCAGAATAGGTAAGGGCATTCCCATCTCTGTGAATAGAAGGAATAGCAGGTGCACATGATCAAATCTGACAGGTTATTGGTGCCTACAACTGTGGATCTTATGACCAGTTCAACAGTCTCTTTCTCACGCATTTTCAAGATCGTAAGTTACCCTGATCGGCTCTCGGAGCTACTATACTAATAGATAATCAATACTTTGATGGACTTTCTCTTGAGGTTGCTTTAAGGGATTCTAATGATCATGATTGAAACTTGATATATTTAGCAGGTTTGATTGACTGTAGCGTATGAATACCCACACGACCCTGTAAAACGTTGAGAGAGAGTTCCATTTGATCAAGGGCCTAGAATATCAGCGCTATGTTCTAATATGGAACACTGAATAATAAAGGGTAGCTCTAGATTGCACAATTGAATATCGCTACTTCAAAAAAATGACTGACTGTGATTAAGCACACGATATGACTGATGAGCCCATATTCCGACATTTACGAGAAGAAATAATTTACCACTAGTAGAGGTCTTCAAAAGGTCAACAAGTTCTGTGCATTATATGCGATCAGTGTACTAGAAAGGATACATATATATATATATATAAAGGGGGTTTGCTAAATTGCTCTGATCAAAGTTCTGAATATATCTTTGATCTCAAATTAAATTAATACTGGCTCAGGCCTCAGTTGCATACATCCCCAGGAACCGATTTAGCTATGTTACTACCTGGCGGGTCATATTAAGTCAACTGTGACAGTTCCAAAGTAGACAGGTTCAAATGCTGTGATACTAGTACTTCCAGCATTTTGAACTAATTCTCTCTATTTCAGTTGCTGAACTTCAGTTCTTGATAAGGTATATGTAAGTAGAAGTTATGGATTTCCTCAAGGAGAATGAAGATTGAAGAAATTGTCCCTCCACTACAGAGTTAGTTGGTGGTTCGCCAGGCTTTTCATGTAATATTAAATTTGGAGAGTTGAGGATTGTGAATTGTGTAAACTGAGATGCCTCAAGTTCAATAATGATTAGTTTGCACCCTTCACAGTTGTGGGCAAGAAAGTTGGATTAGTTGCTCGTGAGCTGAAGATTTATCATAGTTGGATATTACCAGGCATCTGCGATACTAGAAAGGTCCGGATGCCAAGTTGCAAACGCCTAAGTAAAGAAGGTATAACGAACCGACGACTTCTGCTAATACCCAGCTCTCTGGCAACCCTAGAATGCTTCGAAGCGTTAGGCTTCATGTGAAAAGGCAGAGGCAGCTGCTCTCATTCCCAGACGGGTGCTGAATCCGTACTTGGTAGCATGAATTACGCCGCATTATGTCATTTCCAAGTCTTCAGCACACGCAAATGCTCCATGAGACTAGGAATCTCAAACGGGAGGCAGATATACGAAAATAAAAGCTCAGAGATGACGCTGACTCCATATCCACCATGAACACCGTTACATCTATATTTGAAGGGCCGAAGACAAACACGCCAGCACATGACGCACAAAGCGTGGACATGGCCTCTGGGATAATCTCTGGTTTCTCATTTCCAGGCTTGCCTTCCTTATTGCTTGGCAGAGAAAACTTAAAGATACCTTCGACTGCAAGATGCCCTGAGAGAAGGTTTCTATATTCGGAATGGCTGGACTCGTTGCTTACGTCGCAACAACCTTTACAACTTTATTCCACGAGATTTGTTGAGAAGAGCTCTTGTGTTTTCTGGAGCTAGTACACGTCAGCTATGGTGTAGTCATCCTACCATTCCTAAGAGGTATCCACTGATGTCACAAGTTCTTAGGGTATGGTGGGAGGAAGTCCGATTCTGTTGGGCTCGTTGCGCCAGCTTAAGCTTCGTCTACTTGAGTCATTGCTATTGTACGTCATAATTGATGGCAAACCACGTGATGGGTTGTGGCTGATAAGGGACCAGATTTTGCACGAAGCCCTTCTCACTCAATTCATAGGATTCACAGCCATACACTTCTTCGATACTGCAGCAACCATCGCTGGATCGAGTAGGCCTGGAGTTTTATGGTTATTTAAATCTTCAGTTATTGAACCCATTCATAGCACCGCCATGGTATAGTACCTAGCACTTGTTGTTTACCTGCGTTGCTGCTTTGGGACTAACAGCCCAAATAGCCAAGCATCCCTCCTTTAACCATTATATAGACGTAGTTTATTTGAAAGCCCCATGTACCCACAAGTTGCGTGCTTTCAAAAAGGTATACCCCCTCTTGCGTTGGAATTGACGCCCAGCTCAGGCGAGCTTCATCCACCGACCATATTTATAGCCCTGGTCCGGTCTAAAGCTTCACGCTCACCACTTGGTCACAAAGACGATGCCTTCGTAAAACTTCAATGGCATAAAAAAAAATTGATAAACTGCCAGACAAAAACAAAACTAAAAACTTCAACAAAAGCACATGGGAGTAGTCGACCTACCAAAGAATATTTTCTGTTATCCGTGGGTCTGTTGATGGAGTCTTCGGAGGGCCTGTTAGAGTAGCTGCTGGAGGGGATGTTGAAGCGACCGCCGGGGGCCCGCCGGAGAGTATTTGGAAGAGTGGTGGGGCGAGTAGGACGATGCGATGCGACGGGGGGGGGTGAGATTGTAAGGTGGGGCCGTATGACACGTTCAAGAGGAAGTGGAGATTTCTGATTTTTGAACTGACTTATAATTTGGGGAAATGGAAATGCTGTTGTCTAGAGTGATGGAGGTAACAATAAGCGCTATGGAGAGGTATAGAATTTGGGACACCGGTTCGAATCCGAATGAGGGAAGAGGGGTTGTCCAGCGTCTCTCTAAAGGATGGATTATAATGGTCTGGTTCCATACGATTCAATCGTTGTGGAACTAGGGCAGCCTGTAGGTGATTGATCTTCTGCCTTTTCTTTCTTTTTAACAGTACGACGGCCTGGTTAGTGTGTACTTGGTGTCCTGAGTGGTGACTGGTTAGTCTGGTTGCGACTGGGCTGGTTGCGATATCTTCCGGCCCTCAACTACCTGCACTAGCGCCTGGCGAGCAAAGAAGAGGGGCAGGCTGGGCCCGAGTTACAAGCTTCTACAAAGGCTAACGGGGGACAAACAGGTGTCCCAGCGAGTGTACTGGGGGGCAAAGGCCTCAGGGCTCGGAGATACAGGATAGGGAAGACAGACAGCCAGGAGTGTTGGTGGTGCGGGGAGTGGAAGGAGAGGATGGATCACATTGGTAGCAGATGTGAGACTTGGGGGAGTTGATTGTCAGGAGGGCTGGAGGTATTATATCAGCTGCCAGCGGGGAATAAGGGATGACTCTCTGGTGGAGGGTAGCCAAATTGATAGAGGGCTGATAGCTTCTTATGTTTATGATCTATATGTTATGCCTTTTAGTTATTTTTCTCTATCTTACTTATTTTTCCGATAGTAGTATATCTTGCTATAGCTTTTAGAATAGCATGCGAGTAGTAATTTGAAAAAAAAAAAAAAAAAAAAAAAAAAGAAAAGAAAAGAAAATAGCTGTACTATATATTTTAACTTATATATTATATAATTACTATTAGCTGATTATCTAAGACTAAGTTTAAGTAAGATAAGACTATAAATACTCTTATCTGTATTACTAAATTAATAAATTATTTAAGTAACTTTTAACTATATTTTTATAATAAGATTAAATACTAAAATAATAAAACTACTTTATATAATTTTAATACTATTAGATATAAGAGTAAAATTTTTTTTAAACTACTTTTATACTACTAAACTTACTTAAATATAATAAATATAGTTATTATATTAAGTAGTATACTTACTAAAAATAAGTAAATATATAATTTACTTTTAACTATATTATTATAACTTAGTATACTATAATAGTAGAGAGAAGCTAATTACTACTAGTAGTATATATAACTATTTAAAAAAGTTAAAAAATCTCTAACTATATAAGTAAGTTACTAATTAATCTGTCTGAATACTTCTATATATACTAACTATATTATTGAGTAGTACTGATAATTCTATTTTTTACAGGAATCGCGGCCACTCGTCGTAAGTACTGCTGTTTTTTTTTTTTTTTTTTTTTTTTTTTTTTTTTAATCACATAACCCCGCTTGTAGCACTTGGCCATGGCAGGGTCCCTGGGCAAGCCCTCATAGCCCGGAGACAGGCTAAAAGTACTGCTGGTTACGCCTCGCGCCGGATTGAACCCAGTCGCATTTGATAAATAAATTGATATAGCTTGCGCCTAAGCTAATGGGCTGAAGTGCCAAGTAGTCCTGCAACCTGAGCATAACTTAACAAGTATGACAGGTCTCTCTCGCCAGCATTGAATTTGATAGATATGACAGGTCCAGCCCGATGGCATAAGATGTGACAGAATGAGTTGAATTTAATAGATATAGCAGGTCCGGCCCCACAGCCTCAGGTGAGGAAGAATAAGCTCAATTTTACAGGTATAGCAGGCCCCACCTACTGCCATGAGATGAGGCAGAATAAGCTGAAATTGGCACGTATAGCCAGCCTGACCTGACAGCAGGAGATCAGGCACAATGAGCTGACTTTGACAGGTATGACGGGCGCAACCTGCCGGCACGAGATGCGGCAGAATGAGCAGAACTTGACAGGTATGGCCGGCCCGAGCCTATGGTGCAAATATGAGATGAGTTTGAGACGTATTTTTTTTTTTTTTTTTTTATATCATTACTCGCGTGCCGCCTGGGGGCTATGGCGAGATTAGTTACATGAGATTAGATACATATGAAGGTAGAAGAAAAGGAATAAGAAAAGATCCTGTGTGTCTCCTATGCCCCTGCCCACTCCAAGATGTCTCTTAGTGGGTCTGTGTCCTTGCTCTTCGGAGGAGTGACCAAGTCTTGCATGCCCCCTGGCCACTTTCGTTTCCATGTCCTGCACCTAGTGAGCACATGTTCAGTAGTCTCCTCCTCCTCCCCACACCATCGACATTCTGGGCTGTCTCCTTTCCCGATTTCGTACTGCCATTTCCGTAGTAACTTGCCGCCCAGTATTCCTGCTAGTGTGGCTATGTGTCGACTTCCAAGTCTTGTCAAGGGACGGTAGCTTTGAGATGTATGGCAGCCCTGACCTGACGGCATGAGATGAGGTAGAATGAGCTGAATTTGAGACGTATGGCATGCCAGAGGCACAAGACGGAATGGGGTAGAGTGAGCTGAATTTGAGATGTATGGTATGCCTGAGCCGAGGCATGAGAAGATGCGAAATGAACTGAATTTGATAGATGTGGCAGAACGAGCTGAGGTAGAATCAGCTGAATTTGACAGGTATGGTAGGGCCCACTCGATGGCGTGAGATGAGGAAGAATAATCTGAATTTGACAGGTATTACAGGCAATGAATCCAATAGGCCAGGCCAGGCCAGGCCAACCGGAGGCCTGGACTGGCCTGAACTGTGAAATTCCGGGCCTGGCCTGCCCTGATTGTTCAGGCCAGGCTGTGAGGGCCGCCTGAAACAAATTTTAGCGTTCGCACTCGGTGTGAGTTGTGAGTCGGTTTTTCTGAGTGAGTCGGTTTTCGGGTTGGTTTGTCACGCCGTAAAACGTACCCGACTCGGCTGCCGAGTGAGCCGGTATGAGTTGTATGTGCAGCGTGACTGAGTCGAGTGATAATGTACAACTACTACTCGGTTCCTGAGTGAGTTTAGAGTAGGGTCGGAGGAAATTTATTATATTAAAGGCTTACACCGACTCAACTCACACCGATGCGAACGCTAGAATCAATCAGGCCAACCAGGCCGGTCCAGGCCATTCAGGCCGGCCCTAATCATTCAGGCCGGCCCTAATCATTCAGGCCGGCCCTAATCATTCAGGCCGGCCCTAATCATTCAGGCCGGCCCTAATCATTCAGGCCGGCCCAGGCCAACCAGGCCGGTCCAGACCATTTAAATACTCAAACAATCTGGTAAATGCTGGCCTCAATTCACCTGGATAGCTGTGGAGTGATTCATTTAATTGGGTTGAACCTGCCTGAATGGCCTGGACCGGCCTGAATGGTCTGGACCGGCCTGATTTATGTGGATCAGGCCGGTCCATGCCGGTCCAGGCTGGTCCAGGCCACTGAGCATACCGGCCCTGACAGGTCCAGGCGGTTTTAGTCCAATGCAGATCACGGCCTATTGGATTCATTGATTGCAGGCCCAACGTGATGGCGTACAATGAGCTGAATTTCACAGGTATGGCAGATCCGAGCCGACGGCATGAGGTGAGGTAGAATGAGCTCAATTTCAGACGAATTGCATGCCCGACTTGACGGCATCAGCTGAATTTGACACATATAGCTGGCCCGACCCGATGGTGCAAGATGAGGTGGAATGAGCTGAATTTGACAGGCATGGCCGGCCCTAGCCATTTCAGTAGCCATTTCAGCAGCCATTTCGGCAGCCATTTCAGTAGCCATTTTAGTAGCCATTTCAGTAGCCATTTCGGTAGCTATTTCAGTAGCCATTTCATGATCCATTTTAGTAGCCGTTTTGGCAGCCATTTCAGCAGCCTTTTCAGCAGCCCTTTCGGTAGCCGTTTTGGCAGCCATTTCAGCAGCCTTTTCAGCAGCCCTTTCGGTAGCCGTTTTGGCAGCCATTTCGGCAGCCATTTCGGCAGCCATTTCGGTAGCCGTTTCGGTAGCCGACAGTTGTTCTGACCCGACGTCGGGTCTTGGCATTTTGACCGAATGGGACGAAAAAAACTGGGCAGCTTGTAATCAACAGGAATCACGGCCACTCGTCGTAAGTACTGCTGGTTACGCCTCGCGCCGGATTGAACCCAGTCGCATTTGACATGACTTGCACCTAAGCTAAAGGGCTGAAGTGCCAAGTAGTCCTGCAACCTGAGCTTAAGTTAAGAAGTATAACAGGTCTCTCTCGCCAGCATTGAATTTGATAGATATGACAGGTCCAGCCCGACGGCATGAGATGTAGCAGAATGAGTTGAATTTCATAGATATGGCAGGTCCGGCCCCACGGGCTCAGGTGAGGAAGAATGAGCTCAATTTTACAGGTATAGCAGGCCCCACCTACCGCCATGAGATGAGGTAGAGTGAGCTGAATTTGAGAGGCATGGAAGGTCCAACCCGACGGCGTGAGGAAGTTGACAGGTATGGCCGGCCCACGAGATGAGACAGAATAAGCTGAATTTGGCACGTATAGCCGGCCTGACCTGACAGTGCGAGATCAGGCACAATGAGCTGAATTTGACAGGTATGGCGGGCCCAACCTGCCGGCATGAGATGCGGCAGAATGAGCTGAACCTGACAGGGTTGGCCGGCCCTATTCGACGACGTGACATGAGTCAGAATGAACTGAACTTAACAGGTTTGGCAGGCCCTATTCGACGGCGTGAGATGAGCCAGAATGAGCTGAATTTCACACGAATTGCAGGCCCTATTCAACGGCGTGAGGTGAGCCAGAACGAGCTGAATTTTACACGAATTGCAGGCCCGGGCTGTCGGCACGAGATAATGCAGAATGAGCTGAATTTGACACACATATCCGGCCCGTCCCAACGGTGCAAGATGCGGTAGAATGAGTTGAATTTGACAGGTATGGCCGGCCCAAGCCTACAGTGCAAATATGAGATGAGTATGAGACGTATGGCAGCCCCGACCTGACGACATGGGATGAGGTAGAATGAGCTGAATTTGATAGATGTGGCAGAACGAGCTGAGGTAGAATCAGCTGAATTTGACAGATATGGTAGGGCCCACTCGATGGCGTGAGATGAGGAAGAATAAGCTGAATTTGACAGGTATTTTTTTTTTTTTTTTTTAATATCATTACTCGCATGCCGCCCTATTTGACAGGTATTGCAGGCAATGAATTCAACAGGGCAGGCCAGACCATTCAGGCCGGTCCAAGCGGTTTCAGTCCCATGCAGATCACGGCCTGTTGGATTCATTGATTGCACGCCCAACATGATGGCGTAGGATGAGCTGAATTTGACAGGTATAGCAGGTGCGGCCGGACAGCGTGAGATGAGGTAAAATGAGTTCAATTTGACAGGTATGGCAGATCCGAGCCGACGGCGTGAGGTGAGGTAGAATGAGCTCAATTTTACACGAATTGCATGCACGACTTGACGGCCTGAGCTGAATTTGACATGTATAGCTGGCCCGACCCGATGGTGCAAGATGAGATGGAATGAGCTGAATTTGACAGGCATGTCCGGCCCTAGCCATTTCAGTAGCCATTTCGATAGCCATTTTAGCAGCCATTTCAGCAGCAGTTTCAGCAGCCATTTCAGTAGCCATTTCAGTAGCCGTTTCAGCGGCCATTTCAGGTGCCATTTCATCACCCATTTCGGTAGCCAGTTTCGGCTACCATTCCAGCTGCCATTCCGGCTGCCATTCCGGCTGCCATTCCGGCTGCCATTCCGGCTGCCATTCCGGCTGCCATTCCGGCTGCCATTCCGGCTGCCATTCCGGCTGCCATTCCGGCTGCCATTCCGGCTGCCATTCCGGCTGCCATTCCGGCTGCCATTCCGGCTGCCATTCCGGCTGCCATTCCGGCTGCCATTCCGGCTGCCATTCCGGCTGCCATTCCGGCTGCCATTCCGGCTGCCATTCCGGCTGCCATTCCGGCTGC